>JAPDNY010000013.1:46187251-47533322 GCA_029375565.1 Gekko gecko | reverse complement strand
AGCTTCCTTTAGACTTAACAGTAATTTGTTTGTACTTCTACAATGTTAAGCAGGCATTCAGCTCTGAAAATCTGGAACACTGTTGGGTTGCAGTGGATTGTTGGTTGCAATAGGATGCCGATAAGCTCCCTTATGTTGTAACAACACCAAGATGTCTTGCAGTTAGATTCCATTGCATAGCTGCCAATTAGTGGTTTAGATATCCGGAGCCCTGGGGAAAACCAACCCTTCTGGATGTCTAGTTGTGCTGCTCATTGACTTGCTGAGCCACAACAACTTTGCTATAATTCAGCTGTACATGAAAGTGTTGGGGGGAGGGGGAGCATGCAGTGATCATAGTTCTCTCTGCTGTCATTTCCAAGGGAAGACTGGCCATTATGGACACTGGGACTTTCCCCTGTGGGCCGATGGCTGCCCCCTGATCTGGACACAGACCTAGTAGCAGAAGGATGGTGCCCAGCTGACCCATGCCTTATGTGGTGAGGGGGAGGTCATGCAAGCCTACCCAAGCCTTGAACAGTAAGAGGGAGGTTGTACATGACCTGCTGAGAGAACAAGCTGCCTCTAGCTCCCTCCCTTCATTTGGGGGTGGGGCTGAGGCAAGCCAAGGGGTGGGGCCTTTCCCTTTGTACTCTGCCCCTTGGCCATTTCAATGGCTCAGAAGCACATCCCCCATCCAAGAGGATTTGCTGGGTTCAACCCACCTTCAGACACACAGAAGACATAACGGGTTGGATTCCGTGAACCACAAGTAACCTTCAGTAAGTCAACTTTACTATGTCCCATATTGTGTTTTCACTTGTGCAAGTTGTCATGCGAGGTATATTCCCCCCATAATTTATTTATTTTATTTTACAGAATTTATACCTCACCTCTCTGCCCTTTTAAAAATGGCTAGCAAATTAAAACATATATAATAAAATCACATTTTAATACCAACAAAATTCACATCATTAAACAATTAAAACCAGAGCTAAATGCATCGAAACATTAACAATTAAAACCTGGGGAAGGAAGGAGGGATCACTGAAGGAATGCCAAATGAAGCAAAAAACCTCTTCACCCACTGGTGGAAGATGGCAACAGAAGGGCACAGATTATTCTCCCTGGGGAGAGATTTCCGGAGTTTTAGTGCCACAACCAAGAAGGCCCTCTCCTGGGTTGCCAGCCTTCTAATCTTGAGGGCTCCTGAAGCAGGGCCTCTAAAGACGACTGTAATAGTTGGGTGGGTTCATAAGGTTCTTCTATCAAATCATTTCTCACATCCAAATTGGACTGTAATGACTACCTTAAATAGCTTTTTGCCTTTTGATTTTTGTACTCAGCAACACTGATTGGAAATGAGAAATCGCAATTGACCTTACAGTAGCTCTTGCACAATGTCTTGCTTAAATAGAACTGTGTGAAATAAACCATTTCTTTTGGTATCACATGGTAGAATCCAACTCCACTGATCAGCAAGGAAAATGATTTGCAGTTGCTTGGGCAACGTTGCCAGCAACATGAGTGCTTTCTTTCCTCCCAGATTTCTTGTGTTACGGAAGTTAGGGGTTTTGGCTTCAGACCCTTAGGAAAGCTCAAATAGTGCTCAGAGAGACCTTGCGGCTGAAAGCATTTTTATTCTCTTGCTTGCTAGTACAGTCAATTTCCCTTCAGTATCAATTTGCCCTGAAGTCTTGTAGGGTTGTTTGTTTCTTCTATTACATTAATGCCTCTAAGCTACCAAAACAGCTGAATCAAGTCATTCAAAGTATATTTGTTCTGGTCTTAGTTATGGGCTTCCCTTCAAAATGAATTAGGCAACTAATTGCATTGGTGCTGTTTGGAAATCTGACCCACCATGCTTAGAATCCTAATGTCTTATACCTTGAATGGAGTAGGTTTTAAGAGGTTTCCATGGCAGGAATCCCATTTCTGTTGACTGGGCCAGAGCCCTGGTCTATTTCAAATTAACATACATGCATCATGTTCCTGAAACCTTCATTACTGATAGACCAATTTCCTATGTTGGCAGTCAAATGTCTCCTTGGAATAGTCTTGCATGAAACATGTGGAGATTGAAAAAATTCACCAGATCGTAATACATATCAAATCCTGAGTTATAAAATTATATATATATTATAAATAATATAGATCCAGCTATACATAATATATATCCAATATGTCTTAAGGGATCATTATGGGCTCCTGCAGAGATCTCCAGATGTCCATTTGCTGTTCCTGACACTGTTCAACAAGGCAGTGGAGGTGGGGGGGAAGGGGAGAAATCATTGTACCATCATCATTTCTGGATTTAAACCAGAAGTGACATCAGTGTGACACATTAGGATTGCCCTCAAACTCTATGGTAGAACCGTTGGAGTGCCATCAATCCCCTCATCCCTGTTTCCTCCCTCTCCCCCCAGTTGCCAGCCAATACCCATTATGCCTGCTGCTGGTCCTTACTGGGGAATAGAAAGTGGACATGGAGAACTTTTTCTGCTTCTCTTATTGTACTAAAACTGTGGTGTATCCATTGAAGTTGATGGACAATAGGCTCAGGACAGCCATGACTCTAGGCAGGGGCCATTGCTCAGTGCTAGAGCATCTGCTTGGCATGCAAAAGTCCCAGGTTCAATCCCCAGCATCTCCTGTTAAGCAAATTAGTTACTGGGAGGTATGGAAGACCTCTTTCTGAGACTCTTGAGAACTGTTGCCAGTCTGAGTAGAAAGAAGTGACCTTGATGGACCAATAGTTTTATTCATTTGCTAAAAATCTTTGTCATTAAAGTAGAAGTAGAAATTATTATTTATAAAATTCACTGCCGGTGGATGATCATTTTTGGAGGTTAGGTCTTCAACTGCTATTAGCCATGATAACTAAAGAGAGCCTCCATGGGAAGCAACATCAGGAGAAGACCTTGGTTTCTGTGCTGTTTGTTTGGCCGTCCCTGATGTCTTGTTGGCCACTGTGTGAGACAGCTGCACTGAACTGTATGTTTTATTTATTTTTCAGTATTGCTGGTATACCTCTCTCAAAAAGAGTTTAGGTGTGACCCAACAGGTCATCTCTTATAGTTTTGCCTTTGGTCTGCTGGGCTAAGTGAGAAGGCAGCAGTGCATTGCTGGTGAGGAAGGCAAGAGAGAAGGTCTCTGCGTATGCCACAACAAGGACCAGAGGCTGTCCTGCTCCTGATCAGGGATGTCACGAAACACTGGAGTCTGTGCCACTTGAATATAGAAGGCCACCTTATACTGAAACAGTTCCTCTAGCTCAGTATTGTCTATTCTGACAGTCGCTCTCTGTGGTCTAAGGTAGACGAAGGTGTTACTGGCTGAAATCTTTTAACTGGAGGCTGCAGAGATTGAAGATGCAACCTTTATCATGCAAAACACTTACTCATCAACTGAAACACTTTAGCAGAGGCTTCCAAATGGTGATGAGAATAGTCCCATGCAGATGTTATGCTGGTGTGCCATTCATGCAATACTCCTGCATATATTGGGAATGTATGAGTCCCTGAGTTACTTTTTGCTTAGTTACATCCTGCATGCACATCCCTACAGAAATGTTTCTTGTAGCCACATAAGTTGGAAAGTTGGACCTCACTAGCTGAGCTTTAATTTTGGGAAGGTTTAGATGGAAGGAGCTGCACTCTGCAACAGTACACTAACATCCCGATTCTCCAAGGGGAGAGACCAAGCTACTGTGAATCCCTAGCTGTGGCAGAGGGAGAGTTGAACTCTTGAACACGTGAAGCTACCAAATCAGACTATTAGTCCATCAGGGTCACTATTGTCTACTCAGACTGGTGGTGGCCCTTTTTTTTTTTTTATCAAAACCCTCCTAAAAAGGAGAGGAATTTATTCTTTTTATAAATAGAAAGGGGTAGGGTATATAGAGGGATAAAGAAAAGAGCGGAGTGAGTATTCTGTTAATAAGGGTTAGTATAAATCAATATAGATACAGTTTTTGGCAATCTCCGTGATTAGAGAGTCTTCTTTTCATCTAACAATAGTTCAAAATAACTCTGTTAATGAGGTTAGTAATGTCCTTTGGGGTTAGTTGTTAATCAACTCCTTTTTGACGCTTCCCGAACAGTTATTTCTTAAGTTGTCTTCCTTTGGTATCCCTCAGGTTATAGGATGGGCCTCCTTTGGTTTTCACGTCTCCCGCTCCGGCACCTCCCTCCTCTGGGCCGCTGTCATCCTCACTACTCAAATCTGTCCACGTTGCGAGTGCTGCCTCTTCCTCTGAACTGGCGTGTCTCTTCAAAAATTCCTGCGCCTTGAAGATGGAGTCAATCTTCTCTCTTTTATCCTTGTACTTGAACACAAGGCCTTCAGGGAAGGTCCATCTGTATATGACCTGTTTTCTTTGTAGAAAGGTGGTCAATCCTTTATAAGCTTTCCTTTTCATCCGGATTTCGTAAGGCACATCTTTCAATATTCTGATAGTCTGCTCCCCAATTTTCAAGGGCACCGCTGAAACTGCACGCAAGATTTGATCTCTGGTACTCTGCTTGACAAACTTGACAACCACTTCTGCTGGCAGATTATTTTTTTTGTAAATGTGGAGTAGGCCCTATAGACCTTATCCATTTCTTCTTTTAATTCATGCTGATCTCTGCCAGTTACGGGTGCCAAGGCATTCGCAAGTATAGATCTGAGATCTTCCTTCTCTTCTTCTTTAATGCCCTGAAATCGAAGGGTCAGATTCGATTTTTCCATTTGCAACATCAAAATTCTTTTTTCTTGCACATCCTGGTGCTTTTCTAACTTATTGACCCTTTTCTTCACTTTTCCGATGTCTTCCGACAAGACCAAACATTTCTGTGCGATCTCCTCCATCTTCTTTGACGTCTCTGTTAGTTGCCTCTGTTGACTGTTGAGAACACCTTCCATATTAGTTAAGGTTTCGCTGATTTTCTGTATTTGGACCAGCAGAGGGTGCAGTAGCTCGCTTGTCTGTTGACTGACAGTTGGCTCTGGAGGGGGATTACCCGGACCGGAAGTCCCGCCTCCCTTCTTTTCCATTTTCAAAGGGACCTTCTTCATGGCCGACATTTCTTGTATTTGTTTACTTTATAAAAGTTCGTGACGCGTCGCTCAGGAGACCCGCTAACTCATTCGCTTCAATGGCACCTCAAAGGTAATTTCACCAACCCTTCTTCCCTTTCGTCCCCCTTAGCTTTCTTATACAAGTCCCGCTTCTCAATGGGGGGGGGATTCCCCCTCCCCCCAGACACTTATTTGCTTATGGGGGAAGGGCTCGGGTTTTCGCTTCCAATTCAGACCTCCAACTCACGGTTCCTGCCGTTTCTTCTTTTGCTTTAATTCATATCGCTGTTCCTCACTCCTGGTGGAAATCGGTGGCGCTGCTAAGTCCCATTACGGGCACGCCGCAGCGGGGCCAATTGAGGTGGGGAGAAAGCCTCAATTTCCCGGCTGACTGCCAGCAAAGAGGCTACTCCCCAAGCGCCCCTGGTTCGGAGCCTTTGTCTAAGGCTCACTAGGGTCTTTCGCTCATGCGAAGACCCCCCCTAACTGCGCGTGGGCTAACCGCCTCCGGGAGCGTCCCGAGAAGCGGCCGCCATTCACAACGCCAAAAACCGAACTCAGACTGGTGGTGGCCCTTTACAGTCTCAGGCAGAGGTCTTTCACATCACCTATTACCTGATCCTCTTAACTGGAGATGCCAGGGACTGAGACTGGGACCTCTTGCATGCCAAGCAGATGTTCTACCACTAAACCATGGCCCTTCCTTTTGCCACATCGATCCTCATTTTAGTGAAGCACTTCATGAACTCTGTATGTTAGAACTCTGTATGTTAGATGGCCTCCAGCTTACTTGTGACTCTATGGGCTGCTGATTTAGCTTCCTAGCATACCCATACGTGGCCAGATCCTTGAATGAAACCCTGTCTCCCTTTGAAAGCAGAGGAGAAGTTTTTTTTTTCCTGGAGCTGTCAGTGAAGCTTCAATGTCACACTAAATGGCAGTAAACATAATTTCTTTTTTGTGCTACACTGATGCCTAATTAGTGCTGCCTGAGGACAATCAGCTCCTGAGGTATCTAGCCCCGTAGGGCTCTGCAACAAATTACAGAGCTTATTTGGGGGTGAAAAGCCAGAAAGAAAGATTCAGTAGAAAGTCGATGGGAATTAGCAAATTAGGACATTCCTCCATTGGCAGCAATGATGGGCAGCAAGTAGGAGTCTGTGTTGCTCCATTCATTGTGCAAATGAGTTTTTGTCTGCCGGTCACCTCCTGTTGCTTTTGCCTTGCTTGCATTTAAATACCCCTGTTCTTTTGCTTCCCTTTCTTAATTTCTAAGCTTTATTCAGACCATCAGATGCATGAGGTGGAACATGTGAAGGAGGAGCTGGACTGTACCTGCTCTCCCTGCCCTGACCTTGGCACATCCAGAGGAATGTTTAACCCAGATCAAACAACCAAAGCATAAACCGAAGTGGGATAAGGGCAACAAGCACCACCAGCAACTGATGCACATTCATAATCTCTATTTGTGTACAAACTATACCCACATAAGGTTTGTAGACATGATCAGGAATCCCGCCCCCTTCATTTCTTTATTGTGTGGGCATACCTACACATGTACAGATCATATGCATGTATGAACTGTGAGGAAGTCTAATGAATATGTATGGAGCAGGGTTCACTGCTGCAATCTTGCCTCCTTTCCATTCACATTCTGTGTGTGTGCATTGGTCATCTGAGCAGGGCTTCAGAGCAGTATACAGATTTGTGGGGGTTTGAAGATCATGTGGGAACTGAGCCACATACATTCGGCCTGGGACCCACATATCTGAGGGACTGCCTCTTACCTTATATGCCCCGAAGAGTGCTGCTCTCTATGGACCAACATCTCCTGATTGTCCCTGGCCCAAAGGATGTCCGTCTTGCCTTTTCTGCCTGGCTGGCCCCTGCCTGGTGGAACATGCTCCCAGTGAAGATTAGGGCCCTGCGGGATCTTCTTCAATTCCCCAGGGCCTGTAAGACGGAGCTGTTCCTCCAGGCCTTTGGTTGAGGCAGCAGACGTCTCTATATGGCCTCCCTGAGATGGTTGCCACCTATCCATCTATTAATCCAAATAATAAGCTAAAGAACCGTACAATCAGTGACAGTCAGAAGTGTGACCGAGATTTAATGTTTATTATTGTTTAAATTTTCTAATTTGTTTAATTTTAATCGTATTTATTGTACTGTTTTTATGATGCTACCCGCCTTGAGCCTGCTTGCAGGATGGGTGGGCTATAAATACAAATAATAAATAAATAAATACATATAGATCTGGGCTGCTTCAATGCAGGGACAGGAGTAAGCAGGGTGGTGGTGCATGGGGACCCCAACCCTGCATAGAGAGAGAAGAAGAGATTGGATTTATACCTGACACTTCACTCAGAGTCTCAGAGTGAGTCCTTCCTTCCCCTCCCCACAACAGACAGCCTGCGAGGTAGGTGGGGTTGAGAGAGCTTTTTTGAGGACTTCTCTTGAGAGAACAGCTCTGAGAGAACTCATGACTGACTCAGGGTCACACCAGCAGCTGCATGTGGAGGAGTGGGGAATCAAACTCGGTTCTCCCAGATTAGAGTCCGCGCTCCTAACCACTACACCAAACTAGCTCTCTAAAACTGTTTAAAATTGTCCCTCCCCACTGTGTTTTAAGTCACCCTGAAATCAGTACAAAAGCCCAACAAATGGGACGCAAATAAATAAATTAATCTAATTTTTCGGGTGGCTGGTTTTGATAGCTAGCAGGGGCCGTAGTGCCGGAGGAGTGAACGGTTCAGCGGTTTCACCTTGGTGGCTCGTTCCCTGGTGTGAGCCCATATTTCTTAATCCGACAAGACTGTATTAATAGCAGCTTTCCCAGCTGAAGGTAAATACAGTATAAATTGTCACTTCAGCATGTCACCCCCCCCCTTTGTGGCATGTTGAATAATGAATCTTAACATCCTGTCGTGATGTACCTGCTCCATGCCAAGTGCTTGAAATCATATACGCCTGTTTTATTCTTGAAGGAAACGGCTGCCTTTGAACACAGCCATTTGCTAATGGGGACAAATTGGGTGGCCTTCTCTGAGCAGTGTCATTGTCCTAGATGCCAGTGAGTAGGATGGATGAGACGGCTGTGGAAATGAGGGTTGGAATGATCCTATAAATAAAATGGAAGGGTGTGCGTTAAATTGATTTCCTGAGATTTCTGAAACCAGACGGAGCAAAGAGAGATCACCTAGCATAGAGAGCTTGAATGCTCAAGTATGACTAGGAGACTGAGAACTGGTCCGCATGGGAGCATCCCGCACCGCATGGTAAGTACTCTGCATAGCTCAATATTATTGGCACCTTGATCAGTCAGGATTATGCATTATGCGTGCATTATATGCATAAGCAGTGTACATTGTATATATAAATCCTGTATGCACTGTGCATGTTGGACAATAATGAGCAAAAGAAACAAACAAATCATCCGTATTGGCAAAGAAAATGGGTGGGGGACCAAAATTGTTCACAACACCAACGTACAGAAAGTAAAGAAAGATCAGGATAGTGGTAGTGGAAAGTGCAGTGAAGTCACCGCTGAATTGTGGCGACCTCATATGGTTTTCAAGGCAAGAGGCAATCAGAGATAGTTTGCCATTGCCTGCCTCCGCATCATGGCCCTGGTACCCCTTCTAAGTCTCCCATCCAAATACTTGCCAGGGCCAACCCTGCTTAGCTTCCCAGATCTGATAAGATTGGACTAGCTTGGGCTATCCGAGTCAGGTCAGTACATATCACTAATAACATTAATATATATTTTTTTTGCTGTCAAGTTGCACCTGACTTATGGTGACCCTGTAGAGCAGGGGTGTCAAACTCATTTGTTACGAGGGCCAGATCTGACATAAATGAGACCATGTTGGGCCGGGCCACGTGTGTCATGAAATGTAATGCCAGGTAGCGGAGATATAAACTTTATAAAGGACACAAACACAAAGATTTTTTTTTTACTTAAGATAAAAACATGCTTAAAACATTTGCTCTGTAAGCTGCAAACCTACTTTTGATTTATTGACATTCACTACAGAAATCTCATGCTCAGAGTTCTGCGCCTAGGACCCAGGTTGAAACATGAGATGGCCGAGTGATTAAGAGAGTCTGGTGAAGCAAGCTATGATGCAGCAGCAGCAGCAGAACTGGAAGCAGGAGATGGCCAGTTCCACTTTGGGCCTGATGGAAGCCCTCCGGGGGCCTGATCCAGTCCCCGGGCCGCATGTTAGACACCCCTGTTGTAGAGTTTTTAAGGCAAGAGATGTTCAGAGGTGGTTTGCCTCTGCCTTCCTTTGCGTAGCTACCCTGGTATTCCTTGGCATTGTGCAGCTACCCTGGTATTCCAAATACGGACCAGGGCTGACTCTGTTTAGCTTCCACAATCTGACAAGATCTGGGATAGCTAGTAAATTTTAATTGCAAACACCCTTAAATTCTGCCAACTTATTAGTTGGATGCATTGCCTTCTGAGCACAATGTCAGAGGTGAAAAGTAATGCCCTGGAAACCAAAATGAGAAGAGCTGGGCGGGGGAGGGACCAGCATGTGAAAAAGCTGCCTATAACCCTTGAGCTCCCTGACCTGGGTAGCCCAGGCTAGCCCAATCTCATCAGATCTCAGAAGCAAAGCAGGGTTGGCCCTGGCTAGTACAGGGATGAGAGACCTCCCAGGAATACCAGGGTCATGACGTGGAGGCAGGCAGTGGCTCTTGCCTTGAAAACCCTACGGGGTCACCCTAAGTCAGCTGTACTTGACAGCACTTTCCAGCACCACCAGCTCTTGAGCCACAGAGCCAGGACCATCGCCTTATACATGTTATAAGGGGGGGGAGAGGATGAGAATAGCTGCTGGATGCCCTGCAACCAGACCTTCTGCTTCTTTTGGAGGGGAGTTAATTTTGTGCAGCAAATAAAAGACATCTCAGCCATCTGCCTGTCTGTTGGATTCTGTGCCTGAGACTTCAGACTTCATTCCAACATAATGCCTGGCAGCAGCGGGGAAGGCCAAGTCCAGATTGGAATGTAAAGAGCACAAGAGCAATTAAGAGCCTATTTAAACCGGACAGAGCAGCATTGGAGGGCATTTAGGAAATTAATTGTATTCAGCAAACAAAAAATGAAAAATCCCCCCCCCCAATTTTAAAAATGAGCTGCTTTAACCGTTAATTAGCTTCACATACATCTCTCTGCATATTCCTAAATGCAGTGGCTTGTGCAGGAGCCAAGCAAAACCTGGCTTACTCCAGAGCTCACCTGGGTGCTGACTGCTGAGGGAGAGTATTTCACTACCAGGATATCTGGATGGTTCTGCTGTAGTAACATTTCCTCTGCTGAATCATACAGCCAAGCGGGACTTCAGATAGGACCATGTTCGTTTCAAGTTTTGCTTCCTCGTCTAGTACCTATTAAATCCCAATAAATTTCCTTTCTTTGTGTTTTATCGCTATACCGAATAGTAAAAGAGGTGGCCCTTGCACCATTAGTGAAGGCAGCAGAACTGGGCCACCCATAGATAAGGGAAGTATCTCTATACTTGAGGGGGATCCCTAAGTATTAAGGATGCCAGCCTCCCGGTGGGGCCTGGGGATCTCCTGGAATTACAGCTCATCTCCAGACTACAGAGATCAATTCCCCTGGAGAAAACAGATGCTTTGGAGGGTGGACTTTGTGGCATTGTACTCCACTGGGGTCCATGTCCTCTCCAGGCTCCACCTTCCATATCTTCAAGAGTTCCCAAGACTGGAGCTGGCAACCCTACCCCCCACCCCTGCTGGTGACCTGGCAACCCTACTAAGTACACAGAAAAAAATATGACTTCGTAAATTGACAAAAGACAAAGACACTCCCCCATAGCCTGACAATGACTAGGGTTGCCAGTGCTGGGAAATCCCTGGAGATTTAGGGGTGGAGACTGGGGAGGGCAGGCTTTGGAGAGGGGAGGGGAGGGACCTCAGCAGGCTACAATGCCAAAAAGTCCACCCTCCAAGGCAGCCCTTTTATCCAGGGGAACTGATCACAATAGTCTGGAGATCAGTTGTAATTCTGGAAGAGAGCCAGTTTGGTGTAGTGGTTAAGTGCGCGGACTCTAATCTGGGAGAACCAGGTTTAATTCCCCAGTCCTCCACTTGCACCTGGCTGGATGACCTTGGGCAAGCTGTAATTCTGATAAGAGCTGTTCTTGAAAAAGAGCAGTTTCTGTCAAGAGCTCTCTCAGCCCCACCAACCTCACAGGGTGTCTGTTGTGGGGAGGGGAAGGGAAGAGAGTTTGTAAGCCACTCTGAGACTCCCTTGGGTAGTGAAGGGCAGGATATAAATCCAACTTCTTCTTCTTCATCTCCAGGAACCCATCTGGAGGCTGGCAACTCTAAACCGAGGACTGAGTATGGTTCAGGATTATGAAATATTGAATGTAGTTGAGAGTCGGTTAAAGGGAAAGGGAAACCTCTTTTGTAGTATCCCGGAAGGGGGAATTTCATGGGGCTTCCAAACACAGTTCTTCATGTGCCACTAGACTATGTATATGGAATTATAGCACATGAATGCCTGTTCTTGAGAGACTGACCTCCTTAGAGTGTCTGAGTAGGATCTGCATAACAAAGTTTGAGTCAAGTGGCACCTTTAAGACCAACAAAGTTTAATTCTGTGTATAAGATTTTGTGTGCATGCATACTCATTCAGATACATACTTGTATCTGAAGAAGTGTGCATGCACATGAAAGCTTATACATAAAATTAAACTTTGTTGGTCTTAAAGGTGCCACTGGACTCACACTTTGTTCTATTGCTTCAGACCAACACAGCTACCCACTTGAATCTATCTTCACGAATAGGATCTGTATAACCCAAGTTCAGATCTCCACTCTTTCATGGAAGCTGGTTGAGTGACCTTGGACCAGTAATGTCTTCTTAACCTAATTTACCCCACAGGATTGTTGGGATAAAATGGAGGAGAGATGACAAATTTATAAGCAGCTGTGGGTGATGAGGTAAGTGGTGTATAAATATTGAAATTAACTTTAAGAGTAAAGTTGCCACTCTTCACCTTCCTTTTGTCTGTACTGACTATGAAAGAACTAGTGTGCTCTTGTGAGATTGTGGGGCAAGGATTGGGTTCAAATCTCCATTCCCCATGAACGTAGCTGAGTTTGTTGAAATAAAACGTCCAGTGTAAAACACTTAAATTTTCAGCAGGGCACCTGTTTACAAGAGATGTAGCGATTGGGCGATGGGTCAGTTCAGAAGTCACATATTGACAATTCCAGTATCTGAAAGAGTCAGGAGGGAGGCAAGGAGGCTTCCTTCGGAATACAGTCCAAACTTCCCTTTGCTGACTGGTTAAATATTTCGAATGCATTTAAATTCTGGCCCCTCCCCAAGATTTCAGTTCACCTTAAACTCTGGCGATGAAGGGTCTATATATAGATCATTGGTGGCAGATTTTTGTGGTACAGTCTGCCATGAAAGATGTAGACTGCATCTGTAGCTTGGCCGAGTCATATTGCCAGATAAGATATTTCCTTTGCAAGGCATTTGTGAGGTGATTTATTTTACTTGGTGAGAATTAATTAGAGATTCTACAGAAGTGTTTATCACACACAAACCTGACGTGGGCAGATTGGTTAGCTGCATAATTACCCATTTGTTTCTATTGGGCACTAAAGTGTTTTTTGCATAATTGAAAATGCAGCATTCCATGTCTCAAAAAGGGAAAGGAAGGGGGGGGAAGGGGGCAGTCTTTAGTTATGCTGTGAAAAAGTGGCCTGAAGAACCTGCTGGATTGTACTGAGGGAATCTTCTCTATTCCTAACAATGACAGAGCATAATATGTGCTTTCAAGAACAAATTACACATTACATGCGAATATGAACAAGGAAGAGTCATGTTTTGAAACAAAATGAAGCTTTGAGAATGGGGTGCTTATGAATGGAATGGATGGTGTGTGTAAAGGTGTAAGATTTTTTTAACCATTTCCATACCAGTTACTTTGAATTTCTAGATCTGCCTTACATTGTGTTGGATCATTGGTCTTTCAAGCTTAATATTGTCTACTCAGGGATTTTTAAAAATTAATTTATTTTAAATCTTTTTTTATTTATTTGGTGGACTAAAAATGTCCACCTTTCTCACAGAGACTCAAGGCAGATTATATAGTGGAAATCAAGCACAATCGACAGGATGCTCCATCCAATAAACGGTACAGGAGGGTTTTGGAGTACAAAGATCTGAAAAAGACAGAAATATCAAAGTGAACCAGGGCTATTTTGGGGCAGGAATGCACAGGAACAGAGTTCTGGCTGGCTCCTGAGTTGGCCAAGCCCAGCAGAAACTCATTAGCATAATAGGCCACACCCAATAGCAGAAACTCAATAGGGCTGGCTACATTAGGGTTGTGTAACCTAATATGTAAAGAAGTTCCTGCTACAAAAAAGCCCTAGGTTTTGACAACAAACAAGGTAAACAGAATAAGAAGCAAAAGGTGGGTGTGGCTGGATAACCACATTTCTGGTGATGTGGGGGTGTGGCCTAATAGGCTAATATGCTGTGCTGTCAGGGGTGTGGCCTACTATGCTAAAGAGTTTCTGCTGTTGGGCGTGGCCTACTATGCTAATGAGTTTCTGCTGGGCTTTTTCTACAAAAAAAGCCTTGACATGAACTGAAATAAAGAATGGGCTTTTAAACATGAAATGCGAAGTGGTGTAGAAGCTACTCAGTCTGCAGTATATTTACAGTGGTAGGTAGCATAAGCAGAATATAGCACATGATGCAGCCAGTAAGTCTTCCTCCATGTCACTTTGGGTTGGGAAAAGAGCATGGAGGTGAAGCCCCTCCTCCCACATGCCCCAGTTCCAAACTCAGTTGGGCTCTCCTTTATAAACTTTCCCTATGAGAACTTGCCCGATGAAATCTGCCCATGTGAAAGACCTACCATCATGCCTTCAGTCGGCGGATTTCCTGTTTCCGTTGTTTGTTTTTTAATGTCACGAGATCGATGAAATGCTGCTAACTAGACCGACATTTTCTCGTTTTGCTTTTTAATAATTATTGCTTAAATAACTTGTTTTAATTGTTGGATGTGTTCTGTTGTTGTTAGTCACCCTGAGTCCACTTGTGGGAAGGGCAGGATATAAGTCAAACACATAAAATAAAATAAAAATGAAATAGGTAGCAATACAGTAGTACCGGCCACAGTCCGTATCCCATTTCCAATGTGCCTTTCTAACTATTTCATTACAGTACAGTCCTCTTTACCTGTGCAAACCCCCCAGCTATCTAGAACCTTTTGAATTCCTAACATGTGAGCCATAGTCCACCCAATCAGTTTGTGTTCCAGACCTTCCCTCCCCCTGCAGCTATCTCACTTTTCAGAGGCTGGGCCAGCCAGGCTCTCCTCTCAAGTTCAGAGAAGGTGCCCAGTAAGAGACAATTTGCTTGTGCTCAGATGGCATTTATTGCAGATAAATCAGATTTTATGGACAAGGTGATGATTGCAAAGGCAGAAAAAAAAGGGGTTGCCAAATTTCCTATCAGCTATGCAGGACCCCAGCTTCTGTAGCAAAGAAACTTCACGTGGCATTGAATTTCTGGCACACCTGCACAGTCACATCACACAGAGAGGTCCAAAGAGGCAGGAGCAACAATAAGATTTTACACAGGGGGAAAAAATGCTCTGCTGTCTGATTGCAAAGCGAGCAGAAAAACAGCCAGCTCCCTCCCCCTCTAGTCAGCTCAAAGATTCTCACTAGAAGAAGCTGTGTCTGTAATCTCTTATTTAAGGGCTTAACTACACAATACAGCCAACACATGGCCAGCCATGGGTTTGTGACTGGACTTGCAGACAGATGGACCTCGGAGGAACTCACCTCAAAAAAGGTTTGTTCACTTGAGGTTGCGAGGGGGAGAAAGAGCTTCCAGTTTCCATTTCACCCCACTTTTGCCAGCAGAAAGAGAGGTGTGTGTTTGTGGGCTTTTGGCCAATTTTCTCTGGCCCTCTGTGCCCTAGGAAGGACACGTGGAGCCAAAGAAAAGGACCAAAAACATCTCCATCTCCCTTTCCACTGGCGAAAGTGGGGCGGGATGGAAACTGGAAGCGCCTTCTTCCCCCATACAGTGTCAAGTGAACAAACACTTCTTAGAGTGATTTCTGCTGATGTACATCTATCTGCAAGTCCAGTCACATGCCCGTGACCTGGCACATATTGGCTGTGTTGTGTAGCTTGGTCCTAAGGCATGTCCTTGGCACACAACTGATACCTCTAACTAGCTGAGACCTCCTCTGCTCTCACCCATCCCAGGCCACAGCCTGTGAAAGAGTGAGACAGAGACAAATATTTTATTTCATTTAATTCATTTATGTTATTTATAGTCCACCTTTCTCACATGGACTCAAGGTGGATTGCACATAGTGAGTCAGGACATTCAACAAGATGGGATATTCAACAATTAAGGCATTAGGATATTAGAAGACCAGAAACCGCCAGAAAGAACAGGAGCATAGCATGTGTTAGTATGACATATTAAGCAGTACTGAAATTACATAATAGGATCCTGTTTACAATATGCTACATATAGCAGAAGAGACCACAAGTCCTGATCATTTATACAAGTAGGTTTATGAAACCATTTTGTGCTGTGCATCCTTATTACCTGCGCTGAAAAGCCCTCTTGAATAATTTGATTTTGCATAGTTTATGGAAGGCCAGGAGAGTGGGAGCTTTCCTGACCACCTCAGGCAGGCCATTCCACAAGGTGGGAGCCACAACAGAGAAAGCACATGTATGGGTAGTAGTTGATTTTGCCCATTTGCTGGTTGCCACCTGCAGAAACCCCTGCTGACATGAGTGGAGTTGTCCTGGCGGAGCCTAGAGAGATAGGCAGTCCCATAAATAAGAAGGACCAAGACCATGAAGGGTTTTATATATGATAGCCAAGACCCTAAACTGAGCTCAGTAACAAATGGGCAACCAGTAGAGGGTTTGCTGAATGGGAGTAATAAGCATAAGAACATACAAACATAAGAGAAGCCAATGCTGGATCAGACCAATGGCCCATCTCGTCCAACACTCTGTCACACAGTGGCCAAAAATACCAGGTGCCATCAGGAGGTCCAGCAGTGGGGCCAGGACACTAGAAACCCTCCCACTGTTGCCCCCCCAAGCATGCTCCGTCTAATTCCCTCTAATAGTTGTGCTGCAGCGTTCTGTTCCAGATGGAGTTTCTAAATTGATTTGGAGTGGAGACCAACATATAGTGCATTATAGTAGTCTAGTCTTGATGTTACCTTGATGTGGATCCAGGTAGCCAGGTCAGGTGTATCAAGGTATGGGGCCATTTTATGGGCTCAGCTGAGTTAGAAGAAAGCCCTTTTTTGCAGCTGCATTAACTTGCTTCTCCAGTAATAAAGCTGGATCCAGTATGATCCCAAGGCTTTTAACTACAGGCAAACATGGAATCCAGGAAGTTTCACTGAGTTTCTCTGCCATCTTCTGGAGTTCTTCCCATGACACCAGCTGATTCCTACCCTAAGAGACAGTTTGATGTAGTGGTTAAGAGCATGGACTCTAATCTGGGAGAATAGGGTTTGATTCCCCACTCTTCCACATGCAGCTGCTGGTGTGGCCTTGGGTCAGTCATAAGTTCTTTCAGAGCTGTTCTCTTAAGGGCAGTTCTTGAGAGAGCTCTCTCAGCTCCACCTACCACACAGGGTGTCTGTTGTAGGGAGGGGAAGGGATAGGGATTGTAAGCCATTCTGAGATTCCTTTGGGTAGTGAAGGGTGGGGTATACATCTAATCTCTTTGCTCTTCTCTTCTTCTGATCTATTTTTACTAAGATAAACATGTTTTTGAAGCCTTGAAATGGAAAAGCAGCTTGGTACGGGGAAGAAAAATCTTGAACACAAAGGCTACCATTAAAGAAAATGTCACAGAGCTCCTTTTGCAGCCCTTTGTTTGCTAAGAGTGGTGACCTCCAGAGGTTGCTTATCATTAAAAACAACAACACTAACATGGCCGTCAAAGCTTCCTGTGCATGTTTGCTTGCAATGGGCATTGTTTAAATTTTATCTTTTTCTTTACTTCATTGGCTGTTCACTTTCCTCCCTGAGACTCAAGGCAGATTACACACTTGAAACAGGGCAGTATAATACAGTCCACCAACAATGTCATAAAATGAGATTGCAGTATTAGAGGGTAGAGCATTCAAGCGATCATGGATACAACAATGAAACAAAACTGGACGGCAAATTAGAGAAACAGCACAACACTGCAGTGAATAACGCAACGTAACTAAAATTTCATAGGTGTTAACTATGACCCTTTCCCCTCCTGAACAGCTAGAGAAACAATCCAAAGGATAATGTATACAATAAACATCACAATGAAAACTACCTAAGATTTTGTAGACTTTGGCCGTGACGGCGTTCACTTTGTGAAAAGTACCTCCTGAACAATTCAGTGTTTATGTATTCTGTGGAATGATAGAAATGTGAGAGCCTTCCTGACCTTATCAGACAGGCCATTTTACTAGGCAGAACCCACAACAGATAATACTCACCAGCATGTTAAGTACTCACTACCGTATTAACAGAATTGTAGATTGATCAATGACATTGGTTAACACCAGTTAATCCAGATAATGGATCTATAGTTGTGCTGCAGAATCCGGCTTCACCGCAGATGCCAATGGCATCCTGTGGGGAGCCGCCTTTGCCTCCAGTGAAAGGAGGAGGGAGTCCGGCTGCTTTTGCAGCTGGGTCTCTGAGGGGGCGGGGCCAGCGCCGTCTTAACGGATAGCCCCGGCTTCAATATTCAGTCATCGCCTTGTGCTTGGTGAGAGTGGAGCACAAGTACTTTGCTGTGCCTACATTGAGGCCTTGGGCCTGGGGCCAACAGTGGTGGCATGACTTTGGAAGTGGCAGTCGAGACTCGGTGGCAGTACGCTGCTGTTAATGGCGCCAGGCTCCAGTCAGTGACAGCGCGTTGCGGGCGGCAGCGGGGAAGGCCCTGTGCGGCGTGCTGCTTGTCTGTGGCAATGTGCTTCTGGCGGTGGCAGCGGGCTTTGGGTGGCAGAGATCTACAAACGGTGGTGAGGCCCAGTGGTGCTGCAAAATTCGGTGGATTTGGAGGCCATAGCTCTGGGGGGAGGCATTGCCTTGGTGCAACCTCAGTGGGTGTAAGAGATTGAACTTGCTATTCGTGGGGGATAATTATCTGGGCCTTTGGGCTGGGGTGGCTGCAGCAGGTAAGGCTGCTTAATAAAGCCATCCCCCAGCAGGCCTAATTCCCCCTCCCTTCTTCATCTGATGGCTAGTTCTCATTATTAGGGGTTATTCTTTTGGGGGCAGCAGGGTAAGGCTTATTGCCCCCCCACTTGCCTAGATCTGTGGAAGCCATCTGGCCACCCTTTCCTCCAGATTAATAATTCCCTCCCTTCCACCTTCAACTACAGATGTAGTGGTTTCTAGGCCATTTGTAGATTTGGATGGTTGGCCATTTTAAGAAGGTATGTGAGCGATGACCATCTTAGGTGAGTCTCCGAGGCCTGCTCTACCTGGGAGGGTAGAAGGGTCTGTCAGGATCATCACTGTGGCCATGTGGCCAGGAATGAGGAGGGCAGACTGCCTTTTGGATTGCCTTGATGGATCCTCTACACAGGCCATACGGCTGTGAATGAGGGGTCGTCATGGCATATTCCATGGCTGGGCTGCCTGGGTTCAAGCCACTTACAGCAGGCTACACCCCGGGGGTGTACCCCAGACCTTGACCATGCCGCTGCATACTGCTTGCTCTTGCCATTATTTTGTAAATAAATAAAGTGGCCTTTAGTTTCCCAACTACTGTTGTATGACTCTTTCTTCCATCTATGGGGGCAATCTGAGCAGGCCTAGGTTTGTAAGTTGTCTGGATGGAAGACCACTTGGGAAGTGGCTGTGAGGTCCTTAGAAGAAGAAAAGTTTAAGTAAAAGTTCCTTGCTGTGGGGGTGTGACTTGCCTTATTCCATTTTGATGTTGGTCTACTGAATGAAAGAAAAACAACCATACAGAACCGGACAACTTCCATCACTTTAATGGAATGTTGAATTGGCAAGATCTTTGAAAGGGACATAAGATCTACTAATTTGGGCTAGAGAGAAACATACTTAGTAGAACCATTCCCCATCAAACTCTCATCATTGATGCTGAAACATTCACCTATCAGTAAGTGAGGTGAAGGGTAGGGTGCTTATTTGTCACGCCATGATGCAATAACTTGCTGTCCTTTAGAGTAGGGATCAATAACCAGTACATTATAGGAAACAGGTGTGTGTGTGTGTGTGGTGGGGGAAGATATGTAAATTAAGAAGGTTGAATCACCCTTTGGAGTCTATCCCAGTGCCATCAGGACTCAATGGACCAAGGCCTGCATGCACACATTTTCGGATATTCCACTATGAGTATACTGTAGCAATCTTCTATAATTGGCTTGGCTTGCCTGCACAGGAAATCCAGTTGTGAATTGGTAGTGCAATGTCTGACAATATCTAGTTATAGTCCAAGAGTCTTCCCAGCATACAATGATGTGCAGAAAGGGATCTTCAATCATGTTGGACATCTTAAGGGTAGGCTGTTTGCACCTAAGAAGTTGTAATCAGCTTATCTTGTATTGTAAGTTTGCTCGCAGTAGGGAAAGGGGCATTCCATAGACAGAGACACTGGAAAAGCAGCCTTGACTTCTGAACTACTGTGTTTTCTTCCCATCTGTGGTTACACAATGAGAATCCCTTAGGAAGACACTGTTGAATTGGTTTCACAGGAAAGGCCAAGGGGGATGAAATCTACCCAAACATTTGTCTTCTGTACTATGGAAAATATATTAAGGGGGGGAGCCCTATGGTATCACAATAGCACAATATCTACAGTATGCATTTCCAAGAAGGATTTGCAAATGGGAGCTTTGAGATGCCCGCCTGCTGTTACTCAAGACTCTTTTGTGTAATATCTGTATGGATCTTACATTCCAGTATGTTTTTATTTTTTTTTCCCAAGGACATTCCACTGTAGAGCAACTGCACATTCTCCTCAGCCAGCTGACAGGTGCCACCATTCCCACACCTGGGAGGCTTTTAAATGGCCAGGAGTGGCTTTGAAATGCAAATGAATTAGTACAGGTACCTGCCAGCTGCCTGCTATGTGGCTGCACGTGTTAACAAATTAACTCAGCATCAGCCCATGGAGTTCCTGCTGCGTTCCTTCGGCATGCGGAGGCTTTCCAGTATTAATGCCAATAAAAGGTTAATTGTTTGCCTGGCAATATTTTCTCCTTTTTTTTTACCTTCTCAGTGAGCACTGAGGAAAATGGCAGTTTGTGAACAGTGGGTGCAATCCGACAAGCGCGAAGGCGAGGCAAGCGGCATTCATTTTAATGAGGCTTCTGTGGGAGCCCCCGTGGAAGTCGCTCAGAAATAAAGGGAGGCCCGGCAGGCCCGGCGCTTGCTAGCTCTCCTCCTGTGTTTCATAAAAGAGAAAGAAGGCTCATGTAGCTTGGTATTACTGAATTCGGCTAATCGTTTCTGTTTGGCTCAGACTCTGTACAGGTGCGCATTCGGCTAGGTAGTCCTGCTAACCACCCAAGTGGGCAAGAAATAACAGCGGAGATGTTGTTTGTCACAAGTGCTGTGACACCTGTTGAGAGAATGAGGGCAAAATATGTGCGGTGGGAGACTGGAGAAAGGCACAACACAGAGATACATCTTCTGGGGGCAAAGGGAGAAGAAGGACAGGGCTGGCTGGCTCTAGATATTTGCCTAGAGAATATCTATTCTTGGTGCTGGAGGGGGCAGCAGTGGGAGGGCTTCTGGTGCCCTGGCCCCACTGCTGGACCTCCTGATGGCAACTGGTATATTTTGGCCACTGTGTGACAGAGTGTTGGACTAGATGGGCCATTGAACTAGATGGGCCATTGGCCTGATTCAACATTGGCTTCTCTTATGTTCTTATGTTCTTATGTTCCATTGTAGAGCATTTGCTTTGTATGCAGAAGGGCCCAAGTTCAGTTCAGCTCAAAGGATCAGGTGGTAGATGATGTGAAAAATCTCTGTCCTTTGGAGGGCTGTTGGCAGTGACTGGAAAAGGCTGACCACCTTGATAGACTAGTGGTCTGACTTCCTTGCAGTGTATCATAGAAAATGGAGGTGGATTGATGGACATACATACAAACACACACAAAAGGGCTTCTATCCAATGAACCACAAACTCATGGAATGGGGCTTTTCAACCTCCCTTTTCTCCTTGTCAAATTCTGCTTGTGGGAAGTCTGATAACCATAGTAACACTATGGGTAACAAAGTGGGGGTCTGCAATGGGAAGGAAAATTGGCAATATTTTCCCTCATCTCCTTTGACAGAAGGATGCTTCCTTCAGCAGAAATGGGATTTTTGGAGAAAGCAATGATATGAGTCAGAGATTCCTATCATTTTCCTGTCATGCAAATCATATGATTCTTTATTTTATGCCATTTTTCTCTTTTCATGCACCATTTCCCCCCGTTCAATGTGCATGTTTTTGGTGCATCGGTGTATGTGTGTTAGTATACCTATGTTGCATGCATAAATGATGTCAAAACTGTATATTAAAACTAACACTTTTATACACAACACAAACAGATTTACAAAACCAACATCAAAAAATAGAGAACTGAATCAGGAAACTTTCTGGTACACCACCAGTTTGCAACTATGGCTGCCTCTGACTTGATACAGAGGGGCTGTGGCTTGGTGGTAGAGCATCTGCTTGACGTTTACAAGGTCCCAGGTTCAATCCCCAGTATCTCCCATAAGGATCAGGATGAAGGTGAGGTGACTTCTACTGAGACTCCAGAGACCTGTTGCCAGTCTGAGTAGCCAATACTGACTTTGATGGACCAATGGCCTGATTTAGTACTAGGCAGGTCATGTATTCATGTGTATTCATGTGATGCTACCAGGTAATTCAGTCACTCAAGGTCAAGGCAATTGAAATGACCACTCAGACTCTGAATTTCGATGCATGTCACTCTCCTGTCTTCAATTTAGATAATGCCTAGTTCATTGAATCGTTTTGCTTGATGCTTGCCTGGATAGAACTTTGCTTCAGCAAACTGGAGAGAAGAGCAAGAGTCCCATGGCACCTTAAAAACTAACAAACTATACAGTGGGATATGAGCTTTTGTGAGTCACTGCTCATTTCTTCAGAGCTTTTGTGCATCACTTCTCTGAAGAAGTGATCAGTGACTCACAAAAGTTCTATCCCGCCACATAGTTCATTAGTCTTTAAGGTGCTACTGGACTCTTGCTCTTTTCTACTGCTACAGACAGACTGGAGCGAAATTCATATCTAAAACAAGTCAGTCCCATCTTCTGCCTACTAATTGATATGAACTTTAGATTTCCATATTATACAACTCAGATCTAGTTTCCTGCTGGGTACTGGAAATTGTACATGAAATGTTTGTCCAGAGTTTTTGTTCAATCAATTAGCTATTACCATAGATTTTGTGTGTATAAAAGACTCTGTGTATATCCCAGGAAGATATATCCCAGGAATTTTGGTCTAAAGATAACAAGAAGTTGTTGAGGATCTGAAGTATCTGAGGCTGCGTTCAGACGGCCAGTCAATCGCGCCATGAGCCCTCCTAAAATTTTATCCCGATTTTTTTAATCCAGCCTAGCACGACCAGACGCCCCCCATGAAATAGCCTCACCGCGCGTTGTTCCCGCCGTGATTTGTCTACACGGCATCCACCGAGGATTTTTTTTTAAAAAGTTTTGTACATTCGCATAGGCAAGGCTGCGCCTCCTTGGAGAACTGAGGCGATTGCGGAGGGTTTTCAGCAAAGTCCCGGTCCTCCCCCTTGCCATTGCCATCATGATCAATGGAGGGACTATTTTGCAAGTTAGAACAGTCCTTCCCCCCTCCATCTCCCATCGCGGTAACATCTTGTCCCTAAAAGAAATAAGCAAGAATATTACATTCCTCGTAGCGCTTATCGCTGAATGCATTTCCTCGTTAAAGCGCACATGGGGTTTCAATTTTTTAAAAATCGCGCCCCTGTCGGCTCGGTCTGACGTCAGACCGAGCCGACGGGAGCATCGCGCGCTAATGGAGTGACCAGACGGAAGAAAGTCTGCAGTTGTCGTGCGGGTAAGCGAAAACCCTACATAGAAACTGCTACTTTTTAAATCAGGATTGGAGGCGCAGCAGAACGGGATGTCTATGGGACCGGAATTTTCCCCAGATGTTTCTGTCTGGTCGTGCATTTTTGATCCGCCAGGGAGTCGTTCCTATGGCAGATCAAAAGATCCATCTGAACACACCCTGAATCTGATACCTAATCCTTGCAAATGTAATAAGAAAACTGAAGGGGGGGAGCCAGTATAATTTCCTGTCTGCTCTCATCAGATTTGCCTAGAGAATATCTTTCTTTTCTGAAATACCTTCAAGGTACTTACAGTTCTTTAGACGTCATCCGTGAAGAGGGCATGGGCTGCTTGATGTGGTTGCTCGTGCAGGTTTGCTTGGGCACAATGGTCAGGCCAGACCAGATTGTTGAACGGATCACCAAAGAGGTTCCCTGCAGATCGTTGAACGGAATCACCAAAGAGGTTCCCTGCAAAAAGCAAATGGGGTTCCCTGATTCAGGTCAGGTCCACACCGGGGGAAGGGAGGTTCACTCTTGCCTGCATGCTACTTCTGTGTTTTCCTCAATGAGGAAACAACAGCTCTAAGGTGGGGTATTTCAGGTAAGTGACATGACATAAGGGGAAACAGTTGATCCTTCCTCCCCTGTACCAATGCCCCAGTAAGAATCATCTGGTATTTAGTAAAAAGAATGCACTAGAGAGCCAATGCTGCATCTCATAGGACTTGACCTTAAATCTCATTATTTATAAGTCACACCACAATGGAACTTATACCGAGTATCTATGTGGGGGATTGCAACATGATTAGGATAATTCTGTCTGCTTAAGTTTTCCCCCAGGTACATCTTTGGATCAAGACACAGGTGCATTCTGGTAGCTCCATGCTTTCTGAGTACAAGGAAGGGGCCAAGTAGGATCAGGACCTTAGTATGTAGGGAGCAAGGGTGTATACCTTTCCCCGTTCCAGTTTTCGGACCTGAAGTGGCCATGGAAAGTGACTGTTTGCCCCATTGGGAGTGCCATGTGTACTGATGCGGTTACATGCCAGTTTCCCCAATGGAGCAATCAGGAGCTCACCAGAGCGGTTTCAGATTGGGAAAGCATCACAGTGGAGGTAACGTCTACACTGCTTCTCTCTCCATGCCATGGTCCCAATCTTAATTGGGTCCCAGTGCACCAGGGAAGCACAGAATACATAGAACGTGTCCATGATTTGGTTTGGGAATGTACCTGGGTAAAATGTAAAGTGTAATTAGGCTCTCAGAAGTAAGTGCCATAGTGCTTAATGGGGCTTTACTTCTTAACAAGTGTGCCTTCAGCCTAAGGCACACACTCTTACTGAGGTCAGCTTTCTTGAACATTGTCCCCCCCAGTTGGAAGAAAGAGGCAGACACCAGATTGGGGTTAACCCAGGGCCACTTTATTAACTATTTGCAATTTATGCAGCAAGAGTACACCCCTGAGTGTGGAAATAGGCTAAGGCAGGTGTCGCCCCCAAACACCTCCTTGCCAGATATTGGGTGAGCCACCTTAGCCCCAGTTTGAGCCATACCTCTGGCTTGCCACCTGACAGCATAGCAAATAGGGAGCCACCCTGAAGTGCCCACCCTCAACCCACAGTCTTAGAGGTTAGGAACCCAGTGAGGGCACTCCTGAAGGCAGTCCCCATTCCCCGGCCCTGGGCCCCACAACCCGAAGGCTGAGGCCAAGGGATGCCTTGAACCCAACAGGGTAATTTCTCTATGGTGCTCACCAGGTCTGCTTGCCCACTTTCCGCACTAACCTGCCACCGCCACCACCAAGGCCAAGCCTCTGCTTAGGATGTTGTGCATGCAGTCAAATAAAATAGCCTCTGGCTCCGCCCCCATGTATGGTGTACATCACAGCCTCCTCTCCTTCTGGGAAGGCAAAGCTGCCCCTGCCCCTAGCTGCTGGTTGGCTCCAAGGATGGAGGAGCCGGATGATGGGACTGACTTCTGAATAAATATGCATGGGGCCACAGTACACATCTCCAACACTTTCTCCCCCAAATGAAGCTAAGGTTGCAGTCCTAAGAACGCTTTCCTGAAATAAGCGCTATTGAGTAGATGTAGGTAGGATTCTGAGTAGATATGCTTAGGATTACTCTCTGAACCTTGTAGCCCTGCCCTGGAACTTTTTTGGACAAGTGGGAAAGGATAGAATCATATCTTCAACAAATTTTAGCCTGCTTGAATTAGACAATATTTCCCCCTCCAACTTATCCTTGTAACCACATTGCCAACAATATATGTTTTTTTTTAAAAAAAACTAACAGTGGTTATGAATGTTATTAAAACTACCACACTATTTCACAGCTTTATTAGGGCGTTTAATGTTTCATAATACAAGGTGCTTACTTATATGTCCTGAATTTAGGAAGCAGAAAGGTGATGCTCCCCCCACCCGCCCCAGTATATCCATCTGCAGAGTCTTGTATAATTAAACCTCAGGGGTGATTGCAGCCATTAAACTTCACTTAAGTAAGTCATGGGAGGCTTGGGATGAAGCATTTATTTCTCCTACAACGTTAGGTTATCGCTTTCTGTAAATTCCCTTCCAAAGCCTGAACTAAATAGCGATTCCCTTTGCTACTTTGCTACTGATAATATTGCCGGTGATTGTGAACCTGTTAAAATGAGAATGGCGAAAGGTTACTGAGCTGAAAAATAAACCGGAGCAAGGTGGGGCAATCAAGGCATCCAGGTAAAAATAAAAATGCACTGGGGGGTTGCTTAGTAGAGCCCTGAGTGTCCATTTACCTGTGCAAGTGGTCCAGGTGGACGAATGTTTGGTTTCTTGTGCTCTTAGCGGCTGCCCTACTGCTGCTATTAAATATTAGTCTCCAAGAAATGCAAAGGAATTGAAGGCCAGACATTAAAACAGGAAGGATACCTGGGGGGGGGTTGTTTAGCAAAGATGGCCCAAGACTTAAAAACAGCAGATGGCTTTTTCATGGTGTTAAGCCACACCATGGCACTGTGGGCTACTTGAAAAGCAGACCAGTGTGGTGCAATGGATAGACTTTTATCCATCTGCCTGCGGTGTATATCTTTAGTTCACCGTCCGTCCCCCCCCCTTTATCGTCTGTCCTCATTTTATCCTTCCAACAACCCTATAAGGTAGGCTAGGTTGAGAGTCTGTGACTGGCCCGAGGTCATCTGGTGTCATGGAACAGCCAGGCCCTGGAGACATCTCTGACTCCTCTGATGAAGAACAGCTGGATCCTGTGCCTATCAGCCGCCAGCCAGCTGCAGCTGAGCAATCAGATGAGGAATCACTGTTAGGAGGCTATGAGGCACATGTTTCATCCCCTCCACCTGGAGCTGAGAGTTCAGGGTCAGCCAGCTGCCCTGTCTCCTTCAGGATCCCCAGGTCTCCCAGAGCAATGTCGGAGCAGGGACGTACAGTCTCAATGCAAGTCAGCACGCCTAGGAGCTCAGCATCGGCAATCTGTTGCAGAGGGAGGAGAAGCATTACCAAAGGAGACATGAAGCAGTGGTGCAGGGATGACAGAGCTTGAAGTGTATAAAAGTATGGGGGAAGCATGTTCCTTTAGCCATTGACCTGCTGCTGCTGTATTGGACTTGCTTTTCGGAAAATGACCTTGGCCTGATTAGACAACTCTTGTACAATTTATGGACTGTGTTTATGAAATTCTGGCATCCTGCCTCTGATAACCAGCTCCCATTATCTGCCTGAGTTAACTCTGCATACACTGGCACCTGCCTGAAGCAGAACACCCAGCAACTTTCATGGCAGATGGGGGATCTGAATCCAAGTCTCCCACCATTATACCACATTAGACTTAGGCCAAGGTAGGGTTGCCAGAAGCCCCGGTGGAGGCGGGGGTTCCCCCTGCTGGGCCCTTCCTCCAAGATGCCAATCAGCTGGCTGGCAGGGGACTGACCAGTAGAAAGAAGAAACCCTAGGCCATGTTCTGTCATTGCACAGAAAGTGATGTCATCACACCAGGGACTTCCAGGTAACACTTGTATTTGGGCAAAAACTCTATAGTAGAAGCCAGTTTTACCATAGAGTTTTTGCCCAAATACCAGAGTGTCACTCAGAAGTTGCTGATGTGATGACATCACTTCCTATGTGATGCCAGTGATGTGGCCTGGGCCTTTCACTTTTTCCTGGTAAGTCCCCCACCATTCCCTGCCAGTTGTCTGGAGGGATTCTATTTATCTATGATTCTATTTTGTCAGAGATACTTTAGGCTGGTCCTGCATTGGGCAGGGGGTTGGACTAGATTATCTGTATGGCCCCTTTCAACTCTATGATTTTATGATTCGATGACCTGCAACCCTAGACCAAGGAGATGCAGGCTCAATTTCCTGCTCAAGAGCCCAGCCAAATAAACTCCATTTCCTTAGGATATCTAACTGCAGGAGCTAGAACAAATTCAAGTTTATTTGCCCTCCTACCTCCATCTGGGAATTGGCTTTTGTTTTCCTTTGGTATGGTTTCATGCACAAGGGAGCTCAGGAAGAGGTCACATCCATGCTCAATATTTTTTTGGTGGTTTTAGCATGGCAGTTGCAGGTATAAATGGGCAATGAATATGGATTTGATCCTGAGCCTCTTAGAACAGGAGTGGGAAGGAAATGTAATCATTATTATAGCTCCTCTGTGGAGGCTGCCTATGCATGTGTATACATAGACACACAGCATGGTGGTGCTTCATGCAGTACTTGTCATGTTCAAAAACTGTTAAAGAGGCAGATTGTCCTAAGTACTGCACTAGCACACCATAGTTGTTCTGTTTGCTGGTGGTGGCATGGAGAGTCTCTACGCAATTAGCTTGGAAGTGCACACTGAGTGGCTTCTAGACATTACAACGTGCACAGGAAACATAATTGTTGGCAGCGTTTGCACTGGAAATGTGGCATATAACAGAGTTTTGCAATATCACAGCACCTAAATATTGGTTTCCCAATTGGTTTTTGGATTCCTCTTGTGCCACAGCTGTAGGCATTCACATGATAGCTGAGTCTGAAAGGCTGCCACACAAGCCTATCCATAGAGAAATAGAGACACTATTTGCCCTTTACTCAGATGCACAAGCCTGATAATGTTTATCCAGTCTTACCGTAAGAAGGGTTCTGGGCCATCCTGACATCCCCTTGTCTAGTTCTTGCCTTGAGCTGTGGCTACAATGCTGATATCAGAGTCCTTGGGAAGGACTTCTACAAATGTATGCGTTCATGGCACGGGTGGGAAAGATGATGCTTCTTTTTTGGCATTTCACCTCTCTGCAGAATTCAAAAGCACATTCACGGCCAGAACCGCATAGCTGTACGACCTCAATGGCTTTCTTGAAATGAATCAGAAAAGTGTACTGCAGAATCAGACCTGCAAGTGTTTTCTCTGCAAGATTGAGAGCTAGACTGGAATTACTTCTGCTTCACTCCATTGGTTCTGCTTTCCTTTAACAGACCATAAACAATTTGTTTACATCAATGGCTTTTCATCTCCAACAGTGAATCACAACTGTGAGTTCCCCAAGGACCAATCCCAGGTCCGTTTGTTGCTTTTCATATTATATACCAGTGCTGGTTGATTTAGCCCATCAGTGGTTCAATTTGGGAATGAAGGCAGCTGCATTGTGGGTGTTTCAAAATGGGTTTCTTCATCTAAAGGCACATATTTCACTCTGTACTAGGAATCTGGTAATATATTTCCTCAGAGTGACTCCAGCCAAGCTGGTAGGGTTGCATGCAATGTTCCCTCTAAGCTGTGGAGTCTTATGAGCAAAAATTCTACTTTGTGAGTTACTGGCATGAAAGTTGTGAGCGGGCAATTTGGCTACTGCATCAATTAGTTTGCTCTGGAGCCATCCTTCCTGAGCTGAGACAAAAATGTGAGCTGGAGGCTAAAAAATTGTGAACCAGCTCACACTAACTCAGCTTAGAGGGAACATTAGTTGCATGCATGCAGGTAACATGTTACTGATTTTTTAATGCAAAAGAATAAACACTTTCCCAGGTCTAAGTGGAGAAAAAGGCCTAACCATCTACCACTGCCTTCTCCTCCAGGGAAATATCCCAGAGTCAAGGCACACAACTCATTTAACAGACTTTTGGGGCCTAACATCCTGGCAAAATACTTGTTACATTGTTGGTTGAAGCCATTTCTGTTCTCTCTTCTTCTTCAGCTTGAGCACCTTCCTGCTTAGCTCTCAGAGAACATCTTTTTCAGAATCTACTGTATCACTTTTGAAACTGGACCAGACTTTTCCTGGGGAGAGGCTGCCAGGGGGAGGGAAGGAAGACAAGCTGAGAGCCAGTGTGGTGTAGTGATTAGAATGTCAGACTAGCATCTGGGAGATCCAGATTCATATCTCCACTTTGCCATGAAGTCTTGCTTGGTGACCCTGGGTCAGTCACTCTCCTCAGCCTAATCTACCTAGTAGGATTATTGTGAGGATAAAATACAGGAGAGGATAATGATGTAAGGCTGCGTTCAGACGGCCAGTCAATCGCGCCATGAGCCCTCCTAAAATTTTATCCCGATTTTTTAAATCCAGCCTAGCACGACCAGATGCCCCCCCATGAAATAGCCTCACCGCGCGTTGTTCCCGCCGTGATTTGTCTACACGGCATCCACCGAGGATTTTTTTAAAAAAAGTTTTGTACATTCGCATTGGCAAGGCTGCGCCTCCTTGGAGAACTGAGGCGATCGCGGAGGGTTTTCAGCAAAGTTTTGCGCATGCAGGGATGGAAAGAATAAGTCCCGGTCCTCCCCCTTGCCATTGCCATCATGATCAATGGAGGGACTATTTCGCAAGTTAGAACAGTCCTTCCCCCCTCCATCTCCCATCGCGGTAACATCTTGTCCCTAAAATAAATAAGCATGAATATTACATTCCTTGTAGCGCTTATCGCTGAATGCGTTTCCTCGTTAAAGCGCACATAGGGTTTCATTTTTTAAAAAATCGCGCCCCTGTCGGCTCGGTCTGACGTCAGACCGAGCCGACGGGAGTATCGCGCGCTAATGGAGTGACTAGACGGAAGAAAGTCTGCAGTTGTCGCTTGGGTAAGCGAAAACCCTACATTGAAACTGCTACTTTTTAAATCAGGATTGGAGGCGCAGCAGAACGGGATGTCTACGGGACCGGAATTTTTCCCAGATGTTTCTGTCTGGTCGTGCATTTTTGATCCGCAAGGGAGTCGTTCCTATGGCAGATCAAAAGATCCGTCTGAACACACCCTAAGATGCTTTGGGTCCTCATTAGGGAAGAAGGTGCAGTATAAACGAAATAAAGAAGTAATAAATAAAACTGAAGATTGGGGCGGGGCAGTTAGACTAAAGGTTGGTTGGTGAATGGGAAGGGAAGAAGGAAACAGGAAGATAAGAGAATATGGGGGTTGCCAGGAAGGGAGAAAGAAGAAATAATGTGGGGAAGAAGATACATAGGCTGGCAATTTGCAACGGGAGCCAGTCATGGCAAAAAAGCCCCAGAACAAACTGTTCTGGGGTTTCCTGTCACACAGCTCAGACTGATGCAGGAGCATACTGGGAGGAGGTGCGCGGGAGCATTCAGACTGCTGGCCTGGAGGCGCAGCTGTAAACGGCTTTTTCCTGGTAAGTCGGCTGGATGCCTATGTGTGTATGGGTTCATGAGTGCTCATGCGCCCATGCGCCCATACACACATAGGCATCCAGCCGATTTGGGGAGGATCCTGCTGCACCAGCACCACATTGGGCGGTAGAGCAGAGAACAGCCAATCATATCGCTGCTCCCTTATGCGCAAGTGGGTTGCTTCTGGCTTTTCCGTGTAGTGTTTACACTGCCAGGAAGTGGACAAATGCAGCATAAAGGCACTCTTCGGGGATTTGCTACCACTTTTATGAGGTATCTATTAAACGCAGGAGCGAAGCGGAACAGCACGAGTTGCCTACGGGTGGGGAATGCCAGGCAGATGTGCCTGTGTGAATGCCCCCTTTAATCCGCTTTTAAAACATCACTGAAATGTGGCTATAGCAGGGCAAACTGCCAGTCTGAACTCAGCCATAGGGAAAACAAGTCATTGTGGGTTCCTCACTTGTATTTTCCTATTTTTCATAAATTTTCCAAATAATTGTCCTTGTAATTTGTCTGGCAATTACAACTCACAGAAAGTTAGGCTCAGTGTACATCTCAGTGAAATGAACAGGTCACAGTTATTTCACTGGGTGCTTAATAGCCTGATCCCAAGCACATTTACATGGAAGTGTCATTGATTTTAACTGGAATTTCTTTCAAGTAGCCTATTTGCCAATGGTTGTTTGAGAGGCCTTTTGCGGTTCAGACCCTTAAGAGCTAAGTAGTGAAATTATTGGGGCAGAAAACGCTGCTCAGGAGAAGCTGGCCTCTGTTTACAAGTGGAGCCTGATAGATATAGGGGTGGAGCTAATAGCAATAACTTTCATCAAGCCCAAAATAGCAGAAAATATCCTATCCCCTTGATTCTGCCCTGAGAATTCATGTCTGTCCCTCGGGACCTTGATACCTACATCAACTGCAAATGACTTTTGGTGACCCCAGCAAGGGGTTTCAAGGCAAGTGAGAAGCGGAGGTGGTTTGCCATTGCCTTCCTCTGCAGCATCTTCCTTGGTGGGCTCCCATCCAAGCACCAACCCTTCTTTGATTCCAAGACTGTGCTGTATCGTGCTGCCTTCCCTTTGGGGACCTTGACAAGAAGGCTAAAATAAGCAAACAAGTCTTGTCCTTTCTTTGAACTGGTCGTGGGACTGTAATGGAGGTGACTATTACATATACACACACAGGAAAAATGGAGCCCATGGAAATGAAAAAATGGAAGAAGCGAAGTGATGCTCCTTTCTCAACAATGGCACAAAATATACTTAGTACGAATTAGGTTGCGGAAGTTATGACTTTGCCCTGTCAAGTTGTTTATTCAAAGAATTACCCTCGTCCACATAATTCATTATCCTACTGCCTTCTGTTTAATGACTGCTTTATAATAAGAGTCCACTCTTCAGCTGCCGTTGCCTGTGCCTTCATTACATATACATAGACCCAATGAACCTGTTATGCTCCAGTAATCATAATTTGTGTTTCACATCATGTTACGACTTTCTCCTTGTGTAAATGCTTTGAAAAATGAATTTATAAATAATTTTTATGGTTCAGTGAGAAAAACCATTAAAGTGTTTAAAATGTATGGAAGGATACTAGTTAGAAGGGCAGGTTGGTATTTACTGTGTGCCAGGAGAGAGCAAAGCTATAAAAGGACTCTCTGGAGTTGTATCAAAGAGAAAACACCTCCAGATGGGGAGACTGAGCTACGTATGGCCACAGATACTGATTTTACATAAAGGGATGAAAACTCACTTCAAGGCAACATAGATTGGGTGTCTCATGCTTTTCCAAAGCTTGTTAGTGAGAGCTAAATATCCCTTGTTACTGGGTGGGTGGGTGGATGAACATACATGAAGTTGCCATATGTAGAATCAGACCATTGGTCCATAAAGGTCAGGAGTGTTTACTCAGATTAGGAGTGGCTGTCAGGGTCTCAGGTAGAGCCCTTTGCATGACTGACTGCCTGGTTCTTTTAACTGGAGATGCCAGGGATTGAACCTGGGACCTTCTGCATGCCAAGCTGATGCTCTATCGCTGAGTCACGGCACCTCTCCTAATAGTTGGGGCTAGGCCTGTAGCTACCGTGGGGCATTTTGGGGCCTGCCCCCCTGACTTCCTGCCAAGGCCCCCTGACTTCCATCCAGCCCCCTGGCTCTCTGGGCCACCCAGAGGACTCCCAACTCTCTGGGCCACCTGGAGGACTCCCCACCACTGCCCCTTCCCCAAGAGTGGCTTGCTTCCCCATATAGGCAAGCAGAGTGCAAACACTGCAAAAATGAGTTTTTAATTTTTTTTGTGTGACATCAGTGCCCCCTGACTTATTTAAAGGCCCCCTGAATTACAAAATCCTGGCTACGGGCCTGGTTGGGGCCTCCTATGGTTACCTGATAGCTCTGACAATCTTTTACAAAGGGATGAGTTGGACAGCCCCAACTCCCCCCCCCGCTCCAAAGGTTTTATCATGATGGCCTAAGCCCTCTGCTTAGGGCTTAGACCAGCTGGACTGACCAATGGGGCTGCCCACTTCTTTGATCAGCTGTTTCAATCACAAATCCCTGTACTGATTTCACAACTCTCTTCTGTGAATTGAACTTGTGATTCTGTATTTTTGCACCATTTTCTGTTTCCTTGCAATGAATGCTTTTCCATAATAAGTACTCATTTTGCAATGAATGCCAATAAATCAGTGGAGTGGTACACTTGTAAATGTACACACAATTATGGTGAACATTTTGTCTTCAGCACACATTGGGATGTGCCAGTATACTCTTAAGCAGATCTTAGCAGATTCTTAAGCAGATCTGTTCAAAGCGCATAGACTCTACACATATAGAGGAGAGGGATCATGCCTGCTGGACCTGTCCCCAGATGTTTACATGTGTAAACATCTGTAATTAGTCATATGCGTGCACAAGGGTATGCATAGGTTTGAATGCCTGATTGAGACCCTATGTTTTGCCTTTGTACATGTGTAGGGCTCATACCTGATAGATGTTTGCCTATATGCATGGATATGCATGCAGTGCATGCAGAGTTGTAAATACTTTGAGCATCAAAACCTGGCTGCTGTGTTGCTCCTTACTTTGGAGTTTCAAATGGGCCTAAGGGATGAATTTGTAGGATGCTGAGATGCCATGGCTGAATGTACTGTGTGTTTCAGGGTTTGGGCTGTCATGGGAAAACTCAACTTTATATTGTATGGAAATACCAGAAAAGAATACCAGGATGATGCAATAGATATAGGAGGTGGGTCTGGTTACAGATGATTGGTATAGGACGGGTGATAGACCTGACTCATACCTGCTAACAATGCCTAGGGATGAGCTGATGGCCCTTCCTGGGCTTGCAACTGAATCATCATGAAAGCTTGTATTGTCAGGGATATCATAGGATCTTGGTTATTCTACAAACTTTGGTCATTACTTATAGACATGGGTGTGAGGAACTTTGAAGAATCACACAAAGGCATCCCGATTAATGTTCTCCTGGAAATTCCTGCCTTAATTGAGGGACCCTGATTTAATACCCAAATGGCTGTATTCAGCGGTGTCTCTGACTTCAGAAGGCCAGAGGATCTCAGGATGCCAAAGACATGGTTTTCAGGAGGACAGGCAATGCAGGGTCTTAGACAGCAAGGTCTTTCTTTATGTCTGCTGCCTAAGACCTTTTATCTGGAGATGCAAAAAGTTAAACCTTGGTCTTTTTGCATGCAAACTGTGTGCTCTACCACCGAGTCATGGCTCTACCCCGGGACTTTCAGAGCTATCAGGGCTATTCAGCATAGGCCAAAGGAATTTTTTCTTGAACCAGGAATCTTGGCCACAGAAAGTCTGAAACTCAGATCAAGAAGCTGGGTGGTGGTGAGGAGTACGTTAATTTGAGCTAATATCTTATTGTGAAATTAGGTAGGTAAGAAAGCATCATTTGTGGAATCTATACTGAGATGTATGAGGCCAGTACTTAATTGGGCCCAAGTTTGGATAACAGACAAAATTCTGTAATAATTTGATGTGGGACTATTCTCCTGATAAAATCCTATTATAAATATAGTCTATGGCAATGAAATCTCTACATACCATAAAATTCAGCTCAAAGTACAATATGTTTGATCCCAGCTTTTAACTATGTAAAAAAGAACCTGGCTACAGGGTTTACTTTCAAACCTCATTGCAGAAGGAGCTTAGCCCTGTTCACAGGTTACACTGAACACATGTTAAAACTGTATATAGTGTACCCTTGATTGTTCTTTGTATGTGCATTGAGCAGTTCTTGTGCTCTGAGACATAAAGGCAGTCTTTAACAAGAATGTTTTGGCTCTCTCCGCTAGGGAGTTTGCATTTTATGGTTCCTGAGCCAATACCTTCTGCCATTATAGATTATCTATCTACAACACTTAATGTTTCTTTCTTTTTTTCATCTAACATTTCAAAGAAATCTTTATGAGTACACATGTGGGTCAAGCAGGCACTATCCAGATACCAAATATGACTTTTTGTGGCTCCTTGTGTTAATATAAAACGTTTCTTTAATGATTGCCCCTTAAATCTGATTGGAACTTCCTCGCCATTTCCCCCCTTTGCCTTGGGAAGGGCTTTCCTCTGCTTAGTGGTAGAACAATCCCTCTTAATGTGGCCTCACTTACCACAGAAGTGACAAATGATCATGCCTTTGTTATTTACATTCAAAGCAATCTGATCAGCATTTGGCTGAAATCCTTTGTCAGACTTTTCAAATTGTCTGTGTTTGTATGTTTCCTCCATCTGATTTATAACTTCTGTGAGGGACAGATTACTCTTAGATTAAATCTGTATATTTTCATATGACTCTGGCAGGCTTATTAATAGTAACACAGTCAGATCTTGATCAACAATTTCCTTTCCTAAACTCCTCAGCCGCTCAGCCAGTCCAAGCATCTCATCCAGCTGATGATATAAATTACCCCCCTCTTTCATTTTAGTACTGAAAAGTTTCTTTTGTAGACAAAGCTGGCTCTTTAACGAGGAATTTACATGCAGCCTTTCCAGCTCACACCACACAGCTTTGGCTGTTGGCATCTGTATTAATCTTAACACATTATGCCCCCTGTTGCCCTTTCATTGTTGGAGTCCCAGGTTCTCTGCTTTGCCAGGTCATCATCTCCTGGTTGGGCATCCTGGATAACATCCCATAATCCTGTTTCAAGAAGGTGACTTTTCATTTGTTCTCCCCAAATTTGATAATTGTCCTCTATGAGCCTATCTATCAAGTGACCATGCTGTGCACTTCAGGAGGTCACCATCTTTGTTCCTTTGTTCTCACCTGCTCGTGCCAAGAGCCTCTGGTGATCTTTCTACTTTTAATCAGAGATCTGCTTGATCTGGGTCACCATAAGCCCTCTTGGCAGAGTAATTAACCTGGTGCAATGGTGCACAACCTGACTAAAAAGTAGATAAAGGTTTATTTAGGAATTAATATACTTGGTAGGAAAGACAAGAGACAGAGATAGGTTCCTAACTACATATCCAGCTGAGAGAGAGGGTAAGGCTGAGTGTGGAATTTCCAAGAAGAAGGGGGAAATTGCCCTAAGAGTAGCAATCGGGAGACAGACAGGAAATAACACTTAACAGGAGAGAAGGTGCTGACCTCACTATCCTATCTAATGATCTTCTTGCTGCCCCCTGCATGGTCTTCTTCTCTTGTTCTTTGTGCACCAGGCATTGCCTTTTCCAACAGAAATAATCTTCCGAGTCCTCAAGCTCAAGTTCAACCTGAAGTCCACATCTGTTTTTTTTTCTGGTTGCTACTTGTCTGCAATTTATACGCCAGTGCAAGCAAGTCCATAGGACAGGCATGAGCACTTTGGCCATTGACAGGAATGCACACATATGCATGATAACATCTCCAAAATTGTAATTGGTGGGGGTGGTTTGTGCATCCAATCGATGCATCCAAATGATGACAAGAAGGAGAAAGCTTAAGTTACCAATCAGAATGGGTTATCACACCAAAACACAATACATAGACTGAAACCTTTGGGGGAAAAAAACACACAGATGTTTTGCCATCTTACCTGAATACCAATGTGTCAATTTTTTGGCTTTTGGCCCATGGATTATGAGTAGGATCTAAACTGGGTCAAGGCCATGGGGAGCTGCTCTACCTATCTCCAACCTTTGTGTGGATAAACTGTCCTCCAACTCAGAAGTAGCTACTGTAACTACTATGCATCTGCATAGTACAGGAAATAAATTTCCCCCTAAGATTGTGGATGATCAGGTCAGATCATTAAACATTGTGGGGTGGGAAAGTATGTTGACTCACATAATAGTAATAGAAATTCTGTGCCGTCAAGTCGCAACTGACACATGGTGACCCCAATCATGGGGCATTCTAAACAAGAGATGAGCAGAGGTCATTTGCCATTGCCTTCCTCCACATATCAACCCCAGTCTTCCTTGGTGGTCTCCCATCCAAGTACTGACTGTGTCAGACTTAACAACACCAAACTAGGACTCCTGTCAGGCATGAGACTGTCAATAACACTGTACTGTAATGTTTGAATATGCAAAAAGTATTCCAATAAGCCGGGTTGAGCTGCTTGTGAATAGTTGGACTGCTTGGTGAAAAATCATCTCTCTGCTTGCAATTGACAATCAGAAAGTGTGCTGAAGTGCTGGGTATTCAGGCATCCACACCTCCAAATCACCACTCTTTCTCCAAGACTTGGTTAGGTTAGGCAATCAAACTTCAAGGTGGTGCCTGTCCCAGCTCTTTTGTTGAATTCTCTAGCCCTTAAAGCCAGTCTACAGAATCATCCATCACTAGGTTACCAGCCTTCCAGTGGGGGCATGGAGTTCTCCTGGAATTACAACTGATCTTTAGATTACAGAGATCAGTTTCCCCAGAGGAAATGGCAGCATCAGAGGGTGGACTCTGTGGCACCAGATCCCTGCTGAGTTCTCTCCCCAGACTCTGCCCTCTCTCCAATCACCACACCCAAATCTCCAGGAATTTCCCAGGCAGTACTTGGTAACCCTATCCATCACCCTCTGAGTGACATCTCAGGGTATTCAAGATGACCTGTTAACTTCTCATTTACTCCTATCATGCCTGCCATGGTTGACTATTTAAAGATATTTTAAACTGACACATACGCATAATTCCTCACCTCCTAAATTACAGTGCAAAACAGATGATGTCCCATCCATTGATCCCAGTCAATATGTGTCACAGGCAAACTTCAACAGAAGGAAAAAAAAGAAACCAATACTGACACCTGTTCTTCATGGCTTTATGATTAAAATAAGCCTTCCCCTGCAACCTTCAGCTCTGGTGTTATGCAGTGACTCAGAATGATCAGCTGATATTTCCCAATGGGTTTTGATGGTTAAAAGAGAGAAGCCCATGAGCACATCTTGGAAAGTGCTCAAAGATGGACAAAGGGAAGGAATCCAACAACCCGGTGCCTTCTCAGAAGTGCTAAACCACGTTCTCTGTTTCTCCCTCCTAAAGGGTGGCTCTTCTTACTGTGTACCTGTTACCGCTAACCTCTCAATATTTCTGAACATCAGCAGCCAATATAGGTCAGCCTACCTTTAGGAGCTGCGGTGGCTCAAGTGGTTAAGACACCGAACTGCAGGCTGTGGAAGGTCAGTAGTTCAGCAGTTCAAGACCCGGGTGCCGCAAGACAGAGTGAGCTCCTGTCTCTAGTTCCAGCTCCTGCCAACCTAGCAATTCGAAAGCAAGAAATTGCAAGTAGATAAATAGGTACCACTTCGGTGGGAAGGTAACAGCGTTCCGTGCACCTTGGTGTTTAGTCATGCCGGCCACATGACCACGGAAAAGTCTTTGGACAGCGCTGGCTCTTGGGCTTTGAAACGGAGATGAGCACCGCAACCCTAGAGTCGGATCTGACTGGCTTTCGAGCAAGGGAACCTTTACCTTTACCTTGTGTTTGGCAAAAGAGGAAGGAAAAGAGTGCTCCAATAAAAGTCACCAATGCAAAGTAGAGTGGAAGCAACAATTGTGTTGTCTTCCTCATAATCCCTTTATCTTCATTGCTTAAATTCAGCCTCAGGCCTTTGATACCAGAGGTCGGAATTTATTTTCCAACCCTGGAACTGAACTCTGAAAGCTGACTGTCCCATATGATGCAGGAGCTGCTCCTCTCTTCATCTGTGCTTGCAGGCATCTGGAAAGTAGAGGTCTTTTGCCCATTGAGGTACGAATCTGCTCTGTTTTATTTCTTTTTGTTTTGCTATCTCATTGAGCCTTTTTATTTCGCCCATGGTTATCAATTCATTTGTTTCTGTTGGGGCCATTTGCGCACCTTTTATGCTGTTCACACACAACTGATGCCAACACAACATGAAACTGGCATAAATGTAATTGGACAAAATTGCTGCAAGGAAACAGAAAAATAATACGAAAGTTCAGGACTTGAATGTTCAATTTGCATAAAGGAGAAGTGGACTCAAAAGAAGGACTGTTGCATCAATACAGTGAGGACGTGTGATTCAATTGCATCTTGACTTCCGATTAGGCGGCCGCGTCCTTTCCCTTGTTTGTGTGAGTTTCGAGAGCTAGTCAGCACACGGTTGGATCTGGCCAGGTTGATTTGACAGGTTGTGTAAGCACTGAAGCAACAGTAATTGATGGTGTCTGTGGCCATAAGAAAAATCCTTAGGACTGTTTTACTGAGCAAAAATGATGTGAAGCTTTGCCCCAAATGGACCATTAAATTGGGCCCATTCAGATCCTGCAGTGAATCCCAACAGAACAATAATGTTCTCCAATGGGTTGAATTCAGCCACTGCAAAACAACATGACCGGGCTGGCAAATAATTTCTGATTACTGCTTTGGCTCCTAGAAAATCTAAAATCAATTCTTTTTGGGACCCCTTTTGTAAGCAGAAATTGTTCTTTCTCTCTCTCTTTTCTCCTAGCGGCAAGATCCCTTGCAGGAAGGCTGCTCACCGCTGAGAGAAAATGGGTTACAGCCAAGAAAATACAGTTTGCGAAGTCCCGCTTTAACTACAGCTGGCCAATTCCCTTTTGATTGGGCTTTAGTCTGCCCTGTTGGCAGACGTCTTAAACTTTAATTAAAAAAGAGAAAATGAAACCCATTCTGAAGACCAGGCATTAGTGGAGGGAGGGGGCAGAATGATCGCTGAGCCTTCCTCAGCTACTTCAAGTGCCAGCTGCTTTAATATTTATTGTCATTATTTTAAACTCTCCCCATAATTCCCATTCAGAAAATTGATTCATTTTGTAAATCCCTTGGATGCCTCTTGCCTCATCCAGGAGACTGTCTGAGAATCTGACTTAAGGGAAAAAGGGAGAACAAATGAATGAAAGAAAAAAAAAACTTTCATTCTTTTAATGCTCCACAGGAAGTCCCAGTATACTTTTAATTGAATACGTTTTTGTGCCACAAAACTGTCCAGTGCTTAAAAGTGATGTTGGTGGGGAGTTTTGGACATTTCTTTTGACTGTTTGCCCAGATTCCTGATGAACAGCCAAATAAATTGGAAAAACATGGATGAAAAACAAAAATGATTCATATATCTGAAGTATCCACCACTAAAGGTGTGGTGTAGTGGTTGAAATGATCTGGGAGATCCAGGTTCAAATCCCCTTGACTGCATCTCAGTGGTGAGGATTCTTCATTTCCCTGTCACCAGTATCCCAAATGTTAGAGACATTTGCACGGATAACAGTGTCCACTTGGGGATTTTGTATGCACTACCATTTCTCCTGCATTCTCAACTGTGACACGGGTGGGCTTTTTTTTTTTAAAAAAAAATCAGTTGTTTCTGTTGTGCTATAGTGCAATGCCATAATCATGATCTACTGTTATTTTTTAAAAAGGAAGTCTCTAGCCCTTTTTGTTGCAGAGATATGAGGGAAAATAACTTTCTCCTTACATTTCTGCAACCAAAAGGGCTAGAGATCTACTTTTTTGAAAATGAAAGCTTGGAATTCAGAGGAATGAATGGCAATGAATCTTGATAATGTTATGGTTGCTATAGTGCGGTAGTGATAACTTTTTTAAAAATAAAGCCTTCAAAAATCTCTCAGTGATGTAGCAGAGAAAACGGTGACTGTTAGAAAATGTTACGAGCAGGACCTTTGATAATATGCTCCTTCCTGTCCAGATTGCACACTAACATGCCTGAGCTCTGTTCCTTCTGGAAACACTGGACCAAACCAGGTTTGAGAATGAATGCACCAAGGATGGGGAAACCCTGGGAAATAGATCAATGGAGGACTACATTTTGTGCATATTGAACCCCTCTTCCCTGCTGCAGTATGGAAGCCAAGGTGGAGTAAAAAAACTGTGATAATGTATGTGAAATGCACTGAACAATGGAAATAGAGGTGAAATGTATTCTTACTAATAGTATAGCTGCAGCCATGCATTGTTAGATATTGTGCTACCATTGCACTATAACAATGATGCACAACTGGGTTGACCTCTGTGGACAATCCAATCCAAGTGCAAATTCAGGGCCAGTGTCAGCATACCTTGAGGCTGGGCAGCTGCCAGGGCCCAGGACTTCTGGTGGGATCCACTGCTGCTGACCCTCACCCATATAACTCCCATGCCACCTGTCTGTATCCATGCTCTCAACTGCCCAGAGTCATCAAGGAAGGGCACGTGGGTGCCAGCAGTGCTTCCAGCTGCATACACTGGCCACTGCCAGTAGTGTCGAGGAAAGGGTGAGTGTGTGGTGCAGGCAACTGAGCATGGCTGGCTGGAGAACATGTAAGTGAGAGAAGGATGCATGGGCAAGAAGGGGGGCAAAGAGGTGTGGGGGTGGAAAGGAGGGCATGTTGTGCCCTGATGGTGGGCAGATGGGGCCCCCGGGCACTGTCTGACCAGGGCCCCCGAAAACCAGCAATCAGCCCTGGACTGCAAAGATAGCATAGTTTCTTTCTTTTTTTTTGTAAAACTCTCTTAAAAAAGAGAGAATTTTATTCTTTTTATAAGAAACAGGAAGGGTAGACAGATGGAGAAAGAAAAAGATGGAGTGAAATTTTTCCTGTTAGTGAGGGTTAGTTTAGGTTAATAACCAATACCAGTTTTGGCATCTATCATGGTTAGAAGATCTTCTTTTTAACTATTGCAAAGTCCAAAATCACTCTGTTAATGCAGTTAGTAAAGTCCACTGGGGTTAGTAATTAAACAGCTCCTTCCAGATGTTACACGAACAGTCCTCAAAATATCTTCTTTTTAAATCTCTTCCAGTTATGGATTGAGTCCATTTTAACTTTGAAGTCTTCCGTTCCATCACCACTTTCCCCTGGGCTGCTGTCTTCTTCGCTTGTCCCAGTTTGGAATACTGCATCTTCCTCCCTGCTGGCGTGTCTCTTCAGAAGTTTCTGTATTTTAAAGATGAAATCCTTCTTCTTTCTTTTCTCTTTTTCCTTAAACTTCTGGCTTTCAAGCTTCCTGGGCTCCATAAACTCTTCGGATGAAATTAGATCTCCAGTTTGTCGCTTGTTATGCTCAACATCCCCTTCTACTGGCAGAGTATTCTCTTTTATAAAAGCGAAATAGGCTTTGGGAGCCTCATCCACCTCTTCTTTTAATTTTATCGCTTCACTGCCAGTTAGGGGTGCCAAGACATTTGTCAAGGTAAATCCGAGATCTTCTTTCTCTTCTTCTTTGACGCCCTGGAAACCTAGAATCAAATTCGATTTCTGTTCAATCTCCATCATCTTTCTAGTTGTTTCCGATATCTGTTTCTGTCGACTGATGAGAACACTATCCATTTTAGACAGAGTTTCGTTGATTTTCCGCAATTGTTCCAGCAGGGGGCACAGCATCTCCTTTTCCTGTTGATTGACAGCAAGCTCTTGGGGGGGATGTCTGGACCGGAAGTCCCTCCTCTCTTCTCTTCCGGTGTCTGCAGGACTTTTTCCAGTATCGACATTTTGTTTTTTTGTTTACTTTTAAAAAGTTCGTGCCGCATCCCCCGGGAAGCTATGATGATCAAAATCTTCCATGCAACCCCAACGGTACTTTCACCAACACTTTTTCTTCTCTCAGCCCCCCTTCGCGCTCCCTTTGTAGATCTTGCTTCTCAAAGGGGGTGGGAACTCCTCCCTCCTCCCAACGCTTATACGCATGCAGGGGGGCTCCAATTTACGCTTCAAAATAGATCTTCAACTCACGATTCGATGCTACTTCTTCTTTTTATTTTAAGCCATAGTGCTGTCTTCACTCCTGGAATTCGGTGGCGCCGCTAAGTCCCATTACGGGCACGCCGCAGCGGGGCCGATTGGGGCGGGGAGAAAGCCTCAATTTCCCGGCTGTCTGCCGGCAAAGAGGCTACTCCCCAAGCGCCCCCGGTTCGGAGCCTTAACCTAAGGCTCACTAGGGTCTTTCGCACATGCGAAGACCCCCCCTAACTGCGCGTGGGCTAACCGCCTCCGGGAGCGTCCCGAGAAGCGGCCGCCATTCGCGACGCCGAAACCGAAAACCCAAAGATAGCATAGTTTCTGATGATGCGTGGATGCAGCCTCCACAGTGCAGTCCTAAGAGGAGTTATGCCCTTCCATGTCCATCGACTTCAGAGTGTGGAATTCTGCTTAGGACTGCACTGCAAGAATGGCCTTCTGTCTATCCAGCTGCCACTTATGAAATCAGGTCTCTGGTCCAAACGTACCACCACGCTCTGGATATTTTAAAATATGCACATAGGTATTTTACTTTTCGTAGCCTTTAACACAGTGTAATTAACCTGACAGAATCGATGGGGATCACACAGTGTGTTTGGAAATACATTATAATGCGGAAATGCTTACGTCAAAACCAAGGTCGAAGTATGGATCCCTGCCAGTTTAATTGGATGTGGTGCTTCTGTAATATCGCAAATTCCCAAATGTGGATGTCACACACAGCTGGGCCAAAAAGTGTTCCTTGCTGAATAATAATCCATTTGAATGGCAGATATTCAATAGGAGAATTTCGCAAATGTGAAGAGGATAGATGTTTGCAAAAGAGCCAAGTATTCCAAGGGCAGGTTATAGCCGTCATAATTTTTAAAGAAAGATCTGGTGGTGGCATGAGTATGACAGGTTGCTGAAGGGTAAAGGGGACAATTTTATCTCCACATGGATTTTGCAAATGGAGAGCAAGGTTTTTTTGGGTTTTTTTTTTTTTGGTCTTGCTGCTTGGCTGATTAGGGCACCTTTCTGGAAACAGCCTTTGCACTGTTTAAATGGTTTCATAAATTATATGTGCTTTGTGTGGGATGCAATAAAGGGGCAGCAGCTGCCAACCTCCAGGTGGGACCTAGAGGTCTCCTGGAATTACAAGTTACTTCCCAACTACAGAAATCAGTTTCCCTGGAGAAAATGGCTGCTTTGGATGTTGAACTGTATGGCATTATACCCTGTGGAGGTCCCCCCTTCCCCAAACCCTGCCCTTCCCAGGTTCCACCCCCAAATCTCCAGAAATTCGCCAACACAGAGTTGGCAACCCTAGTGGGAACACTTCTCCTGCAAGCAAATGACTAAGACATCTGGGATCTGTAGTTCAGAATAAAAATAATGGGGGCATGGTAGCCGTTTATAAAATCGTGACTGGTTTGAAAAAAGGCTAGGCCCCCCCCCCTCAGGTGGTTGTGCTCTAAACTTCACATACGTGCTCTAAACTTCACATACGTGATCTTAGTTCCGCCAGCCCAAGATTCTCCCTGGTTCAGAATGGGCGTTTGAAGTCCACACCTCAATGAACCTAGAGGCCATCACCATTTAGCTGAAGAACTGTCTCCAGCAGTCATTACTCCATCTGGTTGCCAGGGAACCATAAGTGATCTAGGAGTTGGTGCCTGAATTTGCTTGATTTCCTTTCCCCGTTTTTTGTCTTCTTTTCCTTTCTCATCCTAAGTATCACACTGTAGGCGATAAGGTAACAGCAGGAAATGAATGTATCAGATAAATAAGCAGGGAAAGTGTAGGGGATTAACTGAAGGAAGTTTGTATTTATTTGAAGACGGTGTTCATTATAAGCAAGTCAGCGCTTCTGAACTTAAACAATGACTGTTCTCATTCACCTTCGCATTTCTGACGCTAATTGACAGAAAAATAATACCTTTGCACCTGGCAACAGAATGCTGTTTCTTCGGAAAAAATCACTGATTCTCTAGTTGGGTTGGATTCGGCAGAAAAGCTTATGGAACATGGTAGTGGAGTGGATCTTTCTCTGTCTTACCTTCCCAAGCAGCTTCACAAACAAAGCACACCATGGTACTGGGCTTTTCAGTGACAAGAGGGAATCAGGTAAAACCAACTCCTTTTCCTCCTCCATTGGCCATTGTGTGGGAAGAGCAGGCTGCTTGGGGAAGGGGAAGCCAGGGAGAGGATTTGCACCACCAAGAGTATTCCCAGGGGACTCAACACATTTTTTTCTGAGTTCCACTGGGGAAAATGGAAGGTTTGCCCTGCAAGGGACTGTGGCTACAATTGTATTCAAACCTGTTACCTGAATAAGTATCTGCATAGTGGACTGAATGGTGGCAACTGCCCATGATACCACATTTGCTTATTTATTAAAATATTCATACCCCACCTTTCCTCACGGGGAGGGAAGGTGTCATGGTATAGCCTGATCTTCTCAGATCTCAGAAGCTAAGCAGGGTGACCACCAAGGAAGGCTCTGCAGGGGAAGGCACTGGGAAACTATCTCCTTGCTGGGGTCACCATAAATTGGCTGCAACTTGACAGCATTTCTGTACGTACATTTCCTCATGGCTCATGGCTGCTTATGAGTCACGATTAAGAAAAAAGAAATCACAATTTAAAACCAACAAAGTACACCCCAAGTAACCCCTCCCTTGAAGAGATACTTGCAGTTTATATACCATTAAAGGCCCTGGCAAATCAAATGGTCTTACAGCATCTCTTGAAAATGTCTAGATTCAAGTCCAGTAGCACCTTAGAGATTTAGAGGTCTCTGACCTGGATAGCCCAAGCTAGCCTGATCTCTTGAGATCTCAGAAGCTAAGCAGGGTTGGACTTGACCAGTATTTGGATGGGAGACCAGCAAGGAATACCAGGGTTGTGACACAGAGGCAGGCAATGGCCAACCACCTTTGAACTCCTCTTGCTTTGAAAACTGCACCAGGAGTTGCTGTAAGTCTTCTGTGACTTGACGACAAAAAGAAAGAAAGAAAGAAAGAAAGAAAGAAAGAAAGAAAGAAAGAAAGAAAGAAAGAAAAAGAAAAGCTGCTACTACTCGAACCTAGCTGTTCTACTGCAGACCAACATGGCTACCCTCTGAGACTATCTTGAAAATGTCTAAAGACAGTGCCTCCCCCCTCTTCAGGGAGCCTGTTTCACAAAGCGGAAGCCACAATGGAGAAGACATAGCCTGCGGTTGATGCCAGTCTGAGAAAGGGGATGGAGTCTTCTAACATCTCCAGAACTTGGTGTCTTACTATACACCTGCAAGTGAAAACTGGCAAAATTGGATGTCACCTAAAATTGTAGCAGCTTCTTTATAATTGTTTTTGCTAATTGCCTTGGTGCAGGTGACAGCGTTGCTCCTCCAGAAGCATAACATCACTTAATGAGGGAATAAAGTTGAAGATAGACCGGGCTCTACAAAAGCAGCCATTGAGCTCTAGAGCTGGATGCAAAAGGAGGTTTGTTACAGTGAAGTATCTTGATGGAGTCTCTAGGGTCTCTAGCGAGCCAAATGTCCATCTGCCCTTATTGCAAAAGGGGTTTGGGCTTATCCCTGGAGCCACCAGGGTGGGTAGTTAGTGGTTAAGTTGCCTGTTGCACCATTCCATCCTCAATGTAAGCTGGTGTGCAATAGCTCTGTGCTGACAGGAGATGGCAGCTTGGATCCTGTGAACAAGTTCTGCTGCATGTTGTGTTTCCTCCTGTGCTAGCCTGTCATTTGCACAGGTCCCATGAAAACCATTGCTCTTGTGCAAACAGAACTGTTAGCGCTGTTAAAGAAGTGATAGCCTACTAAGAGTCTACTCACTGTAAATATTGCTGAAAGAGTGGTTTAGTCCACTTGTACCCTAGGGGGAGCTGTGGTGCATTCTCTAGTGTTTAGGGTTTATTGAATGTTTTTCTCTTGCAATTTAACCTACCACTTGTTTTCTCTCTCTCTGCTGTGTGTTAGTCTGTGTTACTGCTTGTGCTCCGAAGGCCTCTCTGTTGCATTAATGGCCTGCAGTCAGTTACTGCCTTTTTGCAAAATCCTGTTGCAGTAAATTCATTGAAGGTGTTATGTATTATTATGTATGAAGCCTGAGCTTCAACTAAGAGCTGGTATCCTGTAAGGCACACTCTGATTGGCTACTCTGTGCAGTAGACCAATCAGAACATAAGAAAGGTTCTGGAGGGAACTAGTTTCATTGGCCTTTATCTAAGCAGTTGAATTGGTTGTTAACTCATTTAGGGGTGTGGCAGGCCTGTAGTGCGGCATTTTGGGGCCTGGCCCCGACTTCCTGCCAAGCCCCCCCCAACTTCCTACCAACCCCCAGTCCCCCTGGGCCGCCTGGAGGACTTTCCACCACCGCCCCTTTCCCAAGCAGGACTTGCCTCCCCATTTAGGCAGGCAGAGTGCAAATCCTGCAAAAATGAGTTTTTTTAAAAAAATTTAAAAATTATTTTTTTATTTTGTGACAACAGTGCCCCCTGACTTATTTAAAGGCCCCCCTGAATTGCAAAATCCTGGCTACAGGCCTGGGGCATGGTTATATTTGCCGGGAAAGTTTGAAAGAGAGCCTGTTGCTCTCCTGTGTTGTGTTGGTTTCTGTCCTGTTCAAATAAAGCTGAATCACTTGTTATGAGCTGACTGAGGTCTCATACTTAACAGAAAGCAAACAGAAAGCGTGGACTGGATTATTTCCCAAACTTTTCCAACAAGCGCAAGAGTAAGCACACTCTGCAACAGTGACTGTCTAGCACACATGGAACTTGTTCAGAGGATCCAAGCCATCCTCTCATAAACGAATGGCATTTAGAAATTTTGTCTTTTTGCTGTGATGATGCTCTTCAACAGGACTGTAGTATCAAAATATACATGGGAGGGTTTTTAGAGTCTCCTTTTATCTTCTGGTGCACTGATGGCTCATATACAGGCCTGTGTACCTACGCTGACCTTCTACAGGTGCTAATTTTGTTTCTTCTGTATGCATGCGGGAGGACAGCTGGGAGCTTGTCATGTGAGGGTGAAGAGAGCGGCAGCTGTCAGTCTTCCCTTTGCTCACCACAGCTGACAGGAGAATGAATCTGGGGCCTCCTTGGGCTCACATTTCCCTTGCCCCTCATGCACAGCCAGGCAACAAGTTATTTCCAGGCTTGTCATAAACCATAGTTTGCTGTAATTTATGGACCTAGATCAGAGGTGTCAAACTCATTTGTTACAAGGGCCAGATATGACATAAATGTCACTTTGTTGGGCCGGGCTGTGTGGGCCATAAATGTAATGCCTGGTATGGGAGATGGAAATTGTATAAAGGACAGCAGCTGGTAAGCTCCGAGTTGGCATATCCTCACTGCAAAGCCCCGTGGGCCGGGAGGGGGATGCAAAAGAAAACCCACGTGGGTGGACTGGAGAGCCAGCAGTGCAGTACTGGGCAGATGCTTTCATACTGGTTGGCTGCTGCCGCTGAGGTTGTTCTGCCATGCTGAAGCCACAATTGGAGTGGCTCCACCCCACCGAGCGGTCTTAGGTTCCCTCCCTTGTACTAGTTGCTCGTGGGCCACATAAGAGCCCTAGATGGGCCGGTTTTGGCCCCTGGGCCTTATGTTTGACAGCCCTGACCTAAATAATTTATACTCTGCTTTTCTCTCTAAAGCAACTTACATTATTCACCCCTAGTCCATTTTATCCTCACAACAACAACCCTGTGAAGTAGGTTAGGGTGAGGGGAAGTGGCCCAAGGTCACCCAGCAGGCTCCCACGGCAAAGTAGTGATTCCAACCTGGGTCTCCCAGATCCTAGTCTGACACTCTAAGCCCTACTCCCTCTCCCTTTCCTTCTCCCCGCCCCCTCTCACCTATTTGTTTCCATGTTCAGTTCCGGTTGCCTGTTCTTAGCTTTAAAGCACAACCTGGCATCATGCCTACCTTTGGAACTGCCTCTTCCGTTGTAAACCTGTACACCATTTATGTTTCTCTGATCCGCAGCTCCTTATGATGTAGGACTGCTAGCTCTGGGTTGGGAAATAACTGGATATTTTGGGGGTGGAGCCTGGGGAGGGTGGGGCTTAGGGAGGGGAGGGACCTCAGAAGGTTCCACCCTTCAAAGCAGCCATTTTCTCCAGAGGAACTGACCTTGGTCATTTGGAGATCAATTATAATAGTGGGAGATCTCCAGGTGCCATGTGGAGGATGGTAAACCTATTGTAATGCCACCCTCAGGGCATTTATATTGGCCTCAGCTCAGAGTTGGCCTTTCTCAGTAGTGGCTCCAGTAGAGCTCAGGAGCTTGGGCACCTTGCCAGCATTTAGGAAGTGTATAAGAACATTTTTAGGAGGGTATTCTCTTAATGGGCAGCTGGTGTTTCGTATTGCAGTCTTATTGGTGGCTTCTTGTTCTTAAATTGTGTTGATTTATTGTTACTTGCTTTATTGCTGATCTTATTGAGTGCCAATGTGGGGGAATTATAGATGTTCAAATAAATAAACTAGACAAACAACCATAGATATACTTGGGCTCCCCCCCACCCTTTTACTGCATAAAGTAAATGGGGTGATGGTGGTAGATTTCCCACCCCCCAACCACATATCAAAGGAGCTAATGCAAGTGTAGAACAAGCAGCATCTTGCTAACTATAAATGATTAAGTGCTGCTAATGGTGCATACAAATAAACTGCAGAGGAACTATGTGTTGAACTCCAGATTTATTGACTGGTTTGCTAGTACAGATTAAAGAGTTTTAGCACAAGGAAATGAGTCAGGACTTAGCAAAACTCTGTTTTGTTTTGTTTTTAAATGCAAACATCCATTAATCAGACTTGCAAAGCAATAACTCTAAGGGACTCAAAGAATTAGGTCATCCATACATACCCATTAGACAAAAAAAAATTCAGGGAGCTGTTTCTGGTGGTCTGAAGCAGTAGAACAAATTTAGAGTTCAGTGGCACCTTTAAGACCAACAAAGGTTTATTCAAGGTATGAGTCTATTTTGGAAAAAACAAAAAAAACAAATGAGAGCATTAATGTAACTGATTTGGCCCACTGAGGCTGAGTTCAGACTGGCAATTTGAAGCGTGAGCCAGTCATGGCAAAAAAGCCATTCATACAGCCTGGATTGCTGTGGGAGCATACCAGGAGGAGGCGCGGGAGCATTCAGATGGCTGGTGCGGAGGCATCACTGTCAGCGGCTATACCCCCAGTAAATTGGCAATGCGCACAAGCGCATCCGGCCGATTGGGGGTGGATCCTGTTGTGCCGGCACCGGTTGGGAAGCAGAATGCCGTGGGATAAATGCGCTCTCCAGGATTTGCTACCCCTTTAAAGAGGTATGTTTTCATCCTGGGAGTGAAGTGGAACAGCGCGGGTTGTTGATAGGTGCGGAACGCCAGGCAGATATCCCTGTGTGAATGCCCCCTTTAATGCGGTTTTAAAATGTCACTGAAACGGGGCTCTACCAGGGCAAATTGCCAGTCTGAACTCAATCTGAAATTCACAATATAGTGGACTGGTTTTGAATTTCATATATATCCCTTATTTGGTTGGTGTCAAAGTTGGCATGACAGGGCATCTTGCAAGGCTCAACAGATGGCCCACTGCTAACCTGTGATTCTTCGCCCACCAGAATGCTGATGAGCCTCTCGAGCGATCTCCAGTATGATGTTAGGAAAGGAGCTGGAGCAGGGGTAGGCAACCCACTGAAATTGGGGAGCACTGCTGGGGTTCGTGGTGCTGGATGGTGGCTTATATCCATCTTTGGCTCCCAGACCCATACAACCACTAGTTGTGCCAAGATGAATCCCTAATATGCTGGGAGCACCATTGAGGCTTGGCTTGCTTGAAGCATTTCTGGCCAAGTGCAACCCTGCCCCCCCATACATATTTTTTTTGTGGGTGTCATGGCTCAGGTGGGGTGTCACCTGATGCTGCCACCACTCTGGATTTAGGATCCTTTGAGAAGGCCTAGAGTACCCTCCCAAGTCCTTCAGATCTCCCCTTTGGCCGAATAATAGGCATGAGGACCAGGCAGAGTAAACAACTAGGAAAAGGTATATTTTGTAGGAGGTCAAATAAACAAGGTGCAGGAATAATAATAGTAAGTGGGTGAAAAGAAAAGAAATCAAATGCCCTAACGTGTCTGAATATACTGTCCCTAGCTCACTATCTCAAGTGGCCTTAGACTACTCGCCCTTCCCTCAGGATGAGGGTTTCTTCCCCACAGCAGCCTCTCTGGCCCTGTTCCCTGGGAAGGCGAACAGCTTCTCCTCTTGCACCAGCTCTTTTGTTCCCCAGCCCTCTTCTTCTCTGTTGGCCAAAAACTTCCCAAGGCCTTCTGGGGTTTGTAGGCCCAACCTCCTCTACTGCTAGCCAGGCTCCCTGGGCCTAGTAGGCCTCTGGTGGCACAGCCCAGATCATAACAGTGGGCTTCCAGCATGGGTGAGGGCATGGCTCAGTGGTAAAGCACCTGCTTTGCATGCAGAAGGTCCCAGGTTCAATCCTTGGGATCTCTAGTTTAAAGGATCAGGTAGACGATGATGTGAAAGACCACTACCTGAGACACTGGAGAGCTGCTGCCAGTCTGAGTAGACAATACAAATCTTGATGGACCAATGGTTTGATTCAGTGTAAGTAGGATTGCGAGGTCCAATTGTTGCACTGACAGGGGAGAAGGAGAACTTTCCAGGATGGGGAGGAGCATCGCAATGTGCCTACATAAACTAGAAGTGATGTAGGCACATCAGGGACATCAGGGGGAGGATGCTCTGGTTTATGGGCAAAACTCTGTTTTAGATTTCACTTCAAATAATAGAGTTTTGCCCCCAAACCAGAGCAATGTGCCCCCCCCCATCCCTGATGCACCTACATCTTTTACTGTTTCCATAGGCATGTTGCAATGAGGGGAGAGAGGAGTGCCCGAAACTGGAAGACTCCTTCCCGCACTGCGGGGTCCGGCAACCCTAAGTATAAAGGAGCTTCATGTGCTCATCTTCACTAGTAGATTTTGCAGGGTGGTTGTTTTTGGGGGCACTTGGGCCAAAAAATGCTGCCTACCCCAGCCTAGAGGGAGCATAGCATGATTCTCTTGTACTCCAATTAGCTTTGCTGACCTCAATATGGCTTGAAGGAGCATGAATGAGTCGTGCTTTGCTTCTTTTTTCTGGAGGAAGTGTGTTCGTGTATGAGGGGGTGGCATGTTCAGGAGGGGGCATTGGACAGCAGCTTGTTCAGGGCTTCCCAAAACTTAAAGGTATTCTAGATTTTGTGCTTCCTTTTTTTTTTTGTAGATATTTGAAAAGGACTATTTTATGAATAAGCTGAACCAAGCAATGACTCATCTTGTAGCTACTCTGTAGTTTATTTGTATGCATCATTAGTGCCACTTAATCATTTATAGTCATTAATGAGAAGATTTTCATTTGCAAAGTAGTCTAGCTTTTTTTTGTCAGAACAGGAGGAAGAGAATGTAGTTCACTTCAGCAGCAGGCTCTGTTTGCAATTATGAACTGTAAGACAAAGGTCCCCACACTCATTTATCCTGTTAGCATGTTTGGAATTTTTAGAAAGAGTAGGAGACCCCACCACAAAATGGCTGCCATGGGAGAAAGGACCAATCATAAGACGGCTGCCATGGAGAACAATCACAAATCGTTAGGAGGTGATGACTTCCAGACTCTTCTGAAGAACCTTCTTCTCCAGGGAGGTGCAGAAAAGTCAGGATTGGGCTTTTATTTTAAGGAAGAAGCAAGAGGGCACCTAGAAATGTTCTTTGGTCGTCACATTGGGAATCACCTTGGTAAGGAAATGAATTCTTACCCTTTTTGCCTGGCTGGGTCATCCATGGCCTTAGTTCACAAAAGTAGAAGTGTCTCAGCTCTACCTTTCAGATTACAGATCTCACATGACTTAATGCTCCTCCATGCCAAAGTTTGCTACACAGAGAAAACTTGCATGCCAGTAAGCAGGATTTTAGCTTGATCTTTCCCCTGACATGTCAGTTTTCTATTTGCAGGTTTTTTTTTAGTTTGGATTTATTCAGTCATATGAGTCCCACCTGCACTCTGCAGAGTGACAACCCACACTCAAGTTTACTACCTCAGTAAGAAATTCTAACACATTCTTGATTCCCCTGATCAAACTACTTTGCCTATGTCTGCTTTCTGTATCCCATCCAGTTGCTTGAACAAAGGTGCTTATAATTGATTAGGTTTGCCAGTCTCTAGATGGAGTCTGGAGTTCTCTTGGCAGCCTTATGCTTCACTCATGTATGTAGTGGTGTTCTGTACAGAGAACTTGGTTTCAATTTGTGAAATGGAATGGGGTGTGTGCGCGCGCATATGAAGGGTTAAATCCATTATCTCCTTCCCACAGGCAAATGCATTTTGCCTTCTACAGACTGTTGGAGTTTCACTGCCTTCATCATGTCTGTTTGTGATTTATGTGAAAATTGAAATAAATTAATATTCCAAACCAATTTATAGGGTTGCCATCCTCCAGGTGGTGGCTGGAGATTCTCTGGAATTACAAAAGATCTCCAGATGACAGAATTCACCTGGAGAAAATGGCCACTTTGAAAAATGAAGTTTATGGCATTATACCCTGTTGAAGCCCCTCCCCTCCCCAAACCCTGCCTTCCTCAGGCTTCACCCCACAAATCTCCAGGTATTTCCCAGCTCAGAGCTGGTAACCCTAAGTTTACAGATATTGTTAGTGTCACTATCATTAACTAGTTTTGGTTGTTAAATTACTCTTAAGAGTTCATTATGCTGCACCAAATGAACTTGAGCAGACTTGTTCAGATTTCTGGTACTGAAGCACTTGTTGGCACAAGCCCTCTTGATTCCAATGGATTTTACACCTTGACATTATATCAGTTCAAGAGTTGCCTGTCAATAAACCCAGAAGCTCGATACTAAATACATTTTTATCTTACCCCATTACCTCACAACTTTCTTCCACCGGCAGATAAAGCAGAATCCTTCATTCACACTGGCGAAGAACAGTGTATTTTCTGGAGATGAAAGGGTGGGAAGAGATTGGGGGGAGATTTAAGAGAGAGTTCACTGTGTTAACTTTCTCCTGCAGTAATCCGAGCAAAGAGATTAAATGAGACAAAGAGAGATATTGTAAATGATAAATCTAAATTGACCGTGTGGTCTGCAAAAAAGTTATCACTGTCCTCCGGGCTTAAAAAGAATCTTTGCCTAAGAAACCGCTGAGAAAGGAAGATTATATTTGAGGCACCGCTAGCTGATAATTGATTATACAGATTAAACAATCTACCACCTGGAGACCAGAGTGAGGGGATGGGAGACAGATGATTCACCTTGCAATTGGTTCTGCCCAATTGAGTTTCCTGCTAGGGGGAAAAATGTCACCTGTGGTTTTGTGGCTAACCATCGGGCACATGGAAGCTGAAGTTGCTTATGATATTGGCTGTGTGACTTTGGTCAAATGAATTAACCTGTGCCTCTTGGAGCTCTTTATAGAACACACAATATGCTGATACACTTTCTTTACCAAAAGAAAAGTCAGTCAACCACTATTTTTGTTTACCCTTAAGATGGGACACGTCTATGTTACTTTCAGGTGTGTATTTGTGTTGGCCTGCACAAGGTTCGAGTCTAGTAGCATCTTAAAGGCCAACAAGATTTCCAGTGTATAAACTTTTGAGAGACAAAGCTCATACACTTTGTTGGCCTTTAAAATCTATGTTTGTGTGGCATTGCAGGAGATGGTAGGGTGCAGCAACTATGTAACAACTATGTCTGAAGTACCAGATAATCCATACAGTTATAATCTGGGACATGATTTGTGGAATCTTCTTTGGGAGATAATATCTGTGGGCTATTGGTCAATAGAGTAGTGGGTTATTTAGATTTAATTCCCAAGTCTCCCAAGTGACATTCTGTCACCTGTATTTGTATTCCATCCTATGTCCGAGGAACTCAGAGTGGTGTTCGTGGTTCTCCCTTCCCCATTTGACCCTTGTAACAAGATGAGGTAGGTGAAGCTAAAAGTGTGTGGCTGTCTCAAGCTCAACCAGGAAGTTTCATAACAGGCTGAGTTCAGATTGGCAATTTGCCCTGCTATAGCCACATTTCAGTGACATTTCACCCACATTTCAGTGACACAGGCACAGGCCTGGCGTTCCCCACCTGTAGGCAACCCGCGCTGTTCCGCTTCGCTCCCACATTTAAAAGATACCTGATAAAAGTGGTAGCAAATCCCGGAGAGTGCCTTTATCCTGCATTGTTCTGCTTCCTGGAAGTGTGAACGCGAAGCTGAAAAGCCAGGAGCAACCCGCTTCTATAGTGTGCGCTGGGTATTTCTGTGCATAAGGCAGCAGTGGCTGTGCTCTACTCTACCACCCAATGTGGTGCCGGCACAACAGGATCCTCCCCAAATCAGCTGGATGCCTATGTGTGTATGAGCGCATGGGTGCATGAGCGCATATGCGCCCATGTGCCCATGCACTCATACACACATAGGCATCTGGCCAAATTACCAGGGAAAAGCCACTTACAGCTGCACCTCCAGGCCAGCAGTCTGAACGCTCCCACGTGCCTCCTCCTGGTATGCTCCTGCATCCGTCGGCCCCATATGACCTGGAAAACCCAGAACAGTTTGTTCCGGGGCTTTTTTACCATGACTGGCTCCCGCTGCAAATTGCCAGTCTGAACTCACCCACAGTGTGGGGATTCAGCACTGGGTCTCCCAGTTCCTGCTCTGATTACTCCAGCAATACAACACTGACCCAGTTATTTTTAACTATATCAAGGAGGCCCTGACCTGGGTGGCCCAGACTAGCCTGATCTTGTCAGACCTCAGAAGCTAAGCAGGGATTGGCCCTGGTTAGCATTTGGATGGGAGACCACCAAGAAAGCTCAGGGTCATGATGTAGAGGCAGGCAGTGGCAAACCACCGCTGAATTTGGGTATGTTGTAGGTATGTTGGGCTATCTTTCGGCTATGCTCCTGCAGAGTGCAGGTGGTTGGACTAGAATACCTGCAAGGTCCCTTCCAACTCTAACATTCTATGATTCTATGAATACCTCTTGCCTTGAAAACCCTGCAGGGTTACCGTAAATTGGCTGTGACTTGATGGCATTTTCTACCTACCACATTAAGAAGATGGCAAAATGGCTTCCTTTCTTTTTCTTTTTTAATTCTAAGAAGTAGTTAGCAATCTTTTAAAATGTAACCTCCTATCCAAGTCTTTGGGAGCAAGCCTAAGCAGCTCTGCTTAGAAGTAAGGCTCATTTCACTCAGTGGGGCTTCCTCTCAAGAAGCATTCTTAGGATTGCAGCGGTTTCCAAACATTAGACAGCAATTTTATGGATGTAAATATTAAACCAGGATGGCTCTACACCATGAGAAACTGGTGCTTGTATTCCAGGGTGTCTGGAGTCCTGGGTTCAACCTTGCTATTGAATCTCATTGGGGGGTGGGACGGGATCTTGGGCCAGCCAATCACTCTCAGCCTAACCTTCCTCACAGCATTGTTGCAAAGATAGGGAAGCGCCATGTATGTATTCTGAGCTCCTTGGAGAAAGGGTGAGATAAAAACGTAGTATATCAGCATGTTAGTTTGGCCCTAAGAATCAGATTTGGTGGAATTCCTAGGCATACAAAAATCTTTCACAGTCCTTGGGATTGCCATGTGCCAGCAGATGTTTTGTGGGTCTTCCTGAATGTTTATATTGTGCAGAATGGATGTCATAGTTCATCCACTACCCTTTGTAAAAGTTCTATAGGTGTGCCCGTGAAGGGAGATAAATTTGGCCTTCTTCCAAAATGTTTCTTTTTAGCACGCATACACCAATTCCCAGATGTTTTTGCTGCAGATCATGCAGGTCAGGTGAATAGCACAGATAACTCAGGAGCTTTAAGTTGATCCTGCATTAAGCAGGGGCTTGGACTAAATAGGCTGTATGGCCCCTTCCAGCTCTGTGGTTCTAGGTAATCCGAATGGTTTTAAAAGGAAGATAGACCTTCCATAGCGGATAAATCTGTCCATCCATGACTACTTGTCATAGGGTCTAAATGGAACCTCCATGTTCAAAGACACTGTATTTCTGAATATCAGCTGCCGGGGGGTGGGCAGTGAAGGGGAGTGTTGCTTTTATATGCCATTTCCCAGAGGCATTTGGCCTACCACTTGAGAAAACAAGATTCTGGGTGAAATTAACCTTTGGTCACAAGGATCCTCTGATTTTCTTCTGTTATGCAGGGCTGCTGAGTGGGGGAACTGTGGATACAATATTTGAGGGGGGTGGTCACTCTGGGACCAAGTCACATGATAGGCTCTCCTATGAGCCCTGTCCAGATCACCCATCCACCCACTATGAGGGGAGGGAGAACAGGCGCAAGCATGCTGGTCCCACCCCACAATTCTGTATGATTGCCAAGAGGTCTGCGTGGTATGACTGCAGGGAGGAAGTGTCCAAATATATGGTCCCTCCTCATGATCGCCGTCTGTAGAGGGCTATGATATTTGGGTTGTGGGTGGGTGAAGTGAAAGGAGATGCTTGAGGAATCTTGTGGTTCTCAGAAGCCCTGATGTTAGGTGAAGTTATAGCAGATAATCAACAGAATGACTTGATCCAGACATTACATAAAACCAGGGTTTAATTAAACTAACTGCAATTAGTATGATTGTCTGAATGTAGGACACTCTGTAGCACAGGAAAACGGAGCCTAAGCCCAATGCGATGGAGACCAGCAGACAACACGAGGAGAAAGTTGAAAAGTTTATTTGACATCAGGTTCAGCCGCGAGAATCGCTCAAAAAATGGCGGAACCCTCTTGTGTCGCACTTACAAAGCTTTTATACAGTGAGAAAAGTTCTTATCAGGTACTCATCACAGCGGTGGTGTTTCCTTTCAGTTCAGCCCACTTCTTGCCTGTATGGTTAAGCGTACTTCCACCCTTAGTTGAGGCTAGAACATTGCCAGTAATTGAGTTAACCCTTTGGTTACAGTGTTAGCTGAGCCAGAAAGTTTAGTAGATTCACAGCATTTGCTGAATGGGGTTTTGCTTCAACTCCACAAACTATTATGAGAGTTTCAGGGTTTCAAGTTGGTTGGTTTGTTAACCTCAGGCTTAGTTGAGGTTTCATGTAGTTGTTAGAGTGTTGGGCTAGGATTGGGGAGAACCAGGTTTGAATCCTTGCTCTGCCATGGAAGTTTGCTGGATTACCTTGGGCCAGTCACACTCACAAAGCCTAACCTACCTTACAGGGTTGTTGTGAGGAAAAAATGGAGGAGAAGAGAAGGAGATAAATCTCTTTGGGTTCCCATTGGGGAGAAAGGCAGAGCATAAGTAAAAGGAATAAGTTATAGTTCCCTGGTGCTGCCCCTGAGTAGTTCTCATCTGTAGAGATGACTGTCCAGAGTGAAGTTGATGAAACTGGCATTCATCAAGTTAAATCAGGATTTGAGTGACTGGCTACAGGCTGAATCCAGTGTTCATAAACTAGCTATAGCTAGAAGCCAGGGCTTTGTATTACTTCTGAACTGAGTCAATATTATGTACCATCTTTTCCCAACAAGACTGATTGGTGCAAGATTTTAGAAAGCAGAGCATTTGTAGAGGATAGAAATCCTAACACATTTTTTCTGCCTGTATTGCTTAAAGGAACCTTCCAGATTTAAGAATTCATCCCTCTCATTGCTTCAGTCACTCACTATGGAATATACAAATCAGACTCTAAAATTAAAAATTGTGCTCTTCTGCTCTCACACTTCTGGTTGTGTGACAGAGACGATGAGTTAGACATACAGCACAAGGACTGAATTTTATTTCAGCAGATAGAACTGAAAGAGGGAACATTCTGATTCAGAGAGGTGTCTTTCTCCTTTTGACCATTAGGGGGTGGAGTGACTCTATAAAACAATCCACACAAACTGATTCCTCCAACACATAATTCTCCCCAAAACATGTATTGATAATGAGAATGAAGGGTCATCAACCTGATTTGACATTAGCTGAACAAAAGACCCAGGCTGTAAATTAAGATCATGGCCAGGAAACATTAGCCTTTATCCTTTTAGGAAAATTTATTGTATGTTTGGAGACTAGAAATATACCAGTAATATTAGTAAATAATAATCACCCCCAATTACTCTCGGTTGGAAGGGAAAGATACTGGTGGTAGTTAGTGAGTTTATATCTTAATTGTGTCTTTTCTCCAGGATGTTACAAGGTACATTAGCCCAGCAGCAGTTGAAATGTTAATCTTCACATACCGCATGTGAATACTAATAGAGTGTGCTGAAATACAGTCGTAGATTAGCTTTGCTTTGAATGGACTGATTGATTTAAATTGATAGCATCAAAGTCTTAGAAAGGTGACATCATAACAAATGGTCTGCAATTAAATTCTAATGTAAAAGTAACACCCCAAATAAACATGCTGATACCTGCCCTTGTGGGTGCTTCAGTGTGTGACAATTTTGTTGTTCTCCTTTTGAACATCAGGAGGTGACGAGACCCCGTTTCTAGATCTGAGAATCTTTTGCAATTGGCAATAGATTCAGGATGGACAAAAAGAACTGCTCTTTACTCAACAAATTACTCAATAGTGGATTTCACTACTAGTGGAGGTATTCAGGGTTATGAGCATAGACCACTTTAGAGGGGGATTATACCGACTGAGGAAAGATAGGTCCATCGAGTGGCTACTAGCCATGATGACTGGAACCTCTACCTTCAGAGGCAGTAAACCTCTGAGTGAAATTGCTAGGAAGCAACATCAGGGGAAGGCTTTGGCCTCGATGCCCTGTTTGTTGGTCCTCCATGGCAACTGAGACAGTTTAGTATAGTGGTCAGATGAGGACCTGGGAAACCCAGCTTTGAATCCCCACTTGTGCCATGGAAGCTTGCAGCCTTCAGCCAGTCACACACTCTCAGTCTAATCTACCTCATAGGGTTGTTGTGAGGATGAAATGCTGGGTACTTTTGGGCAAAATAAAAATCACTGGTTGGCTACTGTGTGAGGTGTAATGCTGGACTAGATGGACCAGTGGCCTGATTCTGCAGGGCTTTCCTTGCATTCTTGTGTGGACATATAGGGGTGGTCTCCTGCCTGTCCAATGAGAAGTCAACTCACCACTTTTCTACTCTCAGATCCCCCCTGCCCTCAAGTATTGAATTCCCTTTCACACATTCCAGGTCTGGTGAGTTTCCATCCCATACACGGGATTATCTATTTGTGACGTTTCCCTCCCACCCTTTCTCCAGGTAGATGCGGGTGGTATACAGGGTTCTTTGTCCTCCATATTATTCTCGCAGCGATCCTGTGAGTAGATTAGGCTGAGAGAGAGTAGCCCAAGAGTAGTGGAGCTGGGATTTGATTACGGATTTCAGGATCTGAATCCTGATATTTAAGATCTGGTCCACAACTCTAATTACAGTGGCATATGGAATATGCGGAGTTGGGCTCTATATTGAGGAATTACAAATGCAAAAGCAATCCTGCCCAGAGAGTCCATAGTGGAGCCCTCTCATCCACATATAAGTGGTGTGAAATGAATGTTCTCTTCCTATTTGCAAATTGAGAATGGGAGTGGTTTATCTTTTTTGGCATAGTTTCTGCCACAAAGTGCTAAGGAATCCATCAGGAACCAGCGAGGAGATGGGATGTCTTCCCTGCATGTGTTTAGCTGCGATTTCACGAGATTGATAGAAAATAACTCTTAATTGTTCAGGTTTGATTGCAAAGGTTCATAAAGACAAGGCAGCCAGTGGAATTTTCCTCCCAGAGATGTAATCTTGATTCGTGAGGATGCCAGCTGGATCTGTGTGAGTGGGCTGGAGGAAACTGGAAGAAGTCAAAATTTTAAATACATTTTTACAGCTGTGTAGGAAAGTTCGTAAGGAAGCGTTTGCTCAGATGGCATCCTCATGAGGGCAGAAGCAGACTCAGCATTGTAAAGCAAAAAGGAAGGATGTTGCTCATAAAGCAACAGTGTATGAGGAGCGGGGTTGCCAGCTTGAGCCTGGAAACTGGCAGGAGACTTAAACTGGTGATGTTGTGACATTGGTGGCAACACAATGATGTCATTTCCAGCATGTAGGAGTGACGCTCTGGCATTCGCTATGGTTTAACCACAGAGTTTTGGGTGAATGCTGGAGCTCAGCCTGATGCTATGATGTTACTTCTAGGTCATGCCAGAAGTGATGTCACAGTGTCAGCACAATGATGACCGCCTCACATGTCCCCCAGGATCCCCCCCCTGCAACCCAGCTGAGCAGCAGGGGGCAAAGCTGGAGAGGGGAAGACCTGGATTCCCTAAAATGGAGATTGACTTCTTGACTTAATTTCTGAACAACTCTTGGGATAGTTCTATGGTACTGTGTAAAATGAGTTTTCCCAAGGGTTACACCTTTGAGAGCCAGCATGGTGTAGTGGTAAAGAGCAGTGGACTCTAATCTGGAGAAGCGAGTTTGATACCATACTCCTTTGCATGAAGCCTGCTGGGTGACCTTGGGCCAGTCACAGTTCTCTCAGAACTCTCTCAGCCCCACCTACCTCACAAGGTACCTGCTGTGGGGAGAGGAAGGGAAGGCGATTGTTAGGCGATTGTAAGCTGTTTTGAGATTCCTTAAGGCAGAGAAAAGCAGGGTATAAAACCCAACTCTTCTTCTTTCTAAACCCATTGAACAGGGCCATCTTAGCCATTAGGCTCTGTGCCCACAGTACTTTTAGGGCCCCACAAAAATGTTTTAATTTATTTTAAAATCAGAAGGGGGGGAAAAATGAACTTTCAGGGTCAAAGAAAATGTTTTAATTTTTTTCTCACATCAGAAAAAAATGAAATGTTTAGAGCCCATGGAAATCTATTAGATTTTGCCTAAAACAGAAAAAATATAATGTTGAAACATTTAAAGGGATATCTAAAATAATTTTTAATATTGCTATTATTATGGTGGCAGGAGCCCACAAAGGCATAAGTACCTTGTGCCCATGAAACTGATTGGCGGCAGGGTGGTGGGCTCTAGCCATGCCTGGCGGCAGGGGGACCCACACCCTCCCCCAGGGGTTCTGGCAACTCTTATTCATGCTTTGACTACGTTGGTATAAAGAAGAATATAATGCAGCCCACGAAGGCAAAAGTGCCTCGGGCCCATGAAAGTCATAATGTGGCCTTGCCATTGAAGAGAAGGTGCTTAGAAGGGTGTAACTCTGTTTAGTATAGCTAGATTATTGTTTAGCAGCACCTTAGAGAACAACGTGATTTTGGGTGTATGAGCTTTTGAGAGTCAAAGCTGCCTTCATCAGTTAAGTGGGGTGTCTGACAAAGGGAGCTTTGCCTCTCAAAAGCTCATACCCTGAAAATCTTGTTGGTCTCTAAGGTGCTGCGGTACTCGAATCTGGCTCTTCTACCACAGACCAGTAGGGCTGCCTTCTGAAGCTTGGTGTACTGGTTAAGTGCGCGGACTCTAATCTGGGAGAACTGGGTTTGATTCCTCACTCCTCCACTTGCACCTGGCTGGATGACCTTGGGTAAGCTGTAGTTCTGGCACAGCTGTTCTTGAAAAAGAGCAGTTTCTGTCAGAGCTCTCTCAGCCCCACCTACCTCACAGGGTGTCTGTTGTGGGGAGGGGAAGGGAAAGGAGATTGTAAGCCGCTCTGAGACTCCTTTGGGTAGTGAAGGGTGGGGTATGAATCCAATCTCTTCTTCTTCTTCTTTAGGATTGCACTGTTAATGTTTCACAGGTCCTTGATTTAATGGTCCCTTTGTAAGCGGATGACTACCACAGCACGTAGATTGCTAAACTAGAACTTTTTCTCCCGAATGTGATAAATTTCTACATGCAGGAAGGTTTTCCAGAGGAGCGCATTAAAAACGGGATGCTCCCCCATCGACGGTTTGAAGCGGTACCGCATATTTGATCACTTCAGAATTCTACCGCTTCATTCTGCTGCCTAAGAAGTCTGGAGCCTAATCCTGTACTGTAATTAGTATACCGTATAATTAGTATAACTATTAATCCAGCTTTGGCCTGGGCAGCAGGAATTCTTGATTAACTAAACATTATACATTACAAAGTCCTTGTAGCAGTCACAATGACTTTGGATCACATGTGCACGGTGAGGTCTGTGTTTCCCAAGTGTGCATGGGCTTTATTTGTATCAGGCCCATTGCACATACAGGAAAGTGGGCTTGTAGCCGGAAAGTTTTTGGCTGGGGGGCAAACATATTTGGGGGGGGGCACTGGGAGCAGGAAGCTTTATTAGATTATATATGTATCCAAGACTGCTTTATCAGAAAGATGACTGCAGAAAGGAGTTTGGGACCTTTTAAAGACATAGTGCACCCAATTCACCTGGCTGGAGGATTGACGGGTCTGGGAGGTGGAAGGGGGGCTGGAGGGATTGAAAGAGACAGGAAAGAGAGGCCTCCTGCCCCCTCCCTGCAGGAAAGGTGTTTCAGCCTCCATCCCCATACTGTTTTCCTGACCTGAAACAGCTTGGGGGGGTTGCTGTTTGCTATGCATGTTTAATGATGGTGCGGAGAAATGCATTTTCTCCTGGTGGGAGGTTGGCAATGAGCAGGGCTTCCCTGTAGGCTTGTCAGTCCCCAGGCAGGAGCAGGGGATGCCCCACTTTTGCCCACCCCCAAACAGACAAAACTCTATGTCACTGTTTTTACCACAGAATTTCCCCCAAAGAGTAAAGCATCGCCCCGACGTCACTGACACAATGACATCAGTTTTGGAAGTGATGTCAGCATGTTGGTGATGTCCCCGCCCACCCTAGAATGCCCTCCAAATCCCCCCACCAGCAGGAGGAAGGCACCTGGCAACCCTATTTCCCTGTGCGGTTTACCAGTTTTTTCTCTCTCTAGTCAGAGAAGGAAGTCCATTTTCTGGCACTTCAGCTCATCGGCATACAGATTCTAATGGATTTAGACAAAGGAATGGTTAGTCATCCCCCTCCTCTCCCCCTTCTGCAAGCAGGGAACATAGAGGCTTGGAGGACCTTTTGCTAGACAGGTTACAGGAAGGAGCTTCCTGGAGACAACAGGAAAAGAAGCTTTGACCTGGGCTTACTGGGGTCAAGGGGGAGGAGATGCAGATTTGTTAAAACTGCCTGGCAAGGGGAATGCGGTTTCTCTTCTTCTTGGGATGCTGAGCTAAACAGACTTCTTGTCTGAGATTGGGAGCAGGCCTCCATTTTGGACCATGCAACTGGCCTAGTGAGCTGGACTAACCCTCAAGGTAATGGAGGATCTTAATAGAACTAGTACACCTAAGATAAAGAGCCTGTCCTAATTTTAACATCTAGTTAGGGCATGTTTTAGGGAGAAGGACAGAGGATTTGTGTTTTACCAATTTCTTTTGTTCTTCCTTGCTTCAGTATGGCGTGCTGCTAAAAGTATGCTTGTAAACATTTTCTTTTTAATAAATACTTAAACTTTTGATTCTGGTAGTGGCTCTCTGTATCACATAAATTTCCACTGTTTTGGACATGTTATTTCAAGGGAGAGCCCCAGGAAGGAGGAAGGCAAGCAATTGGCAACTGGCTATTGCCCCAGGGGGGCACAAGGCATTAATCTGTCCCTGTGGGAGCCAGGTGCTGGACTAGTGGGAGATACTGAGGCAAGGCCTCTGAGCTTGGAAGGGGAACTGAAGGTACTGAGTCCTTCACTGGGAAATCCCTACATTGATTAGGTGGTGGTGGTGGCTACTGGGAGAGAGAAAGTAAAAGACCCTGCAGGGGAGTCAGCAACCCCAAAGAGGGCAAGTCAGAACGGGGACTGCAGGCCAGAGTGGTCACGGTCTGCCACAGATAGCTTTATATAAGTTTCACCACAGAGCAAATAGTAGCTCCCTGGGGACAATTAAGGTTGGGAGAACGGCATGGGGAGGGGAGTCTGAAGACCCTTTTCCATAACGAAGACAGTCTTGATCCAAATTGGACCCGTGCATACCTCGGAAACAGGGTTCCCAGCTTCCAGGTGGGTCCTAGAGTTCTTCTGGAATTACAACTATCTCCGGACTACAGAGGTCAGTCCCCCTGGGGGAAATGGCAGCTTTAGAGGGTAGACTTTATGGTGTTACATCCCTGCTGAGGTCTCTTTCTTCCCAAATTCAGGCCTCCCCGGGTATTGCCCTCCAGTTCTCCAGGAATTTCCCAAATCAGAGATGGCAGCTCCATTAGAAAACATGAAATTCCCAGCACGCATGTGATCCAAAGTCCTCATGGCTGTGAGAAGACTTTGTAATGTGTGAATCATCCCTTACTTGCCCCTTCCCTCCCTTCTCTGTAACTTGAATTCCTGGCCCTGTTAGGACTTCACCATTTCAGTCTTGTTTATGCTCTCAGTGGTAGATGTAAACACCTTTGTAAGAAAAAAAAGTGCAGTATTTAGTTTCGGAAACAGGGAATGGGTTGAAAAGTGCCTTTGGGGATAACTTTGACCTCATTTAGTCCCCAATTAAGGAACACATTGGCTGCATTCAGCAGATTCCTTTAGCAAAGGCTAAGGATTTGTTTCAGTGGTTTCACTGTGTCTGCGAAGGGCTTCCCAATGTATCTCTTTAAATTAGCTGAATCCCAATGAAGACGGTTACACAGATATAAAACCATTAGTACTAAAGTGGAAATTTGGAAACTACTCTTTTAGTAACATAAGATAGGTATTATTAGACCTAAGCCATGGTCCACCTAGCCCTGTATCTTAACCTCTAATGACAGCCAGTGCTGGATGTTAAGGGAAGCTTTTCCTGGCAGGCTTTTTCTTATGCTTCTTCAGTGCACCCAGTTCTAGAAAGTTCCGCAGCGCAAGGACTGGCAAAATGTTTCCCATTTTGTTTGTTTTTGTATTTCTTTGCATCTTTGGTAACACTTTCCGTTCTCCGCTTTTTGGTGTTGGTCTTGTACTTTTGTGCACACAAGTTGTACATTTTCACAAGTACGATGTACATATTTTTATATGTATATTGCTGATTTATTGACATAGTGCATACATTTTATGGGAAAATACGTGAAGAAACAGAAAGTGGTTCTAAACTGAAGAACTGTTGGTTCAGTTTGCAGTGATGATTCACAGTTGTCCTGGCAGAGGACACATACTTAGCCCTGTGCTTGTGCGGGGCTCTCAAGTTACAAATAATAATAATTTGGCAGGAATGAATTTGAGGGATCCATGGATGCCCATGCTGCCTTTCTTCCCCGTGCTTCATGGATGCCTCAACAATGAAATATGTACTATTTATCCATTTAAGCATTTTTAAGTTGCTTTTCTCCCTAGAGCTTCCCAAAGTGGCTTATGAAAAGGGAAAGAAAGTTCTAAATTACAAGAAGAGAACCAGGGGTCCACAATCTTTTTGAGCCTATGGCACCTTTAGAATTCTGACACACAGTGGTGGGCACAACTACAAAATGGCTGCTGCAGGAGGCGGAATCAATCATAAGAGGCAGAGCTACACACGTGCGCGCACACACACACACACACACACAGAGGAAACCCAAGTGCAGGGGAGAAGAGGGGTAGTTTAAAAATATACTAGGAAAGAATAGTGAGAGAATAAAACCAATACGGTGGTGGCAGCTCCAACCAAAGTGACGTTATTTTAATCTGCACAGCTAAGCTGATCTCCAGTGGCCAATCAGAAGCCCTGATCGGCAAGAGACCCCCAGGGCCCCACCCACTTTCTAAAACCACTTGGTAGGTGCCAAGAATGGTGCTGACAGGCACCATAGCACTCATGGGCACTATACTGGGGAGCCCTGAAACAGACAATCAAAGAAAAAACAAACAAACTTGGAGGGGAACAGTGGGAGGGCTTCTAGAGTCCTAGCCCCACTGCTGGACCTCCTGATGACACCTGGTATTTTTGGCCACTGTGTGCCAGAGTGTTGGACTGGATGGACCATTGGCCTGATCCAACATTGGCTTCTCTTATGTTCTTATGGCTCACCCAGGTGCATCAAGCTGACCACTGCAAGTCAGAAGGCTGCCTGGCCATTTTAAAATTTAGAAGAAAAGTCTAAAGTCCTATTCAATCCTCTTCCTCAGCCTCTCCCATCCTCCATCCTCCTCCATCTTCCTCCTCCATCAACATTATCCATCATCATCCAGGAAGGACTGCAATTGCAATGGCAGGTCAAGCCAACTGTTTGTTGAACACATATAATGCTGTCTTATACTGAATCAGACCATTGGTCCATCAAGGTCAGTATTGTCCTCTCTGAGGGTTGTTCTTGCAGGAAAGTCCACACAGGGGATTGCTTGTGTGAATGCCTTTGCATTGGTGATGGTGATGACAGAGAAAAGGAGAATCCTCCCTGTGTGGATGCAACCCCAGTCAACAAAGCACTCACCTGTAGCCTTTCGCGTCAGCAGGACAGCAGCTGTTCTTAATGACAAAGGTTTTAACTATTTTGTGACAGGTCAAGAGTTGGTCTAATGACAATTGACACACCATTGATTTCACTGTCACCCCATATTTGTTTATTTAAAACATTTACATTATTTTTTTTTACTTTATAGTCCCGTCCCCCCCGAGACAGGAAAGCAGAGTACATGGTGTAAAGCAATGCAGTGAAATAGCAAGATGAATCTAATAAGCAATGCAATAGGACTAAGATTACAAAAAACTATAAAAAGTGCCCACGATTATCAGACGTGATATGTCAAACAATGCAGAAAATAAAATTACAAAAGGAGAAAACAAGGCATGAAGAACAGGAGGATACAGATGAGAAACCGATAATACATACCCATACATAAGCTCACCTTTTTCCAGAAAACTGGGACCCAAGGTGTGTAAAAACAGTAAAACCAATGTATCATAAAAACATTAAAAGCCATTAAAATAATCAGCAATAACATTTTTTGAAGTCCAAGCAGTTGCCCTTTAAAGCCAGAGTGTTAAGAACTCTCCACCTATGATTAAAAAAAACCTTTCTAAAAATGCAATTGTAAGACTCCTCCAAAACCAAAAAAGGGACAGGGCTCTTCTACTAGCTTCTGGAAGACTATTCCATAACATTGCAGCAGCTACCCAAAAAGCCTGCAAATGGTCAGTCATTGTCTGTATTCTTGCAGGGGCTGGAACCACTAGAAGGAATTGTGGTGCCAAAAAGAACTGCCACCTGGGCTTATACCAGGAAGGATGGTACTTCCCTTTGGGAGGATCTGTTGTTCAGTGGAAGAGCCTTTGCTTTGCATGTAGGTTCAATTCTTGGCATCTCCAGTTCAGGACCACATCACAGGTGATGTGGAAAAACCTCTTCCTGAGAACCTGGAGAGCCATTGCTTGTCTAGGTGAACAATACTGACCTTGATGGACCGATGGTCTGACTGAGTACAAGACAGCTCTATATGTGTATGCATGTGTGTGTAATTCTTTTGTGACATTAAGAACAAAAAAGACTGTCTTTTTAAAAATCCACATGTGAATGTCATAGCAATCTTTCTAGCAAGCAATTCATGTATTCATTCCTCTCTGCCCATTTGTGTGTTTAAAGTTTATATCTGTTCTGTACAGACTTGCCCATTCTTATTTTATATTATCTGCCACTTTGGATTACCAATTACATTCAGAGACTCCTACAACTTTGCAAGTACCCTCTCCAAATGACTTTGGATTGTCAGTGCCTTTGTTGGCTAATGGATGCATTTTTTGTACATTGTTTCTTAGATCACATCTTTGGGGGAAATTGCTGTTCACAGGACTGTGTTCCTCTTGGCAAAAGAAAAATCAGCTAGTTAAGAGGCATCGGTGGAGGACGCAAACATGTATGTATCCATGCCCTGTTGCCTACATCTATTACTGCATTACCCTGTGATAGCAATATGCTTTCATTTGACTGCACAAGCTAAACTGCCTAACACAGTTGCTATTAAATGCCTCCTTACATTTCTCAACACAATCCATCATGGCGTAAACCCCAGATGTAGTCAAACCAAATTGAAAGTGAGCACATCTGAAAGCAACCAACTGTGGAAAACGACAGATACAATGCAAATCCGACCCCCCCCCCTTCCTCCTCTCTCCACCACAAAATTGGGTTTTGATGCTTGGAAACAGACGATCTCATTGTCTTCCATTCAGCCCAAGCCCACTTCCTCCGCTGTTTGAATATATATATATATATAAAAAAAATTTGTAAGAAGTTTTTGTTTTTGTTTTGTTTTCCTTTTCTCCTGTTGTGAAATCAGGTGTGTTCCCCGGCTGCAGCAGCCATGGTGTTTGCCTTGAATTATTCATAAATGTAATCTAAACAATAGGAGCAGGAAAGATGCGGTGAGGAAAAATACACCCTCTTTTGAAGGCTCTTGTAATTGTTTCAAGTGCCAATGGGATTCCAATTATGTTTTTCAATGCTGTTTTAGCATATCAAACAGAGTAAGAAGTTGTGTGTGGGGGGGAATCCAACACAAATCCAGCAATCCACATAAAGATTCTCCCCCCCCAGTATTATCTTTAAATTACATTCCGTTTTTATCGCCCTGTAACCATTTCTATTGCCTTTTAAACAGAGGATTAGGTGCACAATACCAGAGTCACTTTGGAATAATGACTGTTTTGCTGTTGGAGAGAGATGCTATCATGTTTACTGTTCTGTAAATGCATGCATACAAAAACAGAAGGGACCTGTGTCAAGCGCCTGATGGTTTCTGAGGCTGAGGACAACCTGGGTGGAAGAGCTGCCTTAGAGGCATTTGTACATGTTCCATCTCATCTGCAGTTATGCTTGTTTGCAGGTGGTGAAACTGATTTGTGTGAATGGTTTCCTGTGTGTGATTTTTTGGTGATGGCCATTGAGATTAAAACCTCTAGAGATCTCTGCCTGCCTCTCAGTGTACTCTTTGCAGGTTTTCCATTGTTTATTCCTTATCTAGCAAGGGTTCTGTTGAAATGTGGGAGGCTGGTCCCTTGTGCTGTCTTGGTAAGCTTTCTTGTTTCTTCCCTCCATTCTTTGCCTTTAAGTTGCTTCTTAAATCAAGGGAGGAAGATCATGTGAATATAGTGGTGGAAAGTGCCTTCAGTTGCACCTGACTGATGGAGACCCTGTAGGGTTTTCAAGGCAAGAGCTGTTCAGAGGTGGCTTGCCATTGCCTGTGTCTGCATAGCAACCCTGGACTGTCCAGGGCCGACCCTGCTTAGCTTTCTGAGATCTGATGAGATCAGGCTGCTTGCCTAGGCCAACCAAGTCAGGGCCATGTGAATATAGGGAAGGGTTAAGAAAAACTCAAAAAGAATACATGGACTATAACTTCGAGAAAAAGAGGGAACAGGACAATATAAACCAAGTAGAAAGAAGAACCAAAATATCCAAAACAGCCATATAGGAGAGACCTGCAGGGAACTGATACATATTTGACACTACCTTTGTGGAGAGTATCGAAGGGAATTAAGACCAAGCCTCGAATTTCATGTTAGTAGGCAGATGGATAGCTGGGGTAATGAAGCAAGCACAGAATAAGGATGTTGACTTGGTGATGTTTTGAAGGAATTACAGGAAATGGTTTCAGTTTTGTGCTTCCAATGCCTATAAAGGTTTTGTGTGTGTGTTTCAGCAGGAGTTGATATGACTGGCTATTCTCACAAATAGTCACCTCCTCTTCCCCAAGGTGGTCCATGTTAGTCTCACTGTGGCCTGGACACATGCAGTGAGTAGATGGTAGAATCCTGAGTGGACTATAGCACTTCAGGCTACAGACAGGTGATATAGTTTCGAATGCCTCCCTGGTTAACAAACAACAACAACTACAAACCATTACATGCAAGTAGGCAACCAGCATTTTAGCCTCCTCCCTGCTTTGCTAGATTTTTGTTTCAGAAAACTGAAAAATAGGATTGTTCTTCTCTCATTTGAACTGCTATAGTATATTTTGCCCCAAGGTCTTATCTCTTCATTCCCTCCTCATTCTGCTGTACATATGGACCAGGCTCACACAGTCTCCACCATGGTTTCCACCACAATTTGCTCAGCTCTTTGATATAATATCCCACTTCTCAGAAAATTATCACTCAAAGCAATTTACATCAGCCAAGATAAACTACTAGCGGTGCCAGATGACAACCCGGGAGTTTGGTAGGCAGAACAAGGGGCAGAAATAATGTCATGCTACATGCTGAGATCACTTCTGGATGAAAACCTGGAAGTGAAGTTGGGCAACACTCTGGAATTCTCCCAAACTCTGTGGTATTACTATACCATAGAGTTTGGGGGGAATTCCAGAGTGTAGCCTGATGTGCTGATATCATGTTTCACCAAATGGGGTTTCACCAAATGGGATGTTGACACATAGTACAATGTCATTTCCACCCCCTCACCATTTCTCCCTCTGACCTGGATGCGAAGCATGTGGGAGGACCGGACTGCTGGGAGGTTGCCCACCTGAAGCAGGCATATGGTAGACCTAGATACGGGTCTCTCGTCTCAGACTTGCAGACTAAAAAGATGAGACACAAAAAGAAACAAGGATAGAGAGAAAAGATAGACCTGTCTGACACTTTTATATCTAGGTAGAACCAAGCTGACCTTCTGTTGCTGGTATCACTCTTGGGTTGGGTGGGGTGTAGTTTCCCTACAGGGAAGATGCAAAATAGGCATTTGAGATTCATACTTAAATTGTTTGCAGTGCCTATTTTTTGTCAAGTTCAGCACTTCGTATCATTTTCTCAATTACTTGCTTGTAATTTGAAAAATGAACAGCACTTCAAGTTGTTTGGAATGTGTGCAATGGCAGCATTCAGCATGCTGGCTAGCCAAATCATTGCTGCTGATGTACCCTTGCGGTTGTTGGCTTCTTTGGATCATGGATGCCTGAGGATCCTCATGGGTAGGTCATCCATAATTTCAAATCAACCGGGGCCTTTTCGCATTGTGATTTTGCTGTGATTTGGGTGCCAACCTGCAGCATTTTCCTCCAGGCTTTCTTATTACCGTTATTTTCAATTTGTCATCTTTCTGTGATTTCCTGGTTATTTCTCTGCGCTTTCTGAAACTGGCTCAAAGGTGATTTCACAATAGCCATAGAGAAACCACAAAGAAAGAATGGAAAGACAACAAATGGAAAACTAGAATGTGAGGAAGCATGGAGAAAAGAAAGCTGCTGGTCAGCACACAAATAATGGGAAAACCACAATATGAAAAGACCTTGGCTGAGTTCAGACTGCCAGTATGAAGCGCGAGAGAGTCATGGCAAAAAGACCCGGAACAACCTGTTCTGGGTATTCCCCAGTCACACTGAACCGACTGATGTGGGAGAATACTGGGGAGGACGCGCAAGGGAGCATTCACACTGTTTGCAGCCTTTGGCATTCACACTTCTGGGAAGCGGGATCAACTCGCTCTCCAGGGTTTGCTACCACTTTCACCAGGTACTTTTTAAACTTGGGAGGGAAGTGTTACAAGACGGGTTGAGTACAGCTGGGGAACGCATGACAGCTGTGCCTGCGTGAACCAGCCCCTTTAGTCTGTTTGTGAAACGTGCCTATATCGGGCCAAACTGCCAGTCTGAACTCGGCCCTTATGTTAGCGTGAATGTGCTGCTTTTGCACCTGCATAGCCACTGGGATGAATTCTACCTAGGAGCCAGGTCTCTCATTCTTGTCCCCCTGTTCCCTGCCATCTCTTGAAAATCTGGTGGTAGGAAGGAAATGCAACAATCTTCTTGGTGTTCTGTCAACGTGTGACATCAAGGAGATTGCCCCCCCCCCAATTTCTCTTGCCAAATTGCCAGCCATAGAGTAGCTCTAAGAATCTCCAGAGACTTTATTGTTTTACCACAGAGTTTCCAGGGATTTCTAGAGCTAGCCTATGTACCTTCTAGTTTTTTACCAGAAGTGATGCCACAGCCAGCATTGTGTTTTTTCTGCCACAGTTGTCCTGAGTGGTGGTGGGCAATGGGAGTGGTAGACAGGGGAATCCCCACCCCAGCTGAGTGCTTGGCAGCCCTATGGAGTTCTGTGACTTGAGCTCCAGATGTTCAATGAGGTCCAAAAAATTAGCCATAAGGAAGAATATCCTGGTTCAGGGTGTAATACTGGGAAAGATGGGGTTAGCTTTTTTGTCCTAGTATTGCCCTGATTAAAAATGCTGCTTTAATCCCAGTTTGGAACAAAGACTGGCACAATATGGATGGATTATGTGATGAGCAGATTCATGAGGGAGGCAGTGGCCCTTTAGATACACAGGCCCAGAACATCCGATGTTTCAAAGGTTAAAACCAGCCCTTTGACTTTTGACCAAAAGCAAAAGGAAGCAAACCAGGGGTCCTACCTAATGTTCGCAGAATGGATGTAAATGCAGACAGCTATGGGGCACTTGCAGGGAAAGATTGGGAGATAGGAGGAATGGCACTCACCCATTCCCAGTTTTATTTATTTATTTATTGAATTTCTACCCTGCCTTCCTAGCCAAGCCTGGCTCAGGGCGGTTTACATAAGAATAAACAGATAAATTACAGTTAAAATGGTTCTAAAACCATCTAATCCATCTAACATTGTAAAGTGCTAGTAGTCATTATTAATTAGATGATGACAGCCAATGTTCGATGCTCCCTACTCATAGTCGCTTCCTAGATCTTCCTTTTTAGTTGTCCAGGCTGTCTTCCCAATGGCTCCTCCTGAGACTGTTTTGCTGCACAGTGAGCTCACTTCCAGTTTTAATCCTAGCAGGGGAAAATGCTCCTTACTAGGTAGTTTCAGGCTACAATTGGCAAGTAGGAACACATTTCAGACTTTCCTTGCCAAGGCAGCACTTGGAGTGGGAGGGGGAGGAAGTAGGTGGGTCCCCTCTTGGAGTTTTCTTAAATGGTACCTAAGGGAGCTATCACAAGATAGACCTCCCCCCTTGTAAGTTAAGCATACTTTAAGTGCCCCCTCTTCTATCCTTGGTAAGAAGAAGAAGAGAAGAGATTGGATTTATACCCTGCCCTTCACTGCCCAAAGGTGTCTCAGAGCGGCTTACAAACTCCTTTCCCTTCCCCTCCCCACAACAGACACCCTGTGAGGTAGGTGGGGCTGAGAGAACTTCTGACAGAAACTGTCCTTGAGAGAACAGCTGTGCCAGAGCTTGTGACTGACCCAAGGTCACATCAGCAGGTGCAAGTGGAGGAGTGGGGAATCAAACCCGGTTCTCCCAGATTAGCGTCCGCGCACTTAACCACTGCACCAAACTGGCTCATAAATGTTATGAAGGAGACATGGGTTTTGGAAGTCTCATATTTGCACCTGGTAGTATCTGGTTCCCATCCCTCAAAGTGGCAACTTGCCCGATCAGTGGGCGCTCATTTTGATTGATGTCTTAATTCATGGGAGAGGGGATAGGTTGCTCACAAGGTTTATGAACCCAGTTCACATAATAACCCTTTTAAAATGCTCAGTTTCGATGCATCAATCATGTTAAATGGGGATGTGGACTCTGTTGTATATCAAGCAAAGACCGCACATGTGGTCAGGGAACCACGCGGTCTGGAAAAGGACACAAGCTTCACCTCCAGAAACAACAGCCCAAACGGATCCTAGCCCACACCTACTGGATGGCTAGGATCCTAGGAGAAACCAATTGGGAATAGGGTGCATTGTAAATAACTTATCAAGGGTGTGTGTGTGTGTTGGGAGTGGGGAACACGGGAATATAAACCGGCCTGCAAGCCGGGCAGCCGTCTCAAGTCTTAAGTATACCTAATAAAGTATGAGCTGTTATCACGCATCCACACATCAGTCTCCTCAGTACATTATAGACTCCCAACGATCCTCCCAATACATGCAGTTGTTGTTTTGGGTGAATAGGTTGACATGCTCATTTTCCAGTTCTGATATGTGTGCGCGGAACACTGGTATTTTTGAGGGTAAACATTCATACAGAACAAAGCTGTATGCACATGGAAAAATACCTATATTGCCCTGTTCACACAAAATGGTGACCAGGATTATGGGTGATGCATGCCCCTGTTATGCATGGCTGGTGTACAACAACTAAATGTTTGAAAAAAGGAAGCAGAGTTGGTTTTTATACTTTTCTCTAAGGAGTCTCCTTCCCTTCCTCTCCCCAGACACCCTGTGAGGTAGGTGGGGCTGAGAGAGTTCTGAGAGAACTGTGACTGGCTCAAAGTCACCCAGCAGGCTTCTTGTGGAGGAGTGGGGGGGATCAAAGCTGGTTCTACAGATTAGAATCTACCACTCTTAACCGCTACACCACACTGGACATGGAAGTAAACAGGGATAGGATTTTTTTTGGTGACAAATTGTCATAAGCTCTGTCTTCCCCCGATGTGCAATCACTTTGCTCCTCCTCGAGTCATGGTGCACCCTGAATGCTGAAGATGCTTAGGCATCTTTTCCGCTTATTGATAGAGAGAATCCAGCAAAGGAATGGTGTTTTTATTTTAATACCAATAGCACATATCATCATGGGTATCTGAATTCACAATTCGCTGAAAATATTAATATATTCAAACTGGGGCTTTCATGATTATTTATTTTTTTAAAATAAAGTGTGTTCCTGTTTCCCATTAGTGATGCAGCCTAATCACTCCTTGCGGGGGGTGGGGGGGGAGACACAGTATCATGATATAGTAGAAGAGCCAATGCTCATTCAAAATGAATTAATCCTGTGCTGTATAAATTACACCACATTAATAAAAATACATGCAACGTCTTTGACCCTTACAAGCATGCCAAGGAATGCCTTAACTAGGAAGAGATTTCCATTTCAACTGACCTGTTTAATTTTTAATTGAGCTGAGAGGTGCTAAACAGTCAGCAATAACAGTAATCATGATGATAATGGTTCTTTTTGGAGAGAATGTTTTCTATACAGTAAAGAAGTGGGAAGGGGGGATTTTGGGGGGTGGATATTTTTTTTAAAAAACAGCATTTTTGTCCCAGCACTTGTAATTGCTTCTTATTTCTGGCCAGTTCCACACGGGGGATGGGAAAGGCTGCCACTGCTGTGCAAGCAACAGTAAGAGGGATGGAGGCATGTGGAGACGGCATTTACATGTCCAGTCCCTGCACCACTCATTGCTGACGCTGCCCCTCAACACCCCTTCTTCCCGGATGTGTCAGTGCAGAAGAACCGATATAATGAGAATCTTGCTCCCAATGGTCTAGCAATCCTCCCTCCCCCCAACTGAGCTGTAGTTCCGTCGTTAATGGGAAAAAAGCCTCATTAAAAGTCTAGAAGGGGGGAAATGCCAGAGCTTAGTGTTGTTATTTTGAAAGTGGTGCTAAGCTCTGGCCCTTTTATGAACAGGCTGTTGGTAGAGCTTTCACAAGGAGGGCCTGCCTGCAGCTGGCATGCTGTTTCCCCCTAAGTCAGAGCAATGGGTTTGCTTTTTTTTTTGGGGGGGGGGGTTGCTCCAGTTTAAAGGCGAAAGCCCACCACAACCCTACTTTCCACAAATTATTGTTTGAGGGGCAGTTTATACCATTGCCAGAATCAAGTGGTCCTCTTCTCCTTTCATATTTTGCCCATGTAGAACTGCAGGTAGTATTTGCATATGTGTGTGGTTGTATATTTGAATATTTCCCTATAATTGATCCTTGCCCCACTCTTTCTGCACTAGGTGGCCTCAGAAAGTATGGCTGCAGCTGATGAGGAGTGAGCTTCTCTGCTGGGGCACCAGAGGGAAAGTCACTTCATCATTGGTCATGCTTCTTTCAGTCCTAGGGTACTGACTGTTCCCTTCTGAAATCCTCATGTTGTCCTAGAGTTCTTATTAATAGCATTCTCCTGTCTGGGGAAAGGAGAATCCTCTGAGTTCCTTCACATCAGGGTCTCCTCTACGGTTGCTTGGCTTACCCAGTTGTCTTGGGTTGGACATCAGAGAGCTGGTGAAATTTTCTTTCTTAAGCTTTTCTGCCTGTGTCATGAAGTCTTTTCCTGTACTGAGAGGGCTTTAGCCTCACATCTCTAGCGTCTTCTTCCTCCTATCTGTTTTTTGCCTCTCATGGCTGGGAGGCTTCTTTTTCCATCTCCTGGTTGTACAAAACCATACCTCCTACTTATCCTGCAAAGTTGTGTCAGTTTCATTCCATCCGAGTCACCCTTCAGTTGGGCCAGGTGCCTGCCCATGGTGCTAGGCCCCCACCCTTGGCTCCAATTCTCCACCCTTGAGAAAATGGCCTGCATAGTGATGCTCCAGGAATTTCCCCATATCTCTATGGTCTTTACCATAAGGATTAGGGGAAATTCCTAGACCATCATATGGAAATTACCTTCTGCAGGCACTGCCCTCAAAATCTCCTAGCATTTGTCAAGGCTGTACTGGCAACCATAGCCATGAAAAGGGTGCAATCTACTATTTTTTTGAAAACGAGCCACAAAAGTAACATGTAACATCAAAAAAAATCATAGAAAAGCCATGATACATAAAACAGTAATTTTTAAAAAAACATATAGCTATGTTGGCAGCATACCTCAACAGGAAAAGACCTTATGCTAGAAAGTATATCAGGAATTAGAGATCATTAGTGATGGATGAGAGGGAACTTCCTTGTGGAAGGAGTACCATGAAAAGTCAGTGGTGGACCAGGTCTGGGAAGACCCAGCTTTCAGTGCCTACTCTGCCATCAAGTTAACTGAGTGACCTTGAGCCTTCAGAACAGATGCTAATTATACTTTGCATTCGCAGAGCGCTTGGGGGTGTACAAAGTGCATCAAATACACTGACTCATTGTAATCGTTGAACAAACAAATTTCCGTAAAGTAGATTAATATCTCCATATTGAAAACAGAAAACTGAAGCAGAGAGAGGAGCTTGCCTATGGCCATCTTGTGAGTTCATGGCAAAGGTAAGTCTAGAGATGTAAAATTTCTGGAAATCTGAAGCCACAGAACCCCCCCCCAAAAAAAAAAAAAAAAATTGGGGAGAACAAAGTTTGAATCCAGTGGCACCTTTAAGACCAACAAAGTTTTATTCTGGGTGTAAGCTTTTGGGAGAATTGAAATCTATGCAATACTTACTGCCCTATCAATCCTAAACTAATTTCACTGCTTTAACAACATTAAAAACATAATTTATAACTTACTTAGCATATAAAATGGCAATATTTGACATATTTATGGAATGTAAAAGTTATAAATGCCTTAGTTTTATACAAGGAAATTGTAAATGTACCCAATACTCGAGAGAAAACTGCAAGCTGATGCAACATACGCTATTTTAGCATATCTACCTGAATTTTGCTTTCTGTTTAGAGCTGAATTCTCAATGAAACTTTCAGTTTTCCTCTGAGGCTTTGGTGCAGTTTATGCCCCACCCCCTTCTGCTTTTTCCCCCTATGTCCTGCAAGATTGGGCAGTAAGCTACTTTTTACCCAGGCTGTGAGAAAATGCATTACAGTGGTTTGAGGATGAGGTGAAATGATCAACCACATCAGGTTAAAAGGACAATGGAAAGCACACAACTGTTGAGAAGTAATGAAAGCCCTGCATGCTCCCCTCATGAAGATTAGGTAGCCTTCTAGGTGCAGAAATACATCTTGGATTTAAGACGTCGGTATGTCTACAGCATGCCCACCTTGTCTTTAAAAGCATTTCACTCATTCTAAAAGAGAAAGTATTTCATAGGAGTTTTTTTTTCAGTACTCCCCCAAATTTCCAATTTTTCCAGCAAAAAAATGAAAAAAAAAAGTCCTTGGGCGTGGGGAATGGATTTTTTTTTATTTGATTTTCCTGGCTTTCCCCCCAGGCCTTCATATCTCTAGGTGAGATTTAACCTAGGGACTACTGAGCTCAGTCCTTTGCCAGTGTACCACAATGGGGCTGTTGGGAAGGGAGAGAGGGAAGAAGGCATCTGATCCAGGCGCACCTCCTCCCATGGTGCCACCTGACAGGCAATCAACTCTGACATTGTTGGTGATCGTATGTATGGAAGAAGGAAGGAATGCATGAGCACAGTCACAGCTTGGCAGCTTCCTGCTGTTCTTAGATTTCTCTGGTCAAGACAAAAGTGCATGCTAAAGCACACCTATGTATTCGCACATCTGTTTACTGATTCTTTGGTGGCTTTACCACCTCAGCCTTTCATCTACATCCCTGGTCTGGGGACTTTCAAAAAGAAACATCTACTTACATGAGATGAGAGACCTTTATGATTCTTGTTCCTTGCTAAAGATGAGTTTTGTACATTTGTTATCGATATGGTGATGCAACATATACAGTTGTCCCCTGGAATGAACTTTTCAGAGGTGGCGATCTGTTGTGAATGCTAGGGCTGCATCACTTAGGCATTATGGAACACTGAAATGTTCATGTCCTGGGATGCCTTGCTCCAGGAACCCCTTCTAGGATTAGTTTTTTTGTTTCCTTTCAGCAGGGGTCTTTTCGTAGAAAAACAGCTGCAGGAGCTCATTAGCATATGGTATGCTAATGAGCTATTAGGCTATTAGCATATGCCACGCCCCCTGACATCACCAGAAGTGATGTCAGAAGGGGAAGCAAAAGTGGGGGAGGCATCTTCAAAAGCCTCCCCTTCCCTTCCCCAGCTGGTCTGGGTGGGGGAGCTAAGAGAGAAGGGGTTTAAAGTTTAAACTCCTTCTCACTAGAGTTGGGCCACAGAAGGAGGAAAGAGGGAAAGAAAGAGAAGGAAAGGGGAGGGAAACAGGGAAAGGAGGAAAAAGAGAAGAGAAGAAGGTGGGAAAGAAAGAAAGAGAGAAGAGAAAAAGGAGGGAAAGAGGAAAAGAGAGAAGGAAAAGTGGGAATGAAAGAAATTCGGCGGCAATTCGGCCCCATTATATCCTATGGGCCATTGAAGTCAATGGTGAAAACATAGGGTATATTCTGGGGGCTGGAGGGGAGGGGTTTGAGGCCCCAAACTCACAGGGTAGCTGATGGAGCCTCTTCCCAAGATACCTACCAAGTTTCAAGAACATTGGACCAGGGGTCCAATCCATGGGACCCCAAACAGGTTGCCCTATTCCCTCCATTGTTCTCTATGGTGAGAAAAAACTTACTTTTTTCCCACTATAGAGAACAATGGAGGGAATAGGGGCAACCTGTTTGGGGCCCATAGAATTGGACCCCCTGATCCAATGTTCTTGAAACTTGGTGGGTATCTTGGGGAGAGGCTCCATCAGCTATCCTGTGAGTTTGGAGCCTCTCCCTCAAACCCCTTCCCTCCAGCCCCCAGAATATACCCTATGTTTTCACCATTGACTTCAATGGCCCATAGGATACAATGGAGCTGAAATTGACATTCGGCGGCCTGAAAGACGCTCCGGGACGCGGGCGGGGGGCGGGGCTTGGCTCCTGAGCTCCCGGAGCTTCGCTCCAGTGCGCTCCCCCCCCAAAAGACCCCTGCCTTTCAGAATTAAACAAAAACATTCCTGTTCCAAAAGATTTTTGAGGCTTTTAAGAATTCATCCTTCTGTGTATGTTGCTGTGTTTTGATTTTTTTTTAATTGGCTGATAAATTGAGTTTTAGCTGTTTTTTATTAATTGGTTTTAGGGTTTTCAGGGCTTATTTTATACAATGAATTGCCTTGGAAACAACCATTGAAAGGTATGACGTGGAAGCAAGAAGATAAATAAAGTATTAGTGCTTTATTTAAAGAAAACATTGGAAAACACCATCACCAATCTATATTCACTTGTCTGTTTTTCAGGTTCCTCTAATGCCAATAGAAATGTATTGATGTTTCTTTCCGCAAAGAGTTAAATATTTTATTTTAACAAAACACAGCCCATGGTTCCTCAATCACTTGCCATGCAGAGCCTCAAAGACTAGAAGTTTCTATGCTCTGCTTGCCCTGGGAGCATGACAGAATTGGAGGGAAATTCCAGAAGTCCTTGCAGAAGAAGAGCCACTTGTTCTTGAGAAAATACCCTTTTGACAACTGACCCCTAGACTTAGGGTTGCCAGCCCCCAGGTGGGGTCTGGAGATCTTCTGCTATTACAACTGATCTCCAGACAATAGAGATAAGTTCCCCTGGAGAAAATGGCTGCTCTATGGCATTATACCTTCCTGAGGTTCCTTCCCTCCCCTCCCCTCCCCATACCCTACCCTCTCCAGGCTCCATACCCCAAATCTCCAGGTATTTCACAACCCAGAGCTGGCAACCCTACCTAGATTGCATTTCTTCCACCTAAATGTAGAATGAAAGAGCTATGTTGGCTAGGGCAGCTCTCACTCCAGGATGCTCTCGCATTGTCCTGTTGTTACTTTTCCACAATCAGCTGCAAACAGAACTGAAACAGGGTTTCATATGACATATACTGATATATTTCCAATAAAATCCTGCTATACCCTCAGGATAAATCCTGCTATACATGTAACTCAGGAGTACGTCTCTCAGAAATGGTCTTTTGATCTTTTATTTTACAGCCAATGTAATTGTTTCCTGCTGATTTCTGATGGTGGTGTTCATGAACCAATTGTTTAACTGTCAGTTATTGTTGGGAGTAGTTGCCATATTGAGGCAACAAGCCTCCCCAAAACAAGGCACCTTGCAGGTGAGACTAGGGGTGATTTGGCAAAGTTCCCCACGACACACTGCTGTGTTATTGAAAGGAGTCAGTAGCCATTACCTGATAACTCCTGGGCACAGGACATGGTTAGGTTGATGGCTTCATGCTGTACTTTGTCCCAACTGCTTTCTTTGGTGTAGTGGTTAAGAGCAGCAGGATTCTAATATGGAGGATTGGGTTTGATTCCCCACTCCTCCACATGAAGCCTGCCGGGTGACCTTAAGTCAGTCACAGCTCTCTTAAAGCTCTGTCAGCTCCACCTACCTCACAGGGAGTCTGTTGTGGGGAGAGGAAGGGAAGGTGATTGAAAGCCGCTCTGAGACTCCTTCCGGTTGTGAAGGGAAGGTTATAAAACCACCACCACCACCACCACCACTCCTCCTCCTCCTCCTCCTCCTGCAGTCAAATAAATTGCCTGATATTTGTATTTCATTGTTTTATGATTTGTAATAGTATAGTTACAAATGAACAGCTGCAAAGTGAATGCGTGTTCACTTTCCAGCCACAAAGTGAAAAATATTTTATCTCCCTCTAAAACAAAGACTGGTAATGAATGAATGATTCAGGAATAGCCAGTCTCCAAGAGGAATGAAAACAATTAATTAGGCTGAAAGCAAAAGAGAAGCAGGCAAATTTAAAGGGATAATAGCTCCATAGAATATCCGTAGGGCTCTGACTTTACCCAAAAGGAAGCTGACCCTTTATGTAAGATGCTCACCCTAAAGAATAATTATGCACACAAGTTTTTTTGTTATTGTTGTTGTTCTGCATAACTGTAAATTGTATCCAAATTTAAGATGGCATCCTCTTTTTTAACAGCACGTGAAAATAATAGTCGTCTTTTCAGTTCAATAGGGTCGCTTCTCTTCCAATTTCTGTATTGTAGTGACGTTCAGAAGTGACATATTGTGGCTAAGGAGGCATTTGTGAAAACACCCTGATAAAGGTGGTTGTGAGAATATATCCTCTTTAGCATTCAGCTCCAGGGCCAAATGCCAAAAAGCATCCTGGTGTGTGTTTATGGCAGATGTTGCCTCTGTCCCCCACCCTCCGTTGTGTCTGCTGGCCCACATTGCCTCATTGCTTAGCCATCTACATGTTTAAGCCAGAAGAATCCATTACCGGAAGCAATAAACTGTGAAATTGTATTTGGAGCATAAAGAGGCCACCCGCATGTAATCCGTCCAAAAAAGAAAACTTCCACTGAACTCAGGAGGCCAACAGCAGGGCTGGAAGCCAGAGTCTTTCTTTCCGATTGGAATATAATTCAAGCGCTTTTCAGAGGCATGCTCCCTCCCCCTTCCACATATAGCACCGGTGTCTCTTAACTATTGAGAGAAATTGGATTAGTCATCTGCTTGTATAGTCTGTTACGTTAAAGCTGTTGTGGAATCAGAGCCTACAACAGAAGCAGCCCTTCCCAGGATCTCTCCCAAATGATTGTTAGTACAATTTGGGCATAATCTTCTGGAAGATTAGAGTCAGGCTGCAACCCTCCTTGCAGGCATACCAGGCCAGGAGCCAGCCACTTCTCTGCATTATGTGTGCTATATGGACAAGATAACTCTAAAGGCTGGTGTGGTGTAGTGGTTTGATTGTTGGATTAAGATTTGGGAGCTCCAGGTTCAAATCCCCAGTCTGCCATAAAGCTCATTGGTTGCCTTCCTGCAGCCTAACCGACCTTTCAGGTTCTTATAAGGGGAAATGGATCAGGATATATAGCCCTGAGCTCCTTGGAGGAACGGCTGAGTATAAATATGATAGCCCAAAACAGCAAGACTCTGGGAGGTGTGTGATTTGATCCTCCAGGCATTTTAAAAATTGGAGCCATGAAGGGAGGGGATTTAACTCTTTCCCGTTATAAAACTGCCACCCTACCCTCATATTAGTCCTCAATTGGGGGGGGGGGAAGATAGAGGGTCTGGTCACATGGAGAATTTGCTGCAGGAGAGCCACAAATGCCGGGTGGATTTTACGGGCGTGATCACATGGGAACATCTGGCAAGTGTCGTGCACCCATCGGCAACCCGTAGCATCCCACCGAAGATGCACAGTTTAAAAATACCTGGGAAAGTCCATTATTAACTGGCTGTGACAGGCTGCAGACGGACGCTCTCTGTGTGATCACTCCAGCACACTCTTCTCGCGTCCCTGCTTTCTGGTTGGAGCATGCTGGAAACATACACCGATGGAAACAATCACTACCGTCGCGTCTCGTCGCATTGGGGCACGTCACGTTGTGACTGCACAAATAGCCTCCCCTCCCCTCCACATTATCTGGCATGTGTGACCGGGGCTAGGGATCACCAACTGCCATGATTGTTTCACACAGTTCCAGTAGGCATGCTGCGAATTTTTGGAGCAAATGTTTTTGACTGTTAAACTTACTGGGTAAAAAGGTGTTGATCAGATGTGAGTCACTTACTCGGTCTGTTCAATTTGTACTGAACATCCACAAACACTGGCCGAACAGGTTTTCATTGGATATGAGTCCAGTAGCACCAACCAGATTTTCAGGGTATGAGTTTTGGAGACTCAAAACTTCCTTCATCACAAGATTGTCATTGGGATTTTGCAAAACTGCATGTGCAAAGATGCTGCTGATTCAAAGCTCATTAGCCATTACTGTTGCTAGGAACTACTTAGATGAACAACAAAGGGTAGGATTGTGTTAAAACATAGCATTTATTTAATGACTGATTTATATGATTTGTAATTGATTTAACTGTCTCTTCAAACAATTGCTTTTTGTGCATAGCAGTCATTCAGCAAGGACTAGGGTGGGAGCAGTAAAACTCAAGCCGGCTATGTGATAATGCACATGTGCAAAAAGCCTGTTGCACTATATTGTATGGTTAGGAAAGAATACAGTGAAGTAAATGCTGAACAGCCATGAATGGGTCAATGAACAGTCGAACTGATCATCAAAAAATTGGTTCCATGTTCACGACTGATGAACGGGATGTGAGATGAACCAATGGGTATTTGAGCATCCCTAGTTTGGAGGATGGTGTTGGCAAAATAAATCTCCAAGTTACCATTGGAAAATAGACATAAAGCTCTTTGGATCTGGTGTTTTATTTCTAAAGAGAGCGATACTGGGGTTGAAATAGGGTAGCCAAGTCCCAGGTGGTGACTGGAGATCTCCTGGAATCACAACTGATCTCCAGGTTATATAGAGAGACTATGGCTGCTCTGTAGGGATATCTCCAGGCTACAGAGATTGTTTTCCCCAGAGAAAATGTCTGCTCTGGAAGGTGGATTCTATGTCATTATGCCCTGCTGAGGTCCCTCCCATCCCTGAACTGTGTCCTCCCCAGGTTCCGCCCCCCAAATCTCTAGGGATTTCCCAACCCAGAGCTTGCAACCCTAGGATGAAACCTGACTAGGAAGCCATATCTTCTGTCCTGAAAGGATTACTCCTGAATCATAAATATCTGCCATTTCTCAGTGAAGCAGAACTACCTCATACGAGCTGAGAGACACTCCAGCTGAAGTAGATTGCACAAATGAGAGACAAGTGCAAGAGTCCTCAAGGAAAGAAGGACAGAACATCTCTCCTCAGGCATGAGAGTTTGCACCTAGGTTATGCTTACTATATCAACATCCAAGGGCACCCTGAATCAACTCTGATGCCCAAGTAGAGACGTTGGGTCCTTCTTTCCATGAGGACTCTTGCCCTTGTTTCTCATCTGTTCTTCCTTTACATAGTTCATCTTGCCACTAAATATAGTACTGATCTTCCCTGAACAGGCAGAAATCCCTGGGGGACATACAGGACTCAGTTTCTTCTGGATGATATTGGGTGTCTGTGTAATGGATGCTTCATTGGCAGATATACAAGCAGAGCACAGGAAAGGCCAACAGATGCCTGCAGCAGGCAATACAACTACGAAACCTGATTTGCAGTGCAATAGCGTGGATAACTGCAAACACAGCTGCCAAGAACCCCCAGAGGCTCCCAGACAGAAAAGTTCCTCAGGGCCTGTCTCTCTCATGCCATCCAAACCCAACCCAAACATCACATGTAAGCAAATCACATGACCTGCCATGCTCCTTGGGCCTTCAGCGATTACCCAACCCTGGAAATTTCTCCCTTCTTGCAAGCCTTACCAGTTAGGCTGTTTTGAGTGCAGCTAAGCTCATGCCCTGGATAGCCCAGGCTAACCCGATCTTGGACAAACTGGATTTTGGAAGCTAAACAGGGTTGGCCTTGGCCAGTATTTGGATGGGAGACCTCCAAGGAATACCAGGATCGTGACATGGAGGCAGGCCACAGCAAACCACCTCTGAATACCTCTTGCCTTGAAAACCCCAAGGGGTTGCCATAAGTCAGTTGTGACTTGATGGCATTTTCCACCACCACCAAGCTCATGACTAAGCTCTTTTCCCCAAATGAGGTCCCACTGCCATCTTCCCCCTCTTCCTCCTCTCATTCTCAGAAACTAGTCTCATACCTTATCCTGCACACAAAATTACTGGTTCAAAACAAGGAATCTCTGGAAGTTCATTAGCAAATTACTGAGCATGCACCTTAGCAAAGGATGCTCACCCTGGGATGTTGGTGTCACCACCTTTCGGTTTGTTTTCAAAGCTGATGGTGGAGGAAAGTACCGTCAAGCAGCAGCTGTCTTATGGCGACTGTTATGTATTGAGCCTGAACTGTACTGGCGAAAAGGACTTCGCTTGGGATGCATGACAATAGATGGCTAGGATCCTGGAATGGGCCAGTAGGGAGACAGGGATCCTGGAGTAAACCAGTTGGGAAACAATAGAGTGTAAATAGCCTATCATTGGGAGTGGGGTGTGTTTTGGGTGTAAACTTTTTCAAGCATAAATACCTGGCTTCGGCCAGGGATTTCCAGTCTTCTTTCTCTTGCTGAATCACTAATAAAATATGAGCTGATCACTTGAATGCATCTGAACCCAGTATATTTCAGCGACCCTGTAGGGTTTTCAAGGCAAGAGATGAACAAAGGCGGCTCACTTTTGCCTGCTCCTGTGTAGTAAGTTGCAACCCTGGCCTTCTTTGGTGGTCTTCTATCCAAGGACTAACCAGGTTGGACTCTGCTCAGCTTCTGAGACCTGAAGAGATTGGGCCAGCCTGGGCCATCCAGGTGAGGGCTGAAAGCTGATGCTCGTTGCTTTTTCCTCAGTGACAGCATGAATGGTATGAACAGGCTGAAATTCAAACACATGGCAAAAGGCAGAGTTTTCTTTTAAAGTGTGGCATACATGCTGGGCCAGTCTTACATCGTGGAGTCATTACAACCTCCCCTCCCCTTTTCAGATGCTCATCTCCATGAATATTTTTACAGAGTTTCAAATGACAGTTTATATTGTTTTTGGGACTTTGTGTTAGTCGAAGTCTCGATCTCAGATGACAATGCAGATAGATCATTCCCCCCCCCCGCCTTTGATTGCAAGGCCTCCTCCTTCACCGTAGCAGCTGTTGGGTTGTTATGCCTGATTACAGAGGGTAATTTAGAAAGCTCTCATGACTGAGCAGACATCATATTAGAATAGGTATTTTAAGAATTCAATTAGGTAGTTAGAAAACTTTTCTCCATCAAGGAACCCTTTCCACTTTGACATATCTGTCAAAAGCCCCTGTCACCACCCTTTTACATTGCTGAAGAGGCTACTGAGATGGCTGGGCTGGGGGTAGAAAATCCCTGGGATGTGAACATCCGTGGATGCTGTGGTGCTAGGCAAGGTGCCCCTGGATAGCGTTATACTTGTTCGGATCAAGAAGAAGAGATTGGATTTATACCCCACTCTTCACTCGGAGTCTCAGAGTGGCTTACACTCTCTTTCTCTTCCCCTCCCCAAAACAGACACCCTGTGAGGTAGGTGGCCCTTGAGAGAACAGCTCTGAAAGAACTCGTGACTGACCCAAGGTCAAACCAGCAGCTGCACGTGGAGGAGTGGGGAATCATACCCAGTTCTCCCAGATTACAGTCTGCATACTTAACCACTATACCAAACTGGCTCTCCCACTACACCAAACTGGCATTTTGTATGTGACCTTCTGAATGCCAGTTGGTGAGAGACCAGAGAATCCTTTCATGTAAATGTTTTTGGCAGCCTAAAGGGTTTTTTTTTTTTGTTAGCTCTCAGGGCTGCATCAAACAAAAGATGACTTCAAATTTCTCATCCCTGATTTTCTCAACCCCAAACTCCCTGTTTTTGTTTCACCTCTCCAGTCTTTGAACTGAACCTGTGATTTCTCTATTTCTTGTTCCCTCACACTGAATTTTCCCTCTAAAATGCATGCATTTTGTTTATTTACTTATTTATTTAGGCATCCCCTCCCTTGTTTTTCTCCCTCATGGGAACCCAAAGCAGCTTACATGAATACCAAAATATTGATTCAATAAATAGATAATATAAAGAGAGAGAAATAGAATTTAAACATATAGAACTAATGAGAAATACACTAACAACATCATGGGCTGGTGCTGGATGCCTTGGGCTCACTCCCTCAGGGTCACAAGCCATGAGCCTCAGGTCAAGTGCCCTTTGGTTTTTGCCCTTTGACTCCTGTACAAGTGTTAAATACTGGGTTCCGTGGATGAACAGACCCCACTACTAGTGATAGTGATTTCAGCAAGTACAAGACTAAACTCCAGGGCCATAGCCCTGTTTAAATAGCATGCAATTGCCACACCCAAACATACCCCACTCCCAACGATAGGCTATTTAAATAACAATACTTCTTGATCGGTTACTTCCAGAGTCCTGGTGGGCTATTGATCCTGGGCTCCAAGCTCAGCCAGTCTCTGGTAGAACAGTTCTGGGATGTTTCAGTCCCAATACATACCAACAAGTCTCATGCCTCTAGCTGTTCACAGGCTTGTATACCTGTAGAACAAGGGAGAAACAAACTCAGTCCAGGCCTTACCCAGCTGCTGAAGAGTACTTAAGCTGCATAAATCAGCAGTCTAAACTATACATATTTGATACATTCAAATGACATACATTGTATATAGAAATTGCATCTAGAAATCATAACAACATGTGTATAGAATGGGGGCAATCCTGATCATGTTTTCCACGGGCAGAAGATACTTCCATTCATGGAAAAGGGGGTGATTTTCACTGACTCCCATTGCACCCCACCCCCATCATCTCCCCCACTATTAGTAGGGTCCGTTGATTCCCAGAGACAAGTCTGGAGGCGCAAAGAAGGCTGCAATGGGTGGGGGAAAGTTCACTGACACAAATGCTGCTCTGCTTGAACTAGGTAGGATCCACCTCAATACGAAGGAGTTCATGATACCAATAGTAAAAAAGTGGTGAATTAAAACTGTTGACAAAAATCTAAACACGTACATGAAGAAATGAAACAGGGGAAACATCAGTAGTTCAAGTATTTGCCTATCCTGAAACACTTTCAATGCAGTGTGGCAGTGGAGTGCCTCAAAAAAGGGTGAGAGCAGCTCATATACAAACAAGCTCAGCAACATATAGTATATCCCACTTATGTAGAAGAGCTAGAGTCAAATCCAATAGCCCCTTAGAGACCAAAAAAAAAAAGGTTTTTGGGGTTTCAGCTTTCAAGAGTCAAAGCTCCCTTCATCACATAACAATATAAAGCCAATAAATAGATAATACAAAGCTTTGACTCTTGAAAGCTGAGACTCCAAAAACTTGTTGGTCTCTAAGGTCCTACTGGACTTGAATCCAGCTCTTCTACTGCAGACCAAACTAGCTTCCCCCTGAAACTACCTTCTTATGTATTTACTTAGTGTATAGATTCACCACTTTTCTTCCCAAAGGGAAAACAGATCAGCCAATATCAAAATGCCCCTATATAAATCAATGGTGCAACCTCATTTGGAATACTGTGTACAGTTCTGGTCACCACACCTTAAAAAGGATATTATAGTTTTGGAAAAAGTGCAGAAAATTCTCCCAGATTAGAGTCTGCACTCCTAACCACTACACCAAGCTGGCTCTGTAGAGGTAGAGAAAAGCAGGGTATAAAAACCAACTCTTTCACATTTACACTGTTTATTGTACCTATTTTTATATTGAAACTCTTATTCCATGGTAGTCTAAAGCATGATTGGTACATGCTGAAGAAAGACTCTGCTTATTCACAGAAAGATGTGCTTAAAATGGCTTACAGAAAGAAAAATGTTTTTGGGAAGTCATTTCTAAGCAACCATAAATCATCAGAGTTTCTAGATTACTGCATTGGTTTGTGTGCACTCCAAAGGACTGTGATTTATCAATAAGCATGTGAAGTAAAACTGAGTTCTTGAGTGGAGAGATTATTCAAAATTTGTATTTGTATATTCATATTCAAATGGAATAAATGGCAAGTTGGGATTTAATTACAAGCCAAGGCTTTTAAAAGGAACTCTGAATCACTCTCCTATTGTCTTTCTTCTAACGTTAAAATAAATAAATTCAATTATGGTCAGCTACTGGGATCTAACGCCCAAAGCTTTACCACTCTGGTTCTATATTGAAGTAGAATCTTGATTTCCTTGGAGACCGGTGGATGGAAACTGCCGCACCAGCTACATCTTTTTCATTTTTGGCTGAGTAGTCTATTCTGGAACATGATAAAGTTGGAAATCAGGCTTTTCTTCAAGTCAGCCCTCTCCTTAGTATATTCAGCATGTATTTCAGAGTTTACTCTTCTCACAGTCAGGAGTGGTCTATGCCCAGCGGCCTCATAATCACAGCCACCTTGACTGGTCCTCACCTGTCCCATTGCTAGGGCCAAGCAAGGAGCAGTCATCATCCCATGTGAGGTAGGTGGGAGGCGGCTTCATCAGAAGTCAGCTGCCTGAACCCCAATTGGAGCAGGCAAGAGTGGCCACCATTGAGTTGGGGTGGGCCTGAGTGACTGTTGCTGCAAGGGGATGGCCTGAACCTCAGGCAGTGGTGGCACTTCTGTTATTTGGGAAGGAATTGTAATTATGGATGACAAGATGGGAGCTCATGATGGGGATAGGATCTAGAAATCCCACTCTATCACCCCAGTCTCAGTGTCTAGGATGCCATAAATTCTTGAGAGTTCCCTGAGTATGTAGAGATCCCTATGTTGCCTGTGAGTGGCCCAGTTGACTTGTTTTCATGATTGCAACAGGGCCAGTCCTTTAGTGTTAAATATAGTGATGGGAGGAATCATGGCTCGATGGTACAGCATCTTCTTTGCATGCAGAATATTCCAGATTCAATCCCTGGCACCTCCAGTTAAAAAAGGATTGGGTAATAGGTGACATAAAAGACCCCTTCCTGAAGAGCCACTGCCAGAGTAGACAATACTTAACTTCATAGCCTAGTGGTCTGACTCAGTATCAGGCAGCTTCATGTGTCCAAGTGTTTGTGTGGTTAGGAACTTCTAGAATTCCCAAGAGTGGAATTTTATGGATGGCATTACCATTAAGCCTATAATACTATAATAATGCTTCTTAATATAGAAACTATTTTGTCCAGTCCCCGGTACCACCATTGCTGTAGATTACTTACATCAGATGCTTTGTGATGTTTCTGTGGATCTCTTCTAGACAGGTGAGATTTGAAGATTTACCCCAAATGGTCAGTTTTCGTATCCTCTAGAATTCTTTGATCTTTTTCATTACAAACATTATTTGTTCTTCTGCATTTCCTCCAGGGAGCTCAGGGTGCTATCCCACCATTTTATTCCCCAAAACTACCCTATGACATAAGTTAGGTAGAGAGATAGTAACTGTCCCAAGGTCACTAGTAAGTTTCTCGGCAGAGTGGGGATTTGAGTCTTGATGTCCCCAACCCTAGTCCAGCACTTGATCTATGCACTGTACTGACATGCTTACCTTCCCTTTTCCTGGTCTTGAATCTTGATATCAGCCCTATTGTTACCTTGATTCTCTCTCATCTTTATGTAAGAACTGGATTTTTATTTGATTGTTTGGGTTATGATTCCATCTGTGCCATGTATGTACAGAGTTTGCAAGCTCTATGGCCTACTTTGAACCTAAATCCTACTCTTCAACTTTATTCCTACAAGATTTTTTTTTTAACAAACTCTATGTTGTTGGAGGATTTTTAGTGGTTTTCTTCATCCACTTTGAAAGACAAGAAGAATCTGAATCATAGCAAGTGAGATGATTTCTCCCTTTTCAGCTCAGATAGCCTAGCCAAATTTGTACCACAGATCAAGGTGAAGAAGTTGTAGGGATCAGAGTATGAATGGTCATGAAGTATTCATCAGAGAGTCCAGAATTGATGGACCTGGTTCATGGGTCCAAATAATGAGGATAGAGAGGAAGGTATTAAATTTGAGAGCCTAATTTGCCAGCCTGAAAGTGCTGTCTTTCTTCAGCACTGAATCCAGGTCTTTGAATGCTCTTTCTGAAAGGCTCCAACAATAAAATATAAAAGACCCATTGTAAATATGTCTCCTGTGTCAATGTGGTGCAAGGAAAAACTCCTTGAGGAAAATAGTGTTCTGGACTCTCTCGTAAACATGTCATGTATGTCGCTAAGATCATCCAGATATACAGGCTTCCAAAGTGCAGAAGTTTCTGATTAGATCACTTCCAAGCTGGTAGAACTTAGTTTTCTTGGGCCAATCTGCATCTAGCATTTGCTCCGCTGTTTTACCAAACCCACACTGGAACAGAAATTCCCCTCTACATTGCATGTCACTTTCACTTTGATTGATTGCTGGATTTTATGGCAGTGTCCAGACTTCTTTTGATCTCTGGGTTTTCTGGCAGCATCTGCATAGATTTATGGATATTTTATGGCCATTCAGGGGTGACTCTGCAGTCAGTATGGCATTGGCCCGGGGTATTTGAATGTGGTTTTGAGCCACATCTTTTTCTGTTCCCATGTGGGTTTGGTAAAACAGAGGAGCAAATGCTAGATGCAGATTGGGCCCTTGAATGGGTTTACAAAGAAAGTTAATCTGGGATTATTAAGGTTTACTTCTCTTTTTCTTTCACCTAGATATGCAGTTTACAAGGCTTTGTTTGCATCTATATATTTACTGGTGGCCTTTAGATCCTCAAAAATGATCTTCAGAAGATTATATTCTAATTCTGAAATGGGCCTTAGAGTGTGGATTAAAAAAATCCACACAGTGGGACCAGGAACAGTCAGAGGGGATTTTTCTGCAAGCATGAAGGAAGCCATGGGTTTGCAGAAAAACCTTATATTTAAACAAGCAAGCAGACAGATGGGACATATAGATAGATATTGGGAGGGTTAAAGCCCCCCAAATAATAAAAGCAATAGCTTTAAGAGATGAATGTCCACTGAGATATTGCAGTGCTTCATTCTTAGACGCTGATGTTCATTTTGGGGGTTGGTGTGCAATCACAATAATATAACTGGGCCTTCCAGGCTTTGGTTTGTGTCAGTCAAAGCTGGAGGGGGGGAGAGGAAAAGATTGAAAAAAGTAAAAGAAAGATTGGAAGGAAAGAAGCAGGAAAAGTGGAGAGAAGAAGCTGAAATTGGGAAAGCAGAAAATGGTAGGTTGGTGGGAGAGAAGAAAGAACAGGTGCTACCAGTAGGAGGGAAGGAGGAAAACTGAAGAGTGGGGAGGACAAATAAAGGCTGGGTCAGTGGGAATTGAGAAGGAAGCAGGAAAAACGGATAGCCTGCTGGGGGTTGGGAGGGAATGAGGAAACAATATAGGAAGGAAATAAGATATCCTCCCGAGTCTCCAGTTTGTCATTAACAACATATTGATTTAGCTTTTATTAGCATCATGTGACCTTCCTTTGGCTTGGCTTGATTCAGATTTTGGATCAGCATAGCAAGTTACTAAAAACTGGATAATACCTTTTACTCTTTTAGCTCAGATTTGAAATTCAACACCCCTTGTTGTCTTGCTGATTAGCAGGATAGTGAAAACCTCCAAATGCCTCCACAGGTTCCTTGAGAATACTTCCCTGTTACCCTTGTTCCTTACCTGATGATGGTGGTGCAGTCCATAACACCAGCTGATTTCAATAATCAAGCTCAGCAATAAAACTGGTACCAACTAGCCATAACAGATTTTATACTTAGGAAGCATATGGTTTCAGGCATAAAAAATCCAGTGAGATGCAGCATTCCTTTCCTTTCCTTTTATACCCTTAGAAGCTCATTGATTCACAGATCTTGAGCAGCAGAAGATACCTGCTGCTGCTTCTTCTTTTTCTTCATACAAGGGCTTAAATGATTGAGACAAATTTTGCAGTTGCTAGAGTAAACTTAGAATCCTTATTGCTGAGCAAAAAGACTCAGGGTTTCCAGAATGTAGGGGGATGGTTGGTTGATTAAAGGCTTAATATAGTGATCCGTTATATTCTCAAAGAACCTGCATTCAAGCAGGGCATGGAAGGATGTATCCTGGGCTATTTTTGGGCAGGAATGCACAGGAACGGAGTTCCGGCTGGCTCCCGAGTTGGCCATGCCCAGCAGGAACTCATTAGCATAATAGGCCACACCCAACAGCAGAAACTCATTAGGACTGACTACATTAGGGATGTGTGGCCTAACATGCAAAGGAGTTCCTGCTCCAAAAAAAATTCTGGGTTTTGACAACAAACAAGGTAAACAGAATAAGAAGCAAAAGGTGGGTGTGGCTGATGACCACACTCCTGGTAACATGGGATGTGGCATAATATGCTAATGAGATGTGCTATCAGGGGTGTGGCCTAATATGCTAATGAGTTCCTGCCCCAAAATAGCCCAGGATACATCCTTCCATGCCCTGCCATTGTAGGAATAATATTCAATCTTGCAAACAAAAAAGCTCTACAGTAACATGGGATGGTAAGATAGTACATACAGGGGGTAAAGATCTTGGTAAAGAAAGACCAAAAGATAGGGGTGAGCAAACTCTGTGGGCTCTCAGGATCAGACTATTATAATTGACTTCTCGGATATGCTTTTTGATCAGAGAAAATGCTTTGGATTTGCCCACCTCAAAAATATCATTAATCAACATTCCAACTATCATCAGTTTCTCATCCAGGGCTTTCATCCAACTCGATTTGTGAGTATCTCGATTTAGAGTGGCTAACACAGAGCTGTTTTAATCTCAGTTTAAAGGCATAAAGCCAAGCTCTGGCTTCCAAGGATATCTGTCCAATTTCTGCCCACAATACAATGTTTGACACATAGCAGGGAATATTCAGTATTTTCTTTAAAAACTGGGCTATGGGTTGATCAATGTTATCAGAGATAGGATTAATCCAAATAGCTGAGCCATAAAGGCTGAGGGGAAGCATTTTCAAATTAAAAGCTTGCACCACTCCAGGAATATATTCTCCCCCCACACACATTATGGAGGAACTTATTTATGTTGCTTGTGTAAGGTTTAGCTTTATTAAGTGCTGCTCTAAATTGGGGAGGGGGTCCAAGACAGATTTGCTGAAAACAAAATCCCCAAATAGGAGAAAGTTTTGACTTGCTCAGTATTAGACCCATTGGTAGACCATTGAGACAGGTTCCACCAGGATCCTGGATTTTGACTAGTTAATCACCAGACCTTCTCAAGAGCAATACTTAGAAAAAGACTGCAAGGCCCTTTCCAGCCTAACCCTAGTTTGGGACAAGATCATGACATCATCTGCGTAGAGCAAAATAGGCACCCCAATCTCAGCTAATTTTGGTGGATGACAGCATCATTAAAGACTATTGCTACATCATTTAAATATAAATTAAACAAAAAAGGCACCACCAAGCATCCCTGTCATACTCCCTATTCCTAATTAAATGGATTTGTTAAATTCCCATCATACCCACATCATACTTGGGCAGTTGAACCCAAATATAATCTTTGAATGAGCCTTAGGAGTCTTTTGTCCATAGCAGTTTAAGTTTGTTCCACAATCTGGGGTGATTTATAGAATCAAAGGCCCCTTTCAGGTCAATAAAAGCCACATATAGATCCCCCCCTGAAAGAATGAGTATTTCTCAGCCAGGTGATAAAGAACTAGGCAATGGTCGCATGTCGAAAAACCCTGTCTACATCCTATCTGTTCATTAATATGTGAAATAACTGTTTGTCTTAACTTGAAACCACTTTTTCTTCCTGCAGGCAAACATTTGGGAGGGTCTGATTGATAAACATTTGATTATCATTTGGGAAGGTTGCCAGGCACTTGATTAAATTGCTGCAGGGCTCAAATCTCACATGCCAGGGCCACCAATTGCTTGGACTGTTACATCTTGCCATGTGCTCTCTCTAGCACTAGTCTTAGGGCTGAAGTAGACGTAACAGTTGTTGCATATTCTCTGTGGAGATTAGTTGCCATAGGCCAGGACTGCAGGACCCTAATTCTGGTCAGAACTGTGGTGTGGGAGGAGGATGGGCTCCTGTTTCCCCCCTGCACCATTTTCCTGACCTGAAATGGCTCTACAGGAGCATCATTTTCCTCACTGAGCTGCTGCATGTGCAGCCTCCCGATGGGCAAATAACATCCCTGGACACTGTCCCAGGTTGGGGAAATGGTGTGTGTGGGGGAAGCAGGAACCCTTCTCCCACCGCACTGGAGTCCCAACCAGAGTAAGGGCCTTGAGCAGTTTTAGAAGCAGTTCTTTACAGGGGCCAGCAGCTGACATATGGCTGCCAGTTGCTGTGGAGAACATGTGACAAATGTTGTGTCCAGTTTGGCCTCCAGGGCTTACCCCATCGCTATGCTTCTTCTTGTGAGCAGTGCCTTCTTGCAACCAAGAATCAAACAGTGCAGTTAATTGGCTGATTAGCTGACCATCACTTGCTTGCTGAGTCTCCACTTTGCCATGCAAAGTGCGTCTGGGGAAGGAGGGTGCTGTGATTCGGTGGCACAATACGTGCAGTCCAATCGGTCCAATCTGTGGCAGTTCTAGTTCAAGCATATCAGGTGGCAGGCAATGGAAAAAAGTTTTCTCTGATTGAGACTCTGGTAAGGTTGCCGTCCATTCCTCGTTTCAAGAGATAGTTCCTTGTTTCATATTAAAATGTGCCATTACATGATGCACTTCTAAGTGTAAAGAGCAGTTTTAATTAAATGCATTACAATGAATGTGTATTTTTAAAAAATACTATTAATTTCCTGAGACAGGTAATGAATCATTTTTTATACAGTCTCATAATGTATTGGAGGTCTTCAGGTGGCAACCTGAGATTCTGGAGAGCCACAGCTGATTATGGGAGACCAGCAATCCCTAATGTGGCATCCATGGGTTCTGTAGTGTCTGCCAGGGTGTTTACTGGTGCTTCACTTGCTCCTTGAGCCTTGGGGACGAATCCATTGGGTCTTGAATGGAACAGGGGAAAAAACACCCAGGATCTTCAGGTCATTCCTTACATCTGACAGACTAGAAATGTGCTGAGCGTCTTCTGAGTAGGCACAGCACAGCCATACACCTTAGCATGACCATAAACATAGAATTTCTTATGTCTCTGTAGTTGGCATCCTCACTGTGTGGTCTCATAGAGCAGCTTCAGAAACTGAAATCAAATAGCGAAGCAACATTCTGATCCTGCCCTCAGTGGCAGCCATTTTGGGATCACCCATCTGAATAAAGTCACTTTGTGATTGGCCCTTCCCCCATAGGGTAGCTATTCTGTGATGGGCCCTTCCCCCATAGGGTATCCACTACTTTTACTGAAAATTCTAAAAGTACTCACTGGCTAAACAAAGCCGTGGTCCCAGTTACACGCAGAAGTAGCCACGCGATAGGCATGAATGCCAGGCAGATTTTAAGGGTGAGATCTCACGGGAACATCTGGCAAGCGTCCTGCATCCATTGACAACCCATCTCACTCCACTGAATGAAGTGGAGTTTAAAAATACCAGGGAAAGTGCTGTATCAAATGGGTTTGCAATGGGCTGCAGACGGACTTCCCCGTGTGATCACTCCCGTGCACTCCCATTGTGTCAGTGATCCCTCGTTGAAGCACACCAGAAACATGCAGCGATGGAAAAAACCCGATTCATCTGCTGGTGCGTCTGATCATGCAGTGACAGGTCAAATTGCTGTGGAGCAAAAAGCCTCGCTCCCCCCCCTGGATTATCTCGCTCGTGTGACCGTGGCCTGTGGACCCCTGGAATACACAGTATTAAACTAAATGGTCTGACCTGGAATGAGACAGCTTCATCAGAGAATAGTGATATTAAGTCTTACTGGAGATAATATCGTATCTAAGCCTCAGTCAGTGCCAAGTTCCCATGAAGCTTTTAGTTTTTACAGTTCAAAAATTGCTACAAGCATCTGGGCTAAGATGAAATATCACTTCCAATGGGACAGCACCCATTGAAGGCTTATCACTCCCCCCGATGCTCCAATTTTAGCTGTGATTTGAAACACATCCTCATATACGTTAGACAAACATCCTATTAGTGGAGGAAGAAACAGGGAAGATATAAAATATCCAAGTGTTAAAACCTTGTCCTCATTTTAATTAATCAGAATGTTAATGCCTAATCACTGCCTTGTTAATTTAATAAACCTGTTTAGGCTATTAATTGGTATGTAATGGAGCAGTGGCAGCAGTTTTACGAGAAGGCGTAAAAGCACCAACTGGTGTGTTAAAAGCTTTTTGCCTCTCCACTCTGAGGGAACTGAATGTACTGTTCACTGAACTAGTAGTTAATAATGTTCCTTGACAGGGTAGCTTGAAGCAGCTGTCAGAAAATATTTATTTTTTTCTTTTACATTTCTAAATATTTCTAACTCTGGCTCATGACAAGTGCCAGTCACTGGAAAATATTATATATTTTAAAAGGCAGGTAAAAATATAGAGTTAAAATATTCCACTATTAATCCACTAGCACTGTAGTCTCTGAAAGTCTGTTTAGATTATCTGAACAAAGAAGCACATATTTAAATATTTATTTCTTATTGCTTCTGGAAAGTTCTGAGACTTGAACTTTGATGATCTTCAGAAAATTGTAGTTTCTGAAATAAGAAGTCTAAAATATCCTTCCGTCCCTCACCCTTCTTCTTTTGAAAAATCAGGTAGACAAATGTTATTTATCATTGCCCATAAAGTATGATGTTTACAATCACCTGCAGACAAGAATCTATCAGAAATGGATAATCTGAAGGGGCTCAGTGGACTTCACAATCCATTTGATAAACTACATCTTTATAACCTGTCTGAATGGTGTCTTTGGCGTCCCATAAACATTGGAACTGTTGGGGGTGGGGGGAGACAGGAGGAGGAAGGAAGAGAATGCTTTCTAGTGAGACCATGGTGGGGAAAGGGTGACACAATGTTTATTGCACTGATGTTCCAAGAATTTTAATTTTTTAAAAATTATGCTTTTTGTATGTAGATATTTGTATGTAAATATCTGAGGGAATGTGTTATTCCACAATAAAACATGCCCCTTGACATTTCTGTTGGGGATTCTCTAAATACCAGTTTCACTGTGGAAAGGTGGTGTGGCCTTTATAGTTCACTAGTCATACAGAAAAAGTGAGGTGTCTCTACATTGTGGCCTTGAAGTGGAAGAGGATACTGGGGGACTAAGGAAGTCATCCTAAGCAGTTCCATTTGGGAACCTTCTCAGAGGAAAGAGTTCTTGGGATATCATTGTAGTTATCTGATATAGAGACCTGTCAGAGCTTCTGTTCCTTCACCAGTAGGCTCATGTGCCTCTTTGAGAGTTTTTCCCAAACTTTAAATTAGCCTGTTTTCTCCTCAGACTTATACAAATTCTCTTTGCACCAGTCTTCTCCATAGATTCCAGTTTAGGCCATGAAGGTACTGAGAGACTTTCTGTATCATAGAGGTCTGCCCTCAGTGTCCTGGTTTCTAGGATGAACAGGTTTCAAGACATCATATATATTCTTACATGGATGAAGACAACAGTTCTGTCACAAGACCTTTGAACTGGCTCTGCTTTTCACTAGGCTTGCCAGTTCCCAACTTCAGCTTGGGCAGTGCCCAAGGACAGTGGCGTTTGGGGAGGGAACTCAGCGGGGATGTGATTTTTGTACATCAGCTGTTCCCTTCAGGGGAACTGATTTTTGTACATCAGCTGTAATTCTGGGCCCCACCTGAAGTTGCTTGTGGCCTAAGCAACTGGGGGATAGGGTAGCTATTCCCCAGTTGGGGGCGAGGGATTGCCCGGTTTTGTGAGCTCCTGCCTCTTTCCTCAGAGAAGGTTCCCAAATGGCACTTCTGAGAATGACTTCCTTAGTCCCGCAGTATCCTTTTCCACTTCAAGGCCACAATGAAGAGACACCCCACTTTTTCTGTATGTCTAGTGAAATCCCACCCCAACAGCAAGATTGCCCAACATGCCTATGTCACTCGGAAGTGCTGTAGGCATATCAGTGACGTTGGGGTGTGTGTGACACTCTGGTTTTGGGCAAACTCTATGGTTTGAGGGTGATTTTACCATAGAGTTTTGCCCCAAAACCAGAGTGTCACCCCCCAACATTGGGAATGATGCTTCCAGCTCCTGGAACATTCCCTCCATCCCCCTGCCAGTGTTTCCAATGGACCTGGCAACCCTACTGGGGGAACTGTCATTTCCTGAAGGCAGTTTCCTTTTGACTCTTCCATATGTCTGTTAACCAGACTTCTATTGAACTCTTTTTAAAAAAACATTTTTAAATGTTAATAATAGATCCCCGCAAGAAAAATAATAATACAGCATTTACATATCAGAAAAGGGGGGGAAAAGGAGAGTCTTATTTATATCTCTCTAAACTCCAGAAAGATTTTTAAAAGGTCTGGACATCAATGAAAAAATATGGGTATTCTGAGGTGTGCATCTTCGATTTGAATCATTTCATACCACAATCTATATGCATGTTAAAACTGCAGGCACAAAACATTACAACACAGAGCAAGTCAAATAATGTGTTCTATTGAACTCCTGATTACTTATTGTGTGATCCACCTGTTGTATTCCCGTCCATGAACTAGATGTTTAACAAAATCCCTCATCATAATATTTTCTAATGCCTGAATAAGTGAGTCCCATGGACTCCAGTTACAGTATTCCTTTAATGGAACAGGAAATTTGAACTAATTTGAGGCTTTAATAGACTTATTTTGAGGCCATATTTTCTCCTGACAGAGACATGACAAATTTGCTCAAAACTACATCAGCTAAAAGTCACAGAGTATATGAACCCTTTCGAACCTCAGCTACAATCTTTCCTAGCATAATGGCCTCTCTTAAACAGAGTTTTCTTTTATTGTCTTGCAATGCAATCTACTGTCTCACTCCTTGTTTCGACTTCCTTCCCTCCTCTCTTCCCAATCAATGTCTTTTCTAATGGTTCCTCATTTCTTTGTTGGGGGTGAGAGTTTGAAAACCTTTATAATCTACTGGTCACCTTCTGACACCACTGGGGACTTCTCACACAGCCCCAAACAATTCATCACCCTCATTTGTGTAATAAAATACAAAAAGAGTAGGGAAATTAAATATTCCAAAGAGCTTTGTGGTGTCTGCGTGTATTAAGAAATGAAAATAGGACATTCAGGCGCACACCAATTTTTTAAATAGCCTAACAATTCATCTGCGAGTTATCGGGGTATGCACTTGGAAAAAAAATTGTTTTAATGCCGTATCATAATTTCAAAAAGGGCATGATTATCATTTTCATTAAATGTTGGGAGTTTTTAAAACCATAGTGGAAACTCATTTTGGGGAAAATGTTTTTATTAGTGTTGGATTGGATTGTCTGCCCATTATTTCCTTGCTGGGGGGATGGTAGCCTTTCTGAAGCAGCTGTTTTTTCACCGTATGGCACCAAATGTTGTGTTAACCTTGGACCACTTCTGCCTGTCATTTTTGTCACTCGTTTTATTTATTTATTTTATTATTATATTTATATCCCACCCTCCCTGCTTTTGGCAGGCTCAGGGCAGCTAACAACACAGATATAGATATACAATACAACTCCAATATATGTACTACAACCAACATTTAATTAAAATTACAATATAAACTATAAATACATTACACATAGCTATAACACAAGATGGCCAACCACTCAAATTCAGTCAAACCAAACCCAGAAATTACCGGTTACAATAAATGAACCTCAGAATACAATACAAGAAACAACCTTACCCACCCCAACCTCCCTTCTTGCTATTCCCTCCCCTGGCAAGATTAAACTACTCTATTCTAATGACTGACAATAAAGGGTGGGAAGACCTAACATAAACTATTATAACTAACTATTGTAACCTAATCTTATATAAACCTAGCAGGTGGACTAAAAGACTACTTCCCTGCCTTATATCCCAGCAAAGTCACAGAGTGGCAAGCTTGCAAGTTGAAGGCAAAGCCCAGAAACTTTTGCACTCTTTCTAGAAGGGGAGGGGCTCAACTCTACACCAGGTTGTCTATCTTCCTTTCCTGGCTCAAAGGCTTCCACCAACAGCCCAAGCCAGCCAGAGTTGTTAGTGTTCTACTAAGAGTGAAACGTCCTGCAAGACATGAGGCACACACCCCTCCATTCCAAGCTCCAAGCCCCAGCTGAACCCAGGGTGGGGGGCCTGCCTTCGCATCATAGCTCTGCAGTTGGAGCACCACGTCTCCCAGGAGGTGAAACCACAACACGAACCTCGCTGCCATTGCCGGAGATGGAGGGGGCAGCCTCGCGAGCAACTCCGCCTTGATGTCCACCCCCCCCCGGGCTGGCCTGAGGCCCGATAGAGGTTGATGGGGGGGGGGGCAGAAATGCAACAAAGCTGACCAAGTCCAGCGACAAACATCAGGATCCAATGCTGGTCGCAGCAACAATGAAGCATTGGGCTGTGAGTGAGGCCAAAAACAACAACTCAGTCCCTTGGCCCAGCTGCATGGGATGGCCAGCTGCAGTGGGTGGCAGCAGTGGCAGGGGGAAACAATGGCAATGGCCCAAGTCTCTGGTCTAGCTGCACGATGGAAGGTGGCAGCCAAAGACGGCGAGCAACAAGTGACAGGCGGCGACAGACAGTCTGCATCCGGCCATGGCGACAGCAACTGCCAAAGAGGGCCACCCACCAAAAAGAGAAAGACGCCGTCTCTCCCCACCACAGAAGCTGCCACATGCCCAGGTGTCCACCCCCGCAACAACAATGCCGATGCACTCCAGCCCCCAAACCCGGCAGGTTCATTCCATTTCAGTTTCATTCCCCTTCAACTCCACCGCACTTCCATCTGCCTTTTGCTTAATTTGGAGATGTTTGCAAGAAAAGTTAGAATAAATTTACTGTTTCTCGGCGGAGCTCAGGTCCAAAACTCCATGCCGGTCGCCATCTTGCATTCATTCATTTGTCCCTATTGCTTCAGGGTTCCCCCCCCCAATGTGTTTTGTTCTCTTTAGTGGTCCCAGAGGTATCAAAACGCATGTGGAAAGGGGGGGGGGACACCCAAAGCAATAGGGAAAAACAAATGACAAAAATGACAGTGTGGAAGTCTCTACTAAAGATCCTGAAAGTGTCAAATAAATTAAAAAATGGGGGCCAATTTTACAGACCCCAGAAAAAAGTTGCCCCATCCACCCTTCTCTCTTTTGTTTCCTATTGGGAGGGGTGAAATGGCAGGCCTTTCAGAGCCCCCTTTTTTTGACACAACGACATCCCCCCAAAACTCAACAAATGAAGAACAGTTAAAATAAGAATGGCACATTGATAACAATAAAGCAGCTTCCACTCTTCCCCACCCCAGAGAAAACGTGCCCCTCTCCTAGCTATACCCCCTGCACAGGGAAAAAGAAGAGCTAGCTACTAATAACAATCAAAATGAATCAAACCAGTCTGTAGTTATTTTCCCTCAGAAAATGCCTCAAGTAGAGACAATGCTTGCATGGTATGCCTGGGGCTGGCTTCCCCTCTTTCACTTCCTCTCACCCATCCTGCTAGTTTTTCTTTCTTTTTTTTTTTTGGGGGGGGTGACAAAAAATAATGGTCCCACATTTTCAGGACTTAGGAAAAAAATACCCATAACAAAAATATCCAGAATAGGGCTTGGGGAAATGCCCCCCTGAACAAGTAGCCATAAGTCTGAAAAACTGAAGGTGCAGTCACACTGACCTTTTGATCGGGGTTCGCCGCTGTTCCCTCGCGCATGTAAATTTCACATTCACATGTGCCAATCTGCCTCCTGCGCTGAAGCGGGCTCACTCCCGCAATGCTGCCGGGTTTTCCTGACCCTGGAAAATCAGGTATTTTCCTGGCACTTGCACTTTGAATGTGCTACTTCGCCCATCTGAACAGCCACCTCTTGCAATGATTGCAATTAGGGCCATCTGACCATTCTTTGCACGGTGAGGGTTTTTTCTTTTTTTAAAAAACAGCTTCTGGCTGAGCGCTTGAGCAATCCTGTGCTTAAAAAAGTAAACGTTCATGTGCTCATCAAGTGCGGAGACAGCTTTTGCCCGCCCCAGGAGTGAAGCTGTGGCGGGCAGCAGGAGGCAGAATGGAAAGTTGTGAGCGGGGGGAGGTGGTCGGGGAAGGAAGTGCTGAGCAGGCTTGCAGGCGAGTGGGTGGCCGACCTGAAGCTGCGGTGTTAGGAAGGGAGGGAAGGAGGACCCAGCTTGCCAGCAGTGTGGAGCCAGGGCTGGTCGGGCAGCAGGAGAGGTTGAGAGATCCCCCTGCAAGGAAACCACTCTTGGTGTAGCCTGGCATCCCCCTCTGCCCAGATGGTAATTCCCAGGAAGTGTGAAGTGGAGCAACCTGGCCGGGATTTTGGCTTTGGAGCCGGGGCTGGTCGGGCAGCAGGAGGCGGCAGAGAAACTTGCTGAAGGCGGGCAGGGGGAAGGAAGTGCCGGACAGGCTGGCAGGCAAGTGGGCGGTGGAGAGAGAGGGGCCGGCTGCATGTAGACAGTGCCCAGAGCCTCCTCGCACAATGTTTCCGGTTTGGGGAGGGGTATGTGATCATCCCAACCCAAATAAAAATATTTCTGATTATTTTATACCAGGAACAAATCGCAATTTCCTTGCTGTGTGACCACAGCCTGAGATAAGGAAAACAGTGCCCTACCCAACATCTGGATCTGTTGACAATGTAAGTAAGGTTCCATTAGTCCAAGACTGTGTAAAACAAAGGGTATTAGGAGGGACAAATCAAAAGCTGAAGATCAGTTCAAGGCAGACTTAAAATGAGGATATTGTTCTCTAAGAGAAAATGTCTTGCTCATTACTTAGCTAATTAAAACCCAGAATTTCGCAACCCCAGTGACTAGCATCCATGAGCGTTGTTCCTTCCCATCTCTTTATGTCTTGCTTGTTAATTGACTTTCCAGACAAGGACATAATCAACATAGCAAATGAAATCGTTGTTTACTTTCATCTTATTAAGATAATAATGCCATCTACTGCAGTTTCCCATCCCTTGTCCCAATAGCACTGTATATATTTTTCAATATTTTTTTCAATACTTTACTGATGCAAGAGGAGAAAGGAAATACTACCTGCAATATAAAATGGGTCAAGTTAATCCCGGTTTTAAATATATAGACCTTAGTGGTATATTCTGCAAAAGAAGTCTAATGTATTTTATCGTTATTACGTCAATGCCTTTTTATAAACATCCATGTTTAAACCAACACCCTTTCTTTTGTAAAGAGGAAATCTCACTATCTTTGTGCTCCATACCTGTATTGGTATTATGGAATTTATAGTCCATATCATGTTCGGCTTTTTAGCTATGACAGCCATCAGACAAGAGATGTGAGTTGTTGTTGAGGGTTCACTGAGTGAATCATTGAACCATGGCATTGGCATGGGTGCACTTCTGCTCTCTGTAATGGTATTTATGAAAGGAACCAGAATCTAAAGAGACAGCTTAATAAATATCAGAAATTCAGTACACTGGCCCTGCAGCAGGCCATTTTTCTAAATTATGAAAATTATGGTGTTCTGCAATGTATTGCATCCATTTTTTTCTTGGGTGAGGATTTATTACTTTTTAATTCACTCACACCTAATCTTTTCAGTGTGTTTTATTGGGGGGAGAAGTAAAGAAATCAGGGCAACCAAAACAAAAGCCTGTGATATCTTATGGTTCTGTCCCTGAGCGGCATGAAATACAGTCACAACTTCTGTGCTAGGTTTTTGATGACTAGGCAGTGGTCTTCCTTTGAAACAGAAATGGACAAACCTTTTTTCATGTTTAGAATCATAGAATCATAGAGTTGGAAGGGGCCTCCAGGGTCACCTAGTCCAACCCCTTGCACAATGCAGGAAATTCACAAATACCTCCCCCCACACCCCCAGTGACCCCTGTTCCATGCCCAGAAGATGACAAAAAACCCTCCAGCATCCTCAGCCAAACTGGCCTGGAGAAAATTTGCTTCCTGAACCCAAATTGGCGACCAGTATTTCCCTGGGCATGTAAGAAAAGGCCACAAGAACTAAGCATGGAGGCAACCCTTCCTGCCCTCCCTCTTATGATCTGCTTAAGCTCACACAATCAGCATTGCTGACAGATGTCCATCTAGCCTCTGTTTGAAAACCTCCAAAGAAGGAGGGCCCACCACCTCCCAAGGAAGCCTGTTCCACTGAGGAACTTCTCTGTCAGGAAGTTCTTCCCAACATTTAGCTGAAAACTCCTTTGATTTAATTGCAACCCGTTGGTTTTGGTCCGACCTTCTGGGGCAACAGAAAACAACTCCATACCATCAGGTACTTGAAGATGGTTATCATGTTACCTCTCAGTCATCTCCTCTCCAGGCTAAAAATAGCCAGCTCCTTCAACCTTTCCTCATAGGATTTGGTCTCCAGACCACTCACCATCTTGGGTGCCCTCCTCTGGACACGTTCCAGCTTGTCTATGTCCTTCTTAAATTGTGGTACCCAAAACTAAACACAGTACTCTAGCTGAGATCTAACCAGTATTCTACATTTAAGCTATTCTACATAGAAAACATAGCTATAAGAGGAACTGCCTGCAGAATGAGCTAATGAATGGCATTCTGTTTCATCCTACATGGCAATATCATTACTTTATTGTCAACATACATGTAAAATATTACATTTTCCACTATGTATAATCAGAAGCCATTAACAATGATGCTGAAGGGCTCATTTGCTGCCACATCTTTTAATGTGTGTCATTATATACCAAGGCTGCTTTTCTCTTCCATTTAGACAAACACACCACATTGCGCTGTCTTTACTTAAGAGAATAAGTGGCCACATTAAAAATACTCAGAAAACTCTGTTTGTGTGCATGTGGGATTTCAGCCTTCCTGGGCACTCAGATCCAAAATAAACATGGCAGCATCCTTGTGGGTATCACGAGGATACCACCACCATTTAAAAGACATTTTAAAATGCCATAAAGGCCTGATCACCACAGTATGGTGCTTTTGTCCCCCTGCTTTTGCAGTGCCAAAACACCTGTTCCCCCACCCACCCAGCTATATCGGCATTTGAAAAGGCACTGGGGATGGATGTATTTTAAAATGTCTTTAAAATGGTGGCAACATTCTTGTGGTGGCCACAAGAACACTGCCATGTTTAGTTTGGCCCAGATTCCTGGACTTAAAGGTCACAGTTCTACAGCAGGAATGATTCAAAGGGAGACTCCAGTGGAGAAATTGCTGAGCTGGAAGTCATATGCACATCTGATGTTATTGGGCCTCATAGACAGTAGGAGTGGTTAGCTGACTTCAAAAAGCAAAAGATCTAAATATTTTTAGAGAAAATGTACACTATTTGTTTTGCATTGCCAATTCATTGCTCTTGATTAGGTCTTTCAATGCTTTTGTCTGGATCGTGTTTGCATTTGTGCTCTGCATAAGTTCCACAAACAGCACAGCTGTCTCTTGGATTGCTGGGTCTTCTGGACTACGTGTATAGACTTCTGTCAACCAAAGATTACAATTTCATGCATCTTCCAAAATGAGCTCAGGCATATGAAAACTATGACACCACACTCTTTGTTGGTTTTGGTGCTTTTGTCCAGGAAGCCAACAGAACCTTTGTCTCTTGTAATTGGTCTAACTCTGCCTCTGTGTAGAGAGACAGGGTGATGTCAAGATGGGCAGCTATATTACTCTGTCTGCAGCAGTAGTAAAGAGCAAGAGTCCAGGAGCACTTTAAAAACTTACAAAATTTGTGGCAAGGTATGAGCTTTCATGTTACTGTCCATGGGGTTTTATTGGCAAAGATACTGGAACGGGTTGCCATTTCCTTCTCCAGTGGATTGCATTTTGTCTGAGTTCTCCGCTGTGGCCTGCCTGTCCTGGGTGGCCCTCCACGGCATAGCCTGCAGCCTCATCAAACCACAAAAGCCCCCTCGCTGTGACAAGGCAGCGATCCATGAGAGCCAGAGATCCATGAAGCTGAAGCTCAAATACTTTGGCCACCAAATGAGAAGGGAGCACTCACTGGAGAAGACCCTGATGCTGGGAATGATTGAAGGCAAAAGAAGAAGGGGACGGCAAAGGATGAGATGGTTAGACAGTGTTATCGATGCAATGAACATGAAATCGAGCAAACTCCAGAGGACGGTGGAAGACAGGAGGGCTTGGCGTGATGTGGTCCATGGGGTCACAAAGATTCAGACTCGACTGTGCGACTGAATAACAACAGCATAAGCTTTCATGAGTCACTGCTCACCTCTTCAGATACAGCACTCCGAGGTTGAGGTTAGAGTGTCAGGGAGACTGGGATTCAGATCCCTGGTCAGCTTGATGATCTTGGACCAGTCACTGTCACTCAGCTTGACCTACTTCAGAGGGTTGTTGTGAGGATAAAACGGGACAGGGAATCAAACCATGCATCAGTGGTATACCGAGCCTACTTGGTGCCTGGGGCGGATAATTTTTTAACACCCCTCCCCTTTATATTTTTTCCCCCTCAAGTCACAGCTGACTTATGGTGATCCCATAGGTTTTTTAAGGCAAGAGACATTTGGAGGTGGTTTTGCCACTTCCTGTCTCCATGTCGACCCTGCTTAGCTTCTGAGACCTGATGAGGTCAGGCTAGGTTGGGGATATACAGGTCAGGGCCCATCCTCTACACAATAAAATTATTTTCTGTAATAATCATGAAATAAAATGAATAATAACAATGGCCAGAGAAGAAAGGCAGACAGTGAAAATTTTATTTTATTTAACTTTGTATATATGATCATACCAGTGAAAAATAAAAATAAATCAAATTCCAACATGCTATTCCATTGTTACAGCCAGCATGGTGTAGGGTTAAAGTGCTGGAATAGAATCTGGGAAATCCAGATGGAAGCCATGTAAGCTTGCTGGGTGACCTTGGGCCAGTCACATTACTCTCAGCTTAGCCCTGACTTGGATAGCCCCAGGACAGCCTGGTCTTGTCAGATCTCAGAAGCTAAGCAGGGGTGAGTGGAGGCAGGCAATGGCAAGCCACCAGTGAATGTCTCTTACCTTGAAAACTCCACAGGGTTGCCATAAATCAGCTGTGACATTACAGCAACCCCCCCCCCCCTGTATTCTGAACAAGCATTTGGGAGGGCTTCTGTTTTCCAGTTTGAAGCCCATGGGCTGACCATCCTAAGCATCTACAAGGCATTTTTGAGAGCTAGGAGCCTGCCTTTCTACTAACTTTTACTAACTAAAGTCCTTTCCGTATTTTCCTGCCACTCCAGATTTTCTCAGTGTTCAAGCTGAGGCAGTTTAAGTCCAAGGCAAAACAGCATGCAAACAACTCAGGGGCAGCAGCAGGCTGAAACTGGGCTGACCACTGAAGGGAGGTAATGTAATGCAGAATGAGGGGAAACCCAGAATGAAAGGGAATCTGAACTAAGTTTTAATGCAGAATGGGAAAAACATGGATTAAAAAGAAGGTTGAATTTGATTTTAGCGCAGAATTTCTCGGAGGACACCACAGTGAAAATGAATTAAAAGGAGAGTGCAGAAAGATCCTAACACTAGCCAAAGCATCACAAAATAGTGATTGCAAACTTAACCAGACTGGAAGTTAAGAAATACACTACCGCCTAAAGAAGGTGCCTCCATCCTTCATTGTTTCTAAAGGACTAAAGTCAACCTGGGAAATCTCTGCTGTAGAAACTGAAAGAGGGGGGCATTTTTGCAAGGCCCAGCAGAACCAGGGTGATGTACAGAGTTCAAGCAAGGGGGAGGGGTTGGAAGCCCAGCAGAACCAGTGCAATGCTCAGTGCCCAGCAAACCCAGTGCCATTGTGGCAATGCCAGCTGATGCCAGGCACAGAATCACAGTCCAAGCAAGGGTGTGGGGTTTGGAAGCCCAGCAATACCAGTGCAATGTACTGTGTCCAGCAAACTCAGTGCCTTTTGTTCATAATATTAACAAAGATTTGCTACTATCCTTATTCTAATTCCAGACTTTTTTTTTTCTGTGCGGATACCTATTCCCTCCAACAGGGGCCTCACTCTCCCCCAACAGCTTTTCCTACATAGTCAGTAGACTTCCTGGGTTTGTAGAAAAATCCAAACAGTGAGGAAATCCCTTCAGGGACAGTTGAATTCCCCCCAAAAGCCTTCTGAAATGGCCTCTGCAGGGACCTGATTCCAGGCAGCAACGGTGAGAGATTAGAATGTTGGGGGGGGGGAGGGGGAGGAGAGGCTTCTGACTGGCTCTGTCAGTCAAGGGTGGGGGTGGGGGAAGGGCCCTTTCTTTCCAGGCCTCTTTCGGCCTTGGAGGGAGGGAGGGGGGAGGGGGAAGGGAGGGAGCCTTGGGGCCAGGCTGGGGGATTCCTAGAGGTTTTGGGGTGGAGTGCAAGGAGGGCAGGATTTGGGGAAGGGAGGGGCCTCAGCTGGGCATCATGCCACAGAATCCACCCTCCAAAGCAGCCATTTTCTCCAGGGAGACAGATCTCTGTTGTTCACAGATCTCTGGAGTTCACCCTCCAGCAGGCCCCACTTGGAGGTTGCCAACCCTAGGCCTGGCAGCAGTCTAGGGTTGCCAGGTCCCCCCACGGGCACTGGCAGGGGATGGGGGTAGTGGGGTTGCCAGCTCCAGGTCTGGAAACTCCTGGAGATTTGGGGATGGAGCCTGGGGAGGACAAGGACCTCAGTGGGGTACAATGCCCTAGAGTCCACCCTCCAAAGCATCCATTTTCTCCAGGGGAAGTTATCTCAGTAGTCTGGAGCTGAGCAGTAATTCCAGGGGATCCCCAGATCCCACCTGGAGGCTGGCATCCCTAGGAAGCACCCTCTGGGTGACTTGATACCACCTAATTTGCATGACTCAACTTGGCCTGGCTGCTTGCTGCTGTTCAGCAGCCACCCGATGAAAGCCAGCAGTGATGCAGCAGTTAGAGCCTCAGAATAAGTCTGCAAGACCCAGGTTCAGATCCCCATATTACGTTGGAAGCTGACTGGGTGATTTTGGACCAGTCACATACTTTCAGCCTAACCAACCTCACAGGGTTGTTGTGCAGATAAAAAGGAGGTGAGAATAATGTAAGCTGCTTTGGTCCCCACTGTGGAGAAAGACTATAATTTTCCTTGGTAGAAGCTGTGGGGGAGGGGGGTGGAGACAAAAAGCTGAAGACAGATAAAGGCAGATAAAGGTTAAGTTGGCTTTTGGGTGGGAAGGAAATAGGGTTGCCAACTCTGGATTGGGAAACTCCTGAACATTTAAAGGGTGGATCCTGGGGATGGTGGGGTTTGAGGAGGGGAGGAACTTCAGACCAGTATAATGCCATAGACTCCACCCTCCAAACCAGCCATTTCCTCCATGAGAACTACCATTGCCAGCCTTTGGGTGAGGGCTGGAGATCACCCAGAATTACAACTGTTGTCCGGGTGACAGAGATCAGTTCCCCTGGATAAAATGGCTGCTTTGGAGGGTTGAGTCTATGGCTCCACCCCCAGAAGGGAGAAAGAGTGTGAGATAGGTAAGGGGAGAGGGGAGGAAGCAAAGGTGTGAGGAATGGGATGACCATCCCGCAAGTTTCTTGCGGGTCTCCACTTGTAGTATTCTTAAATACATTCTGTCACCAAGTAGAATAAGGATGGCTTGTGGCGCAGCCATAAATTAAGACTTTCTTTGGTCTGTGGGCTCTTGTGGCCATGCAGAAGGAATACACTCCCCTTCCTTTGCTAGATTCCAGTCCAGCAGCACATTAAGAAACTAGTGAGATTCGTAAGGTATAAGTTTTTGACAGTCGAAGCTCCCTTTGTCTGATATGAGATGTCAGATATCTGACAAAAATATCTGATGAAGCAAGCTTTGATTCTTGAAAGCGTGTGCCCTGAAAATCTTGTTGCCCTCTAAGGTGCTACTGGACTTGAATCTAGCTCTTCTACTGAAGACCAACATTGCTACGCTCTGTAATTATCCCCTTCCATTGGGAACTGAAACCAAACAAGATCTATTTCCCCAAAGCAAAGAGCCAATCACTGCTTTCTTTCACATCTTGAATGCAGGAGCTACTTCTGAAGAGTCCAAATGGCATCACCGTTGCCTCTTCTGGGCGTGCCCATTCAGAAGCAGTTGCCTCTGTCGCAGGATGCTTGGCTTGGAACTTCCCAGCATTTTGTGTAACAATGTCATTTTGTGATTGGCTAGTAGCATCATCAGGGAGCTGCGGTGGCTCAAGTGGTTAAGACACTGAACTGCAGGCTGTGGAAGGTCAGTAGTTCAGCAGTTCGAGACCCGGGTGCCGTATGACAGGGTGAGCTCCTGTCTCTAGTTCCAGCTCCTGCCAACCTAGCAGTTCGAAAGCAAGAAATTGCAAGTAGATAAATAGGGACCACTTCGGTGGGAAGGTAACAGCGTTCCGTGCACCTTGGTGTTTAGTCATGCCGGCCACATGACCACGGAAACGTCTTTGGACAGCGCTGGCTCTTCGGCTTTGAAACGGAGATGAGCACCGCAACCCTAGAGTCGGATTCGACTGGCTTTCGAGCAAGGGAACCTTTACCTTTAGTAGCATCATGGCTAAAAGCTGTTGGACCTTTCTTTTACATATCTGTCCAATCCTCTTTAAATCCCTCTTGCTAGGGGCCATCACTGCACCCACTACCAATTTCTCAATGAGTAAAGAAGTATTTTCTTACAAGAGCATAATGTGCTGGGGCAAGTGATGATCTGTATCCTTGGTGTTTGGGGAGGACTTCTAGTGTCTTGGCCCCATTGCTGGACCTCCTGATAGCACCTGGTATTTTTGACCCCTGTGTGACAAGAGTGTTAGACTGGATGGGCCATTGGCGTGATCCAACATTGGCTTCTCTTATGTTCTTAATGTGAATCTCCAATATCAGGATCTAGTACCTCGCTGTGCCATGTCCTCATCTTTTTTTATGACTTCAGAGGGGGAACTGGATCCCACAGACTGCTGGCCTTGCTCCTCCATCGCTGCACCCCCCACCCCCTTTAGTACACCACTGCCACGTGTGCTGTCCTGAGCTCCTTGGAGGAAGGGCTGTTTTTTAAAAAAATTACATAAAGAACAATTGACTGACAGTGTTTGCTCAACCGTCCATTAAATTTAATATTCCCATTGTGTTTTTTAGCTGTTTACTCAACCATGGGGGCTTTTTCTAGGGGCTGGGAACATGATCCATTGTTTTTGTTTATTTATTTAGATTATTTATAAGCACTTTCCTACTGAATGGGTACCATTACATATGAAATCGCATATAAACACTAACATGACTTATAACAGTGGTAAAACCAAGTTCATAAAAACATAACCAGAGACAGCAAATCAGCAGCTCATAAACAGCCGGCAGCAGAATCTTCAGCTTTTATCCGAACTGAAGGCCCCCTAGAACAAAAGAGGAAGAATGGGAGGTGTTACTAGCTTCAGCTCCAAAGGGAGGATATTCCACCATTTGGGTCAGCAGCAGGAAAAGCCCTCCCATGGGTTTGGCTAATCCAACATTGGCTAGGACTGATTCCTGTTGGACACCATTTCCCACTGACTTCAGGAACCAGGCGGGACAATACAGGTGCAGCTGGTACTTTAGACATTCTGGACCCAAGCTGTTTAGGGCTTTAAAGGATGCAGATACTATTAAGCCCCTTTTTTTCCCCTCAGGACTGCTGGTAACTAGAAACTGTTGCTAATAAACTGTCCCAGAGCATGCTGCCTCCCCTGCTGTTCATATTAGCACATCATCTTCTTAGTGGTTTGTTGTACATTTTCAAGCCTGAATGAAATGAACATCCTCCTTGGAAGGCAATTTCACAGAAGCTATTGATTGTGTTGCGGACTACGAGGAGTCTGTTCCATTAACATGCAAGAGCATGTGAATTAATCCCTGACTGATGGCCACAAATGACAATGAAAAGGGAAGAGGGAAACCTTACATTTTTCTGTTTTTGTTAGAGACAAATCAGTTGCCCTCCTGGTGTGTCTGTGCTAGCTAAAGTCACTGAAAGGCTATTTGAAAGGGATGGATGCTCAAATCCAGCCAGTTTGGATCCTCCGTCTGCCCAGCATGGAACTAATAGAGGCTTTCTGTGATGAAAGAAAGGGGGGAGAAGAAATGACATTTCTTCATCCCACTGTGATGCTTCTGACTCTGCTCAATGCAAGCATAATGATGTGATTTGCAGAAATGTCACTTGATTAAAAGATTTTTTTTTAAAAAAAATAATAATATACACACAGCAAACATGAGAGTCTACCCCTTTTTCTTTCTTTGGGCTTATTTTATTCCCCTCCCCCTTTTCTGGGAAATATATTGTTAGGAAACATAAGAACATAAGAGAAGCCAATGTTGAATCAGGCCAATGGCCCATCTAGTCCAACATTCTGTCATACAGTGGCCAAAAATACCAGGTGCCATCAGGAGGTCCAGCAGTGGGGCCAGGACACCAGAAGCCTTCCCACTGCTACCCCCTCCAGCACCAAGAATAGAGTGCATCACCTGCCCCAGACTGAGAGTTCCTATCTATACCTTGTGGCTAATAGCCACTGATGGACTTCTGCTCCATATGTTTATCTAATTCCCTCTTGAAACTGTCCATGCTTGTAGCTGCCACCACCTCCTGTGGCAGTGAATTCCATGTGTTAACCTTGTTCCAATCACCCTTCCAATAATTACTGCATCATTATTCATTATCTATCAAATAATTTCAGATAGGGGCTACCTCTTCTCCCCCCATGTGAAAATGGATGGAATGTTTGCATATATATTTTGATTACTCCTCCCCCCCTCGCTGTCCTGCCTTATATCCTTGAGAATCTATTACATATGATCCCGTAACCTTTGCAAGGGGCCTTTCAAAGATTCTGGGGATACTACTAGAAGGGGAAGCTGAAGGGAGCCAACGTATGCTGTTTTGGATCAAGGCCTGCATAGATCTCCATCTTTTAATTTAGTGACTACAGCCAACTTCACACATGTCCCTTATAGCACTGTCTGCTGTTAGTGGGCATATGTGAAAAATACAAAGGCATCTTTAAATGTGTTTTTATCATGTCTCTAAGTGAAGTGATGGTCATGCAGGAAGGTTGACTTATAATTACATTTTGGCCTTCTGCACAACTCCTTTGCATTTTTGCTTTTGATCTAATTTGTAGATTTCATTTGTCTGTACTCAGAGGGAGGCTTCCAGAATTAGCTATCTGCAAGTTCCAACTGGACTGGGGCTATTATAAGAAAACACTTGCATCGGCCACAAATAAATATGATTATGATGTCATTTGTAAACGACAAGAGAGATTACACTGAGAGGTTGATTCCAGAGCACTGGCCTGTTTTTCAGATGGGAGCTGATTTGCATTCTGTTCAGCCAAAATTCCATAGCAACAATTCCTCCCATCGACTTGTGTACTTGTAAGATAATGTGAGCCTTTTCTGGGAGCAGAAAACAGCCCTGAGTTTCTATTCTGAGCTGGTCTTTTTTTCTTCTGAAATAATATTTAACTAGGACCTCCTAATCTGAATTGCTCCTTTCCCAAATCAGATTTTAAGCCATAAGAACCCATAGAGCATCCATAAACAGATATTCTGGTGTCGCATCTAGTCTGACCTTTAGATAGTGTCAGATAGCTGTAGTGAAAAGATTAGGGAAAACACATTATGGGATAAGATTGATGAGAGACACTAACTGTAACAGACAAGCATTCTATAAATACATGAAAAACAAGAAGTAAATAAAGTGGAGCCACTTGGCAGAAACAGTGAGACAGACATCCAGATACCAACATGAGTGGATCAAGTTTAAAACCAAATGGAGAAGCTGGGTATGTTCAAAGCAATGGGACCAGATGGCATACACTCTGAAGCTGGGATTCTTTACAGGGATCATAGAGCCTGCCAGGAGGCAATCTCCAAATCTCAGAGGGACATTCAGAATTTCTGGTGGTAAATAGGGGCATTCAGGATTTCAGGAAGGTAGGCAGTCGACATTCTTCTCACTGGCAATGGCTTCTGGCAGTCAGCAGAGAAGAGCTGTTTTATGAAGCCTGCTTTACCCTAATGATAAAATCCCTGATCCAAAATGTCTTCTCCAGGCCCTTATAAGATAAAAGCTGTTTTAACCTGGCACCTAATGTTTAATATGGAAGGCAGCAGACAAACAGTGGTAGGGAGGAGCACCCTAATTTTGTGACTACCCCAGAAATAGTCCTGCCCTTCAAGACCACATGCTTCATTCTCAGTTACTGAAAACCCTGAAAAAAGCATGCATAGCAAGAATCAATAATGTCCAGCCTAAAGGATGAAGGAGACAGTCAAACCCTCGAATGAATCTTTGTGTTGCCCCCCCACACAATGAAGAGAAAAGATACTATAATGTGATTGAAAGAAAGGCCACACAACTATGTGATCTGCATCAGACTTAGCTTTGTATCTCAAATTCTGACCAATGCTGCTTTCCCAGGGTCTCAGGTAAAGACAAGTCTTCCCCAACACTTGCTCTATGAGTGCCTTTACCTGGAACTTCCAGACACTGAACCTGGGGCCTTCTGCATGTAAAGTAGATACCCTAACCCTGAGCTACAGTCCCCTTCAAATATCTGGGTACCTATCCCTCACTACCACAGATCCTGAAGGGGAACAATTTGTTCACACCCCATGAAGTCATAATTGAAATTACTACTCCCTCATACACATACTGTCCATCTCTCCCCCATACACACTTTGTTTATATATTATATTCTAGAGATGTTATTGGTTAGAAGGGAACAAATTCTTTCTAGCTTCTCTTTTTTTCTTGAAGGGTAGCAACCACACCTAAACATATTACTGTGGCAAATGTCTCGCCAATACCAAGCAGATACCAGTCCAGCCAAATGCATAACTATCTTTGTGTATTGCTTTTCAACCAGTTGGGCTCCCAGCTTGTGACAGCAAAATGTCAACCATATTTCTAGACTAGGTTTAGAAGCCAGACATGTTAAGAGTTTCAGGTTTAACTCTGCCATACCCACTGCTTCCTACTAATCAATAAGATGTGAAAGATCTGAGAAGAGTGCCATCTTTTAGTTCATCATAGAAATAAAGCCTTTTGACCTTGTCTTTTCCTCACAACTTCATGTTTTTTTTTCTTGATCCCCTCATTCTCACTCATGTACCCACAGATTGTCTACATTCACGAGCTTATATATACTGGTGAGATACATCCAGTTGGAAGTGATCTATGCCCACTCTGGGTGGACAGTGTTTACCCTTTTGACTGGACTTTGATTTCATTTGTGCTTGGTGATGTTACACAACAGACTTTGTTCAGGGAAACTGGCTATTCTTGCTTTTCTTTGTATCCCCTCCACACATGTGTTGCTTGTCCATTATGGTTAGTCTGTCAGTCTACCTTCCTACCAACCTACCAACCTGCCAACCAACCAGCCAACCAACCGAATGTAATACTTCATTCATCTGACATGGGACTGCGGCTCATGAAAGCCTGTGCCACAATAAATAGGTTACTCTTTAAAGTGCCATGAAACACTATTTTTTCCCATTCCTGATAATGTTCCCCAGCTAAAGAATTGACTTGGAAAATTGACTGTGCCTACAGCAGACAACAGTTTACTATTTTACATCTCCCTTAAGAAAATCAAGCAGTTTTTAAAGTCAGAAGGGTAGATAGAGAAATCTTTCTTACTGAAAGATAACAGAAATTGAGTCAGGTATATACTTCTCATGTGTCTGCCTCATAGGGCCAATTAACACGATCCCTTTTTAATGAGACAAGGTTGTGCAGAACCAGTATTAGGAATGTTGCAGTGTGTATCTCCTTAACAATTCATTGCATACCAGTTCAATCCACCTTTTCTAATTTTCCCAGGTCACAGCTTGGATACATTCACAGGAGTGGAATAACATGCCAAAACCCTTAATGTCATGCACCATCTTTGTGACCTAAAGATGGTTGTGTGGATTGTGCCTTCGTCTGAATGAGCAGGAAATATTCCTATGGGCCTTTTCAAAATCATTTGTGCATGAAGCAGCCTTGAATTTTTATACGCTGATTCATCTCCATTTGCCTCCAGGTGCATTGAGATGGGGATGTGACTCATGCACAGGGAACAAATGAGAGCCATGGGATCCCAGGCATGTGACAAGAACAAAAAGTACAAGTAGTATATTCTGGTGGGAACTTACATTACCAGTTTATGATGTAAACTATGAATGACTTTGAATTTCTCATCCTTGCTGTTTTGACGAGTAGAGTGTCATTTCCATTTTGTTTCTCCCTTGGGTAAAATGAACTAAAGTCCACATCATTTGATGGGTTGGATCCTGTAGAGCATTTCCATGTGTGCCAGTGGGGCAGTTATGGCCAATTTCCTTCCTCCTGTGGCTCCCTATCCTGTTCCTCTCATTCTTCAGGAGGAGCATTTGTGAAGGGCATTTGAGGCTGTTTCCCTGTCTGCAAGTGAAGGGGGAATTTGCCTCTACTCCCTTGGAAGGAAAACAGCCTGGGGCTCGCTGGGAGCACAGAGAACCAAGCTGTGGGCCATGGCATTGAGGGGTCAATAGAAAATAGTAGTGGGTGTCTCTCAGTCTTTTGGATCGGCTTTCTGCCCTTTCTAATTCAAATTTCAAATCAAAGTGGGTTATTAGCTCTGGGACCAGGTCCATAGCCACAGTGTGGCATTTGGGATAGATCCCCACCACCCATGAGCTTTGCCCCTCCACCTGATGATGCCAGACACTCCCACCCTCAGTGCTCCTAGCCCCGCAGCACCCAAGGCTGAGGAAAGAAAGGGAAGCCACCCTGCAGCTTCTGGTCAGTTTCATTCCAGAATATCAGAGGGAAGTGAAACTGGCCAGAAGTGGCAGGGCAGCTGTCCTTTCCTTCTCCAACTTCCCCATGCTGGGGGGGAAAAGAAGGTGCTCTGCACTTTTGGTCAGTTTCAGTCCCCTCAGATCAGCTGTTAAAATTGACTGTTCCTCACCAGTGGAACTGACCAAAAGTGGCAGGGCAGCTTTCCTTTCCTTCCCCAGCCTCCCAGCTGCTGGGGGGGGGGACTGGGGAAGGAAAGAGAGAGAAGGCATGGTGATGGTGGTAGGGAAGCCTACAGTTTGGTGTAGTGCTTAAGTGCATGAACTCTAATCTGGGAGAAACGGGATTGATTCCCCTCTCCTCCACTTGCAGCTGCTGGATGACCTTGGGCAAGCCATAGTTCTGTCAGAGCTGTCCTTGAAAGGGCAGGTCTGGAAAGAGCTCTCTCAGCCCCACCTACTTCACAGGGTGTCTGTTGTGGGGAGGGTAAGGGAAAGGAGTTTGTAAGCCATTCTGAGACTCTGAGTGAAGGCTGGGGTATAAATCCAATCTCTTCTTCTTCTTGTCTCTCTCCTCCATAACTTTCCATGGCAGGTGGTGGGGTGGGGGCTGGTGATGGTGGGGAAAGCTAATGCCTCTCTCCTGGGTTTGCCAATCTCCAGGTGGTGGCTGGAGATCCCCTGGCTTTACGACTGCTCTCCAGGTGGACTCTATGGCATTATATCCTATTGAAGTCCCTCCCCTCCCCAAACCCCATGATCCTCAAGCTCCACTCCTCAAATCTCCAGTTATTTATTATTTTTAAGCGTAAGTATTAGCATAATGAGTGCCCCACAAGGAAAAAGAATTGCCCCACAAAACAAAAAATCCTGGCTATGGCCCTGTCTGGGACCAAAAATGATTTTTAAAGTGATCATTGACGATTGACTAGATGTGTGTGTGTGTATTTTTGTCTGCTCTGTACTGTGATCTCCAAGTTAATGAACTTGGTTTGGTCAGAGTCATTTGACGAGTTAGCTTGCAGTTTTATATATCGTCTGTTATTGGTAAAATGGTACAAACTGTTACTGAATTCAAACACTAAATCACCTAGGGGTGAGGCGGAGTGTGTGTGAGAACATGTGAATCCAAAAAAGGGTTGAAATTTACAAGCCATGGTTAAAAAGGAAGAACAAAACAGCACAGATGAGGAAAAGAAGAGAGAGCAAAATCATTCATCCAGCTAACGATGATAGAGAGATCCAAAGAGAACTGATACATATGGGACACTGTGTACATAGGGCCATCCTAAGGACAAAATCCTAGGACTAAGTCCTCTTGAATAACATGGGACTAGTCCTTTTGAATAACATGGGACTTCCATATCAGTAGACTTGCTTAAGATTGCTCCCTAAATGTGTAACGTGATTATATAAGTACTAGGAGGGAAGCCCGTTGTAGGGACGATACAACAGGCACTAGAAGCACAGTTCCCTTCCCCCCATCCCGCGCTTTCTCCCACCTCCCCAGACTCCGGGGTCCCTGGGCGGCGACTGGCTTCCTGGCTGGGTGTGGCTGGGAGCTGCTGGGGTGCCTCAACAGCTCTGTGCTCCGACGTCGCCGCAGCCCCTGCCCACATGCAGGCTGGGCGCTGGTGTGGCTTGGTGGGCCACCACAGCTGTGGCGGCAGTGGCAGGAATGGCTCCGGCCCCACGACCCCATGGCTGGTGAAGGTGCATCAGAGCAAACAGAGGCGCATCCTGCTGCTTCCCCCCTCCCCAGACCCTGAGGTGCCACCACGTCTGGTGGCCTCTGGGCCATCCTGATGGCTCTTCACTTGGGTGGCGTGCCAGGCCCCGTCTGTGCACAGACTGGGTGCCAACCTGGCTCAGGCCTTACAGTCCCATGATGGCTGCAGCGGCAGGACCGGCCTCAGTTGGAAGACCCCGCAGGCGGTGAAGGGGCCAGGGTGCCCGTCACATCAGAGGGTGGTGAGGGCCAACCCACCCCCTCCCCCTTCCCAGACCCTGGGGGCCTGCCGTGTCCTGCAACCTCCGGGCTGCCTGCAAGGCTCTTCACCCCAGCAGCATGTGCACCGGGCCTCAGTGGCCCATGACAGCCTTGGTGGCAGCAGGAGTGGACTTGGCCTGATGCCCCCACTGAACAGGCTGGGCCGCCCATTGCCTCAGAGCACAGTGAGGGCCACCTGCCCATTTTCTTGTGCCTTACCAGACCCTGGGGTTGAGGGAATGGCCCGCCACTGGCTCCCTGCCAGGGCAGGTCTGGTTGCAGGGCGGTGGCCCCCTGCAGTCACCTGGGGCGAGGATGATTGCTATGATGGTGTAAGAAATGGGCTCAGTCTCTGAAGCATCCAGCCGCAGGAGTGTGCATCCCGTCTGGTGGCTCCCCGCATACTGAGAGTGAGAGGCTGGCCTGTGGCTCTGTGGGCAGGACTAAGCCCACTCAGCAAGGCAAGTCAGCCACTGGCCAGGGACCCGTTTTTGAGTGGCAGTTCCTGTGGCCAACTGATTTTGGTGTGAATCAAATCTTGCCACCCCAAATCAGAGATCCCCCCCTTTATTGCTTGCTTACATAAAGTACCAATTGTATTTTATTATCCTCTTGGCATTAGTAGACATTCCTGTTCAAGGACAAAGCAAGAGGTGGCTGGCTTCTGTTACCAGTTGGATTTCCTAGTTTTCAATGGAAATATTCTACCCCCTATTTCTTTTTGTTGTTGTTGTTCAGTCACACAATTGAGTTCAACTCTTTGCGACCCCATGGACCATATCACACCAGGCCCTCCTGTCTTCCACCATCCTCCACAGTTTGCTCAATTTCATGTTCGTTGCATAGGTAACAATGATTTCTTTCTACCTCCTAGCATTTTAATTGTATTGTTTCCTACAGCACTTGCTCCCGAATTGACTTTTCTAATCTTATACCTTAACTTTCCTACTCGGGGGACCCTCGCTCTTTCTCTTAGCAAGCTGCTGCGCAACCCCCCCCCCCAAGCTTTTAATAAGATGTCTGAGTAATTTAATGTACGAGTAATTCTCATGCTGATGAGGCTCTATATTGGAAGAAATTCTGCTCGTTCACTCCCCTTCTGAGATATACATGCTGATCCATGCTCCCATCACCCCCTAAATAATATAATTTAATTTAGTCATTTCAGCTGGTTAGTCCTCTGGTAATATTGCCATTAATAAAGGATACAGTTTTTTAAAAACCTAATTAACTCAAAGTTTAAAATAGAAGCTTATGTTCTCTTGGCACCTCAGTGCAACACCTGTATTTTCTTTTTTTCCCCTCCTTCACTTACTAAAAGTTAATTCACAATAGATCTCATTATTCTTTGTCCAGGAAAGTTTCTAGGATATGGCAAAAGACAAAGTGGAATCCAAACTCAGTTTTCTATCAGCAGAATGGAACTTCAGCCCTCTGCCTCCCCCTGAAGGCCACTGATCTCTACAAAATGCTGCTCTTGGAAGACCGGGGGTCCTGGGGAATGACACCCAGGGTTCTGCCGCAGGGAAGGACTGTCAGTAGAAATTGGCAGTTTAGTCTGGATGCAACCCAATGGAATGAGTCTGGCGCTGCATCGTGATTAACCAAAGTTTGATCAAAAATTTAATTAGCTGTGATGTTCAGATGAAGTCAGTCCAGCAGTGTCTGATAGCCTAGGTACGTATTGCAGTGGCATGCTAACTAAGCAAGCAAAGCTGCTTTGTATGGGTAGTAACCCAGCTGAAAGGAGGAACAGTGCGAGCGCTCATGGGAGAATTGTTTTGCCTCATAAGTTTCACTTTTAATACCAGGCCAGAAATACATTCACCACTTGTCAGTGTCTACCCGTCAAACCTCTCCAGCCCTGTTTACATCTTAGCATGATCACATGTACATCCTGCATACATTGGGCATAAATCTGTTTGCAGAAAGACTGTATTCAGCCCATGCATTTACCAGGAACTGAAAGGGGAGAGGCAGCCGTTAAAATGGGAGAGGCAGCAATTAATCCCTACTTTTCTAGAGCGCTCAGTTAAACCCGCTGGTCTCTTTGGTACTGAGTGGGACAGGAGAGAGAGAGATAATGCACACAAACATGTGGTTATGACTTTAAAACAACACAGCAGAAGAGCCTGAGCACAAACCTTCAGGTGGAGTGAAACCCTCAAAATCTGATGAGAGAAAGAGAGAGAGAAAGAGGGAGAGGGAGAGAGGGAGACCCAGGATGGCAGAATGACTTTCTCACTCCTGCACTGGGCAGAGTGCTTGTGAGCTCCATTCCCTTACAGCACTTATTGATTATAATGTCTGAATGTAACATAAGAATGTAACATGCAAGGGTCACTTCCAGATTAGATTATTGTAATTCTCTCTATGTGGGGCTTCTTTTTACTTTGCTCTGGAAGTTGCAGCTAATGCAAAATGCAGAGGCACGGGTGTTGATGTTGCTGCCTGTCCAGGCACATATCCGCCCAGTGCTGCGTGATCTGCACTGGCTGCCTATTGAATACCGGATCTGTTTCAAGGTGTTGCTGCTTACCTTTAAAGCCCTATACAGACAGGGGCCTGCATATCTTTGAGACCACCTGTCCCCATATGAGCCCCATAGAACATTGCATTCTATGAACCAGCACCTCCTGGTAGTCCCTGGCCCTAAGGATGTCCAGCCAGGGCCTTTTTGGCCCTGGCCCCTGCCTGGTGGGATGTAATTCTAATGAAATAACAACAACAACACAGAAATATCATGTGTACATTGTACACAGATTGTGTGCATGTTCAGTGTAAAAAATTACATAGTTTCTGTGTATCTTCTGTCACCCATCTCATAAAACAATTTGTCTTCAGAAATTCAGACATGTTCAGAACAAAACATTCAAATTGATTAAGTAATTCTGTACACTTTAAATTGACTGTGTGTGTGTGTGTGTGTAACTATTATTTCTCTCCCCCTCTACCTGCAATTTCATTCTTGGAAAAATGGAGAACAGGACCCATATTGAATGTCAGTGGAAAAGGTTATTTGACTATGAAATGTGTGGGGAACCATTCTAATCTCTATCGTCATATAATTGCACCGTGACAAATGGAAGCATTAGAATTGATAAGGATTTAATAAAAATGCAAATCTACTATGCCTGCACTAGAAATACAAAGATGCAAAAGTCCAAAATGAGATTTAAGTAAAACAATGCGTTTTTCCATTTTTTGTGGGTAAAAGATGATATTTATCTGTGTACTAATATATCATTGGCCTGTAATTTAAGCGGTTTAGAAAATGAGCAGCAGATAATTATACTTGTGTTTTTAAGGACTGCTATGCAGAGGTTTATGTGTACCTTCTTGTGCAGTTTGCATTAGGGGCGTGCACAGAGTTCCAAATGGCTGTAGGGATTCAGTACATGTTGAGATGGAAAGATATTCAGTTTATGGTGTTGCTAATGCATTTTCTGTCAGCTATAGGAGAAGCTATCCTGACTGGTTTATAGAAAAAAACAAGCAAGCAAACAAAAACATCTTCTGTTCTTTTCATCACAAGCAGCCATAAGTAACTATATAATAAATGTTGTATTGCTGGTTTCCAGCAATCATTACTCTGATAGCTAAGTCAGTTATATCCCTTTCTGAACATAACACGGCTCCTCCACCTGCAGAGCCAACCAGCACCTGTGGGTGGGGGCCACCTTTGCCAGGTCGCGGGGCGGGGAGGAGACCACAAGTAGATAACTTCTGGCTCCTCCCTCCAACTTGGAGGTAAAGTGGATTTGGTGAGCACCAGAGAGCACCTACCCTGTTTGGGGGGAAAGGGTCCCTCAGGATCTGCCTGTGCGTTTCGTGGCTCAGGGCAGGGAATGGGGACTGCCTTTGGAACCGATCAGGCATGGCTTCTCCCTTGCGAGTTACAGAGCTTGGAGGGTTGGGGCACTACAGGGTGGCTCCCAGTCAGCTGTGCCGGCTGAGAGTGAGCCAAGTGGTGTGGCTTGTATCCAGGGCAAAGGTGGCTCACCCAGCATAAGGCAAGGAGGCAGTCCAAAAGACGACACCTGCCTTGCCTGAGTCCACAGTCAGGGTTTGCCCTTGTCACAGAAGCTGTAAATAATAAAGAGGCCCTTAATGAATCCCAACTCTTGTGTCTGCCTCTTTATTCTGACTTGGGGAGGGGGGGGGGGCAAATGATAGTTCCCTTCAGTGCTGAGCTATTGTGTCACAAGACAGCCCTGCTGTGAGCTTTGTAAACTCTGGTTTTCTTGCCCAGTGACTGTCATCAATATGCCATGCAAACAACGGTGTCATGTGTGCTGAGTACCAGGACTTGATCTACAGGTACAAAGGGATGGAACCAAGAGCCAAGGTCAAAGCAGACAATGGTCTGGTTGTCTCATGGAGTTTGTTGAGGGAGGGGCAGACCGGCCATTTAACTTACAGGGGAATTTTCTGGTGGACCACTGCTGTAGGGGGCCACTGGTGTCCAGAAGCAAGCATAACCGAGCTCTAGCAACTCTGCCAGAGCCACAAGGTCCACTTGGCTCAGAACCCATCAATAAATTGTTGTCAGTTGACCAATTGTCTTTTCCCACACTACTGCCAGTTATCAGGAGGAAACTGTGGGTGAGCTGATACTCACTATTTGTACTGCTGAGATAAGCAACTCCTGCATCTTTGGTTTCTAGCACGACAGGGGCCACTCACCTTAGCTTGCTCCAGGATCATGGTTCACACCCCAATCTGCTCCTGATCTGAGGGACAGAGGTGAGGTTAAAAACAGGCTGTGGTTTGGTTTTCCAAGGAGTCACTTGAACACTGAAGCTGCCTTACAGTCAGGCCCGTAGCTAACAACTTTTTGCTCAGGGGGCCAATGTTTTTCTCAGGGGGCCTGCCATTATATGTCTGTGTAGTACTAGCATGCCATGCCCATACTTCTAAATAATAACTAAATAATAAATCCCCTGCATTTTAATGTATTTTAGTGTATTGGGGGGAGAGAAGAAGCAAGGTGCTGCTGAAGTGGCTTGGATCTCAAAGATCCAAGAAACTTCAGCATTGCCTTGAGCCCCTTTGTCTCATGGGGGGTGGGGGGTGGGAGAAGAATCAAGGTGCTGCTTAGTGACTTAGCTTGACGGCCCGGCTTGTGTTGCTCCCTTGTTGGCCGAGGCAGGCAGGAACGTCTAAGGCTGGGGAGGAGGGGGCGGCACCAGTGCCTTCGGGAAGGTGCCTGTGGTCTCGGCTTGCTTGGCCTTCGTCATGGCCAGGGAGGGGGGAGCACGGAGAGGTTGAGAGGAGAAAGAGGTGCACAGGGCAAGTGGTTCGCTGTCCCCTCCCCCCGCCACGCATGGCCTCTTTGTTACCTGGGCAGGACAGGAATGGGCTGGTGCCTCCAGCCAGTGGCCCCTCCCATTGTTGCTTCCATTCCTCCTGCCAGGAAAAGCACTCGGTGCCCCCCCCCGCAGCCTCTGTGGCTTTGGCTGGCCTTCCTCATGGGGGTGACACAGCTGCTCTGGTGTGGCTACTGCTCTGAGCCCCTCCCTCCCACCTCAGTAGGTGCAAATTGCCTTGCCACCTGGGTCAGAGTCCCTGGCCCGCTGCTCACCTGCTCAGTGCTGCCCAGCAAGAAGCGCCGGGCCAGGCCTTGTCCCACCCAGCCCAGCCCAGTGGAGGCCGAGCCAACCCAGGGCCAAATGCTGCTGCCCGCCCACTCACTCACTCACCTGGGGCTGGCTTCACCTTGAGCCCAGCTGTCTAGAGTCGGGGGAGGAGAGAAGAAGTGATCGATCAAGGGTGAGGGGGCCATGGGAGGGAGGTGGAGCTGAGGATTGGGGGAGGGGCCTGCAAAAACCATGGGGAGGGGCTCAGGCCCCATGGGCCCCATGTTAGCTACGGGCCTGCTAACAGTGAGACACAGCACTGGTCTGTCCAGGTCCATACTGTCTACTCTGACTAGCAATGGCTCTCCAAGATGTCAGGTGGAGGTCTTTCACATGCATGTTCCTGGTAACTGAAGAGGCTGGTGATTGTACATGGGGATCTCCTGTGCGGGCTGGGGGAGGAAGCAGGCAGGAGGCTGGGGAAGTGATGGGGGCAGAATGTAGGGTTGCTAAGTTGAAATTTACTTACAGCAGGGGAGTCCCATGTTGTCCCGGGAGTCCATGCACGCACATGGAGCAAGTGCGCCGCAGTGATGACGCCACCCGGAAGTGACGTCATTGCGTCGGCACGTTGGGGGCGGGCCACTAGAATTCAAGGGAAAACCATAGAGTTTCCCCTCAAATCATAGAGTGTCCCACCCCCAACATGGCCAGCATGATGATGTCACCTCCGGGTGACATTATCACGCTGGGGACGTGTGCCGGAAGGGGGTAGAGTTCCCCCCAGGGCCCAATTTGCTGGTGTCGGGTAATGGGCCTCTTGGGCGGGGATTTACCTGCCCGCCGGGGGGACTTGGCAAGCCTAGCAGAAAGAGAGAGTGATGGGGTGGAGAGCAGAAAGAGACAGAAAGAGCGATGAGGTGGGGAGGCAGAAAAACAAAGAGAATGAAGAGGCAGAAAGAGAGAGGAAGTAACATGAATGGAGGAGAGACTTAGAGTAAGGAAAGGGGGTCAGAAGGGAGAAAGAGTGTGAGAGAGGTAGGGAGAGAGGGGAGGAAGGAAAGGCATGAGGAATGGGATAGCCGCCCTGAAAGTTCCTTGCAGGTCCCCCCACTTGTGTATATCTATATCCCATCTTTGGTTAACAACTTGCAACAGCTGTCATTAACACAGTATGCTGTAAACCTAGTAAATACAGGCAAGATTCATTAACTGTGTCAAGCTGTGTGTAAACTAATAATAGCTCACCTTTCATGTCACTTGCTGAGTTATACAGGGTAATTATACCTTCTCCATCACCTAATGTTAATTACATAGCATTTAGGGATTTTCATTGCATTGTCAAGGATGGCAGGAATGGGATGGAAGATTCACAGCAAAAAATTCATCTGTTAAGAAATCCAGCAAGGAAGCAAGAAGGTAGGGTTGCCAGCCTCCATGTGGGGCCTGGAGCTTTCCTGGAGTGGCGATGGATCTCCAGACAGTAGAGATCAATTCCCCTGGGCCCATACTGGAAGCAGTTGTCAGTAGGAGCTCCTGTGTGGTGTCAGATTGTCTGGTGTCCCCTAGGGAGTCTTCAGTTCAAATTCCTGCCCAGCTATGGAGCTTACGGGGCAAGTTTGGAATCAGTCAGCCTAGCCTACCTTACAAAGCTGTTAAGGGGAGCAACGTGTGCTGCCCTGAAACACTTGGAAAAGCGGTGAGAGAGAAAAAAATCTGATGGCTAAATAGACTCTGTAGAAGGACGCCTATCATATTTTCCTTTAGAAACTGATTTAGCACTCTTCTAGTCATTGCTCAAGATTGATTGATCAGAGGAACTTTGAAAAGGAAAGAAACGGATGCAGCATTTAGCTCCCCCCCACCCCTTTCTCGAACCTTCTACAATTGTACAGCATGCATGGAAATCCATATTTCTGTCTCAGGATCACAGTTGTTGATTGGGCCACCTTTCTGTTCTTTGTTCCTCAAGGGCTGGCCGGGGGCCAGACAGCTTCACATGCTGCCACATCGCCTGAGATTAGTCATTTCACACTGTGCGGCTGGACTTGTTTGCTCTTTTACGGACAATGGCTTTAGTGGTGCAATGAAGCTAGTAGGTCTGACAAATGAAAACAGATTCTAATCTTTTTCACTCAGGGAAGCTACAAAGACACCCAGGCTTTTTTGTTTGTTTGTTATTACAGTACAAATCCTACCCCTTGGTGAAGGACATGGCAGAGAGTACAATAATTCATTGCTGAACTTTTATTGAAGGACCTTGGCTCTGTCAGATGTAATTATTTTCAGAGAGGTTTTTCGGGGGGACACACAGGAACAGAGAAGTAGGTGTTTTGGAGGAACGCAAAGGAGATGTAGTCATAACAATGTAATGGTGGCGGCGGTAGGAATCATGGTAGCAGTAACAATAGTAATGGTAGTGGTGGTAGTAGTATTTGATATAAGGTGCAACACAGAAGTACTTAGTGTTTTCTTTGTTTTAGAAAATGGGGCGCTTTCACACATGCTAAATAATGCCGTTTCAAACCACTTCAGTTACTGTTTGCAGGTGGATTTTGCCGTTTCACACAGTAAAATCCAGTTGCAAAGTGCATTGGAAGTGGATTGAAAGCACATTGTTGAGTGTGTGTGACTTTTCTGTTAACAATAGAACACACCAACCATAAAAGAACAGATGGATCATGTCACACAGCAGTTCATAACAGAAGCACTACGAAATCCAGTGAATAAAGTCAATAAAATCCCATAAACAGTGTAAACACAGAAAAATATCAGTGCCTCACGGACCATATGAATTTTAAAAACACCCATTTCCCTTGGGCAGTGAGTTCCACAATCTGGGGGCCACTACTGAAAAATCCCTGCTCTGCCTATTCAGCAACATCTCATCAAAGGAGTGCAGACAAGCTCATGGGAAGGTGATCTTAGCTCACTATGTTATCATTCTTAGAACAAGTGCAAGCCTAACTTTTAGCAGTAGCACCCAGTTATCAGATCCTAGATATTCTAAAATTATCACTTCAGTGCTCAGCAACTATAAGCCTGCCTGAAACAGAGAGTCCCATTCCTTCCCTAAGAAGCAAAAGCCCCAAAGAGGCATTCACAGCACTAAAGACCTGGATTCATTTGCCTCCATCTCTCTTCAAACAAGGCATGGAATCGTGATTAGTTGGCTAGAAAGTAGCCATCCAATGGCAGGAGGGCATGTTGAAGGCTGTCATTGACCAGGGCCAGGGCTTTTTCAGCCATGGCCCCCACCTGGTGGAATGCTCTGCTGGAAGACATCCGTGCCCTGCTGGAGCTGTTACCATTTCGCTGGCATGTAAGGCAGAGATGTTCCACCAGGCCTTTGGTTGAGGACAGCAATGGGGGTAGCCTTTGGCACTCTTACACAAGTCCTGATCCCTCGTAACCCCACCCCCAGGGAGGCCGGGGTGCTGGAATTTCCCCCCACCATCTAATAGATGCTGTATTCTTGCTATTTTGACAATGTTGTTTATGTATTGGTATTTATTGGCTTGTTTTAATTTATTTTAATCTGAGATTGTATAATATTTTGTTATATATATATATATATATATATATATATATATATATATATATACCCTTGCTCCTTCCTAGCAAGCTTCTGCTGTGTGTTGCCGGGCTGCCTATCCTCCCTAGAAGCTGGTCACCATTGGAGCCAAGCAGAAATTTTTGGGTTTTCCCTAATTAGGGTGGGGGGACCCCCTTTGTTTTGCCTGCAGGAACAGGGTGGGTTGCTCTTGATAGGCAGGAGTGAGCGGTGAGCACCCTGAGCCATCGGGTATGATGGAGTACATGTTCTGAACAGACCCTCACTGGCTTTATGGTGGAATGGGGCTTGGGATAGAGTGCCTTTGGTGCTGAGCAGCATCTTACTGAACCTGTTAGTACCTCTATGGCGCATCAGGGGAATGGGCTGGGACTGGGCACCTCAGCACAATATGTATAGGTGAGGATAAACAAGGCCAGCTAGGGTTGCCTGGTCTCTTGACTTGCCGATGGGGGAATTTGGGGGGCTTTCTGGGGGTGGGCAGGGATGTAGCATGATGTCCCAGGCATGATGACATCATGCGGAAGTGATGTCATCACGATGGAGACATTGTGTGGTGACACTTTGCATTTTGGGCAAAATTCTATAGGTTTTTTGGCCTAAAACCATAGAGTTTTGCCCCAAAAGCAGAGCATTGCCGTGGCAAGTCCCATCGTGATGATGTCACTTCCGCGTGACATCATCATGTTGGGGATGTCACCGTATGACGTCCCTGTTAGGGGATGGGGCTTTCTCTGCTGGCCAGCTGGTCAGTGGTGGGCAGAAGCCCGAAAAATCAGGGGATGCCCCACCTGGACCAGGGAACTGGCAAGCCTAAGGCCAGAGGAAGTTTCTGGCCAAGTTTGGAATCAAGATAGATTTGCCAAAAAAAAAGGCAGCCACCGCTAGGTTGTGTAGCAGAGCCTGTCCCCATTAAATATTAGCATATTTAACAAGGGTGACATAGATCAACTAATTTTAAAAAATTACTTAAACCCATGCTATGTTCTCATGTCTTTATTTGGGGGTAGGTGGAGCAAATAGAGTTTGCCATACAGAAACAAATGAATGAATGAATGAATGCATTGAAAATGAACAATGTAGCACCTTAGAGACCAACACAATTTTCCAGGGTGTGAGCTCACTTTGCCAGTTGGTCTCTGAGGCACTATTGTGGACTTGAATTTCGTTCAGTTATTACCAGGGATCTTTTCGTAGAAAAACAGCTGCAGGAGCTCATTAGCATATGGTATGCTAATGAGCTATTAGGCTATTAGCATATGCCACGCCCCCTGACATCACCGGAAGTGATGTCAGAAGGGGAAGCAGGGGGGGGAGGCATCTTCAAAAGCCTCCCTTCCCTTCCCCAGCTTGTCTGGGTGGGGGAGCTAAGAGAGAAGGGGTTTAAAGTTTAAACTCCTTCTCATGAGAGTTGGGCCACAGAAGGAGGAAAGAGGGAAGGAAAGAGAGAGAGTAGAGAGAAGGAAAGAAGGAAGGAAAGAGGGAAAGAAAGAGAAGGAAAGGGGAGGGAAAGAAATAGAGGGAAGAAGGAGGGAAACAGGGAAAGGAGGAAAAAAGGAGAAAGAGAAGAAGGCGGGAAAGAAAGAAAGAAAGAAAGAAAGAAAGAAAGAAAGAAAGAAAGAAAGAAAGAAAGAAAGAAAGAAAGAAAGAAAGAAAGAAAGAAAGAGGGAAAGAGGAAAAGAGGAAAAAGAGAAGGAAAGGAGGAAATGAAAGAAATTTGGTGGCAATTTGGCCCCATTATATCCTATGGGCCATTGAAGTCAATGGTGAAAACATAGGGTATATTCTGGGAGCTGGAGGGAGGGGTTTGAGGGAGAGGCTCCAAACTCACAGAATAGCTGTTGGAGCCTCTCCCCAAGATACCCACCAAGTTTCAAGAACATTGGACCAGGGGTCCAATTCTATGGGCCCCCAAACAGGTTGCCCCTATTCCCTCCATTGTTCTCTATGGTGAGAAAAAAAGTTACTTTTTTCCCACTATAGAAAACAATGGCGGGAATAGGGGCAACCTGTTTAGGGGCCCATAGAATTGGACCCCCTGATCCAATGTTCTTGAAACATGGTGGGTATCTTGGGGAGAGGCTCCAACAGCTACCCTGTGAGTTTGGAGCCTCTCCCTCAAACCCCCTCCCCTCCAGCCCCCAGAATATACCCTATGCTTTCACCATTGACTTCAATGGCCCATAGGATATAATGGAGCTGAAATTGACATTCGGCTGCCTGAAAGACTCCCCGGGACGCCGGCTGGGGGCGGGGCTTGGCTCCTGAGCTCCCGGAGCTGCGCTCCGGTGCGCTCCCCCCCAAAAAGACCCCTGGTTATTACTGACTAACATGGCTACTTCAGACTATCTGAATTGAAAATGGAATTCCATTGGTGACTCAAAGATTTTACAAAGTATGGAAATTCCTCCTGATCAAAATATGATCAGATGCATGCATGGGAAGGAAAATGAGCAACCTTTAGTGAGGGGGCCTGTTTTAGGCTGCAAGGCCTATGATATGCTTGCTGACTCAGGGCCAAACTAGGTGATACTGTTTCCCTAAGTTTACCATGGGAGTGCAGTACCATTTTAAAGCTTGGGGTCAGATCCTACTGGGGATTCCTGAGTAAACTTAGCAGTCATAGGATAAGAGGACGTGTCCTCTTATGGATTAAAAACTGGTTAAATGACAGAAAGCAAAGAGTAGGAATTAGGGTTGCCAGGCCCCCTCATTGCTCCAACAGGGGGATTTGGGGGGCATTCCGGGGTGGCCGGGGACATCGTGTGGGGGCACTCTGGTATTTAGGCAAAACTCTATGCTGGTCTGCGACGGGGGAAGCCTCTGAAAATGGGGGATCACCCCCAGACCTGGGGGCTGGCAAGCCTAGTAGGAATAAACAGACAGTTCTCACAATGGAGGGAAGTACACTGTGGTGTCCCACAATCATCAGTACTGGGGTTGGAACTATGTAGTTTGTTCATAAATGATGTTCAGTCTTGATAAGTGTAAGGTGATGCATACTGGAACAAAAAGTCCCAACTTCAAGTATAAACTAATGGGGTCTGAACCTGCTGAGACTGGCTCTTCTGGCATTCTCATTTTTGTTACTCATTTGTCCCTATTGTTTTGGGGTCCCCCCCTTTTTACATGTGTTTTGTTCCCTCTGGGACTACTAGAGAGAGCAAAACACATTGGGTGAAAAAAACCCCTGAAGCAATAGGAACACACAAGTGGTGAAAATCAGAATGCGGAAGAGTCCTTGGGTTGGATCTTGGGGTCGTAATAGATAACTCAATGAAAGCATCAACCCCCAGTGTGCCACAGAAGTGAAAAAGGCAAACTCTATGTTGGGGATTGTTAGGAAAGGGACGGATGGCCGCTATTATAATGCCCCTGTATAGATCTATGGTGCAGCCTCATTTGGAATACTGTATGCACTTCTGGTCACTGTGTCTCAAAAAGGACATTACAGAACTGGAAAAAGTACAGAAGAGGGCATCCAAGATGGTTAAAGCGATGGAGCACCTTTTCTACAAGGAAAGGCTGAAGAGACTGAGACATTTCAGTTTAGAAAAGAGATGCCTAAGAGGGGGCATGATAGAGATTTATAAAATTATGCATGGGGTAGAGTTGACAAAGAGAATGTTTTCTCCTTCTCCCAAAATACTAGAACTCAGGGATATCCATTGAAGCTGATGGGCAATAGATTCAGAACAAACAAAAGGAAACACTTCTTTATACAGTGAGTGATTAAAACGTGGAATTTGCTGACAGAGGAAGAAATGATGGCCACAGGCATAGACAACTTAAAAAGGGGGTTAGACAGATTCATGGAGGATAGGTCTATCAGTGTAGTAAACCTCTGAATTCCAGTGCCAGGAGGCAACATTAGGGGAAGGCCTCGGCCTCTATGCCCTATTGTTGGACCTCCAGAGTAACAGGATGTTGGACTAGATTGACCACTGGTCTGATCCCGGAGGGCTCTTCTTATGTTCTTGTGATGAAAGGCTCCTCTCACCCCACACCATTGTCAAGAACAACCCAGATTGGGCCCCAGCAGCAAAATGGTGCTGTGCCTTCGTGGCAGACTCAGGGATGTGGTATCATCTTATCTGGTCCTTTGAATCTTTAATAGGTGATTGGATATGGAATCTTCTGGATACAACCGTGCCCTTTACCTATAAGCCACATTGTTATACAACTTCTAGACATCTCTTTGCTTCAGAGTTCAAATGATTTAGAAAAAAGGGAAATTGGGGGTGGGGGACCAATTGTTTCTGTAGTCTCATAGAAACCAAGAATATGGACAGGAAGCTAGATACAGGTTTCCAAATAACACTGACATTTGGGGTGAAGGTTAGAGGAGGTCTGATATTACTAAATGGAAGCTGATCTGCATTTGCTTCCCATTTCTCACCTCATGAATTTCCCATTGTTTTTCTTTAGTAAATGTTACACAGCCGAGCACCATTTCTAAAGAGGAGACACTAAGGAACATTTAATTAAAATGAGGTTACATATCTAGCAACATCTTTGACCTTGTGTCTCAGATATTCAAATTGCTGAATGGTTCAGTTCAAGTTTTATTAAGCTTCAGAAGGTTCATTTCCTATACTTTTGGGGCTTCTGGTTATTTTTTCCACCTTCCATCTCTTCCTATTTTTCAGGCACTTTATTTTCTGATAATTGTCCTTGGTAAATCAGTGTCCACATTTTTTTTATTGTTGGGAAAGATTTTTTTTAAACGTCCTTTTAAAAATGATAGGATGTTTTAGCTTTTCTTCCACTGTGTTATCAAATTAAGCATGAACTGTTATGGGTGCTTTACTAGCATATCCTTTTATAGAATTCAGTGAACACAAGTAAGGTTGGCAGGGTTTTTTTTTACCATTTATTGAGATATTTATAACTCACTTTTTTCTCCAACAGGGACCCAAAGCAACTTACAACATCATTCTCCCCACTGTATTTTCACAACATGCCTGTGAAGTATGGTTAGGCAGAGACAGAGTAAGTGGTCCAAGGTCACCCAGTGAGTTTCCATGGCAGAGTGGGGATTTATACCTGAGGCTACCAACTTGACATGCTAACCACTACATCACACTGGCCCCTGTGCCTGTAAATGGCTGTTCAATCTGTAGCATCTGAAGGGAAGGGATTACGATGGTCTCCATACGATGTAAAGCTTCATCTGCTAATTGATGCATTTCAAGCTGTTTTATTTTATTTATTTATTATTATATTTATATCCCGCCCTCCCTGCTTTCGGCAGGCTCAGGGTGGCTAACTTTTTTCCCCACCATAGAGAACAATGGAGGGAATGGGGGCAACCAGTTTGGGGGCCCATAGAATTGGACCCCCTGGTCCAATGTTCTTGAAACTTGGTGGGTATCTTGGGGAGAGGCTCTGTGAGTTTGGAGTCTGTGAGTTTGGAGCCTCTCCCTCAAACCTCCTCCCCTCCAGCCCCCAGAATATACCCTATGTTTTCACCATTGACTTCAATGGCCCATAGACTATAATGGAGCTGAAATTGACATTCGGCTGCCGGAAAGACTTCGGGGATACCGGCTGGGGGTGGGGCTTGGCTCCTGAGCTGCTGGAGCTGTGCTCCGGTATGCTCCCCTGCCAAAAGACCCTGCACATAGCTATAACACAAGATGGCCAACCACTCAAATTCAATCTAACCAAATTCAGCAATTACTGGTTACAGTGAATGAACCTCAGAATACAATACAAGAAACAACCTTACCCACCTCAACCTCCCTTCTTGCTACTCCCTCCCCAGCAAGATTAGACTACTCTATTCTAGTGACTGACAATAAAGGATGGGAAGACCTAACATAAACTATTATAATTAACTATTGTAACCTAATCTTATATAAACCTAGCAGGTGGACTAAAAGACTACTTCCCTGCCTTATATCCTAGCAAAGTCACAGAGTGGCAAGCTTGCAAGTTGAAGGCAGAGCCCAGAAACTGTTGTTAAAGGTGCATCAGGAACAGCAGGTTAAAAAGCTATTGTAGGCATAGAAAAGCTTTCCGTAAATAGTGAAGACAGACAGAACATCTCTAAATGGGGCACTGAGCAAGAAGAAAGCACCCCAGATTATTGCTTGATCAAGGTGGGCAGCCATGTTGGTCTGAAGCAACAGAACAAAGTTCGAGTCCAGTGGCACCTTTAAGACCAACAAAGTTTTATTCAAGGTGTGAGCTTTCGTGTGCACGCACACTTTGTCACACAATGAAATGGAATTGCAGATCAGCAAAATTACAAATCAACAAAACTTTGTTGGTCTTAAAGGTGCCACTGGACTCTAACTTTGTTCAGATTATTGCTTGTTTTTGTTTTGATTGTATGGTGTTAAAAATACTTTTGTCTTCTGGTTGGAGCCTCCAGTCTCCATCGGTTCGGTAGTTCACAAGAGTACATGTTACACCCACTTCCCACTGAGCTTTTGCAAGACACTGCCCACATGTTTCCAAATAGTTCCACTGAGTGCATGGCTTTACGATTTCTAGGAACCTGAATTCTGCACCAGCCGCCTCAAAACAGTGAACTCATCTCCTTGATGCTTCTTTCAGTTAACATGATGGATCAGCTGACACAATCCTGCTTTCTGACCTATTTGTAGTCTAAAAATATTTAGCTGCTGGAATTTCTTTTAAAAAATACTAACAATGCAGTTTTGCTCTTGGTGTTGACAGAAGAGATTGAGTTATTTTCCCACTGAAATGGTTTTGTTGACAGGATGGATTTTGGCTGTTGACAGAACACATTCTGTCAGGATGGTGGACTTGTGCTGTGATGAAACATGTCTCATTGGCAGGATGAATTGAGATTGTGGGGGACAAAATGCAAACAGCCTAATCCATTCTGCTGATAAAACACATTTATCAATTCAATTCATCCACATGACAAACATTATTTTTTGCTTAAAACTGAGAATCATTTTTTTTTTTTTAAGAAAAAGAGTTCTCATGCTCCCTGAGCTGCCTGAAATTTGTAGTTGGAAAAACTTCTGACTGTTCTGTCTGCAGACTGGTGGAATGGCTATAAAAGACTAATCTAAAACCACACAAAAAGTAAATGTTCCCATGGATGCAGTAAGATAATTCTAGATAATTTTCTTCATCTCAATCATTTATTGCTCTGGAGAATAACTTGGAAAGCAGAAATATGGACAACACAATGGGACTGTACATATATAGTAGCTACCAAATGTCCTGGTCTTTTTTCTGAAGTGCATCTGATGCACTGAGAATCTCTCAGTCCTTTCTTCATGTGCATTATTGATTCACGTGTTCCCATTGATTTAAGACTACAAAAAAAGCACTGTTGATGTTTCATACCTTCACCTGTATTGATTCTTTTAACATGATGTTTACCAGTGCACAGAAGCACATACATGCATCAAATAAACAGAACACAAAAATAATCTTGACACAATCGTATTTATGGTTAGAGGACTGGACTAGGATTTCAGAGATTCAGTTTCAAGTCTAGACTTGCTGTCACAAAGCTTGGGCTGGTCACTTGCTCTCAGTCTGACCTTCTGCACAGGGTTGTTGTGAGATAAGGAGAAGTGTGCCCTGCCTAGAGAATGGGCAGGATAAGGAAGGAAGGAAGGAAGGAAGGAAGGAAGGAAGGAAGGAAGGAAGGAAGGAAGGAAGGAAGGAAGGAAGGAAGGAAGGAAGGAAGGGGAGCTAATTCATAGTTCCAAAGTAGTTAACTTGTTCCTGGGCTGTACTACTTCAAACTGCATGTAGGCCTTCACATATCATGGGAATGCTTCTTCACACAATTGTTTCCCTCCATGTAGAAAAGACGCATTCCAGAGAGAAAGGTTCTAGCCTAGTTTTCTTCCTGACTTGGCTGTTTTCTACATGCTGGGAATTTAGGAAGACCGTTCCATCATGTGATACACTCCAGACATTGCTTTACCTCCCTAGGTGAGCACCAGGCCACAGTCTTTCCTTGTTTTCCAGGGAGCCAATGGGAATAACAGAAGGAAGTTCTGTTCTTTCTGTTTAGCTATTGTAACAGTAGAGTAACTTCAACCCTCCCCCCCCTCGGCTGCAAACTCTTCGAGAGCTATATTTATTCCCAACTCTTCTTCTTGGCTTTGATGCATAGAAAGGGAAAGATCAGGTCACACAATTTTTCCTACCAAACTGCTGATGTAGATAACATTTTGATGATATTGTCATTTAAAGTAATTGGAAATGGAATCCCTTTCCACTCGGTCAACTGAGCCACGCTGTCTTGTGTGCCAGAGAACATAAGAAATCAATACTTGAATACTGTGAGGCAAAATGATGATGCTCCTTCACTATCTTTTTGAAGCAAGGGTGGGGGGTCCTTCTTGAGGGAACGGAGGTGGCAGGAGGGATAAGTTGGCCTTTATCAGTCAGTCAACAGACTTATATGCCTCTGCAGGGTATTATTTTCCCCCTCAAATGGTCATCCTAAAAGCAACTTAATAATATTGAACTTTAAAATAACACTTTTATTTTCCCCCCACAATAGAAGACCAGAATGCCCCTTTCCCCCTTTTCAAAGAAGTCCTATTGATGTTTAAGGAGACCTATTTTGGCACTTCAGTAATACACAAGCATTATCCGCATCGATTAGAAAGCCAAACACAAAAGCTCCACTTGGAGCTTGCCATGGATTTCAGGCTTGAAAATATAATATAATCACCTTAGAATATAAGTTCTCTCCCCTCAGCCCCTCCTGAGGTATTCTTTCCCTTAAAGAGATTGTAAAGAATAGACAGTTGTTCCGAGATGAGGACGAATTGCCTCATGGATTCAAGGTTGTTGGAGACAATCACCACAGACCATCAGTGGGGCTCATTCTTGATTTAGTCTTACGTTAATATCACACATTTCAGCCAGCATGGAATGCAAGACAGTGTACCTTGAGGCTCCAAGTCTCTTCAGTATTGACCAGATCTATATCAGCTTAGTTTCAGCAAAATATCTGAACCATGTACCATTAGGGCTGACGGTGGCAGCATTTTTTTGAAGGTGGGCTGTTTTTTCAGAAAAGTGGGCATATAACTGGATTATTCTTCCAAATGTGTGTGTGTGGGGGGGTGGAGTTTGACAATTCATTTGCCAATAAGAATGATTCTTCACATCTGATAATTCTTGCTTGCCATTAGGGCCCCAGCTTCATATCTGTGAGCCTGGTACTTGTTACACTGCCCTCCCACAATCCTGTTCCATAGATACAAGCTCAAGAGTCATAAAAGAAACTGTTAAATAGTGGGTTTAACATGGCAGAGGCAAAGGCATAGTAATTTCAGCAAGCATCTCAACAGGAATGCTGTACATGGGACAACTGCCCTAACTATATACACCTAAGCCACTCCCAGCCCCCAAGCAATTGGTGAGTTCAAATGGCCTCCAGGCTCCAGATTGGCTGGCTGCCCTCAGGGGCCAATCTGCAGACAGGTTCCAGGATCCTGCCTGCCTTTGTTCTTAGGCTTCAAGCTACAACTAAGAGGCCTGCCTGGACAAGCCCAGACATGCCTCTCCATGCTTCCTCTAGGTGGTCTGCCAGACAAGTCCAGGCATGCCTCCAGCAGCAGTTCAGCCAGAGTGGAAGATTGCTCATGTCCAGACATAACAGAAACATTCCTATTTCATTTCTAAGCAGGGTTGCCAGGTCCCTCTGACCACTGCTGGTGGAATGGGGGGTAGGGTTACCAGATCCAGGCTGAGAAACCCCTGGAGATTTGGGGATGGAGCCTGGGGAGGACAGGGACTTCAGTGGGGTACAATGCCATAGAGCCCATCCTTCAAAGCATCCATTTTCTCCAGGGGAACTGATTTCTATAGTCTGGAGATGAGCTGTAATTCTGGGGGTTCCCCAAGTCCCACCTGGATGCTGGCATCCATATTCTAAAGTGACATAAACAGTAATAGTAATGGGCTTGCTCCCTGGGTGGGCCCCTCTGGAACTCCAGCCCCAGTAAAGTGTACCATTCCCTGACCCCATGCTTTGGTCCTGCAGAGCATTGGGAATGTTCTTGAGATCCGGTTCCCTGTAATCTAAATAAGGGGTATTTTCCATCCTCCTGAGGTCCCTTAGATTGCTTACACTGAGGCTTGCCACATGAATTTAGCCATATTTCTCTGGATATATATAATATAGGCTTGTTCTGCTGAAAGGAGCTTAATGATGTATTTCAAGTTTAGGAATATGTCCTTCTTTGGTTTCTTTCATTATTGTATGATGTCTTCAGCTTTTTGTTTGCCCTTTTTGTAGTCATTGATGACGTTCCCAATTTCTTTGTTTCATTTATAGCATTCATGGCTTCTTTTTTTAACATTACATGTTACTTTAAAACCTGTTTATAACATTTATACACAGTTGCCAGTATTTATGCTTATGTTTCTATTGATTTTTTGTTATTAAGAACATAACATAAGAGAAGCCAATGTTGGATCAGGCCAATGGCCCATCCAGTCCAACACTCTGTCACACACTGGCCAAAAATACCAGGTGCCATCAGGAGGTCCATTAGTGGGGCCAGGACACTATCCACCCCCCCAAGCAGCAGAAATGCAGCACATCACTTGCCCCAGCCTGAGAGTTCCTATTTATACCTTGTGGCTAATAGCCACTGATGCATCTCTGCTCCATATATTTATCTAATTCCCTCTTGAAGCTGTCCATGCTTGTAGCTGCCACCACCTCCTGTGGCAGTGAATTCCACATGTTAATCACTCTTTGGGTGAAGAAGTACTTTTCTGCACTTTTTCCAATGCTATAATATCCTTTTTTGAGGTGTGGTGACTAGAACTGTACATAGTACTCCACATGAGGTCACACCACTGATTTATACAGGGGCATTATGATACCGACTGATTTGTCTTCAGTTCCCTTCCTAATAATCCCAAGCATATCGTTGGCCTTTTTTATTGTGGCTGCACACTGTCTCAACATTTTCATTGAGTTATCTACTATGACTCCAAGGGGTGCGGTCACACAGCAAGGCAATTGCGCATTGTTCCCGATGTAATTAAAACCAGAACATTTTTTTCCAAGTTGGGATGTTCACACATCCCTCCCTGAACCGCAAGCTCGCCTTCCTCGCCTGCCCACCTCCCCCCCCCCAGCAACTTTCCAGCCACTGGCCCGAAGAAAAGAAAAGAAAAAGGCACCTTTGAAAGAGTTCTCCTTTCCGCCTAATGCTGCTGGGTAGCTGGGCACGCTCCCCGGTGCTGGGGGCTCCCTCCCTCCTTCCTAACGTTGCAGCTTCGGGGACTCCTGGGGCAGATGCCAAAGCTCACTCACCTGACAGCCCGCCCTCCAGCTTCCTCCCCCAGAAACTTTCAACGCCACCTCCATGCCGGGGGATGACGGGCGGGACTTTTCTCCAAGCAGGATGAGTGCTTGTTTACTCAAGCAATCAAAGCCGGAAGGTTTAAAAAAACAAACACAAATGCACAGAGCAGTCAGATGGCCCTAATCGCAATCATTGCAAAAGATGGCTGTCCAGATGGCTGAAATCGTGTATTCAAAGCGCAAGTGCCAGGAAAATACTTGATTTTCCCAGGAGCAGGAAAACCCAGGAGCATTGCAGGAGTGAGCCCGCTTCAGCGCGGGAGGCAGATTCACCTGTCTGATCAGCAAACTTAAATGCGGGAGGGAACAGCGGCGAAACCTGATCAAAAGGATCGTGTGACCACGGCAAAGATCTCTCTCTTGGTCAGCCTCTGCCAGTTCAGACCCCATCAACGTGTATTTATAGTTAGGATTTTTGGCTCCAATGTGCATCACTTTGCACTTGGCCACATTGAACCCCATTTGCCACATTGATGCCCACTCGTCCATCTTCGACAGATCCCTTTGGAGTGCCTCACAATCCTCCTTGGTTCTCACCACCCTGAACAATTTCATGTCATCTGCAAATTTAGCCATTTCACTGCTTACTCCCAACTCCAAATCATCAATAAACAAGTTAAAAAGCATTGGGCCGAGTACTGATCCCTGTGGTACCTCACTGCTTACCACCCTCCACTGAGAAAACTGCTCTGTTTCCTATTAATTAGCCAGTTTTTGATCCACAAAAGGACTTGGTTGGTGAAAAACGATCACTGTCATCATGACCAGGGAACCCAGTGCCCGAAACTGGAATTTCTGAATGAAAGCAGCAAGTTTATGGAATTCAGTAACATCCATAATTTGGATTGCCCTCTCTTTACAATTGTTCTCTGACTGCACAGCTTTCAGTTTTTAAGTAAGGTGGATCCTGCTTCTTCACCACACTCTGCTTTCTACACTGATTAGGGGAAGAGAGACCCTATCCTCCAGTCACCATTTTTCTTGGCATCCCTTCAGCCTCCAGTTAGTTGTGTGTCCTCTAGTTCTGCTTATATCTCCTTAGCACAGGGATGCTTAGCCTGTATCCTTGGGGGCGGGGTCATTTGGAGCAGGAGCGTGCAGGAGTGGAGCTCTGGCAGTTAGAAGCACAGGCAGCGACAAGCCCCGCCCCCAGCTCCCAGCAGGAGTGCAAGGCAGCACGTGTAGCATTCCTCCTGGGCCCAGATAGGCTACTCTGGGACTGGAATGATAGCCCCCAGAGTGGAAAGACAGTCCCTAGGGGTGGAGCCTGAGTGGTAGGTGTTGCCTTCTGACACACTTCCAGTGATGTCAGGGGGTGTGGCAAATAAGTTATGCTAATGAGTTAATGAGCTCCTGCATCTCTTTTTCTATGAAATGACCCCTGCTTGGGGCTACTGTATACTCCAGACAGCACTCCATTTCATGATGGCATCTGGCTTCCGTATGGGTACTTCAACTTTATCATAAAACTGTTGCATCTCTCTGTAAGATCTTCACACTGAGGAACCCTGGGCACACCAATTGTAGCTGGGTCATTGCATATGATATCCAATGAGAGTTATAACATTAAAGAGTGAATTCATTTCTTACAGCTTCTCTTCACTTTTCTGGTCTGTTAAATAATACCAGTTGCTGAAAGACAAATAGCAGGGGAGGGCTGTGGTCTACATGCCCTGCTTGTGAGCTGCTCAGAAACATTTGGTTGGCCACTATGGGAAAGCAGATGCTAGATGAAATGGACTTTTCCTCTGATCCAGCAGGGCTCTTCTTATGTCCTTAGCCTGAAAATACCCTTCCCTTACAAACAAATCTGTGGGCAAGTTTATACTACCCCTTGATTACAATATGGTAAGACTCTGGGGATGGCGGTCAATAAAACCACTTTTGGGGACAGAGTCAAAGCACAGGCAATTAGTTGGCAACCTTGCATAAGCTGGGTCACTGACCCACAACATCTTTTCTTGGCTGCAGTCTTGCTGGAGTTCTCTCCCATTATTGGGTTAGAGAGTTAAATGTTCCAGGATTGGTGCATATCAGACAGGCAGCATTGCCCCACCTATAACATTGCTTTGCCTAAGCCATTTTCTTCTCTTCTGTTCAATTTCCACTTCACAAATATTAAACTGCAACCATTAGAAATAATGAGATGAGGGAAGGGATCATTTCCCCCTCATCAATATCTTGAGCTATCATTCAAAGAATGATGTTGATGTTTGAATTTGGGTTCCCTGACCCACAAATTAGCTCTAAAACTTTGAGTTTTGGCTGTATCCCTGATTAATTATACCGACAGGATTGGCCTAGGTGCTGCCAAGCACTGTCTCATTTGTATTCCATAGTGTTTTGCTCATGATGAAATAGAGCAAAACAGAAACAAGAGAAGGGAAAGAGATAATGAGCGACCCAGCAACCTTTCGGAAGCCTCACTCCCAGGGGCTCCTACATCTTCTCTCAGTAACTATGCAATTAACTCATGTCATTGGTGCACACATAAGCTACCTCTTAGCCTTGTAGAACCTAACAGAAAATGAAAATGTTACATTAGAGAGGAATGTTTTTTGGAAGAGAGGACAGTAGAGAATGCTGCTGAATTCTAAATGTTGGTTTAGAAAGTGGTATCCACATTGGAGTTCTCCCATAAAAGTCACAAAAAGTGAACAGAAGTTTGAAAATGGATCAAGAAGTGTCTTGGAGAACACGAGCATTGAAGTTGCAAAAGTGACAGATCTTTTCTTACTTTTCTTACTGCTCTCAGGCACACACTGGGACCGAAAGACTGTCTAAACCCAAGATCTCATCGTGCACAAGGAAAATGGCAGGGCAAGTGTGAGCAACGCAAGGGGACCAGACAATTTGGCTGACCTTAAGAGATAGCCATCATTTATGGTTGCAAGAAATATTGCCCCTTGGTCTTGTTGCTGCTATGATGTTGAGCTCCCAAGGTGCTCTGAATCCAGGACAGTGGCAAGGATGAGGCCCCAACCCCTTCTGAGCAGTCCTGGACTATAGTTGGGGGCTCTTGGGAGGGGGTGTAACCTCAGTCCTAACATGTCAGCTTCAGTGGTGCTTCGAGCACTTTCAAAAATAAGAGTACCAAGGATGAGCTACCTAGGTCCTCCCCAGATATGGTCTTGGGTCAGGGCGTGATCTCTCTGTTACTTCAAAGGCATTTCAGAGATAGGCACTTTCTGCACTCTCCTTTTAATCCATGTTCACTGCGGTGTCCTCCAAGCAATTCTGCACTAAAATCAAATTCAACCTCCTTTTTATTCCAAGGTTTTCCCCCCATTCTGCACTAAAATTGAGTTCAGTCTTCTTTTTATTCCATCCTCCCCCATTCTGTATTACATTACCTCCCTTCAGTGGTCAGCCCAGCTTCAGCCTGCTGTTACCCCGGGTTATTTGGATGCTGTTTTGCCCTGGACTTAAATCACCTTGACTGAAACACTGAGAATATTTGGAGTGGCAGGCAAATGCAGAGTGGACCATACTCAGGAAAAGCTAGATATATCTGCATCTTCTGAGTGCACCCAAAACTCATCATAAGGGTCAGAGAGCCTATGGAAAAGGGAATGCTCTAGAAAAGGGTAAGGATCTCACCACATTCCAAAGGTGTGCACACCACTAGTGAGGTGTCAAGCACAATTGTTAAATAAAGGCAAGCAGTTCCAAAAACCATATTTGCAATCTGGGCAACCTGTTGTAGTCTCTGAAGAAGTGAAATTTGGTACACACCAGTGGGGGCCAGAACTACCTCCTACAGGTATACAGGGAAGGGAGAGCAAATGCAGCAAATTGCCCTGAGGCCTCCTGAGGCTTGAGGACCCACAGTATACTGTTTCATATTGCCCAAGGTTAGGGGACAAACAAGGTTATGCCGATTCAGCCTTTCACCTTTAACTTTCAGGGCAGATGCTTACCACGGAAGCCTACCTAGTGAATTGGGACTTATGGATTTATGTGAATTTAGCTGGGAATTGAATTCATTCATCATCATTGAACTCATTGAACTATACAAGCCATTTATTATGTCAATACCTGCCCTTAAATATGCTGTGTTATATACTGTTAGCGTTTGGGGGAGAGTGCAGGAAGAGTGCCCCTGGACTTTGTATTGCCCTGGATTACATTTCTGCAGCTCTCACCTCACTAGCCTGTTTTTAGTCTTTTAGTCTAGTGCAAGAGTAGTTAAACTGGCAGTCCAAAAGATGCCTCCAGCTGATCTCAGTCTTTTTGTGACCTGTAAAAGTTTCCTTCAGAAATAGCAATTTTAATAGTCTGGATCTGATTGTACCCACAACTGCAATTCAAACATATTCAACAACATTTACTGTTTGGATATGTGATGATTGCTTGGTTTGATTTATATCCTGCTCTGTCTCATAGAATCAGAGTAGCTTACAGCAGTTTTTCAAATCCAGTTCAGCCCTCAAAGGGCACACAGTCTAAACTATTTATAATAATGCAATACAACATAAATCTGAGAACCAGAGCCCAGTCCCAGCTGTGGTAGGGATGGTGTGCCTGTACCTATGCCCAGGAAGCAAAAGGATCTTCATTCCCCATATCATGGAATTATTCCCCTCCAGCAGTAGCACCAACTCTTAGTTGCACCCTTCTGAAAAGATATTGCAGAGAGGGATTGGCTTAAAAGCATCAGAATCAGTTCCAGGTATTGTGGTGACAATATTTTGGGATATATAGATTGATCTTTGCTCCTGGAATGCCCCATTGATAGCTCAGTGGAACCCATCATACAAGATACTACAGACTGGAATGGACATGATAGGAACCAGAGCTAGCTGGCATTTTGGGTCTATATACCATTATTTGTGACTGTGCCCAGAGATTTAACTTCTAGACACCCCAGAAAGGAGTTGGATCTTGCAAAATTCTGCTGCACAGGTGTATGCACTAACATTTTTTTTTTAAAGCACTGTATTCCTGAAAGGAAAAGTAGACGGGACTGATTTGTCAAAAACTGCTGCCAGAAAAATAGGGACTGTTTCTGGGAAACAGGGACAATTGGAATATACTACTGCAGGCTTCTCTGGGACATAGCAAGTCAGGTAACTTCTGCCACCTTCAGAAGCTAGGGACATGGCCATCAAAAAGACAGAGCCTTTTTAGGCCACCACATGAACACATGAAACTGCCTTATACTGAATCATGCCCTTGGTTCATCCAAGTCAGTATTGTCTACTCAGACTGGCAGCAGCTCCTCAGGTAGAAGTCTTTTATGTCACCTACTACCTGATCTGTTTAATTGGAGACATCAAGGATTGAACCTGGGACCTTCCACATGCCTAGCAGATGCTCTGCCACTGAGCCATGGCCCTTTCCCTAAAATAACAATGTTTAGCTCCAGGTGAAGTCTATTTTATTGTCTTTCTTTTCTTTTAATAATACTTAATTATGGATTGATCCAGAGGTTTGGTTGTTATATTGTCGATGTTGCTGTTCTTTAACTTTGTTCAACTGTTTTCATAGTTACTTGTTGTATCTTGGTTTAATATAGTGACACATCTTGGGTGGTGAATGTGAAAAAGTCATACATTTTTGGCCTGGAATCTGATAGCCTTCCCAAATCTACAGAAACATCCATCCCCTTATTTCCAGGGAACTGAGTTCTCCTGGGAACTTCTCTTAGAATGTGTGTTTGCTCATCCCTACAAACCAAGGAAAAGGGGACAATCAATAGGTGAAAGTTGACAGGCCATTGTGTGAGATCTAAATGCAACTTTAGGGAGAAAAAGAAGACCTTCAAATGCTATTGCAGAGAGACCTGGTGTCAGACTCAACGTAATTTAGTAGAGATGAATGGTTGTTTGAGAGCTGGAACAAAGTTGTTTCAGGTTGATATACTGGCGACCAAGGTACTCTTCCATTCCCGCCATCTGTTACACTCAAGGGGAGATCCTGTCTGGTGATAGATGGCCACGGATTGGGCAGAGCAATTGGAAAGCCCCAAGGATCCACTATATTTGGTGACCTTGATAATGTGAGATCGGAACAGTAGGGAAGAAGGCGTAATCCATCAGGAAGATGTGGCCTTTGACAGCTACAATGAGAGTTCTATCAAGGCAGATAGCAGCCAAGAGCACACTAAAAGACATTCATTTAATGAAAAGTGTGTTCCTTGGTTTTGCCTGCTAGAACAGAGCCTAGAAATACAAAGATACTGGCAGAACTGAGAATTATTTAGCCAGCTAGTTAAACTAGCAGTCTGATCCTATGCCTGCTGTTAGTAGAGCACATATGAAGATACTAAACTTCCTTTATAATGAGGCACATCACTGGCCCATCTAGCTCAGTATTCACAGTGACTCCTCAGGATCTCAGACAAAGATCTTTTCCAACACCAGCTGGACATGCTCAATTGCTTACCAGGGCATGCTCAATTGCTTACCAGTTTTTAACTAGACATGATCAATTGCTTACCAGTTCATTTTGCAGACCGTCTTAAAAACACAAAAAGCAATACTGAATGTACAACAAAAGGTTTGCTTGTGTTTGAACAGTTCATTTATGTTCAGTTGTGCAAGGAAGCTGATTGCACATGCATATTCTTATATTGCTCCCTTCAGCTTCCCTCTCTGCCACCACTACCCTATCAGCTGTTTGCCACATTCTTAACGTACACAAAATATTAACATTTCAGTGAGTGCCTTGCAGATAGGAGGTGTCTCCCTTTGTCCTTTATGGCCATTTGGGAAAGGCAGAACAACTGTCCAAATCTAGAGCAATGGGATGGGAATTTCAGTTTTTACACATATTCTTTGTCCATCAAGTCCATTCTTAAAACTTGTTTGACTAACAACAGAGCTGAAGTTGTATGTCTTGGGTTATCTTTGCATTCTTGGACTGTATTTTTAATAAGAAAGGGCAAGAGAACTGTTTGCAACAGGAATCATTTGTACATATACATCCTTTCACTGCCTTATAGGATTTGCAGCTTGCTCATGATCATGTAGGCATAGAAAGCCTCTTAGGCAGGAAAACCCATGGTAGCAGCTATGGCACACATGCAAAGTTTCTTGACATGGCATCTGATCTGAACATCAAGAATTTTTTTTAAAAAAATATCTTGTCAGTGCCTTGACTCACATGTATATGAGCAGTTTGAGCTTCGTATGTTCAAATGTTCATTGTCAAGGTTCCCAGCATTCTTACCTCTCTATTGTAGATGCTAGGCATTAAACTTTGCATTATGCAAGCAAAGTTTCCATTTCCCCACTGAGTCATGGTCTCTTCCCAAACACCTTTCTCCTCCCTTCAGTCAGTTAACTTACAATGCAACACCATGCAGAATGTTGGGATGTTACCCGGAGATCACTTACTGCCTCATTGGCACAATTATAAATACAACTTGCACGGCATGCGCAATTGGGCTTCTGTTGGCCAGGGTTGCCAAAAGGTATGGGGAAAAAAATGTCCTGTCCCTTTAATACAGATTTACAGCACAATCCCAAACAGAGTTACACCCTGGGTTTAGAAGCATGGCAGTCTGCTTAGAAGTGGGCAGCTGTTTTGACTTGGAAATGTCCAGTTCCATGTGGTTTCCCCCTTGTGCAAATCAAATCCATGATTTTTTGGCCATTTTCTGCTTTCTCACGTGATTTCCTGTCAGAAGTACACATTTCACCCTGACCTGGATAGCTCAGGCAAGCCCAATCTTGTCAGGTCTCGGGAAGCTAAGCAGGGCTGGCCCTGGCAAGTGATTGGAAGGGAGACCTCCAAGGAATACCAGGGCTTGGGATGCAGAGGCAGGCGATCAAGCCACCCTTCTGAAAAACATCCAAGCCTTCAGTAGGGGGTCACCAGAAGTCACCATGACTTCCAGGTATGCAAGTGCGTGTGCAACCCCCACCCCCAAAAAAAATACTCACAAAAAGGACACATTTCCACAATCATTTCTATGTCAATAAGTACTGTGTGTGTGTGTGTATAAATGACAAATATTGTGCATTCATTTACTATCTAAATTACACGTAAAAACACGTATACATAATAGAAATGCATCTACAAATCCAGGAACACAAAGCAAAGAGCCCAAACTAGTGAAAATAAATGTAAAAAGAACAAAAATCAGGGAACATTTATGTTCACCTCTCTTGCACATGTACCAATTTTTTTTTGGCCCCCCCAAAGGGGATTTTTTTAATTGGTTTTTGCATATACTACTAAAACTACAAAGAAAAATAGGGAAGGGGTTTCTCTTCAGATCGCATAAATCTTTTGCCCTTTCACATGTACCAATCTTGATGGGGTTTTTAAAGTCTAAATTGGAGGGTGGGTAGAGGGACACTGGGGCAGACCCAAACCAGATCTGTGGCTCAGTGGTAGAGCACCTGCTTGGCATTCAGAAGATCCCAGGTTTAATCCCTGGCATCTCCAGTTAAAAGGATAAAGTAGCATGTATGCATGTGCTGTCAAGTCACAAGTGACTTATTCTTACCCAAGCAAGGAATTTTTAAAGGCAAGCAGGGCCGGCTCACCCGCTAGGTGAGCTAGGTGCTCGCCTAGAGTGTGCCGGCCTCAGGGGAGCCAAATTGTGCCCCACCCCCCCTGCAAAAGCCCCCATCACTGCCACCTCCCCACTGCTGCCAGTGAAGAGCGCCCTGGTGGGGCACAGGAGGCAGTGGCAGAGTTTGTCCGCCCTCCCCCTCCCCCTTTGGGAAACCGGCGCTGGGAGGGAAGACCCCCGCCTCTTCCCTGGCTTGCCTGGGCACCCCGCAGCTGCAGAGCACCCAGGCAAGCCAGCGCTGGGAGGGAAGGGGAGGGGGTTAAAACCCCCGCCTCTTCCCTGGCTTGCCTGGGTGCCCCACAGCTGCAGAGCACCCAGGCAAGCCGGCGCTGGGAGGGAAGAGGCGGGGGTTAAACCCCCCACCCCTTCCCTGGCTTGTGGCTCACCCGCCCTCCCCCTCCCCCCTGGGGGGGGAGATGAGGCGGGGGCGGCATGGTGGGTGTCTCCAGGCCCCACCAGGAGGTTGGAATCTGCACCCACCTAGGCCCGCAGAGTCACCTTGAGCTGGCCCTGAAAGCAAGTGAGAAGCAGAGGTGGGTTGCCATTGCCTTCCTCAGTACAATTTTCCTTGGTGGTCTCCCACCCACGTATCATCAACCCTGCTTAGCTTCTGTAATCTGACTATACCATTTTCCCTTCCCCCCGATATAGTAGACAATGTAAAAGACCTTATCAGAGATTCTGGAGAACCACTGCTAATCCAAGTAGACTATATTGACTTTGATGGGCCAAAGGTCAGACTCTGCAGCCCCGTTAGCAAGCTACAGTGAACCCGTATATCTCTTGCTTGTCCATGCAGGCATCTCTTTGTAAGAAACAGCCAAAGCATGCTCATTTTACCAGTGAAACCAGGGACCAGCCCCTGGATATATGTGGGATTTAAATCACGTGATCAGCTGTACATGCATTGCATGTAACATGAGAATTACCCAACACGTGTATAAAGAAAAATCAAGTGTACCCTATACAAAAATTGTACATGCATTCACTGTTACATATGAATGGAGCTGATGTTAAGGCAACTTTATATGTTCTGAGAAGAATAATTACTTCGTGTTTCTTAAAGGTAAGCCCTGACACCAAGAATAGGTTTAGGGATTGAAAGTAAAAGACATTCAGTATGTGTTGGGGGGGAACACAGAGGCAATGAAGCCGTATGCCGTGTACTCACAGACAGGACTGGTGGAAGGCTTGTGGGGAAAGAGATCACAACTCTTCCTGCATGGTCAATAGCTTTGTGCTTTGAATGGGAAGAAATGAGAAGGATCATAGCAATACATCTGCAGGGAGAAGATTCTATTTCTGAATACAGGTCTCGAAACCCCGTTCCCTTTTGTGGCTGCCTCACCTTGTGGCTCCAATCACTAATGTAACAGCCTTCTCTACGAAGCAAAATGAAATGTGCCCTGCTTGAAAATGAAGTCGATTTGTAACATTTTCATTAAGACAGGAGGTTGGAAGAGCCCCGTGCAGTTCAGTCAAACAAATAATTCTTCACAAAAGGCTTTAATTTTACAGGTCTCCTTCCTTCCTGACTTTCTTGGGTTGACCTTTCTTCGGGATTTGCTAATAACTGCTGGCAACTCTGCTGCCTAACAAAATTTTCATTATTTGGCTTTGAAACGATTCTCTTCATCTGTGTCCTTCTCTCTATGGGGCATGCATTAAGAGCTGGGGAAGTACAGCATGCCATTGTTAGTAAGATTTAATTAGATTTTACTGTGGCTACATAGATGGTCACTGGAAACTGCACCCCCTGTGTTTTTATTCTACCCAAGTAATTTCAGGGTTACGGGTTTCCTCCTTCTCCTTCTGCAGCATCACATTTACAAGAACATCCCTTTCATACCAGAGTACAGGAGAAGTTATTTAGCAGCTGTCCCAGAAATCTGCAAACTTGGCTGATCAGAAGAAGAAGAAGAAGAAGAGGAGGAAGAGGAAGAGGAGGAAGAAGAGGAGCAGGAGATTGGACTTATACCCAGCCCTTCACTCAGAGTCTCAGAGTGGCTTACAAACTCCTTTCTATTCCCCTCCCCACAACAGACACCCTGTGAGGTAGGTGGGGCTGAGAGAGCTCTGACAGAAGCTGCTCTTTTTCAAGAACAGCTCTGACAGAACTATGGCTTGCCCAAGGTCATCCAGCAGCTGCAAATGGAGGAGTGGGGAATCAAACCTGGTTCTCCCAGATCAGAGTCCACACACTTAACCACTACACCAAAAGAGTGTCTCCACAATTCAGGATAATTGAAACTGTCTATGGGGCCTGGACCTGACCTGAATAGCCCAGGCTGGCCTGATCTCAGACATATCTCAGAAGCTTAGCAGGATCAAGCCTGATTAGTACTTGGATGGGAGACTGCTGGGGAAGTCCAGGGCTGCTATGCAGAGAAACCATCTTTGAATGTCATTGCCTTGAAAAGCCTACAGTGTCGCCATTAGTCTGCTGAGATATGACAGCACTTTCAACTGCCACGTATGGGCTTTGGTCTTCCATATAGCTAAGATTTTCACAGGACCTAGAGATTTCATGCAAATGGATGTGGTGCGTGGAGCTTCTCCCCTTGACCCAGTGAGTTTCGCAGCTGATTTGGAACTGGGACTGCTCAATCCTAGCGTGATCCTTTAACCCCATGCACTTAGATTGACTCTCTTAACAAGTAGCAGTTCCCTCTTCCAGATCTCTAATAGCATGAAGAGCTTACAGGTGACTGGAAAGAAGAACAGGCTTCTCAGGAAAAGGGTACAAATCCCACTAGAGTTTCCATGATTCTATATTTATAATGCTTAGGAAATCCAACACAACATTCATTTAATAGGATTCTGGGCAAGAAACAGAATTTCCTATGGGGGCTGAAGCATTTCCAGAATAAAAAGTGGGGGTTCTCATTGATCTGTAACTACAGGAAAGCTTGCACTACAAAGAGGGAGAAGTGTCTTTGCCTATCCTTCCCTGTCCTAGAGCGCTTGCAACATGTGATGATTTTAAATGTAGTTGCTTCTCTGCACAAATGGAGACATGATCTCACAAAGAAAAGTAAGCAAACAAATCATCCTCTAACCCACTTTGTCTGATGCAGGGGGAAGTCTCACACACTTAAGGGGCTGAATTAGACCTTTGCACTCATTAAACAATCTCAGATGCAGGCAAAGAGGTGTTGTTTTCAATTTCCATCATTCAAGCACAAAAGAAAGAACCTGTCCCTTCAGGGAAAATAAGAGAGAAAATATTTGTGCCTGCAACCTCAAATGTGAGACTGCCTGTCTAAGATATATGCAGCAGAGTTGCTTTTGCTTTTGAAAAACTGTTAGTAATTTCCTTCATTAAAAGAGTGTCAGTCTCTCTGTCTGTGGCTGCGGTCATATGCACTAAACAATCTACTTTCAATCCACTTTCAGAGTACTTTCCAAGTGGATTTTTACTTTGTGAACTGGCAAAATCCAGTTGGAAAGTGCATTGAAAGTGGATTATTTAGTGTGTGTGACCTCAGCCTGTCTGTCCGTCTGTCCGTCTGTCCGTCCATCCATCCATCCATCCATCCATCCATCCATCCATCCATCCATCCATCCATCCATCCATCCATCCTCCCTCAAGAGAAGCCTGGTAAAACTGCCCAGGGTAGTCAGTTTCATCGGACTTCCCTTTAACTGCTAAAGTGTGGGTGGGATGGGGGATTGTCAATTTCACCAATACTCTAAAAAATTGTAGAGGGACCAGTGGTCATCCCAGTTCATACCCCCTTCTCTTTTAGGGTTGGTTTTTTTTTAAGCAGTGGGGTAATACAGTGAATTTTTATCTAGTGAAGCTGATGGCAGTAGATTCAGGCCAGACAAATTGAAATACTTCTTTACACAGAGAGTGATTAAAATGTGGAATTTGCTGCCACAGGCATAGATGGCTTTAAAATGGTGAGTAGATAGATTCATGGAGGATAAGTCTATTAGTGGCTACTAGTCATGGTGACTAAAGGGACTTCCACATTCAGAGACAGTAAACCACTGAATCCTGGTGCCAGGAGGCAAAACTGGGGGAAGACCTGTTGTTGGACCTCCAGAGTATCTGGTTGGCTACTGTGTGAGACAGGATGCTGGATGCTGGATGGACAACTGGTTTGATCTAGTAGGACTCTTCTTGTGCTCTTATGGAGACGCCCACCCAAGGGAGTCCAAAGCAAGTGAGAAGCAGGTGTGGTTTGCTATTGCTTTCCTCTGCAGAGTCTTCCTTGGCAGTCTCCCTCCATGTACTAACTCTGCTTAGCTTCCAAGACCTGATGAGATCAGACTATACTTTGCTACTTTCCATTGTCACAGGTAGATCCCAACAAAATTGTCCATTGTCCTTCACTACACCCCAACTCTGCTACTGTCCTATTAGGACATCCTAGTCATGCTAGAATAGCATGAAAAGTTACAATGGTATAACAACATCAGTATACTGTTGTAACTTCCGAATAGTACCATAATTTCTCTGTGTGGTGGCAATATCAGTATTTCCTTTCCTTCAAAAGAGAGGGTTGGATTTGCCCATATTTTTTTCCACCCAGTTCCCCCCAGTTCCCCTCTGTATGACAGCCCTTATCTTCATGGCTTTTGTACGTGCAGATCCAGTGAGTTTCTGCATAGCCTCTTTGAGAAAAGACCACTCCTTTCTTTTTCATCATCAAAATAGTTGGCTGGATCCAGCCCAAGATTTCTCTAATTCTGCAGAGATGAGCTCCACCCCAGTAGCAACAGTCTGCCATGCAGGCATGGAGACAAAAGAAACAGGAATCTCGTGGCACCTTAGCAAAACTAACACTTTTTAATAATGTTTTCTTGGACTGTGGTCTCAGATGCATGTAGGGGTTTTCAGAGTGAGGGCCCATTGCACCAGTCTGATGATGTGAGCTCTAATCCAAGGGAGCTCTTGTGTCAGGGTAAAAACATGGTAATTGTTAAAGTGGTACAAGCCTCCTGCACAAACTCTCATCCCCGTGATCTGAAGATTAAGAAACTATCCTCCTGCCTCCGTCTCAGGCTGTCGGATTGGAGATGAAAGTTTTAGCAGGCTAGGATGGAAAATATGCCCATTTCTTTGGAGGGAAAACTTTTTTCCAACCCTTCCCCCAGCAGCCTTATTGTCACCCAGTTGGCATGACCTGGGAATAGGATTGGACATAAGTGATTGACAAAGCTGTGTTAGTTTACAGGGAAATTTCTGATTAACACCAGAACATCTGCACATTTATTTTTAAAAAAAAAAGTGTAAGAGAAGGCCATCTATGGAATAATGGAGTAAAAACCCCATGTGTATAAATTATAATACATAATTTTACGAATTTTAAACAAACATAGCTGAGAAGAATGAAATAAATGAAAATGTTACTAAAAATGGTGACCATTTATTACATTATAGAACCAAATTAAGCCAGAAGACATACAGTGTATTAGTTATTAATGCTGCGAGGCCTAGACCTAATTGTCAATACAACCCAAGCAGTGGAGATAAATTAGGCTTGTGGTAGTGTTTTTTTCTTACTGCTTTTTGTTTTGTACTTGTGTTATGGCATCAATAAATCATTTTCAAACAAAAAACAATGGGCGATTTCACACAAAGTCTTGTGCCGGGGTCAATCCTCTGTTTCATCCGTTGCATTTTGTCAATTTCACACCATTTGTCCCGGGGCTGGCTTTTGGTCTGGAGCTTCCCCCATTTACTCCAGATCAGCGTGATCCTTGATTCCCAGGAGTTTCCTGTTGCCCCGCATCAAATCAAACCCGCCCACCTTCCCCCTCTATGTTAACTGCAGGATTTCTTGATCTCCACCCACGTTCCTTAACCCTTTCCCAACCCAACCTGCAGAAACATGTGCAACAATTCAAACCCACCCCCAGTTATTTTTCTGTGGCTGGTCCCTGTTCCGGTTTATTTTCTCCTGCACCATTGAATGAGGAAGACAACAGTTTCACAAATACAAGAAATTTATTTCAGATGTATCTTCACAAACAATTCACCTTGTTCTGCTAAGCTGCAGTTGGGAGCTGTACATTTACTTGAAGGAGCCTGAAGGCGAACTGTGTACTTTTGCCCTTTAAATCACTGTACTCAAATGCAAAGCAAACCACACAACAGAAGCATAGGAATGTTGCAGGAAGCCACGCCAAGGCTGTAATGGGAAAATGAAACCCCCAGAGCGGATCCGGGGCAGACGGCTACAGTGTGAAATTGACAAAAACGATCTGGGGCAGAAAACTCCAAGGAAAACCAGTGGTAAGTGCCGTGTGAGAAATCGGCCAATGTTTCATTTTACTTGCTCTACATTTTTCCCTTTCAATAGTTCTGCTACGGTCCATCAGCAAGACATGGCTTGATATAGCTCCATTTTGTGTAAGTAAGAACCAAAAGCCCTTGCAGTCCAGCATCCAAGTTTCTAATAGTGTTCAACCAGATGTATCCCAAGAGGTGAACCAACAGGGCGCAAATAGAACAGCCATCCCTGTTATTTGTCCTCCGTATCTGGAATTTAGAGCTATAATGTTTACAGATATGGTGTTTTCATTGAGCTGTCCTGGTTCAGATTAGTCATATTTAGTACATATATATTTCAATTTTTTAAAAATTATATCCTGCTTTCCTCCTGATAATCAAGGCAGCCTACACAAGTTAAATGAACTAGCTGTTAATAGACATCCTAAAAACCAATGACATTATAAAGGCAGTCCTGACAAAGCTGGTTGAACTGAAATGTTTAGTTTAAGGATTTATTTGGTTTATTGGAAACTACAGAATTATAGTGCCAGGCATGAGCTGGGGTATCATTTGTGCCTGGGTGAGGGGGTAGGAACAAGAATGACTTTGGGCAATTGGGCTCAGCACCAGCTTTCAGCCAGCTACCTCTCAAGCAGCTTCTGGCAGCCCACCCTATCATGGGATGGGTGGGGCACACAGATGGGCAAGCTGCAGGATTCTCTCTGGTCATATGAACATAAGAAGAGCCCTGCTGGATAGGAGCAATAGTCTATCTAGTCCAGCATCCTGTCTCACACAGTGGCCAACCAGTTCCTCTACATGGCCAGCAACAGGGCATAGAGGCTGAGACCTTCCTTGATGTTGCCTCTTGGCTCTAGGATTCAGAGGATTAGTGCCTCTGAATGTGAAGGTTCCCCTCAGTCACCATGGCCAGTAGCCACTGATAGATTTAGCCTCCATGAATCTATCTAATCCCTTTTTAAAGCTGTTTATTCCTGTGGCCATCACTACATCCTTTGGCAGCAAATTCTATGTTTTAATCACTCTCTGTGAATACAAAAGTATTTCCTTTTGTCCATCCTGAACCTGGATGCCCTTGAGTTCTCTTTGTCAACTCTCTCCACCCCATGCATAATTTTATAAACCTCCATTATGTCACCCCCTTAGCTGTCTCTTTTCTAAACTGAAAAGCCCCAGACTCTTTAGCCTTTCCTCATAGGGAAGGTGCTCCAACCCTCCAATCATCTTGGTTGCCCTCCTCTGTACTTTTTCCAGCTCTGCAATGTCCTTTTTGAGATATGGTGACCACAGTATTCCAAATGAGGCTGCACCATAGATCTATACAAGGGCATTACAATACTGGCCATTTTATTCTCAATCCCTTTCCTAATAATCCCTAGCATAGAGTTTGCCTTTTTCACTGCTGCAGCACACTGGGTTGACACTTTCATTGAGCTGTCCAGTATGACCCCAAGATCTTTTCCCCTCTCAGTCCCAGAAAGCTCAGACCCCATTGGCCTATACTTGAAGTTGGGATTTTTTTTGTTCCAGTGTGCATCACCTTAGATCTACCAACACTGAATTTCATTTGCCACATTGGCACATACTCACCCAAGTCTGTGGAAATCCTTTTGGAGCTCTTCACAGTCAGCCTTGGTTTTCACCATCCTGAATAATTTGGTGTCATTTGCAATCTTAGCCACTACACTACCCACCCCTAGTTCCAGATCATTTATGAATAAATTAAATAATACCAGCACCAATACTGATCCTTGTGGGACCCCACTGCTTACTTCCCTCCACTGTGAGAACCGTCCATTGATTTCAACTCTTTGCTTCCTGTCATTTAACCAGTTTTTAATCACTAAGAGAACCCGTCCTCTTATGCTATGACTGCTAAGTTTACTCAGGAGTCTTTGGTGAGGTACCTTATCAAAAGCCTTTTGAAAGTTCAGGTACATAATGTCTACCAGATCACCATTGTGTACATTCTTGTTCACTTTCTCAGAGAACTCTAAAAAGTTGGCAAGGCAGAGCTTCCCTTTGCAGAAGCCTTGCTGAGTTCCCCATAGCAGGCTTTGTCCCTCTATGTGCCAAACAATTCTATCTTTGATTACAGTTTCTACTAATTTGCCTGGGACAGATGTTACGCTGACTGGCCTATAATTTCTTGGTTCCCCTCTTTTTAAAGATTGGTGTAACATTTTCTACTCCCCAGTCTTCTGGTACAGCAGCTGAAATTAGTTATAGGTTACATTACATATATGGGTTAGTAGATGATTATCTCACACCTGAGTTCCTTAAGAACTCTCAGGTGTATGTCATCAGGACCCAGAGAGTTACTGGTTGTAATTTTCTTAATAGATTTAGAACTTCATCTCTGGTCACCTCAATTTGGATCAGCTCTTCAGACTCCCTTCCTGAAAGTAGGGGCTGGCCTGTAGTATGGGTACATGCCCCACACTTTTCACATTGAACACAGAAGCAGAAAAGTCACTGAGCTTCTCTGCCATCTCTCTATCTTCATTTGTCAACCCCTTTATTCCTTTGTCATCTGAAGGCCCCACTGCTTCTCTGGCTGGTTTCCTGCTCTGGATATACTTTAAAATGTTTATTGTTTATCTTGATGCTTTTAGCACCCCACTCCTCAAAATCTCCTTTTGCATGCCTAATTATTCACTTACAGTTCTTTTGCCAGAGCCTGTGGTCCCTCCTGGTCAATCAATTGAGGCAGACCTCCCACTGTTTAAAAGAAGCCTCTTAACTTTTTATAGCTGCCTTGACTGGCATTGTTAACTATGCAGGCCTTCTTTTAGCCATGGTCAACAGCTCAGACTGAAAGGAGCAGGCTGAAGAGGGGCTCGGCATTCAGCAACTCTCTCTCAGCAAGGACCCACCCTCCCACCCCATTCTTTTGAGGTTTATTTTCTGTGGGGTTATTCACCCTTTTCTATGAGTGCAGTGAGTCACTGGTTAACAGGGGCAGGAGGGAATTTTACTCAGAGCTATCTGGTTGATAGGCCCTGGGTTTTTCACCTTTCTCGTAGCAAATAATATATTTACGGAAATGTCTGAACTGTTATAAAGAGCATACCTGGCTGCTGACATTTAGGCATTGGCTGGGGAATATAGTGCAGGTTGTGCAGGGTGGGCTTCCTGCATGACCAAAAAGTGTCATTGATGCAACGAACATGAAATTGAGCAAACTTCAGCGAACAGCGGAAGACAGGAGGGCCTGGCATAATCTGGTCCATGGGGTCGCGAAGAGTCGGACTCGACTGTGCGACTGAACAACAACAACAACAACATAGATGGGAACTCTCAGTCTGGGGCAGGTGATGCACTCTATTCTTGGTGCTGGAGGGGGCAGCAGTGGGAGGGCTTCTAGTGTCCTGGCCCCACTGCTGGACCTCCTGATGGCACCTGGTATATTTTGGCCGCTGTGTGACAGAGTGTTGGACTGGATGGGCCATTGGCCTGATTCAACATTGGCTTCTCTTATGTTCTTATGTTCTTACGTTCTTATGAGTCCCCTTAAGGGGCTCTGCAGGGCAGGTGCAGGACAGCCAACCTCAGGGCTGATGCATTGGCCATGCTCCTAGGAGGATAGTGATGGGCAGGCCACTTCCAGCCCTAATACCAGCTCTCTGTCCTTGGTTACTCCAACAGCCAAGTTGGGGAAAGTGCTGACACCACCCACTCTCCCCAACCAATGCTGCACCAAGACTTGAGGAGCCCGTAATCAATAAAGTTGTGGCTGGTTCTTCCCAGCAATCTTAACTCCAGCTTGTGATTCATCCAGGCCAGCATTTCACATGATGTACTCTGCATATAAATTAAATAAGCAAGGTGACAATATACATCCTTGTTGTACTCCTTTTTCTATGCTAAACCAATCAGTTGTTCTATATCCAGTTCTAACTGTTGCTTCTTGACCCTTATACAGGTTTCTCAGGAGACATGTGAGGTGGTCTGGTACTCCCATCTCTTTAAGAATCTGCCATAATTTATTGCGATCCACACAATCAAAGGCTTTAGCATTTGCAAATATATGAATATACAGTTTCTTATTTTCTACTAACAGAAACTTTTCCTAAACATGTTATTCAATTTTTGAGTTATTTTGTAGAGTGTGTGATTCTTTATTCTGAATACAAGTATACTAGGATCTTACTCTATCAAAAATATTTGGGATTCCCTCAATATGTAAATGATGTAGTCCTAAGATCCAGGGGAAAAGCTCTGGAAAATATATGATAGAATGGTTTTCGGTTTTGGCGACTTGCTAGACAGTCACATCCCATCGAGCTCCAATGGATGTGTTCCATACTGGAGCAGCAAGAAGGGAGACTGGATGATTTCAGCCTCTCCTAGAGTCCCTGTAGGGGGATTCTAGCCTTAGATGCAAAGAGAGCTGCTCCTGAAGCTGCGGCTGAGGGATTGAGCCTCCCTTTTGTCCCCAAAGGTTCTACCATACTGGGGCCAGCAATGGCACTCAGAGGTGCACACTGAGTCCAGAGCGAGCAAAGGATCTAAATGAAGTGGAAGAAGAATCTACCCTATCATGCAGCGGTTAATCAATATTAAATGTGAGTGCCGAAATACTTAAAAGAAGTGCTGTGGGAGTAGATTTAAACATAAGCCTTAAATCTGAAGAAGAAGGGGGAGGAAGGGGGGGAGTAGCCCTTGCCTAGCCTAAACAACTGAATAAAAGATTAAGGCAGAAACTGACTTTAAGTGTATACATCCATCCGAACCCACTAGTGCCAAGAATGGTTTTTAGCACACCAGAGAAAGATTTCAGAACTTCAAAGAACTTTTACCTTTAACGTAAACAATGTCTCAGTGCATGGGAAAAATGGCAACCAAAACAAAACTTACTACAGGAACTACCAGTTCATCATCACCGAGTCACAGACTGGAAATGACCATAGACACTGCAAGCATGATTTCTGAAGCATTACGCCCTCTGCTGGACCAGATGATGAACCTCAACAAAAACTTTGAAACACTCCAAAAAGAGTTCAAGAAAGTCCACATCAGAGAAGACAGCTAAAAAACTTCAAAAAGTTGAACACAATACAAAAACTTTGAATCAAAAAGTGGAATCAGCAGAAAAGGAAAGAACCTCAGCAAAACAACAACTATTACAACTTCAAGTGGAAAGATCCTCATACATCCTTAGATTTCAAGGGGTCCCAGAAGTAAAAGACAAAAATCTCAAGACAGATCTTAAGTGAAGCATTGGCTCCTCTGATAAATTGTGAACTGGAAACATTACAGTCGGATATAGACATGATCTATCGGATCTATCCTGAGTTTATTAAGAAAAATAATCTTCCAGGGGAAATTTTTGTGAAATTTTTAAGATCAAGAAGAGACTTGATTTTGAAAGCAACTAATGGGACAACCACAACCTTAAAAATCCAAGGAGAAGAAATAAAGACTTTGAAAGACATTCCTTTTGAAATACGAAAAAAGAGAAACCAATATAAAATGTTACAACACTACTGCAAGAAAATTCAACTCCATATCGATGGCTTATGCCAGAAGGACTGACTTTCAATTATAAGGGGGGGAGGAGATTGACTCCTTGGCTAAAGCTAAAACATTTTGGAACAGCAACAACCCCCAGTGAAACCAAAAGGAGAAGTAAAGGACAAAAATGCTACAGATACAAGCGAACAAGATGGGACAAGCAGTGGCAGTTCCTCATCTACATCAGTGTCTTTAGGTGACTTTATAGATTCTGAATCTGAATCTGAACTAGGAGTGGGTAGCTCCTAGATCATTTAAAGTCAAAATCCCCTTTGAGAAGAAGAAACGTAACCAGAAGAAAAAGTCAAAGTGAAGATCTGAGAATCTAGTTTATTTTTTTTTTACTTGAGATAATGCACTATTATGTTTTTTTGAGCTAGAGCTATTTTACTATAACTACTTTGTAATCATCTCTATAGGGAATTCCTAAATTCAAATGTAGATCTTTTAAGATCCTTGCCTACTCTGGTGTTTTTTTTAGAGTTTAGTTTGTAGTTGTTAGAGTTTAGTGAAAAGCAATAAAAAAAATTCAAAAAAAGAAAAGAAAGAAAAAGAAAATGTATGAGGGAACTACTTCACATTTCTCACAGGTAAGCCCTGAGACTGATAACAGGTTTGGGAGCTGAACATAAACACTGAAACCATGACACCACACTGGTTCCCAATTTTTAAAACCAATTTGTATTAATTTTTCTCTTCATCTCTGCCCACTTTTGCATGGGAAAACAAATCCATTGTACTTGACTTCCTTTTGTGACTAATGTTATAGTTTCTCACAGGGCAACAGTAGCTATTATTAAATTTCACGATACGTTTTTCAATTGAAAGAGGTCTCCCCTTTGTGCTTAAACTGTGTTGAGCAAATGAATGATTTCTCCAGAGGTGGATGCTATAGAGCAAAGAGAATTTGTCATTGCCAATCAGACACTGGTTTGTGAACAACCAGGCATCATTTATTTGCCCACTGGCTCTTCTTCTCTGTGTTCTGACTTCTTCCTTCGTCATATCCACCAGGCTAAACCACAAAGGGCTTTGGGGAAGAGAAGACAAGTGCTAAGTGATTCCTGATGTTGTCTACCATACTTATTATTGCCAGCTCTGCACATTTCTCCTGAGATTCCATTATCACTTGTTAACAAAGCCATAGACTTTTAATTTGTTTCCATCCCCCAGGCTTCTGTGTGTTTATGCACAGAGTAATAGTTCGTTATTTGTCTTGCATATTTAGGTGTTTCAAATGTTCCCACCATTGCTAGTGTCCTTAAGGCAGAGTATATTGAAACTCAAAGCATGCAAATACTGGGCTGGATCCAGCCAACTTTTCAATCTTGCCTGCTCCCCCCCCACGTTTACTATAGTCCTGGTCCCTTCCTCTCCCACATGGCTTTTGTAGATGCAGATCCCCAAATCCCCAGCTGGACCTTTTTGGTGGTCAGAGGGGAACCTGTCCTTCTTTTTTCACTTCCCAAAATTTTGGTTGAATCCAATCCACAGTACGGCATCAAGCTGAAAAAGCCATAGGTGTTGAATGTCCAAATCTCTCATCAATATAGCAACCTCTATTGTGTCTCTCCATCATGTACAAGAATAAGACCTTTTACAGATTCATAAAGCAGTTCTCAGGTTAGAAGCTGTAATGTCCCCTTTTGATTGTGGGTTCCCAGGTTAGGGTACTCAGGCACCCATTCTCAGGTCCACCCAGCAGAGTCTTGCTGGCTCAGAACATCAGCCAGTAGACAACTCCAACAACCAACAACTTCAGCTAACATATAAAACTGGTCACTGAACAAGAGCTCCACCCAATAGGACCAAAATAAGTCACAGGGATATATTAGGTGAGGAGCAGATTGTTCCATTACATACATGCATGTATACAAAAATATACCACAAAAGCAGACTGCAGAAGCAATTTTAAAATATCAGCCCCTTAATTAGAAGTCTGGGTTAAAGGAAGTGTTTCGGCCTGGTGCCGAAGGGGAGTGGGGTGGGTGCCAGCTGAGCCTTGAAGGGGAGGACATTCCACAGGCAAGGTGCCACCACTGAAACATACTTTCTCTGGTTGCCACCCATCTTACTTCTGCAGGAGGAGGCACAGAGAGCAGGAATTATGAGGAAGATTTTAATTGGTTGGCTCGATAACACAGGCAGAGGAGGGGGAGGATGCAGTCTTCAAGGATCCTGGCCCCGTGCTGTTTAAGGCCTTAAGAACCAGCACTTTGAATTCTCACTGGAAACAGGCAGGCAACCACTGTAGATCTTTCAGCATAGGAGTGGAGCTGGGGAACATGAAGTACTTCTTCCTCCTGCTATGCTATCTAGAACTACTACTTGATCCTTTTAATTGTAGATGTCAGGAGCAGAGCCTGGGATGTTCTGCAGCAAGCTACCACTGAGGCTCGGAGAGGGACCAAGATTTACCAGGGACAGGCAACAGAAAACAGGAAGTGCCCCCAGTAAACAGGAGACAGTTGGAGCATATGTATCCAGAGAGTAAATGCTACTGGGCTATGTATTTTGAGCTATTTTAGAATCAGATATATTTGGAGATTACAATTTCTGTTAAATATTCAGGTCAATTAATCCTGTATATATTAACCAGCATATTAATTTGCAGATGCTCTGGGCCTCTGCAGAGCAAATGAATGCCATTTACTGGAGGCACAGAAGAGTCTTCAGCCATGTGTTAGAGAAGAGCTTGGTAGAAAGGAAACTTTTGGTATTATTTTGGTACTGAAGATTGCTGCAATACACAAGAGTGTCCCTATTTCTGTCTAAAATGCTGGAGGGTCTGGAACTGGACCTGTATCCTATTTGTCATCCTAATGGGGGTTACTTTCATGAAAAGAACTGACATTGTCAGCAATGCTTCCTCTAAGCTGTGGGGTCTTGTGAGCAAAAATTCTACTTTGTGAGCTACTCGCATTAAAGTTGTGAGCAAGTGATTTGTAAAGGTAAAGGTTTGCCTTACTGGAAAGCCAGTCGAATCCAACTCTAGGGGGTGGTGCTTATCTCTGTTTCCAAGCCAAAGAGCCCGCGCTGTCTGAAAATGTTTCCGTGGTCATGTGGCCGGCATGACTAAACGGCGAGGCACATGGAATGCTGTTACCTTCCCACCAAAGTGGTACCTATTTATCTATTTATCAGAGACAGGAATTTATGCCATTATGTGGCACAAGGGTCTCAAACTGCTGAACTACAGATCTTCTGGTCTGCAGCTCAGCGTCTTAACCACTGAGCCACTACTACATAACTTAGTTTGCTCTGGAGCCATCCTTCCTGAGCTAAGACAAAAATGTATGAGCTGGAGTCTAAAAACTGTGAACTAGCACACACTACTTCAGCTTAGAGGGAACACTGATTGTCAGTCGTCATCAAAAAGGGTATTGTAAAAGACCTCAAACGGATAGTTCAAAATGAGGTGTGTGTGTGTGTGTGTGCGTGCGCGCATGCATGCAAAATGTACATAAACAACCAATGAATTATCAGATTTTTCCCTGCCTGTATCCACTATTCTGTAAGTAAACAATTACATTAGTATTCAAACTGGGGGGGAAAGCAAGCATTTAATTATTTGTGAAACATATTATGGTTGGCATTTTGCGATCATGCCCATTGCTCAGCAAACTTGGTCTCCTTTCTTCAACAGTGTTGACAGCTTAAAGAAACTCAATTTATTTCCTCTGAAGGCTTAAAAGACATTTGCAGACTGCAAAGCAGATAGAGGTTAAATGTGTCGGAATGTAATTATTCTAGGGCAAAATGGCTTGTTTTTCTAAATGACATTGGAAAGCTCATAGCATCCGCATATTTCTAACAGCTGAACTTTTCCCTATAAAATATCCTCCCCTCCCTCTGTACATTGTTAATACTTCAGATTCACACATGTACACCCAAGAGGATCATTTGTTCTGTGATTCTTCTCCCCCCCCCGAAGATAACTTTGAGAAATGTAGCTGTCACCTAAATTGCAAGTTGCTGAGGTTGCTGTCAACCTGTTCACATATTTACCTTTGCTTAGTTCAAGTTTTGTTGCTGGGCAAATAAAGACATAATGTCCTTTTTCTTGCAACCTTGTTGTTCCCGTGGCCAGGAATTTCTCATGGGTTTCAATATGCTATTTGACTGTCAACATTTCCAAAGAAAAATCAGTGTCTCGCCATGTGAAACAGCCTGTTATGAAGACCATTATTATTCTTGTAGGGATGCTCAGATACAAATGGTTTGGCTCTGCTTTATTTACTGGTTGTGAGCAGGAAACCAGTTTTGCTGAGCAGTTTGGCTGTTTGTGAGCAGTTTGAGTCACTCTGTAGTGCAGGCTACTTTCTACATATTCAGACAACACAGTTTGCAATACCGCATGCATGAATGTTCTCATTCAGACTGATGGGCATCCTTCTTATAGCTACATGTCACTTGGCTGCCAATTGTTTAAGAGTGAGCAAACTAATCAGCCATTGAATATAAATAAAACATTGTGCTTTTACTAAACTATTCACAAATAAAGCATGTGCATTTTGCAGTAAAAATGTTGGTTGCAAACAAAAATTGTATGAAACAAAAGAGTCATGAATTTGATTTGCACAGTTAGAGCAAAACTGATATAGAGACTTTCAACTCTGAACAGAAGTGATGAGAACTTTGAATCATGCCCCCAGTTACAGTACTCTTTCTACACCTCCACTGTGGAGCATATCTGGGATGTTACAGAAAAACAGTGGGATACCACTCCATTTAGGGGGTCAGAATTCTTGTGTGGGGGGGGAGAATCAGGGGACAGTCAGATGACAGCTCTGTAATAACTATATGAAAAGTAGCTGGTACTCTGAAAAGTGCTACTGACATGGAAATCATACTGTAACAATGTTCTATGTGACCTCAGAATCAAGCTTTTTTATTTGAAAGATGTTGTATAACATTAAGACAAGTACCTCCAGGGAGAAGAAAAATCTCCTTCAAATTCAACTGGTTTGTTTTTGCAACAAATGCTGGGCCCCAAAGCCAATTTTCAGGACAAATGTAATTCTGCAGTCTAACGTCAGATGCTACCATAAATTAGGAGAGAGAAATTTTTATTACACAGTTTCCAATGACTTGTGTTTTGACCTTGAGATAAATTGATGGAGATAAGATTCCTTGGCAAGATCAAAATGCTCTGTTGGGATTCCTTGTATTGTTCCTTTAGCATGAAAGGTAAGTCACTGCACTGCATGCCTCAATTCATATTAGAGGCTTATGTGGGTTTTGTTTTAAGATTTGAGTCTATTAGCACTGCCATATTCTTCAAACAGAAGATTGTAGATAACACAATTTAAAAGTGGGAAGCTTTGCAATTATAGTTTACATTATTACATTAAATATTATTAAGTAGTAAATACTGGAGAATTTAGGGACCATTTCTAATTCAGAAATAATAGCAGTTTGTAATGAAGTATATTGTGAAGACCTCCCTCCCTCCCTCCCTCCCTGCCTGCCTCCCTCCCCGCCTGCCTCCCTCCCTCCCTCCCTCCCTCCCTCCCTCCCTCCCTCCCTCCCTTCCTTCCTTCCTTCCTTCCTTCCTTCCTTCCTTCCTTCCTTCCTTCCTTCCTTCCTTCCTTCCTTCCTTCCTTCCTTCTGTCCTAATTGGACCCTAACAGAGAAGGGCCCTTTTATGACTCTTTCAAAAGGCCATGTTGGGGATCATAGACCCATGCAGACAAAAAGCCATGCAGGACAAAAGTTTCAGTGAGGTGGGGAATCTTTCGTGCCAGTGGAAAAACTGATAGGATCCAGCTTTCTTGCATTTAATCATGTTTTTCTGCCTGAACTAGTGAGTCACAGGAGTCAAACTGAACACAAATGACAATGTACAGAATAAAAACAAATCACTGGAGATTCTAAGTGAAGAAGAAGAGTTGTTTTTATACCCTGCTTTTCACTACCCGAAGGAGTCTCAGAGTGGCTTACAATCACCTTCCCTTCCCCTCCTCACAACAGGCATCCTGTGAGGTAGGGGGGGCTGAGAGAGCTCTGAGACAACTGCTCTTGAGAGAACAGCTCTGAGAGAACTGTGACTGACTCAAGGTCACCCAGCTGGCTGCATGTGGAAGAGTGGGGAATTAAGCTGGAGGTTCAAGTTAGGCTCTTTTTCTCGCTAAAATAATTGTTTGGAGTCTTTATTCTCATTAGGTATTCAGATTCAAAGTCAATGTGATGTAATGGTTAGGTGCTGGACTAGAACTGCTGTAGCATACAAATCAAGGGTATAGACACAAGGAAATTGTGTTCCACAGATGGAAATCCCTTCCATTCATGTTAATTGCCCGTGGGTTCAAACCTATATATATCTGAATTATGCGTCTGATTTCAGAATGTATAGAAGTATCTAAACATTTATTTTCTTCAGATAACAGAAATCCAGTTTCCAAAGCAGGGCATTTTGGAACTCACATAATGTCACGGTGCCTGCTGAGCCTGAGCCCCTGGCTCCAGCAGAGGAGCTAAGTCCCGCCAGGGATGAGCTCCCATCATCTGAAACTTCTGCACCTGACAGCATGGCGAGTGCTGAGGCGGGCCCAGCAACAGCTGGGGCAGATCCCCGCTTGCCTGGCACGCCCCCTGATTTGCCGCCACCAGTGTCTAGTCTGCGAGAGCAGTGCTGCCAGGACATGGTAGCCCCGCGGCAAGAGGCACACATGCACACTCGGTGCTCATTTAGCCCTGAGTACTAGCGGGAGCCAGGATGTGCTTGGAGTGTGCTAATTGCTGACCGCCTGGAGTACTATTTATTCATCACTGGCACATGGATACCTTGTGCCAGCAACTAGTCAGTTTGACGACGCTCTGCACCACCTCGCTCGGTTTCCTGCCTCCTGTCTTGTTTCCCTCAGCTCCTCGACCTCGGCTTGTTTGACTCCACTCAACTCTGCACCTTGAACCTTCTCTGCCTGGAGCCCTGACTCTCGGAACTCTGACCCTTGCTAACGGTTTGTGATTTGGACTTGGTTTCTCCGGTTGTTTGACTTGCCTGGTTCCCAACTCTGGACTGCCCCTCGACTACCCCGCCTGCCTTGCACCCTGAACTTGTTCTTCCCGGTGATTATTGGGTTGCCCGGTTCTGACCTCGGACTGTGTTTTGACCACCCCCATGCTTGCCTAGCCCCGCAGCCCGGCCCATGACACATAACACGCTTCATTTTATAGAGTGTTGTTCACTTAGTCTGTATGTTGGCCTTATATAATTATTTTTCATCATCTATATTTCATTTACACTTGACAGGCTAATATTTATAATTAGAAATGGCAATTGGCCATGAGAACATGAACATCTCTGATCTAACCTTACTGCTTTGCTCTCAGCAGGAAAATTCTTTCCAGTGGAGGCTGTACAAAATTCAGCTGTAAGATTGAGCAGAAAGCTAGCAGAGGAGATAACTGGAGCTATCATCCCCCCTCCAACATTGGGGTTGGGGGGGGGGAATAAGCTGCCACAGTTGTCTTAGAACTTTATTATTGCCATTGATCACATTTATGAAGATGACATAAACTTACAAACAGTTATAATGCAGAAAGGCAGTTACTACAATGTAAAGTGGTCCATCACATGCTCTGCATGACAACTTTATTACTGCTATGGACTAATGTTGCAACAGGGATATATAGTACCTATAAGTTATTTTGAAACTGAACAGCACAGGAGGCCAACATATTACTGGATAAAATTTATTTTTTTATGAGCAACAATAATTATATTGAACAGTTACACAAATGCAGAGGCACAAGGGAGCAGAGAAAGAGAGAGAGATTACAGCAGGGGTGTGTGAGGTTTTTTTGGTTGCAAAGGATGCTGATACAGGTGGAAGATTTCTGTGTTTCACAAATGGGTGTCTCAGATCTTACCCCAATTATTGACTGTTATTGAGATGGTTCTCCTTCATTATTGGACAATGTTATTATTATTATCCCAAGATACCTTCTGTGTAAACCCAGTATGATGAGATGTCCCAGAAGCAGAGACCCAGGCAAAGATACAGCCTACACAGTTATCATATTTGCATGTGTGGATTTAAAAGGTGTGATCAGACACCTGGGAAGTGTCCCACACCCGTTGGCAACCCATTTTGCTCTGCTGCAGAAGCAGAGTAAAAAGACACCAGGGAAAGTCCAGTAGCAAATGGGTTGCTACAGGCCATGAATGGATTTTCCCCTGCCTGATCACTGCAGCGTGCTCTAATGGTGTCAGGATGATCTGATCAGGCCATTCCGACTCTGTGCTGTTGTCCCCTCCTCAGTATGAACATCATTGCACACTCAATAGGGAGCCCTCGTGCTAGATGCAATTCATTGATTTCCCATTTAAGCGCATTGGGAACAAACGGCAAAAAACCCCAAACCCCAACTCACCTGCAGCTGTGTCTGATCATGCAGTGGTGGACTGCCCCCACAGCTTCAAAGGACTGTGTGATCACGCAACTGTGGGTCAAATTCTTCTGGGCGAAATAGCCTTGCTTCCCTCCCATGTTATCTCGTGCATGTGACCACCACCGTATGAATGTAAATTATATGACTTGCCCACCTCCATGTATCTCTAGTGTGAATATGGAACCCAGCATTTTGTTCTTCATACAGTCCTGGCAGTTCTGGATAAAAGCAGTTTGAAATGAATCGTCCAGTGTAAAATTGTCTCAATTGCATAAAGGGAAAAGGGGGTAAGAATGCATATACGATCCATTAGTTGGAGAAGTTGTGACTCAGTAGTTAAGGAAGTGTTTTGCAATTTGAATTCAGAAGATCCCTGGTTTAGTCTCAGTCTCTGACCTCTCCAGTGAATGGATAAGAACATAAGAACATAAGAGAAGCCAATGTTGAATCAGGCCAATGGCCCATCTAGTCCAACACTCTGACATACATTGGCCAAAAATACCAGGTGCCATTAGGAGGTCCAGCAGTGTTAGTGTTCACACTTCCCGGAAGCGGAATGAAGCAGGATAAACACGCTCTCTGGGATTTGCTACCACTTTCACCAGGTATCTTTTAAACGTGGGAACAAAGCGGTACACAACAGGTTGACTATGGGTGGGGAACGCCAGACAGATGTGCCTGTGTGAATGCCCCCTTTAATCTGGTTGTGAAATATTGCTGAAACGTGCCTATCTCAGGGCAAACTGCCAGTCTGAACTCAGTCTATGATTTCCCCTTCTGCAGCTCAGTCGTGGGAAATATCCAGTGGATGCCCGGCTCCCAATACTTGTGCAAGCAAACAGTCCACATAGCAACAACAATGCAACTGAGGGTGTCATCTGGGTGATGGTTACCTTTTGCTTGGACAAAATATGTTAGGAAACTGTGACAGCCAGAACCTGGAGTGCATTCTTGAGGGAAGAAGGGTGACTGTGCACCTCAGATGAGAAACTGAGAACATTTATTGCACAAAAACAGATAAATCAAAAAGGCCCTCAGTCTCTCCATAGCCCACAGCTACTTTGCTGCATATGGAAGGGATAGTGAAAACTAGGAATGAGTGGATGTCCTGTACTCCATTTCTTTTTATATTCATTTATATTTTTGCAAATGGTTTCAGATCTCCTGCTGTCCCCCTACCCTGGAATGAAGATCAGAGACTCTGGAAATCGGCCAAAATGAAATGATAACTGATCTGTAGCAATAGTTTTTATTTTTGCTTAGGGACTTCCTGACCAACTTCAGTGTGTGTTAATGTGGGCAGCCTATTGTTACACGTTAATAATCAAACTCTATCACAGATCCAACTTTGGGACAACAGTGTTATTATAGAAAGGGGATTTCTTTTTCTGAAATTCACTTTTTTAAATATATTCTGGGTTTTTTTTCTCTTTTAGAAGGATTTCTCTTTCATTTTTCTTTTATTTCTCTTTGAAAACCAATTAATGCACTCTTTTGTAACTTCAGCCCTTCTAGCTGTTTTAGGTTATACACCACAGGGTGTTGCTGATCTAGTGTCCTGGCCCCACTGCTGGACCTCCTGATGGCACCTGGTATTTTTGGCCACTGTGTGACAGAGTGTTGGACTAGATGGGCCATTGGCCTGATCCAACAATGGCTTCTCTTATGTTCTTATGTTCTTATGATGCTCGAGCAGGAGGGTAGGTAGGATTTGGGAAGGCATTCCCTTCCTCCCTTTCACTTTAATCAAAATGGAATTGATTAGAAACAGACTTCTAATTCCTAAAAAAGAGCAATAGAAATAGATCGTTAGATTTCAGAGAGAAACTAAATAAAGAGGAATTAAAAGAATTCTCATTAACGATTCGACAACAATGTATTTTTTTTCATTTCCTGCATACCAGAGAAAGGCCAGACTTCATCTCCAGTTTCCTAGCTCTTTTAGAAAGGCTTTAGAGATCACATGGGGCTGTCCACTCCTCCGTCTCCAGGGAAACTTTTGCCAGTCAGCTATGAGGGGATAGGCTTGATTGTCATCCCTTTACCCATGGATGCCTGAGCATTTGTTTCTACCATTTTGCAAAACCCCACAGTGCTTCTGTTGACTTGTGGTTGCCCATGCTGCAAGTGGAAGCAGACCAAGGCCAGCCAATCATATGCACAGAACTGTCACATTGGTTTTTTTAGAATCCCACTGCAAACAGTAAACACCCCACCTTCCAAAGCTATGCAGAGGGGGGAAATCCCAAATGCAGAAATCTATGCATGAGGTCCATGAACACTTATGGCTGTATTTGTCATAACAACACTAAAACTGAGAAGCCAGCAAGTACCAGCACCATCTGCAGTGCTAGAGGTGATCATGAGAACCATTCCACAGCTTCTAGCATTCTCTGCTTCAGAGACGCAGATAGAATAATAATTCTCCATTGCTCCTCCATTGAAAACATTAGAGCAACATTCGTTAAGGGAAGGGGAGGGTAATAACAATCCAAGAAAAAATGTTAATTTGTAGTGAAACTAAAATCTCAGTTCAGAACAGCACATTATAGTATGATTCAAACACTTTAAAGGTCCACCTTGATATTGCTCTTTATTTCATCTTATTACACCGAAAACATTATCCGTATCTTAGCCCTAAACAGAACATCGATATTAACACAGATTTCTTGCCACAGTTATACATGACTGACACTGTTTACTGGTCTCTGTAAGACTGGCTTGCATAGCTGCAGTTTGTATAAACCCAGGGATCACTGTAGAGATGGCAGATTCTGGCTTGCATCAAGGGAAACACCTTTCATTCCCTTTCTGTAAGAAATGGCCATTCTGTAGTTGTGCCCATCTTTATAGCTCTGTCCATCTTTCTTACACCTGTGGCTCAATAGACTGTAACTCTGTGGTAGAAAAGAATACACCCTTTGCAATTTTTGTGCAGAAAGTCCTAAATTCAATCCTTGGCTTCTTTAGTTAACATATCTCAGGTAACAGGATTTACTTCATCACTGGCAAGTCCAGACCTCACTCTTGGCAATCAACCTGTCTCTCCTTCCACCTTGTTGCCTGCAGGAAGAAACTTCAAGAGTCCAAAAGATGGAAGGGGATTCCCCGTGTTGCTCATACTGGGCTTCTTTCTCAGAGTCACCAAGACGTTCTGCTGTCTCCATGGGCTGCCATTGCCAGCTATTCCACAATGGATGTGTGCTGGGCTGACCCGTCTCTGTCAGCCAGATCTCAGAGGCTGTGGGTTTCTCCTCTGAGTCTGAGGGAGTTCTAAGAGCCAAGTCACCCCTTTCACTGCCTAGTCTGTTCTTGGTGGCTGTGTTGCACTTTCTCCTCCTCCTGAGAGCCTTTCATTTGAGATGTTGTATATCAGGTCACCATCAGTCAACCTGTACCTCCCAGACATGCATTAATTCTACCAAACTATATAAACTAGGTAAGTTACTGGAATAAGAACGTAAGAGAAGCCAATGTTGGATCAAGCCAATGGCCCATCTAGTCCAACACTCTGTCACACAGTGGCCAAAAATACAAGGTGCCATTAGGAGGAACAACCCACGGTAATAATGTCCACTGGGTGTTTCTGCGCAAGGTGCACTTGATTGCCCTGGAGAGGCAGCAGCAATATAATTGGATGTGCTCTGCTCTACTGCCCAATGAGGTGCTGGTGCAATGGGATCCTCCCCAAATTGCCCTGATGTGCTTATGCACATGATCATATATGCACACATGTGCACATAGCCAAATTACCAGGAAAAAGCTGTTTACAGCCGTGCCTCTGGGCCAGGAGTCTGAACACTCCCTTATGCCTCCTCCCAGTATGCTCCTGCATCAGTTGGCGCAGTGTGACTAGGAAAACCCAGAACGGTTTGTTCCGGGGCTTTTTTGCCATGACTCGCTCCCGCTTCAAACTGCCAGTCTGAACTCAGCCATAGAGTTGTTGAAACAAAAATGATCTTTTGTCCACAGAAGTGTTCCTCAGTTTCTCTCAGAGCCTCTTTCTAGGTACTGAGTCAAAAGTAGCCTTGAGATCCATGAATGCAACCACCAGCAATGCCTTCTTTAAAGTTATTATATTTGTCCATCAAATACTGAAGGGTGTAGCAATGATCAACAGCACTAGAGCCTGTTCTCGATCCAGAATTTCCTCTTCTTCCAAGCAGGTTGATAACTTTTTATAAAGAGCAGATAACGAACTAATAGGATGAATCACAAACAAATAGGACGGTAATTATGCAGATTCAAAGAATGATCTTTTTTATAGATTGGCAAAATCATTGCATGGCACCGGATTAGATTGGATTGACTGAGATGATTTCTAATTCTGGCTGTTTCTTCTTGCAAATTGCTGCCTTGCTGTTGCCTTTTGCAAATCGAACTTGCTAATTTTTAGTTTTGTATCATTTCCTGTCAACTTGCACCAAAGTCCCCTTCAACAAAGTATGCCCCTTTCCACCACATTATTTACAGTCCATAAATATTACATATTATACATCATAAATCGGCCTCTGATGGAAGTTAGTGTTTTTGCCAGATAATTATTGTTTTAATCTTTCCTGTGTTTTGCCTATTTTGACACGTGCTATTTTCTAAGCTACTTTCAGTCTCTGAATAGAAGGAGAGGGAGGGTGTAAATGTTCTAATAAGTGAATAAAATTAAGTTCATAGGTTAGATCCAACCGGCTTTTTGCTCTATCTCATCCAGTCCCCTTCATCATTACAGCCTCTGTCTCATGTGACTTTTGCCCATGCAGGTCCCATAATCTCCAGCATAGCCTTTTGGGTGGTCAAAGGGAACCCCTTCCTTCCTTTTTCACCAATCAAAAGGTGGGTTGGGTCCAATCCATTAACTGTATTTACCTTATAATGTGTATGTGCAAATGGTGACCATGCTGCAACAATATAAACAGATCTACAAAACCAACTGCAAAGAGAATGAAAGAGAATTGACAAAAATATAAATTGAAATGAAACAAGGAAGAGTGGATCATCCTCAGTAGTTAGCAATCAGCAATGCAACACACTCCTCATGACTTATGGGCATGTTATATTTTAAAGATCAAGCTGAAAAAATAACTGGGATTGGGCAGTTATTGCATATAGAGGAAACAGAAGACTGAATGGGAAATAATGGAAGGGTTGCATAGTTCACACCAGAATAACATATTCAATTGTGTAAAACACTAGCCCACACTTGGGATAGGATGGGAGATTAATCTAGATAAACATCACTGCATGTCATTCTGTCATGATGAATAGAATCAGCAGAGCGAAGTGGGTTTTGTACAGAGGAGGCTGGGCAAAAAGCCAGCCTACAGGGAGACCTGACGAACAGAATTTTAAAGCAAGCACCTTAATAAAGTATCTTGCCTTCAGCTTGGTCTGAACACTTTAATAAAACTCTTAATGCAACATATACCACCACCTCTATCCAGTGTATAGACAGTGCCACATTTATACATTCAGTGTTCTTCTAAGATTAAAACACACTATGGTGACCAAGTTATAAATACTCATTGGACCTTTAAGCATTTGTTTCTTTTTGTGAAGGCACACATTTCAAGGCTACTTAAGGTTGTTTAGGCATTTAAGATCTATTGAAGAATCAATGAAATCACAGGCTTTCCATCCTCAAATTGTACTGCTAGCCAGAACCTTAAATGACACTACATAAAAAGGAGTCTCTTCATACATTACCTTTTTTTAGATAAATAGATTAAAAACAAAAGAAAACAAAAAACATGTAACAAAAAAGTTCAGATGTGATCTTGGAATGAAAGACGGCTCCCAGCTGATTTCCTAAAATTGTTCTGAAATGGTATCTGCCTTGTATCCACTCCTTTTGAATTTCAATTTAATTTGGATGTTTTCGAAAGTTAATTCCAGAATGGTTCATTGGTGCCGTCTGCCACAGTGTTCACTCCCCGGGGTGACTTGTCTGCCCTTTCTGTTACCCTCTCCTGCCACTGAATGAAGACTTTTTTGTTTTGTTTTGTTTGGCATTCCCTCAATGATCACCACTTCCTAACCAATGTTTTTAATGTTTTGTATGTATTTTAACTTTTTTGTACATATTTCAACTGTTTTTTAAACTGCTTTAAAAATTGTTTTAATGATGTGTGTTTGGAAGGGGGTTATTTTAATGGTCTTATTATGTAATTTTCTGATGCATGTTTTAAATTATTAGCTTCCTGGGCAGTCCTTGAAAGGGCAGAAAGGTGGGATACAAATTTTGTGAGCAAACGACATAACTGGGGACCAAAGGTCTTACTCAGTATAGACCAGCTTTGCATCCATGCTCAGAGGCAGCATATCTATCTCCATGTGTCAGATGCTGGAGGAGAACCAGTGGGAAGAACTGTTGCCTTCATGCCCTGACTGTGTTTCCCAGCAGCTTCTGGCACACCACTTTTGGAATCAGGATGCTGAACCTGATGTCCCCTCAGTGTAATCCGAAAGTGTTCTTATGGTCATATTAAATGCTTGCTGTTTTCATGACTGACTTATTTCCCACTAAAAACAGATTAATAAAAGGGATAAGTCTGATGCACCGGTCTACACAGGCTTCCACTAAGGAATAATCTTTGAAATTCTTAAATCATTGTTGAAAAGGCCTTGCTGAGATTAAGTTTTACCAGCAGCACACTGATTCACAAATCATATCCTTTTTCATCCTCTTTGGAGGATCAATGCCTATCTAGTTACAGAATATGCAGTCAATGCAGGATCTCATTGATGGTTCATACTGGTTTTATCATATTGTTCAGAGGTTATCTTGTTAAATAAAGTCTGAAGGGCAGATTTATATGATCCAGATTCCGAAGATTGGTTTATGACATTGATTGTCCATATGAAGGTCATCCCAGCTTTGTGAATTATTCATTCCTTTAGGGAAGGGGTTCTTAACCTGTGGTCTTCAGGGGGAAGGGGGTGCATGAACCAGATGCATATTTTCTCTCTCTTCAGTTTCCTTCCTGTTAATTTGAAGTTGTCTTTGTGGGGGAAAATCCTTTTTTAATGTCATATTATGTTATTAAGGTATTCGTTCACTCCAAACAAATGTAGCCTGGCATAGGATGCATGGTCAGGTAATGTACAGTTCTCATTGCTGACATGTTTTGTCATCTGGAATAGCTTCCCATTGGTAGGAATTAAAGAAAAAGTTGTGTGTGTGTGTTAAGTGCCATCAAGTCACTTCCAGTTTATGGTGACCCTATGAATTAATGTCCTCCAAAATATCCTATTGCCCCCATTGTTGGAATAAAGAGACTCACACAGGTTGTGTTGGTATAAATAAAGGGCAGCTTTATTAAATTTAACTTTAAGTGAATGAACTGCAACTAGGCAAGCATCAACTAAAAACATAAGCTGAGGCAAAGGGATACACCTGGCCAGAAATGAACGGGCCACCGAGTCCATGGTGTAAGCCAAGGATAGCATGGCCATTGCTAGGCAGCAAGACATATGAGTAACCTGCTGAAAGGAATTCAGCCACCTCAAGCCTCAGAACTTGAAGGGAGGCCCAATCCAAGGGGCATTGCTGGCCGTTTTCATTCCCCTCTGAGGCTCATGCCAATGGATGGTTCCTGCCAAACTTGCCCACCCCCCAATCAAGCAGGGAGGGTCTGCCTGCTGGTGCTCACCATCCTAACCAAATCAGCCAGATTCCTGCCAAGGGAAAACCTAACGAATGGCCTCAGCCCTCAGGATTGCCCCAACCCCATCAGTTAATGATGAGTAGTTTCAAGACTGCTTCTGAGCAGCTGGCTGCAAGCATGACCCTTAGGCATGAGGCTATAAAAGCCAGCCAAGAGAGGCAGTTAGGCATGGACACAACATGTACGATAGACACTAAGACACTGCCTCGCCTGACTTCTGGACCCCTGACTTTGGACTGAATGACCCTGCCTTGCCTGACTTCCGGCACCTGGTTTTCATAGCCTGCAAGCCAGTACACTATGCCATCAGCATGCAGCTGGGTGAAAATAATGACCTCTCTCAGTGCAATTAGCTCCTAGTTTTAGTCCTGGTTTGTCAAGAAATGGGGACAGCATATGAAGCTGTTCAGTACTAAACAGAAGTTTGCTGGTTGTCCAGAGGATAAGACTTGAAATACTTTGGGCAGAAGTTTCACTTTTTTTGAGAGCAAAGGAAAGCCCACTGTGATGGACTGTGATTTTTAAAAGCTTAGAAGTGCTGTGTAAACAGATAAAGATTTTTAAGAGTTAATTCTTCACAGAGCCACAGAGCCTTGAGTGATAGGCTGTTCCAAGAGATCTGAGTGGTTAGCATCAGCTGAGTGGAGAAAGACTTCTGAACTGGATGCTGAGGAGAATTCAGTCTCATTTCAGCCCTCGCTGAGATAAGAACATAAGAACATAACAGAAGCTAACGTTGGATCAGGCCAATGGCCCATCCAGTCCAACACTGTCACACAGTGGCCAAAAATACCAGGTGCCATCAGGAGGTCCATCAGTGGGGCCAGGACACTAGAAGCTCTCCCACTGTTGCCCCCCCAAGCACCAAAAATACAGAGCACCACTTGCCCCAGAATTCCTATCTATACCTTGTGGCTAATAGCCACTGATGGATCTCTGCTCCATATGTTTATCTAATACCCTCTTGAAGCCGTCCATTCTTGTAGCTGCCACCACTTCCTGTGGCAGTGAATTCCATGTGTTAATCACTCTTTGGGTGAAGAAGTATTTCCTTTTATCTGTTCTAACAGCAATTTCATTGAGTGCCCATGAGTTTATTTATTTGTTCAAATGTATACCCCACCCTCCCAGCCTAGGCTGGCTCACTTCTTGTATTGTGAGAAAGGTAGAAAAGTACGTCTTTTTCTACCTGCTCTATCTCATGCATAATCTTATAAATCTCGATCATGTCACCCCTCAGCTGTCATTTCTCCAAGCTAAAGAGCCCCAAGTGCTTTAACCTTTCTACAGAGGGAAAGTGTTCCAACCCTTTTATCATTCTAGTTGCCCTTTTCTGCACTTTTTCCAGTGCTATAATATCCTTTTTGAGGTGTGGTGACCACAATTGTACACAGTATTCCAAATGAGGTCGCATCATTGATTTATACAGTTGAGTATTGACAGTTTTGGAATTCTGCCCTAACTATGAGCAGTTTAACACAGACAGGAGAACTGGGGGGAGGCTGACAAGGAAGTTTGGGAAGTAGGCAAAGATTCCTATTTGGGCCAAAGAAAGGGAATAGATCTTCTAGTGAGAGGAGAATTTCCCTACCCAGTCAAACAAGGAGTTAGCTCTGAAGAGTGAAGAGATCCCTGGTCTGGTGTCATTAGAAACTGCCTTTGGAGAACTTAAGAGTCAGTTAAAAACTCAAGATGAGTATTGGCGTTTTGAGAGAAGGGGTTGGGTACTGGAAAGAGTGTACCAGCCTTCTGGAAACCAAAAGAGTCAGAGAATACTCAAAGAAAGTATACTGGCGTATTTGGGAAAATATTGGAAGAAAAACCTCTCAACATAAAGATTTTAAGTTACCTTGAATAGCTTAAGAAACTCTCATTAACCTAAAACATAGGAAATAAAGTTTGTGCATGTACTGGTTTTACCTCAGAAATTTCAGCCCTTGATTTCACCTGACCTTTCCTTGCTGTGTTGAATAAAATATTTTGTTAATTTGGAATATAAAAATGTCTTGAGTGTCATTAAAGTTAAAGGGGGCTCCCAATCCTTCCTTCAGTTTCCAGGGCTGAGAAAATAGCCAAAATATTATATTGTGACAGGGTAGAATAGCCAGAGTTCTTCAGCAAAGGAGAAACACATTACTAGGGCATCTCAGTCAGTAAAAGGAAAGAAAAATGGAGGGAAAATCTTTCCTCTGAGGGAGAGAAGTGGACAGGGGCAGTCATGCCTACACTCAGAACAAATTGACAGGGAGCTATCTATCTATCTATCTATCTATCTATCTATCTATCTATCTATCTATCTATCTATCTATCATCTATCTATCTATCTATCTATCTATCATCTATCTATCTATCATCTATCTATCTATCATCTATCTACATCTATCTATCTATCTATCTCTTCTCTATCTCTGCTCATATAGCAATAGCCTTGAGCAGAAAATAAAATTATAACATAAGATAATGCCTTACTTAGTGTTATTCTTCAGTTGTTTAATTATTGGCCCAGAAAGAGTAACAAAATCATTTATACCCAATAGTAACCACATCACCTGTACCCTCATACTGTCAGTTGCCTCAGTGGGTATTTCCTTATTTCTAAGTAAAGGAGTAATTAAACTAGCCCTCAGCTCATAAAATAAAGGACATTCCATAACTGTATGTTCAATTGTTTCAATTTTATCATGTGAGCATGTACATGTTCTATTTGAATATTGCTGTTGTTCAGTCACACAGTCAAGTCCGACTCTTTGCGACCCCACGGACCACATCACGCCAGGCCCTCCTGTCTTCCATCGTGCTCCAGAATTTGCTTAATTTCATGTTTGTTGCCTCGATAACAATGGAAGGGCATTCATTCTTGCCAGGGTAAAAGCTCTTCTGAGCTTCGGGAGGGTTATGCCCAAATAAGATGCCAAACATACCCTACGGGCCCTAACAGATCTACTATTATTATCCAGTTTTTTTACACACATTTTAATTAGCCTAGTTATTTCTGTGATTTCTGTAGTCTTTACCATATCATTTGTTATTCCTAAACATTTCATTTTCTTTTCTAATAGATGATCCCAGTGGCTAATATGAACATCTTCCTGTACAAGACTGAGTAGAGTAGGCCCATCCTCAGATTTTAAGATTTTAACTTTCAAGAGGAATACTTAGTTTTATCCATGCCTTGGCCTCCATTGATGGTTCATGGAGTTCATCTCTCAGTGCTATGCCTGAAACACATCTAGGAGTATCCAACAAGTGTCAAAAGAAATCATACTGAATATGGTCCATTTTCTCAGAGATAGCATCAGTCCAAATTTCTGCACCATATAAAAACTGGACTGTGTCTTTAGCATTATATACCTTTAAAGCCAAGGGGACAAACTCACCTCCTGCTCTATAAAAATAATTTACAATTGTCCTCCTGACTTCCAAGGCAGCATTTCTCACCAGGTTTAAGTGTGGTTTCCATGTAAGAAGTGCATTGAAATAAATTCCCAAGTATTTAAATTGATTAACCTGTTCCATAGATTAACCTGCTATATTCCAACTGAAAATTTTCTCTCTTTTCTTTTTACTAAATACTAAAACCTTAGATTTTGTTGCATTAATGGACAGACCTTCACGATTATAGTAGTCCTCAAAATTTGTAAGCAGTTTGTGAAGCCCCACAACCGATCTGGACATTAGCACTGCGTCATCTGCATATAAAATAATTGGATTTTCACATTTAGATAAATATGGGAGAGGGAAATCATTCCTCAAAAGGCAAAGTCTGAGATTGTTAATATACAAATTGAACCACAGGAGTGCAAGAATACATCCCAGTTTAATGCCTTTGTCTAAGGAGAGTACCCCAGATAACTGGCCTAGCTCCCCACACCTGACACAGATGGTTGGACAGCTATATAGCTGTTGTATTAAATAAGGTAGATAAGATTCAATGTCATACTTCTTCAGCTTTTCCCATAATCTGGGCCTGCCAATATACCTTCTCTAGAGCTCATATATTTATCTACTAGGTATTGGAGTGTATGACAATGATCAATTGTACTTTCTCCTTTCCTGAAGCCTGCCTGCTCATTCCCAAGAACATTATTTTCTTCAACTCAGGATCTAAGCTTTCCAAAGAACATTTCAGCATAAAATTTTCCCATGGTGGACAACAAGCTTATTGAACGATAATTTGTTGGATCCATTGGATCCCCCTTTTATAAATTGGGACAATTATTGCAGTATGCCAAGCTTCAGGTATATGTGCCATCTTATTTATATGTGTAAAAATTAAGGCCAGAATTTGTGCCCACTAGTTTAGGTCAATTTAAAACAGTTCTGTTTACTTCTCCATTTTTTTCCTTACAATTTTTATATGTGCTTTTTCCTCTCTGCTGCCTTACTTGGTAGGCTAACCATCTTGTCAGTTTGTTGGCATTTTCAAAGAAGTTCTGTTTGGCAAAAGTAAGTTTCTTTGCTAATTCAAGTGAGAGCAAACAATTCATCTCATGCAATAGCAATTTAATCTTACTCCATCTTCTTATCCCTACTGAGTCTTTCTCCTCCTGTTCTAGAATTTCCTTTTGCAGGTTTAAATATTCTTTATTTCTCTTCCCATTTATTCGAGCAGCTTCCTTTATTAGTTGACCTCTCGGGTAAGCCTTAAACGCATCCCAGACAATTTTCAGAGGCATCCCTGGCTGTATGTTTTCTTTAAAGAAAAATTGAAACTCCTCCATCAGTTGTTTTTACTAGTTTTCTATCCTTCAATATGGAAAGTCCATCTACTTTTAGGTCTTGTTTCCTGCAGCTCCAAAGTAATTGGTCTATGATCTGCATAAGTTTCCACTTCAATTTCTGCTTCCAATAAGTCTTTAGTCATTGTGCTTGAAATCAAGTCTTGACCAAGAGTCATGTCTAGCGGAGAAGAAAGTATACTGCTGTTTTTTTGGGTTTCTCACTCTCCAAGCATCTATTAATTGCCATTCTTCTATCATCTAACATAGCGATTCCAGGAACTCGTTCCTTCCTGTTTTCTTTTCGTATACATTTGCTTTTCTATCTTCCTTCTTGTCAAATACCGCATTGCAATCCCCAATTATACAAATTTCTTGAAATTCCTGTTTTGAGATAAGTTTGTGAAGTCTTTTATAGAATTTTTCCTGGTGTTGATTCGGGGCATATATATTAACTATGATTGTCTTTTTGGTTTGTCTTTGAATAGCCACCATTACAATTCTTCCATCCTGAGATGCGTAGAGTAATTCTGGTTGAAGGTATTCTTTAACATAGGTAACGACTCCTCTTTTCTTTTTTTTTTCTCATCTGCAACTACAAACAGTTTCCCTAACCCCTTAATATTTAAGTGTTTTTTGTCTCCTTTTCTTATATGTGTTTCTTGAATACATACTATATCTGCATTTTGTTTTTTAAGTTGGTGAAGTATTCTTCTCCTTTTTTGTGGTCCATTTAAGCCATTAACATTCACTGAAATAAACTTTATTTTCCTTCCATCCATCTTGATTTCTTTTCTGATGTTCCTGTTTGTCTCTTGCCCGTTGTCTCATATCAATTGGGGATCTCTTGAATCTGTACATTTTCTGTCTTGGAGGTTTTGCTGGAAGTGCTGCCACATCCAAAGACTCCATTTTTCCTCCTCCTCCATTTTCTTCTTCTCCTTCTTCTCTTTCTTCTTGTTCTTCTGAAAGTTCCTCCTCATAAGTCTTCAGGAAATCCATCACCTTAAAAACTGAGGTTATTCTAAATCTTTTCTCCCCATACACAAAGAAGAGGCCCTCCGGTAAAATCCATCTGTAGCTAACATCATTATTTCTCAGCAATGCCATCAATTCAGCATATTCCTTTCTCTTCTCTTGGACCCTCCATGGAATATCCTTCAGTACGTTTATCTCAACTTCATTCAACTTCAAAGGTGAGGCATTTACTTCTCTTAGTATCTTGTCTCTTACTGCTCTCTTATGGAATCAGATTTGTACTTCCCTCGGGACTTGAAATCGTCTTGTATACTTTGAATTCATTCTGAAGGCCGTATCTATTGTTGCTTAATCAAGGTCTTAATTTCAGTGGCTGATACTGCAGATCATTCTTTCATATCTGGTGGCAGTTTTGGTCTACCGTCCAGGATACCTCCATTTTTATTTGCAAAAATAGTAGTAAAAAAGGCTTCCCAGACAGCTGCCAGGATGTGGCAAGTTACAGGGAACCTTTTATTTAATACTTTTTCTACTTTTTTTACAGCCCAGAATAAACATTCCCATTTTTATGGGCCTCAGACTTCTTAATTGTCAGTAATTTTTTGTATTCTTTTTTCAGTTTCAAAATACTCGGCAATACCTCTATTCTATTTGAGTTTTTAAACTGTCTGTGTAAACTCCTAATTGTCCTTTAAATTGCCTTGCAATCAGTATCATACCAGTTATTTCTACTTGGTATGTCCTGTCTCTTAGGCTTTACTCCATCTGTTACCAGGACTGGCTGAAAAAAAATCTGTTCATTCAGTAAGGAAGTCCATGATTCCCATGTTCTTAATTGCATTGGGAGCCTATATGGCTAGATTTTATCAGACTTGTTTTTGCTTTCACTTTCTCTTCCGTAGCTTCACAAGAAGAGTTCACTCATGGCTTGGATATTTTTGGCCATATAAATGAAGTAAATCTATTGATTCAAGGCCTTGCAGTCACTATTATGGATGCTGCTGAAAAACTATGAGCCCTTTTGGCTAAGCTGCCATTCTGGAAGAGATTGGAAGTGGACAGCTATGCAAGCTTTCCAATGCTAGAGGAAGTTCTTCTCCAACTTGGAGATGAGAGTATTAAAGTAATCCATCCCTTGCTGACATTGCATTAGTGATGCAGACCTTTCCAAAGATGACCTTCTAGACTTGAGGATAACAGATATGGTGCAACATGAATTCATCTCAAATTGTTTTGGAGAATTCTGGTGTTTCTTGAAATGAACCTACGTCTGGCAAAGTGAGCTCTGATTCCAGAGCCCTGATTCCATTTGCTGCTACATACCCTTGTGAGTCACAGTTTTCAGCACTTATTGCCATTGAAACAAAAAAGTTGAAATTGATTGGATGTCAGAGACAATACACACATTGACGTATCAGGGACGACTCCACATTTTCAGCTCTTTATGCAAGCCAAAGAACAGCAGACTTCTCATTGAAATTTACTTTTGAGCAGAATAAAAGTTTACTTTTTGTCTTATTTGTGCAATTTGGATTTATTTCCACTTTCCCCAGGAAGTGGCGATTAAAATTAACTGTATGCAAAATCTTGTTTGTGTTTATGTGCATTTTTCTGGGGTGGGGATCCATAGTTTTCATCAGATTTACAACAGGAACCAGCCCTAGAACAAGACCTATGGTACCTAGAGTGCTGGTCTGGGCCAGGACTAGTGCAGTTGTGCCAAGGTGACCTAAATACTGCCAGCTCAGGGCTTTTATCAGAACTGGCACCAAGACCAATGTTCAGAATGTCTAAAGAATACTCTGGTGCTTCTTTTTTGCTGCCTAGAAACATGATGGGAAAATACCGTCCTCTACACTTTAAGTTCTGTGCTGCTGAATCAAGCAGAATCAAACCACAGTTACAAAGATGTCACCATGAAGAATCTGACCTGACAGACTGGCTATTCTGTTTCAGGATCCTTATTACAGGACAGATGTTGTTAGTGTAAGTAGCTACCATTATGTAATAGTATTTTCTGTAAAAAAATATCCTTTTGGTGATGTCAGTATGTTATAATTTTCTTATCCTCCTATGTCTCTTGTAAATTTTATAATAACTTAAAAAAAAAGAGTTTTAGACTTTTAATGAGATATTGAGATGGGCATGAACTGCAAAAACGTGGTTTGGTTTTTGGGTGAACCACGAACCAAGCCACAAACCGGTTTCCTTTCTGATGAACTGGCTTGGTTTGTGGTTGGTGGGCCCAGCAAAACTTGTTTAAAGGGACTAAAGTCTAGGACTACAGTCCAAGACATCCTTCCTTGCAAAATGAGTCCCATTGGACACCCTGGGACTTAGTCTTTGAAAAGAGAATGACAGATTATGATCTGAGTATCAGACTGGGGAGACTTGGGTTCAGAGCCCTATGCTGCCAGGAAGATCACTGAGTGTCCTTTGATCAATCCGTAGGATGGAGTTAAACTAAATTAGCTGTTTTCTCTCATTCCCTCTTCCAACTGCAAACCCTCTCATCTAATTTCTCAAGGTCCCCTATCCCCCAGGAGCAGCATTTCAGAAAGATTGATGGACTGTAGCGGGAAGAATTAGGAGGGAAATTTCCATTGTGTGAATTAAAAAATTATCCTGGATCTAACCCATCCTCTCTCAGCCTAACTTGCTTTACAAATGAGGATCAAATAGGTAAAAGAGAATGATTTATGCTACCCTGAGCTTGTTAGATGAAGGGAAGGATAAAAGCATGGCAGATAACAAAAGAAGGGGCTGAAAGAAGATGAATCATTGAAACCCTTGTAATCAGCAGTACATAAATATGTCTAGCAGATGATCTCTTTTATATATATTTTTTCTAACAATGTTTAGTCTTTGGGTGCAAGTTATTCTGATGCTGAGCATTTTGGTGCCAAGCATGGAAACAGGATTAAGGGAATATTATTTTGATTAACTCAAATGCTCTTGACTCTGAAATCCCATTTTTAAACCTGCAGCCTCTTGACATTTTCCAAATGCTGTTAAGAGCCATTGTGTGTAATTTTGCAATTATGAAAAATAATTCATTAGTTTTCTTCTTTGGGTCTGTGAATGATTGTAAGACAGGCCTGAGCTTTTGGGTTAATAAAGCTTTATCCGTTCTGCTGGCAACATGCCAAACTTGGCAGCGAAAATGAAAGCTTGTCATTTATACAGTTTGCTGGCATAGCTCTCCAGAGTTCTTCCAGCTAAATTCAGGTCCAGTAGCACATTAGAGACCAACAAGGTTTTGGAAGCATAAGCTTTCAAGACCCAAAGCGAACTGAAGGCACCAAAACTCGGTAGATACCAAGCACACACCCCTAACAGCTATCCCCTGAAACTCTGCTCTTGCAGTATCTCATTTGCTGAAATTTGTTATTCTTTTTTTCTCCCTGCTCACATAGGATGTAATGTATATCTTTTGTAGAACAGAATATTCTAACACAAGATTTATCTTGGTCCCTAGTGTCACAATATCAACCTTCCTCAAACTGCTTCCAAGAATGATGGACCATAGTTTCAGCAAAGCCAGGAACACAGGCTATGAATTTTAGATAAGAACTTGCCTTTTTAATAATATCCAGATTCAAGACACTACATATAGGCTTGATTCATTTCCCTCAAAAAAGTTCCAAACCTACAGGAATCAAAGATCCATGGCTTAAAAATCTAGTAATGTGCTCATCACAGCAAATCTTGTTCCAAAGGAGTGCTAGGATGCACACTTAAAAAGCTGCTAAAATAGATATTGGGGATTGGATAGGCTACAGTTACTAGGAAACAGTGCGATTCTGAGTGGGGAAGCTTTTAACTTTCTACTTCTTTTTCCCCTGTCACAGAGCTGGTGCAATACTCACAAAAAGCATGCTTGAAATCAAACTTACTCTGTCTATAGTGCCTGTTTGCTCTTGAGTCAAGCACTGCACATGCGCACATTGATGATGCATTTGCAATGTAAAATATGGACTATTTCAAGTGCATTTTGAGTGCCATTGAAAGCATTCATTATTATGTGGGTGCATGATCAGAAGTTATTGGATTGTTGGGGTTAGGGGGAAACTCATTTTCTTGGCTTTCCAGATCTATTTGGGAAACTGAAAAAATCTAGAGTTCCCATTATCCTGAAAGAAGTCTATAGTCCTGGTCTCATGTGGTGGAAAATGCGGGGGGGAGGCGTGGCTATTTGTGCCACTTGCAATTTAAGCTGCCGGTACCTGATCTGATGGCAGCAGTGGTGGACTGGGGTTGTTTCTGGCGGCATGTGTTCCTGGGACATGTCAACGCCGCAAAAGGAATGTGCTGGAGCGATCAGACGGAGGACGTCTGTCTGTGGCCCGTCACAAGCATTTGCTACTGGATTTTCCCAGGTAGTTTTTTAATTCGCAGCTTTGGCTGGGCAGTACGGGTTGGGGGCGGGTGCATGACGCTTGCCAGATGTGTCCATGTGATCGTGCCCATTAACTCTGCCTGGCATTCATCCCTCTCACGTGGCTAATGGTGCATGTGATCGGAGCCTATGCCACCTTTCCAGAGAATCTGCTCGAGGCAGCTTATAAAATAAAACAATAAAAACATCAAAAGCCATAACAGACAACAGAGCACTGTGCATAATAATACCTTGCTTGAACCAGCATGTCTCAAACAATGATCTAAGAGGCTTCAGTGCATCACTGAGTCATTTCCCCCCCCCTGGGATCCCATCATGACATCTCTTTTCTCTGATTCACTCTTGGCTTATCACATACCTCCTAGATTGGCCAATGCATTATTTCATCTCTTTTGTAGTCCATGTTGACTAAATGATTAAGTAACATAAATGAAAAAAAAAATCAAACCTGTGACAAATAACTTATTGGCAAATACTAATGCAAAAAATTTTACTGATACCATCCAATGCCATTAAAAATTGAAAGTTACACAAATAGAAAATTTTCATAATCAATTCAGTTAGGAAAAGTATGAGTGATTAAGGCAACAGAGGTGCCCAAACTGATTAAAGTGAAGGAAAGAGATAGGTTCCTAACTACATCACTAGGAGGGAGGGAGGGAGGGAGGGAGGGAGGGAGGGAGGGAGGGAGGGAGGGAGGAGAGAGAGAGAGACTGTTGTGGAACTTCAGAGAAGCAGGATACTGCCCTAAGCATAGCAATCTGGAGACAGGTGAGGAATGACACCTGTCAGAAAAGGAGGTGCTGACCTCACTATCCTATCTAACTGACCTTTTCTCTTGCTAACCCCTGCAGGGTCTTCTTTGTACACCAAACATTGCTTATTCAAGCACCCCTTCTCAAGGTCCAGTGTACAAAGTCTCACCCCTACCGATCCTTCTGCCAACTGGCTTCCCTTTATTCTGAAATCCAGCTGTGACTTTGGTTTTGCAGAGCTCTGAATATGCAAAAGACTGACTGGTCAGAGACCAAGAAAATGGCAATGATTTGGATGGTAAAACCATTAAACAGAAGGATCTGTGTACTTATTTAGGAAATATGTATGCTGCCTCTCCAGACCTGCATGAGGCGATTCACAACGATAAAATAAAGCCAAGCCGACTATAAAAAAATCATGCCAATCAAATTTCAATAAAACAAAACAGGTCAATAAAAACACACCAGTAATAACACACCCTAACTCCTGTCCCCCATGGCCTTTCTGTCTCACATTACTCTACACGCATTTGTGCCATTCATTCACTCAAGCTGCCTACGAGATCTTGCTCTGCTCTCGCTTTACTTTTACAGTCATCAGATGTCACAGAGAGGCTGTAGAGCCCCTTGAATGATGCTGCCCCAACCAAACATGCTTTACGCAGGTGTTGGTAAATGCTAGCACACAGAGTATTTTGTTCACCCCCAGGCATGCCATAAATTATGCAGTATAACTTCCCCACTAAGCCTCCTGCACCTACAGTAGTACTGTAGATAAATAATACAAACATCCACAATGTGTAGAGCTTTGAAGCTGCCAGAAACTTACTGTGACTGGATTGCAAGTGCTTGAGACATGGGTTAAGATGCAGTTTTAAAGTGCCTTAACATGGGAACTCAATTGACTGGGCTAAATGTTTGAGGAGAAGATGGAATGCTTTAGTGAGAAGTGCTTTTCCATCAACAAGCTACCAGCTTGGTCGATCTGTTTCCTTACTACATCAGATGGGTATTGTAATTCCAAAAATGTCTGTTGCAGATCCTGCAGGTAAGAATCTCTCTCTGAGGGATCAGAAGAGATACAGCTGTAATGCAGAGCTTGGATGTAGACGGTGGATTGCTTGCATGTATAGGGTGGTTACTGGAGGCATGCAGATGTATTTTAATTACTATGTGCATTGTACCTTCATATCCTGAGTTCCTTCTTTGAAACACCCCTCCCATCTTCTGACTGGCATATAAGGACTCAGAAATCTCCATTTCAATTCATATCAGACTTCCAAAATCTTGTTGGTGTCTAAGGTGCTACTGGACTCAAATCTATCTGGAAGAACACTGAAGAGCTATGCCAGCAAACTATGAATGGCAAGACTGGGACCAAAGAGATCCAGGTTCAAGTCCCCAGTTGGTTAGGAAGCCCATTGGGTGACTTTGGGCCATTTACAGCTTAATTTATTTCACCAGCCTTTTGTGTGAATTAGTTGGAGGAGGGGAGAACTAGGGATGCTTCTTGGAGAAAAGGAGGATAAAATGTAATCATCATGCAACCAGGTGAGTGTGCACTAAATTTCTGTAGAGAAAAGGGGTTCACATTGCACAGCCATTGTGCATTTTGTTCAGGGTAGCCAAGCTTGCTCCTGGAAATCCTGGGAGGATTTGTGGATGGGGCAGGGGGAGGGGGAGTGTTGTGCAACCACTTGGTGCAATGCTGTGCCATAGGCCTATTATGCACACATGTCTTTCTGCAGATTTTCAGAGCAGTACACCTTTAATCGAGTTTGGATTCTGTGCTCACATTACGCACCATTCTTTTTTCTCCAGTGTATTTATTTTGCAGCTACAATACCTCCCCCCCCCTGCACTTTTCTAAATTGGGGCAGAACATCACTTGTGACGTGTGGAGGTGGTGTCCAAAGGTTTTTTTTAAAAACGATTATGCAATTGTCCTATCACAACTGTGCAGTAGCATCCAGTAAGCACCTTCCATTTAAGTCCTTGGTTCAGGTTTTGTGCGTGCATTTTAGTGTTAGTTTATTGAATGAAAGGGAACAGAAAGGAATGCAGGGAAAGGGGGAAAACCCACTGTTGAAACTGACAAGACATTTTCTGAAACTGACAAGCAGTTGCAATGCCCCATTTTCCATATTGCCGAGTACTAGGGGATTCTCTGCTGTGAAAAATGGGAACGAGTCATACAATCTCATAATATGGGGGAATATGTTGAGTATACAGAATGGATGGTAGAACCCACTGGCACTGGCACTGGCACTGCAAGCTGTGATTGTTGGCAACATGTCTGTGTGCGTACATGCACATACCTGTGCAAAGTCAGCTGCAACTCCACCAGCTTTGCACAGGGCTGCAATTTGTATGGGGGAGGAGTCCTCCAGCAGAAGCTCTGAAGAGTTTTTTTAGTCTTTTACTACTAAACTGAAAAAAGGGGGGGTATTTTTCCCAATGCCCTTGTGCAGCTGCATAGTAACACTAATTTCCTACCCTTTCATGCAAATTCGCATGGTTTTCTCTTTGTGGTTCTCTAATTTGATCCTGTGCACTTGTTATGATTTTGGCAGTTTTTTAAAAGCCTGTCCTGTGCAGATTGCACTGTTCCTCAAAATGGATTGATCCCAAGTGATTCTTAAGTTCGGCATTTCGCAGAAAGTCCGTGTGGCTAAGCTGCCATTTTAATATAAGGTTCCAGAAATGCCCCCCCAACTTTGTTTCCCAAAACATGAAAGGGAAAAAAAAGTTTTCAAAGCTTTAGGCCCCACATCCAAATCTCTCTTCCTCTTTACATCTCATGTCAATTTCATTCTACACTGACAATCCCCGCCCCTTTATTTTGTTTGCATGCAGCGCTGAAATCCTTTTCCTTGCACTAGGGATGCCTGCTCTCCGGTCCCCCTTTTAAGTCAATACCAGCAAGGAACTAAACCTCATGCAGTTCCTTTTAAACTCCCCCCCCCATCATTTTCTTTAACTCAGCAATCTGAGACTAGCAATAGTCTCCTATCACTAGACTCATGCTGCTTGTCAAAAAAATTAAAATTTTTAAAATGAAGGGAAAATGGAGCTTGTACGCCAATGAAGGGGGAGGAGGTAGAAGATGCAGAGTGGGCAGAATGACCTTGATGTGGGTAGGGAGTGATCTTTGAGGGGTGGCAAAAGGACAATGGAAATCCAAGAGAATCTGAACACTTTTGAATTACCTTCAGCTTGGAAGTGAAACAAGGGAAAAACTGGCACAAAGATGCTGTCAGAAAACCTAGGGAAACAGCAACCAGAAAGTGAATGGAGTGCTGAATGGAGGAAAACCAATGCAGAACAACAAAGAAAACCCGATGGACATGCACAATGAAATTGAGGGAAAACATGCATGCATAACAGACCATAGAGACTGGGGAACTTTCTGAAGCACTGTGGATGCAGAGACTGGAAGTGATGTTGCCATGTCTGCAATGTCATCTTTCCTGACTTATCTCACTTCAAGTTTAGGCAGAACAGGGAAGAGGCAGAGTGGGAGAGCTGGAGGAGACGTGGGTGGGGGTGGGTAGGCAACCTGGCAAGCCCAGTTTTGTTTCACTATGTGTACATGGCACTGATTTGTGCTACCAGAGAGCTCAGTGTTTCCTAGGAGTGATTTACTGACAAGAACTATCAGGAAAACTGAGGACAAAAATGTAGACGGATGCAATCAAAGGACAAAACACATTACTTCACCTTGTCTTTAGGGGCTAGCTCTTCTTGATCATTCATTTTGGGAATTTCTATGCCACCTCTCCAGGAAACCTGACTAAGGTGGCTTACAAAATAAAACATGGCAAAAAATTAAAAATATCCTAAATGTTATTAAAATACAGTATTCAAAACATGTGTTTATACATGTTGTACAATCAAGTCACAGCCAATTTACAGCAAGCCCATGGAATTTTCAAGGCAAGAGGCTAAGAGAGGTGGTTTGCCATTGTCTTCTGCTTCACAGCAACCCTGCAGTCTCCCATCCCAAGTAGTAAACAGGGCTGACCCTGCTTAGCTTCCAAGCTCTGATGAGATGCCTGGGCCATCCAAGTCAGGGCATTCAAAACATAGCAGTGCATAAACATGAAGCAGTTTAAAATGGGTCTTAATTTTTTAAGAAGATCCTTTCTTAAAAGGTTGGGTTAACGGGAATATTTATGCCTAGTGTCTAAAAGACAGTAGACTAGGTATCAAGCTAGCCTAAAGGGGAAGGGCATTCCACAGGTGAGGTGGCACTGCTGAAAAAGCCCTTTACCCAGTTGCCACCCATCTCACCTCTGAAAGTAGGGGCACAGAGAGCAAGTTTTGTGAGGAGGATCTTAGCTGGCAGGCTGGACCCTATGGGAGGAGGTAGTCCTTCAGGTACCAAGGCCACAAGCCATTTAGGACTTTGAAGAGAAGAAGAAGAAGAAGAAGAAGAAGAAGAGGAAGAAGAAGAAGAAGAAGAAGAAGAAGAAGAAGAAGAAGAAGAAGAAGAAGAAGAAGAAGAAGAGATTGGATTTATACCCCGTCCTTCACTACCCAAGGGAGTCTCAGAGCAGCTTACAAATTCCTTTCTCTTCCCCTCCCCACAACAGACACCCTGTGAGGTAGGTGGGGCTGAGAGAGCTGTGACAGAAACGGCTCTTTTTCAAGAACAGCTGTGCCAGAATTATGGCTTGCCCAAGGTCATCCAGCAGGTACAAATGGAGAAGTGGGGAATCAAACCCGGTTCTCCCAGATTAGAGTCCACACACTTAACCACTACACCAAACTGTAGTAAAGAAACAGCACCTTCAATTGTGCTTGGAAACAACTGGGCTGACAGTGGAGTGATTACAGTCCTTGCACCCCACCCCTGACGGAAGCCTGGCTGCCACATTTTGAATGAGCTGAAGTTTTCAGACCATTTTCAAAGGCAGCTGTGGCCAAGTTTTGTTTGTACTTGAAATATAGAATGTTGACTGAAATGTATGTACCAAATATCATTCTGCTATCTCAACATTGCATTACAAACAAATGAAGGTATTGTCAAATGAATGAGTTAAACCTGATCTGTGACCTCTAATACTGCAGTCCTAAACAGAGTTACACCTTTCTAAACCCATAGAAGTCAATGGTATTAGATGGGTGTAAGGCTGCTTAGGATTGTCGTGTAAATTGGATTCTTTTTCATTTCACAAATGTCCAAATGAGAGGGGTTTTTTTTGTTAGAGAAAATGAAATTGACCAGTTGACCAGGGACTGGAAGAAGCTCAAAGTTCACAGTTTTGTTGCTTGGAAAGAAGCAGTGTTGATGGTGTTGCTTTTGCATTAAAAATGGAGTCATACCTACCCTGGAGGCAAAAGAAAGGGATATGCTTAGCATTATCATTAGTACTTTGACTGGTGGCCAAGCAAAGGATTAGAAGTCAGCCCTCCAGCTCTGGGAAGAGCTTCAGTCAATCTGCACACATACAAAATGTAATGGAACAAGAAAATGTACAGTGCTCAAAGGGGAGTTGCTGTTGAAACAATATCTGGAAACATATTGCTTACTCTAAGTGCTCCAAGTCCTTTTAAATGCATCATTCCCAGAGCCTTTCAGCAACCCCATAAGGTAGGCCAGCATTATTAACATCCCTGTATTACACATGAAGAGATGGTGATGAAGCTGAGAGACAGTGTTTTTCCTAAGGCCACATAGTGATTCATGACTGCACTGAGCTTTTGAATTGGGTTCTCTTCTGTTCATCAATCATTCTCTTAACCAGCATGCTATATCAGCTCTTCCGATACTGATGTCATCAGCTCTGTCTTTATAACTAAGTACCAGCAGGAGCAATGGACATGGGCCAGTGGTCCTATATCCAACTCCAAAAGAAACAGGCTGGTCAGTGATTACCTGCACCTTACGGAGGGAGTGACGACTTTCTTGAAGGGAACCTTTTGGGTTTCAGGGTGGCTTTTCATTTCTTTTCCATTTCAGCAACTAAGGAGTAGACTACAGCTGACACTGATTTTTTTTTTGAGGGGTGGGGCTCTGGACAGAATTGCGACTTCAGTTCTACATCAGATGCATCCATCAAGTAGCTGCATTTCCCTTGTGATGCTCATTCATATCTGTTGGGTGCTTGAAGCGCTCTTGCTAGGTTAGTGTGACCATCCTCATGTCTGGAAGTTTTGTGGGGTATTTTTGAAGTCAAAGTCTCAAACCCATAGGAATATCTGAAGACTGATAGAAAAGAGCAAGAGTCCAGGAACACCTGAAAGACCAACAAAATTTGTGGCAGGGTATGAGCCTTTGTGAGTCACTGCTCACTTCTTCAGATACAGCTAAGAATGTGAGTCTATCTGTCCTTATATCTTGGAGAATGGAGTGATTTCAGATGCTGAATGACAATAGGAGGCAAATGACAATACCAGGTGTGATTGGATTAGGTGTGATATACAGAAGGGTAGTAAGTATGGAGAAATCAGCATTGGTAATGAGACGGGAAACCTAGGTCTTGATTCAGTCCAGGAGGATGCATTGTCTTGAGCTTCATTATCAGTTGCTAGTCAGCTGTCTCTGTCCAATCTCCCTTTGAAATTCCTTTGTAAAATAACTGCTACTCTTAGGTCAGCAGCTGAAGGTTAAAATGTTCCCCCTCTGAAGAAGTGAGCAAATGGCTTCCGTTCTGGGATTCATGGCGTCCTGACGTGCTCTGGCTTGCTCGTAGAGCTCCCAGAGCAAACGGAGGGTCTTGACGACAGGGTGGGCTTCCAATAGCCCACCGCAGATCCCCCCAGGCAGGGGGGTGACTGGCAGAGAGCCTGGCCCGAGAGAGGAGTTGAGATCGGCTGATAGCGGGGCTTTAAAGAGCGCCGCGACCAGCCTTGATCCCCTCCCCCAGAGAAGGCACTTCGGAAAATCTCTACAAGACCCCACCGAGTTGGATTCTCAACATAAGAACGCATGACCCAGACCTCCAAGACATTCTACGGAAACTGATATCAAGGAAACACTGCTATAACAAGACACTGACTTTGAAGGTAACTTTTTAAAATTGCTCACCGGAGACGCGTTTCGGCCGAAAATAAACAACATCCGATGAAGCGCATGATCGTGCACTATCTGTTGTACTAACATTGGAGCGGAAAAAGTGCAGTTAAACAGCTAAAAAAGGCCAAAAAGCCGAATTGTTGATCATTCCTGCGGTTAAATTATTGACTTTAAAATAGAAACTAACAGTAACTCCGCGAGAATTGCAGTGGAAAAGTACTGGAGCTGCTGCAGCAGAAATCGGCAAAACAGGAAGTGACTTCAGAACAGACAAGTAATCATCCTAGAGAAGACCAAGGAGGCCGGAAGAAGGGAAGAAATCAGGAACAAGGGGGACCATTAAGATTGCCGGACAGGAAGTGAGTACCCGGAAGAACCATTTACCATAGAGAAATTGCGCCCGCCATTTTGGGAAGGTCAGAAAAATTTTCTTTGATTTTAAACGAAAGACTTAATATAAAAAAGTGAAACCAGTGCGATTTAGGTGGGCACAAGAAGGACTTTGATTTAGAGTGTGTTGGAGGGAAGATTATGAACAACGGCTTACGACCTGCGGCAACGACAGGGGGCAAATACCTGGTCCTCCCCGAAAATGGCTGGAAAAGAGGAAAAAAAGCTACAGGGCATGATGGAAGCTATGGAAAAACGAGTGATGGACGCGATTCTGAAGCTTGAAAAGACCATTATATCAGAGGTAACAGAGCTGAAAAAAGAAATGTCTGGAATTACAAAAGAGATACAGACGCTGACCAAAAGAGCAGATGAGATGGATGTAAGGGTGAAGGGAGTAGCATCCAATATAGCTGAGGTCACTTTAGAAACAGATAAAGTGAATGTGATGGTCCAATACAATGCAATGATTAATCATATGAGATTCAGGGGATCCCTGAAGATAAGAATGAGGACATCCATTCAGTCATGGTAGATGCTGTTGCAGATTTTTTGAAAATGGAAGAGGAGAGAGTGGCGGCACAGATTGATGTGGTATACAGAGTCAATTCTGCGATTGCGCAAAGGAAAAAATTACCTAGAGATGTAATTGTCCAGTTTATATCTAAGAAGTTGAAGGAGGATTTGTTTAAGCAACAATTTCAGGACGACTTCACAATTGGCAACAAGAAAATCATGGTCCTAAAGGAACTACCCAGAGCGATGCTTCAGGACAGATGACTTTTTAAAGACCTGATTGACAAGCTGAAATCAGAGGGCATAAGATATAGATGGGAAATTCCTAAAGGTGTCAGTTTTTCATTCAAACAGAAGAGAGTCACCATCAAGTCAGTTGACCAAATGACCAGATTCATCAATGATAATTTTATAGACTCTGATAAATAATTACAGAATCAACATGGAGAGTCAAATAATTTCATGGAATGTTAATGGACTGAACTCACCCCAAAAAGGAAAAATGTCAGACTCTGGTTGGAAAAACAGAAATGCGATATTGTTTGCTTGCAAGAAACACATATTAAAAAATCAGATGCCAAATTTTTGATTCAAAAAAGATTAGGAGAGGAATTTTATTCACTCTCCTCTCAAAAGAAAAAAGGAGTAGTTACATATATTAAAAAAGAGTTGGAACCAAAAGAAATTTTCAAAGACAATGAAGGGAAATTTTTGGCGGTAGAAGTTGTGCTGCAGAATAAAAAGACATTAATTGTTAATCTCTATGCTCCCAATGGGGCAAAAGAAAACTTTTTTCAGAATTTGTGGGAACAACTACGACAGTTGACCTATGAGCAAATGATTTTAATGGGCGATTTTAATGGTACTGTTGACAATGTTGTTGATAGAAAATCAAAAAAAGGAATTGAGGCCATGGGCAAACTTCCTAAAGTCTTTTTCCAATTGATTAAACATGAACATTTGGCAGATGTTTGGAGAACTAAACATCCCAGAGACAGTAAGTACTCTTTTTATTCATCAAGACACGAGTCTTTTTCCAGGATAGATATGATGTGGATGACAGAGAACCTAATCTTGCAAACACGCAAAATTGAGATACTACCTAGGACTCTTTCTGACCACAGTCCGATAAAATGGTCAACGTATGTTAAGAGAAAAAAATTTCGATGGCGACTCAACGAAGATTTGCTGGACAAGCAAAATATTGTGGATAAAATAAGGACAGAAACCCAAACATACTTTCAACTGAACTTAAATAAAAGTGTACAGACGCAAACGGTATGGGAAGCCTACAAGGCTGTGATGAGAGGACATCTGATTGCAATTAATAATAATGAAAGGAAACAACAAATGAAAATAGACAAAGAAATTATGGAAAATATTCGGAAAAAAGAAACAGAACTTAAGAAAAGGCCTGGTAAAAAGAAGATTTTGAGAGAATTGAGGATCCTAAGGGAGCAATATGCGGCAAGGTTGAACAAAGAAGTATTTTGGAACTTGAAAAAATTGCAACAGAAATCCTTTGAAGGTGCAAATAAACCTGGCAAATATTTAGCATGGCAATTAAAGAAAAGAAGAGAGAATAAAACAATCACTTGTTTGAAAGATGGAAATAAAGAGATTTTGGACCCAGGAGGAATTAAAAGGGAATTTTTCAAATACTATGCGACTCTCTTTCAATCGAAAAAGCAGATCCTCAAAAAATGTTGGATTACCTATCCAAAGTTAATTTGATACAACCAAATCCAGAAATGAAAACACTCCTAAATGCTGCAATAACTAAGGACGAAATTAGTAAAGCAATAGCCGAGGCAAAAATCTCCAAAGTCCCAGGCCCGGATGGCTTTTCAGCTAAATTTTATAAAAAATTTCATGAAGATTTGGTTCCGGTGCTGGAGATTCTTTTAAATGAAATTAGAAAGACAGGAAAGATTCCTGACTCCTGGAATGAAGCTGCAATCACCTTAATTCCTAAAGAAATGCAAGATTTAACAAATGTTAAAAACTATCGGCCCATTTCATTATTGAACAACGATTATAAAATATTTGCAAAAATATTGGCAGAGCGCCTTAAAAAGTTTTTGAAAGATACTATTGTGGAAGATCAAGCTGGTTTTTTACCAAATAGACAAATTAAAGACAATATGAGGGTTGTATTGGACGCAATTGAGTATTATGACAAACATCCTGAAAAAGAAGTCGCTTTTTTATTTTTGGACGCAGAGAAGGCCTTTGATAATTTAAATTGGGAATTTATGTTTAAAGTGCTTGAGAAATCTATGATGGGCGTAGAATTTACAAGAATGATCCAATCGATATATAAAGAACAAAAAGCTCGGTGATTGTTAATGCAGAATCAACAGATATGTTCCGGGTAAGAAAAGGTACTAGACAAGGTTGTCCCCTGTCACCATTGTTATTTATCTGGATTTTGGAGATTTTGCTACAAGCAGTCAGAGATGATGTTAATATAAAAGGGTTGAATATTGGAGGTTTTTCATTTAAATTAAGAGCATTTACGGATGATATCATGTTTATTGTTGAAGATCCTGTTAATAATATGCCTAAGGTATTTGAAAAAGTAAGAGAGTTTGGTGATCTTGCAGGGTTTTATGTCAACAAAAATAAATCTAAGATACTGTGTAAAAATATGATTGGTACAAAGCAACAAATGTTACAAAATATGACAGAATGTGAAGTGGTTAAAAGGGTTAAGTATCTGGGAGTTGAAATTACAATGAAAAATATAGATTTGTTCAAGAATAATTATGAAAAATTGTGGGGTTCGATAAAGAGTGATTTAGAAAAATGGGAAAAACTAAGGTTATCTCTTCTTGGAAAAATTGCCGTTATTAAAATGAATGTACTGCCCAGGTTAATGTTTTTGTTTCAGACAATACCAATTGTGAAAGATGGAAAAGTGTTGGTAAAATGGCAAAGAGAAATCTTTAAGTTTATCTGGGCAGGGAAGAAGCCAAGAATAAAAATGAAGATAATGTATGATACTAAGGACAGAGGTGGCTTCCAAGTCCCGAATTTGCGTTTGTATCATGAAGCAGTATGTATGTCTTGGTTATCTGAATGGGTAAATTTGGAAAATAGAAAACTTTTAGCTCTTGAGGGGCACGATTGCAGATTTGGCTGGCATGCCTATCTTTGGTATGGGAAAAACAAAGCTGACTCTATGTTTAAGCATCATTATGTAAGGAGGACATTGTTTGATGCATGGACCAGGTATAAGGATACAATATCGGATGAAAGGCCTCTGTGGATTGTTCCAGCTGCAGTTATACATTTTTTTCAGAATATAGAGGCAATGATTGGTTGAAGTATCAGGAATTGTTGCAAAGAGAAGGAAAAAATATGTTTTAAAACCAAATAATGAATTAGAATTTGAGTATGGTTGGCTACAATATTGTCAAATAAGGGACATTTATAAAAAAGATTGTAAAGAGTTTGGTTTTAGGGCTATGAATGATGATTTTGAGAATATATGGTTGAAAAAAGAACGGAAAATGATATCAAAAATGTATAAAACTTTGTTGACTGTATATACTTTGGATGAAACCGTTAAAGAACAAATGATAAAGTGGGCCATAAATATGAACAAAGAAATTTCTATGGAATCATGGGAATTTTTGTGGAAAAGATCTTTTAAAATGTCCACTTGTATTAACGTAAAAGAAAATTGCTATAAGATGATGTATAGATGGTATATGACACCAAAAAGATTGCTAATATTAGCATGGATAAGAACTTGAGTAATAAATGTTGGAAATGTAAAAAAGTAGAGGGTTCTTTTTACCATATGTGGTGGTCATGTGATAAAGCGAAAGCATACTGGTCTAATATACATTGTGTGATGCAGAAAATATTGAAAACCCTAATTGAGAGAAAGCCTGAACTTTTTCTCCTCGGTTTGACAATGGAAAAAATTCCACAAGAGAAAAGGACACTGTTATGGTACATGATTACGTCGGCGAGAATGGCCTTTGCTCAGCATTGGAAAATGGAGAAGGTACCAGATATACATGACTGGTTGAGAAAATTGTTATTTTTAGCAGAAATGGACAAAATGACAAAGAAATTAAATGGACAAATGGCAGAACAGTACCTAAAAGACTGGGAAGGATTGAAATTGTATCTAGAAATTGAATATAGAATGAAGGGGAAAATATATAATTTGGATACGTACGGATATTGAATGAGAAGTGAAATGAATTTTGAACTGTATGTACTGTTATACATAATATGCTGAAATTGTAGAGGTTATATATAATTTAAATGTGTTACCTGGTTTGTCGAGGTATTTAAGTCTAAACTTGATTGCCTTATAATTTTTTCTGTTTGTTATTAGCAGTGTTGGAAGCCTATTAGGGGGGTGGGGGATTGGGATCTTACTTTTTGGAAACTGTATTGGTAACGTGATTGGAAATGTTGAATATATCCCAATAAAAATTTTGTTTCAAAAAATGAAGAAGTGAGCAATGACTCACAAAAGCTCACACTCTGCCACAAGTTTTGTTAGTCTTTCAGGTACTACTGAACTCTTGCACTTTTCTTCTGCTACAGACAGACTAACATTGCTACCCTTTTTGAACTATCTCCATGGAGAAGTGTCATTATTCACTTGGGTGGAGCTGAATTTGAGCTGCTATAGCTGAGGGACGACCTTGGACAAGATAAATGTAAAAATATATACAACAATTTCAGGTTGAACTTGTTTATACGCACACTTTCTGCCCTGCAAACAATTGTCCCAGAATGCAGTCAAGGCATGGGAGAAGCTGGCAGGCTGGCAGACAATGCTGGACTAAGCCTGGCATGGTATAAGGCAGCTTCATGTGTTCATTTTTCTAATACGCTCTTGCTCTGTGTGCTTTTCCGGTAATGAGCTGTACATACACAGGCTCTCTCCCTACAATTAGAAGTGCTAAAAAGCACATTCTGCATCGTGTGGATGGTAGCTGATGTACACAGCTTGTATGGACCTAGCATCTCTGTCAACAGCAGGCTGAGTGCACCTAGACAAGAGGCAAGGCCTTTGTACTTCTGTCTTCTACATACTTTGCCTATACACTTTATGAAGTGTGCCAGAGCTTCAGCATCTTTCTCCCTCCCTATATAAGCAACCTATGCCAATCTGAGCCAAAGACACTTTTTATTTATTATTAATTAGATTATTTATAGTCCTCCTTTCTCACATGGATTCAAGGCTGATTACACATAGTGAGCCAGTACTATGTGGTCCATGGGGTCGTGAAGACTCAGACTCGACTGTGCGACTGAACAACAACAAAAATTCTAGAATCCTACTCAAGGCAGCTTACAAGAAAACCAGTACCATGAAATCATAAAACGTCATACATTGTCAGTACAAGAACATTAAAAACAGGCCAAGATAATAAAAAGCATAAAAACCACTGAGCACCCTAAAAAAATCCATACACAGACCTCAGACTAGAAGCAGTCTATAAAACAACTTAGAAGATTTTTTTTTTTTAAACCTTAATTTAAAGCCGGGGTGAAACGTTTTGGCCTAGTGCCGATTTCAATTTTGAAAGGATTGGTAACTTCTAAAGAAAAAGTTTAATGGTACCTCATCAGCCTGACTTGATAATTCAGTGATTGGATCATACAAAGAGATAGCTATTTTGGAAGACTTCTGATTAGCTGCGTGTACAAGCTGTAATGGCAAGCAATTTCTCCTTTTGCTAAAGACCTTATGACACACAACTTGGTAATAGCGTTATAATTATCAGATGCAATACGACTACCATTGCTTTCTTGCTCCCCTCTGTTATTCACCCAACTTGAAATTGCCAAACTGAAATCCATATGGCAGGCCAGGGGTGTGCGTCATCATTGATCCGGACACTACTTTCTTATGAGACCCCCATCGTTTGGCTAATCCAGGGCTATAATACATCACTGGCATGCCACTCTTCTGATGATGGATGACAGTGATGCATCATTAGGGGGCTGCCAACAGACGTGTCCCAAAGGCTGATGTGCTTTGTAGATTTCCATTATCTTTCAGAGGGGGAAAATTATAGTTATTTATGAGAGCTGAAAAGGGAAAAAAAGTCAGATGCGAACTGGACACACAGTTTATGGGCTGGGTTATGTGTTTGTGAAACTGTGCTGAAGGCATTAATCACACAAAAAAACACACGTAGAGGGAAGAAGGTGCTATGTGCTCTTCCTTCTGGGACATGATGGTTTAATTGAGCACCACAGAAGATGATACTAAGACTAATCTAAACTATTGCCTTTCTGTGATTCTAAATTGGGAATATTCACATTATTTGTTCAGAATAGAAATGTAAGAACTAATAGTGTATCAGCATGGATTGCACCAACCTGTTCCAAATATGCATTCCCACCAATCCAGCAGTAGAAACACCACAAAAACCTGGGGGGAAAACATGGCTAGGCATGCCCAAGGGTTCCTTGAGCTGAATGAGAGAGTTTGGGGAAACATCTTGCCAGCTGCATAACATCAAGTTGAGTATCTGTCTCCTTCCTCCTGGCTGCAAGTACTTAAGGCCCTGCTGTGCCCAAAGGCACAAGTCCTTGGGCAAGAACAGGAGGGCAAGAGACAAAGAGCTCTTGACTCATAACTTGAGACTTGCACCCTATGGCTATTGTGCGAGTCACCCCATGGAATTCAAATCCTGCTCAGGATACAGTCTTGCATTTTTGTTTTCTTTCTTTCGTTAAATTGTAATTTGCTTGTTTAAACTGTCCTGTATTTAAATTATAATTTCTTGTTTTGTTAGCCACTTTGGGTCCTCAGTAGGGAGAAAAGCAGGGTAACAAATTACTTAAATAAGAATTATACACTTCCAAGTCAGTTTACAGTAACTGATGCTGAACAACTTCCAACATGGAATGAAGCTGCACCAAGAGAATTCCAGCATCTGGAATTCTACTACACAGAAGGGCTTATTCACTATGGCCACTGACCATACCTCTGAAACTAGGGGAGAAACCAGTTTGGGATTTAACAGCTGAGATCTGCAATGTATAAAACACAGACCAATGAGTCAAAGAGATTATCTGCATTTATGTCTCAGATCAGCTCAAAAGATTTGGAAAAACTCAAGAATTCCAAGCTAAAAAGGGTGCCCCTTGTCTAGTAAGTTTTAAGGGGGCATTGATTACACCTGAAAGAGAAGGTCAACTATTTGCTTCTCTGTGCTACCTCAGCCTCCTGCCAGGGATTCATTGGATGACTGGCTACCTTGTCACTGCCTTGGCTTATCTGCTTGCAAGGGACCAACCCTCTTGGTGCCACCTCTGCCCAGCCACCCACAATGCACACCAAATTTGAAAATGGCCCACTCATTGTGCTCAAATGTGCTCTAAGGAATGTACCATGAGGCAGCAAGGCAATGATTGGCTGCTTGTTCTGGCCTTCCGATTGGCCATGAGTTTGACCCCCCAACACATGGGTGGTCTAATGCTAGATCAGTGAAATACTGGCATTCAAAGTAACAAAAAAAGAATTGCTTCACATCTCATCCCTTTTGGGTGGGATGGGCAGTGCTCCATGAAGCAGCACGAACTTTTCAGACTTCTAAAAAATAAGCAGAAGCATGCCACTTCTAAAAAAAGGTATGGGAGAAACTGGCGTGGAAAAGAACCTGAAGAAAATTCAGGATAGCATAGGATTGTTGAAGAAGCTATATGGAAACGAGAGGGGGGGGGCTGGTAACATATAGGGAAATGAAAATGGAATATGGAAGCAGTCTGGAAAATGCCTATGTCCCATATTTCATATTTCCTTTCTGAGCAAATAGATCTCGCAGCACTATCCAAATGTATTTATTTATTTATTTAAATTGATATCCCGCCCTCCCAGCCGAGGCAGGCTCAGGATGGTTTACACAGAGATAATTAAACGGATAAAACAAGAAGTTGAATACAATCACAATAAATAGAAAATAAAACAGTACATAAAGTGCTTACTTAACTGTACTTAAATGTACTTAACTGGTGCTCTGTCTAGAACTGCCTGCATGAAGCACTAACTACAATACAATGCTGATTTTCCCCTATGTCTTCTGGATGGCTTTTGCATCACCTCTTTCTTTGACAAAACAATGCCTCATTTTCATCCCTTCTCTGTCACGTAGTGCCACATCCATTTTCCGATGAGCATCTTGACACAGTCAGAATCTCTCTCACCCTTTCTTGTTTTGGACAGTCAAGCAAGAAATGCCTCATCGGTTTGCTCTCCTTTCCTGCTGATTGCAAAACTGATTCTCTTCAAGGTTCTTGCGGCCTCCCTGATTTCTATTTCCAGGTTTTGATCACAGGTTCTGGCAAGAAGGTGACTCTCTGGATTCCAGCCCAACTGATTATGGTACTTCACATTGAGTCAGAGCCGTGGTGCCTCAGGGAGGGAATACAAACTGAACAATCATGATTCAGTGCAAAGTAGTTTGGCAGGCAGCCTCTGCTGTGTGACAATGTTTCTCAAAGAGAAACAAGCACTCTAGAAAATAAGTACAGGATCTTTAATGTCCACCTGGGCAGTTTCCTCTCGTAGTATATTTCCAGACCGTGAAGGGAGCCAAATATTCAGCTGTGGAATGGAACAGTGTTATGTCACTTTAGCTTCCGTGTGGGGAATTGCTTGTTTGAAAGGACTCACCCCTCCAATGAAAACAGCATCCTACGTCACTGCATGGAACTACCTCACTTTGTCAGACCATTGTCAGATCCATTTCACTTTTTAATTTATTTTTATTTTATTTATATCCCACCCTATCCCAAAATGTGCTCAGAGCAGCTCACAAAAGAATTTGATATCAATACAATAAACAGACTAAAGCAAAAACATTGAAGGAATCCTATACGAAACAGTAGAACAAGATGGCAAACCAGGTAAAAAGTTTTGGGGGGCAGTCCAAAAAGCTTCCTGCAGGATGATTACATTGACAATTCTATAAGCAGTGTTAAGGACAACTCTGTGGGCAGGGGAGGCCAAGATGGACCGAATGCCTGCTGCCTCAACCAAAAGCCTGGTGGAGCAGCTCTGTCTTACAGGCCCTGCAGGACTGTAACAAGTCCCAAAGGGCCCTGATCTCACTTGGGAGCTATAATGTACTGGGTTCGTAGACACGCTGAGTGAATCAGCTCATAGTTTATTTGGAAATTAGTGAAGACTAAAGACAAAGTAGCAGTAGTAAATCCCCAAACAAAACCACACCCCAAACACACACACACCCTGTGATTGGTTATTTACCGTGTACCATCTCCCATAGGACTGTCTCAGGTCCAGGCACTCCTATAGGTCTGTTTCAGGATCCTAGAGTCTATTGTTCCTATGGGTCGAAGCTCCGTGAGTTCGCTTGACCACGTGTGAGCCTGACCGCGTATGCAGTCTTGGATGAATACACAACAGGAGCACATTCCACCAGGCTAGTGCCAGTGCAGAATAAGCCTTGGCCCTGGTCGAGACTAAGCAGACATCTTTTGGGCCAAGGACCACCAGTAGATATTGCTCAGCAGAGTGCAAGGCTCTCTCTTAGTAAGTTCTACTCTGAATGTGGCTGTCAGAGATAGACCTTTCCCAGCATTTGCTATCTGAGATCCTTTGGCAGGAAGTGCCAGAAATTAAACCTGGGACTGTCTGCATACTAAGCATATGTTATGAATACACTGAATTAAGGACTTGAATGGATACAGATTAGGGGGAAGGGCAATGTTAAAATCAATAAATATACCACATAAATATTACAAATGATCTAAAGTACATGTGTTTATTACAAATTAGTTTAAAAACAATTATAGGCCCAGATATAGCCTCAATAAGAATTTCAAATTGTACGATATGCACTATTAGGACCTTTTGCAACCATAAAACAGATGTGTTTTGGTCTTCTTCAGTGGTCAAGCATCAAGCATGTAGGCTCAATTATTGTGACAGTAATAATCAATATAGGACCAAGTGAAAATTATACTGAAAAGAAAGGAAAAAAGGGGGAAAAATCATTATCAATATGCATACAATATCTAATGTTACAATTATGAACATGGGAATGTGCTGAAAATTATATAATGTTGAATTACTTCTGATAAATATCGCTAGCTCAAGGCAAAGATGTACTATATAGGCCTCACATGAGGCCTTGTGTCCAAATCAGTTACATCTAACCAAAATGGTTACATCTATTTATTATTTATTTAATTTCTACCCCACTGTCCCCGCCAAGGCAGGCTCAGGGCAGCTTACATAGGATAAAAATAACTCAAACAAATTTATCTAAAATCACAAAATGCACATAAAAACATACCAAGTGCTAGTGCTATTTCAATTGTGTACCTGAAAAAATATTGAACAAATATCCCAATAGCCAATTTTTATAATACTGAACATTTTAAAAGTCTCATAGACTAAATTACCAAATTAATAAAAGTTTAATAGTTACTCTCCTATTTTGGTCCGGAAAATTCAGTTCCAAAAGTAATATGGAGCCAGTGTAATAAAATAGTGTGTAGTGCAAACTGACAGATGTCCTGTCTCTTATATATCAGTCTGTAAGATGATGTAATCAGGATGGATGATGCAATCATAATGGTGATGAGGGGGATTAGAGAGGAGGCAAACGGCCTTTTCCAATGATTGTACTCCTTTTACTCTTTATAAATTCTTCTAAACTGAGGTTTTCTAAAGAAGAAGAAGAGAGAAGAGATTGGATTTATACCCCACGGGAATTTCACATTACCCTTTTAAAACCGTTATTGTACTGTCATGAACTAAACTGGTACAGGGACCGTCTCAGAGTGGCTTACAAACTCCTTTCCCTTCCCCTCCCCACAACAGACACCCTGTGAGGTAGGTGGGGTTGAGAGGGCTCTGAGAGAAACTGCTCTTTCAAGGACAGCTCTGACAGGACTATGGCTTACCCAAGGTCATCCAGCAGCTGCAAGTCGAGTGGGGAATCAAACCCAGTTCTCCCAGATTAGTGTCCGCACACTTAACCACTATACCAAACTGGCTCCCAAAAGAGATCTGCATGATCTAATCCTAGCCCTAAAGCCCCTAACTCAACAACACCTACAAATGGTAATATTGAGCAGAAAATGGAGTACATGTGATTTTTTTTTGTGAGCAAATTTGAGCTATGAGAATTTCTTCACAAAATCAATACAAGATCTGCTCCAGAGGGTTGTGCTGGCTGTGTTGAGGCATGAGAGGGGAAATGAAAATAAAGGAAAATGATCAACCAGTGAACACTGTATCTTCTCTTCTAAAGCCAAGGCCACAAGGATAGGTTAGTTAAGTTGGTATAAGTGATTAAGCCAACTGCTGGCTTTCCAGAGGGCCAGTATGGCATAGTGGTTAAGAGTGGCAGACCCTAATCTGGAGGACCAGGTTTGATTCCCCACATAAAACCAACAGGGTGACCTTGGGTCAGTCACAGTTCTCTCAGAACTCTTTCAACAAGGTGACTGTTGTGGGGAGAGGAAGGGAAGGCAATTGTAAGCCACTTTGGGACTCCTTCAGGTAGTGAAAGGCAGGGTATAAAACCCAACTCCTCCTCCTCCTCCTCCTCCTCCTCCTCCTTCACTCTGGGGCTGCTGGTAGTAAACCACAGGGCCAGCCTCTTCCTGTGACTTAGTACTAAGCCAAGGACAATGGTTCCAAAGTCTGGCAGCGATGCCGTTGAGCGTAAACACTGGTACTTTCCTTTCAGCTCATGAGTAGCCATGGCATGCCCAGATTTTTTTTCCATGCTTCCCTTCATTTTCCGCCTTAATACTCTAAATTTTGAAGTCTTAGGTCAAGCATCACATTGCACAGAGCGACCAGAAATGAATCTCATTTGGAACAGACAAACAATGTTCCTATGAATGTTATCTCATGCCTCCAGTCATTCATTCTGGCTCTTGGATGTGGTGCCGTTTCCAGTTTTGGCAGCTAAGCATGGTGTAGCTTTCCACTCATTATAAACCCAGCAGGGAAACGGTGGAAGGGATGTAAACATGCCAAGGGAAAATGGTTTGTTGTCTGGCAGTGGTGCCTTGCTAACCCTACTAAAAATGTAAAATACACCCCCTGTATGCTGAAGGCAAAGCCCTTTGTGCAAATTCTCCCTCCACAGATGTTGAAGAAGAGAATGCTCAGTGAAAAGAGAGTAGCTATTAGCAAATGGCCTATAATCTCCATGTTCTGTCCCTTTTAAAATGCATTGTGATAGGAGGTTGAAAGGCAATGTGATTCAGATTGTGCTTAGCAACTGAATGGTGCCGTATTACTGATCTCATGAGAACGGGGATGGTCCTGATCGCATTTGTGCTCTTGGCATTAGGTATGTAGTGAAGTAGAAATGGTACATTTTTGTCATATTCCATTGTTGGAAGGCAGACGGAATGACAGAGTTTAATCTGAGTTAAAGTGGGGTAATAAAACAAGGGCAAAAATCTGGGGGATGTAATTCTAAAGCAGCAGGGACCAGCCTGCAATCTGCATTGTGTCACGTGACTCATGCCCAAATCATATATAACCAAAGCCTTTGCTGGATCAGACAAAGGGTACATCTATCCCTCCCCCCTCAAGGGGGAGAGCCAGTTTGATGTAGTGGTTAAGTGTGCGGACTCTAATCTGGGAGAACCAGGTTTGATTCCCCACTCCTCCACTTGCACCTGCTGATGTGACCTTGGGTCAGTCACAAGCTCTGGCACAGCTGTCCTTGAGAAAGAGCAGTTTCTGTCAGAAGTTCTCTCAGCCCCACCTACCTCACAGGGTGTCTGTTGTGGGGAGGGGAAGGGAGAGGAGTTTGTAAGCCACTCTGAGACGCCTTTGGGCAGTGAAGGGTAGGGTATAAATCCAATCTCTTCTTCTCTTCTTCATTCTGTTTCCCACAGTGGTCAACCAAATTTATCTGGTAACACAAGCAGGGCATGAAGTCAATAACCCTCCTCTATTGTTGACCTCCTCAGCAAGTGGTATTTAGAGGTAACCTGCCTCTACACACAGGAGTTCTGTTTAGCCTTCATAGCTAATATCCACTGAGAGACCAACTCTCCATAATTCATCTAATTGACACTCAGGTACTGGGCCAGCAAACATGCACCCTTCTCCAGCAGTGTTTTCTCTAAGCTGAGTTATTGTGAGCTAGCTCACAGTTTTTTGCCACTGACTCACACATTTTTGTCTCAGCTCAGGAAGGATGACTCCACAGCAAACTAATTTATGCAGTAGCCAAAACACTTGCTCACAACTTTAATGTCAGTAGCTCAAAAAGTAGAATTTTTGCTCACAAGACTCCAAAGCTTAGAGGGAGCATTGTTCTCCAGTGCCGTATATATAATGGAAGCTGTGAGGGATGAGCTCCACATGGAGGCCAGAATGTACATAAACCTCAGTTTGTGTGATTGTTCCTTCATTTTTCAGGAAGGAATCAACTTGATCTTCTTGATGGGTTTTATTGTGATTATATTAAGGAGAGATCAAACTGAGCCATGACGTGGATGGCCCAGGCTAGCCTGATCTCATCAATTTTCAGAAGCTAAGTAGGGTTGGCCCTGGTTAGTACTTGGATAAGAGACCACCAAAAGTTCAGGGTGGCTATGAAGAGACTGGTGAGGGCCTGTTTGACCACCTGTTTGTCTACTGCTTTGAAAACCTTACATGGTCGCCATAAACCAGCTGTGACTTGACAGCACTTTCCACCTTTCCATCACCAGGTAAGACTGAATTAGTGTGCATTAGATCAACTTTTTTGTTAGTTCAGTGCTGATATTTTGGGTGTGTGCGTTGCCTTGCAAGGTGCATATTGCGCTCTTATGGATGGGAAATCCATAAGTGAGAAAAACTGGACTTTGTAAATAATATGAAATAGGGACTGAACTGTGCAATAACCCGATGCCAGCTAAAGACACACATCCAGGAGAAGAAAGCTTTCCTTTTGAGGATGATGTGCCGTGGTTTTTGAGGTTACATGCCCTCTTACCTGCTGTAAGATGGACCAGCTCCCTAACCACATGAAACACCAGAAGCCAGATAGATGCCATGCCAAGGCAGACCAGAGAGTTGGAATCCAGACTCCATGAAGAGTTCTCTTCCTGACACGCAGGCAACGTTCTCTCCCCTCCTAATCGCTCACCTATCTGAAACTGCAGCCATAAGAGAAGAAGAAGAGATTGGATTTATACCCCACCCTTCACTACCCAAGGGAGTCTCAGAGCAGCTTACAAACGCCTTTCCCTTCCCCTCCCCACAAGACACCCTGTGAGGTAGGTGGGGCTGAGAGAACTCTAATACAAACTGCTCTTTTTCAAGAACAGCTGTGCCAGATCTTGTGACTGACCCAAGGTCACATCAGCAGGTGCAAGTGGAGGAGTGGGGAATCAAACCCGGTTCTCCCAGATTAGAGTCTGCGCACTTAATCACTACACCAAACTGGCTCTCAAGGAACAATGGCCACTGCCCAGACATGTTTGCATTAGCTACCAGCATTGTCCACACCCTTAGACCCTTGAACCCAGTTCCAATCACATGCTTTTGGGGACGGACCAACAGTAGGTATGCCAACGGAGGGGGCCAAGCCTAGCCCACCCCTCAAGCCACCTTATAAAAGAGGGCATCCAGCTCTCTCTCTCTTTACCTTTGAACCCACCCTGTCTCTATGACTCGTGGTTTAGCACTAACCAGAGTCTCCACGTATCTCTGCTGGCTCAGAACACCATCCCCATACCTTATAGTCTCCCTTATCTTTCCCAAGGATCGCTTCATCCCGCTGAGGACAGATAAAATATTGACTACCAACGATCATCCTGCTAATGCGAATGTGCTATCCATCTCTCTATTTTTTCTAGCTCTGTATAATTGTGAGTGTGTTCGTGTTTTGTATGCTTCTGATACAACTCTTAGTAAAAGAGACCATTTTATACCAAGTCAATCTTTGAGTCTGTTTCTGGTGCATCTGGAAGAAGTGGGACCTCTGTATACACAGGTGTGTCTGGAAGAAGTGGGACCTTTGTATACACAGGTGCTTGCTCCCTTATATGCCTAATGCCTTATAAACAACCATAACTCCCCAATATGGTTAAGAACACGTGGCAATCCGGCTAATGTGTGTGTGTGTTTCTATTTTGTAGAGTGTTGGTGTATCCTCATCAAGAGAGTGGCGGCTGAACAGCTCCAGATATTTATGGATGACACCTTGGTTCTTGATCCCTTCCAATCTGGCTTTCACTCTGGCTTTGGCTTACAACTCTGTCTGGCAGGCTAGCGAAAACTAGCATGGAGTAGGGGCAGGACAGAAAATAAAGGACACATTTCTGCCACTTTCAAGCCTCCCTGGAAGCCAACAGCCTTCCCTCTCAGTGAAAGTTGGAAATCAGTAATTTTCTCCATAACCCTGAAAAATGCCCCCCACCCCCTTTGCCTGGGGTGAGGAGGTGGAGTGGGAGAATGCTATCCAACAGCAGAGCCCTTTCCCCCACCCTCCAATGTTGCTTTTGTTTGGGGAGTGCTGGCATGTCCCATAGGGGACAATCAGCATTATGAGGCGGTGAAACCAATCCCAAATGAATGATACTTTTGCTTTAGAATATTTATTCCAAAATCAGTTAATCCAGTTTCAGGATCTGTGTCTGCATTAGCTGTTAATTTAAGACAGATTTGTAAACAGACTTTAGTTACGTGCACCGGACACAATCAGCCAAAGTTAAGCAGTTTGAAGACTCAGTTCATCCTTTTGTACTTCTCATTAAGAAAAAAAGACAAAAGGAACTTTGCTTGTTATGCTGCAGCTCTCCCAGGTGCAACTGGCTCCACCTCCCCCTTGCCTCCTCCCTGCCATTACCTGTGTAAGGTGTGTATATGTGTGTCTGCTTTTTTGTTGTTGGGCTCATTAGATTGGGGGAGAGGGCTTGTGGCTCAGTTGAGGAGCCTCTGCTTAGCATGCAGACAGTCCCAGGTTCTATCCTTGGCACCTCCAGTTGAAAGGACCCGAACAGCATACTCAAGACTGCTACAGCACAGACTTTGTCTCAAGATTTTGATGCAGTAATTCAGAGCAAGAGGTGTCAGCTATCAGAGACTGTTAAATAAACAAAATATTGCAAAATTGCTAATGTTTTAAGCTGTTTTATTTTAAATTTAAAGAAATCTTTAATTGTGTTTGTCTGTGTCCTTTATAAAGGCTGAGTTCAGACTGGCAGTTTGACCCGCTATAGCCACGTTTCAGCCATGTTTTACAAGCAGATTAAAGGGGCCGTTCACACAGGCACATCTGCCTGGTGTTCCCCACCCATAGTCAACCCGTGCTGTTCTGCTTCACTCCCGCATTTAAAAGATACCTGGTAAAAGCGGTAGCAAATCCCCGAGGGCCCATTTAACCTGCTTCATTCCGCTTCTGGGAAGTGTGAATGCCAACCTGAAAAGCCAGGAGCAACCCGCGTTGCGCATAAGGCAGCAGCGATATGATTGGCTGTGCTCTGCTCTACCACCCAATGTGGTGCCGGCGCAACAGGATCCTCCCCAAATCAGCCAGATGCGCTTATGCGCTTGAGCACATATGCACTAATGTGCACATGCGCATATAGCCGAATTACCAGGGAAAAGCGATTTACAGCCACACCTCTGGGCCAGCAGTATGAATGCTCCCACGCACCTCCTCCCAGTATGCTCCCTCATTAGTTGGCACAGTGTGACTGGGAAAACCCGGAACAGTTTGTTCCGGGGCTTTTTTGCCATGACTGGCTCCTGCTTCAAACTGCCAGTCTAAATACAGCCAAAATTTATATCCCCATTCCCTGGCATTACATTTTATGACAAACATGACTCAGCCCAGCAAAGTTCCATTTATGTCAGATCCGACCCTCATAACATACTGGGTGGAGCAAAATTCCAGGCATTTCTTTCCACTTCCTTTTAGTTTCTGTACAGTGTTAATCCAGCAATAAACACTTTGCTTTGTTATCCTGCAAATACAGTGAGTAGGACAAATCTTTTTCATATATAAAAGGTGTTTTGATGCAGCCACAGTGATGAGAAATCCTGGCGTCTTAAGGGAAAATGCAGGAGTTTGATTCAGAAAGTTTAGACAGGCAGCAATATGTTGAAAGACTCGGCTATTATTTTACTGCAAATAACATCACAAACAGCAGGCAATCTGTCTCAGAGCCTGTAAAATGTATCTCCTCTTGAGAAATTAGAGAAGACAGAAGTTTAGCAGAATGGCAAAAGTACTTACCAGTTCTTACCCAAAGTCCTAACCAAATTGTGGAGTTCTCTAAATTTCATAACAGAATGAATATATCAATATTTCTGAATACATCAGCGAGTTTAAAAAGTTAACATTGCTTATCTGGTAGTATCCTGGAGAACAAGTTGAGACATAGAGAAAGAGAGAGAGAGGCTGAGTTCAGACTGGCAGTTTGAAGTGGGAGCCAGTCATGGCAAAAAAGCCCCAGAACAAACTGTTCCGGGTTTTCCCAGTCACACTGTGCCAACTGATACGGGAGCATACCAGGAGGAGGCATGTGGGAGCATTCAGACTGCTGGCCCGGAGGCATGGCTGTAAACAGCTTTTCCCTGGTAATTCAGCTATGTGCACATGTGTGCATGTGCATAAACACATCCGGCCGATTTGGGGAGGACCCCATTGCGCCAGCACCGCATTGGGCGGTAGAGCAGAGCACAGCCAATCATATCGCTGCTGCCTTATGCACAACACGGGTTGCTCCCAGCTTTTTGGGTTGGCGTTCACACTTCCCAGAAGTGGAATGAAGTGGGGTAAACAGGCTCTTAGGGATTTGCTACCGCTTTTACCAGGTATCTTTTAAATGCGGGAGCGAAGTGGAACAGTACGGGTTGACTATGGGTGGGGAACACCAGGCAGATGTGTCTGTGTGAATTCCCCCTTTAATCCTCTTGTAAAACGTGGCTGAAATGTGGCTATAGTGGGGCAAACTGCCAGTCTGAACTCAGCCAGAGAGATGAAGAGGAGTTTCTTTCAACTATAAAAAGGTACATCTTCATGAAAACTAAGTTTCAATGAAACCTGAAGACAGAAAGATCGAAACATTTTTACTTGCTGTCCATATATCCAGTTTTTGTCTGCACTCCACTATGGCTGCTGGTCAAAGTTTCACAAGTCTTCATAGTACTTTTAAAATGAACATGTGTTCTAGGATGATAGCACTATCATAACCTCAATATGATGAAGGTGCTTTGACTCTTGAAAGCTGATACCTTAAAATATTTTGTTGGTCTGTAACGGGTTAGTGGACTTGAATTGAGCTGTTTTACCAGGGACTAACGTGGCTAGCCTCTGAAAATACCTCAGTTTCTGAAAAAAATGATCAATTTGTATGCCATCTATGACTCATGGTATGTCTGAGCAGAGTCTGGACTGAGATTGCAGAATTATAGTTCTCTTTGATGACACACAAAGCAGGGAAACTACTGCCTGGAAATGGTGAACTGCTGCCTGGAAACCCTGAAGGCCATTATTTACGCTTGGCAACATCTAGTTCAACTACATCTAATACACCAGTGCTGTTTTTGATTGAATAATAAGGATTGCTTCTTGATAACTGGACAAGCAAGGACTCTGGCCTTATGTCCAGGCCCTCATATAAAATAGACATGGAAGGGCAACTGTGACCCAACAAAAATGGTATAGTAGTCAGAACCAGATTTAGGGATAAGCTAGGAAAGCTCTGAAGACTCATATGTTTGAGTCACACAAAGGAAAAACAAAATAAACATGGGGACTTTTGTGTCAAAATGGTAAAGCTGCAAAATTTGGTACTATTCCTAGGACAGTCTGGTGAAGGGTATGACTACAAATAGTTTTAAGCATTTGGGGAAACTGGATGTACTAGAGTTAGGCTTGATCCCCAATTAAGTTCTGTCTTAAGACCTTCCACGGCATTTCCATCTTCAGACCCTGTTTGTACGTGGAGGAACAAACTTGCCTTGGTACGAACATGAAGGTTAGATGCTTGATATGCAAATGCAATGTGAGTTAACAAAGCTAAGCCCACCAAAGAGCCCATTACACATATGCCATCAGCCAAGAGATATTTTGTACTTTATCATTCCCAATCTCAGGATCACATGCTGATCCCTTGCTGTGCATTTATAGGTGTTTTAAACATCTGTTTCCCTCTCGAATTAATTTACCAGACCTGATGGATGGCTAATTGAAATGCATATCTAGGGTATTCTGCAACTTAATTGTCTCTAAGGGCCATCTAATAATGGAACAAATGGGAAAAGGATTGTCCAAAGGGAGAATATGATTATGAATAAAGATGTGTTCCAGAGGAAGATGTTTTAATTTTTTTGTTAACTGAATGTTTTCAAAGTCACTGTAATGTTATGTTTAAGCAAACTTTCATGTCCAATTTGCAACTAGCAATTGAACACTGCGCTTGCTATGTAGGAGCCCCTCAAGACTAGGCATTTCCAACATTTTAAAAAAAGCAAATAGTAGCCATGTGTGTGAAGTGCTATCAAGTCACAGCTAACTTATGGTGACCCCAGCAAGGGGCTTTTAAGGCAAGTAAGAAGTAGAGGTGGTTTGCCGTTGCCTTCCTCTGCAGGGTCTTCCTTGGTGGTCTTTTTTCCAAGTACTGACCCTGCTTAGCTTCTGAGGTCTGGCAAGACTGGGCTACACCATGCCTACTTTCCTCCCCAATAGGAGCCGTGTGGGGTCCCAGTTTAGAAAAGGCCATAATGCTGGGGGTTTATATCTTCACCAAATAAAACACAGAAGCTAGGAAACTGCTACCTAAATCAAGATAATTGTGATGTGTGAACAAGGAGAAACAATTTCTCAGCTTTGCCAGGTCCCCCCTGGCTACTGGCGGGGGATGAGGAGGGTAGGGTTGCTTGATCCAGGTTAGGAAACTCCCGAAGGTTTAGGAATAGGGGCTGGGGAGGACAGGGATCTCAGTGGGGTATAATGCCATGGAGTCCACCCTCCAAAGCAGCCATGTTCTCCAGAGGAATCAATCACTGTAATCTGGAGATGAGCTGTAATTCCAGGGGATCCCCGGGTCCCACCCAGAAGCTGCATTCCTAGCTGGTTGCCTTTTGAGGGCCCAAGCAGGAATTTTGGGGGACTCCTTCAAACTGGCTGAGATGTGGGTCTTTCTTACCTGTTCCACAGTGTCATGGGAAGTGGTGGTATCTTATCTAATTGGGATGTATGAAGCTGCTTTATATTGAATCCAGCCATTGGTGCATCGAGGTCAGTATTGTCTGTAATCATGACTGTGTTCAGTGAAAAATAAACCCTAGAGTGGGAAGAATGCAGCTATCAGAAAGAGAAGGATAACCTTTGTTTGGTGAAGTGGTGTCTCATCATGTGGGGCAAATGATTATTTTAACTCCAAAAGAGAACAGGATGGGATAATTGCTGCTCACAAGAGCCTGCTGTTTCCAGTAGGAATACAGGCTACAACAAAAACATTATGAATGTGGAGATGATTGAGAGCTTAGATCTATAGGCAGTGCACAATGTTGTGGAAAATACGGCTTTTCTTTTTAACAAATATTTCCCAGTATTTCATAGCCACACACACAGAGTCACCCACATGGATTTTGTGTCTAATAGGAGGAGGAGAAGGACAAGCTGACATTTATTTCTAAAATTAAATAAGAATCGCTGTGCAAAAAAAGTGTATTTGTTTGAAATGTGCAGTGTAGATCCCAATTAGTGATGAACAAACACGGCTATACTTGAGTGCAAACTACTCTGATTTTTGCATGAATGAATTATAAGACAGACACTCTTTTTTGTGTGTTGTTATTCATTCTCTCCTTCACCTTTTCCCCTCCTCCTTCCCCCTTTTCTTCTTTTCCACTTCTCTCCTGCTCCGCGACATTTAAGTCTGTGCCAGGCAGCTGCAGCATGCAAACTTCTTTTTCATTAAAAAATGTTATCTTCATTTCTATTCTCTGAGTTATTTTACTTACCATTTTATTATTCTATAAATCTTCATTCCCATCACCTGTCCTCAAATAGCTCTAGGAATTCCCACAATCCCAATGGTAAAGACCATAGAGATTGTGAAAATCCCTAGGACATGGATGTAGCAACTCTGGAAGTGGTGCTGCTGCATAGATGATGTTATCACCCCAATTTGTCCCACTGCAGGAGTGGATGAGACTAGGGGAGAACTGTTGGTGGCAGCACCAGGCAACCTGGTAAGCCTATGATTGACAATGTATTGTCCTTCATGATAGAACTCCATGGACCTGGTTCTTGTGCTCAGTACGTCTCCCAAAAGTAGATTTACATTTGAAGTATAATTACTATCTGGGTGGGTCCAGATTCCAATATTATATAACTGTACCACTACTTATTGACTAGCCACCTGCTTCCTGGAGCTTTCACCACTATCTTTTTTGATTTTTAATGTCTTATGTAAAAGAAGTACATATTCGCAGGGTTCAGGTGACAATAATACTTTAGCCCAGGGCTGTTTTTGTAGAAAAAGCCCAGCAGGAACTCATTAGCATAATAGGCCACACCCAACAGCAGAAACTCATTAGCCATTTGGCCATACCCCCATGTTACCACAAGTGTGGTCATCCAGCCACACCCACCTTTTGCTTCTTATTCTGTTTACCTTATTCATTGTCAAAACCCAGGGCTTTTTTTGTAGCAGGAACTCTTTTGCATGTTAGGCCACACACCCCTATTATAGCCAATCCTAATGAGTTTCTGCTGTTGGGTGTGGCCTATTATGTTAATGAGTTCCTGCTGGGTGTGGCCAGCTCGGGAGCCAGCCGGAACTCTGTTCCTGTGCGTTCCTGTCCCAAGTAGCCCTGCTTTAGCCAGCTTCTGTTGTTGTCAGGTCCAGCAATATGAATTGTCCAACTGTCCCTATTCACCCATTCCGATTTCTTAGTCTCAGTCTCTTCCTTGGTTTTTAAAAAAATTCATGCTAGGTCCCCATTCTTGCCTTTTCGAGATATCTCATTAAAAGTTTTGTAAGTGGAAACTGCTGGAATTGTCTGAGGCCCAACTCCTTTCCCCAGTCTCTTGCAGGTAAATCTCTAAACAGAGGTGGGAATGCCTCTGCAGTGTACATCAATCTGCTATATTCATGCAAAACGAACACTGAGGCACCATGCAGTGCACAGCCTGCCATTTCTCACGCGGCAGCCGCTGAGCAATATTTTGAAGTGCTGATAACATATTGTAGGACAATTATGTCCCCCCCACTATATCTTTAATCCAAAGAACAAACACTATCTTGCTTTTAAATCAGCAGAGGATAGGCTGTTAGTGTCAGTGAATCCAGCACACTGCAGAAGAAGTGAACTTCCAGTAATGTCTAATGGCTGGGGATGGGGATGGGGAGGCAGGCGTTCTTGTTTGAGAATCCCATGTCTCTGTGTTGAGCACATCCCTCTTTTTACCTGTGGAACGCTGAGAGATAGAATGACACATCAGACCATTTTGTTCCAGGACATTTCTAACTAATGATTCCAGAGCTACCATGGGTTTCAATTTAGGGCGGCCAGGTCTCCCACCATAGGGCTCCTGACCTGAGCTCCCACTGCTGCTTGGTGGAATAGTGGGAGCAAAAAAGGAAAAGACAGTGGCATGGAAATGCTAGGGATGTCATGTCTGGTTGTGTACCCAGAAGTGACATCGTGACATAGTTCATGAAATCCCTAGAGTGTTGCTATTGCACCACGATGTCACTTACATAACCAGAACTGATGTTGCCATGTCGTGCGTGGCAATATCATCCCGGCTGTGCCCCCAAAGGCTCATGAGGGTTTCCAACAGATAGCTGGCAACCCTATCAGTCTCTGAATAGTGATCGTCCATTAGAGTGCTAGGAATCCTCACTGGTGCTTTACCCCTGGAGCCTCCCAACCTTGCTGGATTTCTCTTTGCAGTTTATGTCTGTTTGCCTGTTCTCTTTCAGCAGCCATGCCAAGGGCCTGTACTGCTGTTGGGAAGCGTAGTCTCTAGCCTCAGCATGCCCATGGCAGAATGAATTAGGCTTGCCAGGCCACGCCTAGCAACTGGCAGAAGACTTTGGGGGGGGGACATCTTATGCATCTCTAGGTCACTTCCAGGGGGAACTCAGAAGTGACACAGTGTAGATTTAGGAATCGCCTTAAAATATAGAATTTCCTGCAATTCCTAGAAGCGACATAGAGATGCACAGGATGCCAACTGTGTTTTAATGTTTTTTTTTCTCCTGCTGCCACTTGGAGTGGTGGTGGGCAAGGCCAGCTGCAGCAGAAGCCCTTAAAATATAGAATTTCCTGCAATTCCTAGAAGTGACATTGAGATGCACAGGATGCCAACTGTGTTTTAATGTTTTTTTCCCCTCCTGCTGCCACTCGGAGTGGTGGTGGGCAAGGCCAGCTGCAGTAGAAGCCCTCCTGCCAAAGCAGGAGGCCTGACAAACTAGGAATTAATGCCTACGTATTCTGGCATACAGACAACCACACAGTTCCTCTGGTGAAGCAGCATTTTCTACCGTGAAAGGAGGGTATTGTGAGTCTAAGGATTTCTTCCTCCTACTGCAGACCCCCCACTTTGCCCCCTGTGCTGTTCTTGATGGTCTGCTGATGCCCAGGAATAAAATATCAGAGAGTTCAGTGTGCTGCAGCTGGAGAGGAAAATCAGAAAGTCCTGCTCTGCAAACTTCATGAATGGATGGGGATACACACCCCTGTTTCCAAGGCACCTTTGAATTGTTGTTGTTGTTCAGTCGCACAGTCGAGTCCGACTCTTCGCGACCCCATGGACCAGATTACGCCAGGCCCTCCTGTCTTCCGCTGTCCGCTGAAGTTTGCTCAATTTCATGTTCGTTGCATCGATGACACGATGAATACGTAGGCATGCCACCTTTGAATATGTGATTACAATACAGGGGACACAGGAGACAGATTTGCCCCCTTGTGTATTTATTTGCAATTGTTATACTCTATGCCCTTGGATTAAAACTGCTCAAAGCAGTTTTCAAATAAATATAAAAATAATCAATATCAGAGTATGATTGTTTAGCAACGTAAGGACAGACTGAAGCGTCACTTAGTCAAAACGAAATGTGAAAACAGCTACTGAAAATATCAGTAGGGTATGTTACTGCCAAATTAAAATGCTTGGTAAAGTGCTAGACTCTGCACTGAATAAAGAGATAGGAAAAGGATTTTCCAGAAATGAGGTGCCACAGTCAAAAAGACCCAGCTTCTCATAATCACCCGCCTAAGAGCATGGGGAATGCACAATACAGACTGAGATAATGCACATAATGCTCAGGCAGGTTCATAAAGGAGGAAGTGCTCCTTAAGGGATCTTTCCTAAGTATCCCTCTCAACCAATGGTGTGCTGGAGCTGACTGGGTGCTGGAAGACCAGTGTAGTATATGATTGCTTACTAGAACCTTTCCTTCAGGGTTTTTAGACTATGATTCTACATGACTCTGATTCCTCCATTTTCTATTGTTCTACCCAGGCTCTAGCCTATTTAATCAGCAGGGAGAATGCTAAGGTAATTTCTCGGCCTTGAAAAGCCATCTCTGGTATGGCTTGAAATGCTTTCCATAAAGGCAATGTAAATATAGAACGAACTCACGTTCCTTTTAATACGTTGTTTTGAATCTGATCTCTTTGTTTAGCCAGACAAGTATTTAGAGTCTGTATTCTGAATTAACAACTCCCCTGTTAGTGTGTAGATTTCCAAGCTGTAATTAAGCACCTTTTAAAAGCCACTCACAATTAAAGTGTCAGTGGGCTTTTTTTTTCTTTAAAAACATAATGCTAGTGAGTGCTGATGCTTTATTCATGGAGAGCATTAAAAGGGCTTAGTTGCTCTGGAAAATATAGCGGTAATGCTAACAGAAAGCCAAATGGCTCTGTTGGAGAGCACCTGATGTACAAAACAGGATTGCCTATTTAACTCTGAAAGCAGGAAAGATATGTAGCAGATACTTTTACAGAACATGAGTAGATGTGAGCCTAGGGTGAGAACGCAAGCTGGCGATGCAGTTCTTTAGGATGATGGGCCAATGACCATGCCTACTACAAATGAGAGATGGCCCTGAGGTTCAGTGATGGGTTTGGACACAGAGTGTGGGAATGAGCATACAGACAGAAATGTACCCCCCCAGTGTGGTGTAGTCAGGCCTGCAGCTCCCGTGGGGGCCCCTGAGGGCAATGCCCCCTATGAATGTGCTGTGCCCCTCTTCTTCTGGTCCCACTTCCCCTCCCCTGGGAGGTGGAGGGAGTCTTGGAGCTGGTTCCAGGCATGCCACTCTCTTCCATCCTGTGAGTGCGGCTGCCCAGATCCACCACCAAAAATCGTCTAGCTACGGGGCTGCCAGCAGGGCCACTGCAAGGGGGTAATTGGTGATGGCAGTGCTGGGTGGAATGAAGGGTGTGTGGGTCTGACAATATTTGGAGAAGCATGGCAGGCCAAAAGCCACCCTGAGCCCAGCAGCATAAAGGCACAGGGAGTGGGCAGCGGCAGCTCTGGCAAGGCTCAGTTGGGATGCACTGCCTGACTGGGATTTGTGGGATTGAAGGGCAGTGGGGAGGGGCCCTCCCTCCTTCCCTGATTGCCATGGTGCTTCTCTCCCTGCAGGCCAAGCAGGACGGGTGCATCAAAGCCAGGGAGAGCGGCTGGGTCAAGGCGCAGAGTCTACGTCATTTCTGACACATCCCTTCTGGAAGTGCTGTACTCATGTTGGGGCAGTGCCCCCTACCGAATATCATCTAGCTAAGGGACTGTGGTTAAGAGCAGTTGACTCTAATCTGCAAAGCCAGGTCCAATTCCCCATTCCTCCTCCACATGAAGCCAGTTGGGGGGCCTTGGGCCAGTAACAGTTCTCTCAGAACTTTCTCAGCTCCACCCACCTACCTCACAAGGTACCTGTTGTGAGGGAGGGGAAAGGAAGGTGATTGTAAGCAGCTTTGAGACTCCTTAAGGTAGAGGAAAGTTGGGAATAAATACCAACTCTCCTATTTTGGAAATGTGTCAGTGTCTGCCTATTCTGTCTGCTGGGTCTATCTGCCTTGCTCTCAGGAACAACCCAGAAACCCTGTTCCCCACCCCATGAGCACCAATGGCAACAATCTCTGCTGGATAGGACTAGTGGTCCATTTCTCAATGCATCCCATTTCTCACAATGGCAGCCAGAATCCCAGGCACAGAGGCTAAAACCTCTTGCTGTTTTTACCCTTCAGCAAGTATGATTCAAAGGCATATTGCCCCTGACAGGGAGAATCCATTTAGCCATCATCCATTTAGCCATAAGTAGTCTTCTCCTCCATGGATTTGTCTAACCTCTACTTAACATGTTTAACTGACCCCAATGAAATCAATAGGAAAAGTGCTTTGCTGGATAATGCCCTTATTTTTTAAATGGCATATTACTTTCCAGGAACACTGTCTATAATAAGCAATAATTTGGTTTCCTAGAAACCCCTCTGGCATCTGGGTTCAGTGCCAGTAATTTTGTTTTTCCAGAAAATATACTTTGTGCATAAATATCAAAACAGATTGTGATTCCAATGTGTTAGTCAAGGATATTATTAATGAATCTCAGAAAATGCAACAGAGGACTAATTGGTGTCAATAACAGCAATAGTGACAAATATTCCCTTCTGTAAAGGAAGCAATGTCCTCCAGGGCATATGCTGTGAAAATGTTCTATTCAAATACATTTTTTCCTCCACACCGTGGGGATTTCTGTGATATTTTGACCAGGAAGAAAAGGCTTTGGCCGTGTGCTGAGCAAACGACTCCGTATGTTTGTGAAATGCAGCTGTTTACCAGTTTGGCTGTTTGTTTTTGGTTTGATTGATTTTCTAACCTTAAATGGTTACATTGCAGAGGAGTCCAGGGCAATAGAAAAGCATTGGGTTAAAATGGCAGATTATCACGAAAGTCTGCTTATCCTTCTGCCTCAAAAACAGATGGTACCATTTATCACAATTAAAACTCATGGACTGATTAAGTCCACCTATCCATCTTTAACCCACCTTCCCTCTTAGGAGTTCAGGGTGGCTCACGTGATTCTTTTCTCATGACAACCATGCAAGACAGGTGAGGCAAAGAGAAAGAATGACCTGCTGAATTTTTGGAGGTGGGGGGATCAATTCCTCTGAAGCTTTGGGGATCTGGAAATGAATCTCCCAGGTCCTAGTCCAAAAGTTAACCACAGCACTACGCTGGTTTTCTCACTCAACAAGAAGTCTTCTTTTTTAGGAAGGTGCCAAGGATAATCACTGGCCCACCTGTCATAAGGTTGTTGTGGAAACCAGTGCTTCGTTCCTGCTGTATCCAACCTGGAGATTTTTGTTCTTTCAGCTCTACCACATAAGGATTCCTTCTGTCTTCAATGACTCTGGGAGCAATCCTAAGTGGGTCTCCTCAGAAGAAAGTCTCTCATTTTAGTCACTGGGACTGATTTTGAGAACAAGTGTTTTTAGGATCATAGCCTCTACCTTTTTTTTGCCTTGCTGGTCCTTCCTCCTTGGAATAAATGCTGAAGAGGAATGAAAAGGAGACGACTGTTTCATAAGACTTTTTGCCCTCACGGTCCCTGGATGAACTGGCCTGGCAGGTCCTGGTTTGTACCCCTCCCCACCTTTCTCAGATGAGATAGGCAGCCCCAAGGGGCAGGGCCATGCAGCTGTGGTACCTCAGGGATGGAAAATCCTCCCCCCAACTCCTCTATGTGGCGCTAAGTTAGATGATCCTTCAATGTCCAGTTAAGACATTTTTATTTTGCCGGACATTTTGCCAAAGGATGTTATTTAGAGTAGTGCGTGGAAGTTTCATTTCATTTCTTTCAGTTTTGTTATTAATTCCAAAAGGGACTGTTTGGTTATTGGGCTGTATGGTTTGGTTTCATTCTTGTTTCTTTGTTGATTGCTGTTTCATGTTTTATAATTCTATTTTGTTCTTACTCCTCATTGGTTTCAATGGAGGATGACCCCTTTTTCCACCCAAACGTTGTCTATGGCAGAACTGAGAGGAAAGATTCCAAACGGAGGGAATATGGCTCTGCAGCACAAGGACAAGGCAGACTGACAAGACTAGGGCATTTGGTGGCACAAGGAGGGCAAGGCATTTGCATGGGCAGTAAGGTTGCAAGCTGATGTCTGACACCTGATGGAAGATAGGGGGAGAGGACATGGGGACACCCATGTCATGTGTGATGTTACATCACTTTCAGGGAAAACCAGAAGTGACATCATGTTTCTGGCAATTCCTAAAGCAAAATAACATTACTTCTGGGTTTTCCTCAGAAATGATCATGTCATATATAATGACTGCAATTTTTAATTTTGTTTCCTGCTCCCTGAAGAAGCTGTTGTGGGAAGAGTGGGCTGCCAGCAGAAAGTCTCATGCTATGGCAATGTTCGTAGGAAGACAGGAGGAAGAAGCCCTTGAGGTAGATTTGCTTGGACAGGGTATAAGGTTTGAAGAGCAGCAGGCAGGCAGGGAGTGCAGACTGCAAGGGAAAATTTGGCACAGCGGGGCAGGAATTGGAAGGAGAGCAGAAGGCAGTCCTAGCCTGTATTCTTCAGGGTTAGAATACCTCACACATGTTATCCTAGTGACTACAGTTTGCAGTTAGTTGAGAAAGCCCAGAGTTTCTCTCTCCCACCTCACACAGTTTACGCCCTTATCAGGAAAATGCTGGCTGCATTGAAAGTAGAGCCAGAGAGAAAGAAGACTATAATAATGAAAGAAAGAAAACAAAATGAAAGGAAGTGATGAGGGTTTTTTTGTTTTTGTTTAGATGGGATGTTTTGTTTTTATTGCAATTACGATAATTACAGAACACCCCAGTATTGCAATTATTGTAATTAATAATGAAAGAAACACAGAAGTCTAATGTTATTGCCCCTTAAATGGGTATTTTATTATGTTGAAGTTGCTTTTAGTTATTGTTTTAACTGATGCTTTATGTTGGTTTTTAAGTGGATCACTATTTTATGCTGTGAAATTTTGATTTACTGTGTTTTTTATACATTTCCATCATATCTTAAAATTTGGGGATCACATAAAAAATTAATCTGAACACTGAAATATATTACTGCCGTGGCAAACTTTTGGGCTACGTATGAATGATGGGAGGGAGCTGCGGTGGCTCAAGTGGTTAAGACGCTGAACTGCAGGCTCTGGAAGGTCAGTAGTTCAGCAGTTCGAGACCCGGGTGCCGCATGACAGGGTGAGCTCCTGTCTCTAGTTCCAGCTCCTGCCAACCTAGCAGTTCGAAAGCAAGAAATTGCAAGTAGATAAATAGGTACCACTTCGGTGGGAAGGTAACAGCGTTCCGTGCGCCTTGGTGTTTAGTCATGCCGGCCACATGACCACGGAAACGTCTTCGGACAGCGCTGGCTCTTCGGCTTTGAAACGGAGATGAGCACCGCAACCCTAGAGTCGGATTCGACTGGCTTTCGAGCAAGGGAACCTTTACCTTTTACTATGAATGATGGTGAAAATTCGCCCTATGTTACTTTAAAGGACACACACACTATCTTCAGCTCTATTTAGAATTATACATAGAAAACCAAACTATTTCTTCCTTTTGCACCCTACACCCTCCCAAAATTTAATGAAGGAGAGGGAGAGAGAGCTAGAGGAGAGATCTGAATTTGGTGGTCATGATCACATTATAATCTCTGTAAACACTGTATTGTTTCCAGAGGAAACTCAAAGGGGCTCATACAGTACAACCGTTAAGGCCAGTTTGCTGATAGAAAGCCCCAAGTGAATAACAAGGGACTTACATTTAAGTAGATCTGTTTAGGATTGCCCTTGTAGTGTCTTGGGGATATCCCATCCCTCAGGGTCCCTGGCAGATGGAATGCTAACATGTCCGGTTTCAGGGAGGAAGAAAAGACTCCCCAGAATCCAAAGCTGCCCCTCTGCCTCCTCTGTTGTTGCTCCGAGTGGGAAAAGACTTCTGAACAGATGCCATTGTGTTCAGAATGCTGTTAAACTTTGCAATCTGGACGCATTTGTATTTCAAAGTCCTCCACCAAATTTCAGCAACATTGGTAGTGTAAACCAACAATTCTTTGCCAAGTGTAGGAGAATTGTCATGTTGAGCATTGCTCTACCTGAAAAGTAACTTTTCATGAGAGGTGTTTAAAGGGGGTGAGAGGTAATTTAACCAAGGTATTCCTTTAAGTAAAGAGCTTGTTATAAGTAGTTTTTTTTAAAAAAAGGCTGCTGGGCTTCAAATTAACAGTTCTTATTCAGTTTATACATTTCTGAGACTAACTATTCATAGACACTAAAATACATAGACACTGAAAGCCAGAGGGATTTACAGACGTTTCTGCTGGTTATGAGCAAATCGTTGTCCTTATTCAGAACTCTGTTTGCTGAGGGAGAGCACAACCCAGATTGGTTGCAGGGCTTGTATAACAATCAGTCTACATCCTTACTCCCTTCTCTTGTGCAGCCTGAGGAAAACTGAAGTGTTCTGCTTTTGGTAAACTCCAATGAGACAAGATGTCTGAATGGGAGCCCCTGGGATAAAAAAAGAAGAGAGAAGAGATTGGATTTATACCCTGTCCTTGAAGGAGTCTCAAGCGGCTTACAATCTCCTTTCCCTTCCCCTCTCCACAACAGACACCCTGTGAGGTAGGTAGGGCTGAGAGAGCTCTTTCGAGAACTTCTTGTGAGAGAACAACTCTGAAAGGACTTGTAACCGACCCAAGGTCACACCAGCAGCTGCATGTGGAGGAGTGGGGAATCAAACCCAGTTTCCCCAGATTAGAGTCCGCACTCCTAACCACTACACCAAACTGGACCTTGTTTCTTCCAAGCCAGGACTCTAAACTGGATTGGCAGTGTCATTTTATATGCAAATGCACCCTACTATTAATGATATTGATGGGCTTAGAAGGATGCATATCTTTTTAGGATAGCATTGCAAACCTTGGTTTAGAATCCCAGATTGCTGGGAAGGAAAAGAAGCTCTCATTTGCTCTAGCACCTATATGAAGAGGCCATGGAAAACTGGAGTCTGAAACCAGGAAGCTTTCAGTCATGCTCACTGCGGAGCGCTTGAACACAATAACAAACCAGGATCATGCTTGTCTTGAACAAACAAAAGCTTGTTGTGACATCTGAATGTAGACACTGTGGTGGATCCAGCAGTTTTGCCAGTTCCTACTCGTGCAGCATATCTCTGACTTCCCCCACATGTTGCTCCTGTCCCTCCCCTCCAAGCAAAGTTTTGGAAAACCATTTGCAGGGTTCAAGGAAGGGATAGCAGGGTAGCTGCTGGAAGGAATTAAACACAGATACAATCATCCTTTTCTTGAAAAAATGTGACTACAGCTTATTTATTAACAAAGAGCAATGATGCATCATAGGGACAGATCCAAGCATTGGGCAATTTGCCTGTCACCCAATGGAACCCTTTCCCCAGCCTGTCTCCTGGGGCATAGCCTGTGGAGTAACAGGATATTGGGACACATGTGGGCACCAGCCTCTACCTGGTCCCCCTGCCACCTGGAGGTGAAAGCCAGCTGGCAGCCCCTGCCTGGGCATGTAGCTGAGTGGCTCCATGCCCCAAGGCCCCTTATGGAAGCCCCCATGGACAGGAGCTTAGCCTCCCTGTTGGCCAAATTGCCTTGATTTATTAATAAATGTGGATAATATGAATATTAAATGGCAATAGGCATTAGATATAGGATCAGACCTGTGTATACAGGAGTCCAACTTTAGCCAGATTCCAGAAATAGACGCTGAGACTAGATCTTATAAAGCAGTGATTTCTTTTGCTGAAAGGATTCTCAAACACAATATAAAATCAAACATATGCACACACAGAATACAGATCTAGGAATTCAGATAGAAAGGTACAGAGGTGTTTGCCTTAACAGGTAATATTGTTGAGAGGCAATACTTTACCTGTCCAATGCAGTGAGTTGAATCTGCAGCAAAAAAATGAAATAACTAGGGGAGGGGAATCATGAGTCGCCAGCAACACACGTGGAAAGGCTCCAAACTGCACAGGGAATGAAACTGGCAAGGTAGGGGGCAGGAGAGAGAGCGAGAGAGCAGTGGGGTGATGCTCTCTTTTATACCCTAAAATGACTGGGAGCTGATGTTCCTTTAGTCACTTAGTCCTCATGAAGCATAACTACTGTTAATGGGCCAGGAAAAAGGGATTGATCATTGGGCAATTGAGATGGTGGTCTTAAGGGGGAAGGGGAGAGACAAGAGAGAGAAAAGAATAGTAATGTCCCAACTCCATTGTTAGCAGTCGCTGTTAAATCCAATCGTAAACAGCTGTGCTAGCTGGAAGATGTGACTGCTCCCTTAATCCCATCATGGAAGGAGTTCTTTTGTTGAGGCTGAAGTCGTCTACATGCTTCACCTGGAGTTGTCAATATGCAAAGGTGTGTGTGTGTGGGGAATGCCTGCATATTGGAGGAGAGAGAGTTCTATGGCATCTGGGCAGGAATATTCCTGGTTCTTGTCACAGAGTATGGCTTCCCCTGTGGTACTGCTACTGGGTCCATGTGTTATGGGGTCAGGGAGTCTGACTTGCCTTCTAGCGTATTTCTGCGTGGATGCAGGAGCGCAAGGCATCGGGTAGTCCATGGGCTGACGTCTGGTCAGGCACGTTGTCACAGGGGAAGGTTTTCCTTGTCTGTGCACATGCTTGCAATGCAGTAAAATGACTGTCTCATGGCTACAGTTTAGTCCAAGTCCTTAACTGACCTATCTCACAGTCCAACTCTGCAGTTATGTTTTAAGAGTCTTTATGAATGCTCCATAAGTTGGATGCGTGGCAACATGGGAAAAAGTGCACAAAAGGGCAGCTAGAATGATAAAAGGGTTGGAAAGGGTGAAGAAAGGTTAAAGCGCTTGGGGCTCTTTAGCTTGGAGAAACGATGACTGAGTGGTGACATGATCGAGGTTTATAAGATTATGCATGGGATAGAACAGGTAAAGAAAGAAGTACTTTCCCCCCTTTCTCACAATACAAGAACTTGTGGGCACTCAATGAAATTGCTGAGCAGTCAGGTTAGAATGGGTAAAAGGAAGTATTTTCACCCAAAGATTGATTAGCACATGGAATTCACTGTCACAGGAGGTGGTGGCAGCTACAAGCATGGATGACTTCAAGGGGGATTGGATAAACATATGGAGCAGAGATCCATCAGTGGCTACTAGCCACAAAGTATAGGTAGGAATTCTAGGTCTGGAGCAAGTGATGCTCTGTATTCTTGGTACTTGTGTGTGTGGGGGTAACAGTGAGAGGGCTTCCAGTGTCCTGGATCCACTGGTGGATCTCCTGACAGCACCTGGTATTTTTGGCCACTGTGTGACAGAGTGTTGGACTGGATGGGCCACTGGCCTGATCCAACGTTGGCTTCTCTTATGTTCTTGTGTAGGATAAAAACGATGATGGGGAAAGTTGCTTCTGGTTTATCTCACTGCTCTCCTGTTTCTCAGACTCCCTTTTCTTACCTGCTGCTACTTGTGTCATTCCCCCTTTTCTGCACTTTGCAGAAGGTGTTTCATCTCCAGAATGCCCACATTTGCATTCCAGGTTTTTTTCACACCACATCATCTCCTGCTTCTTTTGTGTTGCAGAATCTGCTAATGATTCAAGCATGCATTATCAAGGCCAGCATAGAAATGTGTTCAAATAACATCTTCCATGATGGATGTGGAATCCTTTGTCTTCCCTAGTGGAGATAATAAAGCCTCCACTAGGGTCACACAGCCTCTCTCTCCTCTCTCTCTCTCTCTCTCTCTCTCTCTCTCTCTCTCTCTCTCTCTCTCTCTCTCTCTCTCTCTCTCTCTCTCTGAGATTCACTGTTTCACACTTGGGAGAAATGTTTCTGACAGGTTCTTTATTTCTTTTGCACACAGTTCTGTGGCTCTATTTCTGTTTCCCTGCTTTCTTTAAAGGGCTGGGTGTACTCTCCATTCTTATGGTAGTCTCTTCAGTGTTTACATCTATTGCTATTTTATCGCCACTTAGTTAGCGTTTTGCTGTTGCCATTTTGCTGTGATGGCTTAGAGGGTTCTTATTTGTAGTTATATGTGCATTTTAAACTTTTAACCTTTCAGAGTGCCATTTTAATGGTGAAAAAGACAAGACATAACTTTTCTAAATAAATAAGTGCTCACAAATATAGGACTAGCCTCATCTCCCCCTCCCCCCCAAACGTATGTGCATCCCATGGGGATATGTGCCCCCTCTGGCAAGTTTTTAGATGGCAACTGTATGGTTCCCTGTGTAGAGTCAGAATCCATCCCAAAGCCCCAGATGAGAAATCATGAGATACACTTCATGAACTGTCAGTATCTCTTCATTTCCCCTGCAAGGGGAATGTTAATTCCCTATCTTTCTGACAGAGAGTGTAGAGATCATTTGAGTCCCTGTGATAACTCTCTGACTGAGACACATTAGGAGAGATTCCGTAGTTAGATAGTGAGGGAATAGTTGTTGTCACGGGGGTCATTAAGTGTTAATAAGTAGGATTTCTGGCATGCCTTACTGCTTAAATATCGTTAGGGGAAGAAATCAGAAATGATCTCTGCAAATTTTTGCGTGTGTGAGGAAAGTTAATCAGAGCTCTGTGTGAGAACATGCAGCTTTCTGCTAATGAAGCCACGCATCAGAAAGAAATTTTTAACAGATAAATGATTTTAAAAATGAGGAAGCTAATGTCTGAACTTCACGTTAATGAACTGCTTCTGTAAAAAGAGGCAGAAGCGTGCCTCCCAACAAGTCTTTGAAAATAATTGTTGTCCTTGTGGATCAGATGGAAACATCAGTACCCTCCCCCCCCGAATATACAATACAGGAATATAAAATTGGTATTTTCAAGAGAGACTTTCCTTTCCTAGTTGGATTAGTGTTAAGTCCACTGATCTCTTCAAGTGTATTAGAACTCACAGCTTAAATAATTAGATATGATTTTGAATTTCTCAGCCCCATTTTTTCAAGCCCAAAGTCCCCGTTTCAGTTTTGCTTCTCCCATGTATGAAATGAACATGTGACTCTGCATCATCTTGTTTCTTTGTGCTGAACTCTCTCCATAAAATCTACACATTTCCCAATGTTAATTGTCCATCAGCAAATCAGCATTATACATTGTATGCATATGATATGTTTAAATGATGTGTGTATTGTACATGTAAGTACCATATAAATGGTGCATCAAAAATGAGCAACTTGTAGATGCAGTAAAATGAATCTACAAAGTTACCAGCAAAAAGCAGAGAACTGTTGACAAGAATGTAAATGAATATAAGAAGAAACAGAGAACATTCACTCATTACTATAAATAACCACACTCATATAATACTTCTGTGCCTTTTTGATTCTCAGATATGGACATCGTATATAATGCTACCTCTGTGGTGTCAGTTCATATCAGACAAGATTTGTAAACACAATTATGCTTTCCTCGAACAGGTTACAGGGTTTTTTTTTCAATTTGATGTGCAAACTATTTTTATTCTGTCTTTGAAAATCAAGTTTTCTCCAGATGTCTCACAAGACGGAAATATTAGAATAAAAGAAATAATCAATAAAATGAATTAAAACTAACCAGAGCAGCAGATCATAAAAATGGCAAGCCTACTATGGAAAGTGCAATAACTTACTAAAAGATTGAGCAAAGATTGAGAGCCAGGTTAATGCAGTGGTTAAGAGCAGTGGACTCTAATATGGAGAACTGGGTTTGATTCCCCACTCCTCCACATGAAGCCAGTTGGGTGATCTTGGGCCAGTCACAGTTCTCTCAGAGCTCTCTCATCCCCACCTACATCACAGGGTGTCTGCTGTGGGGAGAGGAAGGGAACATGATTATAAGGTATATCTAATCCTAGCCCTAAAACCCCTAACCCAACAACACCTACAAATGGTAATATTGAGCAGAAAATGGAGAATACACATGTGATTTTTGTGCGTGTGTGTGTGTGAGCAAATTTGAGCTATGAGAATTTCTTTACAAAATCTATACTAGATCTGCTCCAGAGGGTCGTGCTGTCTGTGTTGAGACATGAGAGGCAAAATGAGAATAAAGGAAGATGTTCAACCAGTGCACAGTGTATCTTCTCTTCTAAAGCCAAGGCTACAAGGATGAGTTAGCTAAGTTGGTATAAATGATTAAGCCAACTGCTGGCTTTCCAGAGGGCCAGTATGGTATAGTGGTTAAGAGCAGCAGGTTCTAATCTGGAGAAACAGGTTTGATTCTGGTTTGATTCCCCACTCCTCCTCCACAAGAAGCCCATTGGGTGACCTTGAGCCAGTCACAGTTCTCTCAGAGCTCTCTCAGCCCCACCTACCTCACAGGATGTCTGTTGTGGGGAAAGGAAGGGAAGGCAATTGTAAGCCACCTTGAGACAACTTTCAGTAGTGAAAAGTGGGGCCTAAAAAACCAACTCTTCTTTTTCTTAACTGAGACTCTCCAATGATCCCCCCACTGAACACTGTCATTTGTATTCAGTTTAACTCCAGTGACGCACAAGTTCAGGCAGAAAAATGTGATTAAATGCAAGAGAGCTGGATCCTATCAGTTTTTCCACTGGCACAAAAGAGAAGAGGGTAATCTTACCTTATTCCTCACCTCACTGAAACTTTTGTCCTGCATGGCTTTTCGTCTGCATGGGTCTATGATCCCCTATATGGCCTACTGAAAGAGTCATAAAAGGCCCTTATGTCTGCAGAAAATCTGGTAGGGGCCAGGCAGGCAGGCAGGCAGGCAGGCAGGAAGATCTTCATAATATACTTCATTACAGACTGCTTTTTTATACTAATTAGAAATGGTTCCTAAATTCTGCAGAACTCACTACTTAATAATACTTAATATTATTAGTACTTACTATTAATACATTAGTATTACAAATAATGCTAATGTTGTAAACAGCAACTATAATCATTGCAAAGCTTCCCACTTTTAAATTGTGTTATCTACAATCTTCTGTTTGAAGAATATGGCAGTGCTAATAGGCTTCAAATCTTAAAACAAAACTCACATAAGCCTCTAATATGGAATGAGGTGTGCAGTGCAGTGACTTACCTCTCATGCCAAAAGAACAATACAAGGAATCCCAACAGAGCATTTTGGTCAGCAGATCAGCATTATACATTGTATGCATATGATATGTATAAATGATGTGTGTATAGAAAGCCACTTTGAGAATCCTGCAGGTAGTGAAAGGTGGGTTCTTCTTCTCCTTCTCCTTCTCCTTGTTCTCCTGCTGCTGCTGCTTCACTAAGGTGTTTGCCTATATATATTTAGCATGCTGCTCCTTGGGTAGTAGACAAGAAAAACAACAACCTAAAATCTATGTGATAAAACTAAGGATGTCAGTTTTGCCACGCAGCCTGTTCAAAACGTGCAGTCATCAAAGATGAACATCTGACTCAGTGTTCATAGGAGCCAGTGTGGTGTAGAATCATAGAGTTGGAAGGGGCCATACAGACCATCTAGTCCAAACCCCTGCCCAATGCAGGGCCATCCTAAAGCATCTCTGACAAATATTCGTCTAGCCTCTTCTTGAAAGCTGTCAGTGAAGGGGAGCTCACCACCTCTCTAGGCAGCTGATTCCACCTTTGAACCACTCTGACTGTGAAAAAGTTTTTCCTAATATCCAGCCGATACCTTTCTGCATGTAATTTAAACCCGTTGCTTCGGGTCCTATCCTCTGCTGCCAACTGGAACAGCTCCTTGCCCTCCTCCAAATGACAGCAATCATGTCCCCCCTCAGTCTCCTCTTCTCCAAACTAAACATTCCCAAGGCCCTTAGCTTTTCCTTGTAGGGCTCATTCCCCTAGTGGTCAAGAGTGTCAGACTAGTATCTAGAAGACCCAGGTATGAGTTCCCACTCGTGCCATGGAAGCTCACTGGGTGACCTTTGGCTAATCAAACACTTTCAGACTAACCTACTGTTGTGAGGATAAAACAGAGGAGAGGGGAATGATGTAAACTGCTTTGGGTCCCCATTGGGAAGAAAGGCAGGATACAAATGCTTTAAATAAATTTGTACCTGAACAGCCTGCTTGTTGTCAATTAAGAAAAAGATGATTGTGCACGTGTGATTAGCTTTGCTGCAGTCATCTCTTCTGGCCACTGCATTTGCTACGGCCACCTTCAGATGTTAACAAGGCACATTATTAAAAGCAATGAGAAACAAACAAGTGAACAAACAGATCACGTTTTGAGCTAAATTTGTGCATGAATTTTCCTGCCAGCAATGTACTTCACTAAAATAATACATTTTGACCACACAGGTGCAAAAAGGGAGGGGGTGCTCTGACTGATTTGTGCTTGCGGGCCAGAAAACGCAGGGGAGAGGCATGGCAGTTCGCCCCGGAGCTAAATAAGGCACAGTAGCCCAATCACATGGGCCACCGGGTTGCCACACTCCAGCTCTGCGTCCCGATCACACTGCGCTGCTGCAGTGCGGCAAAAAAGCAGCAAAGTGCGCATGCGCCATTGGGGGGGCGGGCCGCTGTCAGTGTCTTGTGTGTGTGCATGCACTCTTCAGCGTTGGTGCACATCCCATGGACACTTACAACATCCGGAAACCACGGGTACATGGGCGGGCGTTGGAAGCCGCGGGATACTGGCGTTCCTGCGATCAGATGCCAGCCTTTGCCCCGGGCTTTCCAGAAACTAGTACCTCGGACCTACTAGTTTTTTACTCTGTGTTTTCCACGGGAAGCCGTGGGTTGGCCATGGGAGCACTACGCCTCCCAGATCTGCTGGTATGATCGCGCACGGAAAGTCTGCAGGGCTCCCGGGCCTTCAGCGGGGCAAATGCTCAGTGTGAACGGGGCCTTTGTCACTTTAACAACGTGACTATTACCCTCAGAGATATGTGACTTCTTCTGTAGAGATGGAGAAGCTTTCATTGATTGACTGTACAGGTAGCAAAGTGACTGTAAGTTGCAACACACTCATGAAGCTGTGTTATACTGGACCAGAATGGCTCAGGAAGGCACTTTAAATAAGGGGAGAGGCACTGTGCCCTGAGCTGAATGGCTCAGGCTAGCTTGACCTGATCAGATCTCAGAAGCTAAGCAGGATTGGCCCTGGTAAGTATTTGAATGGGAGACCACCAAAGGGATGGCAAACCACCTCTGAACATCTCTTGCCTTGAAAACCCTACTGGGCTGCTAGAAGTAGTCTGTGACTTGATGGCACTTTCCACCACCACAGGCAACTGTAGTCTATGGCACTTTTTATTGTATGTATTTGTGATGGACTGCACTTTTAAAAGCTTAGAAGTATTGTTTAAACAGATAAAGGACTGTGAAGGGTTAATTCTTCACAGAGCCAGAGAGCCTTGAGTGACAGGCTGCTCCAAGCAACCTGTTTGGTTAGCATCAGCAGAGCAGAGAAAGTCTGGAGAGAGCTGCATGCTGAGGAGATTCAGTCAGATTTCTGCCTTGACTGAGTTGAGTAGCTGGGGCCCCAACTCACCTGTAGGTCCCATTTGCAGTCCTGAATGGACAGGGAGAGCCAGCAGGGGTGACAGCAGCCACGGGTGGCCACATCCTGCAAGGCAGGACAGGCTGTGCAGGCGGCTTGGGGGCTGGGTGGTGGCAATGGCAGAAAAACCTGGGCAGGACAGGCTGTGCAGGCGGCTTGGGGGCCGGGTGGTGGCAATGGCAGAAAAACCTGGTGCTCTTCTCCGAGGGGGGAGAAGGTATGATGGGGCCTGAACTGGGGTGAGGGGAGGGGAGGGGCCACTGGGGGAGAAGGCATCTTCTAGAGTGAGAAGAAAATTCCCTACCCAGTCAAACAGGGAGTTAGCTCTGAAGGGTGAAGAGATCCCTGGTCTGGTGTGGTTAGAAACTGCCTTTAGAGTCAGTTTAAAGACTCAAGACGAGTACTGGTGTTTCAAGAGAAAAGGTCTGGGTACTGGAAAGAGTGCACCAGCCTTCTGGAAACTAAAAGAGAATGCTCATAGAAAGTGAAGCATCTGGGGAAACACTGGGACAAAAGTCTCTCAACATTAAGATTTTAAGTAACTCTGAATAGGTTGTTGAACTCTGAATAGCTTAAGAAACTCTCATTAACCTGAAACATAGGAACTATAGTCTGTGCATGTACTGGTTTTACCTCAGAAATTTCAAAACCTGATTTTACCTGACTTTTCCCCTCTATGTTAAATAAAACACTTTGTTATTTTTGAATTTCAAAATGTCTTAAGTACCATTTATGTTGTTTAAGTTAAGGTGGACTCCTGATCTTTTTCTCAGTTTCCTGGGCTGAGCCAACAGCCAAAATATCCTACAGTGTCAGGCTGGAATACCCAGGGTTCTTCAGCAAAGAAGAAAACACATCTCTAGGGCAGCTCAGTCAGTAAAGGGAAAGAAAAATGGAGGGGAAATCTTGCCTCTGAGTGAGGGAAGTGGATGGGGGCTGCCATAGTATTATTGTCCTCTTGCTGCATCATTTTTTACTTCTGTAATTACTCCAACTTTTATTCAGAAAATGTTGGTTATTTTGTTGATTTTTCAGCAGCTACTAGGACACAGAGCAACCCGTGGAAGCATGCTTTAACTTCTCCCAACCCTTTGCCATCAGAGGAAATATTTTCAGCCCTTTGGTCTTTAACGGCAGAATTTACCACATTGGTAAATCAAGAACATTCCAAACTAAGGTAGTACAAAGATGGGTGATGTTCCCTGCCACAAAGTTGCTCACTAGCTACCAGCTGGTTTTGTAATGTTGCATAAAAATGTAAACATCTGGCACTTCAGAGCTGATAAATATTGAGGTCTATAAAGCTCCACTACAACCCAGCAACAAAACCGTAATGTTTATGCAAGACTAAACTATGAGTAATACAGTTGTTTGAACTCTGAAAAGGGAATTTGTAATGGAGAACTTTTTTTTGTCTTTAATTTGAGAAAATAGTTGCGGGAGGCATAATAAAAAAGACTGCCCTGTGTAATTTGTATTTGTGTTAGTGACATTTGCAATAGATTATGTCAGTGGAGAAGCTTATGGAGCCGCAGCCAAGAAACTGGCAATAAATGCGTTCTCCACAAAAGAATCTAAGCAGCACCTGGCAGATGCTGAGTGACTAAGTATAATCAGCAGTTGACATGTCCCATAAAGATGTGATACTCCATCAAAATCCATTGGAGGCACCCAGCATCCAAGGGGTGATCAGGTTTGCTGGCTCCGTTTCAGCATCACCCCCTCGGCTGATGGTGCCTTATTATTAGAATGTGACTCTCACAGAATTGTAATGATTGCAGCCGTGTTCTAAAAAACACAACAAAAAAGCTACAATTTGAAATGCTATCTCAAAAGACTGATTGCTATAGATATTAAAAAAAATAGATTTCATTTCTTGGTACTTAAAATTTCAGTCATTTTGTCCGCAGACACAATTTGTCCTGAAAGCTTTCCAATCGATCAGTCTTTCCAGAAATAGAAGGAAAAGTTGTCAACATGCTACTATGGGTTTCTGTCTTGTGACATGTAGTTAGGAACCCTAACCAATTTGTGATGAGTAGATTGAGTGAGTAAGAGAGAAAAAAAGGAGACATACTGTCCTAAGTCCACTGATTTTAATGGACTCAGAAATGTGTGTAACTCTGTTTAGGGTTGCACTGATATTGTCCCTCCCTTTGCTCTTACTTTCTGTTCAATGTGAAGGTGCCACCAGGGCTCCTGGGATTTCTGCTCTCAGCCTTTAGGTAGGATTTCCAGTACTGCATCAGCAAACACTGGGAATTTGGAGGGGGCAGTGCCTGGGGAGGGTGGAGTCTGAGAAGGATGTGATGGCACTTCTGGGTGACACTCTAGGCTTCTTTCCCTAGTTTCTATGGTTTTTAATGTAGAGACTAGAAGGAAGAACAATACTAAATGGAGTTCATTTTTCTCCTGCTCCTCAGTTTCTCATGGGTGGGGAACTGGGACTGGTGGTGGAAACTGCTGTCAAGTTGCAGTCAACTTATCACCATCTCATAGGATTTCCAAGGCAAGAAATGTTCAGAGATTTGTCTTTGCCTGCCTCTGCATAGAAACCCTGGACTTCTTTGATGGTCTTCCATCCAAATACTAACTAGGACCAACCTTGCTTAGCTTCCAAGATCTGATGACATTGGGCTTTGCCTGGGCTATCCAAGAATTGGGGCTGGGGGTGAGTAAATCACTGCTTCAGGAAGGTAAATGAGAGGCCTACCTTTAGGATAAATCTACCAGCTGATTTCTCCAATTATACACTCTAGAACATATAAGGAAGTCCTGGTGCAGTCTGCGCTTCATCCCAAACTGGGTCTTTGATTAGAGTCCCACTTCCAGGTATTGAGCCAGGAAGGTCTGTACCTCCATTAAGCATGAAATAATATGGAATTAAATGAATACTATATTATAAGACTAAAAAATTACAGTGTTTATAATTGCTGTATGACTTACTGATTTGCTGGCTCATAGCTACAGTGGGGCTATTTGGGACTCAGCCCCCTTCCTTAAAGCACCAGCCCCACAAGATTTTTTTGAGAAGATTTTTTGAGAAGAATCAGCCTCCCCTTCTTTTCAAAAGCATTTAAAGGGATCCGATTAGCTGAAGGGCCCTTTAAATCTTGCAGGAGGGGAGGGAGAGGAGTGGCCCCTGGTGGCCAGACTTGGGGGTCAATTGGAGCTGACATAAAAATAATGGCAGCCCCGCCAGAAATTTCTCCCCCCCACAAGCCACAGAATCCTGTCTACAGGCCTGCTGATTTGGCTACTGAACAGTATCCTATGACAACATGTCTGTGTCTACCCACTGGGCCATATGAGAATGTGCATGTGTGAAACCCTAGCAGTTACACACTGTTATACTATTCGAATGTATGAAAAGTAAGCAGGTGAAAAGATTTGAACTGTTATAAAACAGCAAAACTGATTGACGAAAAATTTGCTTCATGTTTGTGGCTGGCAAGCAGACCATGAGCCAATCTTGCTAGTGTTTGAGCATCTCTAGTTCCTAATGCCCTTAGACTTTTCTCACCAATAACTGCATCCTCCTTAAATCTGGTAGTATTAACTTCTAGCTGTCACTATTAAGAGCAAAATTACTCTATAAAATGTTCACTCATCTCACTATTTATTTGTCTGCATTACTTCATATGCAGGTGGCTGTGGGAGTCACAAATCAAGCAGAAGACCCTGGAGGGAAAGCCTCTGAGGTCCTTTTTGTACTGGCTTTCTGCCAGTACTTTGAAGTGCTTTCTTAGAAAGCTAATATATTCACACAATAATGATAACAATGGGGAAAAATACTCTCTGCCTTTAGATTGGCAGTTCTGGACACAGGGTAAACAGCATGATCTTTCTGGAACAACCACGAAAACCAATGCAGCAAAGGGAGGGAGCTGATTTTGGCCCGATGACATTTAATTCAAACAAGTAGTAAAGGCTTCTTGGTTTCACGATCTGCAAGAGGTTATCCCCAAACAATTATTTATGTGTTTGTCCTTGTTCGGTCGGTGAAATATAAAATTGGATCTTAAATCCTTTCAATGAAGGCTGTTTATTGCCAAGGTAATTAAGCTCCACTCAAGGAATACATTTTAATGAAGTTCACTGGCTAGATTATTTTTAGTTAATGATCATTATGGGTTTGGTCCCACAGTCTCACTCCCAGTGGGCAGCTGTCCATGTCATGGGCGTAGCTGTCACACTCGCTGTTAATTGGCCCCTTTGTTACAGTCACACTGAGTATCCCAGTAAATCAGTGGTTCAGGAGACTGACTCCAACTTCAGGCAAGAGCTCATTAGCCTTAGTAAAGAGTTCATGGGTTCATTCCAAAGTTATGCTGAGGGCAATGTTAAAAAGCAAACACCACAACTATGTTTTCTTGTATCCTTTGCAGCTAAACACTGCAGGCCTCCATTCCCCTGCTGGTGTGAATTTTCGACACCATGACCACAGAATAGCAAAGCTGCAGTTAGCAGTTTTCCAGCCTGGGCCAACATAGCTCAGAGATGAGCTACATTTCAAGCCATGAACTTATGAGCTGTATGACCACAGGACAAGGAGTCCAAAGGAAGGCCCAACTGCTTGTCTCTGGATTTGGGCATGCCTGGGAGTAGGTTTGCTAAGTCTGGGTTAGAAATTAGCTGGAGACTTTGGGGGTGGATCCAGGAGAGGGAGGGGTTTGGGGGAGGGGAGGGGCCTCAGCATGGTACAGTGCCATAGAGTCCACTCTTCAAAATAGCCATTTTCTCTAGGGGAGCTGATTTTTGTCAGCTGGAGATTAGTTGTAAAAGCGGGAGATCTTCAGGCCCCACCTGGAGGCTGTCCTCTTTAAACCCACCTGGGAGTAGCTGTCCTCTTTAAACCCACCACTGCATTCATGGTCTCTCTCCCTATTTTATTATCACAACTATCCTGTGAAGTAGGTTAAGTTGAGAGTGAGTGGCCCAAGGCAACACAATGAGCCTTATGGCTGAATGGGAATTTGAACGAAGGATGTGTATTATGCACTTTTTGCGAGTGAGTCACTCTCATTGCTTATTGTGATGAAATTGTTTGTGAAAGAGCCATATATGTCCCAGGATATGGTCGTTAGTCACGTGGTATAGCAACTTCAGCTAAGTTTGTCTGGGTCTGGTTTGTGCTTCAATAAGAGACCTCGTGGAAACCCAGTAGGTTGGATCCTGTTAAACAGTGGGGGTTCCATGGATGAGCAGGCTCGAGTCCAGTGATCAGCTCAACTTTATTTGTGATTTCAGCAAGAGCAAGACAAGACCCCAGAGCCGGAGCTCTGTTAAATAGCATGCAATTGCCACACCCAAACACACCCCACTCCCAATGATAGGCTATTTACATACCATTACTACTTGACTGGTTACTTTCAAAGTCCTGGTAGTCTATTGTTCTTGTGCTCCAAGCTCAGCCAGTCTCTGGTGTGACATACCTGGAATGGTTCAGTCCCAATACATAACAGATCCATCCAGCTTTTTTGCTGGAGAAAAAGGAAGGAGCATCATCTTTGACCACTTAGAAAGGCTGTGCTGAAAATCATGGGACATGCAAGTACAAAACACATGAGGGGCAAGGGCTGTAGTATGGAGAAGAATTGAGAGAGAATGAGTGAACTAGCTGGCTTGATCCAACCCATGTATGCCACCATGAGTTCCATAGTGAAAGAGAAGATGGGGTAAAATAAATAACTATCTTATAAATAGCATATCCCACCCTGAGATCCTTAGCAAAAGTGTGGGTTAGAAGTGAAATATGTTTTCAAGTTCAAGATACATATATTGTTCTCCTTGCCCTCCTCTCTATTTCTGTTCATATAAGCCAAATCTGTGCCCTGGTCTCTTCTTGCTTCTGCTGTTTAGAGGAGTTTGAGTCTCCATTCTGTCCACACACTGATTTTGTTTTGTAATATTTCACATTACCAGGATTGTAATTAGAAGGATGATTCATCTCTAAACAGAGTAATGTTATTTTAAAAACCCTCCTGGTGGCCCACCCATATCCCCCCACGCTTCCCCCTTCCTTATCCCATATTGACACTGGCATGATGATAGCGCTCATCTGTTCAGCATTGTCATGGAAATCTGCATTGCTATAGCAACCTGTACCTATTGCAAGTGCAGTGGAAGGTGGGGGGAGTTGAAGCTTTTCTGGGAGTAACTGGAGAAAAGCCCGACAGCATTTCACCGACAAGAAAGGATGCCAGCTAGAGACTCTTCTAAACTGGCCATTTCCCTTTAATAGAGAAAAAAGAACCATTTTATGCATATAAAACACTTTGAGATGATATGGAGAAAAATCTTGCATGCAAGTAACAGCACAAAGGAACAAAGATGCTCTTTTTATCGTACTAAAAGTCTTGGAGTGACTTTGGTCGGTACATGGTGTAAGGGAGTTCCTGATATCAGCTGTATTCATCCCATACAGAAGGTAGGGAGGCTACTAGATATCAGAAGCTTGCTGATTCCATTTCTTTTTGTCCCTTGTGCAAAATCAGACCTATGATTCTTTATTTCTTTTCCTTCACCATTACATTTTGCCTATCCATCCTCCCAAATGAAAGCACCATGTACCACATGCTGGATTAAACTGAGTTTATTAAAGCCCTACATGAATGGGACTGGGGTATCTGAAGGACCATCTTCTCCCATAAATTCCTGCTCAGGGACACAGGCAGAGGCCTTTCTATGTCCCATCAATAAAAAAAGACCATCTGGTGAGCACACAAGAGAGGACCTTTTCAATGGCAGCCCCACAATTATGGAATAACCTCCACATGGAGGTGCACCTGGCCTCGTCACTTTCGGTCTTCAGGGAGCAGTTGAAGATGGCTTTATCTAGAACCGCATTTGGTTAAGTTTGCTAGATTGTCTTGAACTGTGATTTTAAAATTTGGCTTTTATGCTTTTAACATACTTCATTTTATGTGTTTTATCTTTGTTGTAAGCTGTGTTGAGCTCTGTAAGGAAGAAAGATGGTTAATGAATGTTTTAAATAAATAAATAGTAAGTAAATTTATTAGCTAACAGCTGACTTGTGTGCAGATTAACCACCCACCCCCTTAGTGCAGATTCCCTGGTCTACTGAGCTGCCATAACGATAGGGCTGCCAGCTCCAGGACTGGGAATACCTGGAGATTTGAGGGTAGAGCCTGGGAGAGTGGGATTTAGGGAAGAGAGGGACCTCGGTAGGGTATAATGTCACAGAGTCCACCCTCTAAAGCAGCAATTTTCTCCTGGAGAAGTGGAATAAATGTTTCAAATATATAAGAAATAAATGAGCGATTTATGTAGTTTTAATTCCAGATTTCCAGTCTCTACCTGGAGTTGGGCAACATAGCGGTATGCCTTTATATCATGCCAAATTCCAACCTGGCTCCACTCCCAGACTGGCTCCACTGCATTTCTAAAACAATGAGGTTTTCTGGCTGACATATCCAAAGGTTTACTGAGAGGAGTCGATCCTTTAGCACCCCCCCAATGGACAGCAGTAGGGTTCAAGTGGTGAAGAACTAGCCCCAAACCTCCTCCATGGTAAGCCAGGAGAGGCTTGCTTGGGAAACCACCATTCACCATGAGATGCCTTAGACCACATATAATTACCTTAAAACCAAACCTGCACAATCTACTCCAGTTCTAGAACCAGGCCTACTTAAATAAACAGCTTCATGAATCAGTTAAAAAAGGCCCTTCTCACAGCCAACTGAAAGGACCCCAAATGACTGGCTAGTCCCACATGGCCAAGAAAAGGGGCATCAGGGTGGGGCAGCTCAAACTAGTAAATGCTGAATTAAGAATGGGGCACACATATACCTGCATTTCCTTATCAGCCTCCTGATCAGCAGGGGAAGTGCTTCTAATCTGCCTAAGCCCTCACTTTAATGGGAGTGGAGTGGGGGGACCCCTCCTGTAACACATTCTGCAGTCACTCCATTGGCCACCCATCAGTTACTGGGCTCAATTCAAGATATCCTTTGTATCTGTGGCCTTGCTTCTCCTCCATGCTTTACCATGATAGCTTCATTTATCTGACAAGGACCTTCTGCAGGTGCCAGCCTGCAAATGGGCAAAATCTCAGTTGTGGCCCCACCCAGGGTTGCCAGGTCCCTTCTTTGTGCCAACAAGGAGATTTTGGGAGACATTCAGGGGGTGGCCAGGGACCTGGAAGTGACATCAGTGTATCGGCAACATTGGGGGTGATACTCTGCTTTTCGGGCAAAACTCTATGGTAAAACAGCCTTAAACCATTGAGTTTTGCCCAAAAAGCAGAGTGCCACCCCCCATGTTCCCTTTAAGCTGAGTTAGTGTGAGCCAGCTCAGACTTTTTTAGCCTCCGGCTGACACATTTTTGTCTTAGCTCAGGAAGGATGGCTCCAAAGCAAACTGATTTATGCAGTAGCCAAATCACTTGCTCACAACTTTAATGCCAGTAGCTCATAGAGTTGAATTTTTGCTCACAAGACTCCACAGCTTAGAGGGAGCATTGGTCACCCCCTGACATCACCAACACACTGATGTCACTTCTGGGTGATGTCAGCTCATTGTGCATGGCCTCGGGGTGTGGGGAATTTCCTCCTGCTGGTCAGATGGCCGGTGGAGAACAGGAGCCCACAAAAGTGAGGGATCCCCACTCCCACTTGGGGAATGGTGTCCCTACCCCACCTTATGGAGGGGCCTGCCTGATGAGGCCAGAAAGGCTCCCACTCTCCTGGCATTACACAATATATGGAAAATTGAATTATTGAGGGACTAGATGAACTCAAACCTGCTTAGCTTATGCAAAGTTATTTCATCACCTGCCTTCAAACTATACCCTGCACAGTTCAGCAGCAGATCAGTCTGTGGGCAGCTCAGCCTGCATCTGTGGTTGCAAAGCTTTGGTACGAATCTGATATTATGCAAAAGGACCTATTTTGACATTAATTATTCAGGTGCTCATCCTCTGCATAGATTATGTTACTTTGTAGATACCAGAGTAGAATCATATGTACTTTTGAGTCCCTTTGTTATAGAAAATCTCCAAATTACGGTTTTATTCTGCAATAAATACACAGTTATTACTTGTTATGGTGGATCCAAATGTCTTTCCTCCAGCTACTACATCTGTTGCAGGAAAAGGTCATTTCGTAGCAATAAGCAGCAACATTTTGTCAGTGATAAAATGGGATTTCTCCCCTAGCTAGCACATTTTCACCATTTGGAATGCCATGTGTGCGGGGATGTAAGGAGTTGCGCTGGTGTCAGACACCAGAAGCCTGTGCACGTCTACTTAGAAGCAAGCCCCATTATGTTCAATGGGGCTTACTCTCAGATAAGTGTACATAGGATTGCAGCCATAAACACTGATTATACCATCAGTCGTAATAAGTTATTTATTTATTTGAAATATGTATTATCTGACCTTTTCTCTTTAGAATCAAGGTGGCTAATAAAGCAAGACCGATGTGCAAATGCCTAAGAGACAATGTAACAGTCCATCAATAAGGGGGTGGAGAGCACAGAAGGTAAGAAGAAGGAGGAGGAGGAGAGAAGAGATTGGATGTATACCCCACTCTTCACTACCCAAAGGAGTCTCAGAGTGGCTTACAATCTCCTTTCCCTTCCCCTCCCCACAACAGACACCCTGTGAGGTAGGTGGGGCTGAGAGAGCTCTTCTGAGAACTGCTCCTGAGAGAGCAGCTCTGAAAGAAATTGTTACTGACTCAAGGTTACACCAGCAGCTGCATGTGGAGGAGTGGGGAATCAAACCTGGTTCTCCCAGATTAGAGTCTGTGCTCCTGACCACCACAACAAACTAACCACTATACAAAACATAGCCAGATCTGCCAAAATCTGATTTTTAGCTGTCGTCGTAAGTGCAATCAAGTTACAGCCAACTTATGACATGACACTCCTGTAGGGTTTTGAAGGCAAGAGACAAAGAGAGGCGGTTTGTTATTGCCTGTCTCTGTGTAGCAACTTGGGACTTCCTTGAGGGTCGCAGAGTACATCATGCAAAAATGTTAGCCTGGATGAATCACAAACTGGAATTAAGATTGCTGAGAAAGACATCAACAACCCTAGGTATGCAGACGATACCACTCTAATGGCAGAAAGTGAAGAGGACCTAAAGAGCCTCTTGCTTTGAGTGAAAGAGGAGAGTGCAAAAGTTGGTTTGAAATTCAAGATCAAAATAACTAAGATCATGGCATACAGCCCCATCACTCCTTGGCAAATAGAAGGGGAAGTCGTGGAAGCAGTGACAGACTTCATGCTCCTGGGATCCAAGATCACTGCAGACGGTGACTGCAGCCATGAAATTAAAAGACGCCTGCTCCTTGGGAGGAAAGCTATGGCAAACCGAGCCAGCATAATAAAAAGTAAAGACATTACACTGCCAACAAAAGTCTGCATAGTCAAAGCAATGGTATTCCCAGTAGTAATGTATGGCTGTGAGTGCTGAACCATAAGGAAGGCCGAACACCAAAGAATAGATGCTTTTGAATTATGGTGCTGGAGAAGATTCTTGAGAGTCCCTTGGACTGCAAGGAGATCAAATCAGTCAATCCTAAAGGAAATCAACCCTGACTGTTCCCTGGAAGGCCAGATACTGAAGCTGAAGCTCAAATACTTTGGCCACCAAATGAGAAGGGGGCACTCACTGGAGAAGACCCTGATGCTGGGAAAGATTGAAGGTCAAAGAAGAAGGTGACGGCAAAGGATGAGGTGGTTAGACAGTGTTATCAATGCAACAAACACGAAATTAAGCAAAGTCTGGAGGATGGCAGAAGACAGGAGGGCCTGGCATGATGTGGTCCATGGGGTTGTGAAGAATCAGACTCAACTGTGCGACTGAACAACAACAACAACCCTAACCCTGCTTATCATTCAAGAACTCATGAGACTGGGCTAGCCTGGGCCATCCAAATCATGGTGCTTATTAGCTACAATTTCACATTCCTTTCTGAAAACAGAATGGGAAGGCACTCTCTATAGCCCCTCTGGTAAGCCATTCCAATAGTCTGCTCCTAGCACAGAAAAAGCCCACAATGTTACAGCTACCAGACCAGCAATCCTAAGAGAGGGCAGCACATGAAGAAGGCTGTCTGAAGAACACAGCTGGTCAGTAAGAGGTTACTGGGAGATGTGGTTTGATGTATCACCCCAGCGCCATTTTGAGAATTTGTTTTTAAACATCTTTTGTTTCTTTTCACATGTTTTTGAAATGTCATTGTTCCAACTGTGCCACTCCAGTGGGAGTGCTCATGTAGCTCTCTAAACTTTGACTGAATAAACAGTACTTGAGAATATTTCTTCAGCTGCTCCCTCTTTTTGCAGTGTTTCCTTCTAACAGATCATTCCTTACCATAGTGTAATGTCTAGGCTTCAGTGTTGAGGTAAACATCAATGAAACAGAAGGGGGGGGGATCAGCAACAGAATCAGGAAAACTCCCCCCTCCCCACAATTTATTGTGAAAGTACAAGACAGCAGACCTAGAGCCGAATCAGACTTCATGTTGAACAGTCAATCATTTGAGAAAGACCCTCTTAGAGAATTGTATTTCCCAGCGGGACAAAGTACCTACTCACACACATTTTATTTATGTATGAAGTATTCTCCAGATCTCAAATGGCATTTTCAAATATCAACAAGATGCATGCTCTAGGCAAAAGTAATTTTAAACCACCCTTTTAGTTCTTGGGCATTTGTTAATATTAACACTAATCCATGCCTGGAACATTTTTTCTTCACAAAGGAAAAGGTAGGGAAAATCAATTTGGGGAAATAGCCTCTGGCAAGAAGCGGCATGTTCAGTGGATTATCAGAGGCATTTGTTTATCCCTTTTATGGTCACTGAGATCTCTGGAAATAAACTGTGAAGGTTTTTCATGTATGCTGAGGAGATTCAGTGGGCCATCTTTAGCAACCTTGGATTGTCCCAGAGTAAGGTAGCTAAAGGGATACCACAGCTGACATACTTTAGGTGTGCATTATTACCTTCCTGCTGTATCAACCATTTATTTACTATAGTTTCATCCCACAATTCCTAGAGAAAGCTTAGGCTGGTTTATGTGGTTTTCTCCTCCCTCATTTCCCCTAAGAGCAACTTTGTAAGTAGGGACTAGGTTAGACTTAGACCGAATAATTGGCCCAAAGTCACACTGTTCTTTTTATGCCCTTACAGTCATTGCATCTGACTCCCTGCTTTCAGATTTCACGTCTAGAAGCCCTGTACACGTGCACACATGTATGTGCACACACACACCAGGACAAAGCAAAAGATGTATCCTAAATATGACAAATCCAACAGCTCATGGTATGAAAATTGTGTCTTACAAAGGCAAAAATGGGAACGGTGATTTTCTAAGTACAGGAACCAGAATACTAGGATTGTCCCTGTAAAGAAATGTATTTTTCTTTGGAGGTTTGAAATGAGCAAAACCTTCACTCTGAGTTTTAAAAGCTTTTTTCCCCATCTCTGGGCAGAGAACAGGCAGGGAGTTGTTTTCCATACTTACCTCAGCCCACCTTCATACAAATGCTAATAGATCTAGCAGAAGAGAGAATGGGAGGGTCGCGCTCCCCCCCCTTCTCCAAGCAGGGAACAGAAATTTGGAGGACTAAGAGTAGAAAGGCTCCAGGAAGAATCTTCAGGAAAAGCATCTCTGACCCAGGCTGACCTGGTCAGTGAGTGGGGGAAAAGAGAGGTGATAAATCTCAGGGGAACAAGGAAGAAGGTCTCTTTGGTTGGTGTGGAGTCTCTGAGAGCAGACAGAACTCTTAACCGAGGAGGCAGCCATATTGACCATGCGCTTCCTAGAGAGTGGAATGAAGCTTCAAGGTAATGGCGTCTCTGTAGAGATCTATAACATCCTAAGCTAAGGAGCCTGTCCTATAGTCTAACAACTGATAGGCAGGTATAGAGAGAGGGACAGAGGATTTGCGCTTTACAATTTCTTTTGAATCCCTTGCTCAGTTTGGTGCTCTGCTAAAAGTATGCTTGTGAACATTTTCTTTTTAATAAATACTTTATAACTTTTGATCCTGGGAGTGGTTCTCTGTACCACATAGACCTCCATCATCTCGTACACGCTATTTTAAAAGGAGTGCCAGGGAGAAGGCAGGGAGTTGGCCAGTGGCTATTCCTCCAAGGGTGCACAAGGCAGTAAACTGTCCCTGTGGTGACCAGGTGCTAGGCTTTGGGAGACACAGAGGCAAGGCCGCAGATTTTGGAAGGAAAGCTAGGAGTTCTGACCCTCCTAGTGGGCAATTCTGACAAAGGTCAGGTGGTGGTGGTGGGCTACCCAAGAAAGAAAGAAAATCCACTCCAATTGTTGGGAAAACTTTGGAGAATGGGGTGGAACAGGACCTGCAAGCCAAAGTAGACCCATTCCACCACAGTTCCCAGTACACTGGAACCATAGAAGTCTATGCCATTGCCCTGTGCCTTCCCTCTAGATCCTGTGTAATTGTTATATCCCTTCTTTTAGCCCTAATCACTTCCTGAGCCATCTCCCACTGATATATACTGCCAAAGACTATTTTCCACCTATTAACAATAGCCTGTGCTGCACTGGCATATGAAGTAAAGTGTTCCAGTGCAATCATAAGCATAGATGACAGGGCTCTTTTTGTAGCAGGAACTCCTTTGCATATTAGGTGACACACCCCAAATGTAGCCAATCCTTCAAGAGCTTACAGAGCTCTTCTTACAGGGGCTACTGTAAGCTCTTGGAGGATTGGCTACACTAGGGGTATGTTGCTTAATATGCAAAGGAGTTTCTGCTACAAAAATAGACCATACACCCTTCTAAGCCCACTGATTGTAGGATTGCATTATTAGCAAATTGACTATAGCAGTTTGAACAAAACAACTGGAACATCTTGTGATCCATCCATCCATATTTAAAATCTAGATCACCGTTTTCAGCACCAAGTGGATCTGGTTGAATTCCCAGGTTCTACCCAAACACATTTTTCAGCGCTTAACCCTTTATTATTTGCATAGATATTTATGTTAGGGAGATAGACAGAAAAGAATGTATGGGGTATTTACCCAACCAAGGAAGAATTGAGATAGTTATGGTCTCAGCCTGATCATCTGATTTAAAAGCAAGAATATGTTGGCTCTTTTAGAAATATTACAGAAACTTAATTGTTCCTATAGCAAGTTATCATTTTTAACAGTTCAAAATGAACTTTTCCAGTTGCAACATGTGAACTCCTGATGCAGCAGAATGTCTCAGAGACTAAGCTAGATGGTTTGGGAAAAGCCAGACTCAAGCAATGCGGTCCCCCCCCAAACACACGCTGGCATTGTTACAAAGATGGGAATTTTTAGATATAGCCATTGATTCTTCTTATTCTCTTTTTCTCTTAAAAAAAAAGGAGTTTCTCTTTCATTCTTTGTTTTCTTTTTGTATAGAAATCAATCCACCTTTTTGTAACTTCAGCCTTTGCAATTATTTTATTTTACGTACCGCGTGGCAGTGCTCTAGCAGGCAGATAGGAAGGTTTGGGAAGACACTGCCCGCTTCTGAGCATCTACAGTATGAAATCCTGAAATTTCCTGCACCTTCTCTCTTCCATCACAATGGAATTGATTAGAAAATGACCCCAAATTCCCCAAAAGATGGAAAGAAATAGATTTCAGGAAGAACTGGTAAAAGTGGAATTAAGAGAATTCCTCTTAACATTGCTATACCCGAAACTAATTGCTGTGTGGGAAAGTGGTATTTAATTCATGAAGGAGGCATGAAAAATCAAAACCCTAATCTCCAGCAAGCATTCCCTGGCCTTCAAAGCAGCTACCTGAGGGTTTTCTGCCTGTCTGTCATGCATATTGGCTTGGCCCTAGGCCAAATCTGGAAGTCTCTGGTTCAGATCTCATCTCTGCCATGACCTTGTAAGGTAGTCACCAACACATTATTTTGCACTATGGGAGCAGTAATACCAACCTAACCAAATGCACTGGATTGTAATAAGGATTGCATCAAGTTAATGCATGTGGAGCACTTTCATTACTTTCAAGTACTATTCAGTGGCTGTCTTGGCACTCCTTCAGCCTACTGAAGAGCAGTTAAGGACTCTAGAGACAGGGTGGCCAAGCTCTAGATGGGGCCTGGAGTTCTTCTGGAACTATAGCTGACTACTGAGATTGATCCCCCTTGACAAAAATGGCAGATTCAGAGGGGAGACTATATGGCATCACATCCCTGCTGAGCTCCCTCTCCTCCCCAAACTTTACCCTTCATGGTCCAACACCAAGCCTCCAGGAATTTCTCAATCCTGTGTTGGAAGCTCTAGAACCCTTACTGATGGGACTAACTTCCAGAAACTAGGTACTAAACATACACACATGGACTTGGCTTGCTAATGCATTTTGAAATGGTTTTCTTCAAAAGACAGTGTTTTACAAGGGACCACCGAAGCACATTTCTCACACTCAGTCCCCCCAACCCTGAATCTGTCCACAGATCACCTTCCTTTAAAGCTGTCATCTGACCACAGCTTCTGCTCCAAACTGCTATGCCTATCATCTTTACAAACTGGCATTACAGCTTCCTGCAGGGCAATAATGTGCTACAACGGCAAACATACTACATAAAAAAATAGTTCAGTGGCATATTTGTATAGAAGAAGGCAGGGAAGATCCATTACCACTTTTTGCGTGGGTGTGTGGGCGGAAAGGTACAACTCTGGTAATTTCAGTTGACAGATTAGCAAATGGAAGTATATTTCACATAATTGCGTAAAAATACATTGTTTTATCAGCACAGCAGATAAAGCAATATATTTTGTGGGGGCGGCTGAACTTTATGAGACATGAAAGATTACTGCACACAAGCACGCATATATACACACACATATAAAACAATTAGGCTCCGGAAAAAAAAAAAGTCAAGGTGACACAGAGACTATGGGAGTGAATATATAACAACCTTTCTGAACTGCTTGGTTTTTACTGAAGTTATTTCATGGGACTCAGAACTGTTTTGTATATTACACATTTCCCATCTAAATACATATATATATACCATTCTGGCCACCATGGATGTAGAAACCATGTACACAGACATCCCACACAATATGAACTACAAATTGCCAGGAGTATCTCTTTTCCATCATTTCTGTCCCTTTCTGCTTTGCATATTCAACTGCTGTAACTGTCATAGACATGGAGAAGCAGCGTCACAGGGAGAATTCAATGTGAGAGTGTTGAATTAGAATGTATTACTAAATTCAAGACAATGCACTATCCGGGTTTCTTAACTTGGTTTCTTTACTTGCCATACTTTACTTTGGTTTCTTTACTTGCTAGAGGTGCAAATGCCTGACCTATCTTTTATTCATTTATTCAGTCGTAGTTGTACTATTGTATGATTTCTGTACTGCCCTGCTGAATTCACATGACATGTCTCAAGCTACATTTCCCTTAATTAGATTATATTTTTATTCTGTAGACATCTAAATCAAGAAATGTCTCTCAGCAACTGTGGTTGGATTGATTAATTTTTGATTGGTTCTTATCTTACCCTGGCCTCTCCTTGTAATTTTGTATAAATCTGGCTGCTTTGGATCTGAAGATGTAAGTTCTGATTCATGAAAGCTTATGCTGGAACAAATTATGCTAGTCTTTAAAGTGCACCTAGGCGCCTGTTTAATTTTGCTACAACAGACTAACATGGCTTCCCCTCTGGAATCACTGTTGACGAGATGCTTTTTGAACAGTGGAGAAACAAATAAGATCAGAGATAGTAAGCAAAAGATATACTTGTATTGTGGTCCATTAAACCTTCAAGTATTTGAGACAAACCCTTACATAAACACCCTTCTCATCACTTCAGTGTAGTTGAAGCACTGGCAGAAAGAAAGCTAGTGCAATGTGGAGGGCTTCAAAGCTTAATTCTATACTATTGTCATTTTCATGATGGGCTTCAGTTCAGCATCTAAGATGGGAAAAAATTGCTAGATGGTAACTAAAGAGAAAAAAAAGGATGATGAGAGAGGAAAGGATTGCCAAAGAGTATATATAAAAACATACATTTTGTGTTCTTTTGAAAGATGTATTTCAAACCAATTCTGGAAGATCAAAGTTGGCAATGGAGCAATAAAATTATTCCCCCAACTTTTAAGTTAATATCTTGATAAATCTAATTTTCACTTTGTGAGGCTCTAGACTCCATTCTCTACCCCTTTCAAGTAATCCCCCCAAAACAGACACACACACACACAGATTCTTTTGACGCAACCTTCTCAACACATATTTACCTGGTATGAGTTAAGATCAGTGTGTGGCATTATCTAAACCAGGACTCATAAGCTGAGCAGCCAATCTGTGTGTTTTCGGGAGGTTGAAGCCTGTCAAATAAGACTTCTTTGATCATGGAAGAATTCTGCATTTTCTCCTTAGAAAATATAGCTGATGCCAGAAACTGAAACAAGGTTGCAGGGAAAAAAATGTGTGCCTTTTGTGAAAAACTGCTGGTAAATTTACAAAGAAAGAAATAAAATGTGACTTTTATAATTTATATAAAAGTGTTTAAATTTCTCTCTCTCTAACATTTTATCCCACCCCAGCTTCCAAGGAGTTTATAGCACTATAGATACATTGCTCTCCTATGCATTTTATCATAACATCAACATTGTGAAGTGGGCTAGGCTGAGGGAGAGTAACTGGTCTCAAGTAATGTATTAAGTTTCATAGGTGAGTGAACCTGAGTCTCCCTAGGTCTAGCCCAATATTCTGACCACTAGGGATGGGCATGAACCAGAAAAATGTAGATTCATGGAGGTTCATGGTTTGGGGTATTCATGAACCCCAAACTTCTCCATTGCACAAACCAGTTTGTGCTTTGGGAAGTTCATGGGATCACAACTCCACCTGGAAATGAGCTTTGAAGGCATTTAAATGCCTTTGGAGCTCACTTTCAGTTGGGGGTGTGTCTGCAGCACAACCCAGAAGTGGGCTCCAAAGTCATTTAAATGCCTTCAAAGCTCACTCGAGCCATGGCCCCACCTGGAAGTAAGTTTGAGCCACGGCCCCACCTGGAGCTCACCTCCACATCAGCCCAACTATGGCCCCGTTCACACTGAGCATTTGCCCCGCTGAAGGCACGGGAGCCCTGAGGACTTTCCATGCGCGTTCATACGAGCACATCTGGGAGGCATAGTGCTCCCATGGCCAACCCACGGCTTCCCTCTGAAAACGTGGAGAAAAAAACTAGTAGGTCTGAGGTACTAGTTTCTGGAAACCCCGGGGCAAAGGCTGGCGTCTGATCGCGGGAGCACCGGTATCCCGCGGCTTCCGACGCCCGCCCATGTCCCCGGGGTTTCCGGATGTTGTAAGTTTCTCTGGGATGCGCACCAACGCTGGACAGCGCATGCGCACACACAAGTCACCGACAGCGCCCCCCCCCAACGGTGCATGTGCACTTCACACTTGCGTGGTCTGCTGTGCTGCTGTCGGTGACTTGTGTGTGCGCATGTGCACTTCACACTTGCGTGGTCTGCTGTGCTGCTGTTTTGCCGTGCTACAGCTGCGCGGTGTGATCGCAGCGCAGAGCTGGAGCGTGGCAACCTGGTGGTCCGTGAGATCGGGCTACCGCGCCTTATTTAGCTCCGAGGCAAACTGCCACGCCTCTCCCCCACATTTTCTAGCCCGTATGACCGGGGCCTAAGCTCTGATAGTGAGCTCCGAAGGCCTTTATAGTCCTTCACAGTTCACTCTTGGAGCTTAGTCAAGTCAGGCAGCCCAACTTGAGTGAGCTCCCAGAGTGAGATATTGGTCTATAATTCTTTACTTCAGTTAAATCCAAACCTTCTTTGGGTATCAATGAAATATTTGCTTCTTTCCATGAATCTGGGATCCGTTTAGTCTTTCTTATCTCGTTCGACAGAAGTACTAAAATAGGGGTTAGCTCCTCCTTAAATTTCTTATAAAACTTTGCTGTAAAGCCATCTGGACCTGGAGCTTTGCCCAACTTTGCGTCTTCTATTGCCATTGTCACCTCTTCCTTTGTTACTAAACCATTTAATAACTCTTTAATTTGTTTTCCCAGCTCTGGAACTTCAATAGTCTCCAAATATTTCTTAATTTTCTGTTGGTCAATTCCTTTCTTTTTGAACAGTTTGGCGTAGTATTTGAAGAAGACTCTTTTATACCTTTCAAATTCATAACATCCTTTCCGTCTTCAGTAATTTTACTTATAAAATTCCTTTCTTTTCTATTTTTCAATTGCCACACTAAAAAATTTCCTGGTTTATTTGCACCCTCAAATGCTTTTTGCTGTAATTTCTTCAGATTCCAATATAATTCTCTATTTAGTAGAACATTCAATTGATCCTGCAGAAAGTGGATCTCTTTAATAATCTTTTTCTTCCCTGGCTTTTTCTTTAATTCCTTTTCTTTTTGTCTAATTTTTTCATGAAGGTCGTTTTGTTGTTGCATCCTTTGTTTTTTATCTTTAGAATTCAAAGAGATAAGCAAACCTCTCATTACTGCTTTGTACGTGTCCCATACGACTTGTATATCAGTACCTTTATTTAAATTCAGTTCAAAAAAACTTTTCGTTTCTTTTTTAAAGTTTCATTAATTAATTTTTGGTCCAATAAGTCCTCATTAATTCTCCAATATAATTGTTTAGGTTTTTCTTTAGATATCCAAAGTAAAGGGTTGTGATCTGAGTTGGTTTTCGGTAAAATTTCTATTTTGTAGGTTTTTTGCGCCATCTCCTCTGACATCCAAATCATATCGATTCTAGAAAAGGAGTTATGTCTGTTAGAATAAAATGTATAATCCTTTGTCTTAGGGTTCCACTTCCTCCAAACGTCTTCTAGTTTCTCTTGCTTCATTAGCTGGAAAAATTTTTTTGGCAGCTTTCCAAACGCCTCTCCACTTGCTTTGGACTTTCTGTCCAATACATTGTTCACTGTGCCATTGAAGTCTCCTGCAAGGACTATTTGATCATAATTTAAACAGTCCAACTCTTTAGTCAAATCATTAAAAAAAAGTCTCTTTTGCCCCATTGAGTGCATATATATTTACAAGCAATGTCTTATTTCTATTCATCATTAATTCCACGCCAACATATCTTCCTTCTTTGTCTGAGAAGATTTGTTTAGGTTCCAATTCTTTGGTAATGTATATCACTGTTCCTTTTTTCTTATTAACTGCTGATGAATGAAATTCTTCTCCCAATTTTTTATTAACCAAATATTTATTATCTTGTTTTCTGATGTGTGTTTCTTGCAAACAAATTATGTTACATTTTTGTTTCTCTAGCCAATGATTCACTAATCTTCTTTTGCTTGGTGAATTTAGTCCATTTACGTTCCAAGATAAAAATTTGTAATCCATAGTTGTTTTGAATTAAATATCTTTGAAATCATCAAAGTTGTTCTCTTTGAATCTGTAGATGTCTCCTTCCGTTTTAAGAGTAAATCTCACCGAATTGTATGTAAATGATAATCCATATGGAATCTCCCATCTAAACCTGATACTCATTTCTTTTAACCTATCTGTTAGTTTCTTGAATTTCTTTCTGTCTTGTAAGATCGATCTCGGAATTTCTCTCAAAATTATTTTTTTTTCCCATTAATTTCCAACAGTTGTGTAAATTGCTTCTTGAAAACGTCTTCCTTCATTTTAGTAGTCACAAATTGAACAATCACATCTCTGGGTAATTGCTTTCTCTTGGCATACGCTGAATTTACTCTGTAAATCAGGTCAAAGTCTGGATCCAAGTCTCCAACATCTTCCCCTATGTAAGTTGTCAATGTGTTAATTACTAGGGCCCGTAAATCTTGATCTTCCTCCTCTTCGATTCCTCTCAATCTCAAGTGGTTCTGAGTGGCCCTATATTCCATCATGGACTCCAGTCTTGTATTTTCTGACAGGGTTCTTTTAACTTTCTGTTCCATTTCTTCTGATTTTGTCACCAGACTTTTAACCTCTTTTTTAACTTCTTCTGTATCTTTTTTTATCCCTGCCACTTCTGTTAGTACCAGTTCTTTTAACTCTTCCATATTTTTTTTCTGTACTTGGACTTGTACTTGTTCTATTTGCTCCAGTTGTATTTGCAGCTGTTGTTGCAACTGTTGTTGCAGCTGTGATTCTATTTGCTTTCCCAAACTCTGCACCACTTCAGTCATCCGTTTCTCCATCGCTTCCATGGCAGCCTGCCACTCTTTTTTTCCTTTGCAGTCATTCTTGGACTAGGTGATGAGGCAGCCCTTGGTCTTGACCTCAAATCCATCTTGAAAGCGAGTTCAGGGCTAATCGATCTTTATATTAGCAATCCTCAAGCCAAATCGCCACCTTTATAACTTCTTCCAGTGCTTTTTCAGCTTAAAAATAACTTTTTAAAATTTAGTCCTCCTCAAAATGGCGGGCGCAATTTCTCTATGATTTTCTGGCTAGAGTAGGCTCCTTCAGAACTTCCTGTTTATCTGTCCGTCACTGTAATCCAACTTCCGGTGCCACACTCTAAAACGTCCGTCTACTTCCGGCACAGCAACATCGAAAACATCCACTCTAGCCTACTTCCTGTATCATAGAATCACAGTCAGTTTCGTTTCTGCTACGCAAAGTTTAGTCTTAGCTGACCACAGGAATGCAAAACAAAGTTACTTTTCAGCCGTTTTCTCTAAAGGAAAGCTTTCTTTTTACTTTTAAATCAAGCGGATTAGTTCATTGAAGCTTTTTACACTTATCCGAACGTTTAGATTTTGCCTTCTTCTTTAAACCGGTAAGCAATTGTTCATTTGTTACCTTGATTGTAATCTCGGGGTTTCGCAGTGCTTCTTCTGTAACCGATGTTAAGCTTGATGTTAAAGAGGCCGGTAGATGACGGATTTATGCTGAATTCTCAGCCCAGCTGGTATCTGTAGTGCTGATTTGCAACTGCCCTCTTCGCGGAGGGAGATCAAGGTGTAAACAAGCCTCCTCCGAGGCTTATCCACACCGATCTCAACCCCCTCTCAGGCTTGGCTGCGTGCTTGCCACTCCCCCGCCTGGTGAGTGCTGCGTTGGGCCAGGTAAAGCCCAAACTGTTGCCAGATACTGCTGTCCACTCTGCTCAAATCGCAAAGTGTGTCAATTCGCCATTTTAACTCCGGCCGGAAGCCAGCTCTGAAAGAACTTATGACTGACTGAAGGTCACATCAGCAGCTGCATGTGGAGGGGTGGAGAATCAAACTCTTGTCAGCACACCAAACTGGCTCTGGCAGCTTAGTTAGAGGGTCTTTTGAAGTGGACATTAGGGTCCCTATGAGGGGCAGCCACACCATCTCAGAATCCTATGGCTTCATAGCATATTGCCTTGTGAGTTATTATTATAATATTCACAAGTGGAGACCCGCAAGAAACTTGCAGGATGGTTATCTCATTCGTCACACCTTTGCTTCCTCTGCTCACCCCCTACCTCTCTCACACTATTTCTCCCCTCTGCTCCCCTTTTCTTACTCTATTTCTGCTCCATGCATGTGATTTCCTCTCTCTTTCTGATCTGTCATCTTTCTCTTTGTTTTTCTGCCTCCCCACTTCATCACTCTTTCTCTTTCTGCCCCCCACCCCATCATTCTTTCTTTCTGCCCCCAGCCTCCTGGCTGCTTTCTGCCCCCAGCCTCTCTCCCAGCCTCCTGCCTGCTTCTTCCCCCACTCCGCAGAGCAGCAGTAGCAGTGGTGGCAGTGCTCTCAGCCACCCACCTGCTTTCTCTCCCCCACAGCAGCAGTGGCAGCACTCTGGGAATCACAATGGATCTCCCAGCTACAGAGATCAATTCACCTTAGGGTTGCCAGCTCCAGGTTGGGAATTTCCTGGAGATTTGGGGGTGGAGCCTTAGGACAGTGAGGCTTGGGGAGGCAAGCAGGGTATGATGCCATAGACTCAACCCTCCAAAACAGCCATTTTATCCAGGGGAACTGATTTCTGTCTCCTGGACAACAGCTGTAATTCTGGGTGATCTCCAGTCCTCACCCAGAGGTTGGCAATGGTGGTTCTCATGGAGGAAATGGCTGGAGGGTGGAGTCTATGGCATTACACCAGTCCAAAGTTCCTCCCCTCCTTAAATCCCACCCACTCCAGGCTTCACCCCTCAAATGTCCAGGGATTTCCCAACCTGGAGTTGGCAACCCTATTTCCTTCCCAACCAACAGCCAACCTACCTTTATCTGCCTCTCTGTCTCCTGTTTTCCATCTTTACCCCCCAGCCTCTACCTAGGAAAATTACAGTCTTTCTCCACAGTGAGGGCCAAAGCAGCTTTCATTATTCCCTCCTCCTTTTTTCTGCACAACAACCCTGTGAGGTTGGTTAGGCTGAAATATGTGACTGGTCCAAAATCACACAGTCACCTTCCACTGCAAGATGGGGATCTGAACCTGGGCCTTGCAGATCCTACTTTGAAGCTCTAACTGCTGCACCTCACTGGCTTTCATAGGGTGGCTGCTGATGAATGGTAGCAAGCAGCCGAGGCTAGGTGAGTCATGCAAATCAGGGGGGACCTGGCAAGCCTAGAATGCTGCCAGGCCTAGAGTGGCCAACCTGCAAATGTGCCCTGGAGACCCCCCAGAATTACAACTGGACTCTAGACAGCAGAGGTCTGTCTCCCTGCAGAAAATGGCTGCTTTGGAGGGTGGAAACTGTGGCATTATACCCAGCTGAGGCCTCTCCCTTCCCAAACCCAGCCCTCCTCCTTAGAGTCCACCACAAAATCTCTAGAAATCCCCCAGCTTGGCCCTGGCAACTTTTGTGAGGCCTGGCCCCAAGGCTTCCTCCCTCCCTCCCTCCAAGGCTGAAAGAGGCCTGGAAAGGGCCCTTCCCCCACCCCTTCCATCGACAGAGCCAGTCAGAAGCCTCTCCCTCCCCCCCCCCCCAACGTTCTAATCTCTCACCGTTGCTGCCTGGAGTCAGGTCCCTGCAGAGGCCATTTCAAAAGGCTTTTGGGGAATTCAAGAGTTCCTGAAGGGATTTCTTCACTTCTGGGATTTTTCTACAAACCCAGGAAGTCTACTGACTATGCAGGAAAAGCTGTTGGGGGAGAGTGAGGCCCCTGTTGGAGGGAATAGGTATCCGCACTTTTTGGCTATTAGAATATAAGATTATTCACAACATTCTTATCCTGCCTTTCTGCCCTTACAAGGGCTGCCAAGGAGGCTAACAGTTTAAAACATACATGATAAATTTCCATTATAAAACCATTAAAATCAACCTCTTCCCAAATCAACCCCCTCCCAAACATACATCATCAAAACAATTTTTAAAAAGAGTTAAAAACAAAGATGAAATAAATAAACCATTAAAAAACATCCAAACATTTTAAAATTGCTTAGGAAGAAGGGGTCATTGAGGGAATGCCAAACGAAACAAAAAATAGTCTTCATGCAGTGGCAGGAGATGGCAACGGAAGGGGAGGTTCATCGTGATGGGTGGGGTGTATGAAGGCAGACATATTTTTTCCCGTTTTCATTGTATTATTCCTATCTTCTGTCATGGGTGCTGAAAACATTCACAGATACAAAATCTCCTAGCAGGAGCTGAGCTGAGACTACCTAGCTTATACACTGGAAGCTTTAGATTTACACAAAATGTTCAGTGAAAGGAGCCAGTCAAGTGCTAAGAAATGGCATCTTACCTGATCATTCATTTTCCTGCTCTGATGTGGTCTACATCAGGATTAAACAACCAGCCTAGCATTGGCTAATGCAATTGAATGATGTTTTGTCTGGCCATACAGTTCTGGCTGGTGTTAATAAAATAAATTCTTGGGCAAGAGGAATTCTTCCTTTCAGAATTTTTTCTTTCTTTTCAGATCTACTGCTGGAGAGGAAATTCTTTCTTCATACCTGGTATCGTCCTTTTCTGCTAAGACAGGAAAGTGGTTTATTCCCTTTTGTTTTAAATGTTTTAGCACTCCATTTGCAAAGAGGTGCCCAGCTGCTTGGAGTAAAGATAATGTAAAAACTGGCTTTGTGTGCTACATTCAATGGGATATTCTGAATATTAGAGATTTGTGCAAAACCTCTACTTGGAAAGCTAAGTCACTGAATAAAATATGAAAAAGTAATATAATCATTGTCATTATGATGGGTGATGAGTATGTCAGTGGGGGTGGTATATATTTCAAGAGCTACTAAAAAGAGTACAATGCATCTCTTGGGAATATATATACCACCAAATAGAATCCGTGTTGGTGGAGGCAGAGGTGTTCTGGGATATGAGGCAACTTTGGGTCCATATTTTCAAGTGCTCAGTATTGCTACAAAGTGCTATATAAGACCAGTCACTAAAACTGTAATACAAAAGACATTTTCCTGGGAGTAAGACCCACTAGAAACATGGGATTTACTTCTGTGTAGACCTTTTTAGGGTTGCCTCCTGTGAATGAAGCCCCTGTCATCCTTATGGGGCATCCCTATGAAGAGTTTTTCCATAGAACTCCATTAAAATTAATTGGCTTAACCTTCAATCTAACTTCAGAAAAAATACACATATGGCTTTGGGGGTATATTTCAGCCCCTAGCTAAATTCCAGGTATCTGAGACAACAAAAACTATGTTTTTCTCCTAAGATTAGAAAACTAACAAGCTTTTGTGGATTTTATGGGAAAGTTCCTAAAATACCTAAAATCAGTAATGGCTAACATTAGAGCAGCAGCTGTAGACCTTAAAAATTCCTTGTCTGGGGCTTGTTTCCAACGGTGATTGACCGGGAATACTCCTGATCTCTTGCAGGGATCCAGCTGAAAGGAAGAAAGACCATTGCCTGAGATCAGGAGAATCAAAGAAAAACAAGGCACCTACTGCTGTTGCTGCTGGTAAGCAATCAAACACCTAAAACAACATGGATTGTGTGTGTGTATAATGCCAAGTCCTGGATTTGTGTTTACTTTTCCAGAAGTTATGGTAAATGACTCAAAGCAATATTTTGTGTGTATATTTCCAGTTTACGGATTTTGGGATGCTCACCCATAATTATAAGTGATAAGTGACTGTGGCCCCTTTCAGACAGCCTACCTATTCCGTTTTAGCAACTGGTTACTAACGGATTTTTCCTGTCATTTCAGATTTAAGTTTTAGTAACCAGCTGCTAGTGGAATGTATTTACCCGTTCATACAAACCTGCTTGTGTCCCATTGGTGAAGTGTGCCTGAGCTGTTCTTGGCGTAAACAGCTTTCTTCCATTTTCAACCTCTTCGTTACACTTCTGAATCACTGTGATGTGCTGTTTGAAATGCCTGTAGCACTTCCTGAAATGCCACCTCCCCTCTTTTCATCATACACAATCTTTCTCAGAGATTTTTAAAAACGTTCTATCTTGAATGCTATGGTGCTCAATCACAATCACAATCTAGTGAGAATGGCACCATTGAGATGCCTGGACTCCACTGAGATACAGTGCTGAGGGCATCTGTGACTGGTGTGACAGAAAGTGTCTGTAGCAAACATCTTGATGTTAACCCATCCATGCCCAGATGCAATTGAAGTGACTTGTTGCCAAAAGTCTGCAGGACAGGAGAGGCAGAATGGACTGTCACACTCTGGTTTTTCAGGGGGTTAAAGAACGAGTGTTTGGATTTTTGAAATGCTTGTGTTCCTCTCCCCTTCATGATCTCATCTTTCAGCCCTGCAGAATGCCTTGGGTCACATATTCAGCCCAAAAAAAGTTTAAGCAGAAACAAGGCTGCTTGGATTTTAAAAATGCCGATTTCCTCCCCTTCACCATCGTGTCTTCCAGCCGTGCAACCAGGAACCAGGTTTCCAGTTGTATCCAAGTCTCCCTGAATTACGGATACCAGCCTCCAGGTGGGACCTGGGGATTTCCTGGATTTACAGCTCATCTCCAGACTGCAGAGAGCAGCTCCCTTGGGAAAAAGGGATCCTTTGGAGGCTGGATTCTGTATGGTATTGTACCCCACTGAGGTCCCTATCCTGGGATGTTTGAAATGACCTTAGCGCTTCAGAAATGGCTCATTAATGGAAGGAAAATCACTGTATGAAACCCTTGTCCCTGTATCAGTTTACTTGATGATGGGCCAACAATGAATAACATCTGGTTTAGAACAGTAATGTGAAAAGGGCTTGTACTTTGAGTACAGTTCTAATACTTTATTAGTGCCAAACTCCTAAGAGGCAAAGGTTCTAGAGGTATTTTTCTCTGCAGTCTACCCAAACCAGTACAAATGGGAATTTTACTCATTGTATCTTTGATCACACTTTTCCAGCCCTATATAGCTATTGATCAATATGGACCCTAAATAAAATATAATAAAAAGTAATAATGGAGGGGGCTCTTAGGAAAGCCAGAGACTGAACAAGGACAAGAGGCCAATCACACTCCTGATCGCCTGGAGTCCAACAGACACTTTCAGCTTCATCTTGAAGTCTTTTAGCTGCAAACTCCAAAGCTGGTGGCGAAAAAGAGCTCACCCTTCAAAATCTGTAATAAAACCAGGCTTACTCCATAGTGTTGCCAACTCTGGCCTGAGAAATTCCTGGAGATTTGGTGTGGAGCATGTGGAGGGGAGAATTTGGGGAAAGGAGCTATGGCATACCATACAATTTGCCCTCTATAGTTGCTATTTTCTCCAGGGAAAATTATCTCTGTTGTGCGAAGATCAGTCGTAAATCCAGGAGAACTCTAGGCCCCATCGGGAAGCTGGAAGCCCTAGGCTCAGTCCAGATCTGCTTTACTCATTTGAACCCATTGTTTGTTGCTTTTTCCATTTCAGGAACTGTCTCTGTGGTATGCACCATTGATAAACCAGTGATAGGTCCAATTTGTGTTCTGGAAGACCCATAGGTTCCAAGTCTGGCTTCTGTCTTGGGAATATTGTTTCAGCCACTATGCGTCAAAAAAGAAGCCTCTGACAGAGTTGATAAGATGAGAAATCTGTGAGGGGGAGAGGAGAGATATATTTCAAGTGGCAGTGACAAAGTATTTGAATAATTTAGTAAGCAGCAGCTCTTCCGCATGAACAATCTTCCTGGCTTCCTGTTAGAGGAGGGGAAATAACTCACTTCTTCATCTGTTTGAGGAATGTCCATAAACAGACTATGATTTCCTTACGCTCAGCTTCACAATTTCCTCACACTGCAAAATCTCTCATGCTTTGATATATGCAACAAGAGTAACCTTGCTGCTCCATTGGGGAGCAGCCCCATAAATAATATTTATTTAGTTATTTTCTAAAAACAAAATTATGTCCTGCCTGTCGACCCCAAAGGGTTTTGTATTGGCTTAGGATATTGATTGAAAGTATAGTAAATCATCAGAACAACAGTAATTAAAACATCAATCAACACAACTGTCAGCTCACGATCATAATGAAGAAGAGTGGGTGGGGGGAACCAAGTAAAAATAGTGACAGATTCAAAACCAAAACCAAATCCTGGACCGCCATTAAACATAAATGGGAAGCCAAGGGACATAGTCTCTCATGTTCATACCCTGTAAGATTCCAGTATATGTATTGCATACATGGAAGAGGGAATTTTGCTAATGTTGCTTTGAAGTTGCATTATGGATTTTGCTGCCAGTAATGTGCTATGTGAGAGAATCAATGAACACAAACTTGACATAAAACATGGCATAATTCAGCAACCAGTGGGGGAACACCATAGTCTTCCTGGATATAGTGCTACAGATCTGAAAGTCCCTGTTTTCTAATAATTTTTTAAAAGCTTCAAAAGGAGAATTGTTGTGTATTGAAAAGTGAATCAAGGCTATACATTGCCATGTAAAGCTTGAGTCTGAATGTGGCTCTTCAGATGTCGCATTACCATTGGTCGGTTTCTGCGAAATCATTTGTAAATACCCAATCACTGAGTGATATGGTTGCAAAGAGGGAACGGTCCTGATTGGCCTTTATCCCTGCAATGTTATTGGTCGTTAACATGTTGTGGGTATGGCTTTGACAGCCCGGGAGAGTTTAAAAGAAGGAGCTGTGCTCCCCTTGTTTGTTTGTGTGTTCCTGACTTACAGTTGCCGTTAAATAAAGCTGAAATCACTTGTTGAGCTTATCCTGTTGTTGAGTCTCATACTTAACAAGAATATAACAGAAAAGTGCTGAATTAGAATTCATGAAGAAATAAAACACTGTTTCTCAGGGCTTTTTTTGTAGAAAAAGAACAGCAGGAACTCATTAGCATAAGAGGCCATACCCATCAGCAGAAACTCATTAGCATATTAAGCCACACCCCAACAGCACAGCTCATTAGCATATTAGACCACACCCCCATGTTATCAGCAGTGTGGTCATCCAGCCACACCCACCTTTTGCTTCTTATTCTATTTACCTTGTTTGTTGTCAAAACCCAGGGCTTTTTTTGTAGCAGGAACTCCTTTGCATGTTAGGCCACACAGCCCTAATGTAGCCAATCCTAATGAGTTTCTGCTGTTGGGTGTGGCCTATTATGCTAATGAGTTCCCGCTGGGCATGGCCAACTTGGGAGCCAGCCGGAACTCTGTTCCTGTGCATTCCTGCCCAAAAATAGCCCTGCTTTTTCTCATTCTAGCTTGGGGACCCCTCCATAATTATTAACACTGAACTTGAGCAAAAGGAAAGGCGGTTGTCTGAATTATAGTGGTGCTTCCTAAGCTTCAGTACCAGTTCTGTCTGCTCAGCTGATCTCCAGGGTCAATTTTCTTCCACAAAGTCTTATAAAGATCTAGGCGCAGAGCTTGTTCAGTAGTCCAAGCAATCTGTGCCTGCACTGAGGACATTGCTCTGCTTGCTATCTGGATTCAAGTCTTTTGCCTCTGGCCCTGATCCCCAAGCCCAGCTGCTACCGCGTATTCTGCACTTTGAAGCTTTATGTACTTGAAGAAATTTTTTTATTTGTCCCAGCATTTTGCTGAAGATGTATTGTATTGTTCACTGTTTTTGTTTTCGGTATTCAAACAGCTTTGCCACCCAATTGTCCTAAGTGCAGTTTATCACAACCACTGCAAAATTGCTTTAATTAACTTCATTGACTACTGCTTGCTGGGCTGTTTTAATCAGTTTTTTTGCTGTTGCTTTCTCTAGTTGATCAATTTGGTTGATAATTGCCAGTGTGGTGTGATAGTTAGGGGGTCAGAATAGGATCATGGAGACCTTGATCTGGATCGCCACTCTGCCATGGAATCTGAGTGATTTGGGGCCAATCTTTCTCTCAGCCTAACCAACCTTACAGCCAGTATTCTAAGCTGAGTTAGTGTTAGCTAGCTTGCAGTTTTTTAGCCTCTGGCTCACACATTTTTGTCTTAGCTTGGGAAGGATGGCTCCAGAGCCAACTAAATTATGCAGTATCCAAATTGCTCGCTTACAACTTTAATGCCAGTAGCTCACAAAGTAGAATTTTTGCTTACAAGATTCCAAAGCTTAGAGGGAGCATTGCTTACAGCCCCAGGGTGGGTTGCTGTAAGGATAACATAAGAAACAGGAGAATAGTGAATCAGAATCAGAGTCACTTTATTGTATGTGGCCATAGGCCTTCACAATATCAAACACTCTCAGAGAGTTTGTGCATAACATAGGATAAAGAGAAAAAAAATTCAGCCTCTAAAAAACATACAAAACCTGTTAAAACTGCCTCAGCCTATATTTAAATCTGATAAGACCTTTTAAGAACATTCACTTAGTTGCAATGGTACTATTTGACTTCTTTGCTCTAATTTTTCTCGCGGCCAAGGCAAAGAGAGCCAATCTTGAAGAGATGGAGTCCTCATCCAAAAGCATAAAGGCTATCTTATCATAATCAGACAGGGGGTATAGGGCTGTCAATATCTTTGCTAAAAATTTGGCCCTAGGTTCTACGTATAAAGGACAGGCCAGAATATAATGGGGAAGGTCTTCCACTGACTGCTCACATATGCAGATACGTTGGTCTACTGGGGTTTTCTTACAGCGACCAGCTAGCATCTCCAAAGGCATCATTTGAGGGAGAATAGTGTTGTAAGCTGCTTTATGTCTCCTTTGGGTAGAAAGATGGGGTTAATTGATTGATTGATATAAATGATGAGGTTAATTAATTGAATTTATTTTAATGGACATGTTGCTTTTGTTGTAAGCTGTTGTAAGAGCAGTGACTTACAAATAAACTAAGTAACTGTTTTGCGTAAGCAGGGATGTGCTGCTCCTTCACTTTCCTGGGGAAGTTCCTGGCAGGCTGCTGCCTTAGAGGGACACTGGAGCCAAGAAGCGAACTGAACTGAGTTGGCCTGTAATGCTGCCATTGGGGGCTACTTGGCTCAGTTTGCTCCAGGGCAGCTTAAACGTCGCAGCCTGTCCCTGCATTTGAGCAAGCAAAAACAATGAACAAGGTGAATGCATGTGGGAAGGAGAAGCTGGGAACATTTTCACCCCTCTTGAAACCCACTTTTTTTGCTGCGATATTTGTATGCAAATATTCGGTGCTGTCCTAGAAAGAACGTTTCTGATTTCGGTTGAGATCCGCGGGCTGCAAAATGCATACATGTCTGTCCTATAAATGTCCTCCAGATCTCCTGGTAAAGGGGCTTCTGACATCTCTACATCTACGCAGAAGTAGGCTTTGACACTCAGAGAGATAAATCATTTATAGTTTACAATGGTTCACCCCCCCTGGTCCCCCGAATGCTGGTTTCTTTAAAGCTGGCCATATTTTAAAGGGACATCCTTTGAGTGCTTCACTTCTCCATTTTAAAGAACCTGCTGAAGTGTGGTTCAATTCCCCAGCAAGCTTATTTTGAAGGAAGCTCAATTTTATTAACTGCTTTTATTATTCCATCTTTCTCCAAAATTTTATTACCTGTCAGCATTCCAAATAATTCAAGGGCACTTGCAAGAGGGGGAAAAAATGTATCTGGCCAGGTTCCTTCCATTCACTTGCATGGTACAAACTGTGCTAATAAGATTAGGTGGATCATGAAGAGGAAACAAAATAAATGGATAGTTTATAGTGATAAAACCAATTATAGACTGCTGTTGTTGGATTCAGGTTAATTTTGTTTCCCGGCATGGAAAAATGTTGCTTCTAAGAGAGCACCAAAACTAGCAGAATAATGTTCAGGGGATACAGAAGGGATAGATGTAAAGATTTCATGTACCAATAGCAGAATCCTGGTGTCTATTTCATTGCAAGAAGAGGAGTAGAATTAGTATGATGAGTTGGAATTTATGAGACCGTGAGTGTAGCATTCAAAAATATGCTTTCCCACTTGTAGGCCATAGTGGTACAACACAGTGTAGTGGGTTGATTGTTGGATTAGGATCTTGGAGACCCAGATTTTGAATCCCCTCTCTGCCATGGAATCTTCCTGGGTGACCTTGGCGGGGTCATTTTCTCAACCTCACAGGGGTGGCTGTGATAAAGTGAGAGGAGGGGAGAATGATGTTATAAGCCACTTTGAGTTCCTTTTGGGGGGGAAGCAAGGTATAAATATCTACATAAATAAATACAGTTACTCTATTCTACCACCTCATTGCGCTGCCAGTGTTTGATCTTGCATGCAGCATAAGAAGAAGGAGGGTGAGGATGAGGAGGAGATTGGATTTATACCCTGCTCTTCACTACTCAAAGAAGTCTCAGAGCATCTTACAATCTCCTTTCCCTTCCCCTCCCCTCAACAGACACCCTGTGAGGTAGGTGGGCCTGAGAGAGCTCTTTCAAGAGCTGCTCATGTGAGAAAAGCTCTGAGAGAACTTCTGACTGGCCCAAGGTTACACCAGCAGCTGCATGTGGAGGAGTGGGCAATCAAAGCTAGTTCTCCCAGATTAGAGTCCACATTCCTAACCACTACACCAAACTGGCTCTCCACTTCTCTTTTTCTATGACAAACAGATTGGGGGGGGGAATTGATAAGGGGATAGAAGGGCCTGGGCCATTTTCAGCTGTGTGGAGGGGGACAGTACATTTTTTCATTCATTTTTGTCTGTCCTCCTATCTGTCCTCAACCGACAGAAAACCAGCACAGCAGGCAAAGGGCTGAACTAGAGCCTGTTTTCCTTGGTGTGCTAAGCCTGAGTGTGTTAGGGCTTCCAGCCAGTGTTCCCTCTAAGCTGTGTGTGTGAGTGGCCCATTAACAGAGGAGGCCTTGCTTAGCAGCAATCTGTGCACTGCCGTTGCCCATTTTAAGATTACATCAGTTATATTCCACTCAGGATATGAATTTAGGGTTTCCAGTCACCAAGTAGTGGCTGGAGATTTCCTGGGATTACAATTGGTCACCAGGTGACAGATACCTGGAGAAAATGGCCACTTTGCAAGGAGAACTCTGTGGCATTATAACCTCCCTCACCTCTCCAAACCTCACACTCCTCATGCTCCAGCTCAAAATAGCCAGGTATTTCCCAACTTGGAGTTGGCAATACTGTGTGAACTGCTTCGCTCAGTAGGGGGAAATTCCTGGTAGTTTTGGGGGTGGTGCCTGGAGAAGGCAGAGTTTGGAGAAGTGAGGGATGACTGTGGGAGTGTGATGGCATAGAGTGCATCTTCTAAAGCTGCCTTTTCCTCCAAGGGAATGGATCTCTGCATTTTGGAGAACAGTTGTAATGCTGGAAGAATTCCAAGCTCCACCTAGAGTTTGGCATCCCTCATGCAACATTTCTCTTTATCCAATCAGATTTGACTCTGGGAGTTCCACGACTAGAGCTTACAAGAAGCTTTCATTTCTAAACAGCAGCCATATAAGAGACCAATTTGGCTGAGTATTATAGTACAGGTTGAAGGGATTTTCGCCCTTCCCCTCACTGCCTTTTTCCCACTCTGAAATTACCTCATGGAAGTGCTATTTGCCTCATTGGAGGAAGCACATGGGCAGTCAGTATGTTGCCTCTGTTTTTGGCCCAGTGGGGCAAAAAGCATTTCCATGGATCAGTTTCACGAAAACAATGTATGGGGCGGGGGAGGCCTGCAAATTACATACCTGGGAGCTCCCCACAGAGAACTCCTAGTGTCATGTCCAATGTTCCCTCTAAGCTCTGGAGTCTTGTGAGAAAAAATTCTACTTTGTGAGCTGCTGGCATTAAAGTTGTGAGCAGGTGATTTGGCTACTGCATAAATTAGTTTGCTCTGGAGCCATCCTTCCTGAGCAAAGATAAAAATCTGTGAGGCGGAGGCTAAAAACCATGAGCTAGTTCACACTAACTCAGCTTAGAGGGAACACTAGTCATGTCACCATTGGCCCTTTGAAGTAATGCCAATGGGGTTCACGCACAAGTAAATGGTGAAAGGATTGTCACCTTTGTTTCTTCATAAGTAAAATTAAAGCTTCATATAAGCTTCTGAAAAGCTATGGCAGCTCTCCCCCAAACATTGTGAGGAATAAAAAATATGTAGCCTGTGTTGTCACTCAATCAAAATTAAAAACTAAACTGTCATATCAAATCAACATATCACAATATAAAGGCCACTTCTCCTTTTCTATGACAAACAGATGGGGGGAAATTGACATTTTAATTCAAAACAAATAGGCAGTGCTTTATCTCACAATTCCAGTTGAAATCAACATTTCTTACTTGAAATTTCACACAGGAAGATAATAATAATTGAGACTCTCCCCCCCACATTAAAGATTTCATTAGGGCTGTATGCCAAAACTATAGGATTCTCCTCATATGCTGTAAAGCAAGAGCTTGTGCATGTTGTCATCAATACAAAGCGTATTCACTGTTTATTCAAACTCTCACACCCCTAGTTTGCTTTTAGTGGAACCTCAATTGAATCAGCCCTACTGGGTTATTGCTTGGATGAGAAGCCTCTAAGGAAATACATGGTTGCTATGCAGAACGCAGGCAATGGCAACCTACCTCTTTTTGTCTCCTGCCTCAAAAACCCAAGAGGGTCACCATAAATTGGCTGAGATTTGAAAGTACTTTCTGCCATCAACTGAGTCCATTTTATCACTGGTCCATCCTATAACAAAGCCAGTCCCCTTTCCCTTTCTAGCATCCCTGATTTGCAACAGGCAAACTAAATCCTCCTTCCTTCACTCAAGACTTTCTGCCAGCTGTTGCTGCTAACTTCTTTCCAGCTGGCTCTTCTTGACATTTACCTCAGGCGTAGCTAGATAATACTGTGCACAGCCTCCCCAGAGTTCTCAACAGGGGTCTGGAGCATCCCAATGGGAGCATGGGCCATTCCGTTGGAAAAGGAAGCTCTCATACCAGGAGCATACCAGGAGGAGGCGTGCGGGAGCGTTTAGACTGCTGGCCCGGAGGTGCAGCCATAAGCGGCTTTTTCCTGGTAAATTGGCTGGATGCCTATGTGTGCATGAGCGCATGAGTGCACGCCTTCTCCCGGTATGCTCCCACATCAGTCGGTGGGCAGTGTGACCGGGAAAACCTAGAACAGTTTGCTCCGGGGCTTTTTTGCCACAACTGGCTCCCACTTCAAACTGCCAGTCTGAATTCAGCTATTGATGTTTGGAGGTGGGGCAAGCATGGCAGGGAAGGCAGGTGACCCTTCCTCCCCATGCACAGAGGAACCTGTCATCTTAGCATTCTCCACATTGGCCTTTCTGAACAGTAATCATGGTTATGCATTCCATAAGAATCTGGATGTGAATTCCCCATCATACATGTTCCACATTAATAAATCGTGTTTGAATACTTTAATATGGAGTTCATAGAGCAGACCAAGAGGTGAACAAGATTGCAGGCCTTGATTTGGACTTCTTTGGGTCTGCAAGCATGACTTCAGAAAGGGAAGCTGGACGCAACTTAAGTACCTTGCATTGTAAGGTCTAATAATTGGCAGGAACAGCAACATCATCCCTGCTGACATTTCTCTAGGAAGTCCTGCCTTTGGTGGCTCCTTTAGTCATAAGTCCTACATAAGTCCTATAAGTCAGATCAATGAAATCCATTTGGTTAGAAGCTCTTAAGAAGCAAAGGCAGAACATTGGTCCACATTTATCCTTTTCCATAGAAGGCAAGCTCCAGAAGCTTGAGGGGAAGGGGCATGTCAAAACTAGATCACAGTTAAAAACAGAACATTTCTTGAGTCTCATAAATTAACCTGACATGGCAAGGGTTTCAGTCTGGGAATAAACCTGTATGGCTCAGTTAGTTTCCTGCACTAATATGGTGTCTTGCCAGAGGAGGAAGCTGCTGTATTGCTCTGGACTGTGCCCAACCACTGCAAATGGCCTGAGGATGGTAGTGCAACTACCAACTCAGCAGGGATGAAGTGACACACAGGAGTGATAGCGCTTTGGCAACACTCTAATACTGTGGATTCTGGCCAGGATTTTCAGTCTAAGTAACTTTCTGCTCAGAGAAAGGATGTCATAGTTGTGGGTTTACTCGCAGCCATGCACCTATTTGATTGTCCATTTCCCTCTAACCCTGACAGTCTCTTTGAAAAGAAAAATTAGTTATTTCTCATGACATCATAAAGAGTAGGTACCTGCACATGGCTAAGAAGCAATTCCTATCTTCCATGTAACCCAGTTTTTTTTTATTATCTATAATGTTTACTTACCTTGTAAATTGAAATCACTCCCCCCCTCCTGTTTTCTCCATGGTTCAAAGGCATAATGTCCTCTAACATGTCATTACCTCTTAATACCCACGATAGATCAAAATCTCCTGACATTTCATAGGTTAATACATTACTTTTTCTTGTGATAAATTAGCCAAGGAAGCTAAAGTGCTAGAAAATGTTGTTTGTAAGTAAATAGTAAACTGAACACATTGCTGCTGAAATTGATTTTTGAATCATTTATCATGTCATTTAGATGAGTGTGCAATTGCAGAATATAGGAACATGAAAATAACCATCCGAGGTTGTTACGAATGAATTGTGCCTTTGTTGAGATAGTGCTCATTAATTTTTGAAGCCCCCAAGTCTAAACTGTTATTCATCAGATACAAAATTCTGGGTTTGATGCTAATTATGCTACAGCCACTTAGGTCCTCGAAAGCCCATCCACGACGAGGACAAAAATGTCAGGCAAAATTAGATCAAATGGTGCTTTAAGCCTCGGTGGAGACATGCAGCTATTTTAAATTTATTCTAGTGGTGAGTGACAGAGAAAATAGGTTAACTTATAGCATGAAGCCAAGGGTATTCTAAAAAGCTTCAAGTGAACAAAAGGCTTATATTTTAGCTCTGGCATTCGGTATATGGTTATATCGAGACGTGCCGAGTTTTGTTGTCTACATATTTTACTAAGACAGATGTATTGATGAAAAAGGCTCCAAGCATTGATGATCCATCTCATGCTACTGGTATCATATTTTTCTGTCTCCTGCTGAAGTGATAGATAAATGTTTTGACACAGAGAGGTTGGATTTAATGGTAAACATATAATGGCTTGGACAATATGCTAAAGTTTGGAAAGGTGGCATGCAACACAATTCACATGCTAGTTATTCAGTTCCGGAAGTCATCAGGTAGATTGTTCCTTTCACAGACTGGGTGATGTATGGAAAGCAGAACCCATAAATATACCAGCAGGAACAAAAATAGCAAGTTCCATGAAGCAGTTTGGTATTTATACCCCGCTTTTCTCTACAGGTTCTCACAGGGGCTTACAATTGCTTTCTCTTCCTCTCCTCACAACAGTCATCTTGTGAGATAGGTGGGGCTGAGAGAGTTCTGAAAGCATTGTGACTGGCCAAAGGTCACCCAGCAGGCTTCATGTGGAGGAGTGGGGAATCAAACCCAGTTCCCCAGATTAGAGTCTGCCACTCTTAACCACTACACCTCACTGGCTCTCTGATTAGCAAAATTGCAGAATTTAAAGAGTACACATCATTTGGTGAAAGTCTTGAGTGGTTGAATTTAACCATTATGAGCATGATCTATTTAGCACAATTTCATCATCCTTTTTCCAAGAAACTCAGGGCAGCATATATGGTTCTTCCAAATTTAATCCTCATAACAACCCTGCAAAGAGTCAAGCTGAGAGAGCATGTGATGGGACCAAGGTCACCAAGTGCCCTTTGTGGCCAAATAACGATTTTGAATGCTGGTCTCTCCCATATCTTAGTCTGACACACCACTGACCCTCCCTGTGCAAGAGCAACCTTGTGCATGGAGGGATCACCATGGTGACCAATAGAGTCCTCCTTTCTACCTCAGTGTTCACATATTCCAGCACAGTAGCCATGGCATGGAACAGGAAGTTGGTACAATTCCTATGTACCTATCCTGTCCTCCCTCTCCTTTGGGTGTTGGTCCTCAAAACATATTTGCACAGACAGGGTGTACTTCAGACATTGTCTGGAATTCATAGCTAACTATGGATTTCAGTTTGCAACCCCCCTCCACATTCACTTTTCAACCTCTTCTAGAAAAGCTTTTCCATAGATTCTGGTAGATGTACAAATGCACATTGTGAACACATGACAAAAATAATACCGATTTTCACTTTGGAAAGAAGATCAAGTAATTTTCAACTTTAAACCGAGCCTGTTTGCAGGGTAGGGTGGGGTAAATCCCCATAAATGAATGAATGAATGAGATGGGGAGATTTCTGAAAGGATCTGCAAACAGATACATATAGGCTGCGATCAGATAAGCTGTTTGATCTATTGTCATTGCTTCTCCCCAATAGATTTAACATGCTCATCCAGACAGCCACATCTGTCTCCTGTTCTCCAGTCATCGGACCCCCATGCTCTCCCTCGGTTTTCCTGACACCACAGAAAGTTTGGTATTTAGGGATCCTACTGCTTCTGCCGGTGTCTGATCACTCTCTTGCAGGGTGAAGCCTTTGGAGAAGTCAGATCGCTCACTTCTGGTTTTGCCACCATTTAAAAAAACTTTTTAGCAATGAGTGAATAAGTGGTTATTCACCCAAAGCTCATTTGAAACCACTTACGCGAGCCCAGGAGTGAGTGGGCAAGGATGGGCAGGATGGCGGACAGGGAGGCACAGCTGCTGCTGGTGGGGCTGAGGCTGCGCCCAATGATGCTGTCAATAGAGAAGGGCCGAGTGCCAGGCCCAGCAGTGCCTGGTAGGTGAACTGGCCAGTCCTGCTTAGGTCTGGAGGTGGGGTAGGGAGGATGGCAAAGAGAGGTGAGGTGAATGTGTCGGGCTGGAGTGGGAGGCCAGCAAGAAGGTTGCAGCGGCAGGCTCAATGCCATGGAGCAGCTGCTGGTGGCCATGGTCTGACATCTGATTACGACTCTCCTGGTACAAAAAACAACAACAACAAACCCTGGACCAAATTAGAGGTGTGGCCAGACAGCATCAAGCTGCCTGTCTGATTGCAGCCATAGTTCATTAAAAACAGGGCAATTACTACATGCTCCATTCCAATTTAAGCCTAGCTAGCATAATCCAGCTCTTATATAAATGTTTTAATGACACATCAGGATCTGAGGTCTCATTGCCCAGTACCATCTCTTCCTTAATGGCTCATCTGAGCTTCACCTGAGGACAGCCTCAAGCTTCCAGCTGCCTTTGATGAGGCTATCAAGGGGAGGAGAGGCAGCAGCCAGGCACCCCACCATTGTGATTGAATCTGGTGCTCCTCCATCTTCTAAGTGACAGTATGAGACCATCAGGGGGAGGGCAGGAGGCAACCCGGCAACCCATCATGCTTGGATTCAGCTGAGGGCCCCTCCTACCAGCTTGCAACTACCACAATGGGACAATCAGAGGGAGAACAGGAAAGAGCCAGGCTCTCTTTCACCATACCTGAGCCTATTTTTAGTAGTGGAACCCCTCCATCTAGCTTAGGAGACTCCATCCTTGAAGAATAGGTGGGCACTTTTGGAAATTTGAGAACAGGTTGCCATGGATGGTAGGGTTAGTGGTAAAAGGCTGCTATGAGGTTTGGTCCAAGCCTCAAATGTTAGAACGTTCCACAAAATGTTAGGAGACTCTAGGCCAAACTTCTTTCTATGATGGAGGCAACTTTATGTCCACAGCAAACAAATGGATGCTTGCTATGGACATTTCAGCCCCTATCCAGCTGCCAGCCATCTGGCAGTGCTGCTGGGGGCTGCCTTTGCCTACCTTGAAGGAGGGACGCTGCTTGGCAACATCTGAGGCTTGGCAGGGGACAGAGCTGGCCCTTCTTCAATGGCCAGCTCTGCTCCCACCTTTTCAGTCTTCATCCTGAGCTCAGTCCACCCTCCTGCCCTGAATTCTGTGTGGGTTTTGGCTGGTCGCCTGTTTGAGGGTTGGGTAGGAATTTTGACCCCCCCACCTGATGGGCTATATGGTGGGGATGTCTTTCACCTACCCTGTACTGTTGTTCAGTGGATTGTGGAATTGGCACAGGTGGTGCTGTTTAATTAGGTTGGTCACTTTTGGGTTGGCTGGATTGTGTTGGGTTATTGAAGTGCAGCTAGGGGAGCACCAGTTAGCACCCCTTGTTGGCACCTAGGAGTCTGGCAGGACCAGCCCAGGGTGAGGAATGCGGACCACCCTTTGGGACTGACTGGTTTGGTATTCCACTTAAGTTGTGTGGCTTGGTGGCTGGAGCTCCAGGGCATGGCCCTCTTGCTGTGCTGGGCTGGCGCAAGCCATGTGAATTGGCTCAAGTCTGGGGCAGGGTGGCTCACCCCTTAGACGGCAAGGGAGGGGTCAGCAATGACCCCTGGCCTTGACCATGCTGCTGGTTAATTTTGCCCTTGCTGTTTAAATTAGTTTAAAATGTTAATGAAGTGGCCCATAGTTTATCCAATCTCCTTTTGTCTGACTCATTATTCCGAAGGGGGGGAAGGTGGTGCATTCTGAAACACCTCCTGCTCCAATGATCTGGAAGAAAGCCAGGACTGGCTTTTTGCTTGTGGGAAGAGGTGTTTTGGGGAAGAAGGAAGGGAGTACTAGGAAACACCTTCTGAGGATACTATGGTGTCCGTGGGCACCATGCTGGAGACCCCTGCTGTTTTACTGTTTTCATTGTTTTGGCATTCTTAAATATGTAAACTACTTTGAGAATACTTGAGTTAAAAAAGGTGCTTATAGATGCAGATAGCAGAAATAGATTCTTGTGGCACCAAACAAGATTTTTGTTAGGAAGCACAGGCTTTTGTGCCAGCAGCAAATAGAACTGGTGGTATCAATGCGTTTAACCTCTGTTTTGGGTATCTGCTCCATAACCCTACAGTGACTACTTCTGCCACACAAAGCCAGTTTCTGAATGTTTCCTTTGGCATGTTTGAAAATTAAGGAAATATCTGATATGCCCCTAGAGGTTGCCTTTAATTAAAACTCAATGTTCTGTAGAATTGCTTCTTCTTCTTTTTTTAAAAAAAGCTATTTTGGCTTGTTTGTGCCAGGTATGACTATTTTTTGAAGAAACGTTTCCAAACAACAGAAACTGCTGATGGCTGATTTGCATTCACTTGGAAGTCAGTTAAAGAACTAAAAAGGGTTCAGCTATTCTGACAGTGTAATTACGGCTGACAAGCAACCATCTGAAGGGAGCAAAAAAGTTCCATATGTTTGCCTTTCTTATCTTTATTTAGCATTTTCAAAACATTTTTAATAGAACTTAAAAAAAACCCCTTTCAACAAACCAGTAGGCACACTTCAAGATTCCTATCTTAAACACATTTGTTGTTCCTTGTTGCTCAGTTTGTGTTAAAATGGTTGACAATCAAATTAGAGGTTAAGGTCAGATCAGCAGTCACGGTACAGAAAAAAGAACATTCCTAAGGATTTTGGGCTGCCAATCAGGTGGCACAATAGCAGGGTGACAATCAGCAAACTTAATTGTAATGTTATTATTATTATTTTTAAAAGGACCTTCTTATTAAGAGAATTTTATGAAGTTTGCTACATTTAATTTACCCTGACCTGGATTGCCCATAATTATGAGCCTGATCTCATCAGAGCTTGGAAGCTAAGCAGGATCAGCTCTGGTTAGTACTTGGTAGTGAGACCCCCAAGGAAGTCCAGAGTTGCTGAGCAGAAGTGGGAACCTCTGAATGTCTCCTGTCTTGAAAACCCTACGGGGTTGCGGTAAGTCAGCTGTGATTTGAAAGTACTTTCCACCACTACATTTAATTTTGTGTTGCTTGATTGTACACCCTATGTGTTTCACACTGGATTAATAAGGGTTCCGATGTCAAGGAATGGGTGTGAATGTTTGGATGTAACTATTACAGTGTTCTTAGGAACAGAGAGCTAACAAGAGTATATCACACTTTCATACTGCCCTTTTCTTTGAATAGGTTCTCTATCCCTTTATTATATCTTTACAACCACCTTGTTTGGTAGTCCATGCTGAAAGAGAGGCTTGGATGAATCATTTAAATGGCAGGTTTTTATGACAGACCGAAACCAATGTAATATTGAATCGACCACTAGGGGGAGCAAAACATGTGTGGAACAGGAAGAAACCCTGAAGAAACAGGGACTTATAAGTGAGGAAAATGAGAATGCAGAAAAGCCTGTGACTGGCTTAAGATCATCCCTTGAACTTCATGGCCAAGTGAGGATTTGAAATGGGTTTGTCTAATACCCTGCCTTGGGATGAAAATAAATTTCTTACCAGTACTCTCTCTCTTTTTCAAGCTGCTAGAAGCAGAAGACAGGATGTACCATTTCACCTGCTTCTTTACTGGTACTTGGTACTGGGCACTGGCTTATTTTCACTCCTGCTCTAACCTCTGCCCTACAACAACCAATAATATGAAGATCAGCCTATATTAAGCATTTAGGCATTCCTTTGCACAGTTTAGCTCTGACATACTGAATACATGCGTTGACTAAGAGTATATCAAAACTATTGCCCTTATGCATATGTAAGACTATGCCTGGGTAGGTATGCCAGGCTGTAACTTGAAGTGATTAGCTGGATATATATTTATAAGCAGATGAGCCCAGTCAGAAGGTAAGAGATGTAGATAAAGTAATACCTTTGAGGAAAGCCACTTTCAGAACAAGCCTTTGGGATTTCTCAACTAGTGTGCTGGCTTCTTTTTCAAACTGGGTACATCAAATTAAATCTGAATTAGTTTTTTATTCGATATAAACAGTTTGCTTAATGAGTATAGTTTTACATTTTTAAATTAATGTCTTCCAGAGCAATTAGTGGGTAAAAAAAAGGGGGTGCTCCCCAAACCTGTTAAATGGGATTAGTTCTTTGGCAACAAAAAAAGAGAAACAGAAGGAAAGACTGAATGTCTAATTCCCTTCAGAAAATAAAATTCCAAAGTAACGGCTTCTGCTATTTGTGTCAGACATAAAAATTGATATAATGTAGGTGGTAAACCTCCTATTGGGTATTATTATAAGTGATTGATTTTGCTTCCTCTCTCCAGTTTGATGGCACAGTGCTTGCTGTACAAACAACTCATGAAAAGTCAACATGTTTTACCAGTAAATAATTTACAACTGCTGTGAGGAACCCAGAATAATATTTTACATTAAGTGACATTAATTAGGGCAGAAATATTCAAATGGAGATGAGGAGAGAGAGAGAGAGAGAGAGAGAGAGAGAGAGAGAGAGAGAGAGAGAGAGAGAGAGAGAGAGAGAGAGAACGAACTGCATTGCAAAGAATTTAGATTTAATCCAATGACTAAATGCAAATGAGAAGCTGGGAGAGTCAATGGAACATCACTCTTGAATCTGTGTAGGGGGCTGGAGAGGGAGGGATATTTTCTATTAAGAAGAAGCCAAACATTCTAACGGAGGCATGCTTACTTGGAAAATACTTCCACTTAAATCAATGGGACTTATTTTTTAAGTATGTAGGGTAGAAATCTGACTAAACTGTGGGAATTAAACTCAGACAAGGCAACAGAAAACCATTCCATGGAGATATAGAACTGGATATATACTAACTGTAATATTTAATTCATAGAAGTTTCTAAGTCTGATCTATGGCAGTATACTTTCATACCAGTGATAAGAATCTGAATCCACGCTGTTCAGGTTACATGATGGGAAGGAGACATGTGTCCTACTGGAAATAATTGAGCTAACTTGGGGGCAGGTAGGACTTCCACCTGCTGACAATGGTCAGGATATGAGTAGACAGCCATTCCAGAGGGCTTGATTAGATTTCCAGAGAAGTGAGGGAAATTGTTTTGCATTCATAATTTTGTTACTCATTGCCAGGGTGTGTTGTGGTTTGGAAGATGATACAAAAGATCCATAATTAATATGCCCCCGAATACTCATGGCGGCTAGGCTATTTCCTCTTGGAAATGCATGCAGAGATAATATGCCTGAAACAACAGATTCTAAAAGACTGATTCATCCAAGCCTCTGACTTTGCTTTGCCAGGAGATTTTGGCAGTACAAATAGATATGACTCTTGGTATGTGTGTGTAGGGGGGGCAAAAGTACAAACATAAGTTTTGGGTGTAGGTATCTAGGTCTATGTATGCAGGATCCTGATCTCAGATCAGGATCCTGTGGGTGGGGGGGTCTGTACTTCTACAGGTGCATCAAAGAGACATCAGATGGTGCTGTCTAAGCTGTAGCCTAACTTCAATTTCTCATTTTCTCTATAAATATTTGAAAATCCTTACCATAAAATGAGCATGTTCTCCTGTTTGGGCTTTGTGGATTCTTCCCAAAACTTGCTGAAACAGTGGAGACTGCCAAGCAGTGCCAGCAACATGAGCGTAACATCTGTCTGCCATATTGTGTTAATGTCAGGTATGCCTGGTTTTTTTCAAAGCTACTATTTAATCTGAAGTCATCCTAGATACAGGTATTTTATTACCATTGTGAATCTGCTGAAAGGTATTTCTTGCATCCAGCAGCGTACAAAATTCTCTGGGGGGGGGAATTAAAAGCAGGGATAAATAATGCTTTCATGGAGGCAGGAAGAAAAGCCCATCTTCTTATGGTTCATTGTAAAACAATCCAGAAGTACAACACATTTAGAGAAACATTCTGCATCACGATAGTTTCAGAGGGTAGCCATTTTAGTCTTCAGTAGAGCTAGGTCTGATGAAGGGAGCTTTGACTCTCAAAAACTCATACCCAGAAAATCTTGTTGTTATCTACATTGCTCCAGGACTTAAATCTAGCTGTTCTAAATCAAATTATCCTAACTCACATTTGGTGTGCAAATATTAAAATTTCTAGTTATAGGATGGTACTCTCTTGGATCCTGTTGTGTTGGTTACATTTGGGAACAGGACATGAAAGAGTGGGAAGAATTCCTCTCTCAGCTGCTTCTTATTACTGAGGATTTCTCCCTCCCCCCTTCCCAAATAATGACTTATAAAACTTGAGTATGGCTAGAGGCACAGGCCCTTGATCAGGAGCCAAAGGGCAGGAACCAGAGGGCTTAGGGCTCTTTTGATTTTTTGACCTTTGCATTGCATCCCATGCCTTTGGACAAGCCAATGCATGAGTCCAGGACTGGCTACTGTTCGGTTATTTATTAGTTAATGTAGACAGTGAGACTTCTTGTTGTTGTTGTATACTTTGGATCCCTCTGGGGAGAAAAGTGGGGCATGTTTGCATTTATGCATGTATAAATACATATATACATACAGAACAAAGTCTGAGTCCAGTGGCACCTTTAAGACCAACAACATTTTTTTCTGGATATCTGAGGAAGTGTGCATGCGCTTGAAAGCTTATACCCAGAATAAATCTTTGGTGGTCTTAAAGGTGCCACTGGACTCAAACTTTGTTCTGCTGCTTTAGACTACTCCCCTGAATCTATATATACATACATTCAGTTATCATGGAGGCAAGTTAAGGGGATGTCATCTCACATGAATAAATCATCTATGCAGTCTACTCAGAGTTGCTACTGAGAAAGCCATCATTAGATTACAGGTTTTTAAAAACCCATTTATACAGTTTCCTAGACATGTTATTGGCTAGGAAACCCATTATATTTCTACGAAAGCAATGCTGTCCGTGGCCAAACTGTGAATGAACTGACTGGGGAATTACTGGGGTGGGGAAGAGTAAATCCTCCTTTCCCACCACTGAGGTCCTGATCCAATCCCTCCCAGTAGCTATCTTTTGGGCTCAATTATGTGTCAGGAGCTGCAGTTGCAGAATTCCATCATCATACGTAAACAGAAGAAAGTTTCCTTGTTTTATAGGTGGCAATTGAATGTCTTTGCAGAGCAGGCACAGGGAGCCATTTGGCACTCAAAGAAAGGCAAGCAGAGTTTCACAGCCTGTATGTGGCACTGCAAGAAATCAGGCAGTAAACTGTAGTCTCTCAAATACATTCCAGCAATTGCAAAGCATGAGGATGAGGATTGATTTGATTCGATTTATTACGATCAAAGATCAGCAAATACAGGGATGAGAACCAATTAATGCACAGTCTTTCAGTGAAACAAATGTTCTCAGCATGGAGAGGGAAATACCAGTGGTCCTTCAGCATAAAGGATCCAGAAAGTTCCTCTGAATTCTGGATTATACTCTGGAAAATAGAATGGCTCCAGAACAGTCCAGCTATTAGCCATCCTTGGCATAAGGTATACCAGGAATTGCTTCCCTATCTTATTAGCCATGGCTAATTGGGATGTTGAGCTGAGTACCCAAGAACCTTTAGCAATAGTAGAAACTGTAGGGCTTTTTTTTTTTTTTTTGTAAAACTCTCTTAAAAAAGAGAGAATTTTATTCTTTTTATAAGAAACAGGAAGGGTAGACAGATGGAGAAAGAAAAAGATGGAGTGAAATTTTTCCTGTTAGTGAGTGTTAGTTTAGGTTAATAACCAATACCAGTTTTGGCATCTATCGTGGTTAGAAGATCTTCTTTTTAACTATTGCGAAGTCCAAAATCACTCTGTTAATGCAGTTAGTAAAGTCCATTGGGGTTAGTAATTAAACAGCTCCTTCCAGATGTTACACGAACAGTCCTCAAAATATCTTCTTTTTAAATCTCTTCCAGTTATGGATTGAGTCCATTTTAACTTTGAAGTCTTCCGTTCCATCACCACTTTCCCCTGGGCTGCTGTCTTCTTCGCTTGTCCCAGTTTGGAATACTGCATCTTCCTCCCTGCTGGCGTGTCTCTTCAGAAGTTTCTGTATTTTAAAGATGAAATCCTTCTTCTTTCTTTTCTCTTTTTCCTTAAACTTCTGGCTTTCAGGCTTCCTGGGCTCCACAAACTCTTCGGATGAAATTAGATCTCCAGTTTGTCGCTTGCTATGCTCAACATCCCCTTCTACTGGCAGAGTATTCTCTTTTATAAAAGCGGAATAGGCTTTGGGAGCCTCATCCACCTCTTCTTTTAATTTTATCGCTTCACTGCCAGTTAGGGGTGCCAAGACATTTGTCAAGGTAAATCCGAGATCTTCTTTCTCTTCTTCTTTAACGCCCTGGAAACCTAGAATCAAATTCGATTTCTGTTCAATCTCCATCATCTTTCTAGTTGTTTCCGATATCTGTTTCTGTCGACTGATGAGAACACTATCCATTTTAGACAGAGTTTCGTTGATTTTCCGCAATTGTTCCAGCAGGGGGCACAGCATCTCCTTTTCCTGTTGATTGACAGCAAGCTCTTGGGGGGGTTGTCTGGACCGGAAGTCCCTCCTCTCTTCTCTTCCGGTATCTGCAGGACTTTTTCCAGTATCGACATTTTGTTTACTTTTAAAAAGTTCGTGCCGCATCCTCCAGGAAGCTAAGATGATCAAAATCTTCCATGCAACCCCAACGGTACTTTCACCAACACTTTTTCTTCTCTCAGCCCCCTTCGCGCTCCCTTTGTAGATCTTGCTTCTCAAAGGGGGTGGGAACTCCTCCCTCCTCCCAACGCATGCAGGAGGGCTCCGATTTACGCTTCAAAATAGATCTCCAACTCACGATTCGATGCTACTTCTTCTTTTTATTTTAAGCCATAGCGCTGTCTTCACTCCTGGAATTCGGTGGCGCCGCTAAGTCCCATTACGGGCACGCCGCAGCGGGGCCGATTGGGGCGGGGAGAAAGCCTCAATTTCCCGGCTGTCTGCCGGCAAAGAGGCTACTTCCCAAGCGCCCCCGGTTCGGAGCCTTTACCTAAGGCTTACTAGGGTCTTTCGCACACGCGAAGACCCCCCCTAACTGCGCGTGGGCTAACCGCCTCCGGGAGCGTCCCGAGAAGCGGCCGCCATTCGCGACGCCGAAACCGAAACCCCTAGAAACTGTAGGGCTTGATGCCTCCTAGGGACTCCCATTTTTTTCCTGGTTTGTTCCCCCTTTTCTGTTCAAATCTGCACCTCATTGTGGGCCTAGCGATGATCAATGGAGCCTGAGTTAAGGTGATATCAAAAGATTAAGGTTAAGGTGATATCAAAAGTCATGCTAAGGAGAAGAAGAAGAAGAGATTGGATTTATACCCTGCCCTTCACTACCCAAAGGTGTCTCTGAGTGGTTTACAAACTCCCTTCCCTTCCCCTCCCCACAACAGACACCCTGTGAGGTAGGTGGGGCTGAAAGAGCTCTTGACAGAAACTGCTCTTTTTCCACGAACAGCTCTTATCAGAACTACGGCTTGCCCAAGGTCATCCAGCCAGGTGCAAGTGGAGGAGTGGGGAATCAAACCCAGATTAAAATCTGCGCACTTAACCACTACACCAAACTGGCTCTCAAGGAAGAAATAAATGAAGGATAGCTTCTCTATCAGTCATGCAAATCATGAATCCTTAAGAGGGATTCAGTCAAGAGCCATTTCCCCCAAATACGTCAGAGCCTCTTCCCAGAGAATTTGATCCTAACAACCCAGCTTTCCAAAGCAATAAGCCATGGGCTGATTCTAGCAATTTACTCCATATGTAAATGAACTCTGCTGGACAGCCTGGTCTAAACCAGACTGCCCAACAGAGCCGGCCCAGGAGCTGATCCTGTGGGGAGGGTTCTTCCAACAGAACCTGCCAAGGAACTGACCCTGTGGGGAGAGTTCTCCCTGCAGGCTCAGCTGCGGCTCTGCTGGACAGCCCAGTTTTGCTGGTAATTCCCAAATATATCTGGGATTTTGGGGGGGATTTTTTTCTGGTTCTCCCAAAAAATCACAGATATATTTGAGAAGCCAAAATATACCTGAAAAAATACTGATAAGGTATTTTGGGGTATATTTTCAGTTCGGGTAGACCAGAATACCCTCTCCTAATAATCTTTCCCTCCTTATTTTTCTGAGTGTTGATCTGAATCTGGACTTTGGTATATACAGGCTAAGATCTCAAGTATTGAAGTACCCAAAATCCATGTGTTTATCCTGTGCTAGCAAAGGGATGCCTTTGGACCTTACAGGCCTGAAATAAGTAAATATATTTGGGTTAAGAGGTTTACAGTAGTAGCTAAGCTTTAATTTTTTGGCGGGGGAAAAGAAACTGAAAGAATCAAATTGCTAATGTACAAGGATGGAAGGAAAATCTATATTATAAGATGTGGGTTTCAGAAAATCAGGCAATTAAAAAGACTGTTCTGAGTACTGGAGTGCTTCCTTGATCGTGTACTTAACAAGGATCAATAAAGGCAATGAAGCATTAATGATCTCAAATCTCTGACTGATCAACAGACAGAATGATAATCCACCTGGCAATGAAGTCTATTGAACTTGGACCTGGAATTAGTACGCATCATCTAACATTTATTAAGGTGTGAGAGAATGAGAGACGTTGTACACATACAGAAAACTGATAGGGTTCCAAGAGTGAGCTGATTAGAAAATATGGGATATATAGTTACCAAAGTCAGTCAGACTCTGTTCTGCTTTTATGATTGTCAACTCTGGCTTGGGAAATTCCTGAAGATTTGGGGATATAGCCTGGGAAATGCAGGGTTCGGAGAGGGGAGAGACCTCAGTGAAATATAATGTTGTGAAGTCCACCCTCCAAAACAACCATTCTCTCCAGGAGAACTCATCCCTGTAGTCTGAAGATCAGCTGTAATTATGAGATCTCCAGACCTCAGGTTTGCAACCCTGAAGGTTTGCAACCCTACCTTCCCTGACTTTGGAACCTTAACCTCATCTGCCTCAGAGTCTTCAGATTCCCTCTTGGTGGGGAAGAGTCAGAGTCCTGATCCATAACACTGCATGGATGATGCTCTGAAATTCCTGGAAATGTATCGAAATGAGGAGTATTTGAGAAAGCCAGTTGAGAGAGAGACAAGGCCACAGATATCCTAGAACTAGAATATCTGCTGGTATGGTATTATATGTTCCATGTTTCCCTCACAACCTCCTTTCTCTTTACAGAGAAAATAAACAAATGATGAAAAGTACAACAAATTTGTTGTACTGCCTCAGACCAACACAGCTGACCAACTAAATGATGAAAAGGTTAACCTTGACCCCTTAGCTCGTTTTGGTATTATGATTAGATATGTATGAATATTTGTTTAGTTTTGTTTTCACTGAGACATCAGCCTTTCTGTAATAACTCCCACGATGCTTTTTGCAGTTTTGTATGAGTGTATGTATGCATGCATGTGTACACTCTTAAGGGTCTTTGGGGATAAAGTGCATGACAACCAACTTAAAGGCTGATGTGTTGAGTACACCACAAGAGGCTAGCAGTGGGTGGAAACAGCCAGCTCCACTCCTTCATGGTTATGGTTTTCATACAGATCTCTAGACAGGTGGTGGTAGAGGTGATATCAGTGGGACTTGTCATTCCATATCAATGCTGCACCAAGAATGAAGGGTCAACAAACAGGGCATAGTAGCCAAGGTTTTCTCTTGATATTGACTCCTAGCATTAGTATTCAGAGGTTTGTGCCTCTGACTTTGGAACTTCCCTTTAGTTACCAGGGCTAGTAGCCATTCATGAATCTCTCTTCCATGTATCTGTCTAATCACTTTTTAAAGCCATCTATTCTCATAGCCATAATTATGTCTACTGGCAGTGAATTTCACAATTCAATGACTAATTGAATAAAGAGGTACTTCCTTTTGTCTGTCCTTCTCTCTACCCATCCTTGCTGATTCTCCCTTAGGGCACATGTGTAATACACGCAATCATATGATGTGATTTACTTTGCATTGCACCAAGCATTCCTATGAGAAAGAGCTTATGAAAGAGCTTAATAACCGCCATGGAAGTGGGAAAAGGGGTCAGATAACCCTCAATACCTATATTATGTTTTTAACAGCTAAATTTTGATTCAGGCAACATCAATTCCGCCAGCTGTCATAATTGAAGGTTTGTTTTTTTTTTTTAAAAAAAATCCCTGAGCTATGGCAGAAGGGTAGATTAGCTTTAAAATCTGGTGCCTGCCATTCAAATTGTGAGAGCTGGCAGGCCACTAAGTATGTATGTATCTGTGTGTGTGTTGACACTCATACCGATATGAGGCAATTTAATTGGCTCAATCCACATGCACAAATTTTCCTATTCTAAATGGGTTGTGTGGTATTCATGTAAGTTGCCATCTGTCTCTTTTCAGATCTCTCTTCAACACATTTTTTGCATTCCCATTTTGCCACTCCTGGTGTTCATGCATCATCCACTTCTCTGCACAGCAACTGAGTATATAACAAGCCGAGTTCTTGAAATAGCACCTGGAATCGTGGAAAGGAAAAGCAAGCCTTGCCAATTAAGGGGAAAGCACTCTTGCTAATTCATCTTCTTCTAACCATCCATTCCGTTTTATTATTCAATAACAACAACAGCGACAAAACAGATGAAATCTATGGAATCTTGTTTACACAGCCAATATAATCTAAAAGAAAGTTTTTAAAAATGCACAATTTTGCAGCAGCCCCATACATCTCATTTCCTGAGATTTATTGAAATGTTCCTTTACAATTTTGACTGTTCGGTACCAAGTTATCCAATTTATTCTTCCTGTGTTTGTGTCATCCCAGCGATAGCAAAGGCTAGAGTCAATTTAACCTGTCATTGAAACATACAGTTTGTTTCACTTTTTTATTAGTTTTTGCATCCTTTCTGTTCCCCCCTTCTATTTCAGGCCCATTCTACTAGGACCGTCTCCCATGCAAGCTCAATAAAATAAGCGAGAGTCACATCCTAGTACAAATCGACTTTGGCACCAGGGAGGATTATGAATTTCTCCCCCCTGATTTTTGATCTCAAAAATTTCCCTTTTGATTTTATTCCTCCCATGTGCAAATTGAATGCCTGATACTTTATTTTCACACCATTTCTCACTCCGTTCTTTCCAGTACAATGTATATACATTTTCTATTGTTATTTGGATATCAGGAAATCTGCATTTAGGGTTGCCAGGTCTGGGTTGGGAAATACCTGGAGACTTTGGTCCATTCTGCATCTAGCATTTGCTCCACTGTTTTACCAAACCCACGCTGGAACAGAAATTCCCCTCTACATTGCATGCCATTTTCACTTTCTTTGATTGTTGGATTTTATTGAACCATCCACACTGCATGCCAGTTTCACTTCCTTTGATCTCTCGGTTTTACGGTACTGTCTGCATAGATTTATGGCCATTTTATGCCTCTTTGGGATGACTCTACAGCCAGTATGGTTTGAGCCGCATCTTTTTCTGTTCCAGTGTGGGTTTGGTAAAACAACGGAGTGAATGCTAGACGCAGAATGGGCCTTTGGGGCTGGATCCAGGAAAGGCTAGGATATGGGAAGGGGAGGGGCCTAAACATGGTACGATGTCATAGCAGTGCATAGCAGCCATTTTCTCCAGGGGAACCTATATCTGTCAGCTGGAGATCAGTTGTAAAAGCAGGGGATCTCCAGGCCCCACCTGGAGGTTGGCAACCCTATCTGAATTATACAAGGTGATGAATCACAACAGGGAAACTTATCCAGGAATCCTCCCCAATTTCTTCCCATCTAGGATTCGATGAGTTGAGCAGGATAATTTCCCCTCCCCCTCTTTAGCTGGCTCAGCTTTTCTCAACATTCTGTGCCTCCCGGAACATGTTTGGTCCTTCCCAGGCCAGTCTGGGGTGATCGTTTTCTCTTTTAGTTAATTTACAATGTCATACTTTTCTTCATAAATAGAGGAGATGTCCAAGGAGACAGAAACCTCCTCCCCACACACACACACACCGGGTTCCTGCTTTCACAACTGGCACGAGGCCAACCACTTTAGTATCCATGACACACATTGTGTCAAGTGGAGACCCACCTGCTTCTTGTCAGCATAACTACCCCAGCTGATAGCAGCTGGCTGCCACGCTATTACCAGCTGTCTATGTTCAGAAGCAGCATGAGCGTAGCGCTTATTTCTTTAGATATCCCCCCAACTTTTCTCCCAAATGAGGATTCATAATGGCACACCGGATCATTCTCCTGTCCTCTATTTTATCCTAACAACCACAGCCCTGTGAGGCAGCTAGGATGAGAGGGAGTGACTGGCTCAAATTAACTTCCACGGCACTCCAGACAGCATCCCACACGTGCAGTTTGCTTACATGCATAACTGGGGTTGACAGCTCTGAGTTGGGATATACCCGGAGATTTTGGGGGTGGAGCCTGAGGATGGTGGCATTTGGGGAGGGGATGGACTTTAATGGGGTATAATGCCATAGACTCCACTTCCAAAGCAGTCTTTTTCTCCAGGTGAACTGATCTCCGTCACTTAGAGATAAGTTGTAATTCCAGGAGATCTCCAGCCATCACCTGGAGGCTGGCAACTGTATGTATAGCCCTCCTCCCCCATTGCTTTCTTCAGGGGGACTGGTGGGTTGCATTGATTTTCCTGCATTCCTCTTGTTTCCCTTTGATATGCCAGTACTCACTTCAACCCATTCCCTTTTTTGATATGCTTCACAACTACATGTGAGGAACATAACTTTAATAATCTAGGTCTACCTACTTGCTGAAAATCAGTCTGAGATAGAGAATCAGAAACATATTTTTAATGACTACAAGATAAGCCTTCCACCTTCCCCGTCACCATCATGACAACTGTAGTGCTAGCAGGGGGATCCTTGTACGCAATCTGCTGCTCCTAATTTATTTGTTTTTACTTGATTCCATTCAACACTTAATCAGAGCCTTTGTTTGCAATGATGATGTTTACGAGCTGGAAGTACTAACAGTCGACAGAAGGGAGGGAGGGACAGTGATGGAGTCAGAAAGAGTAGTTTTTCATTAGCCTTTTTGCTACATGGAGAATCTCTCTCTCTCTCTCTCTCTCTCTCTCTCTCTCTCTCTCTCTCTCTCTCTCTCTCAGATAACAGTAGTAGCACAGAATCCCACCTGCTTTATTTCCAAAGTTAAACCTAAAAACCCCTGTACATGTTCTCTGCATCAATTTATTTGCACATTACTGGGAAAATAAAATAATTAGGGAATCAGAAGTTGCTTTCAGAAGGCAGAGATACATTTGTGACATATGTCCAAAATCTGGTATTTCAGAAGATGTTTCAAACGAGCAAGTCCATAACAGAGGCTTAATATCACATAAAAGTGTTGCCCATGGTTACATAGGAAATTGGAATCATAGGCAGTCTCAATCCATATTTAAAGGCAGCAATGCGATATATTCCTATAATCCACTTTTTTTTTTAATTTTACGGGCCATTTTTTTTCTCTTGCTCCTCAGTGACTTGGGGGTGGGAAATTGGGGCTAGCAGTGGTTCATTCCCTGCATGTGGTGGTTAAAGGGAAGGCCTACGCACAAATGGGTTTTTAAAACATTTTCTCTCTCCTGGACTGTTTTCCTGCCTATCTTTTCCCTTAACTATTGAATGTGTTGCATGTGTGAAGTGACCATGCATGCAATCATTTATTGTCTGCATTAAAATGTCTGTCCCCGATATGTGGCTAATTAAGATGTTGTTGCTGAGTATTTTAAATCCTGGAACTTTTTGTCAGTGAGGAGAAATCTGTCACCTGAAGGCTAAGCCTGTGAGAGTATCATTGCCCAGAAGGATCTGATATACATCACTGATGATACATGATCAGAGTGGCTTTAGCTGGGAGATGTAGGTGGCAACAAATGGTTTTGTCACTTGATGTTTGGGGTCTGCCCTGTAGTGGGCGACTTCTGGGCAGCAGAGAGGCTTGTTAAACTGTTGCTTCATTTCACTGTATGGGTATTGTAGTCGTGCTTGAGCATTTTAAAAGTTGTTTGCCAGAGCAGCATCCATGATCCTCTCTTCTCCATTTTATCCTTATCATTTTCCTGTGATGTAGGTTAGGCTGATGAGGGTGACCCTGCCATGGTCTTTTTGGCCCTTGAAAAGTAAGAGGGGAGGATGGAGGAAAGAGTCCTCTGCCACAGGTTTGATCAAGATTGGGCCCTTGAGGCATTTTCTAATCACTTTACAATGGCAACGGTGAATTCATGATAGCCACGAGTTCACCGTCACATTTCATTTGGCCCTGAGAGAGACAGAAAAGCCCGGCTCTAGATCATCCAGCAAGTTTCATGACATTGTGAGGATTTTAATCTGGGGCTTTTCTGCACCTCAGTGTTGCCACTGTTTCCCAACGAGTTCAGTCCCCAGGTGAGGCTCCAACTTTGCAGCACCCCTTCCTCAAAAGGGCTTTTATTTCAGGGCATTTTTTCTTGAATTCAGATCCGACCCTCCCCCGGTGTTCTGCACTTCCTTTGAAAAGGGATCGTGCACCCATGTCATCATGTACTTCATCAGTGGCAGAACCTCCATTTTTTTTTTTTTTTTGGTACCTGTGCCGTAATACTATAGCATCATAACATTGTAAAAAAAATTGCTGGGGCTACCACGGGGAATAGCGTGGTTGCTGCCATTTTAAAGGTCCTCTACTCCTCCTTAGTCACCATCTAAGAAAATGCCTGGTGATCATCAAACTGAATATACCAATTTATAACACTGTTATTCCATAATTATGAAGCACACTGAATATGTTGTCATGCACTTTGTCAGCAACGGAACCTCCTTTCCTCTTCAGCATGTGCAGTGATGTTATAACATCATAACATTGTAAAAAAAGAAAACACTGGGAGCTATAGGGAAAGAGAAGGAGGTCTGGTTATCCTCAGACTGGATACACCAATTCATAAAACTGTTATTCATTAATTAGGAAGCACACTAAATGTGTCATCATGTACTTTGTCAGCGATGGAACCTCTGTTTTTGCATATGCAGTGATGGTTATAACATCATAAAATTGTGAAAAAAAGAGAACACGCTGGGAGCTATACAGGAAGAGAAGGGGGAAGAATGTGTGGCACAACAAAAGTGTGTGGCATCAAAACCTACCCACCCACCCAAAAAAGGAAAGGAAAGGAACTACATGGATGAGTAATTGCACCACAGAGAGCTAGGGGAAGAGAGAAAGGAAGGGGAGAACAAAAGCAAGCAACACAATAAAACACAATTCTACACACAATGCCATATAACAATTATTGTATTATTATTATTATTATTATTATTATTATTATTATTATTATTATTATTATTATTATTATTATTATTATTAATAATAACAATAATAATAATAATAATAATAATAATGATAATGATAATAATAATAATAATAATAATAATAATAATAATAATAATAATAATAATAATAATAATAATAATAATAATAAAAATAATAATTGGCCCAGGACAGACTGGCAATTTGCCGCAGGATGGGACCCGGGCTGACAACAACTCAATATCAGGGTAAATGGGATGTTCACACAGGCACATCTGCCTGCCGTCCCCCTACCCGTAGCTCTCGCACTTCACTGCCGGATTAAAAAAACACCTGATAAAAGCTGGCGCAAATCTTGAAAGCCTGCGTTCGTCACTGCGTTTCTCCGCTTCCAGGGAGTCTGAACACGCAGGCGAAAAGCTGGGAGCAACCCGCGTTGGGCATGAGGCAGCAGCGGTGTGATTGGCTCCGCTCCGCTCCACTGCCCAATGCGGTGCCGGCGTTGCAGGGCAAAAAAAAAACAAAACGGCAAAATGCACTTATGTGCGCACATACGCCCACAGCCGAAATAATGGGGAAACAGCGAATATAGCACGCCTCCGGCGCGGCAGTCTGAACGCTCCCGCGCGCCTCCGTCCAGTATCTTCCGGCAGAGGCCCCCGCTGTGTGGGCGGGAAAACCCGGTATCGTTTACTCCGGGTTTTTTTTGCCGCAACTGGCTACCGGGGCAAATTGCCAGTCTGTCCTGGGCCATTATTACTATTTAGGACAGATTTATCTTCTAAATTTTAAATGTAGGTAATTGCCATGTAATATATTCTGACCTAAGATGGTTTAATGTTTTAATGTTTCTTTTATACTGTTGGTCTGTCTGCTTGATGGTTGATCTCCTTTAGCCCTGATTTGTTAAAAGTTATTATTATTACTATTTTGTAGTATGTATATACTGCCATATTTTTTAAAAATGCTCCAGGTATATATCAAGTAATAAAGCAGCACTCTCATTAAACATAACACTGATTTCTTGATGCTCAAATAATCTTGAAATACACATGTGTGTTGTGGAAAAAGTTCAGGCCCAAGCAGAAAATGTCATGAAGATAAAGAACCACAAATGCAGTCTACAAGTAGGATGAAGTGACAGGAATTTTGGAGGGACCAAACAGCAGGGATGAGTAATTCAAAATCATCATTCATCAGCACATGGAGTCACTTTCTGCACGTGTTCCTTCCTATGTTATATTTCCTAAGCCGTCGTACCGCCATATGTTCCTAGTGGATGAAGTGCATTTATCAATGCCTTACGACAAAGTTAGTTGGGGATTTAAAACAAAAACAAAAACAAATCCCATTTATGCTGACCATACTAACTGGAGAGTCTGTTCTCACCAGATTTCCCTCTTCCTTGGGTGCTGCAGCACTGATTCCAAAGCTTCATGTCCATCACCAGGTGTCAGTCCTGCACAGGTCTCTGTTCCATGTGTTTCTGTGAACATGTGGCCAAAGCAGTCAGTTTGCTTGCTTGTATGATAATTTATACAAGCCCCTGGTAGGAATGAAGTTTGCAACAGCTTGCTAATCTTTTCTTCTGTTACAACAGCAAGTGCTAGATGCTGTTGTGTGTTGCCATATTGTAGAAGGAAAAGCCTAGGCTAAGAGAGTGATGGCCCAGCTATGTGCCAAGGCACAGTTGTTTTTCAGGACATGGGCTAATGTATTCCTTCAAAAAAGAATGCTACTTTGTCAAATGCCTCTACCACTCTTTGCCTCTTGAAATGGGGAGGTCCCTAGATGCATGAACACCCTTATATCTATTGATATATGCTCACAAATAGGAGGGCACAATCTTAAAATCAATAGATATAGAACCTATCCTTATATATAAAAGCATTTTTGCATGGCAACATTCGATGCGCGCTGAAATCAGTTGGCCTGCTCATCTGCCACTCAGAAATGGATCCCTGGCCACTGGCTGCGTTGCCTTCGTCCCGGCCAGAGAAGCACTGCCTGCCAAAATTTGCTGCAGAACACACCTTCACCTCAGAAGAGAGAGTACACCATTTAGGCTGGCCTTGGGGGCAAGTGTGTGGCACAGGAGGTTCCCGAGGATGGCGCATCTGGTCTTCATTGTGGCTGGAAGCAGCCGAGGCAGGTGTTCTTCCCTCCTCTCCTTCACAGGCTACCGACTGCAGACCAGTGCTCTTCCCAGCCGTCTCCCCCCAGATGGTCAGGCGAGTGGGGCAACACCACCCTCGGCTGGGCACTCATTTCACGCTGTCTGCCACTTCACTCACCACTCAGCAGCATCCTACTTGGTGCACTGGCCCCCGCTGGCATCCCTGGGTCAACAGCAGCACATAGAGTCCCATCCCAGCCACCCAATAACTGCAGCGGCCCACCTTTCCCCCCTGCTTGTGGCACCCCTTCCTGACCACCCAGTGGAGTGCTCCAGAGCTCCTGGCCTGGGGTCAGGGCCTGGCGAAGGGCCTCCATGCATGCAGGTGCCCTGGCTCCGTGGAGGTGGACAGCAAGCGGAGGCTAAGGCTGGAGCCTCCTGACAACTGCGGGAATAGCCGGAAAACAAGGGTCCCTGATGTCTCAGAGCCAGAGGGCACCTGTGGAGTTCTGGCACAGGGTGGTGGGCACAGTGACAGAATGGCTGCTACCAGAGGAGGAGCCCATCACACAACATCAGGGAGCCCGGCTATGTATATATTTGCAATAATAACTCTTGCAGCCCTGGTGCAGGCAGGCAGTGAGGGACATGAGATTCCCCACCGGGCATCTTGATTGCAGGCAGCCCCTCTCGGGTGGCCTTCGGTAAATGGCCAGCTTGCCACCGCCCCCACTGTGTATTGCTGCTGCCCTCAAATGTGCCCATAGCCACCCTGACTCTGGGAGGCAGCAGCTGACAGGCTGCATTGTGCGGGCTGCAAGAGACATGCGGCTGGCCATGGTGAAGAGTTCTCTCAGCCCCACCTACCTCACAGGGTGTCAGTTGTGGGGAGGGGAAGGGAAAGGCGTTTGTAAGCCATTATGAGACTCCTTTGGGTAGAGAACTGTGGGGTATAAATCCAATCTCTTCTTCTCCTACATTGTTTTGAATTTGTTAATGAATTCTAAGTCAGCAGTTGTGCATTGGTCCCTCCCTTTGAAGCTCTTTCAAATGAGGGTTTCTGCCGAAATGCAATCCACACATGGCAGAGATACTGTTTAGGGATGCAGCAAATTTTGCCATGGGTGTGCTTGATGGTGGAACATACCATATTTGAAGGTGCTGATCAGGTGTGAGCTGATTATCTGGTCTGTTTGATTTGTACCAAATTTCTGTGCATGTCTGTGCACATGCATGTGCAAAAAGCCAATTGTGCTGTATGGCATGTTTAGGAAGGAATACAGTGAGGCAAGCTGTTGAACAGCCGCAAACAGACTGGCAATCAAACTGAACAATCAACCAGAGAACAGCATGTGAGTGCAACCAGTGGATGTTCAAGCATTCCAAATGCTGTTGGCTGGAAATAATCAGATCTTTGTGTAGGTTATCACTGTGTCAAATGAGCCTGCAGTTCCCCTTAATCAGAGCTCCCCAATCTTTTCAAGCCTTTGAGTACCATTGAAATTCTGACACAGACTAGTGGACACAACTATACAATGGCTGCTCCTAGGTGGAACCAAGCACATAATGTCAGGGAGCGAGGTTATGCACAACTCTAACAGTAAATCTTCAACATTTTGGGCAGAAGCCCTGTTTAGCAGGAGACCTTTTAAAATGGACTTTAAAAAAAAATCTTGCATTGATACACATTAACAAAGTGAAGATCCTTGTGCTGTGGTGGTCACTGTTGCTGAAGCATTTTTATAAACTCTGTATGGCTAGGCTGGCATGCATTTTTGTGGTATGAGAAAGCCACAGTACATAAATACTTTAAGCAGCATTGGCTGAGAGCATCTTTATTGAAAGTTTGGGAACTGTTGCATAAACAACTATATACAAAGAACTCAAAGCTGATCGCACCTTTAGAAGCCTTCACAAACCCTAAAACCTATTATGAAGAGGATGTAAAAAGGTACTCAGACATCCTAGACTCAAAGTTGAATTTGAAACCATTATTGGACTTAACGTGGTGGCAAAGAGCACAGATCGAATCTAGATTCTCTAAAGACAAAAAAAGAGGTTTTTATGATAATTTGTTAGTGTTTGAAAAAAATGTGGCTCCTACAGATCAAAAATTTATTTTAAAAATATATATTTTTCTTCTTGATTATATGATGCTGGACGAAACAGTTAAATCCACAATGATTCAATGGGCACAAAACTTGGGACATAGCGTTGAACTAGATCAATGGCACCAATTATGGAGGAAAAACATAAAAATAACGAAAGCAGTCTCTTATAAAGAAAATGTTTATAAAATGTTTTACAAATGGTATGTAGCCCCAGAAAAGTTAGCTAAATATAACAGTAAGTGTTCAAACAAATATTGGAAATGTCAAAATAAGGTGGGGTCATTTTACCATATTTGGTGGCATTGTGAAAAAGTTTAAAAAATTTGGGCTTGGATACATGAAATCTTGCCTAGACAACAGTGATACAGAAACTGTGCTGGGTTGGTTGCCAGGTTTGCAGATGACAGGTCCAGAGGATCCAACAGCCCACCAATGGGAGAGTGAGGGGCAGGTCTGCACAACATATGAGGTGATATTTCCCATGGCTTCTCCGTATAAACCCAGAGATATGGGAGAAGGGACACTAAGAAACCAGCAAGGTGAGAAGAAAGAGGAAATGAATGGAAAGAACCTCTTCCCTTTTTGAGCTGAAAATCTGGGGAAAACCAAATACACTTGCCAAATAAGGAATCCCACAACCTAAATCCAGGACTGACTCCATAAACAGGTTAATGGATAAAAGTTGAGCAACAAATAAGACTATATTCAACCCTTTTCATTATTAAATTAGCTTTTCATACTAATTTCCATACATTGAAAGGATAGAAATACATATGTGATAAACAGTGGCAAAGAAATAGAACCAGTTCCTAATTGTACAATGCTGTGTACTGCTTTGTAAGCAGATGGCATAGGATTGTTTACAGGGATTTTTTTTTTTGTTCCATTTAATTATCATTTTATGAAAGCGGTACAGATGACCTGAGAAATCACATTCTTCCCTCAAGCTTGAAGAGGAATGACTGGCCTAAGAAGTGATCCAGGAAGACTTTAACCTCCAGGGAAACTATTAATATGCAATGCGCAACACTGCAAGTCAACTCTTAATTCCCTTTACGTGCAAACTGGCTGAGAGAAAAACATGTGCTTGTTTGATAACGCTATTAAGGAAATAATGGCAATTATAGATGAAAACACTCCAACATTTCATGCCAGATTTGGATCTTTGCAACAAGAGAATAAGAGTTTTTAAGTTACCCTAATTGAGATTAAAAAATTCTATTTCTCCACTTTGAAGAATTCAGAATTTCAACAGTACAATAAAAAAAGTTTCCTTGCAGTAGCTTAACTGAAAATTCTGGGAGAAAGTGGAAAGGAAAGAATCCAGGCTTTGGCCGAGGACAGACTGGCAATTTGCCCCGGGAAGGGACCCGGGCTGACAACGACTCAATATCGGATTAAATGGAATGTTCACACAGGCACATCTGCCTGGCGTCCCCCACCCGTAGCCTACCGGTGCTGTTGCGCTTCACTGCCGGATTAAAAAAACACCTGAAAGAAGCCGTCGCAAATCCAAAAGCCTGTGTTCGTCGCGCGTTTCTCCGCTTCCGGGGAGTCTGAACACGCAGGCGAAAAGCCGGGCAGAAGCCGCGTTGGGCACGAGGCAGCAGCACTGTGATTGGCTGCGCTCCGCTCCACTGCCCAATGTGGTGCCGGCATTGCAGGACAAAAAAAAATATCGGCAAAATGCGCTCATGCGCACATACACCCATACACCCACAGCCGAATTAATGGGGAAACGGTGAATATAGCATGCCTCCGGCGCGGCAGTCTGAACGCTCCCGCGCACCTCTGTCCCATATCTTCCGGCAGCGGCCCCCACTGTGTGGACGGGAAAACCCGGTATAGTTTAATCCGGTTTTTTTTTGCCGCGACTGGCTACCGGGGCAAATTGCCAGTCTGTCCTCGGCCTTTACTTAAGAAATCTGAAACCATAAAGAAAGCATTAAGTTTGCAGAGACTTTTCAGGTTTTAAAAATCCTGTGCATTGAACTTTGCTCTCAAACTTCAGTTGGCCAGTTTTATATGCTGTTAGTCACCCAGGCTGCCATCTGTGGATATCCAAATCAACAGACTGGGGCCACATGGAGGGTAAAGAGAGGGGTTTTTGCACACTTAGAGCACCCCCCATATTTGCAGAAAAACCTGAAAAAAAATACACGGGGGGTTTAAATCCCTTGGAAAGCAAAACAGTGTTCTCTGTGCTTGTGCAGAAAATGCACTTACCTCAGGCAGCCAATGGCGGTGGTGCTGGGGAGCCACATTGGGTTCAGTGGTGGTGATGCAGCCAAGGAAGCCTCGCTGGGCCCAGCAACATTGGCCATACAGCCCAGGAGCTGCCTGAACCCAGAAGGAGCCATTCCAACCACGGCAGCCCTGTTGAGCCCGGCTGCAGTGGATGCTGGTAGCCACTCCAGGCCCAGCAGAAGCCTCTTTGGCCTCGGCCACAGCATTGGTGGACTGCAGGAGCTGTTCTGGGCTCAGCTGTGGTATTGGCTGATGTTGGGAGTTGCTCTGGGCTTAGAGCGACTTCCAGACAATGCAATGGGGGGGAAGCCTCAGTGAGCCCACCATAGCAGCTCCAGACAAGCCACTGAGAGAGAGAAGGGGGAGAAGGAAGCATCAGCAAGCCCACCCAGAGTGCCCCCTAGAGTGTGAGGGAGGCGGTGGGCCTGGCAGCTGCAGGGGAACCCACGGGCTGCACCAGGCCCAGTCAGAAAATTGGAGGGAGGAAGATGGGATTACCCCCATGGGTACCCCATTTGTATTATTCTATTGACATAAAGGCTGAGCTTAAATCACTGTGGTCACTGTTCCCAACAGGTTCAGCAGTGCTTACAACAGGTCCTGAACATCACATAGGACTGAGGCCAAGGTCAACTTCTCTGTATTACTTTCATCACTACCTTTCCAAGGCCCAGTCATCATCCTCAGAACTGGGTGGGGTGCAGAAGATGGTTAAGGTATTGGAGCACCTTTGCTATGAAAAGAGAAGACTAAAGGACCTGGGACTTTTCAGTTTAGGGAAAAGATGGGGGCCATGTCTGAGGTTTATAAAATTATAAATGGGGTGGAGAAAGTGGAGGGAGAAAGTTAAGGTGATGAACAATAAATTCAGAATGGACAAAAGAGCTTAATCACTCAAGGAGTAATTACATTGAGGTGTTCACTACAAGTGGACATAGGGATAACTGTGACCATAGATGGCTTCAAAAAAGGATCAGAAAGACTGAAAGAAGAGAAGTCATTTAGTGGTCAGTAGCTATGATGACTAAAAGTAAACTTCTGCATTCAGAGGCAGTGAACTTCTGCATATCAGTCCTAGAAGGCAACAACACTGGAAGGCCTTGGTCACTATGCCCTGCATGTTGGCTCTCTGGGGCAACTGGTTGGTTACTCTGTGAAACAAGATGCTGGACTAGATAGACCCTGCTGTGATCCAGCAGGATTCTTATGTTCCAGCCCGATGGGTGATACTACGGCTGAGTTCAGACTGGCAGTTTGAAGCAGGAGTGAGTCATGGCAAAAAAGCTCTGGAACAAACTGTTCCGGGTTTTCCCAGTCACATTGTGCAGACTGATGCTGGAGCATACCGGGGAGGAGGAGGAGTGAGGGAGTGTTCACACTGTTGGCCCAAGGCATGGCTTTCTTTTTTGCTAATCTGGAGATATGTGCTTATGCGCATGAGCGCAAAGGAGCATAAGTACACAATCAAAATCACAGATTTTAGCATTCACACTTTGTTGGTGTGAGATATGTGTGGGATAGGCATGCTTTCCAGGGTTTGATACCACTTTTACCAGGTATCTTTTAAACTCGGGAGGGAAGCGTTACAAGGCGGGTTGAGTACGGCTGGGGAACACTGGACAGATGTGCCTGTGTGAACGGCTCCTTTAATCCGGTTGTGAATTGTTGCTGAAAAGCGCCTATCTTGGGGCAAACTGCCAGTCTGAACTCAGCCTACTCGTTACATAGCAGCAGAGATCCTTAAAAACAAACAAACACCAAATGGGGCATGTACAGAGATTTCCAGATTGCATTTGTATTACCAGTCCAGTTCCCAAGCGAGTTTTCAAACAAACAGGAATTAAGCTATAAAACATTGTAGACTATTTAAGCTGTAAATTGAATTCCAACTTCAGCCGCTTCCTGGCATTTTGACTAATATCAGCTCATTTCAATATAGGGCTGAAACAAATCAGGCATTCTCTTGACATGCAGGCAAGCATTTTCTTCAATGAATTCTTACATTTAAATTTGTACATTGAAAGTGCTCACTTCCCTCTTCCTGCCAAAACTGAAACTTTGCAATGCAAATATTACAGGACATCAAGCAAAAAAGAATTTCCCCTCTTACTGTCCTTGCCCTATTATGTTCCAACAGAAAAAAGAAATGGAAATAAAAAGATAATGGAATGGGAGGAAGGAAAATCAGTCTTTTAATAAGGGCTTGTCTGTACTACATGCTTGGAAAACCAGCAGGTTAAATTTCCATTTTCTTAGCTCTGTCCATGAATCTGCCTCATAGTGATTCAAAACATTTGCCTTTCAAGGTCTACTCAGACTGGCAGCTGTTTCCCAGGGTCTCAGGCAGTGCTCTGTCACATCACCTATTCCCTGATCCTTTAAAGTGGAGATACCAGGGATTGACTTGTGGACTTTCTGCAATGCAAAGCAGATATCTTGTCACCAAGCCGCAGCCTCTCCAAATTTAATGACTGGTTTGCCCTGAAACTCCCTCTGCCCACTGGAATCTCAACAAGTTCTATGGTGTTGCCTTTCTATTAGTAAGACAAATGATAATTTCAATGAAAGACCTTAGGGATGCCAGCCTCCAGGTGGGACCTGAGGATCCCCCAGAATTACAGCTCATCTCCAGACCACAGAGATAAATTCCTTTGGAGAAAATGGTTGCTTTGGAGGGTGGACTGTATGGCATTGTACCCCGCTAAGGCTCTTGCCCTCCCCAGGCTCCATCCCCAAATCTTCAGGAAACTCCCAGCATGGATCTGTCAACCCTAGACCGGTGGCCAAGGAGAACCTGGCAACCCTACCACAACAGTACAATGCTAGGCAGAATTATGCCATTGTAAGTCCACTGAAGTTAATGGGTTTAGTATTTAGCATTGCAATGTAAATGGTGGCAGAGGAGGAAAGCTGGGAACATCTTTGTGCCAGCTGAACAGAATCTGGACAAAGCTTTTCTTCCTTCTCTGTTGCAGGTATTTAGCCTGGATGTGGCTAGAGGCTTGAGCCTTTGGCACAGGCTCAAGAGCCTTTGGCACAGGCTCAAGAGCAAAAGCCAAAGGATTCAACAAGTAAATAAACAAACAAGCAAGTAAATATGCTTACATCAATAAGAAAGAAATAAGATTTTTTTTAAAAAATATCCATAGACTGAATCCAGGCCAGCCTTTGAGGTGAAGGCACTTCCACTCTGAAGAGGCAGGATATGCGATATCTGTGGCTTTCCCAATCAAGCAGTTTCCTGTGCCATGTCCAGTGCTGTTTCCAGGGGGCCCTGACCCTCAGGGGCTGGAGGATGCAGCAAAAAAGGGGGCGTGTCAAAGAGAGGCAAGACATGTTTCAGCCTCAAAGAAATCAAATGCCATCTCAACTTGTGCTTCAAAAAAGCTCAACATTTTTTAGAAATGTTTTTCTGAATCCAGTCCCATTCCTGTTGTGAAAAGTGCCTCCAAGCTCATGTTCACATGGACCCTCATAATCTAGACTGGTGATGTACCAGAAGCAAATACATTTCCCTGTTTGTTCCTTTAATATTGTCTTTTCCACCAACCATTCAAAATCTGTCTTATTCCAGTTCATAAGACTCTCATTCCATATGATCTTTTCTATAGTCCCCAAATGAAAATATCGGAGTAAAGTTGGGTGATACACATTCATTCTGTCCGACACTACTCATAAGACGGAGTGACACCCTACTTCCACCTCTCATTAACTCTGATCAAATTAACAAATTAACTCTTATCAAATTATGGTGAGACCTGCAAATTAATTGTAGAAACAATTCAGACATAGAAAACTCTAAATAATAAACCATCTATGTTAATGGAGACAGACTTGGGGTTAGGCTACCTTAACTTGAATAGTTGGCATACATACTGTATTATCTCAATGCACCACAATATTCCCCTGACATATTCCTATTTCTTCTTGCTCTGATCCTGTTATTGCATCTGCCTCAGACCAATTTGCCAAATTTGCCAATTTGCATGCATGATAATATGATTGTATACCAGGTAATCCTACACCAGTCTTTATCCTTAAAAAAGGTGTGCCTTGATACACATAGAGGTTTACCATCCCATACACATTGTCTTATTTGCTTCATTTAGAATGTGTAAAATGTGTAAAATGTCTGCATTTCATGGGGACATTCAAGATGGGGGAACAGAAGACATAGTGAAAAATAAAGAATCACAGCTTGAATGTGCAGAAGGGACAAAGAATACTGAAATTGGGATTTGGGGTTTGAAATAACAGGGATGAAGCCTTTGAAAATATCCTTATTTTTTACCTTCCTGGCTATTTTCTAAAATGCTAAGACTACACCTGCTGTGTTTTGCTTTCCATAGTCAAGTTATAGGTAAAGACTTTTCCCGCAGTTACATTCTTCAGGGGCAGCAAGTTCAGCAGATATAAAGAATCTCTCACACTTTCTGAAGAAATCTATTATGCATAAATAAATTGCTTTGACATTTTCTGCCTCTCCTTTACTTCTAAGGTTGAGCTTTATGTTGGAGCGAAAGGAACTTTCCCAGAGATGTTCATGTTAATGCCCTAGGAGCGATCAATTTATTATCATGCACATAAAAGTTCATTCCATTGATGCCTCTGTATTTGCTAGGCAAATCCATGGGGACCGCCAACATCATACTCATACAGCTCACACCCCCACTTGTTGACTACTAAATTATGTATCATTTCTCAGCTAGACACCACACTCTCGGTTGAGGCTTGGGGACAGGAAAAGATTGGGAGGAAAAGACTTCACACCTTGTCTGGTGCAGGAGAAGTGAAAAATAAACAGTGAAATGAAGTGAAAAAAAATCTAATACAAAACATTGTATCTTGTTCCAAAGGGAATCTGAAACAACAATAAGGAGGACACCCTTCATGCAAAGGTCTTTATTAGGGCTGCAGACTTGAGTTGATTAATAATTATATTACATGATTTAAATATGCTGATCTATTAAAATGCGCCTTCAACTAAATAGGCAGCAGTTTTTTTAAAAAAAAAATGTTATTTAATTAACATTTTTTAAAAGATATTCAATGTGTGGCAGACATTTTTCCCCAAATACATTCACTGACAATCGCCTTCCCTTCCCCTCCCCGCAACAGGCACCTTGTAAGGTAGGTGGGACTGAGAGAGTTCTGAGAGAACTGTGACTGGCCCAAGGTCACCCAGTTGACTTCATGTGAAGGAGCGGGGAATCAAACCAGGTTCTCCAGATCAGAGTCAACCACTCTTAACCACTACATGCTGGCTCTCAATTAAATGGCTGACCTGTGTAATCAAACTATGACTCAAGTGTTTGAGCAACACAATGGTTGCCAGCATGTGAGCAACCTCATCCTGGTTCTGATGTTTGTCATGGTTACAACCAGCTTTTTTATCCTTGTCTGCCCATAAACTTAACAGATGAGGCATCCAGCCTCATCTCTACCACCCAACATGTTGCATTAGGCCACTAAGGGTTTGATTGTGGTTGCTTAGTCCCAAGGGTGTTCTCTCCATAACCCACCCAGCCCCTCTTGAGAACAATAGGCTGTTTTATGAATGGGAGCCTTCATCTTCAAGATACCTCAGGTTGCTCAAAAAGATTTAAATGAGCCATGTCCCCAAAGCTGATTGTTTTTATGGCATTTGTATTTTCAGTTTTTTAATGCTGTTGCTATGTTTATCATTTTCATTTTTCTTTTTTATTGTTTCTGTTTTGAAGGGTTTCAAGTTTCTAAAAAAAATTTTTTGGGGATGTACAGGTTTCTAACCACAGTTGACGGTTTTACTTATTTTGTTGTCCTTGTTTTAATTTTGGTTGATATTTGATTCATATTATTTTATGCTCTTTGAGAGATACCTGGAGAGCTTTTTAAGCAGAGTGGCAGTTGAGGAACTTTACAGATAAATAAATACATGTTCCACAACTTCTCTGTTTAACCATCCTTTCCAACCCAGTTTGTCACTTGACTCAACCCACTCATCTCCCCGACTTCCTTATTCTCACTTCTATGCTCAATTAGGCTTCATCCTGGATCTTGACCACCTCAGCTCTTGAGCCCCTTGGTTTTGAACCACTTTGTCCCATTAGTTATATCATACACATTCCTCATCCCAATTTGTATGGTTCTAGATATCATCAACAATTGTAGTTTTGACCATTTATCATTCTGGGCTGTAGTCATCCTTCCTCACTAGGTGGGGCTGCCACATTTTCTGAAGTTTTCAAGAAATGAATTAGAAAACAGTGATTTCTTCATAGCCAAGACTCAAGTTATGTGTATTTTATTATTTGGATTGTTAAAATTTAGAAACATGTATGTGAAATAGGAAATTACAGTTATATTTGGAAGCTTTGACTTGCCAATGATGGAATATGTTTGTAAAATGCTATCAAGTCACAGCCAGTTTTTGTTGACCCCATAGGGCTTTCAAGGCAAGAGATGAACAGAGGTGGTTTGTCTTCGCCTGCCTCTGTGTAGTGACCCTGGACTTCTTGCCTTTCAAATACTAACGAGGTCTTACTCTGCTTAGCTTACAACATCTGATGAGATTAGGCTGGCCTGGATCATACAGGTCAGAATGACGAAGACTTTCTCCGAGTAACATTCTTAATTTACCCTCCACTCTTTCAAGCATCCTGTTTATATTCGCAGTAATAGTAGCTAAAGAAAGTTTTCTACCTTTTCTCCCCAGTGTGGACCCAAAGCAGGTTAGAAAAACACAAATTAAATTCAAATGAGCAAAGCACTTTATAAAGAACAACTGGGGGAAAAGGTACACAAACCATCCTAGCCTGGTGTCCACTGGATTACTCCATCAAGACCATGGGCTATGAGTCATTGCCAAAGAGCCCTTGGGCTTGTGCCCCCAGCCATACCCAGTCTTTAAATACCCACAAAATTAACATAAGAACATAAGAGAAGCCAATGTTGAATCAGGCTAATGGCCCATCTAGTCCAACATTCTGTCACACAGTGGCCAAAAATACCAGGTGCCATCAGGAGATCCACCAGTTAGGCCAGGACACTATAAGCCCTCCCACTGTTGACCCCCAAAGCATCAAGAATACAGAGCATCACATAGTCCCTATCTATACCTTATGGCTAATACCCACTGATGGACCTCTGCTCCATATGTTTATCTAATACCCTCTTGAAGCCATCCATGCTTGTAGCTGCCACCACCTCCTGTGGCAGTGAATTCCATGTGTTAATTACTCTTTGGGTGAAGAAGTACTTCCTTTTATCCGTTCTAACCCGACCTCTCAGCAACTTCATTGAGTGCCCACGAGTTCTTGTATTGTGAGAAAGGGAGAAAAGTACCTCTTTCTCTACCTGTTCTATCCCATGCATAATCTTATAAACCTTGATAATGTCACCTCTCAGCTGTCATTTCTCCAAGCTAAAGAGCCCCAAGTGTTTTAACCTTTCTTCATAGGGAACATGTTCCAACCCTTTTATCATTCTAGTTGCACTCTTCTGCACTTTTTCCAAAACTATAATATCTTTTTTAAGATGTGGTGACCAGAACTGTACACAGTACTCCAAATGAGATTGCACCATTGGTTTATACAGGGGCATTATGATATTGGCCAATCTGTTTTCAATTCCCTTCCTAATAATCCCCAGCATAGCATTGGCCTTTTTTATTGCAGATGCACACTTTCTCAACATTTTCAATGAGTTATCTACTACGACTCCAAGATCTCTCTCTTGGTCAGTCTCCGCCAGTGTGGACCCCATCAAAATGTATTTATAGTTAGGATTTTTGGCTTCAATGTGCATCACCTTGCACTTGTCCATACTGAACCGCATTTGCCATGTTGATGCCCACTCGCCCATCCTTGACAGATCCCTTTGGAGTGCCTCACAATCCTCCCTGGTTCTCAACACCCTGAACAACTTTGTGTCATCTGCAAATTTAGCCACTTCACTGCTTACTCTCAACTCCAAATCATTAATGAACAAGTTAAAAAGCATCAGACTGAGTACTGATTCCTGTGGTACCCCACTTCCTACTACCCTCCACTGAGAAAATTGCCCATTTATACTCACTCTCTGTTTTCTATTAATTAGCCAGTTTTTATCCACAAAAGGATTTGTCCTTTTATCCCGTGATCTTTGAGCTTACTTAGGAGCCTTTGATGACGAACTTTATTGAAAGTTTTCTGGAAGTCAAGGTAAACAATATCTATTGGGTCCCCCTTGTCCACATGTTTGTTCACCCCCTCAAAAAACACTAATAGGTTAGTGAGACAAGATCTTCCTTTACAGAAACCATGCTGAGTCTGCCTCAATAGTTTTTGTTCAGCAATATGCCTACTAATTATTTCCTTAATAACAGTTTCCACCAATTTACCCGGTATTGACGTCAGACCGACTGGCCTGTAATTTCCCAGATCTCCTCTGGAACCCTTTTTAAAGATGGGAGTGGCATGAGCTACCTTCCAGTCCTCAGGAGGCAGATTTTAATGAAAGATTACATATTTTTGTCAGGAGATCCACAAGTTCACATTTGAGTTCTTTCAAAACTCTCGGATGTGTACCATCTGGGCCTGGTGATTTATCAGTTTTTAAGTTGTCTATCAGTCGTAGTAGGACCTCCTCTCTTGTCACCTCAATCTGACTCAGGTCTTTCAACACCCCTCCCGAAATCAGCGGTTCTGGAGTGGGCAAGCACTTCTAATCTTCCATCGTGAAGACAGAGGCAAAAAAATGCATTCAGCTTCTCAACCATTTCCCTATCATCCTTCAGTACTTCTTTTACCCTTTGGTCATCCAAGGGCCCCACTGCCTCCCTGGTTGGTTTCCTGCTTGTAATGTAATTGAAGAAAGTTTTATTGTTGATCTTTATGTTTTTCACTATATGCTCCTCATATTCCCTTTTTGCCTGCCTGATTTCAGACTTGCATTTTGTTTGCCACAGCCTGTATCCACACTCAGCTTGGATCTCCAAGTTACCAGGCATTTTCCCATAATCACCCCTTCTATTTAATATGGCAAGGATAATAGCTATTCGACAAGCCACTCTGTGCCAAGGGGAATCATAGGTGGGCAGAGCTGAATGGAATTTGTAACATTATCACTTGGATGGAGGGAACAAGTGATCTTTTTAAAAAGCAGAAAGATTCCCGTTCTGAAAACCCCAGTCTTTAAAGGGGAGCTGTAATGTCACTAACTTTAAAAACAAAACAATACAGAATCTGCGATGGCAAAAATCAGCACACTGGATGGTACAATGTACCTCTTTAGCTATAATCCTGCTGTTGTGTGTCACGGGAGTTGCAAAGATGGTTCTCAGTATCCTTGTCAATGAAGTATCAGCATTCGATTTCTGTGTAAAACATGTTTGGCTTCATCAGTTTTGTATAAAATCAAAATGCTGGAGGTAAACCACTGTGGGTAATATCCTTTTGATTAACTTTTCTCATTCATCCAACCCCATAGCTTTCCATATAAATTGTGTAATAACAGTCAAGGGGAAATGCTGGTAAGATGATTCAGAAGAAGACATTGCAAAGCCAAGCCAGGACACACAAAGCACAGCAATGCGAGACTGGGCTAGGCAACAACTGGCTTTAAAGCCTCTAATAATAAAATGCTTTGAGTGTGGCTCAAGCATTAATCTGGAGCCAAATGAGAGATTCAAAAGTCCTGCAAATCAGTATGTGTCTTAGGGCTCTTTCTCCTGGAACAGACTTCTAGAGATATAAGGGGGCCATGTACAGTGGAGGTGAGTACTTCTACAAGGCTAGAATGTCTCCTGCTCTTTGAGGACTTGGAGGCTGAATTCCGACTGGTAGTTTGCAGCGGGAGCCAGTCCTGGCAAAAAAGCCCCGGAACAAACTGTTTCAGGTTTTCCCGGTCACTTTGCTGACTGATGCGGGAGCATACCGGGAGGAGGTGCATGGGAGCGTTCATACTGCTGGCCCAGAGGCGTGGCTGTAAACAGCTTTTCCCTGGTCATTCAGCTATGTGTGTGTGAGTGTGCATGTGTGCATATGCGCTCATGCGCATAAGCACTTCAGAGCAATTTGGGGAGGATCCCATTGTACCAGCACCACATTGGGCAGTAGAGTGGCACACAGCCAATCATATCGCTGCTGCCTTATGCACAATGCAGATTGTTCCCGGCTTTTAAAGGTTGGTGTTCACACTTCCTGGAAGTGGGATGAAGCGGGATAAGTGGGCTCTCAGGGATTTGCTACTGCTTTTACCAGGTATCTTTTAAACACGTGAGCGAAGCAGAACAGCACGGGTTGACTATGGGTAGGGAATGCCAGGCAGATGTGCTTGTGTGAACGCTTCCTTTAATCCACTTGTAAAATGTGGCTGAAACGTGGCTATAGCAGGGCAAACTCCCAGTCTGAACTCAGCTGGAGAGGCAATGGGGGAAGACTTGCTGGTATTGCCAACAGCTCCGGGATGGCCTACTTTTAATCCAAGGAAGAGGACAGGGTTGCTTCCTCCAGAGCTGGTGATATAGATGTCTCTACCTCTGGGCAGCTCTTCCTGTTCTTTTCCATGGTGTTCTGGAGGAGAAGTTATTTCTTTCTTAGTTACTAGACTTCCTTCCTCATTTTCTCTCCAAGTCGAGTCTGAGATCTAGTCCCTGACCATAAGAATGTAAGAAGTTACTTGTTGCATCAGGCCAGATATCTATAGGGCTGGAAGCTATGATTGCCATCTTCTCATTGAGGAACCTTGCTCTAGCAGAAGATACCTTGATCTGGTGGAGGAATGGTCCATTGGAGGAAGGTTTAGTCAAATAGAGGAAAATTTCCTCTTTTAGCAACAGGGAGTTGTAGGATCCAGCACACAGAATCCAGCAGGCTACCTCCTGGAGATACCGAAATACCCCAGGGGACCTTACCAATACAGCGTGATGGAGACAAACATTCCCTGCTCAGAGGTATAGGCTGCGTTCAGACGGCCAGTCAATCGCGCCATGAGCCCTCCTAAAATTTTATCCCGATTTTTTTAATCCAGCCTAGCACGACCAGATGCCCCTCCATGAAATAGCCTCACCGCGCGTTGTTCCCACCGTGATTTGTCTACACGGCATCCACCGAGGATTTTTTTTAAAAAAAGTTTTGTACATTCGCATAGGCAAGGCTGCGCCTCCTTGGAGAACTGAGGCGATCGCGGAGGGTTTTCAGCAAAGTCCCGGTCCTCCCCCTTGCCATTGCCATCATGATCAATGGAGGGACTATTTTGCAAGTTAGAACAGTCCTTCCCCCCCTCCATCTCCCATCGCGGTAACATCTTGTCCCTAAAAGAAATAAGCATGAATATTACATTCCTCGTAGCGCTTATTGCTGAATGCGTTTCCTCGTTAAAGCGCACATGGGGTTTCAATTTTTAAAAAATCGCGCCCCCGTCGGCTCGGTCTGACGTCAGACCGAGCCGACGGCAGCATCGCGCGCTAATGGAGTGACCAGACGGAAGAAAGTCTGCAGTTGTTGCGCGGGTAAGCGAAAACCCTACATTGAAACTGCTACTTTTTAAATCAGGATTGGAGGCGCAGCAGAACGGGATGCCTATGGGACCGGAATATTTCCCAGATGTTTCTGTCTGGTCGTGCATTTTTGATCCGCAAGGGAGTCGTTCCTATGGCAGATCAAAAGATCCGTCTGAACACACCCATAGTGTCTCAAAATATGGAGGTTCCATAGAATCTAGAGTTAACCAGCCCACCATTAGGAAAATACAGCAAGGATAATATCTGTGTTTCTCAATTTTTCATCCTGCTGGTGTAGCAATCCATGCAGTAGCTTATGGTCTCTTCTCCCAAATGAATGGCCTTTCCTTTCCTTTCCTTTCCTTTCCTTTCCTTTCCTTTCCTTTCCTTTCCTTTCCTTTCCTTTCCTTTCCTTTCCTTTCCTTTCCTTTCCTTTCCTTTCCTTTCCTTTCCTTTCCTTTCCTTTCCTTTCAAGTTTCAAGATCTTGACAGCTTATTGTGAATCAGGAGAGACTTTGCATGATCAGAGTGATAATTTTCACGTCACTTTGTCTTCATCTGAAAGTAAGTTTGGGAGCATTATTTATTCAAATTGCTAACTTGAAGGACCACCTAGGAGACTTGGAAAATTATTTCCTAGAAAATGATCATTTGGGAGAAGCTGCAATTGTATGAAGCAGCTGGGGCCCAAAAGCAAGCTATTTACTAAAGAGCATGAGCAAATAACAGCCAGCCTTCAAGTGGCATCAGTACGTGAATTGCAAGAGTCATTGCAAGAGTCATTTCAGTACCCTTAAAATGCAGTTTTGAAAAATGATACATTTGCCTGCCCAATAATTCTATTAACTTCAGAAGTAGCTGGTCCCTCCACCTCCAAAAATCTAGATTTCTATCATTTCAACTACAATTGCTCAGAAAAATGGAAAAATTTGCTAGTTATTCTTGCAAGAAAAGCAGAGCAGGCCAAAATTGAGATAATTTCCAAGACCCCCTGCAGTATACATTGCTCCCTTTCAAAAAGTTCTTGAAAGAAAAATGAAAGGACATCTACTTCTCACTTCAGCTGGAGGCTGGGGGCTTTTACAGGGCCATTCCTTAATTCCACTCAACATTTAGGGCCTACCATCTGTCCAATTGTGTGCTTCAATTGTTTACATCTGATTATGACAATGTGGAGCTTGGAATGGGGGGGACTTCTTAGGAAGATTTATTTTGTGATTTTCAGTTGTGGTGGCTCATTGTACAGTTGTTCAGAACTGGAAGGTTGATAGAACAGTAATTATTTCTTCTTCTTCTCCTCCTCCTCCTCCTCCATCTTCATCATCTTACGGTTTCCACTTGGTATGGTGTACCGACTTCCTCCCCCTTTCCATATACACTTACATACTAACCCCTCCCTCTTGCTGCCTTTCCTTCTTAAGGAGTACCCTCTGAGGGAAAGTGGACCTCTGGCAGGTCTAGTGAAGGCCAGTCCACCTGCCAAGCTACTAAGCCTTGACGAATATGCCTTTGCTGTCAATTTAATTGAAAGGATGAGTGTGCCGACTAGAACCACATGTAGTTCTGAAAGCCTCCGTGTCAAACACTCAAAAATGTTCAACAGGGATTTGTGTTTAGTGGGATGGTTGCAAAATGTTTACATATCACACTGATGCTGGCCTTCCTTCCCATCAATTTCCCTTTCCAAGAGGGAAAGAGTAACCTACCGTGGGAGGTGGCTTTTTCTACACAGGATATTCAAGGGCGATCAGGCAACCATTAAACATTTGGTTCATACAAGACAAAAAAAGGAAAGAGCTAGCTGCTTACCCTGGTGAAAAACAATATACATAGCAAGTGGAACTGATCAGCTAGGAAAGATTTGCTGTCTCTAAAAATGTGTTCTGTTGTTCTCATCACAGATGCATATGGACAAAGGATCAAGTGAGACTATGGAGTTCTCAGTCTGAGGTTAGGTAAAGCCAAGACCTGGACTACTGAACTGCATGGGAGCTGCCCACAAGTTAAATGGGGTTTGCTTATAGGGGTAATTATGAGGGACCTAGTTGCATGGGCAGAGCCCAGGCATATGTCAAGAAGTTCATCTTGGAACCCCTGAATTCAGAAGGATATATGGTTGGAGCATCCTCCACAGGCATAATTTCAGATTCTTCTTTACATGATGTCCTGTTCTTCTGTGCTCCCCTCATTGTCTGAGGACTCAGAATCAGGGAATTTGGTAGGTCCTGACAAAATGGAAGCTAGGTATTTTAAAAATGGCTGTAGCCTTGTCAAGACAGTCAAGGTCACCCCATGCATACATAAACTTTGGGAATCTTTGAGAAGTCCAGATCCTGCTTCTACATCCCATCACTGACCTGCCTGCTACTCTTCATCCACATTTCCTTGTGGCTTGCTGGTACCATATTGGAATGGCATAATTTAACTACTGTATAATAATAGCAGCAGCAACAACAACAACAATAACAGTTTAAAAAGCAATTATTAGGGATGGGCATGAACCAGCTCATGAACTAAAGCTTGTTACAAATTTTGGCTGGTTCACGGTTTGCAAAGCAGTGTTTGCGAACTGAAGAACCGTTACAAACTTCCACAAATTTTGATGTGGTTCATGGTGGTTCATCAAGTGCAGAAAGCAGGGCTTTAAATGTTTTTGAGCCATTTAAACGCCTGATTTCTGCTCTTCATGAAAAACAGCTGAGCACTGGGGAACTCCCTGTTTGGTTTAGATGGCTTGGAGCCATTTAAAGCTCTGCTTTCTGCTCAACCACCATTTTTGGCAGTGATCAGAAAGCAGAGCTGTAAATGGCTTCGAGTGATTGAACCCCCTGCTTTCTGTTCCCCACTGCTTTTCATTCCAAAGATATCCAGCTGTCCTCAACCAGGGAAAGGCCCTTTTTGGTCCTGGCCTCAACCTGGTTGAACTCTCTGCCGAATACCATCTGGGCCATGTGGGATCTTATGCAATTGTGCAGGGCCTGTAAAGCAGAGATGTTCTGCCAGGCTTTCGGTTGAGGACAGCAACAGTTTCCACTCTGGCTGGCACCATCTCCTTGTTCTCCAGATTTGCTTTGTTCCTCCTCTTCCCCTGCTCACAAGATGGCCAAGTACTCCAAAATGGGAAGTAATGTGTAGTTCACCATCTGGATTCTTTTAAATCTGTCATATTAGTTCTGTTTATGTATTTTATCTTTATGGTTCATATTTTTATCTATTGTTGTACAATGCCCAGAATCCTGTGGTAGCAGGGATTGAGCAATTCAGAAATATAACAATAATAAATGGCTCACAAACCAATATGAACCAGTTCAGTTTGTGAACCAGTGTATTGGTTCATGGTTCAGCTATGAACCACAAACCGAACTGCAAAAATGCAGTTTGTGCCCATCCCTAACAATGATACATAACACCAACAGAAGTGACAGAAAAGCATTAGGGAAGGGTAGTAAGAACATAAGAACATAAGAGAAGCCAATGTTGGATCAGGCCAATGGCCCATCCAGTCCAACACTCTGTCACACAGTTGTCAAAAATACCAGTTGCCATCAGGAGGTCCAGCAGTGCGGCCAGGACACTAGAAGCTGTCCCACTGTTGCTCCCCCCAAGTACCAAGAATACAGAGCATCCCTTGCCCCAGCCTGAGAGTTCCTACCTATACCTTGTGGCGAATAGCCACTGATGGACCTCTGCTCCATATGCTTATCTAACTCCCTCTGGAAGTTGTCCATGCTTGTAACTGCTACCATCTTCTGTGGCAGTGAATTCCATATGCTAATCACACTTTGGGTGAAGAAATACATCCTTTTATCTGTTCTAACCTGACTGCTCAGTAATTTCATTGAGTGCCCATGAGTTCTTGTATTGTGAGAAAGGAAAAAAAGTACTTCTTTCTCTACCTGCTCTATCCCATGCATAATCTTATAAACCTCGATCCTGTCACCCCTCAGCTGTCATTTCTCCAAGCTAAAGAGCCCCAAGCATTTTAACCTTTTTTTCATAGGGAAAGTGTTCCAACCCTTTTATCATTGTAGTTGCCCTTTTCTGTACTTTTTCCAATGCTATAATTTCCTTTTTGTGGTGTGGTGACCAGAACTGTACACAGTACTCCAAATGAGATTGCACCATTGATTTATACAGGGGCAATACTGGCTGATTTTTTTTTTCAATTCCCTTCCTAATAATCCCCAGCAAGGCAATGGCCTTTTTTATTGCAATTGCACACTGTCTAGACATTTTCATGCGTTAGATGCTGGTTTCTCCCTTATAGACACTTCAAAAGTTTTTTTATGAGGGGTTGTTTATTATAACATATCCAACATTTCTCCAAGGATTTGAGACTTACTCCAAGGATTTGTCAGCTAATAATATGCCATAAAGCATATGCAGAATGAAATCAACAATCACTCATATACACAACAGCATACTGATAATAGTAAGTCTGTGTAAAATGTCAAACCAACCAGGCAGTCATGTCTAGAGCAAATTCTTATTCAAAAACTTTCTGAACAAGACTTTCCTTGATGGTAACCATGACAGTGCCCTCCTGAACTCCTCTGGTGAGCCGCTCCATAAAGTTGATACATTGACAGATAATACCTGAGACTGAGTGGAGAAGGAATGCACATTTCTAAATCCAATTCCTAATCTCAAAATAATTAAAATAGCTTTTTAAGAAAAATAATTGACATCCTTTATTAGTACCACAACTGAAATTCTATTTGAGTATCAATAGATGAAAATTCTCATAGTTGGCATGTCCCCAGCTAGGGGTTGATTTTATTGTTATGATCATTTTTGGATGAGTGTTGGCCACTTATGGTCAACTGTTTTACTTCTCTTATTTTCACTGCTGGTTTTGTAATTTTTCTCATATTGTGCATGCATAGTGTAAAGTTTTTACATGCAGTTATACAGAATTTATATGTCAGTTTTAAATCCTTTCTGTTTTTAATACATGCACACTAATTTTTGCCATATAAATAACACTGGAAAGGTATACAGTTTCCAGGAAAACATTAATGCAAAGAAGAAAATCACGTGAAAATAAAGAATCCTGGGTTGTATTTGCTCAAGGAAGAAAGAAATCTAGGTGGGGATTTGGGGGTCAAAATTAGAGATGAGAAATTCAAAATCATCCAACACCATATTTCTCCAAGAATCAGGCGAAGTCTGCCACTCAGTTGCTAAAGATATTGTTGAATTAGACTGCCAAGAAGAAGATTTTTATAACCCTAAGGAAAACCTTTCAGATACAATCTTGTCCAAACACTGTAAATATCTATTAAGTTCACATTCAGAATTGGTCAGCTCTTGTACCAAAAAAATAAATTATCTGGTATAGTCCAGATTCAATGGCTTCATCTTACCACATGTCAATGATCAACATGGAGCACTGATTGCCTGCTCAAGATCTTCTCAGATAGTATCTTCATCAGTCTCTTCCTAAAAGGTCTGGTCAAGACATGATGGCTTGTGTTCCCATCAATGGTAAAAAAAAAAAAAGGACAGCTAGGCTGCGGTCACACACACTAAATAATCTACTTTCAATCCACTTTCCAACTGGATTTTGCCAGTTCACACTGTAAAATCCAGTTGGAAAGTGAATTGAAAGTGGATTGAAAGTGGATTATTTTGTGCATGTGACCGCAGCCCTTAAGGCAAAGTCTTATGGTGAAGTTATGACATTTGAAAGGCAAATGTCAGGCTGCTTTTTTTCTCTTTCTTCTTTTTCATTTTCTTTTGTCTCTTTTCAACCAACCATGGTGCTTCCAGGGAAAAGGGAGGGGCATGTTTCTACGAGAACTTTAAATCTGGGGTAGCTGTTTGCTTGTGCTGCTTTGGTGGGATATGTCAAGATAGACCTGTTGTTTTTTTAGAAGTTTGCTTCTTCCCTCTGGTTTTCCTGGTGGCTGGGGTGAGTAAGTGCCTGACTTCTTTCTTTGCCAGGGACTGTTTCATATCTTCTGTTTAGTGCTGCCTTTTTTAACAGGTTTCTTTGCTCTGTGTCTCACAACTTGCCTAGGTGTTCTCTTCTCTTGTTTTACCTGCAGCTTCTTCTCTCTTTCTTTTTAATTGATTAGCTTGGGCCTTTCTTAGGTGGGTCTTTTTGTTTCTCTGGGTATTGTTTTTCCTTTGGACCGCAGCAGCTATGGCTCCACTCTGTCGATTCTCAGCTCAGCTATCCACCTGCAAATGTAAATGGCCTCTCCTAAGCTATGCTGTTATGTTGCTATAAACATTCAAATGAAGAATCTGATGTGAGCATCTGATTGGCTTGCTGGAACAATGTTGTGATTGTTGCTTCATAGAACAAGACCCTGGAGAAACTCTCTCTCTGCACATGTGTAGCAAAGTTTGAGTCCAGTGGCATCTTTAAGACCAACTAAGGCTGCAATCAAACACACCTTTAGATCTAACATAGGTGTGAATGCCTGATGAATCTAAAGGGAGCAATCAGACAGCAACATCTGAGAAGCATCCCACAATTGTCGGCAACCTGTGCTGCTCTACCAGAGAAGTGGAGTTAAAAGACACCGGGGAAAGTCCGGCTCTAACGGGTTCTGATAGGTCACAGATAGACTTTCCCCTTTCTGATCATGCAAGCATGTTCTCATGCTGTTGAGATGGTCTGATCATGCCATCCCAGCTCGGTGCCATTCCCCCCCCTTCACAGTATGCATATCATCGCATACTCCATAGGGGGTCCTCAGTGCAGAGGCGCGACTCTTCATTTATGAGCATGGGAAATGGCAAAAAAAAGAGAGACTTACTCACAGTTGCATCTGATCACACAGTGATGGGCTGAGTCCACAGCTACATATGGAGGTGTGATCTCGCAACTGTGTGTCAAATTCCTCCAGAGGAAATAGCCTCGCTTCCCCTCTGCTTCAACTGGCGAGTGTGACCACAGCGAAAGTTTTATTCTAGGTATTATAAGTTTTTGTGCACACACACACACATTTTCAGATACTAATTGAAAAGAAGTCACTAATTATTCTATAAAGGTAGTAGGTGAGGAGGATGTTGCCAGGAAGGGCCAATTAGAGTCAGGATCCATAATTAATTGAGCAGTAAATATAGCTAAGACTGGATGAAGGCAATTAGTAAGACCTGTGAATAGCAGCAAATTAGCATGCAGCATAATAATGGAATTTACAAACAGATGCAAGACACAAATGGATTGAATGGTGTTAGCATGTGTAGTGAGATAAGAAACAAATGTCTCTGTTAATCCCTAGGGGTTCCATTGCCTTGAGTGTTGTAATAACTTGTAACTCATCAGTCTCCTGTTCTAGTATGGTTCTGGAGTTTCTTTGCAACAAAACAACTACTTTGAGGTCCTCTGTTGAATGTTCCGAAAGGTTGAAATGTTCTCCTACAGATTTCTCATTTTGCAATTCTTGATTTCAGATTTGTGTCCATTTATCCTTTGGCATAGGGTTTGACCTGTTTGCCCTATGTAGACAACTGAAGGGCATTATTGGCATTTAATGGTGTATACAGTGTTAGAGGATGAGCCACTGAAAGAGCCTGAGATGGTGTAGTTGCTGTTGTTAGGTCCAGTGATTGTGTTGTCTGGGTGTACGTGGCAGCAAAGTTGGTGTCTGGGTTTATTATAAGCTCTGGTACCAGTGTCTATGTTCAAATCAGATGTTGTATTATTGTGGGTGAGGAGTTATTTAAGACTGGGGGGGTTGTAAAAGAGAACTGTCATTATCCAGTAGAGGTTGTAAGTTGCTGATGATGTGTTGAACTGTATTGTGTTGAGAACTGTATTGTGACCACTAATGGTGTTCTGTTATTGCTTATTTTGGACCTGTTTTGCAACAGGTGTGTACGTGTGTGTGTGTGATAGTAGAGCTAACTCAATACTTTTTGGGAAGAAAACCCAGGAAGAGAAGACTGACTGTACTGAATCAGTAATTTGGGAGACGAAAGGGGGTCATCCTTCATCCCTGGAAGAAACAGCCGGGGGAAGGAGTATCAGCTTTATACAAAGGATGTAATGGTGCAGATGTGAAGAGGCTGGAAGAAATGTGAAGAGGCTGGAAGAAATCACTTTTTTGTTGTTGTTCCAGTAATTGTTATGAATATATATATATATATATAATTGTTATGATATATATATATATATATATATATATATAATAACTCTACTAGGGGATCATAATATATTGATATTTTCTCAGGGGTATATTGTCTGGCAGATTTTGCATGTAGTAAAACTGCAGACCATCTAGCAAAGGGGATCAAGGAAGGATTTTTATTAAGCATTTATGTAGAAGAGGAGGAGGAGGAGGAGATTGGATTTATACCTCACCCTTCACCACCTGAAGGAGTCTCAGAGTGATTTACAATCTCCATTCCCTTCCTCACCCCTCAACAGACACCCTATGAGGTAGGTGGGGCTAAGAAGGCTCTTTGAGAACTGCTCTTGAGAGAACTGCTCTGAAATAACTTGTGACTGACCTGAGGTCATACCAGCAGCTGCATGTGGAGGATTGGGGAATCAAACCTGGTTCTCCCAGATTAGAGTCTGCACTGCTGGGACAGGGATTGGTGAAGTCATATTGAATAGGTAAAGGTAAAGGTTCCCTTGTTCGAAAGCCAGTCGAATCCGACTCTAGGGTTGCGGTGCTCATCTCCGTTTCAAAGCCCAAGAGCCAGCGCTGTCCGAAGACATTTCCATGGTCATGTGGCCGGCATGACTAAACACCAAGGTGCACGGAACGCTGTTACCTTCCCACCGAAGTGGTACCTATTTATCTACTTGCAATTTCTTGCTTTCGAACTGCTAGGTTGGCAGGAGCTGGAACTAGAGACAGGAGCTCACCCCGTCATGCGGCACCCGGGTCTCGAACTGCTGAACTACTGACCTTCCACAGCCTGCAGTTCAGCGTCTTAACCACTTGAGCCACTGTAGCATATTGAATAGCAGTATATATACTTCTACATGCTGCTGGGAATTATAGTGTATGGTTTCAGTGCACTTGTATAGTCTCAATCATGTGGCTTTGAAGAAAAGGACTATCATACACACATTTTAAAAAATACACATTAATTAACTATGCACTAAAAGTAAATGTAATTGAGATGTTAGTGCCAGATGACTGCCTCCCATCTAGAGTTTACATGTACAGTAGTTACCACAAGCAGGAATACATAGGACTCTTCAAAGCAACTCCAAAGAAGCAAGCTGCAGCCCTAAGGACATGAACCTGAAAATAGCAGAGCCACAATGTCAGATTTGTCGGCCCTTCCACAGCTAGCACACCAAGTTAGTCATCATAAATAATCAATATATTTCTTTCTGCTCTGCTTCTTTCAGTGATGGGCATCACCCTTTGAGCCCTTACACTTAATGGTATGGGGGAAAGGATTGCAATGGATAGCATAGATTTCTGTGCATGAAAGGCACTGCAGTTTTGCTATGGCAAGACTGGAAACCAAAAAAGAAGGGGAACCCATGTACAAGGATAGGAACAAAGCACAAAAAACTACTGTCTGGAGAGAAACAAAATATATATGTAAATAATATAGAATGACAAATACAGTAATACAGAAATATAACAATATATGGCCAAGGTGTTGTAACAAGAAACATTTCAATGTGTCTCACTCCAGTTGTATTGTGATATCATAGTCCAGCTTGACGTGCATTCATCATGGAGTGGACATTATGGAATTCCATAAGCCATAGAGACTTGTAGTCCGGATGCTGCCACGTTTCGAGTAATTCTTATTCATAACCAATAGGCTATAGTGGGACTAAAATACAAATTCAAGACATACACAAATGAGGATAAACAATCATACATTATGTATAAATTACATGATATAGAGCTGCAGGAAGACTCACTCCAATCTCAGTAGAGGCACGTACAAAGCCAGTATATTCAATCAGAAAGGATCATGGATCCTTATCCTACCATGTGTCGCACCATAACTTATATCTAGTGTCAGGCTGCAGCAACACAGGTCAATTAGGAAAAGGTCTTACTACTCTAATTAAATCAGAAACAGAAACAAGGAAGATAGGCTGCCATCGCACAGGTCAAACAATTAGAACCTAGCTACTAAAGTAAAAATATTAGGGAAGAGTATCAGGTTGCAATTGCACAGGTCCAGTACCTTGAAAACCTATTGCTAATTAATATAGGATGTGAAATCCATGCCTTGATTCATACCAAAAGGGTGATATGTTTTTAATTCATAAATGAATCTAGTTTCCTTTTGTAATAGGATCTGTTCAATGTTTTGCATTTGAAAGGGCTTTTTTAGATGGCAGTATAGAATTATAAACTTCATCTCATTCACATTGTGACCTGCCTGCATGTAATGCCCAACCACTGGTGAATCTTCAACAGCAGTATTCAGTGTAGACCGGTGCTCCAGTGCCTGAGTCGTAATTGCCCTAATTGTCATCCCAAAATATTTTAGCCCACATTGACAAACAGAAAAGTAAACTGAATTTTTTGTAGAACAGGTTGCAATAAAATTAAAATTATACATAATCCCTGTGTCTTTATCAGTGTAACTACTACCTTCTACCATACGCTGACAAGCCTTGCAATGTCTACACCTTAGAAACCCTTTTGGATTAGTTGCAGCTGTGCTGCCCCTAAAGAAGTCAGATCTAACTAAAGCATTTCTCAGGTTTTTTCCTCTGCATAAATCTACATATGGTGGCAACTGACTGCCTGGAATATGAGAAACTATGTGCCAATGTCTAAAGATTGATCTTCTAATTTGATTAGAAATGCTAGAATACTGGAAGCCACATGCAATTCTTCCTGTAGATTTTCTATTTTTATATTTCAATAGCCCCTCCCTGGCTACATGCTCAGCCCACTACAGCCTATTGGTTTTAAATAAGAATTACTCGAAACGCGGCACCTTGCATCCGGACTACATGTCTCTATGGCTTATGGAATTCCAGAATGTCCACTCCATGATGAATGCACGTCAGGCTGGACTATGATATCACAATACAACTGGAGTGAGACACATTGAAATTTTTGGGACTTTATTTTTCTTTCTGTATATTGGTTGTTTCTTGTTGGAGCACCTTGGTGTTAGGCTGATTGCTCTTAGTTCTTATCAAAATTAGGGGATTTGTGAGTTATCAATATGCAATCAGCTAAGGGAGCAATCACCTGTTTATACAGAGGTCCCGCCCTTCCAGAGATATCAGTAACATGGAGACTATATTAGGTTGGAATTAAAGTCCTTTACTGGAAATCTTCACACACAAACAATACACATATACACGCACAATTAATCAAGGCTAGGAAAATAAAGAGAGATATAGTTGCATGAGCAGGAGTTCATTGGTGGGGCAATAATTACCTGTCCTCGTCAAATGAGCTGTTCCAATGGAAGAAGGAGGGGAAGAAATGAAAAAGGGACACGAGGCTTGAACCAGCAAGTACCATGTGGCACTCTAACTGCAGATCTAGAGTTTAAAGATGGAGGAAGAGTATTGGGATAGCAAGCTGAACATAAGAGGGATAAAGCTTAGATAGGGGTCGTAGAGCAGAAGGGGCAAGCATGTGATCAGGTTTCCCCTTTTGTGTGGGGGCTGGCCATATCCCCTGGTCACACTTCCTGGTTAGTCCATCCCTAAAAACATACTATTGACTGGAAGGAATAGGGGAGGGGAGCTAAGGAGTGGTCAATACTGAGACCTAGAAACTTAACTTGTGGCTGGCACCTGGGTGTAGGTGAGATGAGTCATCAGGCCAAGGCCATTGTCTTCTTGATGGTCTTAGCTGGGTTGTTGATGAGTGATTAGTTGCTAAGCAACTATGAATAGAGTCTCTGAGCTACGTGTAGCTTTGCAGGTATGGAGGGGAGGAAAGGGGTTGCCTGTGTGTACTGGAGAGATCTCTTAATGGCGTTTTGGAGTCCTTTGTCCTCATGCTCTGGCATGGCGTGGCATTTGATGCTTTGTGCATATTGTGGAACTGATTCATTCACCATCAGATGAGAGGGCTGGCAACCTTGGATGGCCACTGGAACAGCAGTGAAGAAAGGAAGGTGTCCTTCTCTCAGGTTGCAGTCTCAACTGGCATCATAGTGGGTCACCATGCTTTACAGTTCCTTAGGCATACTTTGCACAGTCCATACTTTATTACAGTTCATAAAAGGCATGAGGAAGCCTTGCAGGGCAACATTTGCCATATATGGCAAGACTGGAGCCAGGGTAGAGTTACCAGGCCCCTCAGGGGTTCCCCCATTGGCTGGCCGGGGGGAGTTACCTGGAAAAAGAGTGAGGCCCAGTTGACACTACAGAGCTGTTTCTATGTCACTTCAGACGTGACCCAGAAGTGATGTCATCATATCAGGAATGCCGGGGTGACACTCTCATATTTGGGCAAAAACTCTATGGTAGAAGCCAAATTTACCATAGAATTTTTGCCCAAATACCAGGTTGTCTCCCTGTCACTGTGTAATTATGTTACTTCTGGGTCAAATCAGAAGTGATGTAGACACATTGCTGCAACATTGGCTGGGTCTCCCTCTAACTATCAGTAAGTCCTCTCTCCTCTCTGCTGGGTTCCAGGATGGACTTGGCAACTCTAAGCCAGGGTGAAGCTTCTCAAACATTGGCAAACCCTATTGGGAAATGTTTTAGGGAACCTGATTTAAATACTGCCTGCTCAAGGCTGTGGTTCCAGAATTGAGATGGAATCAAATTACTGCAGCTGGAGCCAATGGTTTAGTTTGAATGTTGTTCTGGCAAAACGGAAGGTGAAATGAGGCCTTAAATACTCTTTCAAGGAGGTGGACATACAAGCTCCTCACCTCCAGGAGCAGGCTGCCTGAAGGAGGAGGAGAAGGAGGAGAAATTGAAGTATTTTCCAGGCTGTTCTGGAAAAGTTAGAAGGAAAGTCCCCAGATCCTTTCTAGAAGGCTGTTTGTGAGTCTTTGTGGGGCAGGGTATGGAACTGGTAGCACTGAGCCCAACACAGAGTACACTCAAAATACACAATAAATCTGAAAAAAGACACATCATAAATTCATTTTTAATGATAATACAGTTATCTAGCAGCAGGATTGAAACCGACAGGAATCCATAAAGCTGTTAACTGCAATAAAAGATTCCAAATAACATGATGTGCATTCACATGGGGAAAGAAAGTCTTTCAAAATCTAGTTAATAGTGCCTGGTTAATAGATGAGACCAAGTCTATGCATCTGTGGACAGCTACAGAATTTGAGGAGTTTCTTTCCAAGCTGAATATCTAGGCAGAAGGATGGAGACTGTGCTCCATTCCTCCCTACACCAATGCTGTTTTGCACAAAGGTGAAAGAAGAGGCAGTTAATTCACAACAAGAACATTCAAACTGAAAACTGCACAGCTGCTGTAGCTTGAAGGGGGGGGGGAGTTGCAACTCTTCAACAGGGAAAACCTGTCCAAATAGAAAGGAAGGGTAACTGTGTCCCTGGTGACACAGATAATCAATAAAGGACATGAGGGCAAAAGGTGAGGCATGGGAAAATCTAATGAGGAGATGGTTGATGAATAGGGTTCCTGTTGTTGATGCAAATCAAAGTTCATTTCAACTAAGCAGTCTTAAGTATTGAGAAATGAAGAAAAAGGATGTGGCCACTACTTTAGAACCTGTGGTCTGGTCTGATACCAGGGCTACCCTTGAGACTGACCCAGAAAATACAACTGGTCCAGAATGCAGCGGCACAGGTTCTCATATTGAACTGCCAAATGACATCCATGCCTCGTGGGCTTTTATACTTTTGTATGCATGTAATGAAAACAGCTAAGTTTCATACTGAAAATAATCTCAGCCTAAGAGTTCATTCAAAGGTGAAATGAGTCTAGGTAGGCAGCCAAGAAAATGAGCACCTGTATAAATCAATTTTAATGAGACAAGCACCTGCATTGTAAAGTTGAGATGAAACCAAGTAATATCTGTTTGTCAAATATGGGATTGATGACTGACCAGACAAAGAAATCTAAACTGAGCATGTGCAAATGATGTCAATGATGATGTAAAGCAAGGAGGAGCAAGAACAGCATATAAGCAAGATCCCTGCTACTACTCACTGAACATCTACACTGAATTCTTAGCTGTGAGGAGTTCCTTTATTCAAATAAATCTTTTTCCTACCTTTATTGCCTGGAATTGTCTGGTTCACTGTGTGGTTTATTGGCTAGCCACACAAGCCAAAGAATCTTAGTGCCCTCAGAGCATTGCTTTCATAACCCTGAAGAATACTGAATTAAAATGGGGCCCATTGTTTATAAATTTATTATGGATATTTTTAAAAGCAGGTTTAAGATTGATTTTCTTTTTAATATACCAAAGCAAAGTTGGAATGGTTACAGTCAGTGTTCCCTCTACGTTGAGTTGGTGAGTCGCCAAATCGCTCACTCATAACTTTAATGCCAGTAGCTCACAAAGTACAATTTTTGCTCACAAGACTCCACAGCTTAGAGGGAGCGTTGGTTACAGTGTCAGATTATGGTTAGGTAAACCTTAGTTCAAATTTCTCATCTACTGGGAAGCTTAATATAATTTACCTCATCGTTGGAAGTGATAGGTTCAAAGGCAAAATCTCACTACTGGAGGCTTCTCTGAGACTTAATGGCATAGTGAAATGGTAGGGAATTGAGATAACAGAGTTACTGGGAAATGTATTTCCCCCCCGTGACTCCTGTATCTTTAGAAATTATGACCAGCTTCTGGTGGATTTTTTTGCTCAAATCATAAAAGGTCATAATTATAAGGGACACCATTGCTGAACCTCCTCAAATCCAAATTCTTCACTGTCTATGAAAAGCCAGTTACAATTCCAGACTATAGCGGTCAGATCATGTGGAGAAAATGGTAGCTTTGGAGGATGGGCTCTATGGCATCACATCCCTGCTGAGCTCCCTTCCCTCCCAAAACCCTTTCTTTGCTCCCCAATACCCAGGAATTTCCCAACCCACATTTGTCAGCCCTAAACTCAGGGGAACATACTTGTATTTTCACAACAATCCTGTGTGTTAAATTAGATTGAAAAAAAAAGAGATTGGCTTGAGGTCACCTAGTGAAGTTCATGGCTGAGTGAAGATACAAACATAAAACTTTCAAGCATTTTACATGGATGATGCCGTGATCTTGTCCCAAACTAGGGTCAGACTGCAAAGGGCTTTGCAATCTTTTTCTAACTATTGCTCCCGAGAAAGCCTGTTGATTAACTATTCAGAATCTAAGAACCCGTTTCAATGGTCTGTCATCTGGTCCAATACTTAGCAAGTCAAGGCCTTCTCCTATTTGGGGATTTTGTTTTTGGCAGTTCTTTCTTGGACCCCTCAACTTAGAACAGCACTTAATAAAGCTAAACCATGAGCAAGCGCCATAAATAGGTTCTTCCATAATAAGTGTGTGGGGGGGAATATATTCCTGGAGTGGTGCAAGTTTTTAATTTGACAGTGATTTCTTCAGCCTTTATGGCTCAGCTATTTGGATTAGAACTATCTCTGATAACATCGATCAACCCATAGCCCAACTTTTAAGGAAAATACTGAATATTCCCTGCTGTGTGTTAAACGTTGTATTGCAGGCAGAATTTGGACAGATATCCTTGGAAGCCACAGCATGGCTTTATGCCTTTAAACGGAGATTAAAACAGTGTTGTGCTGAAGATGGTTTGTTAGCTGCTCTGAATCAAGACATCCACAAATCAACTTGGATGAAAGCCCTGGATAAAAAAATGATGATAGTTGGAATGTCGATTAATGATATTTTTGAGATGGGCAAATCTAAAGCATTTTCTCTGATCAAAAAGTGTGTCCTAGAAATCAATTATAATTGTCTGATCCTGAGAGCCTGCAGAGTTTGCTCACCCATATATTTTGGTCTTTCTTTCCCAAGATCTTTACCTCCCCCCATGTATACTATCTTACCATCCCACATTACTCTAGAGGGTTTTTTTTTTGTTTGCAAATTTGAATATTATACCTACAATGGTTTTACAGAGGAGATTTTTGAATAGGCTCCAGTCTGACAGAATCTGCCCTTGTGGCTTTGATAGGATAGATACATCCTTCCATGACCTACTTGAATGCAGGTCCTTTGAGAATATAAGGAAGCACTACATTAAGCCTTTAATAAACCCACTGTCCCCCTACACTCTGGAAACCCTGGCTCTTTTGCTCAACGATAAGGATCCTAAGTTTACTCTAGTAACTGCAAAATTTGTCTCAGTCCTTTTAGTCCTTGTATCGAAGAAGAAGAAGCAAATATTTTCTGCTGCTCAAGATCTGTGAATCATTGAGCTTCTTAAGGTATGAAAGGAAAGGAAAGGATAAGACTTCCAAGTCTTGGTCTGGCGCTACACCATACTGGGTCTCAAAACGTTTTCCAGAAGAAGAAAAGGATTGCACAGTAACTGTCCATAAGTGTGTATTATTTGAATGCCATGCTTTCATTTTGCCACTTCCTCATCTTTTAAAAATTACTTTATGTATCTAAACACTCTTAATTTTTTCACTCTGTTGTACATATTAGCAGTCTTTGGCTGAGGTCAGACTGGCAGTTTGAAGCACAAGGGAGTCGTGGCAAAAAACCCCGGCACAACCTGTTCAGGGGTTTTCCCGGTCACACTGCACCGACTGATTCGGGAGCATACTGGGAAGGATGCGCAAGAGAGCATTCACACTGTTAGCCCGCCCCTGGCAGAGGCGTGGCTGTAAGTGGCTCTCCAGGGCTTGCTACCACTTTCACTTGGTACTTTTTAAACTCAGGAAGGGAAGCGTTACAAGACGGGTTGAGTACGGCTGGGGAACACCTGACAGCTGTGCCTGTGTGAATCGGCCCTTTAATCTGTATGTGAAATGTTTCTGAAACATGCCTTTATTGGGCCAAACTACCAGTCTGAACTCGGCCTTTGTTGAACAATATCATTTGAAACATTACTTGAAACTACTTTAGTAATACTCATGCTATATTTTTCTTTTTTTCTTATTCCCTCCCACATATTTTGTTTGTACTTTATCTATCGCCATCTTCTAATACGTAGAATAAGAAAATGTTACTCAGAATAGAAAAACCAAACACGAAAAGAGATTTTATTTTGGAATGTTAATGGATAATGGCTTAAACTTAATTGACCACCTTTTTAATGACTACCATTCCTTAATCATCCTGTTTTATCTTCTCTTCATCTGTTTCTACTTCATCGTCTGTTTCTCTTCTCTGTTCTGCATTTTCTCCCTCACCTCCCCTTTCTTCTGCCTCAGTACTTCACTTACTTGTGGTTTTCGTCCACTTCTTTATGTTAGATTTATACAGATCTTTCTTCTGTTTTCTCTCTTTTTCTGTAGCAACTTTCTAGATTGTTTTCTCTTTCATCGCTTTGACAGGATATTTTCAAAACATTTCTTTAGTTAGGTTTAGAAACATTCACAGAGTGGTTTTTTTACCTCAGATTTCTTTGTACCACACAAACCTTTATGTCATTATGTTTTGGAGTGTTAGTGACTTAACATGAATTGAACATCTTTTTCTTCCCTACATGAGTGCTTTGGCTTATATTCCCACCCTTTCTTTTTGTTACAGAACACCATTTAATGCTTTTATAACTCTTTGTGGATTTCTTCTACCTTAAAGAAAATATAGTTCCCTTTTTGACTGTGTTTATTCTATAAACTTTTTGTAATGGTTAACTACATAGCTGAACACAGATACTGCTGTCATCAGCTTCTTTTCTCATGAAGTTCATCTTATTTAAATCAAAGTCATGTTTTCATTTCCTCATACCATTTTTTTTTATTGTTAGTAATAGTTTTTGTTCTAAAGTGGACACTGTGACACTATTTATGTACCACACCACACCTTACTTTCTTATTACAGGAATGAAACTTGGAAAATTTGGGGGCATTTCCCACCCCATTCCTTGGGCTCATTGCTTAGTTGCATAGCTTAGTTTTTTTGCACCTGGCATCATTGCCCAGGATATTGGCTCCTCCTCACCGTGTGGAAGATCCAATGACTCTGAGGGAGGCTGAGGTCTTGGAACCAAACCAAGAGGCAGCATCCAGGGAGTGCCTCAGAAGAGCCCAAAGAAACCAGATCATCTCTCATCTAACTTGGGGAAGTATCACTTCCTTCTTCCTCAGACCCCACTGTTCTGGAACCAAGCTGTAGTCCCAGAGGCCTTGCCTCAATGGTCATGATGGGATTCAGGAACTTCAGAAGCACTCCAACCTCATCGAAGCAACTTGTTTCATACTAGAGCACGATGCCTTTAATTCTTAGCAGTTCATTCATGAAAGATCAGACTTGAATACACACACCACCTAATCCTGTCAGTTAGCCTTCAGCCTTTTCTGGAACAGCAGCATAAATGCCATGTTTGTCTGTACCCATCCTAAGTATTCTTGCCACTGACCTGTCAGACTGGGGAGGCCTGGTCTTGCCTTTCCTCCCTTTGGTAGACTTCAACCTTGAGCAGGACATCTGCACAGTCAGAAACAACCATTTAAGAAGTGCTCATAAGAACTGATGGCATGGTTAACTTAGTTCATGGGCAGACACTGAAGTTATACAAAGTACCAAGTCCCTCAAAAATTGGCAATTGATCTCCCTCCCTGAGTTGGTCACAGAAGCATAGGGATGCCAGCCTCCAGGTGGAACCAGGGGATCCCTCAGAATTACAGCTCATCTCTAGACTGCAAAGATCAGTTCACCTGGAGAAAATGGACGCTTCAGAGGGTGGACTCTGGGGCATTGTACTTCCCTGAGGTCCCTGTCCTCCCCAGGCTCCATCCCCAAATCTCCAGGAGTTTGCCAACCTGGATCTGACAACCTTGCCCCCTCACTCTCCTGACTGGCCAGGGAGACCTGGTGATGCTAAAGCAGCAGTGAGAAACTCTTACTGTATAAGAAAACAATGTAATCCTGCAGACAGACACATTCAGATTCATTTAGATACATTCAGACAGCTCATTGAACAATCAGCTCTAAAACTGAAATTCATAAACAGAAACACAATTGCAACAGGAAAGAAGAGAGTTTAAAAATAAATAGAACATGGTTCCCTGTCCTGAAAAAAACACAGAATGCTCTACATCTTACAATAGCACTACAGATAAGATTAGAATTTCAACAGCCAATCCATGTGCAAAAGAACATCCTCAGGAAAGCTCCTCCATTAGCATGTCACAGCCTGGGGAACTCTGACAAGATAATGACTCAGCCCTACTCCACCTTCCTGAGTAGGTATAAATGACCTGCCTACCATTTTTTTCTTCTCACCTTGACATAGAGAGTACTCCATCCTTCTGTGTTATACCTCTGAGGATGCCAGTCACAGCTGCTGGCGAAATGTCAAGTCCTACAATGCCAAGACCACAGCCACACAGCCCGGAAAATCTGCAACAACCAATCAGCTCTGTGCTTGAGACCCATGGGCACAGTGGGTCCAGATTTGAGTCCAATGTGAGTCAGAATGGTGGGTGTCCGAGCACAGGTAGTGGGAACTCATGACAATGCCTTTTCCATTATAAATGACTAGCAGTAAAGCCTGTTGTGAAGGCAATACAACGAGCTTTAGAAAGATGTGATGTGTAATGAATGCATAGGCTGGGAACAGGCAGAGTACATATCAGCAGCGTGTAATGGAAAGGTAAAAAGGTGCAAGTAAATTCTCACAGACCTTTATGTCACAGAAGAGGTGTTGTCCAAGGTCACACAATGTGGGCCAGGAAGTCTACCACAGAGCGGAAAGGCAAGACCAGGCCTCCCCAGGGAAGGTGAGCAGCAATGGCCAGACTGCGTGGGCTGGGTGACCAAGCGATCCTCGTTCCTCTCTGCCTCCGTCCCCCACTGCCTGCAGGAAAGGTGAGCGGTGATGGCCGGGCTGTGCAGGCTGAATGAGCAAGTGATCCTCGCCCCTCTCTGCCTCCTCCCCCTGCTGCAGATCTGCCCAAGTGCCATCTACAGAGCACTGGAGGACAGGAACTGTGGTGAGGCAAGTGCTGCTGTGCCAGGGAGGCCACGCTTTGCTGTGGGTGGGACATTGGCCCAGCACCCCCGTCTTCTGGATGCTGCTCAGTTTGCCTGCTGGGCCGAAGTGTGCCATCTAACCCATTGGTTCGTTGTCCCCTACTCCCCCTCCTGCTGCATGCGGGGCTTGGAGCTGTTGTGAAGTCGCTCCTGCCAGTAAGTGACCAAGTGAGTGGTGTAGCGCCACCATGGAGGGTGGCCGGATCATGCTCCCTCTGACAGCAGCCCCCCTGCCATGGCTCCCTCTGACAGCAGCCCCCCTGCCATGGCCCCCCTGCTGCCGGCAGACACCGGGCACAATGGGAGGGGCTGCCCCCGGCCAGGTGAAAACTTTGGCGGCAGCCGCAGCAGGAGCAGGAGGTAACCCCCCCCATCCTGCCACTCCTCTTCTTCCTTAATTAGACTGCCAGGCACCCACTAGGTGCTTGTCCCCAGTAGGACTCTCAGTGGTGGCGGTGGCAACCAGGACCATCGGCGGATTTGGAGTGGGTTGAGCTTGGCTTCTCTTCCCAAAGGAGAAGTGGGTGGCAAACGGGGGTAGGCAGTGGTGTGCACTGCCCCTTCTGAGGTCACCGGGCACAGCAACAGGGCCAGAGTGTCCATTTTCTGAGGGAGCCAGCACACTCTGACGCAAATTTTTGCAGGTGCTGCTTCTGTGGGTAGGACTGAGGCAACGCAGCCAGTGGATAGGGAGACATTCTGAGTGCCAGATAATTGATCCAATTGATTTGGGAGTGTGTGGAACGTTTAGAAAAGAGTCACACAAAAAAGAGAATTATATATAAGGAGAGATTGTTTAGATTTTTATCCCACCCTTCCTTGAAGGAGCTGATTTATGGAGTGCCTTCTCTACAGAAGTTCACTTGCACTCTTCCTGTCTGTCTTTTAGAAATCAGGCAGAAAAGAATCTTGAGACTTATTTGGAACTCATTTAATTTCTTTTGTTGCTGGTTCAGAGATTAAAATAAAACAACGGAGGGTTCTTAATGCATCACTTCCACTTTGGAAACAAGACCAGTTAACTTGGAACTCTGAAATCTGTGAGGAAACTCAGTTGAGGGGAATTAATTAAACATCCTTAGATCCCTCCTGCAAAAACTTTCAGTGCAGAGATGGCAACATTGTGCATTGAGGGTACAGAACAAACAGTGAGAAACTGCAGTCTTTACTGGACGTTTTTAAGCGGAGGCTGAATGACCATCTTTTGGGTATGTTGTAGGGCTATTTTCGGCTATGCTCCTGCAGAGTGCAGGGGGTTGGACTAGATTACCTGCAAGATCCCTTCCAACTCTAACAGTCTATGATTCTATGATTCATTATAGCTTAGTTTCAACAAATGAAGATTCCTTATTCCAAGTCACATTTTGTACAGAATTATCTATTCTGATTGATAGCAGCTCTTCAGCATCTTGGGCAGAGAAGTATCTTTCCCAAAACACTGAGATTCTTTAAATGAATACATCAGGCCCAGGGACCGAACCTGGGTATACTGTTGTGTCAGCCACAGCCATTTCACAGGGTTTTCTTAATAGAAGGCCCAGAGTCCAGATGATCCCTCATGTGGCCTTTGAGAGGTGAAACTGAGACCTCTTTGAGACACTGTGGAAGATAGTATGTTTGTGTTCTGAAGGGAAGATAATAGGGTTTAATACAGGAGAAATGCCCTAATCTGGCTAGCCCAGGCTAGCCTGATCACGTCAGATCTTGGAACCTAAGCAGGGTTGGCCCCTGCTAGTATTAGGATGGGAGACCTCCAAGGAATATCAGGGTCACTACACAGAAGCAGGCAATGACAAACCACCTCTGAATATCTGTTCTCTTAAAATGCCTATAGGGTTGCCATAAATCAGTCATTAATTGAGGGCTTTTTTCATCACCATAAGGGAAATAAATTATCACATGGTTTTATGCCTTCATAAAAGATGAAGTCAATGACTTTCAAAGGTATCAAACCCTTCTGTACAGAAAGCATGATGCCAAATTTGTTCCTTGGTTTCTCTATTTTTCACAATTACAGGATTAATAAATGCTAAAGTCCCCCATCCCCCCGTCTCCCGTCCTTATTGTACAACTGTTTAGGAAAGCTGAGATGAAAGTCAAATACGGTAACATTTTTCTTTCACTTTATTCATAAGGCCTCTGGAAACTAATGAGATTTATTCTGAGAATTAGTTTATAATTGTGCTTTAACTGCACTGTGACATTTAATAATGTCAGAAGGATTTTGCTTTAGGCCAAATGATTTCAGTCTCTGTAGAAAATTAATTACCGCTTTTTGAATAAACCGTGTATTTTTTTTCAGTGAGCTAAGCAATATTTTCAAGGTTAAGCTGCTTTCTGAAATGTTGAGGAAATCTTTAAATGAAGAATAAATTTAGAGATGGAGATATGGAATATTGGTTTAACTGTGCTGTTAGAAAACAAACAGATTGCATTAGGCAGTCACAGGCCTAAAACATCTATTATCTCTGATGGCATGTGAGTGTTTGTGTAATACGGGGATAATAAATTCTTTTATTTAGCTTGGGTTTTTTCCCTAGAATGAAACTTTTTAGCCAGAGAAACAATATGTCTGTGATTTTGAATACCTTCTTTCCATTATGTAAAAACCTGATTGTTTTCCTTTTCTATGATGTGTTCCCTGGGTCAGTTGCTTGAATATTGTGGAACTTGTTGCTATGTAAGCAACCATGCCATCCCAAGCAGAGATATATCCTCCTAAGTCAACTGAAATTAATAGGCTTAGAAGCCTATAAACTCTATTTAGGATGCCAGTGAAAATTATTTTTCTGGTGGCTTACCATAGCCCACACTTTATGCTAGGGATGCTTCCAAAAATCTCATCAGAATTCTTACTCTCCTTCAGCTCTGAAGTATTTTGTCTCCCCAGGCTGGCTTCCTTCATTCTATCTTAAAGGATTCGGCATCTAACCCCTGGCTGTCCCTCCTGGCGTGTAAACTTAGGGCACTGGGAGTTCCAATTTCTTCACCCACAGAAGAGCTTGTACCTTCCCAGCTAGTGGAAACTTTGAAGAAACTTAAGCAGTTGGATTGGGCCAGCACAGTGGCTAGAGCCAGACATACCTGCTCACCTCTGGCCCTGGGGCTGCCCCCACCAGAGAAACTCCTCGATTTTCATTCAACGCTTCCAATTCCTTCCCACCAACGCGCCTTTCTATTGGCTCACCTAAATGCATTTCCAACAATGGTAAAATCGGGCAGATTTGAAAGAGTACCTTATTCAGATCGCCTCTGCCCTTGCAATTCAGGCGAAATTGAAACTTTAGATCATCTTATGTTCCGCTGCCCCCACTGGACTCAGGATAGAGGGACTTACATTATTCCTACCCTTATCAAGATGAATCTCCCTCTGCATTCCTGGGCTTTATCAGTATTACTATGTGATTCAAACGCCGATGGACTGATAACAGCAAATGTGGCTCGGTTCCTGGCCAAGGTAGCTGCTTTTAAAAAGACACGGAAAATTTCATCACCATTGATTTTATCCTCATAAGCACTGGATGATTTTAGTTAGTCTGCTCCACCCCAAGTTTAGTTAGGAAGTTTTAACTTCTGGGCCAAAGCCTGGTTTTTATTCATTGTTATTATAATCATTTTATACTTTGTTTTGTGTATTTTTCTCCTTCCCCTTTTCCCAGTCAAGATTTCGGTTGTATAGACCCGAAATAAATGAAATGAAAGTATTTTGTCTTCTCTTCAAAGTGGTACTGATGCATTTGATATCTCCAATTCTTCTGTTTGTTTCTTTTGCATCGAGCTCTGTGCATTCACAGCTTGGTACAGATTTTAGTATGTTCAAGACCCCTCAGTGATAATAGTGTGTACATAAATGTCATATGTGCTTCTGATCTCCTATGTTGTGTGGCCCATTTTCTCAATGTGACCAATGGGAGGGAAGGTTGGGAGTTCTGTTTAAGGTTTAAGGCTCTTCCCTTCCACAGAAGACCTATCCCATGAAAAGTTGCCTGCCCTTCATCGGAGCACTGTGGGATTAGCTGAACATGTCAGGTCTGCACTTGAGAAACTGAGGAGCAGAAGAAGAACTGGTGTAAATATGACCTTCACAGTGAGAATATAGGAATCCTATATTCTTTTTCATAGTTATAAGGGGATATTTTTAGAGCATCAATTGGATGATGGCTGAAGGGTGACATGATCGAGGTTTATAAGATTATGCATGGGTAGAGCAGGTAGAGAAAGAGGTACTTTTCTCCCTTTCTCACAATACAAGAACGTGTGGGCACTCAATGATATTGCTGAGTGGTTGGGTTAGAAAGGATAAAAGGAAGTACTTCTTTACCCGAAGAGTGATTAACACATGACAGGAGATGGTGGCAGCTACAAGCATGGATAGCTTCAAGAGGGAATTAGATAAACATATGGAGCAGAAGTCCATCAGTAGCTATTAGCCACAAGGTATAGATAGGAACTCTCATTCTGGGGCAAGTGATGCTCTGTATTCTTGGTGCTTGGAGGGGGGTCAACAGTGGGAGGGCTTATAGTGTCCTGGCCTAACTGGTGGATCTCGTGATGGCACCTGGTATTTTTGGCCACTGTGTGACAGAGTGTTGGACTGGATGGGCCATTGACCTGATTCAACATTAGTTTCTGTTATGTTCTTATGTTCTTATGCCACATTCTCACCAAACTGAATCCTCCCCAGGCACCACTCTCAAAATCCCCCAGCATTTGCTAAAAACTTTATTTATTTAAGGAAAGAAAGACAAGGTTCTATCACTAGGCTAACTTGGATCTATGATGCACAGTTGCCAACTTCCAGGTGGAGCCTGGTGATATCCTGGAATTACAATTGATCTCCAGACTACAGAGATCACTTTCCCTGGCAAAAATGGCTGCTTTGGAGGGTGGAGTCCATGGTATTATGCCCCACTGATCTCCCTCCACTTCCCAAAACCTGCCCTCCCCAGGCTCCACTCACCAAATCTCCTGGAATTTCCTAATTAGATTTGGCAAGCTATTTATTTATTGATTGATTTGATTTGATTTGTACCCCACCCTCCCTGCCAAGCCAGGCTCAGGGCAGTTTACATAAAAATCGTAACAGATAAAACAGCAATATAAATGTCTGCATAAAACACAACATAATTACTAAAACAATTTGTATGGCGATGGTGGTACAGTAGTAGCAGTGTACATAATAAACATACAGTCATCAGTAGATTTCCCTATCGGCATGCTCAGGCTGGGTGATGATATTGGCACAGGGTCTTAGATAGTAAGGTGCAGCTCCTTACCTAAAAGCCTGTCCATTTTGCAGGCCCTGTGGAACTGAAAAAGGTCCTTGCAGGGCCCTGATCTCTTCCGGAAGCTCATTCCACCAGGCTGGAGCCACCACTGAAAAGGTCCTGGTCCTGGTTGATGCCAGCCTGGGATCCCTAGGTCCAGGGAGGGCCAAGCAATTTTGAGACCCTGACCATAGTGTTCTCTGGGGAATATGTGGGGAAAGGCGGCCCCTCAGGTAGGTAGGTCCCTGACCATAAAGGGCTTTAAAGGTAAGCACCAGCAGCTTGAAGTGAATTTGGTATGCTATAGATAGCCAGTGCAGTGCTACTAGGATAGGATCCCCGAGATTCTAGAAACCACATTAGGAAGCCTATCAAAGAATCTACAATTTGATAATTAATGAATTCTAAAGTTTCCTTTGCTCAAAAGCCAGTCGAATCCAACTCTAGGGGGTGGTGCTCATCTCTGTTTCCAAGCTGAAGAGCCAGCGCTGTCTAAAGACATTTCTGTGGTCATGTGGCTGGCATGACAAAATGCCAAGGCATATGGAACGCTGTTACCTTCCCACTGGAGTGTAATTTATCTACTTGCAATTTCTTGCTTCTGAACTGCTAGGTTGGCAGGAGCTGGGGCTAGAGATGGGAGCTCACTCTGTTATGCGACACTAGGGTCTTGAACTACTGAGCTACAGACCTTCTAGTCTGCAGCTCAGCATTTTAATCTCTGAGCCACCATGGTTTAACCTAATTTTTGAGTCCTGTATTTCTATTTTGGTATGAAAGAAAAAAAAATGTCTTGATAGGACTGTATGTGCAGTTGCATGAAAATTCATTTGTATGGTGTTTCATAAATGCACCAGTACACATATACTTATGAGAATCTTGATATAACACAGATTTACTTTGGCACAGTGTTTCTTCATAAATGGGCATGCATATATTGGCAATGTCAATATTAAAGAGAGAGCTTCGAATTATTTGAAGGAACTGAACCCAAACTGCACATGCTTGTTCCAGAATTAATTTTAGATTTCTTTCTAATTAAAGTACAGTTAAGGAGAACTGAAAGTGAATTCTGGAATAGTAACAGAAGATAACAGAACTCCCTCCAACCTTAGTTTTCTTCTTGTTGCTACCATGCTTACCTGGGTCACATTCAGATTTAGTTAATAAGCTCTTGCAATGAAGATGCTGCTCAAACAGAGAGCAAAACATAATTCTTTCCAGTGGCAATTACTTAATAATATGCCACTGTTAATAATTTTTTAACAGCTAGTGCCATACACTACAAAATAATCAGCTTAGCTGCTGCACAAATAATTCATTCAATCCTGACTGACTGGAGTCTTGTTTCAGTATGTAAATGCTGAATAAACAGCTCTTATGCTAATGCATTTCTTGTTCTGATAACATGGCATCCTACATCCATTTTCAAGGACCACCTGAAGTCATGCAAATAAATTATTTGGTCTTAATGAAGACAACAGTTTGCTCATTTGCCAAGAAATAATTTGGGGGCTTAAAATGGCAGAGCAAAGACAGGGACAGGGGATTTATTGTTGGTTTGTGTTTGTTTGGGAGGGGTGAGAGGCATTACTGTTATTAAACCGACAGATACACTTGTGGCATCCCAGTTATTACCTTCTAAAACATCACACAAATGTGCTGGGTGCTGTACAAATCCAGAATGAAAACAAAGTCTGAATCAAAAGTCTGAGTCAAAAAGAGCAGAGAAGTCAAAGCAATGACAAAATGGAGAGAGAGGTAAGGTATAGCTGCTAGAGTAATGCAAGCATGACTTATTTAATCTATATGATATTAATTCTACATCTGGTGAAGAAGGCATAACCCTAAAAAACTAATTGGTTTAGCCCAGTAGGGAAGGAGTCAGTGAATGGAGGCTAGCAGCAGAGAGAGAATCTGCTGGTGAGCTTAATAAGACCAGCTATGTTCTTATTACCTTATATAAGGCAACTGAAAAATTATGTATGTGAAAAGTTAATTAGTAAAATAGAGGTATTAAATTTAATATAACTAATAATATTGTTACAATTGTATTATTACTGAAAAGACTGTCTTTTACAAGTTTCTGTTATATCAATGTGTCTGCCATGTAAATCTTTCTTGTATTCCTTTGTTCTCCCTTTCTCTGTGCTTCACAGGCCAGGGTGGGGGGGGGAGGTGAGATGGAGGGAAATAGGTGAGGTGCACTGTCATTGTGGTGGCATGCAATGTCATTTCCAAAGAAAAAAAGGAAGTGGTGTAATTAGTTTGGGGTGACTCTCTAGGATTTGCTGAAAACTCTATGGTTTAACCATAGAGTTTTGAGTGAAGCCTGGAGTGTTGCCCCAGTGTAATGGCATCACTTCCTTTTTTTTTTTTTTTTTTTGGCTTTTGCTGGAAGTAAAGTTACATGCTGGAGAGACATTGATGAGCCAGTTACCCCCCGCCCCCCATCACCCAATTATCTTGGCTGTGGCTGGCAATCCTATTTCATATGGCGTAAGTTTTCAGTTAAAGAAAATTTTATTTTAAATTAACTTGTCTTTTGAAATTCTGTTCCCAATTTAGCCTCACAGAACCCACACAGGCATAGGTTATATAGGCTCTGATTCACAACCATTTTCTAACCTTTAAGAAGCCACAAGGCTCTTTCCTAAGTCTGGCAGCAGCAGTTTAACAGAGCTGCCCCTCTCAGTTTTATATCCTCTATGTTATAGCGGAGGTCAGTCAATAAGTGGGTGTGCATTCTGAACATTTTCTTCTCCAAAAAAGACAGTACACTTCAGGATCACATGTAGAAGGGGGTAAAACAGATCCACTCTAAAGCTCCAAACCATCATGCCAACTTCAGCACCTCCCCTCTTCATATCTCCCTCTCAAAGACCCTATCAAATCTCTTTACAGATCTATTAGACTCTTTTTGCATTTTTTAAACACAGCTTTCATCCTCCTAGTAATAAATTTCTCTTCAAAGAGAGATAAAAAAGAAATGAAAGAGAAATCCCTGTTTGGAAAGAAGAAGCGGGGGGGGGGGAGAGAAATTCCCCTTCCCAGAACAACATTACTTTAAAGCCTTCTACCAGCCTAAGGAGCCTTCCTTTAATTTGTGGCACTTTTTTCAACAAAGGAACTCCTCAGCCCCATAGTTGGGGGGCATTGTGGGGGCATGACATCACTTCTAATGCCACAAAAACAATAAGATAAAACAAAAATATGGGAGAGCCTGCCTGTGCTGGGTAGCTGCAGCCCTGGTACAGGCTTAATAAATAACAATAATGCAGCACAGGCAAGGGACAGGGTGGCAGATGCCAGACAGTGGGAAGAGGAGGCTTTCACGCAGGAAGAAGAAGAACAAGAATGGGAAGGGAGACACAGCTGGGCAAGGCTATGGAGGATAAAGGCAGCCAATGCAGGCAGGATCTAGGTAGGGAATAAGACCAGAAAGGAGGGGGGGGCTACTGATGCAATGGAAAGCTGGGTGGAGGAAGGATGGAATCTCCAGAAATGGGGGAGTAAAGGAGGAGAGAAGATAGCAGAGGCCTGCACACCCATACACAGGTGCTCTGAGGAGAAGGAGGAGGAGTGGCAGGAGAAAGAGGAAGGTGGTGCAGAGCTACTCACAGGCTGGCTGGCTGCCGTGCAGGGCCCAGGTGCTCAAGTTGCCCGCTCCCCCCTTCTCTCTCACTCCAGCCAGCTGATCCTAGGCTAGCTAGGTACTTTGTTTGTGTTCCACAATGAAACGTGGCACTGACTGTTATGAAGGGAGAGAGGAGAGCTTTGGAATGAGAATGAAAGGGCAGGACTGCACTCTGAGCAAGTGGGCGGGCACACTCAGAACGGTGAGAGGGATGGATGAGCATTTGGCGCACCCACTGCTTTTGCTGAGGTACACAGAGACATCAATCCTGAGGTGAATGCTGACCTTTGGATGCTTGTCCTACTGAGGTGAGGAAAGCCTCGAGAAGCCCAGGCTCCCAGGAGGGATGAAGAGGGGAGAGGGGGACTGGGAGAGGAGGGGAAGTGAGGATTAGGGAGTGAGGGGGCAGAGCAAATTTGGTGGGGGCATCGCCCCATGCCCCCCCGTTAGCTACGGCTCTGGAACCCCCTCCAGCCTAAGGCTGAATACATGCCAATGCCATATAAATGTTGTTTTATTACCCTTATAGATTTGCCTTTCAATGACTACATAAATATTATTTATTACATGATTGACCCTTATGGACTATTCCTAATTTGGACATTAGGTATGAGTGTATATCTGCTATTCTGATTCCTTGTTGTTTTGGAATTTCATTGGAATGTGTTCTACTGCATTGATGGCACACTGTAAAAAATGAGAGAACAAAGTCTGAGGCCAGTGGCACCTTTAAGACCAACACTGTGTTCTGCTGCTTCAGACCAACACAGCTGAATCTGTAAAAAATAATGTAATCATTCCTCCTTTTTTGTTTGACGTGTTACTGATGTACAAGACCATTCATGCACATACATAAAACTTAAAGACTAACAAAATTTGCAGCAGGTTATGAACTTTCATGAGTCACTGCTCACTTCTTCAGAGATCTTTCAAATCACCTACCCAATTGTCTTTAATGGAGATGTTAATAATTAAACTTGGGATCCTTTGTATGCAAATCAGCTCTTCTACCACAGAACCATGGTCCTTCCTTGAATGATAAATGCTGAAGTATTTTGATATTGTTATACATATGATAACATCAAAATATATTAGAACTGTGCTTTATAGATGCATGTAAATCATCTTGTACACTGGTAAAACACCACACTAAAAGAATTTTCATACATCAGGCTGTAAAATCATATTAAGGTTGTGTTTTTGCAGCGCCTTATCAATACACAAAGCACATTACTGATGTGGATGGAGGTCGAGTTTTTGCAGTGCCTTATTGATACACAAAGCACATTACTAATGTGGATGGAGGCAGATGCAGATGGAAATGCAAAGAAGGAACTGAAAGCTACAGGAAATTGCACATGCAACATTGTATAACATTCAAAGCATTAAAAACCCCTACATAGTAATGGATAAATTCTAATAGTTCAATTTTCAGAATAGTTTCAGGTAATTTGCAGCTCAAAAATCTGGGGAGAAACTTACACAAGGAAGATTTCAGAAGTATCTCTATTAGACTCAAATGCTGCTTAAACTTTTAGTGGAAATTGTTAAAATCTTTTAATAACTTCTTCAATAGCCACACTTCTGGCTTAGTTCAAATTAACACCCCCCCCAGTATCTAATTCAAAACTATCAATGACCAATAAGTGAAATTTTTCACCCATATGCATATGCTTTATAAAACAGCCATTTACTCTCTGAAGTCATGATACAGGAAACATTCCAGTCATGAATCTTACACTCTTCATTCCATTTTAATCACATTTAATGAAGGAGTGTATTGGAACTGAAGATTATTTTCAGACTAATAAATACGTCCACCCATTCCGCTCCAAGGCAGGAACACAACAGTTGGCCACCGTGTGTTATCCCTTTAATTACTTATACAGTCCCATCACCAGATCTTCAGAGTTTTTCAGAAATGTTAATGGATGTGTTATTCCTTTTCCAACATTTTCCTTTGATTAGAATGAATTATCCACACCTTATAGACTAGATAATTGCAGTGCAACCCTAAGCAAAATTATACCCTTTAGTCAATGGAAGTAAAGAACTGCATGGATACAGGTACTAGAGCCAGACTGAGCACTTAAATACTGGAGCCAGTCATACCCCACCCTCCTATGGCAAGGAGTGCTCCTTAAAGGGCCCATGGTCTCCTCTGAAATATTGGTGACATGGGAGGCTATTGGGAGGAAAGGACTTCCAGGGGCTCTGACTTTATTCTTGGGGTGGAGGGTTAGCTTACTTGCTCTGGGGTTCAGGGCTAGAGATGCTTTCCCTCCCCCACAACTTTTTGCTCCCTGGACAGAGTTGCTGGCTTGGCTACACTATATAGTTCTGTATTAGATACTGAACTGGATGCCTCATCATCTTTACCAGGTGCACTGGGCAGGTTTTGGAAGGATCACTGCCTAGGTATGGCTTCATAAGCCTTCTGTGCTCTTGTAACATGCACAAGGTTTCAGTTTAGAAAAAGAGATGAACATGGCAGGAAGTGATAGAAGTTTGTGCAATTATGAATGGGGTAAAGGTAAAGGTTTTCCTTGCTTGAAAGCTAGTCAAATCTGACTCTAGGGGGCAGTGCACATCTCCATTTCCAAGCCAAAGAGCCAGCGCTGTCCAAAGTTGTTTCTGTGGTCAAGTGGCCAGCATGACTAAATGCCAAGGTACACAAAATGCCATTACCTTCCCACTGAAGTGGTACCTATTTATCTACTTGCAATTTCTTGCTTTCAAAATGCTAGGTTGGCAGGAGCTGGGGCCAGTGATGGGAGCTCACTCCATCACGCAGTGCAAGGTTCTCAAACTGCTGAGCTACAGACCTTCTGGTCTGCAGCTCAGCATCTTAACCTCTAAGCCACCATGGCCCCTACATGAATGGGGTAAAGAGCCCCAATAGATGGAGGGGATGTGGGCAGCCTGACTTACATTCACTGTTGGTGGATGTGCCCTGTTATGGTGCAATATTGGGGCACTATTTTTAAACTGATATATGACATTACTAGGCAGAATATCCCTATGTGGCCAGAACTTGTCTTGCTTAATTTATGGGAGGGGATAGATGTTCCTGCTGTCAGGAAAGATCTAATTTCTTATATGCTGGTGGCAGCCAAGACTCTAGTGGCTAGGCATTGGGAAAATAGTAAACAACCCTCATCGATTATGTGGTTTAATAAGTTATAGGAATACCTACTCGTGGACAAAATATCAGATGTTATGTCCTTGGCAGAGAATCCAGAGTTTCATTAAGATTTTTTGGAATGCCGGTTTCCCTTTCTTGAATATCTGGAAAGACATAGTAAGCTTAAAGGGGCACTTTCTGATAATCTGAAGGTTATAGCTATATATTGAATGGCTGTTTGGTTTTATTGGTCTTGTGTTTTTTGTGTTTTTAATTATGTTTTTATTGTAGTGGTCTCCTAATAGTATGTGCTACTGTAAATCTTTGTTATCTCTCCTTATAATAATTGAGTTTTTGCTTCCCCACTGGCCAATGGGGAGCAGAGAAAAATGTGTGCCGTCAGCCATTGGCTTGCCAGCTGCTGCTCAAGGCTGCTGGCGTGCCATTGGCTAGGAGGCAGGAGGTGAACACTGTGAGCAAACGCTGCCGCCAGGAGCCGGGGAAGGGAGGCTGTGCTGCCAGGCGACGGTGCTGGGCGGGGAGCAAGGCCAGTGCCAGTGCCAGGAGGACGTGGGGCTCCCAGAGAGACAGCATCTCAGCGAGGGGGACAGCAGAGGCTGCGAACGGTGGGTGAGCTCCTTCCCCAATGGCCGCCCAGTACTCTTGCCTCCACCACCTTCTTCGGGGGGGGGGGCGGGCTGTCTAGTGCCCATTATCTCAAGTCCACAATGGGCTCCCCTTCCTAGTATTATATAAATAAAAGTTAAAGAAGAAGCTGAAAGCAAAAGAAAAAGAAAAAGAAAAAAAGAATGGGGTAGTGAGAATGAACAGACAGAACTTGTTTTCCCTTTACCAACATACTAGAGTTCAGGGGCACCCAATACAGTTGATGGACAGTAGATTCAAGAAGGACATAAGGAGATACTTCTTTACTCAATAAATGATGAAAATGTAGAATTTGCTGCCAGGGGATGTAGTGAGGGCCACAGACATAAATGGCTTTAAAAGGGGATTAGACAGATTCATGGAGCGTTGGTCTATCAGTGGTTACTAGCCATGGTGATTATAGGGAACCTCCACATTCAGAGGCAGTAAAGCTCTGAATACCAATGCCAGGAGGTAGCATCAAGGGAAGACACTGGCCTCTATGCCCTGTTGTTGGCCCTCCAGAGTAACTGGTTGGCCATTGTGTGAAACAAGATGCTGGTGGACTAAATGGATCATTGGTCTGATCCAGCAGGATTCTTATGTTCATAGTTAAGATGTAAGATGCTTTGAAGCTCACTGTGGGTGGGGGTGTCCAAGAAGTGAGCTATAAAATGTGCAATGTGTCAACAAGAGCAGAGATGCATTTCTGCAAAGAGATAACCATTTGCTGTAACTTCCAGGAAGGGCATATTGATAGCTGTGTGGGACATGTACTCTAATGATTGGGAGATGGGGATTCACCATCCCACAAGGAAGAAGAATCCCTAACTCAGGACTTGGCAAGAAACTTCTAGCCAGGTAGGTCAGGAAGGGTTTCCCCTTGGATTCCCCTGCATGGAGCAGGTGGGGAGTCATAATCAACATTTGTTCTACAAGAATCCCGGGAGGAAGATTCTCAGGTAACATCTGTATCATTAAGGTTAACAGAGATATGATTTCCTGTTCTTTTCCTGGTTCTGCTGTAGCTAGTAGGTATGATAATCAATGTCCCTTGTCTTGTGCTCTAGTTTACTAACCTGTAGTGCAATTCTAGCTCACTTCCTCGTGGTGCATCCTGGATAATACTAAAGAGCTAGAACTTCTTGGGAGTGCAATTCTAGCTTGACTCCTCATGGTGCAGCCTGGCTAATGCTAAAGAGCTAGAACTTCTGGCTGCCAGACAATCATAGGATCTCCTGACTACACTACACACATGGAAACAATCATCCAGTCAAACAGTCCTTCTCAGGACTACTTATCAAGGGATATAGGAAACTGCATCCAAATCTGTCAAATGAACATTGGGGGTATGAGCAAGTCTAAATGCCAATACTTGTTACAAATCTTACTGGCCATTAAATAGATTTAGCACTTGTTCAAGAAACTCATCTTGGTAATGAAAATCAAGCCTGCCATAGAGTGAAAATTGCAGAATATGATGTTATTGGCATCACATACCATCATACCTACAGAATAGTGACTTATGCCCAAAGCAACTTTGAAAATGTGAAGCTGGTATTGACCAACATCCAGAATGACATCCACATAATTGCAGTAAAAGTTGGGGAAGTACATGTTGTCAGTCTTTACAAACCTCCTGCAGTTTCATGGCCAGCACATGTCCTATCAACCTACCCTCATCCTTCTGTATATGCCGGTGACTTTAACAGCCACCATGGAAATTAGGGATACATGGTTAATGATAAGAACAGTGATGCACTTATCGACTGGGCTGAAGAACATGGCTTGCATTTCATTTTTGACACTAAAGACACAGGCACCTTCAGATCAGCAGCATGGAATAGAGAATCCAATCCTGATTTAATATTTGTTTCACCTGACCAGAGAAGTTAACCCTTGCTTATATCCAGATGTGCTCTTGAGGTTTTCCCAAACCATTGGCATGAACCTGTAATCCTTCAGCTAGGGATTCAAATGCCAGTTATCAGGTATTTTTCAAGACTGCAGTGGAACTTTATGAGGGTAAATGGGAAAGATTTCAGTGAAGGTCTGGATAGGTGTCCTTTTTTGTTTTTTAATTTTTAAAATAAATTTACATTTAGCCATCCCTGCAAGCTCTAACATCTTGGATGGGTCCGACACATAATAACTACTGCCAATTCATTGGAGCTGTTATATTAAGGATATCAGAAAGAATATATTCCAGGCAGAAGTGATCGGAGCGAGAGGCTATATTGAAATTTCCTCAACACCAGTGACCCAGAAGTAGCTGATGAACTACTCCATGAACTCAGTGCTGCACATAGACAAAAATGGACCGAAGCAACTGTGAATTTGGATTTCAAACGTTCCAGTAGAAAAACTTGGAGCCTGTTGAAAAAACTAGGTGCAAACCCACCTGTGCTCTGAGGAAATACGGAGGTAACACCAAACCAGGTAGCTGCCCAACTGGTATCCCTATCCAGAGCTTAAAGGATTGAGATTTTACAATCAGGATTTTTAAAAAAAGAACTCCAGATTTTGAAATGCACCTGCCCTTAAGACTGCAAGCTGTCAGGGGATTTCAGTGCTGATGAGATTTCCAAGGCACTGAAGGACATCAAGAGTGGAAAGGCATCAGACTTTGACTGCATCCATAATGAGTTCCTGATCAACAGTGACTTGCAAAGTTTCTTACTGGCATCATGAGAACAGGAAGACTTCCAGGATAATTCAAGAAAGAAAAAATAGTTGCTATTCTGAAACCTGGAAAACCAAAACATCTGGTGGAAAGTTACAGACCTATTTCCCTTCTGAGCTCCTATTATAAACTCCTTGATAGGCTAATCCTGGACAGAATCAATGACAGTTATCAATGAACATGTCCCTATAGAGCAGGAGTGGCCAAATTTACTTAACATAAAGAGCTGCATAGAATAAATATCAGATGTTTGAAAACTGCAAGACATGAATAAATATTACACATTTTTACTGGGAAATATGAAAATTTGCTTTTTATTAACGTTAAATGAGACTGCCAAAAATAATAACAAAAATGGTAAAAGCAGATATTGATAATGATATTTATTTGTCCAATGATATTTGTTTGCTAATGATATTTAGCTTCTCCAGCTGTCCTTCCGGGAGCCACACAATATTGAGCCACAGTCTGGCCACCCCTGCTATAGAGTGTTTTCATCCATCTGACTGCCACTTATGACAGTGAATAATGGTCTACTCCAGGGCTCGGTCCTTGCTCCAGTTCTTTTCGATCTATACATCTCTGATGTTCCTGAGATGATATCCAGGAAGTTTGCTTATGCCAGTGACATGGCGATTGTAGTAAGGCCCAGATCAACTGAAAGGACTGAGGAAATACTGACTAGGAACCTTGAAATTTTGGCTGACTACTACTATAAATGGCAGCTTATCCCATGCCCAGGAAAAACAGAATGTTTCTGTTTCCATCTCAATAACAATCTTGCCAAGCGTGAACTGAATGTCTACCTTAATGGCACCTGACTTACATACAATCATACACCTAAGTACCTTGGCATTACCCTGGATAGGACCTTGAGCTATAAACACTTTATGCCAATAAAGGCGAACTTGACTTGACTTGACTATAAACACCATCTTACCAAGGTAGGAGCAAAAGTATGCATGTGAAACAATATTCTCCAAAATGTATGTGGTACATATTGGGTTATGTCTGCTACAACACTTAGACTCATAGCTTTGGGACTGGCATATAGTACCTGCAAACTTGATGTCCAACTCAAGACAAATACGAACCATCAGCGGATGTATTAAACCCATTCTGACCTATTGACTACCCATGTTGTGCCACATCACTTCCCCACAACTCTGAAGACAAGATGTGCTTCTTTGTGAATATAGAAAGATAATTGAAAACAGAGAGTTGCCCATCCACAGACATGGGATATGGGAGCCTACACAGACTAAGATCCTGACACCCAGTAATAAGATCTGCACAAATCCTGCAATAACAAAATTTCAATCTATGGAATGAATGGTTGCAAACATGGATGCAATCAGTTCCACCTGATATTCATAACCAATGAGAGGCACACAGGATTTGACTTGCCATGTAAAGTATAGAAGATGGCTAATAGAATACAAACAGGCAGTTGTGCAGACCTGTTATTTAAATTGGGCAAAATGCCAAGACCCAATGCAATTTTGATGCAGCCTGCCAAACTATAGTGTCATGCTTTACAAGGAGATGTGAAGGAGCTCTTTGAACTCTCCCCAGCTACAACTGAGTGGATTGAAAATTTAGATATTAGTATTTAGGGGGATTGCCCAATTGGTCTGCATACCCACTGTATCAACTTGGTCACGTATTTTATATTATTATGTGCTTCCTGTGTGTAACTCTGCCATATGATTGATAATAATAATCTGTAGTTAATAAAGTCTTTCCAGTTTAAAGAAAGCATACTTGTGTTTCAAATACCTCCCCACACACATGGCCCTTGACGCGCCCTCCCATACACACAAGGGAAGGGATGAAGTAATTTGGAAACTCTGCCCTTTGCACATGATTAGAGGCAGTCTTTACTAATGTTCCCCAAACCACTGGTAAATGGGGGAGGCTGGATTTAGTTCGGAGTAGTGGTACCGAAGAACACACTTAAGACTCATGCAGACACACAAATCCAGGGCAGGGTTATGACTGGCTGTTCTTGGCTTGTCATTTGTTGTGCAAACTAGGAAAAACAAGGTGTGGTAGTTTGGCTGGCTCGAGCTTTGAGTCAGAGTGAGATCGCCCAAGATGCTTGCTGGTAATAACCCAGTCGATAACCTGCACTAGTCTCTCTCTCTCTCCCTATCTCTCTTTTTGCAAAGTTTATGGCAACCAAAAATTAAGTTTGTACATTTTTAAATCATTGTATCAGCCAGTTCAAGAAGAAGATAAAAACAATGTGCCTAGGAAGGGAGAAAAATGGATCTCCCAGTTCCTTCTATCTCTTCTTGGCATATTGAATTGTGAAAACCTCTTTGAGAGGGACAAAGAGGAGGGGGGGAAATCCTCTTCTTTCCAAAGAGAAGGAAGAAACATTGGAAACATCATTGAGTAAGAATTACAGAGGTGTACAATAATTGCCTGGCACTTCTATACACTCCAAAAGCGGTTTTGAGCTTTAAAACGAGCATATTGTCCAATTTATCATCTTCCTGTGTAGCTTTTTTACTTTTAGCAAGGGATATACATCATAACACTCAGCAAATTTTAGAAATGGGTACTCAACGTGGACAGATGGTGCTTTAGATGCCTGATGACTGGCTGACTTCGTTCAGAATGTGGCAATGTCGGGAGAGAAGAGTGCTTCTTGGGTTATTGTCTTTTTATCCAGGAACGGGCAGCATTATGAAGTAATAAGGAAGGAAGAAGTAATAAGGTGCTCTAGAGATGCACCCAGTAGGACAATCTAAGAAGAACACTGCTCCTTTTTCTCATTACGGAAAAGCTCGACAATTGACCCCTTAATGCCTATTGTATTTAGGTTGCCTTTCACATACTGGAAGCTAGTGTGCTTGGTGTGCACCACAGAGAGATAATTTCAAATTTCTCATCCCTGCTGTTTTTGACCTAAAAATCCCCAGTTGGATTTTTCGCTTCTCTCTCGTACAAATCAAACCCACAAATCTTTATTCTTATGCCACTTTCTCTTTCCCGGCACAGAAGATTCCTTGTAAAATGCACCTATTTTTCAATGTCATTTATGTCTTGATAAATCACCACTACACATTTATACATATATTCTATGTGTAATGATATTCTATGTGTAATGATGTACACATAAATATATATCATTGTAGTTATAAATTGCCTTTTAAAAGCATACAGTGTCCATATGCCACATAAATAAATTGACAAAACCAACAGTGACAAATTAGGGAACTGAAACCATGGGCAAAATGAATGAATGAATATTTAAATGATCAAAGTAGGGAATATTTGCATGTCATATCTTGCACCGCAGCTTTCAGCAAAACACTCCAACTTCCCACTCACTTAGGTACTTCATTTCCTGGTTATGACTAAATCCCTGACATTCTTTTTCAAAATGTGGGTTCAGTCAGGGAAGCGTACTACTCAGCATCCCATTTGTTTAGGGTTTTAAAATTTTTATTTCGTTTATGCCCTAATTTTCTCCCGAGTTGGGATCTAAAGCAGCTTACTTTGTTTTCCTTTTCTGCATTTTATCCTAACAACCACCCTGTGAGGGAGGTTAGGCTGAGAATGTGCAACTGACTCAGAGTCATCCAACAAGCTTCCATGGCAGAGGGGTGATTCAAAACTGGATGGGTGTCCTGGTTCTTAGTCCAACATTGTGACCACTGAACCATGCTGGTCCTGCCCCCCCCCCACATGGTCTTTCTCCCTCTATCCAATAAAGATGCCAAAGATCTAACATGAGTTAAACTGCGCTTAATTAACAGCTGATCTGTGCCTCATTTATCAGCCCTGTGACACACATACAGACACAGAACACTAAGGGACGGTCATTCCCTGTTTCGTGTGTTGTATATTTGTTTATGTTTTTGTCTGCTTTTTCCATAGTCTGCTTTTTGGGTGGCTGTGCAGATTTGCTTGTGTTGTCCACTCATGTTGTATTTTTATATGTAATTTAGATGGGATTTAGGTATAGAAATTTATATGCATTGATAGAGATGCTGCAGACCTGAACTACGAATCGCTCTACTTATTTACAAGGGAGCTGAGCCCTCATTGGATTGCCTCATATTTTTTGTCCAAAGTTGATATCAGATATCACATTGAGCAAATACTGCACCAGAGTGGTAGCTTTTGCACCTGTGCAGTTGGAGAACTTTCTGTATCACAAATAAAGACTCTAAGGTTATTCATGATCGAGCTCAGATTACTCAAAGTTTACCTTTCCTTTCAGCTTGCACAGTCAGGATGTATCATTTAAATGCCCAACAGTGGAGGGGCTTTAAAAAAACCCATAGTAATAAACATGCATCTTAAAAACCATCACAACCAAACAAAAAATCACTAAAACAATTAAAACCAAGCTCAAATGGTGGTGGAAAGTGCTGTCAAGTCGCAGCTGATTTATGGAGACCCTGGATGGTTTTCTAAGCCAGAGTCATTCACAGATCTCTCTAAGCTGTGGAGTCTTGTGAGCAAAAATTCTATTTTGTGAGCTACTGACATTAAAGTTGTGAGCGAGCGATTATAAATTAGTTTGCTCTGTAGTCATCCTTCCTGAGTGATAAAAAAAATGTGTGAGCCGGAGGCTAAAAAACTGTGAGCTAGCTCACACTGACTCAGCTTTAGAGAGAACACTGAATTGGCAACCCTATAGGGTTTTTAAGACAAAGGATGTTCAGATGTGGTTTGCCATTGCCTGCCTTTGTGTAGTGACACTGGAATTGCTCAGTGATCTCCCATCCAGCTACTAAACAGGGCCACCCCTGCTTAGCAACCAAGAATTGACGAGTTCTGGCTCGTATAGGCCATCCAAGTCAGGACAAGCTTAAATGCATATATAAAAGCATTGAAAACTGCAATTAAAACATAGGGCAGGAAGAAGGGATTCTAACTTAACTTATGTTAACTTGGAATCACTTACAAATGAAACTGAAAAAACATTTTGTGGTGATAGCAAATGCTGTCAAGTCGTAGCTGACTTATGGAGACCCCAAAGCACTTCCAAGATAAGAAACAGAGGTTTGCCATTGCATCATTCTTTGGAGTGACCTGAGACTTCCTTAGTGGTTTCCCACCCAAGTTCTAACCAGGGCTGACCTTGCTTAGCTTCTGAGATGACAAGATTGGGCCAACCTGAACCATCTAGGGGCACTTTCACACACACTAAATAATGCACTCTCAATCCATTTTCAATGCACGTTGCAACTGGATTTTACTATGTGGAATGACAAAATCCACTTGCCAACAGTCACTGAAGCGGACTGAAACTGCATTATTAAGCATGTGCAAAAGTGTAGTCAGGGCAGAAAACCTTTCCCCACATTTTGATTAAAATTTGGCAAGAGGTAAGATAAATTTCAGATGGGATACATGGCACCAGTTGATTGAAATCTCTGCCCGTTTCAACTACTATTAACCACCATGGGGGTTATTTTTTTACTTCATTTACACCCCAACTTCCTCAGAGCAGCAGTATATATCATTCCCATCTCCTCCATTTCATCCTCACAACTATCCTATGAGATAAGTTAGGCTGGGAGCCTGTGACTGGCCCAGCATCACCCAGCAAGCTTTCACAGCAGAGTGAGGATTGGAACCTGAATCTCCCAGAACCTGGTTCAACACTCTAACCACATGTCTTGCACCTGCCTTTTATTCCTATCAAGTCTATTAGCAGCTGGGGACAAGTTATTTGGGAAAAGGGTTTGCAGTTATGGGTGAGAGGGTTAAATACTCCTCTGATACTGGTGAGCTGAGCCAGTCCCACTCTCCCTTTGGAATTTTTAGACTTTAAAAATAACATTGTTACAACCCATAATGGGTCTTCTACAATAGTCTGGACTGTTGGAATATGCAAGGTCTATAGTACAGCCTCATGAAGATCTGAAGATCATCCTACAGGGGGATGGCTGAAGGACTAGTAGTTAACATAGCTAGATTAGGGACTGCCCACAATTTCAAATTATGTCCTTGTGATCTCATGATTGGCTCTTCTGGAGACTTTCTTCTCCTGCAGAGCTTCCTTCTTCTTGTTGTTCCTCCTTCAGCAGTTAGGTTAGACAGTTAAAGTTCTCTCTTTTCTATGTTCTGTATCAGTTTGTTCTTTTTAAATAAACCTACTTATTTTTCTCTAAACAGTCATTGCTCCACTAACTTTGCATATTTAAACTCTGCCAACAGGACTCTGGGCCCAGTGTGAGCATCACTGTGAAAAAGGGAAAAGTTTACAGAAGCCCTGGTCATATGGGTCAGAAAATGCAGGGGGGGAGGCATGGCAGTTCGCCCTGGAGCAAAATAAGGCATGGTAGCCCGATCACATGGGCCACTGGGTTGCCACGCTCCAGCTCCAAGTGCTGATCACACCACACTGCTGCAGCATGGCAAAAAGCGGCGCAGTAGACCACGCAAGCCACGCTGTTGCGAAGTGCACATGTGCTGTTGGGGGGGGGGCGGGTCGCTGCCGGTGTCTTGCATATGTGCATGCCTCATTCAGCATTGGTGCGCATCCCATGGAAACTTACAACATCCAGAAACCCCAGGACATGGGCCAGCATCAGAAGCCGTGGGATACTGGCACTCCCGCAATCAGACGCCGGCCTTTGCCCCGGGGTTTCCGGAAACTAGTACTTCGACCCTAGTAGTTTTTTACTCTGTGTTTTCGAAGGGAAGCCGTGAGTTGGCCATGGGAGTGCTACGCCTCCCAGATGTGCTCATATGATTGTGCACAGAAAGTCCGCAGGGCTCCTGTGCCTTCAGCGGGGCAAATGCTCTGTGTGAACGGGGCCATAGTTCAGTAGGCAAAAAGAAGAAACTGCAAAATGGTTGCTTCCTGCATAGCTCAGCACAGCTACCTACCGGATAGGCTGATAGACATGAATTATCTCATTTGGACAGAGAGTAAAGAGCCATTTACTCCAGATGGGACTCTGGTACATTATTACAGACTCCCGGCCAAAAGAACTCAGCAAAGCAGAAATCCTGGGACAAGGACAATGAGAAAGCAAGAGATACTCTAATAAGGAGGTTTATCTGATAGAGACATTCTGAGAGTTATTCAGCAAAAGCAGTCTGGAATGAACTTGAAAGACTATGTTAATTCTTCTCTAAAGAGCCAATTTTACAAAATAAACTGTTTAGCACAAGAATACTTGAGGAGAGCAAACTGAGATAGCATGTAGATCAGATGCTTGCTCTGTGTCAAGAGCTAAGAAGTGCTGGCAAAAAAATATAGATCAGGATTTGGTTGTTTTGATTTTGGTTAGCCTACCCAAGAGTTATGAGAAACCTCTCTCTCTCAAGTGTAATTAATGAACTGAAGCAGGCATTCAAACACAAACAATTTGAGGAGCCTAACAGAAAGACTGAACACAATCTTGACCAAATCACTTTATGCATAAATAATAAAAGTAAAGTAACTTGTTACTCATGTGGAAAACAAGGGCATATTAAAAAGGACTGCAGTACTTTGAAACAGAGAGGTGCCCCTCCAAAACAAATGAGGGAGAATTTGGAACAACCACCCCTAAAGAATGCTTCATATTAACCAAAGGTGCAACAACAACAACAAAAGGTTCTTACATGTGCTCAATGCACATGAGTGGACATAGAGAATTCTTTGAAACTCTAAATGGAAAGAGAAAGGAAACACTGAGTATGGCTGATGGATGGTTTGTTATAGCAGAAGGGATATGATCTGGAAACATAAAATGCAGACTCCCAGATGGTTTAAATCAGATAAATCTTTGTTGAGAACTGTTTATATGTACCACAACTAGCAAATAATTTAATTTCAGTGAGAGTGCTTGCTAAACAAGGCATGGTGACCTCATTTGGGGGAAATGCCTGATTAAACAAAATGGAAAGCTGATTGCAACAGGGAGAGTGCATGAAGATTTGTACTCTATAGATACATGCACACAAAGTGCAAACTTGATCAAAAGTTGCAACCGTAAGAAATGCTCCTGGATGTGGCATAGAAGATTAGTCCATAGAGACAATAATGGTATTGCCCAACTTGAGAACCAAAATCTAACAAAGAGCACACAAATAAATAAATGCACATTTGAAAATAATTGCATATATTGCATTCAAGCAAAAGGGACAAGACCAAGTTTTAGCAAATATCATGAACCAAGCCAAAGAAAGCGCCCTCTAGAGCTCATTCACAACAATGTTTGTGGTGCAATGTGACCCCTAGCGGAATCAAGTACATCTTAATTTTTATTGATGATTTCTCCAAATATAGTCACCTACTTGATCAGGAAGAAGACTGAAACATTTGAAAACCTGAAAGAATATTTCACAATCATTAGCCAAGTTCCAGAGGAAACTGCTGTCGATCTGAACTGACAATGGAGGAGAGTATATTGGACATGACATAAAAAGGTATAGCTCACCAACTCACCACTCGATACTCTCCAGAATAAAATGATGTAGCTGAGAGAAAGAACCAATCTTTGACAGAAATGTGTAGTCAGAGAATTTGGTTGGTGGGGCAGGGGTTGGGGTACTGGAGCCTAAACCTACTTATTTTTCTCAAAATAGTCAGTGCTCCACTTCCTTTGCATACATATCTCTGCCAACAAGAACCTCACACAGTTTTGAACAATGAGATGAATGTGTTCCTTGGGAGCATTCTTCTGGCATACTTGGTGTGACAGACAGTCTCGGTTCTACCTCCTACCAATGAGACCTGATGGAATGTTGAGAGCAGGAGACTGGAAAACAGTAGCTGAAAAATTACAGGGATTAGCAGCAGAGAGAGAGGCTGACAGCTTAAGGGCTGATGAGAAAAGGATTTTTCTGACTGGGGGGAACTGTATAGAAGAGCTGCTTGAAACAGGCTGACAATCGTAAATTTGTAACTAGAGGATCCCAGTTGTATGTATAGGACCTCAATTCAAAAGTTCAATGGAAGTAATATGTTTCTTAGACTTTACTTTCCTCAGTGTTTTCTTCTTATAAATAAAAATTTCTTGTTTTGATTAACCCTGTGGGCTACATGTATAAGGGGAAGAAGCACACACACACACAAAATATAATATCTCAATCTACATACATATATTATAAGTTATGAATGAGTGGTAGCAAAGAGTGATTGGAATAGTGTTTGAGTCCAAGTCCCAATAGCTCTGTGTGGGTGAGGCCTGATTATTAAAAGGGGCTGGGCTACCCTATCTCTGATGTCTCTGGAGTGTGAGAGAGGACCTGAGGTGTGAAATGGTCCTGACCTATAGATTTTTAAAGAGACAAGAAAGGTGGCAAGGTTGACATCCTGCCGTATGCATAACCCATAACCTGAAGAAGAGAGGTTGCAGAGGGTGGTAGGCATTCTGTGTGAGTGGACAAGAGGCATCACACTTGGGAATGTGACTTTTATGGAATTTCACTGTGGGTTGTGAGGGATGGGGAGAGAGAAAACCCTACCGAAACATCCCATACCATGGACTGCCACTTCCAAGTACCTGCTTTTCAAAGCAGATGCCTTGGCTAGTTCCAAGCAAATAGGCAGAAACACTGCCCCCCCCCCCGGGATCCAGTCTCCCTGCATTTACATATCAAGATTCTTAATCTTAGACCCCAGCTTTGTTGTCCCCGTAGCTACAGTCTATGACCTGACTACATGCAGTTTCATGAAGGTTACACAAAGTCATTGTTTCCAGGGCAACCACAGCTTCATTGACACAAGCAATTTGTTAGCCATGAAGTTAAGATGTCCTGTTCATTGAAACCTGAATTATGCATAAACTCTGCTGAGTTACAGGCCCTGCTAAAAGGGAAGCCAGAAAGAATTTATATGTGGTCATCGGTAAAGTAGGAATGAGAAGAAGAGAAGAAGAAGAGATTGGATTTATACCCCGCCCTTCACTTGCAGTCTCAGAGCGGCTTACAAACTCCTTTCCCTTCCCCTCCCCACAACAGACACCCTGTGAAGTAGGTGGGGCTGAGAGAGCTCTAATACAACTGCTCTTTCAAGAACAGCTGTGCCAGAGCTTGTGACTGACCCAAGGTCACATCAGCAGGTGCAAGTGGAGGAGTGGGGATCCAAACCTGGTTCTCCCAGATTAGAGTCCGCACACTTAACCACAACACCAGTTCTCTTTTTTTCATTTCTTCTTATGTTACTTTCTAATTGTTTTGAATGAAAATTGGGTCATACATGGATCCATTCTCTTAATGGTGGTTCTTTCCCTTAGTGAAAGCAGAATCCAAATTGACACAAGAGGTGTTAGGGTCATGAGGCAGGCAATGGCAAACCACCTCTGAACATCTCTTGCCCTGAAAACTCCACCGGGGTTGCTGTCAATCAGCTGTGACTTGACGGGGGGTGGGGGGTGGGAATGCTTCATGGCAGGTAGAAAAAGGTGAAGGGTAGTAGGTAGTTACATTAGAAATGAGATCAATTAAAATATAGCCATTTTAAGACCAAAGCGACAGCCAACACACAACTACAAATGCTACTTTAAAAAAAGCCTGAGATGAAAGTACTGTGTCTTGTTCTACGTGACAGCTCAGTAGCCAACACTCTTATTATTATAAAGTCCAGTCATTGATCACAAATTCATCACAATGATAACTTCCCCAATACATTGTTTTATTGTCCAGTAACTGTTCCTTGGGCCTTTATTTCTGTTTTTTCCCCCTTTGCTTTTCCGTTTCTTCTGTAGTCGTAGAATTCATGATTTAGAAATGTCCCTTTATGTTTAATAGTGTTAGGAAATTGATGGGTTGAGGATTTGTCCTAAGATCACAAGGCCTCAGTTCTGGGGCAAAGGTGTGCAAGATGCTTGAGTTGCGCTTCATATGTTAACTTGTTTTTAGCCATTTCTCTTTCTGGTAATCTTTATCAGTGGACTCAGTCCATTTTGTTGGCCTTAGAGCCAGTTCATTTCAGGCAGAAGGGCTATGCTTGTTCAGTGTTCCCAAGGGAGAGACTACAGGGACTTTGCAAGCTCAAATAATAAACAAAATATATAGTCTTCAATGACAATACTGACTCACAGAAAAATCATTATATATTAAGAGATTCTGAAATATCCCAAGGTATAGCAATGTTCCTTTTCAGATTTTCCAAAAGCCACACAAAACTCATAAAATCCCTTTTCTGTATAACATCTGAGTTCAAAGAGTTCTCTAACTGAGTCACCTCAGTTGTTGCTTGTTATCCATTCTTGTGTTTCTACTGGAAAGAAAGCAGGCTTTTCCATTTCACCTCATTGCTACCTGGTTGAGAATTCACTTGTTGAGTGCAGTCATAGCAAGGTGTAAACAAAATGACAGAAAGAAATGCTGTCACCATTTATGAGTCGTGAAGTTAATAGAAATGGATGGAAAAGTCAAAGTTGTCATCTGTAGCTTAATCACCTCTAATTGAAGTGAACTACAATTATTTTCCAGTGGAGAGGAGCTACCATGCCTACATTATTTTTCTCCTGCTTCTCCCTTCCTTCCTGTCAGTGACTTTTATATTTTTTGCCTGTGAAAGTGGAAAGAGGGGGCAAACTAATCATGCTATGCTTGTTTGGCCAAACCACCAAAGGGAGGCTGATTCTAGCAGCCCAATCATTGTAACGAAATGTTTAAGGTGGCTCACAGCGGTGATCAAACAAATGTAATCAAAAAGCAATAAAACAATCTAATAACTAGGCATGGATAAATGCACTTTTTTGGTTATTTGTTTCCATAAGCTGGTTCTTTAACTGGGTTCAGTAAGCCATTTCTGTTGCTGGCATTGCTGGCAGGGAAAGAAGTGATGAAGATCTTGTTGATTTGCTGGCAGTAGGCTAGTAGCTGTTGAGTTCCACCTGGGCTGAGTTTTGTATTCCTCTCCTTGCAGGTACTTAAAGCCTGATCAGAGCCAGAGGTATGGGCTCTTGGGTGTAACTTAGTGATGGAAGCCAAAGAGCTGCTGGTCCGTGGCTTTTAGCTTGGGGCTCACAGCCTGGTTTCTGTGTGGGCATCCTCTACAATCGGGACTAGCCCAGAATCTGCTGCAGGTGTTAATTTTTTCCCTTTTCCAGTAATATTTTTGTGATGTTGTAGGCTCTTAGAGCTCCCAGGAGCACTTGCTTAATTGTGGTCTCTCTGTCCCTCATCCTTTCCTAATATATCTTCACAACAGAGTTTAACCGATCAAACTGTTATGGCTCCTCATCAGGAAAAACACTGCTTTTAGTGCTACCAGGCCAAGCCAGAGGGGTTGGGGGTGAGGACATGGAGGGGCAACATCTGCTGCATTGCTGTGTCACTTCTGGAAAAACCCAGAAGTGAATCTGGGTAGCTCTAGACATTTCCAAAAACTCTAAGGAAACCTGGTGGGCAACACAGGTCACTAGCTGGAGGCCTCCCATCTTAGTAGGAGGCCTAGCAAACCCACCTATACTCTAGTAATAAGCCAAGATACATTTAAATGGTATTACTAATTAGGGTTGCCAGCCTTCAGGTGAGGCCTGGAAAGCTCCCAGAATTACAGTGGATTTCTGGATTACATATATCAGTTCCCCTGGAGAAAATGGCTGCTTTGGAGGGTACTGTACGGCATTATAAACATTATACTTTTCAGTATCTAAACCCTCCCGTCTCCGGGCTCCATCCCTAAATCTCCAGAAATTTTTCCACTCAGAGTTGCCAACCCTAAATTCTGACCTTGATTATTATATGAAATTACTAGGTGATTTCATCTGGGGATTATAGTTTGGGTGTCATCAGTATGCAAATGAATCCCATTTCTGCTTCTTATTTCCTAATGTGTAGATGTAGCTAAAGATTCTTTGAACATGTTCAGGTATTATGAGTTGGATGATTGTGAACTGGTCTAAACTCAGTCCAGAGAAAATGGAGGTACTGATTGCTGGGGGGCAGGAAGGGCCTTGGAGCTGGTAGTTTGTCTGTTCTGGTCATCTGTAAGGAACAAATTCATACTGCCACAGCTCCTGGGTGACCATCCATGAAACAAAATATTGTTCAGAAGGACACCCAGGAAGATCAAAACTACACATTATGTTTGGGGTTCATAACTGAATCTTCTGATATTTATTTTAATAGCTAAAAGAAGAGGAGAAGAAGAAGAAGAAGAAGAAGAAGAAGAAGAAGAAGAAGAGAAGAGATTGGATTTATACCCCGCCCTTCACTACCCAAAGGAGTCTCAGAGTGGCTTACAAACTCCTTTCTCTTCCCCTCCCCACAACAGACACCCTGTGAGGTAGGTGGGGCTGAGAGAGCTCTGACAGAAACTGCGCTTTTTTTTCCAGAACAGCCATACCAGAACTATAGCTTGCCCAAGGTCATCCAGCAGGTACAAGTGGAGGAGTGGGGAATCAAACCCAGTTCTCCCAGATTAGAGTCTGCGCACTTAAACACTACACCAAACTGACACCAAAACAGCTTCATGGGGGGGATGGTAGTTGGAGTTAAAGTAAATCCCTTTTCCCTACACCATTTTCTGGGGGGGGAAATCTACCTGAAGCTATTATTTAGCGCTAGTAAAGGAAAAGTCAGGCAACTATATTATACCAGTCTGGGCTAATGCCAGCTCAGGGGGATGGAATTTAACCCCTTCTGCCAGGGTACCTTGGCCCCAATCACAATCCACTCCCAGCAGATGATCCAATCACAGATTTTTAACATGACATGCAATTAACTGCCATCCCAAGCACTGTCTCTAAGCCCTTCTGATGAGTTCATGCTGCAGTGATGCAAGGCATGACTTACACAGCTACATGCCAACCAAGGAGTGATGCCTGGAAAGTAAGGTAGAGACAGACATCCCCTCATACCACTGTTGCAATGCCATCATGAAGATTATGAGCATCTGCATAGCACAGCAGGTCAGACAACTGGACTAACTGCCATTTTGAAAAAGAACTAAGTAGGCTAAATAGCAGCCTAAATAGCCTACCTGAGCCTGTGCTTGTCAGAGCTCGGGAGCTAAGCAGGGTTGGCCATGGTCATTACTTGGATGGGAGAACACAAAGGAACACCAGGGTTGCTGTGCAGAGGAAGGCAACGGCAAACTACCCCTGTTCATGGAACTCTCTGTGGATGAGTTGGTACATGGAACTCTTGCTTGCAACTCAGTGGCACAATCTTTTCCTTCCAGCAGGCTAAAGTGTAGGTGTTCCAATTTCCAGTTACTGTAGTCTCATGTAGTGATCTGGAGGGATGGCAGTGCATCATGTCTCAGCATCATACTCTATCATAGGTGATCAGATTATTTAATAAAGACAATGCCATATAGTAGTAAGAGTTTCACAGTTATGGCTCACATGTGTTCAACCACAGCTGGGAAGGGGGGGAACATTACATTCTGATTCCAAATAAAGAAAGAATGTTGAGTTACAGAATCTTTCTCCTTTACATACAAATTTTGATATTTTTTTTTAAAATATTTTGATTAAATTTTGATCTTCCCACCCTCTTCAAACTCACCCCTAAGCATTGTTTTTATATTTAGGAGGAGTAATTTCCGCTCTGCATGAAATCACCCTCCTGCAAATGTTTATACCTGAAACAAACACTTTGTCACTGTTCTTTGCTCTGTTTTGACAATAAAATCTGTGGTGACCATTCCAAGGCTCTGAATTTCTCACCACATATTTAATTTGCTCTCCAGATACAATAATCAAAAGCATAGCTAATTCCACCATTGTGAGATGTGTCAATTTGATTGTAATCTATGGAGACAGTGCCCTGCCTTACCAGTTTATTACAAAAACACAGCATTTCCCTCTATTTGATGCATAAACATAAAGGAAATAATGGTCACTCAGAGAATCCAGTGTGGTGACACATACATGGCTTTGTCTGATTGTTTTCTACCTTCTGCGACTGCATTCCGGGTGATTTACAATTCACAGTAGCTGTCTGTCAAAGTGTTCTTCAGTCTTTCCAGATCTGGGGCCCACATTTAACCCCCCCCAGGTGGCAGAACAGGATCCATAATGTTGCAAGCACATGACAACCAAATGGCAATTGGTTCCCAGCCAACCACTTGAAGGGTCCTAACCAACTCACATCTCCTTGAGATGCAGTCAAGTAGAGGGAAGAAGTTGAACAGCAGTTGGTTCTACAGGCCAGCCAATGGATTGACTATTTTTTAATTTTCTACTCTTTCTGTTTCCTTGCCTCAAATTTCCCCTATTAAATTCACATTTTGCAGTACATTATTATTTTTTTTTAATCAAAACCCTCCTAAAAAGGAGAGGAATTTATTCTTTTTATAAATAGAAAAAGGTAGGGTATATAGAGGGATAAAGAAAAGAGCGGAGTGAGTATTCTGTTAATAAAGGTTAGTTTAGATCAATATAGATACAGTTTTTGGCAATCTCCGTGATTTGAGAGTCTTCTTTTCATCTAACCAAAATTCTAAATAACTCTGTTAATGAGGTTAGTAATGTCCTTTGGGGTTAATTATTAGTCATCTCCTTTTTGACGTTTCCCGAACAGTTATTTCTTAGGTTGTCTTCCTTTGGTATCCCTCAAGTTATAGGATGGGCCACCTTTGATTTTCACTTCTCCCGCTCCGGCACCTCCCTCCTCTGGGCCGCTGTCATCTTCACTTGCAGTACATTATTTTGATAGGTAAATGAAATAAAAGCAGCACATGAAATGGTAACAAGACAGTGTAAACAAAACAAGCAAACTGGGAACAGCAGCAACCAAACTGACAGAGAGTGAAATATGGAAATGAAAAGAAACAACAATGCAAAAAGAGGGTTTTTTTACCCCCTTGTTTAAAGAACCAACTTGAATTAAAAAAAAGTTTCCAAATGGTCTCCAGCACAAATCTTAAAAGAAGTACAGAGTTGAACAATCAACTCCCCTACAATACAGAACAACTGGAACCAATATAGAACCATCCTAAACATTCAAATATGGAACAGCACCACCCACTGGTAGGGAAAGTTATATTACAGTACGTGGACATTGTAATTTTACCCATCATGTCATTCCCACCTCTATCTGATGAAGAGAGGTTGCATGAAAAGGAATTTTGGAGGATCAGCTCTTCTGTATGCTACTTTCCCCACACAACTGCAGCTACAAGACCCCTTCACATACAGGATTTTTAAACATATGAACTAGGGATAGGTAATCCTATGTGATGCTGTGTGTTTGTGCGTTTCTGCCCAGGAGTTAAGAGTGCAGGGAGAGGCCCTCCTGACTATTCCACCAATCAAATAAGCTCATCTTCTGGGCACATAAGAGAGGGCCTTTTCAGTGGCAGCCCCACAACTCTGGAACAATCTCCTCAGGAAGGTGTGCCTGTCCCCGTCCCCCCCTTCAGGAGGCAGTTGAAGACAGTTTTATTTAGGGTTGCATTTCATTTGTAACTGGAGATTTTAAATTGTGATCTTTTATTTTTTAAAAATAGTGTTTTCTTTATACTGTAAGCTGCCTTGAGCTCCACAAGGTAGAAAGGTAGCTAACAATTGTGTCCAATCAATCAATGAACGGATGAATAAAATTTTCCAGCAAGGTTTTCTATGTGTGTGTGGCTGTGCAATTTCAAATCACCACATCATTACTAAGAAATACACAGCTCAGAGATGTCTGCTTCCTGACATTGGTTTGTGAGAAAGCTGTTTGGTGCTGGAACTCTTTGAAAATGAATAAGACTGAATATTTTCCATTGCCCTGAGCAGCCCTGCCAACTGGATGGGTGTAAATGGAGGGGTGCTTAAAGCCTCCCTGCCTGTCTGTAGCAGCCTTTTGGCTAGCACAGCTGTCCAACATGCCCTCCCTTCATATTGCGGAGTAGAAGGAGCAGGTTGCTTTAGAGCTGGGCAAGGATTTTGAGGGTTTTTCTCAAATTGACTAACAGAAGGGCCTTTTTCACCTGCTTCACACCAGAGTGATGTGGGATATGTTTATTAAATAGGCCTGGTTAGGCCTTGGCTAAGGTGGCTGCAGGATTAGTGCACAAGGGTAGCTCTTGAAGTTACAAGAGCAGTAAACACCTTATGGCATCTAAGGACAGAGAGGGCTAACCAAATCAGGCACTTGGGGCTGTCCAGACCAAGGACTTGGGGGGACACTCTTTTGATGCTGGCCATTCAGGCCTGAACCACCATGCTGTCCAATGTAGAACAATGGCATTGAAGGGCAGCATCTCTTGGCACTAGGGCTTCCCATTGCCCTGTTGGGGAAGAAGGATCCCCCACCACCAGCAGGCACTCCCCATCATTCAACTGGTTTGCACAGAAAATATAGCCAGGAAACTATTGGAGGATCCAGTGTGCAACATTCCAACATACCAACATAACACCCCATGCTGTCAGAAATGATGCCAGTGCATCATCACCAGGGATGCTCTAGCATTTGGGCAAAACTATATGGTTTAACTGGCTGGTGTGCTGATGTCACTTTGGGGCACTTGGGGAGTGACATTAGTGTGTTGCCAGTGATGTCATTATATCACTGGTGAGCCACCCCCCAGTCCCATGCCCCCACAGGTTGCCAGTCCATGCCTGGCAACCCTATTTGGCCCAGTTTGTTGTACAGGCAGGGATAAGTGAAGAACGGCTACTTTATTGCTCTGAGATTTGAGGCGGGATGGGATTGCTCCAATGCTGGTGACCTCATAAAGTAGTTTCTTAAGGAAGCATTTAGCATGGACTATTGGCTGGATAGCTGCTATTGGAACATGCTTGCAATTTCCTGGAAGATCAGAATTATGTGTTCTCAGAGTCATCATGGCATGCATGATTTAAAAGCAGCAGCATTTCAAGCAGATGTGCTGTTTCTGCACCTGCACCATCAATGGCTGTTATCAGTTGGAAGCATCCCTCTGTTCTGTTTTAGAGAAATGAGATGGCAAAGAGTTAAGAATATGCACTCTTTTTTTCAGCCCTCTGCTCTTGTTTTCACATCTCCTGCAATACTTTCATGTCTGTTTTGCCTATTATGTTTGCCTATTATGCTTGTTTTGCCTATTATGGGCTCAAAATGGAAGGACTTTTTGATTGCTGGTTTCCGCTTGCGCATGCATGCACACCACCCTCTTCATTATAGCTCTTATCTGCCATTGACCTTTTGCAGCATCATAACATTGCTTTTAAAGGCCTTTTGCTGGCACATTTCAGCAAAGCTTCAGGAAGCTTCCTTATCCATGTGATGTAAGCTATGCTGCTGAACCTTTTGATGCATCATTTTGAAATCCTACAAGCCAGCCTGGCTCTGTGCCTGGATGGCAGACCTTAAAGCAAGTTCAGCTTCCTGGAGGAAGTGGCGCGAGGATGATCCAACAGGTAGTTACATAGATCAACCACAGATTCATCACATATCTAAGAGATCTAGTAATTCTCCCAGAGTTCAGTCTTTCTGCATAAGAAGTTAGCCAGGTAGCCTTTGGATACTGCAGGCATAAAATGAGCCATTCATGAATTCTGTTGCACACACTGCCTTAGAGGGAGAAAAGCCCATTTTTTTGAAAAGTAATTTCTAAATCTAGTAAATAAATACAGGAACAGACACCTAGTCTTCTATCAATTGTGTTGCTTTGAGACCCTAGTTCTTCCAAGGTTTATCAAAGTCTGAACATGAGCATCTTCTGGAAACTCTCCCAACATCCCTTTGTTTCCACCAAACACAAACACTAGGGATTCCACTCCCCAAAGGTCCCTGAACATTCATTTTCACAATATAGTGATATCTGCAAACGCTTCCTTGGGCTGTCAGCTTAATGGGAATTAGGAGACTCTCTAATATCACAATGAAGAGCCACATTCTAATATGATATCTAGTATTTCCAATAGTTTGGTAAAGGTAAAGGTTCCCTTGCTCGAAAGCCAGTTGAATCCGACTCTAGGGTTGCGGTGCTCATCTCCGTTTCAAAGCCGAAGAGCCAGCGTTGTCCAAAGACGTTTCCGTGGTCATGTGGCCGGCATGACTAAACACCAAGGCGCACGGAACGCTGTTACCTTCCCACCAAAGTGGTCCCTATTTATCTACTTGCAATTTCTTGCTTTCGAACTGCTAGGTTGGCAGGAGCTGGAGCTAGAGACAGGAGCTCACCCCGTCATGCGGCACCCGGGTCTCGAACTGCTGAACTACTGACCTTCCACAGCCTGCAGTTCAGCGTCTTAACCAGAATCTAGGTTTAAGACAGATATTTATTTGGTTTCTGTTTTTTTGCTATTTGAATACATAGCCCGACTTCTCTGCTGAAATACAGATTGTAAGTCTAGTAAATGAACACAGGAATATGCCTAATGGACATCTATTCCTTCCCCTTTCATCAACTGTGTGATGGAATCTTTACCCGATGTAACTATTGCCTACTGCATTCAACATGGAATTCACTGCAAGGACCAATGGCTTGTTTCCCATCTGAAATGACTGATGTAGCTGATGAAAAAGCTACACCTGTAGAATTATCCTGAATGTTGTGTTTACATACTTTGCTGAATTCTGTAGTCCTTTTGATCAAGCAAAAGATATTCAGACCAAACACCGCTTGTCTCTCCTGTCTGACTACATTACCTCTGGCAAGCAACTCTGCATGAGTAGTGGGGGAGGACTTGACACCTGTGTCTTTCTATTCATAATGCAAGATAGAATATGAAACAAAAATTAGCTTTCTGGAGAGAGTGTATGCAAAATGGGCCTGCTTTAATTTTAATCTGCTTAACCTCCATTATTCATGCCACGTAAATTTCTGGTATGTCATGCTTAACAATATCACTGCCTATCTGAATTTTTGACTGGCCCCTGTTGGGCTATCTAGTTTTATCTCGTTCACATGCTGAGGAGCATTGAATTGCCTATTACACTGGAGTTAACACAGAGTTACAAGCAGATTGATGGCTTCTGTGTCCTAGTGTAGTTCTGGTGTAGAATGTTAGCTGCATAAATTATGGGAATATCTCCAGTCACTTATAGATTCTCTCCTTTATTCTTTCCATCCATCTTCTGTGTGTAGGACTAGACAGTTAAGTGAAAGAAGGAGCAGGCTTATGACAAACCTAGCCAAAATGTACAGAATTGTGCTGTTTGGGGGTCCCCTGGAACTCCAGCTGCTTGGCAGTTGACACACCTCCGCATGTTTTAGTACAGAGCATCCCCACAAGGTGAATTAAAATAAAGATGAAAAGGTGAATTAAAATAAGGATGAAAAAAGGCTCTATAAATCAATTATTATTGCTGCTGAAACCACCTGCAAACTGTTGGCGCTTGTTTTCAGAGCCCACCATCATTCTGCTGTCAAATCGATCTCGGTTTCATTAGCAGAGCTGGCACCGTCTATGCTGGCATCATCCATTAACGGCATAAATTACAGAGATGGTAATTGTAAGCAATGTCTTCATTTTGTCAACACCATACCAGAGCATCGATAATACCCTTCATGTACTTTCAGAACTGCCTCAGCTAGAGGACCACCCAGCTTCTGCTCCCCTCGACAACCTTAGCAGTCACTATGGTGGAAAAGCTGTGTCTGGATTGTATCAACAGCAGGTGGAGCTCACAGGATGTTCCATGCAAAAAACATCCCTAAACTGAATTGGGATACATGGGAAACGCCAATACACCCTGTCAAAAAATCCATCAACCCTGTTTTTCTCCCAAACTTCCTCAAGGACTTTAAGGTAGCATATAAAGCAATCCTCTCCTCTACTTTACATTCACAGCACCCCTGCTGGGTAGGCTGAAAGAGAATGTCTAGGGCAAGGTCACTCACTGAGCTTCATAGCTCTGTGAGGACTGGAATCCAGGTCTCCCCTTTCTTTGTAAGACACTTTGATCATTGGCTGTCCTGTCCTGAGCATCCAAACCTGGTTAGCCATTTGACTGCTCAGAGTGACCAATCCAATAGTGTGAAATATTGCTCAAGTATTCTTAAAAAAAACCACTAGCTTTATTATGGCAACAGAAAGAGACTTTAATCATCAGTAGTCATGATGCTTATGCTTATTACAAAAAAATACTGTAGTTAACGTTTCAGCAAAGAAACTGACTTCCTAAAAGTTGCAATGAGTTATGCTAACTTTTCATAGTGTTTGACAAAGTTTCTAAAAATGTGAACAGTTCTCCAAATGATTGTTCTCTTTGGCTTTTAATCTGGAATCTTGGGGTCAGGCAACAGTTTCAATATTTTGGTTCTAAAAAAAGAAAAATAAATTAAAACAAAAATGAAAGAAAATAATTGGAAATAACAAAACCCAGTTTTTAAAAGTATAGAGTCATAGAACCACAGAGTTGGAAGGGGCCATACAGGCCATCTAGTCCAACCCCCTGCTCAAGGCAGGATCAGCCTAGAGAGTCCCTGACATGTGTTTGTCCAGCTGCTGCTTAAAGTAGCTGTGTTGAGGTGACCATGAGCCTCTTCTCCCTGTTTGCCTGCAGTTCTCACAGGTGGCCTGTTTGAGAAACTTCTCTATGTTTTGAAGTCTGTCTCTACTTTCTACAGGGCTTGGGCAAGGATGAGGAGAAGACTCCTGCCCTTGATATCAAATGAAATAAAAAGGTAATCTGTCACCTACACAAATTCTATATGAAGCCATGGAATGGCATTCTAGTATTCATGGAACATATGGCCACAGTTAAGTAATAAGCAGTCAATTGCCCAGACAATTGAAAATATTTGACCTGAAAATGTATGGCCAACCATGTTCCACAGAGCTCTTCCCACTGTGAGTTCCCCTCTTCATAAGGGGAAGAGCAACAGTTGCAGGGAGTGTGGGGTGGACCAGGTTTCCCTGGGGATGTGTTTTTTGTTGTTTTTGGAAAGATGAGGATATATCATATCCAACAGAGGATCGGTTTTTTTCTGGATTAATATTCTGGGATCATCTCCTGATCCACATATTTTGGCCCTCTTTTGCACAGTGCATTTGTATTTATTTATTTCAAATATTTGTCAGACTTTTTAAAAGCTTCCAAGGATTTCACATTGCCCTCAAAGGAAACACTTCAAAACCACTACTAGACTAAAATAATCAATAAAGAACCTTCACTGGATTGGAAGTCTAGAACCTTCTCTGGGTGCTATCTAAATCACTCCCTGATCTGGGTCTGCCACATCAGAATACCCTTTTACGTATGTATAGATTGGACACAAGAACCAGGGTCCATTCAGAACCATTCAAGTTGAATGCATATTCTTCTTGACACAAAGGTGGACTTTTCTGTTCAGAAGACTATATTACCCGGAGATTGTTTATGCAAAGGAAGTTCCCAGTACCTTTGGTTACTATTCTAGTCAAACCTAAGACATAAATTTTGTCAGAAGGGTTTAAGTTCGCTCTGGGACAGTATTTGTTTGTTTACATTATTTATAGTCCACCTCTCTCACTTGTGCTCAAGGTAGATTATGCAGAATAAGTACGTACAATCCACAGGATGGAACATCCAAGACAGTGCAATAGGATTTGACTTACAGAAATCTGGATGCAACCAGAGGTGAAGCAAAACATAAATCTGTATTAACATGCCACATTAAATGAATACAGAAATTGCATAGTAAGAACCTACTCAGAACAACAGATAGTATAGTCTACAGTCCCTAACCCTTTACCCTAATCTTCCTTCTGAGCCACATTGTTACAGTACAGCCCTATTTCCTGTGCAAAAGGCCTCTTTAATAATTCAGATTTGCATAGTTTGCAGAAACATGGGAGAATGGGAGCCTTCCTAACAGCAGAGTGATATTTTCCAAGTTGTTTGTGACTACACTGCTTGAAGGCCACAGTTAAATAATATAATAAAGGGATGCTTTGATCCATGGACCAGTTTTATGGCTGGAGCAGAGGCATCTCCTCCCTCCCAGCTGGCATTTGAAGCCAGCATTCATAGAGGTCTCTATAAGGCTGGAAGATTCTTTCCCATGCCTTTGGTTTTCAGTTGGCCAAAGGATCCTCATGGGGCACAAACATACTGGGAGATACTGGGCTGGATAACACAGGGTAGGTCAAGTTCAATCTATTGGCTGGAAGGGAGAACTTTACTTTATTTGACTATATGGTCTTGCAATTCGCTGCATGCTGCACCAATGGCTAGCTGCCCTGTAAATCCCCATCATTTTATACAGCACTCTGTATAAGCTATATAACTTTTAATATTTAATAGATCACCAAACATAAAGATTCCTGATCGGTAGAAATAAAAGCCTGGTGCTATTCTGTTTCAATTAAAAATCCTTCATAATCTCGACAAACACTCCATTTGTCTTTGCCATCTCCAAGTAAACACCATCGGAAGCCACATAATACACTGCTGCCACCCTAATCCAGCTAGCACACAGCCACAGAAGCTGCATCTGTCCAAGCTGGATGGAGAATCACGCACCCAAAGGGCCGTCCTGTTGCTCAACCAGTCTGCATATCCTGAGTTCTTATTTTTAAAAAGTTTACTCCTGATAATCAGCTGTCCTACATGTATTTGGAGTTGGCGTTGGTACCTCCTTTCATACCAGTGTTCTAATAATATTTTTAACCCATTTTCCTCCAAAAAGCCCGGGACAGTCGACATCATTCTCCCTTCACCATTTTATCCTCACAACAAGCCTAGAAGTCTATGAGGCTGAGAGAATGTGACTGGTCCAGGGTCAGCCAGCAAGCTTCATGGCAGAGTGGGGAATGAAAACTCAGGCCTACCTGTATACCCCTCAGGGAAATGAGGGGTATACACTGCTTCAATGTGCAACATCACTTTCAGCGCAAAACTGTAAGTGGCATCTGGTCTGGTCGCCACATCTCAAAAAGGATATTATAGCACTGGAAAAAGTGCAGAGAAGGGCAACTAGAATGATAAAAGGGTTGGAACACCTTCCCTATGAAGAAAGGTTAAAACGCTTGGGGCTCTTTAGCTTGGAGAAATGACGGCTGAGGGGTGACATGATCGAGGTTTATAAGATTATGAATGGGATTGAGCAGGTTGAGAAAAAAGTACTTTTCTCCCTTTCTCATAATACAAGAACTTGTGGGCACTCCATGAAATTGCTGAGCAGATGGGTTAGAACAGATAAAAGGAAGTACTTCTTAACCCAAAGAGTGATTAACAGATGGAATTCACTGTCACAGGAGGTGGTGGCAGCTACAAGCATGGACAGTTTCAAGAGGGAATTAGATAAACATATGGAGCAGAAGTCCATCAGTGGCTATTAGCCACAGGGTATAGATGGGAACTCTCAGTCTGGGGCAGGTGATGCACTGTATTCTTGGTGCTGGAGGGGGCAGCAGTTGGAGGGCTTCTAGTGTCCTGGCCCCACTGCTGGACCTCCTGATGGCACCTGGTATATTTTGGCAGCTGTGTGACAGAGTGTTGGACTAAATGGGCCATTGGCCTGATTCAACATTGGCTTCTCTTATGTTCTTATGGCATCTCCATCTATCAGTGTCTTCCACCAACAGGTGAAGACTTTTTTGTTTTGTTTTGCATACCCCCCAATGACCATTATTAGCCCCCTCTCTGGTTCTGGTATTGTTTGTGTTTTCCTGGAATTATTTTATACTTTCAAATGTTGTTTTTCATTGTTCAAACACTATAATGGTTTTATGTGCACTGCCTTGGGGACTCTGGTCAGGTGGAAAGGGGGCATAAAAATATTTTCAGTAAAACAAAAAATCACTGTTTCAGGGTGATGCTCTAGGATTCCCCCATCATTGACTAGTGGGATCCTAAAGCATCATCCCAATGAATTTATGTTACTTCAACTTTTGTACCAGCAGGGATGTCACATGTCAAAACAATACATATTTGAATGCCCCCACCCCCCGAAATCTGCCTAACTATACAACACAGGTCCTCACACAGTTGTAGCTGCTCTATGGGCCCTGTATTAGACTGAAGCATGCACGCCTCCACTCTCTTTTAAAAGAAAACCAGGTCCTCACTATCCCCAAAGTAAGTTTGTATATCACTCCATCCCTTATAATTCCAAGGCAGTGTTTTGTGCTAAAAGCATCCCAGATAAAATCAAAGTTTTTGTTTGCATCAACAGACACAACTAGAACATTGTGGACAGGTTGCATTTTTATCCTGCTGAAGTACAAAGGGAGAATCCACGATGTTGATGAGATAAGAATCTTTAATTTGAATATATAAATAAGGATAGGGTTTTTTGTGTTGTAATTGATCATTTTTTTTCAGATTACTTCTTTGGACAGAAATCAGGAAAAGAAAGCTGGGTTTGAGAGTGTAGAGAGAAGACAGATGTATAGAAGTGGAAGACAGATGTATAGAAGTGGCCCCACTGCTGGACCTCCTGATGGCACCTGGTATATTTTGGCTGCTGTGTGACAGAGTGTTGGACTAGATGGGCCATTGGCCTGATTCAACATTGGCTTCTCTTGTGTTCTTATGTTCTTATGAAGGGACAGAGCTGACAGTTCTGTGGGGAAGGACTGTCCTATGTGTGAAATGAAAAAAGGTCCCCCAAGGCACTGTTGCCTTGGTCAGTTTTAGAGCTTCCCCACAGCTGCATTGAAGTAAAACAAACTTCATCAGAAGACACTGCATATGAGCATCTATTTGTCTGCCTGCCTCTACTCCCAGGAGAGCATGCTTCTCCCTTCTGACTTCACGACTCTGTGAGATAAAATTGGCTAAAAGAGACATTTAGAAGTTTATTTACTAGATGTATAGTTCACCTTTCTCAATAAGGCTCAAGACAGATTAGGAAACCCACACAATCAAATAGTATAAGACATCCAATAAACCATGAAAGAAAAATAGATAAAATCAGCAAACAGTACAAATAAAGACATGGCATTCTCTTAACAGCTCTTTACCCTGAAACCCAAAATTCTTCCAACATGTAATCCAAATCAGCAAACAATACAAATAAAGACATGGCATTCTCTTAACATCTCTTTACCCTGAAATCCAGAATTCTTCCAACATTTAGGAATTTGGAGTTGTTCTGAATCAATTTTGTTTGGATCAAAGAGAAATTCAAAGCGAGTAGGGGCAGGAAGGGAGATTCTGCAAAATTTCAGAATTCCACTCTTTATTTGCTGACAGTCAGGCAATTCCTACCCTCCTGCTACAGCACCATCCCATGAAGTTCCAAAAGAAGTGCATCAATTTATTTATTTTTGAGATTTATATCTCACCCTACCCTGCAAGCGGGCTCAGGGTGGTTTACAACATTTAATCCAATAAAACCACACAGTTGTTCCTAAAGCAATTCATTAAAACAGCAATACAGATGACCAAGATTTAGTATACTAATTTCAGTAGTTACTAAACAGCACAGCAGGTAATCTTTTCTTCTTCAGTGTCTGCTGGACTCATGCCAGGGATGATGGGGTGCATTCTATACAAACAGATCACTAAGTCCATGTAGCCCAGATGTAACTAGAGCCACGGTCACTTAAGCAGGAGAGGCCAGATGTTATTTGACATCCGCCGCCTCAACCGAAGGCCTGGCAGAACAGCTCCATTTTGCAGGCCCTGTGGAATTGCAATAAATCCTGCAAGATCCTAATCTCAGTAGGGAGCATGTTTTGCCAGGCTGGGGCCAGGGCTGAAAAGGCCCCAGCCCTGGCTGAGGTAAGGCAAACATCTTTATCTACAAAGAGAATTAAAGAGAAATGAAAAAGAAACCCCTCTTTTAAAACTGAAAGAAGAGAAAAAAGGGGAATCAGTGGCTATGTCTGAGAACGTGAATCTGGAAAAAAGAAATTCCCCTCCCCATAACAATGCCATTCAAATAGCTTCACAGGAGTTCAGTGACGTGCATGATCCAGGTCTCTCTAGTCCTAGTGTGATACTCTAACCATTACAGCAGCTCACCATGTTAGCTTGACTTGACATGGGAAGTCTTCTAAATTCATAAAAGCAGCAAACAGTTGTTAATAGCTGATTATGCTTAAATTGCTGGTCGCATAAAAACCGTATAGGACAAGTAACAAACCTACCTCTGAATATGGTAAAACATCTGACTGCACCTATCTGTTCATTTATAATTCTTGCTATACTTTCAGCTATCCAAATTTCAGCAATAAGACCCAGCAACAAACACAATTTCCTTTAACTTAAAAAATGAGGACAATAACATTTCCCCTATTTTTCTACGATACTTCCTTGCCCCCCTTCCCCCAAGTCTAAGAATATAATGCCTTAGAGGCATATAGGATTGCTCATCCAATTATGGCACCCTTGCTAACTAATAGTTTTTAGTTATTCAGTTTTAATGGCTTTATGCCTTTTGAAAATGCCAGCAATATTGCTCATAAATCACTGTCCTTTTCTTTAGCTCTTTTGGATTAATATAAATTCGCTTTAATTATACTTCAGGTTGGAGCAATTATACATAATCCCCCCCTCTGTTTTTAAGTAGGTATTAGGTAGACCACTGCAGCCCATTAACTGGAAGCAGTTTCAGCAAATGTCATGATCATAGATTTTGCTTAGGCATACTAAAAATGTGGTGCTTGCTGTAAAGATGGATACATTCTCTTTTTTAATATGGTATATATGTTTTTGCTCCAACTACAGTCTTCATATCAACAGATTTATCCCATTTTTATCTCACCCTACCCCTAAGCATACATAGGAATCCATACTTCCCATGCTATCCTCACAATGGCCCAGTGAAATTGGTTAGACTAAGAGATTTCTCCGGAGAGTGCTGCTCTTCATATTTCTATCGTGCCTAATAGACGTTTCTTATATCAGACTCCAAAAAGGATGGCTCCAAGTGGTTGTGTATTCAAAATTTAGTTGAGAGCATAATGCTTCTTTCCCATCCCGCAGCATCAGATCTTCAGAGTAAATGACAAACCACTCTGGGCATGCTCAAGTGCTCATAAGATCTTCACAACGGACAGAGTTCTACTCCTTAACCAACTCCTTGTCATGTCGGATTCCTTTCAGCACACTTGACAGAAGTTGCTTATGGCTTGCAGACATTGGCAGGCTGCCCAAGAACCCAGACTTGTATACTCCAAAGCTCCATTTTGGACTGGAGCTGGTTTTTTTCATCAAGGCTGAGCGGTGCCAGAGGTCTTGTGCCATGTCGGGTGGCAGGAATATAGTACAGCTGTTTGGAGCTGGATCCCTCCATTCTGTCACTTCCATAAATAAGACATAACAGTAGAATTTAAAATATTTTTTTTTAAATCAGCAAAACAAGATTAATGTATCTTTAATGAGAGGCCACACTTCCCTTGGCACCTAAATGGTAAAAAATATGGTTTCTGTTGAACATGCTTAAGGTGGTGGGAGAATTCCAGAGTCTGGGGGACACCATAGAAAAAGTCTGTTTTAACTTGTCTAGCCTCAGGAAGGCATTGAGAAAAACCTCATGATGCAGATGCACATAATTCATGCCAGAAAAGACATTCTTTTAATACCTGGTGATAGTTAAGTGATGGACAGACTCATGCCAGAGAAGGTAGTCTTTTAATGCGATGGTTAAGTGATGGACGGGTTTCTGACAGAGAAGGCAGTCTTCTAGATATCCAATGTCAGTTAAGCGAGAGGAAAATCCATACAGGTCAAGGCAGTCATTTAGCTACTCAGGGTCCAGGATATTTAGGGCGTTCAAGAGTAACGCCACCATTTTGAAATGGTTTTGGACACACACACATGCACTGGAATCTTCAACCAGTATTCTAGTTACTGTAACTCAGTTCTGGATATTCTGTGTTGTTCAGTTGTTAAGAGTGGGTGGAATACGTGCTTGTGCGTGTGTGTGTGTATGGGTAGGTCTGTGTGTGAACATTTGCAGTGATTGTCACTGTATCATCTGAAGAGACAGATGAGGCGGTTGATGTTCATATCTATGCTCCTGCTGCAATCCTCTCCTGGCTATGACTTGAGACAAATTCTTATTGACAGAAGATCATTTTTTCCCTGCCTCTGTGTGGCAGCAGATGGACTCTAAACAGATGCTGTGCATGTGTGAAATCAAGTAAATCTTGAAAATACTTGAAATGACAGCAGAAGTCTTGGGTGGAGGAGGTAGAGATACACTTCAGAAGGAAGGAAGAAGTTAAACTACCTGTATATTAGATGCCAGATAAGAATTAGTGGCAGGCCAATATATTATGTGTGCATCGCTGCTCCTTATCCTGAAAGAAATGGGCCTTAGAGACCATAGATCAATTAGCCTTAAGCCAGATAAGTAGCTGAGGATTAATTTAGTTGACAGTATTGGCAAGTTGGTGGCTTCAGGGGGATTTGATGGAAGTGTTTAACATGTAGTTATTGTATCTTTGTAAATAGACCCCTCCCCCACAAATACTCTTGCAATCTAAGTTAAAATAAAGGAAATGGCACGATGGGGAAGAGATGGCTAAACTGCTTTCTGGATCTCTGCTGCAACATTTGCATAGTGCTAATGTTGTGACAAGCACTTGTGATGAAAGCTCATTAGTTATTCTCTAGTAAGGTATGAGGGTCCAAACAGATAAGATGTTGTTCAAAACTGACCCCTCCCCCTGCCATTATTAGTCTTTTGGGAGGGGGAAAGACAAATGTTCTTTTCTTTTTTTCCTTTGAAGGGTAATAACATGTCCTTTTCAAATGTTATATCAGGTGTGCTGTGAAACAACTAACTACATGTAATAGCCACACATACAACTTGAGACCCTCCCAATAGATATGATTACTATGCCATATGAATGGGGAAAATGCGTGTATTTAGCTAGCATGAGTGTACAGCTTTGGTACTCACAAACCGATTACAGGATTTTTCAAAGTATGTGAGGCTGTACATGCACCATAACTCTATTCTTTGCACCCATTTATATGACATGGTGACTGCTTGTACTGGGAGGATTATGGGTAGTGCATGCTTCCATTATAGATTGTAGAAAGGCTCCTGGTATAAAGATTAAAGGTAAAGGCTTCCCTTGCTCAAAAGCTAGTTGAATCTGACTTTAGGGGGTGGTGCTCATCTCCGTTTCCAAGCCAAAGAGCCAGCGCTGTCCAGAGACATTTTCATGGTCATGTGGCCAGCATGACTAAATGCTGAGGTGCATGGAATGCTGTTGCCTTCCCACCAAAGCGGTACCTATTTATCTACTTGCAATTTCTTGCTTTCAAACTGCTAGGTGGGCAGGAGCTGGGACCAGAGATGGGAGCTCACTCCATCATGCAGTACTAGGATCTCAAACTGCCGAACTACAGACCTTCTGGTCTGCAGCTCAGCATCTTAACCTCTGAGCCACCGCTTCTGGTATACAAGACTGTAATACCTGAAAAGGACGAGTGTGGGTGCAGGTGATTTCTATTTGTGGACCTACATAGGGAAGCACATTAAACCTGCTCTTTACCCCCTCCATGGCTCAGATCCATCCCTTCCAGCTTCTGTTAGTTTATGACTTCAAGCTTACACAGATTGCCCTTCCTTTCTATTGAAATATCCCAGTTGGTCTCCATCCTGCTAAGATTATAGGTCATGGTTTTCATCTCTTCTTATATAGTAAACACTATAAGACTCCAGTATTTGCTATATTAAATTACCCTCCAACACACACACATATGTTAATCATACTGCTGTGTATTTTGGGGGTAAAGCTCACCTTAAAAAAATTGAAGTGCTAGTTTATACCTTTGGCATTTGGGGTGACTTTTAAAAAAAAGATTGATGTGCCATATTATTAGCTGCTGCTAATCTCATAATTAGGAAAAATGTCACCTGTCACCTGCAGTGCCATAGTGCTGTCAGTTTGAGCCCCAACCTCTGATTGCCTTGATCTTTACACCCATTGTGCATATTGTTTACTACACGAACATAGTGCTATAGGATCTAGACAAACCCCTTCTGAAAACTGTAGTGGCCTTTCTGCTTTTGCAAATATACCCCATCATTGCTGTATTTCATGATAAGTAGTCAAGTGTACAAGAAGCAGCCAGGCATCCTCCATTGTGCCTGAGCTAGACACACATGTACCAGACATGTGTCAATGTGACAGCCCTCTTTCCAGTTCAAAGCCCAAATCCACAGTAAAACTGCCAAATTGTAAGGATAATACCTTTATCCCAATGCTTCTGATTCCTAAGAGCTTGATTGTACATTTAGCTGAAGGAATACCCCCCCAGTCTTAGCAGTAACCCACACAATGGATAGAAGGGAACTTTTAACAAGGCTTAGCCCTTTAGCCCTTTGATGCCCCCCCCCCCGCCTTCCTTTCACAGCTGAGCTATGGTGCAGTTTTCAGCTTTGGCTCATAGACTTGTACATTTTCTCATTGTTAATTATAATAATGGTATTTCATAATTGTAATTAATATGAAAATGAAACAGACTTTTCATCTGAACAGCTTATAATGAAAAACACATGATTTCATTTCATTTTCTTCTGGTTTCTTTTGTTATTGCAGTATGTATATCAGTGAGTTTTACTTTTATGAGGCAGGCAGCATTTTCTTAATAAGGGCAGAGACAGAGGGAAAATACAGTGTTCCTTAAGAGGAGCAGGGAGGCAGGCTTGGGACTTTCATGATTGACTGTAAGCAGTAGCCACTAAGATTACATAAATGTATGAAATATTCCAATCCTGAAGTGTATGAGGTGGGACTTTGCCTTCCTCTCTTCTCCCCAAACCTGCCCTGCTGTTCCATATTTTCCCTTGTAGTCTATACTCCCCCATTTGCCTGCTGCTTTCCAAACCTTATCCCCTGTCCAAGCAAGTCTATGTCTATGACTCCACTCGAGAGGGCAAAGAAAGATGCCAAAGTATGAAAGAAAGCAAAGATTGATATGGCTATTGATCTATGCAGCTCCAAGCAGAGAACTGTTCTTAGATAGGCGTCCAAGTGTTTGGGCAGCAAATAATCCAAATGTAGGGTTGCCAGTTGCCTATCCATGGCAAGAAGCCTTCTGCCCCCCCTTCACTCTCATCCACTCTTGGGTGATTGAGCAGTAGGAGAAAATGGGGGAGGGGATTACATGGCAATCAGGCAACCTCACTTCTGGTTGCCACATCCACAATACTCTAGGAGTTTCTCTAGTCTCTATAATCTTTACCATAGAGATTGGGAGAATGACTTGAAATTGAATGATATGGCTGGTGACATCACTCCTGATCACTCAGAACTGACATTGCTGTGTCAGTGATGCTCCCTTTCCTGTGTTCTGCTCCCCAAAAACTCTTCCCAAAGGAGAAGAAGCAGAGACACATCTCATGGGTCAATAAATGTTCTGCATCTGTAAAACCCAAATTGGCTTGAGCCAAAAGCTCACTTCAGGGCATATGCTGACCTCTGTTACAGCATAGGCAGCAGAATTCAAAAAGAAAAGATAAATTTATTTCCAAGCTTGGAAAGGGGGAGGAGGCAACATGGGTGTATAACCTGTCTGCTTGAAGGACCAGGGTCTGTCATTCAAAGTCCTAGAAAACCACCAAACCCAAAGACAATTCTTTACCTTAGCACACTAACCCAGGGACTTACTTTTCTTTTGTGCTATTTTATTATAAGGCCCAGACTATGATTGGTGATCATGGTGATATAGAAATGTGTTAGGAACTAAGCTGATATTATTCTGGTCCGTTCTGGGATGGAAGACTTCTTAGGAGCTCTATATATACTACCTTTACTTCTAGGATGAAAGAAAAGCAGGGTAGACTTCTAATAAATAGATATTGCAATTTGAATGTCCCTAGATTCACCTTTTAATGTATTGTTTCAGAGGGTAGAAATGTTGGTCTACAGTAGAACAACTAAATCTGAATCCAATAGCACCTTAGAGACAAAGAGATTTTTCAGGTATAAGCTTTGACTCTCAAAAGCTTATAACCTGAAAACCTTGTTGGTCTTTAAGGTGTTGCAAGACTCAAACCTAGTTGTTCTTCTAATGTATTGGTTTGTATGCCTGTTTAAAGTACTGGTCCAACAGAACTAGAGATGGGTATGAACTGACTCATGAACTAAAGTTTGTGACAAATTTTGGCCAGTTTGTGGTTTGTGTAATCAAGTTTGTGGAAGGAAAACCAACACGAACTTTCCATGAATTTTCAAGCTGTTCGTGGGGGTTCGTGCCAATTTGTGAGAGGATATGTTTTTAGACTAAATGTAGACTTTAGATTTTAGTCTCCACTCAATCAAAATGTTTACAACTTGTTTACAACAAAACATTCGAAGCAACAACTTGTAGAGGAGCATCCAAAAGGCCTCCTGTGACTTTGATGTCTCTAGCATGCACAGGATCTGCTCTATACACTCCTGAACCTGCACCTGTCAAAATGTCTGCCTTCAAAATGACTGGCAGTCATTTTTCCAGAAAACACTTTCCTGGGGGCACCTTTTTTTTGGGGGGAGACATAACTCGGACCCCATAAATCCTCACCAACCTTGGAGGCCAGGTAGAGGAGAGTCGGCTGGAGAGCCCCTGTGGGGCCTCTAGAATACTGAGGGGGGGGTGCATTCTACTGCCTCACAAACTTCACAAACTGAACCAGTTCATGAAGTGGGTATAAGTTGGTGATGGTTCATGGTTAGCAAACAGGGCATGCCACTAACTATGAACTGAACTGAACCACATTTTTTTGGTTCATGCTCATCCCCAAACAGAACTGGGTTTGCAGCTTTTCACAACATGGAATCCAAACTGAGTTGCAAAATGTAACACTTCTCAAGGGTTAGCTGGCCATTGTTCTAGTCATTTGGTCAGTAAAACATTGTGTTCTTTCAGGGAATAAAATGCATGGTTCAAAAAGAAAATAAACATTAGAGCTGGGAACTGACCTACCAGGCTCTACCTCTGAGGCCTTGTCAAGACCCAAGATGAAGACACTTGTAATCAGTTCTCGTGATCAAATACATGCTGCCACCCATACAGTGCAAACAAAAGCAGGCCACTGCTGTATTTGCTGCAGATCACTGAAAAAATGTTTCCTATTCCACAGGAGCAATGACCTGATTATGATCCTGGGGAAGACTGATGTCCCTGCTGCACAGGCAGAAAATCAGCTTCTTGCTGCAGGACATAAGCTAGACATGAAATTTATCTACCAAAGCTACTGTGCAGCTGCAGAGGTGCTCAACTCAACATTTGAGTCAGGTGGCAGAACAGCAACATCAGGACAAACTGATCCAAGGTTCAACTCTTGAACAGGCCATGGCATTATAACAAAATGCGTTTGCCTGGAGATTGCATGCTGTGAAGTTTTCAACATATCTAGTTTTTAAGTGCTTGGGACAAGGATGGATTCTGTGAAAGTGAAATATTAACACAGCCATTTCTAGCATTTTTGCAAAAGAGCCCAGCAAGTTCTTTTGCTCTCCATTCATCTCCACAGGTAAGTGGCTCAGTTTAACAGGGAATGACAAATTACATAAGAGGTGGCATTTTGCCATGAACGTCACACAAAAGGAGAAAGAAAGATAGCAGTTTTTTTTAACTCCTCAGTGGGATGCACAAAGCTCTTCTTCCATTTTTTTTTTTTAAATAAATGGATTTCACATTAGTCAAGTACAACACACTTTAATGACTAGAAATGTCAAAGCGATTAGAGTAAGTTGGAATTTCTAAAATGCTGGTGTGTCTCCTGCTTCATGATCTGGCAAGGGTTCTCAAATTATATTAAGCTGCTAAGACATACTTTTGTATTCCAAGAATATGTCATGCTAATTTCTCTTTATGTGCCACAGATTATTGCAGGAATAAAAAAGAGGTTTTGCTATCCTTCCTCCATCGAAGATGTCATAAATGAATGATAAAGTTCAAAAGAATTATCTGCATTGGGATACACTGCTAGGTGTAGAAAAGGCATGTGAGTAAAAATTCTGGGGGGCTCTGATGCACACAAGGAGCTTCACAGACAGATTAGTGTCCTGTTCACTTCAGTGCCAAGAAGACTTCATGCATCACATATGCAGAACAATCCAACACTTAACAGAATGGAGAACAGGTCCATCAATGACTACTAGTCATAGTAGTCTTCATGCATCACATATGCAGAACAATCCAACACTTAACAGAATGGAGAACAGGTCCATCAATGACTACTAGTCATAGTAAATAAAGGATATATCCATATTCATAGCCCGTAAGCTTCTGAAACCTAGTTTTTAGAGGCAACATTGGGGAAAGGCCTTGGTCTCTGCACCTTTGCTGTTGGTTCTCCAGGGCAACTGGTTGGCCACTATATGAAACAGGATGTTGAACTAGATGGACCACTGGCCTGATCCAGCAGAGGTCTTTTGTTTTTATGGGGAAGTGTGCTCACACAACACTTAGAATGTGCATCAGAACCTCTGTGTTGGTATAGGTGCCTAAGATTAAAGTTTTGAGGACTACATATGCATGACTAAGATAATTGCCTGAACTCCAGCAACTCCAGGTTCTAATATAAAGCACGTTGTTTCTCTCTGGATCGTATTAGAAGACTGATCTTTACCCATGTTGTATAGTTGGTGAATTCCATCAAGATATCTTCACGTATTTGAACTCCTAGGAATTATCCCAAAGCTGTCAGGGTGATAGCTAGGCTTCCTCACCAGGTTGGTGTCACAACATCTCCAAGTGTGCCCAGACCCTTAGCAGCCAATTAGGAAAGCAGAATAATGCCGTCTTGGTTGGGAATGATTCTGTTGCCAGCCTCACGATGTTGACCATCTTTGTTATCCATCCCCTTTGATCAGGCAGCTGTGCTTAATAATCATAGTAACCTATAGAGTTTTTTTTAAAAAAAACAACAGAAAATCTCTATTGTTAAAAATCTCAATCTTAAAAAAACAAACTTGCTATAGTAAAAAAATAAAATAAAATCTGATATTTTGAAAAATTCTTAGGTGTAGCTAGATCCTATGGTTCCATTCTGCTAGCAGAAGTGTCCTCTGGCAGAAGGAACATGCCTGTGTTGCAATATGCCCTTCCAAGTATGTTGCATCAGAGGAAGGCCAGTTCCATGGAAGGAAAACATTTCCATTAGCAGAACAGATCTAAAGGATACAATTCAGTGTTCCAGATAGGGAAATCCTACAAGATGAATGTCAGAACTGGTATTTGTTAAAATTACTTATTGCAGTACATTGCACGCAGGGTTGCCAGGTCCTACCTCATTGCCGGCAGGGGACTTTGGGGTACATCACTGACATGATGATATCAAACAGAAGTGACCTCATCATGTTGGGGATGCAGCCCCTTGGAAGATTCCTGCAGTGCCCACTTGCAAAACCCTGTTTAAAGGGACGGTTCCATTCAAATGGTGTTTTACAAGAGGGACCAGGCACCGCATGCCTTGCCTGAACTTCAAGTGGCAAATTCACTGCTTGGAATTCAGGCGTAGGTGGCCCCCTGCTTGCAAAAAAACCCCAAGCATTTAAAATGAACCTTCCCTTTAAATGGTGTTCTGCAAGTGGGGGCTGCCTGCACCTGAACTCTGAGTAGCAGATTTGCCACTTGGAGTTCAGGCACGGGCCTGGTGGCCGTCCCTCTTCCTCCACTCCAGCAAGACTTAAAGGGCCATCTCTAGGGTTGCCAAGTCCATCTTCACCCCCAGTGGGGGACTTTGGGGGGCATTCCTGGAGGGGGCGGGGCATCCTGACTTGATGATGTCACATTGGGGACATCCGCCCCCTCGCTGCACGCCCCTTGAGTGCAGGAAATGCTGTGCAGAGAGCTGGCGTTTCCCCGCTCACCCGAATGCCAGCTCCGTTTAAGCACAGGTAGCCTTCCCTGTGTGCTCGATCTTGAGTGGAGATCAGGCTCGCGGGGAAATGCCAGCTTCCTGCACTGCCCCTTTAAGAGCAGGAAGCTGGTGTTCCCAGGCATGCCCGATCTCCAGTCGAGATCGAGCGCACGGGGAAGGCTGCCTGTGGAGCTGGCATTCGGGTAAGCGGGGAATGCCACCTCTATGCATTTAAAGGGAGCCCTTCAAGAGAGAAGGGAGAGGGGTGGCTGTGGGTGTTGGGGCTTGGGGGCAGGGCTTCCTTCACTGGTCATTTGGCCAGTGGCGGATAAAACCCACCAAAGTGCGGGACCCCTGCCAAACCGGGGGGGTTGGACACCCTAGCCATCTCTGACTCCTGGCTGGTGGCAGGCAGGAGCCTGTGAAATTGGGGGATTCCCCCAGCCCCACCTGGGGACTGGGAACCCTAATTGCTTGACGGACACAGCAAATGGCTTGGTTCTTAACTGGCACTGGCTCTCCCTCAGTTCTGTTTCTCTACAAAGGGAACTATAATTGATAGAAAATCAAATACCATGTATTTGTCCGATATGGTTTTCTCTCTTGAGTTCTTCAAAACACACATGCCTGTCATTATATCCTGTTTTTGGAAAGCCATTGGCACAGTCATTATTGTCATTCAGGCAACAAGTGGAAACAATTCTTTTCCCTGGTGGAGAGAAGGTTGGCTTCCCCTTTCATACTGCTGCAAGCTTTTTGGATTCCCCCCCTCCCTAGTTATTAATTACCATTTATGTAATAACCAATAAGAAGGTCCTCAAATTAAGAGAGATATTGTAAGAGTAGTCAGGACCTTACATGAAAAGACAGATTTAACAAGCATTGTGCCGTGTGTATTTTCAAAGAGTTAAATCTTTTGGACAGGTAAGCCAGCATTTGATGAGTGCTGGCATTAAGTTCAAGCCACAAAATGGTGGTAGCACACAGCACTGCAGAAGCTGCAGAAACAGATACTGGCACCAATGGGGAGGAGCAATTCAAGGCCAGAGAGTAGAAACTGGGTTGGATAGGGTACTCAGCACTCAACCTTCTAACCTGACATCTCAAAGAGCCTAATTTAGGTTGTTTAGGGACCCTGAGCCACGTATACTAGCCTAACATTAACATTACTGCAACTAGGAAGAACTAAAGCAAGAGCACTCTGCCTTGTTGAACTGTAGCCACTTCTATGAAAATAGATCCAATTGGTCAGCCGTGTTGGTCTGAAGCAGTACAACAAATTTAGAGTCCAATGGCACCTTTGAGACCAACAAAGGTTTATTCAAGGTATGAGCTTTCGTGTGTGCACACACTTTATCAAATATATTAGAATGGCTGGCAAAATTCAAACTTATAGTCAGAGAATGAACAGCAAATTAACATGCAACATGATGATGATCAAGATATGCAAAGTGACACTAAATAACAAGTTAAGGTTATAAGGTCAACAGCTGCAAAGCAATAAATATGTCAGAGTCACAGATAAACGTCTAAAGGTGTGTTTTCTAAGTGTGGGAAGGGATTGGGAATCTTCATTCTCTCTTGTCAGGTATGGAGGGCACTTAACACTACCTCCCCCTCCAAAAAATGCTGTTATGTCACCGCAGACATCCTAATATCCCTTGCATACATTCAGTATTATAATATATTATTCTGAAAAAGAAATACACTAAAATACAGAGGATTTATAGTCCTTCTTGTTGAGAATATATATGTGAGGACTGAATGAATTAGCATATGTAATGAGATTAAAAAAACGATATTCCTGTTGAGTTCTGGGAAGGTTTTTGTTCCCAGTGTTATAATAACTTGTAATTCAGCAGTTTCCCTTTGCTTGGTGTGCCATAGGACTCCAAATTTCTTGTAGCCACTTTTGGAATGTTGAAAACAGATAGTGAGTGCCATCAAAATGGCTACTGTGGGGGACATGAACAACCACACAATGGCTGCCACAGGGGCTGGAGTCAATCACAAAATGTTTGTAAGTTCTAAACCAAGCACTGTCCTATGATGGAGGTAAAAAGGTAAAGGTTCCCTTGCTCGAAAGCCAGTCGAATCCAACTCTAGGGTTGCGGTGCTCATCTCTGTTTCAAAGCCGAAGAGCCAGCGCTGTCCGAAGACGTTTCCGTGGTCATGTGGCTGGCATGACTAAACACCAAGGTGCCCGGAACACTGTTACCTTCCCACCGAAGTGGTACCTATTTATCTACTTGCAATTTCTTGCTTTCGAACTGCTAGGTTGGCAGGAGCTGGAACTAGAGACGTGCGCTCACTCCGTCATGCGGCACCTGGGTCTTGAACTGCTGAACTACCGACCTTCCACAGCCTGCAGTTCAGCGACTTAACTGGGTCCAAATTGATGCTCCAGGAAGAAGCAAAGATGATGCCTCCTGGGGTCTTCCGAAGTACCCCCTATTCCAGAACGATGATGGAAAGCCTGAATTTGTTCTTTGCTTTGAAGAAGAGAGGAAGTGGGCTTTTGGAAACACATTGGTGGCCATCCCACTGGGGATCAGTGAACTGAAGTGCATTTTGGATAGAGTGATGGGGCAGGAAGGTGGGCAATGAAGCATGGTCTAATAGTTTTTGCTTCTAATACAATCCTTCAGGGCAAGGTTTGAAGGCAAAACTATGTAACTTTTAAATGTCATTGCATAGGTGCTTTGCTGCCTATCAATTTATTTAAAAATACTGATACATCCATATTCAGATCTGCATTTAGACCTCCCTCACAAGCACAGTTAGAGCAGCAGAGATTCCCAAATGTGTTTTAAATGGCACATGCAAAATCTCTCTCAATTAACTTTTTCTTAGCCGAGCCTTTGGGGTGGGGTGGGCAGAGCCTGCTGTATATCCTTGGACCGTGCATTGCAGCTTCTCATTTTTAGTGACTTCTGCTGTTTCCAAATGTGATCAATTGTTGGGACACCTGGAGGTGGGAGGCGAACATTTCCTTTTTTGTTCAAAAATTCAGCTCAATAAATGACACTGAATAATTGAATTGTGAAATACCTTTGCTATTTTTAGGACTTCCCCACTGTCATTTCTAGAGTTAAAAGACTGGGCCAGCAAGCTTTGGTATGCAAGAGAAATCTTGACAAAAACATTAACTTTTCCCTGCCACTTCTTTCTTGGTCTGTGATCACAAGGAGGGGGCATCTGTTCCCCTGTCTTGGGAGATTAATATAAAGACAATATAAACAGAGACATTCCAAACAAGTCCCTTAAGTTGTTTCCACCTTGCCAACTGTGGCCGCTTTGACTGTTCCACTGGGCTGTTGCAGCTGTGTGCACATCTGTTATTGCTCTGCTCCCCACCAGAAGGGTGATCCCAGTAGAATTTCTGAAAAAGAGCAATCTGTCAGTACAAATATTGATGAGCACTGTCTTTCCTCCCTGACTTCTTTATTCTTTCCTTTCCTTTCTTTTTTCTGCCTCCCTGATTTCCAGAAGACAATACTGGGAAGGATTAACACTTGCTGGCTACATAGAATAAAGAAATCAAAAACCCAAATAACATCAATCCTCTTAAAAGAAAGCCAAAGTCTATACTTGGTCCTATTACCCAGTAAACAGGGGTTATACATGTAGGCACCATATGTAAATGCTTCCTTAACCCTGGTTCTGAGACTTTATGTATTTGTATTCACAAGCAGGTTTTGGAGATTGGAATTAGACAATAAAAATGACTGCTAACATCAGTATCTATTGGCTATAACAGATAGAAAGGGAAATAAATTTAAGATGCAGTTCAATCACAGCAGCTCCTAGGGCAAGCAGTTGTGGTATCCAGATGTGTTCTATCACAGCTACTCCCAGGGAACTCTGAGGGAAAATGGGGCAGCAGAGAAGGGGGACAAGGTGCAGGGGGAAAAGAAGAGGAGCTCTGGTGGGAGAAGTGATGATGGCAGTGTCAAGGTTACAATGGAAGAATTCAGAGCTGGGTGAAGAAGGACAGCTGCTTCAAAAGTTGGGTAACAGAGAGATTAGAAGGAGAGAGGAGGGCCCAGGGAGGGTCTGAGACAGCTGGGCTGCATATGGTAGTCTCAAACTCCAGAAGCCATGGAAGACAGAGAGTTGGGGGAAGAACTGGGTAAGGCAGTTTATGGGAAGAAGGCTGTAGGGGCTGTCTGGCAACAGCCATGAGGGGTGTCAGAGGGAGGGAGGGAGACAAGAAGCTGAGGGAGAAAGGGATCAGAGAGGAGAATTACATCATATGTTTCCTATTGCTGAAGCATTAATGTTGTCCAAGTGTTGTAGTGGCAGATGGCAGTTTTGAGGGTGAAAAACGGAACCTTAGATTGCCAGTTTGAAACCTGTTCTTTCTAAACTCTCACCCTTTCTGGATGATGTAATAGTTTTGGAAGGGGAAAAAATACTGTACCAAGATTTGATGGGGGGATGTCCTATGCTAACTGTGACAGAAGAGCTTTTTCTTTTTTTTTAAATCAAGGCAGGGTGGTACGGTAAATGCTGTGTGCCCTCTAGCCCATTTTGTTCATGAATGCACATGAAACTGCCTTATTCTGAATCAGACCTTGGTTCATCAAGGTCAGTATTGTCAGCTCAGACCGGCAGCAGCTCTCCAGTGCCTTTGGCAGAGGTCTTTCACATCACCTGCTGCCTGATCCTTTAATCTGGAGATGCTGGGGGTTGAACCTGGGACCTTCTGCACACCAAGCAGAAACTCTACCACTGAGTCCAAGCCCCTCCTGATAGGAATGAGAGAAAAAAGGTGACATGGGGATCATAGCACATGTTCACAATGTGATTAATACCCCTCAGTAGGAATCTTGACTTTAAAATCAGAAAGCTTAATGCCTTTCAGACTTCTGCGATTGCATGAGTTCTCCAACAAGGAAAAGAAGGAATAACCTTGGTTTGTTAATATAACTGTCACTTTCCAGTCTTTCCCATGGCTCTTCAAGCATAGCTTGTACTCGCAAAGCAGACAGCACTGTTAAATGGTCCCCCCACTGTGGCTTTTGCTTCAGATAGCACCACAAGGAATTAAAACTGAGTTGCCTCTGCAAAGGAAGACACTTCAGATTCTTCTTACACCCTCAGTTTAGAAAATTACATTTTGCTGTGTAGTTTTTAATCTGTCGGCATAGGCCATACAAAACGACAGGCAAGAATGATTTAATTTTATGATAGCACTGCATGAGATGACCATTTTATGCTGCTGTAAAAGAAGAGCTTGACATATTGGTGTACTTTGCTCTTCATTCTACTTGTTGAGGTCCTCATTTCTTTGGGGGTTTGACAATAAACTTGTAAGAGCTTGTAAGTAACCCTGCTAGACAAAGAGGTACAAATTGCTTCTGTAACCAATTTAAGGTGTGAGTAGTAAGAATAGCCTTCAAACCTACCTCTTCCATTTCCTGACATGTATCTCCCCATGCTTTATACCCATGATTAGTAATGCTGGGAGGGGGCTTGGAGAGGGGGAGAGAGAGAGGAAGAGGGGGAAAGAGGGGGGATGTTAGGAGGCTTTCCCTCAGGAAACCATCACTGAAGGAGATACCACAGTCTCAGTAATCTCCTTTTCTTATTATCACATTTTGCAGGGAGATCTTGGGCTTAAGAAGTCTGGGGGCTCGTGCTCTGATAACAAAGCTGATGCAGCATAGTGGCTAAGAGACTATGATCTATGGAGTTCCACCAGTCAAATCTTGCCTTCCCCTCCAGTGCTCTTACCCCAAACCCCAAATGGCCCAGGGAAAGAACTGTTTGGCCTGTTATGGAAGACCATGTGTTACTTGAGTAGCACATGGGAAGTGAGAGATTAGGGTTAACACCACTTGGGACTCCTTGAATGTGTTGGCTGGGATAAATAAAGCTGGTGGCAATGCAGCCTGAGTTTGGACTGAGGCTTTGTATTTGCACACACTGCTGATACCCTTTAGAAGCTGTCTGTAAGTAGCAATCCACCCATAAATTAGGTAACGATTTGTCAATGAATCATATAGATCAGCCAAGGTTAAAACCTGAGTTTAAGCCAGACACTGGTGTCTCATGTCTTTATCAGGGACGCATACAGATTCAATTTTTCACTTCTGTGGATCTATCTACAACAGGGTCCTACCTCCCTAAGACCATCCTCTACTAATTTGATCTTTTAAGAGCTTGGTTTTATGTTCAAAGATGCAAGTCAAAACGGTCATTTTTTTAATTTATGCTTAGTATTGGGTAGGGGTGGTCTTAGTAATTCTGGGACCCAGGAAAAAGGGAAGGATGGGACCCCAGAATCAATGCTGCCCCAGTGCCAGGACCAGACCGGGGCTAAACAAGTTTAGCTGTCATGCTGTGTGAGATAGGCAGGAGCCTCTGCTACTACCAGATGGGGCAAGCATAAGTAAAGGCGAGAGATTGCTCTTCTTTATTATTGCAGGCATGCATTTTCATGGCTTGCATTCTTTATTCTAACTGCAATATATGGGCATGTGGTATAAGATAGCAAGGACACCAGCCTCTAGAGGCTCTGAAGCAAGGAATCCACTTTGAGAGCAGAAATAAACAAGCAGGTTGAGCTGAATTTCTTTATAATTTTAACTGGCTGAGAAGAAACACCTTTTGACAATAACAATTTCTTGACCTTCTTTGTCTCCGCTGTCAATGGCTAGCTCCTCCACATTCTATTCTAGAGGTATGACAGTAGAGATGGAGCTTCAAGGACTCTCCACAGCAGTGCTCTTAACAGTCATTTCCCAAATGGGCTCCACATCTTCTACCACATAATATGGTCTATTTTCCATCAAGTAGAAATGTCAAGATGTATTTGTGAAGGAGGATATAACAGGATAAGTATGTGATTTCTTTGCAGCCTTATAAATCCCTTTAGACCAGCACTAGCTATGGACTTAGGTCAGGTCTGAATTATGGGTTAATTGCCTCTAGTAGATGGTGCCATGTTATCTCACATTCATTAGAGTGCTTATCTAGTTGCTTGCTCTTCCTAGAGTTTCTTTTTTTAAGAACATCCCTTGTCTCTGCACACTTACATAAGAACATAAGAGAAGCTGATGCTGGATCAGGCCAATGGCCCATCCAGTACAACACTCTGTCACACAGTGGCCAAAAATACCAGGTGCCATCAGGAGGTCCAACAATGGGGCCAGGACACTAGAAGCCCTCTCACAGTTACCCCCTCCAAGCACCAAAAATACAGAGCATCATTTGCCCCAGCCTGAGAGTTCCTATTTATACCTTGTGGCTAATAACCACTGATGGAGCCCTGCTCCATATGTTTATCCAATCCCCTCTTGAAGTTGTCCATGCTTGTAGCTGCCATCACCTCCTGTGGCAGTGAATTCTGCTAGGGAAACTGGGCTGTCCTGAAGAACAGAGAATAGAGGCCTCAATGGAGTTATCAAATTTTAGATTTGATATAAAAATACACCCAGTTCAAATACTTGATGGTACTTCAAAGAAGTTTCCTTGTCCGAACAACAGCCTTCTGGATGAACTTTAAATTATCAGGGTTTTTTAAAATGTAATGATGTACTCTGAAGTAGGATGGGCAACAGAACTACAGTATAGCTGGCCAGCCCAGAGACTGACACAAGCCTGCCTGTTGGCTGCAGATAGAATGAGAGGTGTGCAGAACAATCCTACTTACAGCTTCTTAAGCCCATTGGGAGTTAGAAGTGCATAATTCTTCTTTGGATGGCACTGTTGGCCTCTGGAGATGTTCATGGGATTGCTGACCCAAATTCAGTTGGGAGAGACCATGATCCAGGCATCATGACATTTTTGCTTCATAAGCAATGGGTCAGGAGTAGGCCACTATATCTAACTTCCCACCCCTGAGGAACTGAGGAATGCAAGAAGAAATGGCCTCTATATAGTGACACTCTAGGAATTTCTCCTATTATTGTTGATAAAGACCATAGAGACTAGAGACTAGCCTAGAACATAATCCAGAAGTGACAACAAATCCTTCCGAAACCCCATCCTTCCTAGGCATCTTCTCCCAAATCTCCTGGTGTTTGTTAAGGCAGTGTTAGGAATCCTAGTCAGGGGTGAGGTGCCAGTTCTCCTTTTCATTAGGAGAATCTAAAACATGACCTGAAGCTGGATAGATACAGCAGCCTAGTCATGTTCTATGGTATAGGCAAGAATGGAATGAAAGAAAACCTTTTCAAGGTTCCCAGCATTTCAATTTGTATAGTCTCAATTCCATCATTGGTAGATAGGGAACTGAATTTAATTCTCCTACTCATGGGCCATGATCACCCTAATGGATTATCTATCCATATGGTGAATATGTGCTTTGCAACACAAACATTTCTCTATTGACAGTTCACTTTTTTGCCTTTGAAAATGAATACCCACAAAGGGGGAAAATTGGCCCCTGACTGAGAACAGCAGTCTTCAGATTCTGTCATCTGGCAATTTCCAAAAAAAACAGATTTGGAAGGATTTTTCTCACTTACTGATGCTCATGGATCTTTGTAGTAATGATTTTTTTTAAATTACCTGGATATTTCTGGATAGGAAATCTACAGGCAGAAAAATGTACAAGCTGTGAAAGGCACAGGATGGTGGACTTCCTAGACTGATGAGAGGCTATATAGGCAGAGCTGTACATGGGACTGTGTGCAGCCCTGCTAGTATTTACATACAGGCCCTTACACAAATTGCTCAGGGTGGTATACAAAAATCTTCATGAGATTATCTTTAAGCTTAAACTCTTAGGAACAAATGGATAAGAAAAAAAATAATTGTGTACATTTCTATCTTCATCTTTTTAGTAAAATTTGTGAGTTAGATGTGTGGTTTGATTTGTATACTGGTATGGATTATGTCTGTTGCATTTTAATATTTTTTTAATTGCATAATTTTTTACAATGAGACTGATAACAGTACAAGTGTAATAAAAATATCACATTAAGAAAAATTATTAAACCCTACCTAAACCACTAGGTAGTAATTAAAAACATATTAAAAGAAATACCCAAGCAATTAATACATGCAATCCAAGCATCACTTAAAAACTTTCAAAGGGTTGGATTCCGATGCACTCATGGGCATTGATTTTTTACCACCCTCCTCCTTCTCCCAGACACCCCATGAGAACTCCAAATTCTGTTTCTGGAGGCCATAGGACCCATGTGTGGCCCACTGAAAAGAGAGAACTTGGAAAAATACCCCCATCCCATTTTCCTGCCAGCAGTATTTCCATTGCTGGAAGAAGAGCCACTGACACAAGAATGAGACGGAAGTGCTTCTAGCCAATTCTTCCTCCTTCCTTCTCTTCCCCCAAGCTGCTAGGCCTTTCATCCAGGCAAGTCCCTCAGTCTCCAGCACCAGACTTGCTGAAGAAAGGGCAAGGTAGGAACAATCTACATTATTCCTGGACAGTGTCCGGTGGAACACTGTCTGCCAAACACTGTCCAGAAGTCCAGGCCCCACCTGGAGTTTGGCCACCCTGGCTCTGCATGCAAAAGGTCCCAGGCTGAGTCCTCGGCATCAATGTGTTGGAAGTTCCAGATGCGATGTCCCCTGCCTCAGACCTCCAAACTGTGTGGCAAGAGAGACTAGATAGCTAGATAGGCACACTGACTTTTCTTCCTGTATCTGCTCTTCTACCACTGTCCTCTTTGATATGTAGACTGTGATCTCAGGGACCAATTTCCCTTTCCTGCATCTCTCTAACTCTGAATGAATGCACTGGACAGTGTTTGTCAGACAGAATGTTATTTTTAAATAAACAGAAAAAACCCAGTAATCTTAAAACACTTCCAGAAGTTGTCTAAGTATTGCATGGAGGAAAGGTATCTCAGCATGGATACTATGCAAGAAATATCCAAAAGTGCTATGACAAATATGCACTGGTCTGTTGTGTCAGGAGTGGTCACATTTTCAGAGCTTTCCTTGTCCTTTTTTCAGGATATAGCTTGAAGCATTCTGGAAAACTTCAAAACTGATTTCAGCAAAAACAATGGCAGGACACCAAAACGATTGTTGACACCCCTGGCAATTGTTGCAATTCAACACCTCCTCCAGACATGCATTGGAACTGTGAGCCAACATGAGTATAGTCAGCCTCCAAAATCATATATGATGAAGTTTTTGTGATTAACTTTAATATTTAGCATTGATGAACTGAATGGTCAGTGTTACAGTTGTATCCCTACATAAAAGAACAAATGAGAGTGTTATGTAGAAGTAGGATTATATGTAAATCTTCTCAAAGGCAGCTCAGTTTGCTGTTTAAGTCACTAAGATTAGACACAAATATTCACATAGTAGTATGCAAAACAGCTGGGGAGATGAACTAACTTAAAAGGAAGATTTGCTATCCTATCCGGTCATATTCTGCAATATGTATTCCTTTACTAGAATTATTCAGTTGTGTTTGTGAGAGCTGCCCCCCCCACTATAAAACTGCCTGACAAGATTTGAAATATAACTCAATCAAAGAATCATGTAAGGACATGTGATATCTTTTCCTATGTTATTTTGAGGAAAAATTCCTGACATTACAACTGGCAGAGCATGACCCAGAAGACAAGGCAAGTGAGGTCCCTAACTTCCAGATCAGGGATGGAAATCTCCTGGAACTGCAACTGATCTCCAAACTATAAAGATCAGTTCCCCTGGAGAAAATAGCTGCTTTGGAGGGTGAACTCTATGGCATTAGATCCTCCTGAAGTCCCTCCCCTTCCCAAACCCCACCCATCCCCACATCTTTGGGTATTTTCCAAGCTGGCAATCCTAAGCAGGTATCTTAAATTTTAACAGGCATCCAGGAAGATAAAGACAAAACTTTCACGATGACTTGATCAGCAACCTAGCCGCCTCATTCTGTACCACTTGAAGCTTCCAACACAACTTCAAGGGCAGCCCAATTATAGCAAGTTACAGTAGCCTAAACAAGAGGTGATCCATGGCATGGATCAATGTGGCAAGATCAGATCAATCCCTGCAGGACTCCACAATTCAGTTCCCACTGGGATGAACCCTTTTCCCCAATAACCACCCTCATCAAGCATTCTTGGAGGAAGGAGGCAAACCACTGTAGAGTGATACCTCTTACCCCCAGTGAGGCTAGGCAGTTGACTAGGACCAAATGGTCAACTGTGTCAAATGCGGCTGACAGATGTAATAGAATCAGTGGCTCACACCCACCCATATCCAACTGAAGCCAGATATCATCACCCAGGGCTATTAAAGCAGTCTCAGTCTCAAAGTCTGGCCTGAAGCCCAACTGGAATACATACAAAGGTATCATTCAGGAATCCCTGGAGCTGTTTGGCCACCACCCTTTCAATTATGTTACCCAGGAAAGGGAAATTCAACACTGGGCAGTAATCTGCTAGCTCCCCTTTATCTAGGGATGACTCTTTCAACAGAGGACTAACTACAGCTTCCTTGAGGAAGGCTAGGGGACTGACCCTCTAAGAAATGGCAATTAATGATTGCTTGCACATGGCTTCCCACCACTTCATGGTACAATTTAACTAGCCAAGAGGGCTAGGGTGGGGTCTTAACAAGCATGTGATAGACCTTACAGCCATCAGGGTCCTGTCAATGTCTGCAGGGGTAAGTGGGCTGAAAGAGTCCAAAAATGGACTGGATGGTACAGACAGAACCACGGGTATACTACTGACAACAAACTTGGCAACCAGGTCAGAACGGAGCATAGAGACTTTATCTGAAAAATAAGGCACAAGTAAGTCACAGCTAATGGCAGAATCATCTAACACTTTGGACTCTGTGAAAGGAGCCTGAAGGAAGGAAACCTTCAGATGGAGCTTGAAGATCACAGGATTCAACTTGACGTATGCATTAAGGTCATGAAAATAGGCTAGAGATCTGATGAAAATGTATTGGGGTCAAATATTGGATAAATACCGGGGGATGCAGAAGAATATACCCTTTCATGTCTTTTTGTTTCTCTGTGTTGTGAAAGGCTTCATTTTGCCTACTGAAGTTATTTATTCATTTCTTCAATGCATATTGTACATTTTTTCACATCATTGGTTATTTTATTTCTTCACCAGGTATTTCATTTATATACATAATACATAACACTAATTGACACACAAGTAACGTTGAAAAAAAAAGTGTTTATTTTACAGGAAAATATTGGGCACAGGAAAACAGTAAACAGTAGGAAGATGGATCCATTTCATGCAAGGGGGAAGCAAACCCAAAACAATTATATTTGAGTTGGATCAGCAGGCTTTTAGAAGCTAACAGCACCCCTACTTAAAGTGGCTTCTTAGCTGGGGTGCCATATGGTCTACAGCCAGCCCAGGAAGCAGGCTTGAATGTAAGAATGAGAATACAATGATAACAATGACTGGCAAAGGAGAAAGCTTTCTTTATGAGGAAGGAGAGAGCAAATTTGCAGCCTGGTGGACATTGTGTGACTGGAAAATCAATGCATAAAATACATTTTCCAACACTGGAGAAGCAACAGGTTAGAGATACCCAGAAGAACTCGATATCTCAAGAGGATCTCCAGGCAGAAGGAGGTGATCAATATTTTAACTTGAGCACACCTGTCTTTTTATTGACAAAACTGCTTTGCCTTTTATAATAAAATCTCCCTTTCTTCTCTATCAAATGCCTGAGGGATTTGCTTAAAAGAGAAGAAAGAAATGAAGTCAGTCTTCAGGAGGAAACCTATCTAAAACCTGAACTAGTGAGGAGACCAGCAAGTATATCACTTCCAGAAGCTGTACATTTGATGAACAACCTCAGAGAAGATGCAAGGAGAGGAACTGATGGATACCTGATAACATGCCTCCCCCCAAAGATGCGTGCAGTTGATATCCCATTCAAAGCCCTGGCAAATAAAATAGTGTTATAGTGCCTTGTGAAAATGTATAAAGTTGGCATTTTCCCCATCTCCTCAGGGAAAGTGTTCCATACAGTGGGAGTTACAGTACAGCAGGCATGGGTTCTGGCTAATGCCAGGCGCCTTAAGTGGGGGAATAGCAAGTGGGTGGTCACCTAAGGACCATAGCTGATGCATGATGGAAACATAAAGGAGAAGACAGTCCTTTAGATATTTGGGGCCTAAGCTGTGAAGGGTTTTAAAGGTCATAGCCAGCACCTTGAATTGGACTCAGAAAGTAACTGGCAGCCAATGCATCTGTTTTCAGGAGGAAACCTATCTAACATCTGAACTAGTGAGGAGACCAGCAAGTATATCACTTCCAGAAGCTGTACATTTGATGAACAACCTCAGAGAAGATGCAAGGACACATACATCCTTAGTAACTGGGCTGCCAAATTCTGAGCCAGCTGCATTTTTTGGGTTGCCTTCAAGGGAAGCTCAACATAGAGTGTATTATAGTAATCCAACCATGAGGTGACGCAAGAAAGGATTGATGTGGACAGATTGGTTTGGCCAAAGAAAGAAGAGAGTTGGCAAGCCGGATGCAGCGGAAAAAAGGCAACCTGCAAGTCTGGGTCCATGAGCAACCCTGGCTCTTAACATGCTCTGCATATTTCACATTATTTCTCACATCAACTCTGTCTTGTCTGGAAAGGACTGACTTCAGCTTTTTCTGCCATAGCTATAAAGGTGAAGAAGAACAGCAACAACAACAAAAAGTGTATCATGATATAGAGCACCCCCAAAACAAAATACTATCATGAAACTTAACTAAGAATAGATTATTAAAATAATTACCTTTTATTATTTATGCAAAATTATTTTCAATCAATGTGATTCTTAATATCTCCTAAGTTACACTATTCTTATCAGTATCCTAATTTACTTACTACTTATAATGATAACAATAACAATGAGAAGGATTGCTAAACATTCAAAATTCTGTACGAAGTGTGAAATACTCAGTGTCCTATTCAAAATGTGAAGTGCCATTACGCTCATGAAAGGATTGTTCAATCTTAGCGTTTGTGAGCTTATCTGCGAAAATCAGTTCACTAGGCAAGGTCCAGCCATTGTAAAAGCAAGGTCCTGCAAGAGTTCACACAGGGTCTGTGTGCTGGGAGAACTGAGAATGTTGCTAACATAATGAGAGTTTTCTATATGATGATGAAGTTCCCATGAGACTTGATAGTTGAAGCAGATCTGTCTTTGAAAAAGCCGCTTTGAAAAGGGTTCAAACTACCAGCTGGACCCTGCGTATTGAACTATCACTGGCATTAAGCTTTTAGCTTATAAACGTCTGAGAGCAAGCTATCTCCTTGCGAAATCTTGCAGGACCACGTGTTTACAGAGGCCAGACCCTGCATGAACATTTGCAGGACCTTGCTTTTGCAATGGCCGGACTCTGCCTAATGAACCGATTTTTGCTGATAAGCTTGCAAATGCTAAGATTGAGTGATCCTTTCATGAGCGTTATGGCACTTTTCATTTTGAATAGAATTTAATGTTGAGTATTTCATACTTCGTATAGAATTCTTAATGTTTAGCAGTCCTTCTCATTGTAATTTTTATAAGTAGTATGTAACTTAGGACAGTTTCAAGAGGGAATTAGAGAAACATATGGAGCAGAGGTCCATCAGTGGCTATTAGTCACAAGATATATATAGGAACTCTCAGTCTGGGGCAAGTGATGCTCTGTATTCTTGGTGCTTGAGGGGGGCAACAGTGGGAGGGCTTCTAGTGTCCTGGCCCCACTGCTGGACCTCCTGATGGCACCTGGTATTTTTGGCCACTGTGTGACAGAGTGTTGGACTGGATGGGCCGTTGGCCTTGTCCAACATTGGATTCTCTTATGTTCTTAGGATACTGATAAGAGTAGTGTAACTTAGGACATATTAAGAATCACATTTATTGAAAATAATTTTGCATTAATAATAAAAGGTAATTCTTAATAATCTATTCTTAGTTAAGTTTCACAGTAGTATTTTGGTTTTTAGGATAGTTATAAATGCTGCACACATGACCATTTGCAGGGTCACGCTGAGCCTCAGAGGTGGTATAGCCAGGTACACATCTCATTGGCTCACTGCAGAAGGAAACTTTACAAACACTTTGGGCAATGCTGGGAACAGTCAACACTCAGTGTGGTCAACAAGCAGTCTTATTGCTTTGTCCTGGCATCCTGATCCTGCTATCTGCAGAAGAGTAGGTTTTTATATTCCATTTCACTCTACCTTCAGGAGTCTCAAAACAGCTTCCAAATACCTTCCCTTCTTCTCCCCACAACAGGCACTCTACAAGGTAGGTAGGGCTGAGCGAGTTCTAAGAGAACTGTGACTGATCCATGGTCACTCAGCAGGCTTCATGTGGAGGAACGGGGAATCAGACCTGGTACTCCAAGGTCTGAGTCCACCATTCTTAACCACTATTCTTAACCAATATACCACACTGGGTCTCTCTGCCTTTGGCTTTCCCTAGGACCTCAGCTCCTTTGAAATATTCAGCACGGTTTATCATTGTGCTTTTTAAATACCAGCTCTGCTTCTTTAGTACCAGCTTGTGACTTTCACTGTGATGTCATCTCCAACTACTGATTTGGTGTTGTTTCACTCTGGCTTCTCCGGTGCTGACCTTGCAGCTGTGCTGTGAATCTGGATCCTACTTGGTAATTCCCTGTGATTTGGGCTTCTGTTTACCCAGTGGTGACCTTTGGACCATTCTTTGGCCATATTGCTGGTTTCATCTAGCTGCTGCTCACAATCCTGGCCTTGATGCAGTCGCCTCTCCCTACCTAAGTCAGATTCACAGGGGAAGTGACATCACAGGCCATTGTCACTATCTATGGAGGTGGAACTATGTGGCATTTAGGGAGGGGCTCCCCAGAAAATTAGGGTGGCCTGGGAACCCCCTAGCAATGCCCCTGGGTTGGGCTAACCCCAGGAACAGATGCCTTCTTAGCACACTGTTTAGAAATTCCACCTTAAAATGCAGCACAGATTCTATTGCTAGGGACTGTTTTTCCACTCTGGGAACTGTCATTACAGTCCTAGAATAGCCTATCTGGGCCCAAAAACCTTATTGGAAAAACCATTCTGCATTTTCTTTGCAACTTTTTTTGGCTGCAGTGTATTTCAACAGAGCCCATGCAAGTCAATTGGCATTCCTGGCTCCCATTATCTCCAATGGGCCTTCAAGCCTCTCCCATTATTTCCAATGGGCAATCCTGTCATTCCTTTTAGTACATCCCAGTTGGTTGCCCCTTTGAAACTACCACACCATTTTAAGTAACAGCAAAATGAAGAGCATGAACATAGAGTGCACATCCCTTACTAATGTTCTCTCTGGGCTCCACACAGATCAAAAGGAAATTTTAAAAGGCCTCTGATCTGCATGCCCCCCCCATCTTGTTCATGAAGATGGGCTTACAATTAAAAATGAAACGGATATTGAAAGAAGAGCAGCCCACCCCCACTACCACGAAAAAAACAACAATTGTTCTCAATCAAGGATATATAGACCTAAGTAAAATACATTCCTCTCCTCCACCACCTGGCTGTTGTGCATCCTACATGAAGCAGGGTGATTCAGCAGATGTAAACCAATGTCAGTGGTCTGCATCCACCATCTCACACAGAAGAACCAGAGCTTCCAGTTTCAGCACTGGAACTAGGGGTGCCAGCCTCCAGGTGCGACCTGGGGATCCCCTGGAATTACAGCTCATTTGCAGACTACAAAAATTAGTTTCCCTGAAGAAAATGGATGTTCTGGAGGGTGAACTCTATGGCATTGTACCCCACTGAGGTCCCAGTCCTCCCCAGGCTCCATCCCCAAATCTCCAGGAGTTACCCAACCTGTATTGGGCCACCCCTCCCTCCCATCCCCCAGAGGTGGACAGGTGGAACCTGGCAACCCTAACTAGGGATGTTTTAACAAGGAGAGGCGAGAGGTGGAAAGAAAGCAAATAGATGGGAATAGAGGAAAGAAGGAAGGAAGGAAAGAAGGGTGGAGGGAGGGAGAAATGAAAAGAAAGAAAATAGAAATCCCTCTCCATAATTTATCCAGGAGTTCAGGGGAGAGTTGGTCTTGAATGTATGCATATAAACTCTTCGAGGTTTCACCTGGCCTCCTCCCCCCTCCCCCTGCACGGGCTGTGTGTGCGATTTCAGTGATTGTAAACTGCTAATTCCTGGCTTTCCTAATATCCTCTCTCTGTCAAGGGAAGAGGTGGAGCTCAACAAAGAACTCAGAAGAGTCTCCTCTTGGAGGAAATAAAGGGCTCTGGTTAAGTAGCGAACTTGGGAGCGGGAAAACAACAGCAGCGGCACAAGGCTGCAGGAAAGGTGCCTGGGCACCCAGCTGCCTAGCGATCCTCCATGGATGCTGGGCTCCCCCCTCCCAACCTCCCTGCATGGCTCTGCAAGGCAAGCCTTGTGTATGTGGGGAAACAGAAAAACAAGGGCGCAGGGCGCCCAGCCGTCCCAAGGCTGGCAATCCTCCATGGATGCCGGCCTCCCCCCAACCTCCTCTCATGGCTCTCTGCAAGGCAAACCTTGCAGGGAGTGATAGAACAACAGCAGCGGCACGAGGCTGCAGGAAAGGTGCCCAAGAGTCCAGCCGCCCCAAGGCGGGCAAACCTTCATAGATGCTGACCTCCCTCCACACTTCCCCCACCTCCTGACCTCCCTGCATGGCTCTGCAAGGCAAGCCTTGCAGGGAGAGAGGGAAAAAACCTGGAAGAACAATAGCGCAGGGTGCCCAGCCTCCCCAAGGCCGGCAATCCTCCAAGGATACCAGCCTCTCCCCCAACCTCCTCACATGGCTTTCTGCAAGGGAGGTGTAATTTGCACTCCTTTGACTCAGAGGTTACATGTGAAACTCAAATGAATAGTAGAAAGGGAAATCCAGCTATGGGCAAAACCTGCTGAAATGTGTTTATGGATGCTGGATAGACAAAGCATCTTGCTGGGAAAACATACACTAAATAGTGGGGCAGAGCTTGAATAGCAATTAAATGGATTCCTGTTTTTAGTTGTAGAGAGACAAGGAGACAAAGAAGGGGGAGAGGGAAGCAGATTAAAGGTCCAGTGGCAGAGACAGTTCTGCTCAATTTACATCCATAAAACAGTAAGGAACTAAATTCTATCGCTTTTAATTTATTGCCTACCTCTTAATTTGGACTATGTATAGGGAAAGTAGATTTGTTAATTCTCTACTGGTTTTCTTCCTTCGCTCAGAGGCCTCTAAGTAGATATATAGGTGGTTAAACATGGCCTACCCTAGCCAAAGATGAGAAGGGGGATTAAGGAGACTTTTCTAGAAGTTAATAATTAATAATACAGTCTTGGCTTCCAGGATCTGGCCCTAAACTTTGTACTATTTTTCATCATCAGTTGAATCTTATTGGAAGCACAAGACAATCCCTGGTGCAATATTGCATCTCTGTCTAATATCAACATGAAACTCTGAGAAGCCCAGCAGCTTCCAGAAAACTGAAACTCTTTGTCCCCTTCCTAGGAAAAGAATGTCTATTGTCACATAGGAGAAAATGAAGTCAGAACTACTTTGGTGTAGCCCCTGGCATTAGAGTCAAGATGCAGTCATTTGTTACATTAGAAAAGTTGGTTTAACAGTTAATTCTGCCAACATAACAGTCTGAAGTTAAGATAACATCAAAGCACAATGTTTTCTATTAATTTTATTTCAAAGGGGAAACAATACACAAATAGATTGAGCTACCCAGACACTTGACACTTTTTCAAAATGCCTTTTGGCTGTTTCATTCATGAGTGATCAATTTGGAAGGCAAGGTCTTGTAACAAGCCCATCTTCAAGATTTTAGGCCTTTCAGTTACACAGGAAATGATTTTCTTGCCTGTTGCTTTAACCCTTTATTTACACCATTGCACTACAGACCATTTTTGTGCTGCAGATCAATAATTTCGTAACAATATACACTAAGTAAGATGAGCACTGCTGAATCAGAATGAAAATCCATCGATACCAATATCTTATTAGGAACCTCTGGAAAAAACTTGAACAGAACTTCCCCTACAAACTTTTACCTGGGAAGGTATATACCTACTTGGTCAATAGGGATGGTGAGAACTTTTTAGAGACTGTATTCTGCAGGAAAATGTACAGTCACAATAAGACATGAGCAGAGTCTCAGATGCCTTCATCTTTCTACCAGTCAGCTCAAGAAGCCATTGAACAGCTTTGCAGCTGTGCAGTAGATATGGTAGTGAATTTCACTCTCCTTCTGCCTTATAGCCACATTTCCATGTGAGCACTAGGTGAAACTAATTGTCTCCCAGGGTCATGAATGGTCAGGTCAGATCATTAAATGAATGGGGGTGGTGGTGCAACAACTCCCATAAGGCTGCATAAAAATACACAAGTGTAAAATAGCATTGATAACATGACCCAAAGAGTAAGTAACACAGTATTTGTTTATAACTACTGGCTGGCTGGTTTGCTCCTAGTTTATTGAAACAATTTGTTGCCAAGTGAGACACTGAGATCACATGTCCATTTGCATGGGGGAAACTAAGACATCCACTGAGCTGTATGAGAATGTGCCCATTGGACTGCACTGTGCTGTTTGAGTATGCAGAAGGTAACCTGCCCAACTGCCTGATGAAAAACTGACTCCCTGCTTGCAAGCAGGGAGCAGAACATGAGCTCAACCAGCGTGTGCTAGAGCATCTCTACTTATCACAGCATGTCCTAAAAAACAAAACAAAAATGAGCTGGAAGGAAGAGAAACTGGTCTCTGTTGTCCTGTCCTTAGTGAATTTGCTGTAAATAAATGAAGATATTTCAAGTAGCTGAAAAAAATAACACCCATGTGGCTAAGTATCTGTGCACACCTTTTGAATGCTGCCTGCTTTATCATAAGAGAAGTGTGTGCTGTGATATCGAGATACCACAGGATGGAGTTACAGCCTTAACTTTGAGTTGTCTTTTTCTCTAGCTAGAGTATTAATACCACTGTAATAGAGATTTTTCATGGTGCAATCTATGCTTTTTGACTGCTGCTTAAAAATATTGTGTTGGATGAATCTTGGCTCTTTACTTAGACACTACGCAGCTCTGCTTTAATGCATGAACCTTAAGTCAGTCCTCTTTATATGAATTATTAAAAAAGGATTCAGAAAACATCAGAATGAAGTCATTCTTCAAGTGCCAGACTCCTCTCATTACATAGGCTTGTTCAGAAGTCTCTGTTTCCTGCACACTGTGAAGTGGTATATGAAGAAATAATCCTCTATCACTCTCCTGATTTTTCTATAGGAAAGAACAACATGATTCTGTCCTAGAATTATCCTGCTTGGCAGCATCATGTGACCATGTCAGGCTATTCCACTTGTTTCCCTTTCTTCCACTTGTTTCCCTTTCTACTGTTCCCTTCCATGAAAATGCCTCATCTTTTCATTCAAGTCTGTTCTTACTCCCATTGTTTTGCACTGTTTTACTTCCTCTTGAGACAATACGTGTTCTTCCTCTCCAATTATGAAAAAATAAACACAGGGGTGGAAAAAGGGAACAAAGAGAAATGTTAGCCCAACCCTCCATTGTAAAGCCAGGATCATCTATTCACTGGATTACTACCCATGTAATTAAGAGCAACGTGCGCCCCAAGGAGACTGCAAGTGGATAGCTACGTGATTCTTTGTGCAAGACTAGCCAAACAAAGTAGTCAAGAATGCTAGTCTGAAAAAAAAAATGCAATAAGAAGACTGCTTTTGCAGGATTGTTGGATTGTAGATAACAGTTTTATAGTTAGTTCAGATGTTATGTGATGCCATCTTGGAAAATGTCTAGATTCCATGATACATGATGTGGACATATCCCAATATATGGCTCGGATCCAGTGATGTGCAAACAGAAACATAAATGGGTCTAGTGCAATTCTGTTTATGAGAAATCTTGTGCCATGCCTATCCCTTTCCTACCTATATGTTATAGTGCTCAGAAATTGGTTGCACAACATCTTGCGCAAATGGACATGCAAGTGGGAGGTACCATAAGTTTGACTTAATGCAAAGTCTACCACAGTCTTCTTCTTGTGTTTCCATTTGCGTAAGGGTTCAAGTACAAGTGGAAATTTTGCACTAGATCCAATCCTATAGAGAGACAGAAAGACTGGAACAGACGCTTAAAATATATGATGTATAGAAAAAAAAATGGAATGTATATGTGGCTGTCTGTCCATTCATCCCTAGCCATACATGCAGAGATTCCTATATATTTGATGTGAAAATATACTGGGATCTTTCCTGTAGATTTCATTATACCTGTTCAGAAATTACTAACTACTTTGTATATTTGGATCCAAAGTAGTTAGAGTGTACTGAATTTGTTGATTGGAGTGTGTGCTATGGGATTAAGAAGAAGCAAATCACAGAAGAGTTTTTGAAAACACTACAGTATATATACTCAGCACCAATGTATTGTCTTGTCCTAACTTACTTTTTTATGTCAGAAACTGGTCTACATAAATTGTGGATAATGTTTGGTACAGGTAGACAACAAAGAACTATACCTGCATGTGCTATTGCTGAAGCAACTGTAAGAGAGAGGTTTGAACTAGCTTTAGTAGGATTATGCAGTTTCACAGCGTGCAAAAACAAGAGGGGGAAAATATACATCCATCAGGTACAAAAGAGTGCAGACCATTTTCATGCACACAAATGCAATTTGAAGTGGCAACTTATCCATTCTTGAGCAGTTTGCCATCCATTCATACAGTGCCATGAATGACCTTGTCCATGTGGGTAATGCGAAAGAGGTACTGTTTGCAAAAAGACAAATCATCCACTCAGAAATCTGCTTCCTACAAATGTATCCTCAAAGCAACCTACACTACAAATTCTAACCATATTTAAGGACAGGCAGATAAATATAATCCATGTGTCTTTTCTCCCAGTTAATGGAGATCATGCCAGGATAATAAATAATGGCACTGAAGTGGCACAACTTCCAGAAATACAAGATGCAAGTGTCTAATTCTTCAAATTTGCTAGCAAAATAGCCAAGCAGAGGAGTAATCCTAAACAGAATTACATTACATCAATCTAAGAACCATTTACTTCAATGGCTTTAGAAAGGGGTCACTTTGTTTAGGATTGCCCCATATATGTACAGCTATAGATGGGTGTTCCTTAGTTTATTTTATATTCATTTATATTTTGGTCTATTTAAAAACATATATTTTTATTCTAAATGTTTAAATTGCTTTACAAAAAAACCCAAAACATTTGCAATTGCATTTCAATAAGCAATATAGAAAGTTTAGAACAACAAAATAAATGAAGAGGGAAGAAAAGACCATAGAAAAGTAGTATCCTGCATTCTAGCAAAGTTATCATTTAATAATTAAATATCAAAATACATTCAGTTTATAATTATTGAAACTTACACCCTTGATTGAATATGAGCAGTTACGTGTGTCCAAATTATTTCAAATTATTGTGTATACTGGGCCTTTTTTAAAAGAGTGATTTTGTTCAAAATAAATGCATCCTGAATTTTAGTCTGCCATTCATTAGCATTGGGAGCCAGATTTGATTTTCAGTATATTCATTTATATTTTTGTCAGTGTGGTTCAGTTCTCCCTCTTTCACTTGCAGTTTTGTAAATTCCTTTTTAGTGTGTTGCATGTTTTTAGATGTGATGCATGTGGTATTTATGACTACAATGTATATAATTTAATTGTATAATATATGTATGATATATAATGCAAAAATAGCGTGGAACATGTGCTCATTTCCAGGAAACATTTTGGAGTGTGCAGGGTCAGCTCAAGGTGGTTCTGCACCCTAGGCAGGCACAGATGCAAACCTCCCGGTGGGGCCTGGAGACCCTTTTGTGGCCTCCTGTGCCCCACCGGGGCTTTCTTCATTGGTGGCACCAGCCGCTGCCCCTGCCTCCTCTCCCCCCAGGGGTGAGGGGGAAGGCGGGCAAGCTCCGCCGCTGCCTCCTGTACCCCGCTGGGGTGCTCTTCACAGGCAGCAGCCACCATCGCCTCCTCTCCCCCCCAGTGGGGAGGGGAAGGGCGGGCAAGCTCTGCTGCCACGTCTTGAGTCCCACCAGGGTGCTCTTTACTGGTGGTAGTGGTGGGGGCTTTTTGCAGGGGGGGCTTCTTGTGGGGGGGCAGGGTGCAGTTTGGTGCCCCTGTGGGCCGGCAAACCCTAGGTGAGTGCCTAGGTAGCCTAGTGGGTGAGCCAGCCTGGGAGTGTGGAATCAGAAAGTGGTTGGCCCTTGCCTTTAGGAAGCAAGTTGCTATTTGTTCCCACTCCTATTTGGAAAGGGGGGGCACAAGAGGGATTGGGCTGCCTCAGCTGCTTGTGCAGCTCTTCCTATTTAAAGGCTTCCCATCCATCCCAGCCAGACACCCCACCACTCCAGTTGCTTTGACAGAGCAGCCTGAATACCCCAGTTTAACCTCAGCTCATCAAATTTGAGTTCCCTGTGGTCAGTGTTTGGGTGGGATGCCACTAAGGAAGACAGGGTTGCCATGTGGAGAAATGCAATAGTAAACCACCTCTGTTCATCTCTTGCCTGGAACACCCTGTGGAGGGATTTCCCATGAGTCCATTGCAACTTGACTCCTTCTCACTTCTCTTCCTCCTCCTGCTGCTGCTGAGGCATCAAAAGGGACAGAGTCAACCAGCCCAAGAGCCCATCTACTCGTCATGCCTAGGTGATTGTTTAGGGTACCAGAGGTGAAGGGATGCCAGTAAGCCCTGTCACTGCCTTGCATATCCTCAGGATTAGGGTCTGTTGTGACAGGCAGTAGCCCTTGGATGCCACCCAATGGGCCCTCTTCTCTCTATCCTTCCCCATGGTGTGTGTGTGTGGGGGAAAGTGTGAGGGGAGGAATCCTGGTCATGGCTTCTCCCCACCTGCCATAGCCTAGGGTGCCCAAACCCTTGGGTCAGCCCTTCATGCAGGTCCCATGATTCCCAGCATAGCTGGGTTTTTTTGTGGTCAAAGGGAACCCCTCCAGTCTTTTTCACTAGCAGAAAAATTGTTTGTATAACAACCTTTATAAAAACACATTTTGTAATGGCATTATACTGGACAGATACAGAAGAGACACTCTACATGTCAGACAAAGGATGCTCCTGTGGCTTTATCTACACCACCCAATCCAACAGTTGCATCCCTACAGTTATACTTATCTGTAAACCCACTATACCTCCTAATAAAAGCATATTTATTTCTTTTATTTAAACCATTTATACGGCTGGCTTTCATGCAGATAACTGGAACTTCAGCTTCTTGAAGCTTATTTTTTGTGAATGGGGAAGATACTAAAAAATGCACCCCCCCCCCAGTTTATTAATCAAACAGTGAAAGCTCCTGCAGAAGAATGAATAGCTGGAGCCTTTCCGCTTGGCCAAAAGCACTTGCAATCTTTCTCTTCTTCTCATCAATGAGTTTTTAAAAGGGTTTAATTTCATACTGATTTCTAATTGTCACAACCAGTGTGACATACCAAAGACAATTCTCCACATTTGCTTTAAATAGAAGACTATGACTACGATGGGGATGCTGCTTAAATCTGTAGAAAATAACATTACTAATGCCTGTTGCCTAAGTTGCAGAAAACCTGTTATGCTAACTGAATTCAATATTAAAAAGAGAGGGGCATACAACAAATATGCTTGAAACCTGGTGCCTTTGTAGAAGGATCCTCTTAGGATGTAGAGCACCCTTGAAAAATATGTAGGCGTCCTAGAGTTGACAGATCCTCCCTGGCTACTGGTGGAGGGAGTGGGGGTTAGGGTTGCCACATGCAGATTGGGAAACTCTTCGAGATTTGGGGATGGAGCCTGGAGAGGACAGGGACCTCAGTGGGATACAATGCAACAGAGTCCACCCTCCAAAGCATTCATTTTCTCCAGGGGAACTGCTCTCAGTAGTCGGGAGATGAGCTGTAATTCTGGGGGATCCCCAGGTCCCACTTGGAGGCTGGCATCCCTAAGTGTCCCCCTTCTCATATTCCTCCTCCTGTGTTTTCTTATCAGTCACTCATTTAAACCCACCTGTCTGGACTGAGAATGGAGATGAAGTGATTTTCCACATCCCACTCCCTTAAGGTGGATTCATTCTGCCTTGAATCCCCCTGCTCCTGATTTCTGGTTGGCCTAGCAGAATTGCTATAATTAATCCCAGAAGTGGAACAGACTTAGCTCAGCTTCTTTCAGATCCTTTCCTTCATCTGCATCTACCCCCACACCAATAGTGTATAAATTTGTATCGATTAAGACTGCATAATATATCTTTGAAATGATAGCACACATTGGTAGAGATGATCAAAAAAAACCCACCCAGCTCAGCTCAGATTTCAGCTCAAATAGCTGGGCATTTTGTGGATAAATTGTCAAAAAAAGGTGTATTTTATTAAAGTTGAAATACAAGATTTTGGCACACCTTGTGATGCCATCATAGAATTCTGGATATTCCTCTGGATCCCTCATTTCCTGTCATTGTTGATGGGTACCACAATTAGAAAGTTTCTCTTCCTTCCTTCCTTCCTTCCTTCCTTCCTTCCTTCCTTCCTTCCTTCCTTCCTTCCTTCCTTCCTTCCTTCCTTCCTTCCTTCCTTCCTTCCTTCCTTCCTTCCTTCCTTCCTTCCTTCCTTCCTTTCTCCACGTGGTTCTTCCCCCTCCCCCTCTATGCATCCTCTCTCTTCTGCCCATCTGCCAGCTGAGCAGACAGGGGATTTAAACTTTAAACCCCCTCTCTGGAGTTGTGGCTCGAATCCAGAGAGGGGGTTAAAATTTGAATCCCCTCTCTGCTTATCTGGCAGGTGGGGGGGAGAAGGGGGGCTGCTGCATGGCCTCCATTGCTGGCAATGAGGAGGGGAGGGGGAGGATCAGAGGGAGTGAGACTCCATTGCCTAGAGAGCAGGAAGAAGACTCGGTCTCTGCTGGCAAGAGGCTGTGATTCCACTCCCTTTCCACTCCACCACTTTAAACTCCCTATCTGCTCAGCTGGCAGGTGGGGGAAGAGAGGGGAGGCATGGAGGGAGAGCAGGAACTGTGTGGTGATCTGTGTGGCTGCCCTCTCCTTCTCTTGCTGGGTCTTTTCAAGAAGACCCAGTGAGAGGGGGAGGAAGGGAGGCATATGGCCTTTCATCCTCTTCTGCCTCCACAGCCAACATCTCAAAAGAATTCCCAGGCATAGGTCAGTGAAATCATTAACTTTAATTTAATTAACTTTAAGTTAGCTACCTCCTAAGAAATTTAAATGCCCCCCAACGAAAAAAATCCTGGCTACAGTCCTGAAGCTGGAATTAGCAACCCTGGTTGCCTGCTGGTTACTGGCAGGAATTTTGGGAACTACTATTTCTAAGACACTTGTTGGAGAATGAAAAGTTTTCTTGTGTGTTATGGAAACAACAATTCCTAGAATGAGCTGTAAGGGGGTGGGTGGGTTAAGAAAAAGGGAAGGAGATAGGGATGCGCACAAACCAGGAACATCTAGTGCCTTTATAGAAGGAACCTCTACATGCGGTTCAGTTCATGGTTCATAGCATGCCAAGTTCGCAAACCATGAACTATTTAGGAGCTAAATGAACTGGATCAGTTTTGAGATTTGTGACACAGTAGGACCCCCCCCTCCCGCATGCTACAGGCACCAAACTTGTAAGGGATCTCTGGCTGACTCTCCTCTACCTGCTCTCTTTGGTGTGGATTGGATTTACAAGATCTGAGTTACAGCCCCCCAAAGAAGGTTCCTCCATTGTTTTCAATGGAGGGGAAAAACAGCAAAAATAAAATAAAATAATCAAGGGCAACAGAAGATCAGCAGAACAGAATTAAAGTCCCAGAGAATCTCTGCAGTAAAAACTGAAGGTGGGGGGTATTTTTGCAAGCCCAGCAGAACCAGTGCAATATACAGAGTGCCCAGCAGTACTTGTGCAATCAAAGAGCGCCCAGCAGAATGCAGTGCCATTGTGGCAATACCAGTACAACAGAACTGATGTCTAGCACAAAAATCACACTCGGGGTGGGGGGGTTTGCAAGCCCAGCAGAGCCAGTGCAATGTACTAGTGCCCAGCAGAACTCTGCCATTGTGGCAGGACTGATGTGAAGTACAGAATCAAAATCCAAGCAAGAGGGAAGTTGCAAGCACAAAATAACCAGTTTAGTGTACAGAATGCCCAGCAGAATCCAGTATAACTGTGGCAATGCAGGTAAAAGAGGACTAATATCAAACCAGAGAATCCCAGCAGTACAAATTGTAGGGAGGACATTTTTTCAAGCCCAGCACAACCAGTTCAGTGTATAAAATACCCATCAGAACCCAGTGCCACTGTGGCAGTGCAAGCTTAAAAGGACTGATCTCTAAGCACAGTGTCACAAGAAATACAAGTGTGTGTGTGGGGGGGTGCGGGGTTGTAAGCCCAGCAAAACCAGTTACAATGTTCAGCGTGTCCAACAGAACCCAGTGCCACCAGCATAGCAAGCTTATAAGGACTGATCTCACAGCACAGATACACAACAAATCCAAGCAGGGTTGTTGTTGTTTTTCAAGCTCTGTGCGAGAAAATGGGATCATAAAGGAATTCTGCAAAAGGGGAGGGGGGCATTCTTGACACTGACAAGACTACTTTGAAACTGACAAGAGTATTTCCAAGGCTGGAGAATTCTGCCCCCCCTTCTTTGAAGTTTGGTAAACCTTTTGCTTGAGCAGGGACAGTATGTCTGGAAATGTATCCATTCACAAACTGGCATGAACCTCCACAAACTAACTGAAAGTTCATGGAAAGTTCATGCTGGTTGACCTGCCATGAACTTCAGTTCATGAACCATGAACCAGCCAAAATTCATCACGAACTTTAGTTCATGAGCCATTTCATTCCCATCCCTAAAAGGATATGCTGCCAGTATTCCCCATCCTCTTCACTGCCTCGCATAATGGAATCTTGCCTTACTGTGGGTTTGACTAGATGAACTTCAGATGATTTTCCTGCCTAACAGACTCAGTTCATCAATCTTTACTGAGTGGGGAGATGCTGTGCATTAGAGAACTTGGGTGAGTGTGTGTGTGTGGCATTCAAATGTAATAGTGCTGGTAATCAGTTAATTTTGACTAATTTGAGGCAAACTGTGAATCGTCCAAACATCTGACATTTTCAAAGGTAGGCTAGATAAATTGACACATTCTAAAAGGTCATTACTTCTGAAAGGGAAAGCCAAGAAACCCTAATACAACATATTTCAAAATTAATATGGGCTAGGGGAAAGAAAAGAAAGATTTAGATGTTGGAAACCTGGGTCCGATAGTGGTATTTTGTGGCCTTAGGGATACTGCTCTCAGTGTCATAGAAGTGTAATGAGAGCATGCAGAAGAATGCAGATTAAAGCAGTACACAAATGAGAACAGCAATCACAGCATCCAACATTATTGCAGAGGTGGAGCCATAATAGGCTAGCTGCCACCTCCTCCTTTTTGGAGGAATGAGAAGGGTTGGGTCCTGTACTGGTGGAATACCCACCTGAGCAGCTTGGTCGAGAAGCAGACCCAACAGGGGAAGCCTCAGGAAGTGTGAGAACACTTTCCAGTTGTGGTCTTGCTGCTCATTCTGGCAAGAGAAGTGACAGCACGGAGGCCAGGGCTTCAGACTCTGCAAGATTCTCCTGAACCAGCAGAGTATAGAAGGAGAAGAGAGCATTTGACAGCTCTACAGAGAAGATGAAATGCTTGCCTGATAAAGTGATCAGTGTTAATTACTGGAGTGGAGTCCTTACAGGACCAGGATTGACAGGCTGATAGAAAAGCAGTAAAGACCTGCACTTGGATTAAGATGAATGCAGCCTGGGCCTCAGGGGGATGAGTCAGCAAAAGAAGGCAGATAAAAGGAACACACTGGGCAAGGCTCTGAATGGAAGTAACCTTGCTTGCCACACCCCTCTGTAAGCAGACCTGCTTAGCAAAAAGAGTTCTATCCTGACTTGATGTCTTGTATTCTGTTAATTTTTACTTCATCTTACAGCTTGAGACTTAGACCTTGTATCCTACACTAGTTCCTAAGCTCTAGACCCTCCTCCCCCTGACCCCTGAACTAGACCTTTGGATCTCTGACTCTGGACTGGTTTGTGGACCTTGCTTCTGTATCTTGCTTTACTTCTTGTCATTATATTTGTGTACCCTGGAAACCTCAGGTACAGTAACAGTGCCAGGCTTTGCCTTGAACATGACACCTGGGTGTGTATCCCCACTTCTCCACATGAAACCTGCTGGGTGATCTTGGGCCAGTCACAGTTCTCTGAGAGCTCTCTCAGCCACTCTACCTCACAAGATGACTTTTGTGGGGAGAGGAAGGGATGCCGATTGTGAGCCATTTTTAGACTCCTTAGGGTGGAGAAAAGTGGGGAATGAAAACAACACTTCTTCTTCATTATGCCGTGGAAGCTTGCTGGGTGACCTTGGGCCAGACACACTCTCTCAGCCTAACCTACCTCACAGGGCTGTTGTGAGGATACAATGGAGGACAGGAGATGATGTAAGCCACTTTCAGTCCCCATTGAGGAGAAAGATGGGGTTTAAATGAATTAAATAAATAAATAATAGTCATGATAGTCATAATAGCAATAATAGTAGCACTACTAATAAACCTTGTTTGCCGCCTTGAGCCAGCATGTCCGGCAAGGTGGGATACAAATAGAAACAATAAAATAATAAATAATTATGCCCCTGCTATCGTTTATAAAATGACCAAATCCTGCTAATTCTTTGGGATCGGAAGTGAGAAATTTACTAATCAGATCCAATATGAATAATGTATATTTCTAAATTTTGCAAAAGCCAGTATGTTGTGGTGATTAGAGTGTTGAACTAGGATCTAGGAGACCCAGGTTCAAATACTCATCCTGCCATGGAAGCTTTAATTTAGGCAGTTGCTGTCCCAGCCTAAAGTATCCCACAGGATTGTTCTGAAGATTCAGTGGAGGAGGCAGGAATGTTGTAAGCCACTGTGGGTCCCATCAGGAAGAAAAATAGGGTACAAATAAATAATGGAAGGCTGTGGCCTATGTTCATTGTAATGCAATTATATTTTTGGCCTGGAATGATGCTGGGAAGTCTATTGTTTATTGCACCACAATTCTTTCTAGGCAGAGTCTATCACAAGCATTTCAGCCGTAATATATGGAAGATCACAGGAAAGAAGACAAGAGTTAGTGTGATCTGAAAAGGCTGCTTTTGCTCTCTGGAACATGGGGGGTACCCAGTGACTCATGCATTAATCATGGCTATCTTCCCATAGATGTCTTTTCTGTATCACAGCATCATCTGCACCGATTGTATGGGGATGGAGCTATCACCTTCTAAATGCTGGATCATTACCCTTCTACATTATACATGGAAATATACAACAAGTTGCGTTGGGTGGAGGATGAAAAAGACCGACTTTCTTAAATTTCCCAGCATGAGTCTCGTATAAACTACTGGAGCAGAAGCATTAAGGCAGAGTAATGGCTAACATGATTGCTGTGCTATCGGAACATCTGAGCCTTGCCTGGTTAGTTTATGCTCCATTGCATCTGACTGCGGTTGTGCTTCTAGCAAAAAGAAAGAAAGAAAGAAAAGTACAGTGGGAATCTATTACTTTGGCCAGATGTTCAACTGGTGGCTTTCAATGCCCACCCCCAAACTCTACAAAGAAAGGTTCATCCAGTTACAATGTTTGAACATCAAGAGAGGGGAGAAGCCAGAAATATATCTGTATGTGCCTATAAACCTTTTACCCATTGCCATCAGGATGAAATTTTTAAAGAACAGCGGTGGACTGATAAATACAATGAAGGAATAATATTGCTTTATTATCAGCTGGCAATTTCGCCCCTAATTTCAATTATGCTCCCATGTAATGAGTTCCATATACTTTTTGTTATGTTACCATAAAAGCTGCCTATGGTATGACAAGAATATATGCTACAATGTTACAGTCACTCTATAATGCCGCAAAGTAATTAGAACATAAAATGGAACTGGAACTCTAAAATACATTTCAACTCCCCTTCCCTACATAGCTGCTCTTCGGCAGCAAAGACAGTAAATTAATATTGACTTTTTACTATAAGATTACCATATCATCTAAATGCTAATGACAATTAGAGCACCACATGGTGATTAAAGCATCTCTGAGCACATACAATACTGTGGGTAATAAAGGCATGTGGAAAGTGAGGAATATTTTCTCAGATACGGGGGAGGGGGGAGTTGGAAAGTTCTGACTGAAATGAGTTGATACTTGCAATATTACAGCTCAATAGGTTATCTCGCCTCTTTAAGAATAATGGCATGATTGTGTCACATATTGTTGTAAGTCGGCTGTCTGATTATTTTGAGTAGGTCTAAGTGCGGTTTTGCCTAAAGCGATGCCTGATTAGGGTTGGGGATTTAACAAAAGAATGTGAATGGGTCTAAATGGCTGTGGACAGGCCTCTTGAATGGGCAATTCACCTGCAGGGGTGTAGTCTGAGTGCTTGTATGTGAAAAATAGTAATTGCTGAGTTTTAAAGAGTCAGAGAGTGACTGGCTTGTAAGCTAGCTAAAAGATGAGGCTCCCTGGGGTGTAAAGTCTCTCTCAGGACATATTATGTGGGGTAGCTGATCTACTCATAGGAGTGTTTGGGTTTTTTTGCCTCCGCATGTTCTTCTGCATTTGTAAACAAAACAGGCTAGTGTGCATGAACACATTTGTTTTCAAGTTCATTTTTAGGTTGTTACTTCCAAAGCCCTTTTAAAGCACCACATATGGAACCCGCATATCTGAAGGACCATATCTCCATATATATTCACATACACCACTTGTGATCCTTGGGTCCCTCCCTCCTTTCTGTCCCCATAGTGAAGGCCATCTGTTTTTCTTCCATACCAGGCTCCTAGAAGAGATGAAGAGGAGGTCACCTTTCTGACAGATATTTAGAAAATCCTGTAAGGCAGTATTACTGAGATGGGGGAAATGGCCCACTGGTAGAGCACCTGCTTTGCATGCAGAAGGTCCCAGGTTCAATCCCTGGCATTTTCTGTCAAAATGCGCAAATAGTAGGTAATGTGACAGATTTCCACCTGAGATCCTGGAGGGCCACTGCTAGTTAGTGTAGACAATGTTGACTTCAATAGACCAATGGTCTGGGTCAGGAAAAAGCCACTTCATATGTGTTTATGAGTAAAATGGATCTTAATGCTTCTTGTGGTTACGCAGCAGATACCATTACAATTAAACCTCACCAGAATTTTTTTTTAAATCATGTTTTTGCATTAATGTGTTGCAGGCATTAGTTTGGATTAGGGATGGACATGAACCGAGAAACAAACTGTGGTTTGAGCATGAACCAGGCTTGTTTTGAACTGGTTCATTTGGTCACATCATTTCTGAATCCAAAAATGAACCACCTTTTTTCTGTGGAGGTTTGTTTGGTTTGTTCTCCAGACAAACCTGGCACCAATTCAATCAATTCCTAGCCAACACTGGGGTGGATTTGTGGAAGGCCCTAGAAACACCCATAAGCAGTTGTCCATAGCTTGATTGGCAGCACTGGGAGCCAACTATTGAGCTCCCATTCTGCTCTATGGGAGCAGCTTGTGTGTGTGTGTGAGGTTAAGACACTGAGCTGCAGACCAGAAGGTCTGTAGTTTGGCAGTTCGAGACCTAATGCCACATGACAGAGTGAGCTCTCATCTCTGGCCCCAGCTCCTGCCAACCTAGCAGTTTAATAGCAAGACATTGCAAGTAGATAAATAGGTACTGGTGCTGTCTTGGCTGGTGGCCACTGAGACGATACACTAGAAGCTGGAGACATGTTCCAGCATCAAGGTCAATAACAAAGCCAAAGATCATATAGCTGGAAAGTTGTTTCAAGATTGCAGGTTTCCAAGGACAAGGAGCAGCTGCTATACACTCAGAAGGTCTGATTTTTGCAGTGTTGCTGCCACACTGAAGCAGGTGCACCAAGGGGTTTTAAACAGATCCTCCCTCCCCTGGGAGTTGAGTCTGCAAAGGGTTACAACTCCTCCCATTGCCTTTGCATGAACTGCAACCTGGCCCTCCTCCTTCCCTCCTGCATAGTCAGCATCTGACGTGCCCTACGTTTGGGGCACTCAGGAGAACCAGGTGGGGAGTCTAGCCTCGGGGTGTCTGCAGCTGGGGTTGCTGGCCCAGGGTCAGGAATGGTCTCTCCTTCTGGCTGCACCTCTCATGCAGCTGCTGGGGACTCTTCCTCCTCAGATACTGCTGAGGGTTCTTCTTCTAGACTGACTCTAAAGGAGGCTGAGTTGCTCCCTGCCTCTTCCTCATCTGAGGAGGAGTCAGCCTCAGCCAGATCCATGACAGCACCACTTCAGTGGGAAGGTAACAGCATCCTGTGTGCCTCAGCATTTAGTCGTGCTGGTCACATGACCATGGAGGAGTCTTAGGACAGCACTGGCTCTTCAGCTTGGAAATGGAGATGAGCACTGCCCCCTAGAGTCAATTCAGCTAGCTTTTGAGCAAAGGAAACCTTTACCTTTACATATATATCTCACACCCTGACTCAGCTGCTGTCACTTTGCGGCAGGAAGAAAGAGGAGTTAGTCATCATGTAAGAGCGAGTTAGGAAGAATTGCTTGCTGTGTGGCTGATTTAAGGGGAGGATAAAGCTAAGCTTTCCTGGGGGCATCTGCTTGGGGGGCTATAACTCAGACATCCAAAATCCAATCTTTTCCAAACTTGGAGGGTGAGTGGAGGAGAGCCTGGTGAAGACTCACTGTGAGTTTGGCCTTTCTAACTTGTGCGGGGGCTGTTCTACCATTTCCCAAACTCATGAACTGAACAAACCACAAACTGGTTTGGGAAATGGGAAAAGTTCATGAAAATTCATGATTCGTGGTTTGTATAATCAAACCGTGAACCACAGACCACCATTTTTCCAGTTCTTCCCCATCCCTAATTTGGATTTGTTATGGAGGTTGATTTTTATTTGAGTTGATTGGTCTATTAATTGAAGGCTAGTAAGTTGCCACAATCCTCTGTTTAGACAGGTAGACAGGTAGACTTTAAAGGGAGAGGCAAAGAGGGCCAGTATAGTGGTTAGGGTGTTGGACTAGGATCTGGGAAGCCCAGGTTCAAATCCCCACTCTGCAGTGAAAGCTTGCTAGTGCTCCTTGGGCCAGTCCCACACTTTCCTCTTACCATACTTCACAGGGTTATTGTGGGGATAATGCCGGTTGCCACTCTGGGGTCAGGGAACAATTTTCTCCAGGCCATTTTGGCTGTGGATCCTGAAGGTTTTTTGTCATCTTTTGGTCATGGCACAGGAGACACTGGGGGCATGGGGGGAGGGATTTGTGAATTTCCTGCATTGCGCAGGGGGTTGGACTAGATGATCCTGGAGGTCCCTTCCAGCTCTATGATTCTATTATTCTACACATCTGAATTCATTTATATCAAAGGGTATGACTTGCAGCCAAGTTTGAGACCCATACCTCTCTGCTCTTTTTTTAAAAAAGCACTGACCATTCATCCATTAACATCCGTTCCACCATTCTGAAATGGTTATGAGAGCTAACTCTTATGTACTGACCATGAAGTCAAAATCCCATCTGCTGAGTCTCACTGATTTATCTCAAAGGAAATGTAAAGCTTTAGAAAGAAAAGAAAATTGACATAACCTCTTAAGTCTAGAAAGTGTAGCAGCAGCTAGCATGCCACTATAATTACTTGTCAAGAAAAATGCCACTCAGTCTAAGTAGGGGTGTCGGTATATGGCCTTACAAGAATATTCTTGTAAATTACAATCTTGAGACCAATAAGCACCAGGGATTATAAAGTCAATAGAACCATGCTGTGCGTAATTAACAAAATGTTTCTAAAAGTGCAGTTTAACAACAACCAAAAAAAAGCATCACTGTTCCAAATACTAAAGCAAAAAACAAAAAAAGTGAGTAGCCTCAAAATGATTTAAGAAAAACAATTAGATTATCTTCTAATGTAGACTTACTGGGGTGGGGAAAGGGTAATTGATTGTTTTCTATGTGCTTATCCATTTAACTATGTGCAAATATATGTCTGCATAAGGAAAACATGGATATATTTTTGTTTATGATATTGGCAACAAGACGAGATAGATGGATCCTACTCTCCAGCTGGGATATGTCTCTTGCTGGTACCACTTTGTTTCCCCCAAAGGGAGATGCCAGAGATTGGTCAGCCCTGTTTGCTGGGCCAACTATAGCAGAACTAGATAGGTTTCAATGTCCAAATAGTTGGTTGACTCAAATTCACCCTTCCTTCAGAAAGCCATGTGGAAATAGCTGGTCACTTTCAGGTAGAGCAAGAATTTCTGAGGAGCTTCAAAAAGTATCTGGGAGATGTTCAGCTGCTTCACACTATTTGGCTGAGTTCAGACTGCTCCGGTAGCCAGGCGTGGCAAAAAAGCCCCGGAATAAACTGTATCGGGTTTTCCCATCCACACAGCCTGAGCTGCTGCCGGAAGATACGGGGCAGAGCCAGGCAGGAGCGTTCAGACTGCTGCCCCAGAGGCATGCTGTATTCAGCATTTTCCCATTAATTCGGCTGTGGGTGTATGGGTGTATGTGCGCATGAGCACCCATGAGCTCATGCACTCATGCTCATAAGCGCATTTTGCCAATTGGGAGAGGACCCTGCAGTGCCGGCACCGCATTGGGCAGTAGAGCGGAGCACGGCCAATCACACCTCTGCTGCCTCCTGCCCAATGCGGGTTGCTCCTGGCTTTTCGGCTACGTGTTCAGACTTCCCAGAAGCAGAGAAACACGTGATACATGCGGGCTTTTGGATTTGCTACCAGTTTTATGAGGTATCTTTTTAATCCGGCAGTGAAGCGCAACAGCACGGGTTGGCTATGGGTGGGGGATGCCAGGCAGATGTGCCTGTGTGAACGCCCAATTTACTCCGGGATTTAATCGTCGTTGGCCCAGGTCCCTACCAGGGCAAATTGCCAGTCTGAACTCAGCACTTGTGTAAGATAGGGCTGTTGGGATAAATAGGTTTAGTTTTTAAACTAGTTTGGCACTAGCACTAAGGGGTAGGCATGATTTCCTGTAGTCTAATTAGATTGGGAAGCACCCTGAGGCATCTATGGATGGGATGAGCTAACCAAATCAGACACTTCAAGTTGATCAGCCCAAAGACTTGAAGAAGGAACTCCTCATTGTTGAATATCATCTTCTAAACTTTCACGTTGACAAGCAGAAAGGAACAGTGTTGATGAATAACATTTGTTGGCACATTCTTCATCCACAGGCAAGAAAAAGCAGGTACTTCTCCAAGCTTTGAGTTTGGCTGGTTCTGCCAAATGTTGGTTAACCCGTAATGGAGCCTCTTAGAGATCGTACACCAATAAGAGGAAAGTTTTAATTAAAAATTAATAAACCTTAGCTTAACACATATTGGTGCTGGATTACTTCATTTTGTTATATTTGGGAGCAAATAATGAGTTCATAGTTTCCTGCATTAGGGGTATAAATCCAATCTCCTCCTCCTCCTCCTCCTCCTCCTCCTCCTCCTCCTCCTCCTCCTCCTCCTCCTCCTCCTCCTCCTCCTCCTCCTCCTCCTCCTCCTCCTCCTCTTCTTCTTCTTCTTCTTCTTCTTCTTCTTCTTCTTCTTCTTCTTCTTCTTCTTCTTCTTCTTCTTCTTCTTCTTCTTCTTCTTCTTCTTCTTCTTCCATTTTTTTTTACAATGTCTGTAATATAGTGTGTGGGATGAAAGAACTGAAGGTTGTAGCAAATTCCAGAATTCGTTTTAGAAATTTCTGTAATGGATTTGGAATTAAGGAAGAGTAGGCTTTCCAAGGTCATCATGCCATAAGTACAGGCCTTTCTGGCCTCTTGACAAGATGGAAATTGAAGCTAGGCCTTACCAGGTCTTACCAATACCAAGTACTGAAGTGCAGTTTTATTCAAGTTTTTTCTAGGAATGTGTGACTATGTCCTATTAGGTTTCTTTTTAAAAAAACCAATTTTCAGTGGTTTCAGTTCTCTGCTTTTAACTGTTGGCATTGTAGATTAATCTGCATTGTACACATGTTACATAATTTTGGCATACAATATCTACAATATCTTTAGGTATGATACATGTATAAAGTCGATTAGCCCTGACCTGGATGGCCGAGGCTAGCCTGATCTTGCTAGCTCTCAGAAGCAAAGCAGGGTCAGTGCTGGATAGTACTTTAATGGGAAACCACCAAGGAAGTCCAGGGACAGTAAGCTGATGAGGCAGATAGAGGGAAACCACCTCTGTTCTTTTTACCGTGAAAACCCTACAGGTTCATCATGATAAATCAACACCAATGTTGATCTGTTGATCCCAAAATAATATTGGAAAACATGCACATATCACCACTGATATGGGATATAAGGGAATATTTGCTGGTCTTGACTGAAATGATCAACAAGGGAGCTTCTGCTAGTCAGAATGATGGCTGTCTTGGCCACTCAACTAAACACTGGGACCTGCAAAATAGGAAATCAAGGCATTCATAATAGAGCAACTTTGAATATGGACAAAGTACAATGGACCACAGAATAATATGGCCTCTAGTGGATTAGAAACAGTCTAGCTCATACAAATAAAAAATAATATGCATTGTAGCCCAGTTGTGAAAATATCTGAAAATGGAAAGAAAGTTCAACTAAGGACAGAAGTGAAGTTACAGTTGAAATACATGGTGTATTGGCTTGGGCCAACAGATAATCATATGTGTGAGAACCTTGTAGTCATTGCTTCTTTAAAGGACATATAAATATAAATATAGCCAATTTTTTGTGGTGTTTGAAGTCATACAATAATTAGTTCACCAATAATGTGCATCTGATCAAGTGGGAGAATTAGTTTATATTAGAGATGATTCTGAAAACTTGTTGGAGGAGTCTCCTTATCTGTGATCCTGTTTTTGTGTGTGTTGGAGAGGGGTGTTAAGGTATTTTATGAACTCACGTATTTGCTTTCCTATAGTTATCTGTGTGGAATTAATGGGTAGCATTATCATATTTTAAGTTAGTCATTGTGAAAGAGGCTAATAGTTATGTTCTATAAAGGATAAAATGGAGGTAAAAATGCTCAAGTATCATTTATGTGTGTAAGGTACCCTCAAAGATGTAAACACACTGGCCGAGTACAGACTGGCAATTTGCCCCGGGATGGGACCCGGGCTGACAGCGACTCAATATCGGATTAAATGGAATGTTCACACAGGCACATCTGCCTGGCGTCCCCCACCCGGAGCTTACCGGAGCCCTCGCGCTTCAGTGCTGGATTAAAAAAACACCTGATAAAAGCCTTCGCAAATCCAAAAGCCCGTGTTCGTCGCGCGTTTCTCCGCTTCCGGGGAGTCTGAACGCGCAGGCGAAAAGCCGGGAGCAACCCGCATTGGGCACGAGGCAGCAGCACTGTGATTGGCTGTGCTCCGCTCCACTGCCCAATGTGGTGCTGGCATTGCAGGGCAAAAAAAAATAATCGGCAAAATGCGCTTATGCGCATGAGCGCTTGAGCGCATGAGCGCTCATGCGCACATACACCCATACACCCACAGCCGAATTAATGGGGAAACGGCGAATATAGCACACCTCTGGCGCGGCAGTCTGAACGCTCCCACGCGCCTCCGTCCCGTATCTTCCAGCAGCGGCCCTCGCTGTGTGGACGGGAAAACCCGGTATAGTTTAATCCGGGGTTTTTTTGCCGCGAGTGGCTACCGGGGCAAATTGCCAGTCTGTACTCGGCCACTGTAAGGGCACACCTCTTACTAGGAGAGTAAGGATCCATCATAGGAAAGCTAGTCAGATGCCTTCTCAGGAGTATGCCTATATTTAAATCAGGTCCAATAAAAGTCACATGGAACAATGCAATTTGAATAATTCAGTACAAAGAAATAGAAAATTATACAAAAATAAAAGAATCACAGGTTTGATTTGCACAAATGCAAAGCATAACATTTGGGGTTGAAGCATCGTGGCTGAGAAATTAAGAAGGACCCCTGGCTTCTAACCCCACTTCTTTTATTTTTTTGACAAAGGCAGACATTTTGATGACTTCAGCTATCTTTTTATAAGGTCTGAGGTGTTTTTTTAAAAAAAATTAAATGGTAACAATATGGGATCTAGCATTGTTTTTCTCCCTCCGCCTCTCCCTAAACTTCTCCATCTGCTTCTACAGATGCAGAGTGACTTAGTGGTGCATGAAACAATTCTCAGAAGCCCAAGGAAGCGGCTGTCCAGAGACGCTACCACAGCCAATGTTGTTCCTATGTGGGTTTTTTTTTTCAGTGAGGTTTAATTTTCTACATCACAGAACTCAGAAGTTGTTGAGGTAGCAGTTTTTTGCGTTCCTCTCTTCTCCTGCCTTTAAAAAAAAAAGCCAAGGGATATGGTAGATTTTTATAGTTCCAAAAATATAGCAACATCTAAATCTTTCCAAAAACCATTGTGTGAGATTCCCTACAGCAATTCTTCTCCCTCTCGTTGTATTGTACACTCCGTGCCAAGGACACCTAAGATGTCAAAGACTGCCTTGTATTTTCCAATAGACCTGCTCATGCAGTTAGCCTGTGAGTAATGGGGCCCTTAGTAGTTTATCAATCTTCAGAAACAGGGCACTGGCATTGCTAGTGTTCCTGCTATAAACCAAAACGGCTCTTCTGGCACAATGTTTTATATATATTAAAAAAAGGGGAGCCAGAGAGCAACATGATTGGGAGGTGTGATGTGCCACAGTAAAACAGGTAGCAAACAACTTAACTTTCTCTTATCCTTCGTGCTTGAGAAAATCAGCAACTTAATAGGTGTGATGAGTTGCCTAGATTTATTTTTTTGTCACCCATCTGTCAGTGTGGTTCAGGTGGCCTTTCAAAAGATAACTGTTAATGTGTGCAAAGGCTGTTTTAGCTAGATGTGCTTCTTACTCCCCCCTCTGCCAATCATTTCAGGTTCCAGGTCTGATCTCCAATCAGCTTGTTACAGATGAGAAATCAAAACAGGAAGACATCAACACATAGGCAAAAATGGGTCTTTGTGTTGGAAAGCATGGAAGCAGTGAATTATTCCTAGGGTGCAATAATTCATTCTGCAGATGTAGAGAAAGTATGCAGAAAACATTGCCGATGTGAATGTTCCTTGCCATCTCTCTGCATGCAGAATAGCAATGTTAAGAGAAATTCTTTTCATCCTTCTTTACCCAATTTGTCCCTGAAATTTCCACATTGTAGGAATTTGGAGTCTGTTTCTAATCAATTCTGACTGATCAAATAGAAATCTGAAGAGAGAAGGGGAAGGAAGGGAAGTTCTGCAAAATGTCAGAATTTCACTCTGCAGATGCTCAGAGGCAGGCAGTATCTTCCCAAACCTTCCTATTCTCCTGGTACAGTACCACCTGGTGGTCTCTAACACAAAACAACTACAAGGGCTGAAGTTACAAAAGGATGCATTGATTTCACTTCAAAGTGAAATCAAAGAGAAATGAGACATCCATTTTTTTTAAAAAAAGAGAGAGAATAAAAGAAATCAATGGCTAGATCTAGAAAAAGTGAATTTTAGAAAAAAGAAATTCCCCTCCCCATAGCGATGCTAATTGCAGGAAAATAGTATGACTGTACTGTGAAAGTTGATTCCTGTGTATCTGATGAAGTGAGCTTTTACTTATAAAAGCTTACCCTGGAACAAATGTTGTTAGACATTAATGTGCCACTGGACTCCTGTTTTATTTTGTTAGGAAAGGGTTCTATGTGCCCAACAAAAAATCTGGAAGGGCCAATGTTGTATCGAGAGAGAGAAACCTTTAATGGCATAATAATACAACAATTAAAAAAAACAAAAAACTAGACACTAATAAATACATATATTCACATACTGGCTGAGTTCAGACTGGCAGTTTGCAGTGGGAGCCAGTCGTGGCAAAAAAGCCCCGGAATAAACTGTTTTGGGTTTTCCCGGTCACACGGGGCCGACAGATGCGGGAGCATACCAGGAGGAGGTGCACGGGAGCGTTCAGACTGCTGGCCCAGAGGTGTGACTGTAAATGGCTTTTCTCTGGTAAATCGGCTGGATGCCTATGTGTATATGGGCACATGGCCGCATAAGTGCTCATGCGCCCCTACACACATAGGCATCCAGCCGATTTGGGGAGGATCCCCATTGGGCGATAGAGTGGAACACAGCCAATCATATGTGCCATATGCGGTAGAGCAGAGCACAGCCAATCATATGCACCAATCATATGCGCCGGGAGCAATGCGGGTTGCTCCCGGCTTTTTGGCTGAGCATTCACACTTCCGGGAAGTGGACTGATACGGGATAAAGACACTCTCCAGGATTTGCTACCACTTGTAACAAGTATCTTTTTAACGTGGGAGTGAAGCGGAACAGCACATGTTGCCTACAGGTGGGGAACGCCAGGCAGATGTGCCTGTGTGAACACCCCCTTTAATCCGCTTGGGAAACGTGGCTGAAAAGTGGCTATAGCGGGGCAAATTGTAAGTCTGAACTCAGCCACTAAAAGTCTCCACCAAACAGAACCCATTTGGAATTAATAAAGAGGAGAAAAAAAGGTAAATCTAAATATTACAGTTTCTAACCCTTAACTTCCATACAAATAATAGGTACTCAGCAACAACTGCAGTAATTTCAGGAGATTTGTCAGATAAAAAAAAAACAAGGTCCTTAATGGTCATAGATTTTGCAGAAGAAAGAAGAGGATGGATCAAGGAATGATGTAGCAAAGAGTAATGAGAGCAGCGAAAAAGGATATGTTGCACAGAGTCAGGTTCATTGTAAAGACAGGTACAGACTCTTTCTTTATAAGGAATACCCTTATATCTGCCTGTGGAAAAATATGGAACACGTCACGAAGTTGCATGTCATCCTTGCACAGGGCCATGCTAATCTTCTCTGTATCATTCCAATTTTAGTATATGTGCTGCCAAAGCGAGCACAATGTTGTATCATTGAAGCTAAACAGGTTTGTGCCTGAACAGCGCCTGGACAGCCCAGTGGGAGAAATTCCCATTAACTCTTCTGAGATTTCCATGGAAGAGAAGGATACAGATATAAAAAGAAAATAAATGGAAGGCATAGGTCCTTACATTAACTTCCTTAAACATATCGATATACAAAGTGATCTTATACTGAATCAGACTATTGTTCCGTCTCACTCAGTATCAGTTCTTCTGCCTGACAACAGCCCTATAGGTTGCAGAGGAAGAAGGCTCCTTACCAATTTTAGCATCCTTTAACTAAAAATGCCAGGGATTGAACCTGGGGCCTTCTTAAAGTTGCCAGCTCTCTGTCCTTGGTCCTGAGACTCCAGTTCTGGAACTCATTCTCAGGATGGCGGGTTGAAATCTAGAATTGTCAGTTAGGTCACATGCCAAATGGTTTCTTTTAAGACTTCTAGGCCAGGCTACTTGTGGTAACTATTGTATAACTACTCGACAGGCTGAGGTTGTGTCCAGACAGGCAGGTTGCCGCAGCAGTATCTCGCAGAGTTAGGTGCGCTTCACAGCATTCACACCGGTCCCACAATGCCAGCTGCATTGGGTAGCCGGCCTGTGAGGGCTGGTTCACGTCGCTACCACACCACCAGCATGGAGCCATGGCTGATGCGCCCCTCTGATTGGTTGGGTTGCTGAAAACGGCATACTGCCGTGCTGGAAATGGGAGGGGTGATCCCATGGCTCCCGTGCTTCAATGGCGCACCTGCATGTTCAGACACCAGAAAAGCCTCCATGGAAGCACCTCACCTGGAAAACCACCAGATTTTCCCAGTGGCTGTTTAAGGCGTATGGGAGTCATTTTGCAATGGAGGAGGGACGGATGACTGCCAAGTGCCAGATGTGTGTGTCTGATCATGTCACTTTGATCTGGAGGTGGTGTCTATGCCGGACCAAATTGCCTGTGTGATCACAACCTTAGTGTAGTGGGACTGCTGAGGTTGGTGGCATGCCAGAAAGCTTTCTGCTGCATGGTGGCTTGAAGCAAATGAACAAGCAAAACAGGATTTGGAATTCCCAAGAAGGGAGTGCCAGTGTTCAGGCCTGCTGACTTGTTTGCCACCAGTGAGAGATGGCTTTGAAGTTCAGAGAAAGGCTGGAACCCAGAATGCGGAAAGAGCTTTGGGAAGGAAACATTTGAGCAATACTCACCTCCTGGTTTCCAGTTCTGCTTGGGAAATCTATCAATACTTGATCTGCCTAAGCAGCAAAAAAGTGACAGAATAGGTTAGGTGAGGGGAGTATGGATTTCATTTCAAAATGCCCCCTCAATGAATGTACAGTGGTGGAGTTTCAAGATCTCAGAAATGGCATGGGATAGAAGGGTCTTATCACAAGCTTCATTTCTGGAGTGGGGACAATGGAGCTTAAATATCTCTATCATGTTGTGACTTGGGAAATTGTGAACATTGTGTTATGTGTAAATATTCTTGAGGGATATAGAGAGAACACAAAGAAATTAGTGTGTCAGCAGAATGCAAACAAATGAGGCAAAGCTTTTTTGCTTCAGTGGAGCATTTGGGAAGGGGCTGTAGAACAGACATAGATTAATAATGACAAAGATGTCTGGATTGCCTTTCCTTCAACATAAGTGCTCTTCCTCATCTAAATGGGTTTCCTGATGGACATCTTTGCTTGCATATTCCTAAGTGAAATGATGAGGAGCTGTTATTTATTTACTGCCCCCCCCCAAATAACAAAATTGTGGTTCACTATAAAGCTTGATCATTTTTCCTCTAACACATCATGACGGACTGAAGTTCTGCATAATGTTAACAGAAGGTGTTAATGGATCAAACAGAACTCGGAAGGTATTTAATTGAGCTTGAAAACATGTTAAAGAGAGGAGGACTGAAATTAATTCTCCGAGGAGTGACAGCATATAGAATGCTCGATGTTCCCCTTTTCATTCTCTTTTGCTGTGATTCTGTGAAGTAGTTGACTATTAGCTGGGAAACAGAGGCTGAGAGAGAATGAATTGACCCAGGGCTGCTTAGGAAATTCATAAGCCAGATATCCCTTGTATGGGGCCAAGGAGACTCGGGCTCTTGCTGTTTTCTACTATTTGAAAAGTATTACTATGACCAGGCTAGGTGTCAGAATGCAGGATTCTTCTTTGATGAGCTGATTCTTACCCCCCTCCTGAAGGATTTAATTCTATTCCAGCAAAACCGCTGTGTATTTTCAGTAATGCCCTTTCAGCTCAAGGTCTTCCTTGGTAGAATGATTTCCAGCAGGTGAGCCAGAGTCATTGTAGTTGACCCTATTAAATATAAAATCCAGACTTCTTGTCTTTGATATGATTAGGAGAAAAAAAAGTCAGCCATTACCCTGTGTTCTGCTTTCTGTTACGCAGTGCTGGCATGAAGGAAGCCCCCTGCACAGCAATCAGCTATTAGTCTTCCGGTACAAACCTGCAAAGACTAGAAGATCTGAAAGCTGAAGCTCTGCATGATGGGGGGAGAGAAGACACAGGGATGTTTATGAAATTATCTACTGTCGGATTTGATCTGTCTATGCACCAGCATGACATCACAAAATGGATAGATGAGCCCGTGTTCCCAGTTTACTTTTTACATCATTTCTGTTGACCACGTTGGTTCTGCACTTCTCACCATTGGTTTGGTAGACTTGTTTTGTATTATGTAAGCATGCTGTATGTTTCTAATACAAATTTAAATGGTGTTTATTGATATAGTATACACCACTTATATGTATAATATTTGAATGAGATATACATACATACATACATGCATATATATATATATATATATATATATTCACAAATTAAGAACTGTGAAAAATGCATATGTTTTGTGAGAAAAATTTGGTGTAAGAAGCAGAAAATAGCATGCAAAAGAAGACTCACAGGGCTGGATATGACCAGCTTTTTCACTCGACTTCACCCAGTTCCCTGCGATACTACAGCCCGCATTCTGCATGGCTTTTGTATGTGCAAAGCCTATAATTTTTGGCATAGCCCTTTTGAATGTTCAAAAAGGATGCCTCTTCCCTTTTTCATCAGTAGAACTGGTCTTCGAATCTAATCCATTGATTCCTTTTGCACAAGGGAGAAGCAGCACTGAAATGGGGATTCTCCATTAGGAACAGCAGGAAGGAGAAATTTGAAGTCATGCCTACAATGAGCTCAGCTGCATTTTTTTTTGTTCATTTCACCACTTAAGTAAATACTAATCAGTCATACAGACTTCTGTTACTTGGTGAAATACTGGAATGCACTGAAGGCTTTTGGTTTTGTAGTGTGTAGGGGAGAAGTGGCTGATATCAAAATACGTCTCTTCCTCCATCCCCACGTATATTTACTTCTCTCTGTTGATTGACTTATAAGAAAGGAACAGCCAAACAGCAGCAGTTGTAGGTAGCCCTATGGAGGAGCCTCATTGCCTCACCTCACCTTTTGCTGTAGCTAGGTGGAATGGCTATTGCAGGAGACAGCTCTGGGGATGAGCCAAAAGTCAATCAACAATACTGATCACACTTTGTGTCATTAGAAGTGGTGGCTCATCAGCATCTCCCCAGCTGCTCCCCTAGTTGCTGAAACCTGCCTCTTTCTTTCAGTGAGTTTTTCCACTGCCCTGGAGCTGTAGCAACTAATACTGCTTTTCTCCTCATTGCCAAAACTTCTTGAACTGTGGCAAGAACTGGTGTGGCAAGAACTGTGTGTCCAATAGCGGTTTCCAAATGCCTGTGATGTGTTTCTAGATGTCTGTGAAACATGGAAGGAGGGGAGTATTAGTTGCTCGGCATACTGGTTGGGGATGAGAGAAAGGAGAAGATGATGTCAAGGGGGAGGCAGAGACAAAGTCAGAGTGGTGGCAGCGATGGAGAAGGCAGAGGCTGCTGCCCCGCTTCCAAACCCATCACCTGAGGCCATCGCATATTTCACCGCATTATAGAACCCGTCTTGGTCAGAGGATAAACCTTGTGGCCTACCCAAAGAGCCTAGAACTGGCAGGAACATTTAGTGTGTTTGATTTTCTCAATATTATTTGCTGTAGATTTTCCGGGTTGTGTGGCTGTGGTCTTGCCAAGACCATGGCCACACAACCCGGAAAATCTACAGCAGTTAATGAACTCCGGCCGTGAAATATTGTTCAGTATCTGTCTTAATGTTTCTTTTTGGCTTTTGTTTCTAACCTGCATGAACAAAAAGTCAAAGCAGGGAAGAAGTGGAGTGGGAATCTGGAATATGTCCTTGTGTGTACTGAAAAATGGAAAGCCATGGATGTTACAATCTCCTGAGACTTTATTTATTTATTTATTGTATTTCTAACCCACCCTCCCTGCAAGCGGGCTCAGGGCAGCTCACATTGCCTGGCACAATGTGCCAAGGTTCATATACAGTTAAAACATTTAAAACATTAAAACATTTAACATTATTAAAACATTTAAACATTCAGCGATTTCAATTAAAGTGCAGTTGATTAATAGCCAAGATGGCGTAACCTATTATGCAGGCTCAGGCAAGTACAGGCTCCTAGGCAGTTTGGCTCGATCTCACTGCAGGCCGCCTCCACCACAGATGTTAATAGTGGTCATTGATGGTAACGTGGGTGGCTCCTAATTAAAGGCCTGGTGGAAGAGCTCTGTCTTCCAGGACCTGCAGAACTGCACAAGATGCCACAGGGCCCTGATCTCCTCTGGGAGCTTGTTCCACCAGTAAGGAGGTACCACTGAGAAGGCCCTAGCTCTAGTAGCCATGAGCCTGGCCTCCCTGGGGCCTGAGATAACCAATCAATGTTGCGTCCCTGACCGTGGTGCTCTCTGGGGTATATACGGGGAAAGGCGGTCCCTCAGGTATGTCGAACCCTGGCTATATAGGGTTTAAAGGTAAGTACCAGCACCTTGAAGTGAATTCGATATGCTATTGGCAGCCAGTGCAGCCCCTTCAGCATTGGCTGGATGTGCTCCCATCTAGGGAGGCACGTCAGTAGCCTGGCCACAGCATTCTGCACTAGCTGCAGCCTCCAAATTTGCGCCAAGGGCAGCCCCATGTAGAGAGCTAGAGAGCTTTATAGCTAGATCCTAAGACTACTAACTGTCAAGCCACACCTCAATGAGAACCTTGTTAGGACAGAATGGCAAGAGGAGACGGATTGTTGCTAAGCTGTAGGTGAGCACTTTTTTAAAGTGTTCAGCTGCAGAAACACACTCTGGAGTAATGTAGTGCTTGTCCTGGATAGGATGATGGATGATTGAACATCTAGGACCTGAGGCGAAATGATACCTCCTGGCATTTATTAATCTATGTTGCAGGATATCTGCAATCCCAAAGCAGTGGCCCAAGGGCAAAGATAATTGCTCTCACACACCTAGGAGAAGGAACCTTCCCTCCCAATCTGCTTGGCCCCATATAACCGTTGACATAGAAGCATTAATTGCCAGTCCCCAGACATTTCAAGTCTGGTAGATTAACCTCCTGCTCTTGGATACCATGGTCTATTGTTGTAGAAGTTGAAGTTGTTCCAGTGATTTTACTTCCATTTTAAAATAACTTTATGGGAGACTGAGCCCCATCTCTTGACACTCTATTAATAATATGTGACTTGTGCCCGAATATAGTGTGGGTCAGGTTGCATCTCAGTGACTTTTGGAGGAGTGTGTTTGCGTTAAGTCAGACATCATGTTTTTTTGAAAAGCAGTTGTGGCAGATTCTTCACCCAGCATGTGAATCTGGAATTAGCCATTTGCATGCACACCAACAAATCAAGTGCTGATTTTGCTGTCAGTCTTCTCCCGCCCCTCGTATTTCAGGCAGATACTCTGTTTTTCTTGTTTGTTTTTAAATGGCATATTTATGAATATTTCCTTCACCTTATTAAAGAGGGGGAAAGGCACAGAATATTTTGAAATGAGAAAATTTATTAACCCGTTTGCAAAACTATTTTGTAGGGTTATATGGATAAAAAGCTCAAACCCTCACCCATTGGCTTTCTCCACAGGCAGATTTTGTTTTTTCCGGTTAAAATTAGAGAAGGGTAAACTCCCCTAGCTCTCTCCAAATTTGGATCAGGAAAAACCTAAGGCATGTGTGTGTGGGGGAATAGCACCCAGATATCACCTCTCCTCTCCTTATTCTTCAGAGGGATTCTTCAGAGACTTTAGCTGGCATTGGTAAAAGATGCCAAAATTTATCCTACATGTATGATAGCCGGCTGTGGTTACTATACTGTGCATCCTTACCTGGGAGTAAGCACCCCTGAACACAGTTGAATTTACTTCTGAGTAGCCATATGCTGCTTGAGTAGGAAGGACAGCAATTTGTATACCCCAAGGACAGTCTTCACTTTATAACATCCTATCTTTCGGAGTTGTGGCTAGAGCTAAACCCTGAAAAATCCCAGTTCAGATTAACCCTTGGATAATTTAGTTCCCAGCAGGGGTCTTTTCGTAGAAAAACAGCTGCAGGAGCTCATTAGCATATGGTATGCTAATGAGCTATTAGGCTATTAGCATATGCCACGCTCCCTGACATCACCGGAAGTGATGTCAGAAGGGAAAGCAAAAGGGGGGAAGCATCTTCAAAAGCCTCCCCTTCCCTTCCCCAGCTGGTCTGGGTGGGGGAGCTAAGAGAGAAGGGGTTTAAAGTTTAAACTCCTTCTCATGAGAGTTGGGCCACAGTAGGAGGAAAGAGGGAAGGAAAGAGAGAGAGTAGAGAGAAGGAAAGAAGGAAGAAAAGAGGGAAAGAAAGAGAGGGAAGGAGGAGGGAAACAGGGAAAGGAGGAAAAAAGAGAAGAGAAGAAGGTGGGAAAGAAGGAAGGAAGGAAGGAAGGAAGGAAGGAAGGAAGGAAGGAAGGAAGGAAGGAAGGAAGGAAGGAAGGAAGGAAGGAAGGAAAGAAAAGAAAGAAAGAAAGAAAGAAAGAAAGAAAAGAGAAGAATGAGGGAAAGAGGAAAAAGAAAGAAAAGAGAAGAATGAGGGAAAGAGGAAAAAGAAAGAAAAGAGAAGAATGAGGGAAAGAGGAAAAAGAAAGAAGGAAAGGAGGGAATGAAAGAAATTCAGTGGCAATTCAGCCCCATTATACCCTATGGGCCATTGAAGTCAATGGTGAAAACATAGGGTATATTCTGGGGCTGGAGGGAGGGATTTGAGGGAGAGGCTCCAAGATCACAGAATAGCTGATGGAGCCTCTCCCCAAGATACCCACCAAGTTTCAAGAACATTGGACCAGGGGGTCCAATTCTATGGGCCCCCAAACAGGTTGCCCCATTTCCTCCATTGTTCTCTATGGTGGGAAAAAAGTTATTTTTTTCCCACCATAGAGAACAATGGAGGGAATAGGGGCAACCTGTTTAGGGGCTCATAGAATTGGACCCCCTGGTCCAATGTTCTTGAAACTTGGTGGGTATCTTGGGGAGAGGCTCCATCAGCTATCCTGTGAGTTTGGAGCCTCTCCCTCAAACCCCCTCCTCCAGCCCCTAGAATATACCCTATGTTTTCACCATTGACTTCAATGGCCCATAGGATATAATGGAGCTGAAATTGACATTCGGCTGCCTGAAAGACTCTCTGGGACGCCGGCTGGGGGCGGGGCTTGGCTCCTGAGCTCCCGGAGCTGCGCTCCGGTGGGCTCCCCCCCGAAAAGACCCCTGGTTCCCAGCATAAACATGAACATGTCAAATATTGGTGACCTGACTTGGATAGCCCAAGCTAGCCTGATCTCATCAGATCTTAGAAGCTAAGCAGGGTCAGCCCTGGTTAGTATTTGGATGGGAGACCACCAAGGAATACCAGGGTCATGATGTAGAGGTAGGCTATGCCAAGCCACCACTGTTAGTCTCTTAACCTTGAAAACCCTATGTGGCCGTTGTAAGTCAGCTACGACTTGACGGCACTTTCTAACACCATTTAAAACACTCCACAAACAGTGAGCCTGTTTAAAAAGGTATTGAACAATGTCCCTTGTAACTGATGACTGGATTGCACCTCAAGCTGAGAGATATTTTGCCCATCACAACTATTTGTTCAATAGTGCTGTCATAAGGACTAGTCTAAAGTAATTGAAATCAATGCGCTTAGAAAGGGGTAACTCTGTTTTGGATTGCATGGTAGGGGTTGGATCCAACCAGATTTTCTGCTGGTGAAATAAAGGGGGCATCCTCTTTGACCAGGCAAAGGGTTTATGCTGAGAATCAGGTACATGTACAAAAGCCATGTAGGATGTGGCCTATTGTTTGGAAGGGCACTGGGTCTCAGCCTGTTTCCTCCCTGTCTCTGTGATTTTGTGCATATATGAGGAGAACAGCATCCCTACAATTTAACAGGTTTCCTTTCCTGAAAAACAGAAAATTGCCCTGTTCAGTTGTTGTTTCTAGAGTTAAACCCTTGTCTCAGAAACAATCCAAAGCAGTCACTTTTGGAAATAATATAAAAATGGATAGTCCTTTGGGGACTTCCAGAAATCCAATTCCAGTGCCCCTAAATTCATCTTCTTAACAAAGCTGTCTCAGAATCAAGCAATTTAGAAGAGGAAGAAATTTTCACCTTGTTTGTCACATGCCATTGCCCTTTATTGCACTAATCTTTGTTGTTCCCGCACTATGCTGGCTAATTGAATAATAAAATGTGCTTAATTTAAGGTTAACCGATTTGAATTTCTTTAACTGAACTTCAACTAGGTGCTAATTTGGACTCACTTAAATGGGATTTGACAATTGCATTCATTTACCTTATTATGTCTATTAATTTGCATAGCATTACATTTCCTGGAATGAAAATAACTGCCTAACACTTGGCACTAGGTTCTCAGTTTTGTTTGTTTTTAATGCTGGGTTTTTACAACATTTTTTTAAATGAAATCATGATATATAAAAATACAGAAAACATGGTACTTTAATGAACTTTAACTAATTCATTTTTTTCTTATGAAGTATAAGTATATTGTGTAGGGCAAAGGTAAGACGTCTGGTTGTTGTTGGTTACAGTTATCCATATTTTGGTTACATCCCGGTCAGTTGACCTTAATGGACTCAGAGAGGGTTCTACCTATGAAGACTGTACCCTCATTGGCAAGGCAGCTAGAAGGCTGTTGACCTGTAACAATAAGCTCTTTTCAGACACTATGTTCACATATACTGGTCAGGTTCCCAACAGTGCCTTGGCAAATGCTGGGAGATTTGAGGACAGTGCTTGGGGAAGGTGTAGTTTGGGTAGGATGTGATGTCGCTTTCGTTCTAAGCTACCAGCAATCTCTATAGTCTTTACCATAAAGACTAGGGGAAATTTCTAGAGTGTCACTATGTGGGGGGCATTTTTTTTTCCTCCTCCTCAGTTCCTTGGGGGTGGAAAATTGGTGCAGGTAATTCCCCACCCTAGGCATGTAAATGGGATGCTTATGTACTGGGTGCTTGGTGAAAGCACACTGTCCATGATGCTTCCAATATGCATGCCCCCCATGTTGTCTGAACAGGGAAACATGAATATTTTGCAAGCATATATGACAATGGTGCACTCAGAACCCTGAAAAATCCAGTGGCCAGACTGCACATACTGAACTGATCGCATACGCAGATTTTGTACATTGCTGTCCTTTCAGGCAGTATTGCAACCTGTGCATTGTTGGAAGGCTTCTGGTACTGTAATGTCTGGAAAGCATTATAGAAATTATATATACCAGCATGATTTAAGAGCTTCATAGGCCACTAATTTGTTTCTGGGTACAAGTAGGGGCAGATTAACTATTAGACTAATGAGACCTTTTTGTTTTGCTGTTAAGTCACAGCTGAAATATGGAGATCCCATGGGGTTTTGAAGGCAAGAAACCTTCCTTTCCTTTCCTTGCCTTGCCTCGCCTTGCATAATTTAGCAGAGTAAAAGGCAATGGCGCAGTACACATGTGTAAATTAGCTAAAAAGAAAGTTTACTAAGAAATTAGGAAGGGTTGCATAAGAGGATAAAAACAATAAAACAGTCTACTGTCTACTCCATGATGGATTCTTGCATCAGATCTTAGAACAAAGGGAGGAAAAAGACCCCCCCCCATGCGCACATGCAAAGTATTAGGTAACATCACCAAACTCAGTGCCTGTTGCTACCCAACCAGGTTCTGTCAGTCAAAGGCCCTTTCCACATCTGTTTTGGCCTTTTGGAGAAAACACATTGGCACCACTCCTGATAGGGTTGCCAACTCCAGGTGGGAAATTCCTGGAGATCTGAGGGATGGAGCCTGGAGAAGGTGAGGAACCATTGTTGGGGAATCATTGGGGAACCATTCTTGCCAGTCTCCAGGTGGGGGCTGGAGATCACTCAGAATTACAACTGCTTTCTAGGAGGGAAGGGAGGAGATGGAAAGCTGAAGCCAGGGGGCAGATAATGGTAGGTTGACGGTTGGCTGGGAGGGAGATCAGGTTGCCAACACCAGGTTGGGAAATTCTGGAGATTTGAGGGGTGGAGCCTGGAGAGGGTGAGGTTTGAGGAGGGGTGGGACCTCAGACAGGTATAATGCCATAGACTCCACCCTCCAAACCAGCCATTCCCTCATGGGGAACCATTGTTGTCAGTCTCCAGGGGAGGGATGGAGATCATGCAGAATTACAACTGCTCTTCAGATGGCAGAGATCAGTTCCCCTGGAGAAGATGGTGGACCCTATGTCATTATATTCTACTGAAGTTGCCACAGCGAGTTGGCATTGAGTGCCCAAGGCCGGGGCACTCTCCCAGAGCCTCTTTCTAGAGCTCATTGTATTTATTTCCACAATGGGCCTTATTCCTAGTCAGAATATAAATCAGAATGAGCATGCAAACAAGCATTGTGAATAAGGTAAACACATGAACCTACCCCTCATAACTGCCAAGGAGTGAGCATTTAGTTTGGCCAGAATAAATGCCCTTAACAGGCTTTGGGAAGACAACCAATAGGTATAGGAGGGAAGAGATTTTGGAGGTGAAATACCAAAAAAAACCCTGGAGTGAACAGGTGCAGCATGTCTAAAGGCAGAGCTTTGGTGATTGATTGATTGTACAGAATTTCTCATCAAAGCAAATGCTGCCTTGAAAGCCCAGGATAGTGTCCAGGTTAACACTGAGAGCCAACAGTTCTCAAAAACACTCTTACCACATTGACCTATAAGAGTCTTCTTTCAGGAGTGCCTGGTAACCCTTGCTGCTCAAGTATGACTTGATGAACAGTCTAAATGAACCAAGTCTTTGCTTCAAGAGAAGGTTAGCCTAGTTCTGAATGCTGAGTTATACCAGCTACACAGCAAGGAATTTTTGAGAATTTTCACAGGAAATTTTTAAAAAAAGATGGTCAATGTTTTCATTTACCAAGATAATCCTTATGGCTGCTCCATAAATGATAGTAGGAATGACTTTTAGGTTAAAGATGGGAACAACACCTGGAACATAGTTTCCACTGCCATTTTGAAAAAAGTTTAGTACGCTGTCAGCACAGGTTTTTGCTTTTCTCCCTATCAGTGGCTAATATGACCCTCATTTTAGGTTAGATGAGAAAAGGATAGATAAATATGAAAACTCCTTCACTTGCTGGATTTCTTCTCCATTCAGAGTCCATCTGAACACTGAAGGATTCTAGGTTTTTTTTTTTTTTTTTTAGAGAAAACAACTAATTTAGTTTTCTGGTAGGTTATTTTCAGGCCTTCCTTAATACAGTCTTTTAAGAAAATTTGTAATGATCTCTCAAAACAGAGAAGGAGATTTCTTCCCTGAACATAAAGTGAAGATGGGGAGGGACAGAGCTGCCACCTGCAGCATTGCAGTTAAGCTTTTGTTTGCTCTTCCTGTCTTACGTATATTGGAGGTAGTCAGGAGGCTTGGGGGGGAGGCAGATTGGGAAGCCTTGTGGCCTTGGATAACTGGCCCATTGGATTCTGGACTGGCTTCAGGGTACAGTTCCTCCCCACCTATATTTAAACAGTATTTATTTTATTGTATTGCACAAATATTTTTATTCATGGTATTGTTAGCAGTCAGACCCTTCCTCTCGCAGAGGGGCAGTTTATAGCTTAGAGAGGCAGAAACACCCTTCTTAAAGCATCTCAAAAATCATAGTGCAAGGCACTGTCTGGCCTAAAATGGAACAAAATGGATGCCAGTGAGGTAAAAGCATGGGAAAGTATTTTGGAAGGGGCATCAGAGGGGATATTTGGCCAATGGCCTCTTCCACACCCTGGAGAGATGCATAACTATAGAACAATGGGTCGACCAAAACCTATTGACTCACCCTTGGACTAATCTCATGAAGTCCAACCTTACTTCCTCTGCACTCACCCTAATTAAAGGTAAAGGTAAAGGTTCCCTTGCTTGAAAGCCAGTCGAATACGACTCTAGGGTTGCGGTGCTCATCTCCATTTCAAAGCCGAAGAGCCAGCGCTGTCCGAAGACGTTTCCGTGGTCATGTGGCTGGCATGACTAAACACCAAGGTGCACGGAACGCTGTTACCTTCCCACCAAAGTGGTACCTATTTATCTACTTGCAATTTCTTGCTTTCGAACTGCTAGGTTGGCAGGAGCTGGAACTAGAGACAGGAGCTCACCCCGTCATGCGGCACCCGGGTCTCGAACTGCTGAACTACTGACCTTCCATAGCCTGCAGTTCAGCGTCTTAACCACTTGAGCCACCGCAGCTGAGCCACCCTAATTAAGCAACACTTAATCAACTCTCAATTCAAGTCACCAAACCCATTAGCTTCCCATTGGTATTTCAGAGTCATCACACTACTTTCACACCTTTTGGTTAACTTAGGAAAACCCATCAAGTTCTTGTTTTGCGGGCATCACATCAGCTTGCCCCTGAGGGCCCATTTTGCCCTATATCAATAACACCATTCTTGGATCCATACCCACACTGCCAGTCCTCCTCTCCATGAAACTCTGATTATTTTGCTGTTGCCTCCGTGGACCTCTTCCTTCTGAGACTGGTAATTATAGCCCTCCCCTGAAATCACTTTTCCCCTTTCCACCCTGTGTCTATTGTGTGTGAAGTTTGATTTTTATTCTCTCTCTTTTAATAAAAACCTTTCTGGATGAATGTCTGCTTGGCTTCTTTAGAAAATTCTCTTAAGGGAAAACTCTCCATAAACTTAGGTGGAGAATCCCAGCTACCCCCTCTTGCTCTGTTTCCTTTATGCTAATTTCCTCAACTAATTAGGAGACTGCCTTTTTGGGTAAAGTAAGCTGATTTGGATCATTTTATGGAGAAAACTGACCAATAAATATATTAACTGAATAACTTTCTTATGAGTTTTATAGCAGAGAAATATTGGGCAGATCTGCCTTTCCATATTAGCATGCTTCAGAGAATGTCCCTCTACTTCCCTGCCATATGCTGTGGAAGAAGCAGAAGTGACATGTGCAGACTTATCTTTTCTCTGACCATAGGAGTGCCAGAGCTGAAATCCACCCCATTCAGTATCAAGGACAGGAGCTCTCTTTCATTCCATGCCCATAATAAGGATGTCCAGCTGTCAAGAGAGCTATGGCCTTATTTCCCTCAATAGTTCACCTATAACCACAGCATGTGATATGCACTAAGTCTCTACCTTTGGCAGCTACTGGAGCTGACAGATGTTCATTATGCCCATAAATTGTCAAGTGCCTCGCACTCCACCATCATAGTTCAAGAGGTCAGTCATTAAAGTTCAAAAGCAGCTGAGCCTTCTTCCCTTATGGATCAACACTTACAAAAAGTGCCAATTGAAATTCAGCTGGAAAGACATGTCCGAGAAAGTATTAGAAGGATACATGTGTTATGCACACAAGTCGCCTTAAAATGGATGGTCAGTAAATGGAATCAGAATGCTTGATGAGACACTGACCACGATGCTGAATAATAACAGAAATAAGTTTCCTCCCTTAAAATAATGATGGTGATGGAAAGTGCCACCAAGATGCAGCTGGCTTATGGGGACACTGTAGGGTTTTCAAGTCAAGAGATCTTCAGAGGTGGTTTGCCATTGCCTGCCTCTCCTTTAAACAGGATCCTTCCTAAATGACACAATACTGCTTCTACAAACTTACATTTTCCAGATAAGTGCAATTGAGGAGGGGGAGCTTTGGTGGGCAAACTCTATGACATTATACTTCACGGAGATATTTCCTCAGTATTTCCTAGCCTGGAAATGACAACCCTATGTGTTATCTTAACATGCAAGGAAGATGCTCTAAATGTTTGAATAACAACACTATTTTTTTGTTTAGTTCCAATTTTTTTGGAACCAATTCGTTAGGAATTATCTATCCTCCTCCCCAACATAAGATTTCAGCTCTGGATTAAACTAGGTTTTATCAATAAATCACACTCAAGATAATAAACACTTATCTTCCCTTTTAGTTAGCTTGCCTCCTAATGAGTGGCCACTGATCGCTATCAGCACTAGTGCAAGCCCATCCTGGTTCCGAACTCAGTCAACATTGCTGCCATGTCTTACACCTGCATTAAGAAGTGCTAATCCTCCTTCCACCCAACCCCACCTGACTCTGCAATACAGCAATTAGGATTCAACTGCTGCTATCAACAACATAAGAAGAGCCCTTCTAGATCAGACCAGTGGTCCTCTAGTCCAGCATCCTGTCTCACACTATGGCTAACCAGTTCCTCTGGAGGACCAACAACAGTGCAGCGAAGGCCAAAACCTTCCCCTGATGTTACCTTCTGTCTCTGGGATTCAGAGGTTTAGTGTCCCTGAACATGCAGGTTCCCCTCAGTCAACACCCCAACTGACATTAACTAGTGCATTGACAAAGAGGCAAGCTGTCTTCTGTGGCACCATTCCAAGGAACAGCAGCCTTTTCCAGATCTGGTTCTGTCAACTCTAACTTAAATGCAAAGATAGCAAAAAAAGAGAGAACCAAGGAATGCTGCTTTCTCTGAACACAGTGTGTTTAACAGCAAAGAACTCGCATTTTCACTTATCCAGCACTTACCCTTCAAAAATGCCAAACGTAATAATGAAAGGATTTAATAGTCCTGTCAAAATGGTTTCATTTCAGATTTACTGAAAAGGTTATTGGCTTTTTTCAGAAGTCCCAGATACCCACAGCAGGGAAAAGCTTTTGTATGCACATATGTATGAAGCCTTAAGTCCATGTTATAGCCCTGGAAAGGCAATGTCAAAATCTGTTATACATTAAACTCAGTCATGACACTTTCTTCATCTGCATGGAAGCTGAGCGAGTGTGAAAAGGCTTCGGGGAAGGGCTTTCTTGACATTTGCCTGTCTTTCTTCAAAGCAAGGCTCAAACTCAGTAACAGACTTCAGGGTCTGGTGCTGGCTTGCAGCCTATTTCAGTTTGAAACCCTACCCGTGGCCTTCAGAATATCTTTGATAGCTCAGGTAATGGAATCCTTCCCCATGATTGCATTATGTGCATGTTGCTGCCATCCAGGTTGACATTAATTGCTCCATCTGCGCACACTGAAATCCCCCTTTCCAGCCTACAATCTTTCTAGTAGTATTTACAGAATTCAGTGTTGTTGTGCAATCGGGACCTCTCACTCAGGCATGATTTAAATTTGATGCTGGTATAGGAAAAGGGTGTCTCCAGGCAACTTTGCACTCACACAGGGTTTGGATCAAAAACTGGGCTGCTACCCATGCAAAGCAGCCAGGTAGCATGCTGGTAGCCTGGGAGGGCAGGTGTTGCATTGGTATACTAATTAAACTACTTTGCACAGGTAGCAGCCCAATTTAAATGAGAAATTGTACGAGTGTAAATTCATATGCACCTCCAGTGTCATGTTTAAATTGTGCAGAGTGAGTTGGTAGACTTCTCCTGAGTTAGTAAAATGGACAGCAGCACTTCAGATTCTAGGGGGAGAAGCACCCGGGATGCTGGAGAAGAGGAGAAGTGAGCCAAGCACTTACTTGGCCACCACTGCAACATGGGAAAGTGGCCACAATTCCATCCTTAACTCTGTCTGAGGCCTGGGGAAACTCCCAGGGCAGGAGCAGTGGTCCCCCGCCATACAGGACTTTAAAGAATTGCCTTGAATTGCCCCCCTAGCCAGAATCAAGAGTCAAACAACAAGATTAGGTATTAATGGGCCACTTTATTAACCTGACAACAAACATAATGGTAAATATAACAGCAAGGGGTAAGCAGGTTGTGGCATGGTCAAGGCTAGGGGTCTCAAGACCCCTCCCTTGCCATTGATCTAGGGTGAGCCAGCCAGACCCCAATGCAAGCCAAAGGAATATGGCTTACATCCGGCCAGCATGGCAAGTGGAATTGCCAGGGAAATCCAAACCCCCGAGCCACAAGGCTCAAAGGGAAGAGAATCCCATGCAATCCCTTAGGCAGTCTGTTTTCCCCACCCCGGGCCACAGGGCCCAAAGACTGTACTGACAAGACCCCTATGCCCCAATGAGGTTTTAAGCCGGTGCTCACCATGCTGCAATCTGTATTGAATAACATCCTGCCACCGCAAAGGTCAAGCCTCTGCTTAGACCCTTGCACCCAGTAGAGGCCTAAGGCTGCACCAATCCCCTGCCACAGGTCCTCCAAAAAGATATCCATTCCGGCCTCAGACAAGTGAATGCCATCACTCCTAAACAGGTTCACCAAATGAGCCGTTATGCCTGGATGGGGCAAATACATGCCCAGGCCCCCTTCAAACGCCCCACAAATCTCTCGGTTAGCCTTGCAACAAGCCTTGTCGATCGCCAAAGGGCTACAGGAACCCCGACACACCAAGCGTGGTACCATAGCGGACCAGACAATAACCGTCCCAGGACACCACTGCCTAATGAGCTGAAAATCCAACTAAGCCTGAAGAATCAGGGCTTTACCCTTAATCAGGCCCAGGTCATTGCCATGCAAATGGATCAACAAAACATGAGGAAAGGGTCTAACCCTCCCTTCAAACAACAAATGTAACAGGCCAGGCCACTGCAAGCCCCAGCGACCACACCATTCAACTGTGGCCATCCGGCCGAGCCCCAACTGGGAGCCAATGGGCGTTCTCTTGGCTCAGTGTGCTGCCCAGAATATAAAACTAAGGCCGCAGATGAGGATCAACCCGGCCGGCAGGACTTGCAACGAGAGAACAAAACCAAGAAATTCCAAGAAGCCATACTCAGAGACCAGTCATGGGGTGAGCATAAGACTTATATACCGCCGACTGCCACTGACCTAAACATTGTATGTCCCATGCAGGGTATCCCATGGCCACAGCTGTAGAGGCTGCGCCAATTCTAAATGAATGAGTGCAAAAACGCACCCCAGTCAGCCCTAATCTGCCCAATGCCTGCGACATAACGGCCCCAAATTGGTGCCTGGTTAACGGGGTGCCATCTTGATGTCAAAACAGGACACTATCTCCCAACCCTCTCAGAGCCAGGTAAGCTGCCAAGGCAGAAATTGGACACAACTCTTTCTCTGCGCACTGCTCCATGGTGACCACGGTCCCCTTCCTCCGCTGGTCAGCCTTGGAATGCTGCAAAGTGAGGAGGGCCCTATCACCTGTCAAACAAACCTCAAGTGCCTCCAGTGCCCATCCCGACCTATCCGTCTTGGAAGTGCTACCAACTCACCTATGCGGAGGGCCCCCCAAAATGCCACAAGAGCTGCTGCATGGAAAAGGCAAGCCTCGTAAGCAGAAGAGCAAATCTCCCTCCAACCGGCCTGTACATCCCTTAAAACCCTCAGGGAAATGGGCTGCCTGGTGTCTGCATGGGTTTCCACCTCCCTTGACTAGCCCTCTAGCATCCTATGGATCCAAAAATCACTTGTCCCATCTGTAAGCCCCTGCGCCTTACTTGCATAGGCCACAGCCGAAAGCATCCCCTTGATGGAACCGACAGCCAGTCCTTTACCTCTCATCCCCATACAGATATGCAACAGATGGTCCAAGGGCATTGGCCACAGCTCAGGATACCCTACCTCATTCCTAAACTGGGCAAACTGGCAGACTACATGGTCATACACCCACTTTGTGCCTGGTGCAATGGCCAAGCCGATTGCCCTGTGGACCTCTGCCTTCCAAGCGACCAGAGTTCCTGTAGCATTCTCACTGGCTTCTGGTCAGCTTCTGGAGCCAGCTGACAGAATCTTTCCATCTGTTTGCAAGAGAGAGTGTCAGCCACCCCATTGTAGACCCCGGAAACATGTTTGCCAAGAAACAAAATGTTGTGCTGAAGGCAGTGAAGCGTGAACGCGTGCACTACAGACATAACTCGTGGCAATCTGGAAGTGAGAGAGTTGATAATATGGACAACCGCCAAATTGTCACACCAGAAATGCATGGTGTGATTAGCTATCAAGTCACCCCACAGCCAAACCGCCACCAGGATAGGGAGGAATTCAAGGAAGGTGAGATCATGGGCCATGCCATCAGCTCTCCATTTGGCCGGCCACTCCTCAGAACACCAATGCCTCTGAAAATAAATCCCAAAGCCAAGCGACCCAGCTGCATCAGAGTGAATCTGCAGGCCACCATTCAACTGCAGCTTGGTCCTCCAAAATGAAACCCCATTGAAGGAATCCAGGAACTCGAGCCAAACTCCTAAGTCGGCCCGAATCCCTGGATCTATGGTGCAGATGGTGCAGAAAGGCCCACCCTGGGGCAACCACTTTGCAAGCAAAATTAAGATGCCCCACCAATTGCCGAAATTCTCACAGGGATGCCTTTCGCTTCTGCATAAAATCAGCTACCTGTGTCCGAAGGTCAACCAGCTTGGCTGCTGGCAGCTGAGAGGCCTGAGCTACAGTATCCAGCTCCACTCCCAGAAAAGTCAGCCGCTGGGCAGGACCTTTGATCTTTTCATGCACTAAGGGCACACCCAACTCCTCAGCCAGGTCCAGGAAGCTCTGAAGAAGAAACTCGCACTGCCCAGAGCCCCTCAGTGCCACAAACAAAAAATTTTGACAGCTGGCTCCGGTGGGGGGTGCTCAGACTGGAAGTCCCTCCCCCTTTTTTTCCGGCTTCGGTGGGACCTTTTTCAATGCAGACATCTTTTTAATTGTTTACTTTAACAAAGTTCGTGTCGCGCCACTCAGGAGACTAACCAACTCTTAATCTTCAGTATTTCCCCAAAGGTATCTTCACCAACTCTTTTTTCCCTTCACCCCCTCCGCTTTTCTTTTTATAAGTCCCATTTCTCAAGGGGGGTGGGGATTCCTCCCTCCTCCCATCCGCTTATACCTTGCGGGGGTTCCGGCTTTTCATTTCAAAGTAGATCTCCAACTCACGGTTCGATGCCAAGTCTTTCCATTTAAGTTCAACTCGATCGCTTTATTCACTCCTGGAAGTCGGTGGCATTGCTAAGTCCCATTACGGGCACGACGCAGCGGGGCCGATTGGGGCGGGGAGAAAGCCTCAATTTCCCGGCTGTTTGCCGGCAAAGAGGCTACTCCCCAAAGCGCCCCGGTTCGGAGCCTTTGTCTAAGGCTCACTAGGGTCTTTCGCATAAGCGAAGACCCCCCCCAAACTGCGCGTGGGCTAACCACCTCCGGGAGCCTCCCGAAAGGTGGCCGCCATTCGCTCCGCCGAAACCGAAAGTGTAAAACACAATTATATATAAGAAGAGATGCCAAATTATCCAGGGTGGTGGAATACAAATGGACTTCAAAGAACTCCAAAAGGATCTCTCCAAATTAGGTGGATTGGCAACAGAATGGAATCCTAAACAGAGTTACACCCTAGGGATGGGCACAAACCCTCCCCCACCCGAACCCCAAACAAAACTGCTCTACCAAACTGAACCAGTTCAGGAAATTTGGGATGTGGTGGGATGGCCCCCTGGGGTCCAAGAGACTCCAAAATTGCTGATTCTCCTCTACCTGTCCACCAAGTTTTGTGGACATTGGACTTAGGGGGTCTGAGTTACACCCCACCAAAGAAGGTACCTTGGGAAAATGCTTTTGGGGGAGATATCTGGACAGAATGGACCCTGTGTGAGCCAGAGGCATCAAACTCACAGAGGACTTTACCCGGGATGCCCTCTACATGCCCTGACTTGGGGGTCTGAGTTATGCTTCCTCTGTTGGCAATAAATTGGGGTGTGGCCTTTGAAGGTGCCTCCAGAGAATGATGGTGGAGAAGAGTTGTGTGTCCATGTGCAAACCTGGGACTCCACAATGCTGGGGTCACTCCCCTGGCAAAAATTCCCCCCAAGGCAGGGTGTGTGTGTGGGAGAAATCAGGTGGACAGGCAGAAATCACCCCAAAAGGAGAAGCAGCTCAGTGGGGGTGGAGTTTGAACTGGCATGGACAGCTGGGCAGTAAAGTCACCCCAGTTCTCTGAGATTGGAACAATTCCCCCAAGGAAAGGTGTGTGTAGGAAAGCAAGTGGACAAGCAGAGATGACCCCAAAAGGAAAAGCAGCCCAGTGTGCATGGCAGTGTATGTGTGTGTGTGGGGGGAGAAAATGGCAGGGAAGCCCCCTCCCCAACAGCCCAAAGAGGAAAAACTCCAAGGAAGGAGCTGCCTCTCAAGGCTTAACTGCAGCCCAAAGTATGCATGTGAAATGAAAAGGAAAGAAAGGAAGGAAAGCAAACCACAGGGAACAGCAAGAAAATCCCCCTAAATAAACAGCAGCCCATGAGAAAAAGTGATAACAATCCCGATTCCCCCCACAAGGAAGGAAGGAAGGAAGTGAAAAGTACTGAGACTTACTAGTGATTTCAGCTCTCACATACTTTATTAGATGAAGAACAAGACAACTGAGCCGGCTCGCAGGCCGGCTTTTATTCCCAAGTGACCCACACCCCAAACACACACACACCCGGTGATTCGCTATTTACATTGATTGGATTAACTCCTGCTCCTCCATTGGAGGGGAGTCAGGATCCACTAGTCCATTGTCCTTCGGGGCGAAGCTCAGGCCCTTCGCCTGGCCACATGGTGGACCGGTTAGAACCAGTCCAAGCACATGGCTGTCCAGAGCCCATGTTCTCCTGTGGATACATTACACCCTCCCCCTTGGTCCGATAAACACACATAGTCTTTCAAATAGCTGGGGGGCCGCCGCTCTCGCGTGGAGCGACGGGGCTCTGGCATGGGGGAACTGACAGCCTCCCGGGCGGCTGTGGGGACTGGTGGCCGCTCTGGTGTTGGCGGGGCTGGGCTCACCATCTCGGCCGGCGTGTCATTTGTGGTGGCTGTCCGTCCGGAGTTGAAGTCCACAGGATTTCCTCAGGTGCGTCCGCCCCCGCGTCTGGTTGAGCTGGCTCGTCCCACTCCTCCCCCTCATCCGGCTCCAGGGGTAGCACCCGGCGATGTAGCTGATCGATGTGGCGATGCAGGATCTGGCCGTCTTCCACCGAGACTTCGTAGGACCGGGGGCCACGGACCCGGACTACTCGGGTGGGAATCCACGGGGCCCTCTCGCGTAGTTCCGTGCGTACACCGGGTCCTCTGGGAAGAACCCCCGCGCCGCCGCTGGCGTTCCGTGCAGGGCTCCCGCTCGGGCGCTCGATCGGGATGTAACCGGTCCAGCCTGGTGTGAGGCGTCGGCCCATCAATAGTTCCACCGGGCTCCGGCCGGTTGTCGCATGGGGCGTCGTTCTCTGGCCGAACAGGACGTGCGCCAGCCTGAAGTCCCAGTCTGTTCCTTCGGTCCGACGGAGCGCCTCTTTGGCCGTCCGCACCATGCGTTCGGCTTGGCCATTGGTGGCGGGGTGGAACGGGGCCGACCTGATGTGGCGAATCCCGTGCTGGCGGGTGAACTCCTGGAACTCCCCAGACGTGAAGGCCGTCCCGTTGTCGGTGACCAGGGTGTCGGGGAGTCCGTGCGAGCTGAAAATCCGCCACATCGCTCGGATGGCCGCCCGGGAGGAGGTGGATGGTACCGGCTCTACTTCTAGCCACTTACTGTAGGCGTCTACAAGTATAAAAAACAGCTGCCCCTGGAACGGGCCCGCAAAGTCGAGGTGCAGGCGCGACCAGGGGCGGTGAGAGGATTCCCAGGCCCTGTCTGGGGCCGTCGGGGGTGCGGGTCGGGAGGCCTGGCAGGGTTGACACCTTTTTACAATGTCCTCAATATCCCGGTCTAACCCTGGCCACCAGACATACCCCCGCGCCAGAGCCTTCATCCTGACTACCCCAGGGTGGTGTTCATGAAGGTCCCTCAGTACCCGTTCCTGTAGTGGTTTCGGAATGACCACCCTGCCTCCCCACATTAGGCACCCCTTATAGGTCGACAGCTCATCGCGCCTTGTGACAAAAGGCGCAAACTCCGGGTCTTGTCTAGCTGTCGGCCATCCCCTCCCCACCCAGTTCAAAACCCGACAGAGAACCTCTGTCGCGGCCCGTGAGGCGGGCCACCTCCTTGACATGTACTGGGCGATCGGGCAGCGATTCTAGGAGTGCGATGACGTGGGCGGGGGCCGGGTCTGGGTCCGTTGCGGGCAGTGGGAGGCGGCTGAGTGCGTCCGCGTGACCCATGGCCTTTCCCCGGGCGGTGGGTGAGGGTGTAAGAGTACCCCACCAGGAATATGGACCAGCGGAGAACCCTGGGCGAGACCATCTGCGGCGTCTGTCGATCGGGTGCAAGGAGGCCCAGGAGAGGCTTGTGGTCTGTAAGGAACTCGAACGGGCGGCCATAGAGATAATGGTGGAATTTTTTAACCCCCGCCACTATCGCTAGAGCCTCCTTGTCTATCTGCGCGTAATTACGCTCCGCAGAAGACAGGGTCCGAGAATAGTAGGCGACCGGAACCTCCCGGCCATCCGGCAACCGATGCCCCAACACCCCCCAACCCGTAGGGCGACGCATCACACGCCAGAACCACAGGTAAAGCCTCGCAGAAGTGGTGCAGCACCCCGTTGGAGACCAACAAGTCTTTTACCGCCTGGAAAGCTGCCGCATGCTCCGGCTTCCAGGCCCACGGCGCCTCCTTGTCCAGCAGCCGGTGGAGGGGTTCAGCCACCATTGCCTTTTGGGGCAGAAACGCGTGGTAAAAATTCAAGAAGCCTAGGAAGGCCTGGAGTTCCGGCTTGGACGTGGGGACCGGGGCTTGTGTGATCGCTTTAATTTTCTCGTCTGTGGGGTGGATGCCTTGTGCATCGACTGCGAACCCCAGGAATTCGATGCGGGGCACACCCAGGAGGCATTTCTCCTTCTTCACCTTGAGGCCAGCCTCGTTGAACCTCTGCAGGACCTGACGCAGCCGTTCGGGTGAAGGCGGTGGAGTCCGGTGCCGCGATGATGACATCATCTAAAAAGGGCTGGACCCCTGGAATTCCTTTCAGGAGGGAATCCATGAAGGATTGAAAATCCCTGGCGCCACTGAAACCCCAAACTGCAGTCTATTGACCCGGAAAGCCCCCTTGTGGGTGGTGATGGTTTGCGCTTCCGCAGCGGCCGTGTCCACTGGCAGCTGCTGGTAAGCCTGCGCCAGGTCCAATTTGCCGAAAACTTTGGCCCCCGTCAGGGAGGCCAGGACATGGCTCACTACCGGGACCGGATAGGCGTGGTCCTGCAGAGCCTTATTTATGGTGCATTTGTAATCTGCACAAATGCGTATAGCCCCATTCGGTTTAATTGGCGTTACAATGGGGGTTTCCAGCGCGGTGACGCGACCGGTTCCAGCACGCCTTGGGCGACCAGGCGGTCGAGCTCGGCCTCTATTTTTTCCCGCATGGCTAGGAGAGGGGGCCGTGCCTTTATGCGGATGGGTCGTACGTTAGGGTCCAGATCTAGCGAAATCGGGGTCCCATTGTACCTCCCCAGGGTCCCATCGAATACTTTGGGGAACTCCCGGCAAACTGCCTCCCAGTCAGCGGTCCCGAGGTGGTTTACTCCTGCTATTTGGAGTCCCAAAGGCCCAAACCACGACAGTCCCAGGAGGCTTGAGAGGCGCCCCTCCACAACCAACAGGTCCAGCAAGCCCGAGAACCCTTTAAATCGGACTTGAAACTTGCCCCAGCCACGGACTGCCACTGGGTTTTTGTTAAAGTCCGTCAGTTTCAACCCCCGTGGCTTGTGCAGTCGGGGTCCCCCCTTGAGGCATAGCGTTTAAGGGTCTCCGCGGAAATTATAGAGAACGAGGACCCTGAGTCTATTTCCATTTGGCAGGGGGACCCCTCTATTTGGACAGTCACATGCACCTTGTCCGGGCTTTCAGGGGGCAAGTTACATACCGTCTGCCGGCGCTGTGTCGTCACGGTGTGCAGGCTTGCGGCGTCCAGCTGGGCAGTGGATCCCAGGCGCTTGCCCTTGGAGCGGCAGACTCGGGCGAGGTGTCCAGCCTTGTTGCAGGTCCTGCAGACGGCGTCCCGGAACGGCAGGTCCGGCGCTCGTGAGCGTCGCCACAGCTGGCACAGGCAGATGCGTTGGGCTGGTTTGGTGGTGCGGGGGATCCCCTGTTGTGTTGGGTGCATGGCTGTGATCGGCGGTTCACCTGTAGGACCTCCTCATCATTCGAGTCATCCGAGGGGCCGGAGTCCTGGAGGCGATGGACCGTCTTAGGCCGGCGATCTGCGTGGGACTTCTCGTAGGCGGCCGCTTCTTGGATGGCGGCCTCCAGAGTGAGGTCGTCCCGGCTGACGAGCCTGCGGCGCAGCTTCGCCTCCTTCAGCCCCACCAAGAACTGGTTTAGGAGGGTATCTGCGAGGTTGGGGAAGGCACACCTTGTGGCTGTGCGGCGTAGTCCGGCCAGGAATTCCGGAGATGTTTCGTCGGGGCCCTGCATTCTTGCGAAGAACTCCATTCGTTCCGCGAACTTGGTGGGCTTTGGTGCCAAGTGGTCAGTAAACGCCTTGACCAGCATGTCGTAGGTGGCGGCCGCGTCTTTCGGCAGGAGGGGGTTTACCAGGTCCTTCAGGAGGAGGTGTGCCTCGATGCCGCAGTAGCGCAGGAGATAGGCCTTCTTCGTACCCGCATCCGTGATGCCATGGATCTCGAAGTGACGCTCCAGCGTCTCGATCCAGGTCTCCCAGTGTGCGGGACGAGAGATGTCGAAGGCGGGGAAGCTCTCGTTGCTAGTGGCCATGGTGCTCACCCGTGGAGGTCGCGGTTCAGGCGTAGAGTTGGCGGCGTTGAAAGCGAGGCTGCTCTCGGGGTCAGCGGTGCTAGGGAGCGGTGCGGTGCCCAGGAACCGAAGAGGCGGACACGAAGCTCGGTGGCGGCATTCGGTGCTTTCGGCGTTGGGGCGGTCAGCGGTGCTCGTCTTGTGGTCGTTGTTCATGGAGGGAGTTGGCATCCCACCTTCGTCGCCAGTGAAAAGTACTGAGACTTACTAGTGATTTCAGCTCTCACATACTTTATTAGATGAAGAACAAGACAACTGAGCCGGCTCGCAGGCCGGCTTTTATTCCCAAGTGACCCACACCCCAAACACACACACACCCGGTGATTCGCTATTTACATTGATTGGATTAACTCCTGCTCCTCCATTGGAGGGGAGTCAGGATCCACTAGTCCATTGTCCTTCGGGGCGAGGCTCAGGCCCTTCGCCTGGCCACATGGTGGACCGGTTAGAACCAGTCCAAGCACATGGCTGTCCAGAGCCCATGTTCTCCTGTGGATACATTACAGGAAGGAAGGAAGGAAGGAAGGAAGGAAGGAAGGAAGGAAGGAAGGAAGGAAGGAAGGAAGGAAGGAAGGAAGGAAGGAAGGAACGAACCCAGGGCAAAGCCAAGCCCCCTTGCCCCTAAGTGCAATCCCCCACGCCCAGCAAAACTCTTCATCCAACTTCATTAACTACACTTTCCATCTCCATCTCTGACTCCTACCAACACCCAACAAAGGACACGCACACTTCTCTCAGACTTATATAGCATCTGAATCCCACTGTAACAAATTGGAGCTCTGTTATTGGCAGGCAGCAGTGCCCATCAAGCTTTGGAGGATCCCTATTGGTGTTTCCAAGGCTGGAAAATGATGCCTCCATTGTTGTCCAGCAGTTCTGTGCTGTGTTTTCTGGGCTTCTGTGTTTTCATTTTTCCGAGCCATCTTGAGCTGCACCCCAGGGTCTGGGGATTTGTATCAGTGCAGGAAAAGGTGATGCTGGTGAAGGGCAAAGTGCAATTTCTATGTGAATGCTAGGGAGGGAAAAGCTTCATGCATATTTGAATGCTTGAGACAGGCAAAGTGCCATTTCTATGTGAATGTTCACAATGGAGAAAGCACAGTTTATAATGAAGGAATGTTAGAATGCTGTTGTCTAAGTTTTACTGTCTTTGCCTACGTGCTCTTAGCAGGAACTTTGGGTGCAGTTTTATGTAGGTGAGTGTGTCCCATCCTTGCTAAGAAAAGAGTCAAGGAAAGAAGCACAGATTAAGGGATTATAGCATACTGAAACTTTGAGCCAACTTCCTATTGCTTAATTGGATTCTCAGGTTTGCAACTGGTGTTATGGAAGCTTTCAGTTCAAGGTAATTGATGCCTAAGTGTGAAAACTTGTAAGTACAATATTTAAGAAGTATATCTAAGATCTGAAACACTTTCACTGCAGTTAAACCCTGGTAATGGTGATACCTACTTAGAAGTGACTTATTCTTATGGTCCTTCCTTGTGTTGACTTCAATCCTGTTTTCAGGTCAAGAATCATAACTTGTGAGATGGACAAAGATAAAGATCCATACAGGTATTGAAAAGCACCGTCTGTTTCAGTTCCATAATATTTTTGCCATGTTGATTTCCTGACTGCTGAATGAATCAGAGCAAAACACACACACACAAACCCATGGAAGTGAAAAATCATTTTTGTGTGGCCCATTCCCTCTTCAGGGTCCCAGATCTCCACACACTTGAAATGATAATCAAACCAAAATAAATTATAATTTTTTAAATAATGACACAATTTAAAATTTTGCCAACATGCTGTTTTGGTCCCAATTGTTATTAATAACACTATGCTGCTATGCCAGCATTCCATTCAAAACCTTTCAAATGCACATACACATTCTGTTTGAAATTATGTAGCCATATATCAGCAATCCATTTTTTGAAAGCCAGCAACTCTGCATATCTCATCACTGTTAATTGATTATCTCAACTAACATTTCAGAGGGTGGATTTGCCATTTCCCTTGCACTCTATCACGTATTTGCAAGTGCTGCTCCCCCCACCAGCAATTTAATCAATTATTGTCCTGTTGTGCATTTGCTTTTGCTACACTGTATGCTGCACTGAAAATGGAAAGCTAAAAACCTAATAAATACAGGCTGATTTATTGTTAATTAGATTTTCCCCACTTTTATATTTTTACAGCAATTTAACATTAACTTCTCATGTTTGATCACAGATTCGTGTATAAATTAGAGGTTATTCTATTTAGCAGTCTGCTGATCTGCAACTGTCTTCAGGCCTTATTCTACACCCATTTAGCACACGCTCCTTTTGTCTGCCCTTTGCCAAGGAGCGTAGATTTCAGAAACACTTCTATCCAGCTGGTGCATGTATCCTTCCAACTTGTTACTTCTTCAGTGTTTATGTCTACAGACTCCAAATATTTCCTATTTAAATCTTCCTGAACCTTCCAAACTTGTAAGACTCTAGCTGGTCTCTCTGTTCTTCTTCTGGCACAGGGCCTGGTAGGAGTTCTGTGACTGCTTCTGTCTTTTTAACTATTTTGACAGCCTTAACTGAAGTGTGCTGTTTTCCTTTAACTTTTGGCAATGGGCTTTTATGTGTCCCTGGCAGTTAAAACACTCTATCCCTCCTTTTCTATTTGGCTTGGGAATGTTCTGCCCTGCAGGGTTGGTTTTAGATGGCTCATTTTTTCCCGAGATGGCCCAAACTTTATTTTTCTTGATGGGGGGTGGGGGTGGGAAAATAAATCTCCTCAAGTCCATCTCTGTCTCATCTAATAAACTGGTGGCTTCATCTACTTTTTAAAACTATTTATCTCTCAGAAATCATCTAAGTTGTGTGGGAACTTGTCTATAAAACTGTTCCAAGTCTATTAATTGCTTCAGTTCTTCAAATGTTTGTACTTTACTTCCCTCAGCCCATCTGTTTAAGGCTCTTTCCAGATGACAACTTAGCTGTGTGTGTGTTTCACCCTGCTTTCTTTTAATTTGTCCAAAAGCTTTTCTACTTTGTTCAGCCATTAGCCCAAATCTAACTCTGATCTTCTATTTTAAAAGTAAATAATCTGAGGTATCTTCATCCCTCATCTCTGAGTAAACTTAACTCAAACCTCCACAAATTTGTGGGTGCAAATAAATCATTCTGTCCTCATCTGGAACCCCCAAATCTCTTAAAAGTTCATTCAGAGCTGAAGAGAAATGCCTCCACATCATCCCTTTTTTGATAACTAGCCTAATACCCATGCTTCGCTATGGTATTTAAGTTCCGTAAATCCTGTTATAATACTGATAATGTGAAATTTGAAATGTGACATTTTTTGTAGGGATTCTAATGGAGAAGATTGTAGTGTAAGGAATGAAGTGAGACATACATACCTTTTCTCTGTCTACTGAAGGACCTCTCTCTAGATCACATTGGTGGTTCTGCCCTCAGGTGCTAGGATCACCAGGCTGCTTGAAGAGCTCACTCTGGAGCAGGCCACAAAGAAATGTCCATTTAAGAAGCAGTTGTCTGTTAAGTCAACTCCTGCTACCTTCCTTTCTACTTGTGTTCCTGGATTGTTTTGCTCATATGGAGACTGTGTTGTTCTGAGCACCTCAGGGTGATCTTGCTGGTACTTGGCCTGTGCAGCTCAGAGCACTGCAGGAGTACTATGTGCAAATATCTTTGCCGCATTCCTAAGTTGCCTCCTCCTTGTAGCATTGGTGAATCTGGCTCGATGTTTGCCAGGAGCTTTCTTGGGGGCAGTGAGAGGTGTGAGGGGGAGTTGGTGTGAGGGAGTGGTGATGTGGTGGACATTTCTTCAGGTTCATGAGGGAGGCACACATCGAAATGGCTCCTAGAAATGTCCTTTACTATTTCCCCATAAACATTAATACCCTGGCCCTGCTCCTACACCTGACAGACACTAGCCTGTCTGGTGTTGGGGGGGATTGTATTTAAAGGCATCGGGGAGGCTGGGCCAGCAGCAGTGCTAAGGCAATCCTGCTGAGCAAACCTCCCCGGCAGCTATAAGCATCCCACCTCCTCTCCTACACCTGATAGGCAGTTGCCTGTCCAGCGTAGGACGGGGAGGGGGAAGGAGTATTAGAAACCACTGTGGAGGCAGGGCTGGTAGGATCACTAAGGCATTACTGCTGGGCTCCCTCGTGGTTTTAAGCACCCTGCAACCACTGCTGCACCTGACAATCAATGGGGGAAGCACATTTTACTCCTTTTGACCAACTTAGGGGTCAAATTTCTAAAAATCACTTCTTAGTGAGCACCTACATCACAGTAGGAGCACTCTCTCTGAATTTGGTGTCTCTAGGTCCAGCAGTTTGGCCTGGGCGTTGATTTTACAGTGAGGCAACTTTCTTTTATATCTATAGATGTGGGAATTTCTTTTGTTCCACTGAGGTACCATCTACATTTCTCTGTGGAAGCAATAGTTCTGCCCTTAACTGGATTTCCTTCATCTTCATGTTATACATTTCTTTTTCATGCACCCTCCCTGCTTCCCTCTCCGTCTCCTGCTGTGCCATTTTAGTTTTTTTTTTCTTGTTCTGACTGAATTCTGGCAATTCTGGTTGTTGTTCTTTTTCAATTCTGGCACTCTCTGCTTCCATATTAGCTTTTTCTTTATCTGCCTGAATTCTGGCTTTTTCCACTTTTATTTTTACCAGTTCAACTTTCATTCTCATAATTCCTATCTCCTGACTAGGATTTTCCTCAGCAGTTGCCTCCACTGCCTGACTATCCCCTTGTACATCTTTAGTTTTATGTAGTGGTGCCATTTCTGACAGGAATTCTGTGGTAATTTCTCACAAATTTATAAAATATTTTCTAATTTTAGTTTGTATTTATGGTGGGGCAAACTAGTTGTGGGTTTTGTCAAAATTATGGAATTATAGAGTTGGAAGGGATCTCCAGGGTCATCCAGTCCAACCACCTGCACAATGCAGGAAATTCAGAAATACTCCCCCACCCCCAATGGCCCCTGTGCCATGACCAAAAGATGACAAAAACCCTCCAGGGTCCATGGCCAAACTGGCTTGGAGAAAAATTGCTTCCTGGCCCCGAAATAGCAATCACATTTCCCTGGGCATGTAAGAAAGTGCCACAAGAACTAAGCACTGATGCAACCCTTCCTGCCCTCCCTCTCATGATAGACCTAAGTTCACCAAATCAGCATTGCTGTCAGATGGCCATCTAGCTTCTGTTTAAAAACTTCCAAAGAAGGAGAGCCCACTACCTCCTGAGGATGCCTATTCCACTGAGGAACCGCTCTGTCAGCCACCCCATCTCTCTGCTCACACTTAGCAGACTAATACCCTCCTCACTGTGAACTTGTCTTCCTGGTGGAGTATGGATGTTAGGTGGACTCAGGGATCTGAGCCACCCTGTTTCTCTGCTCACAATGAGCAGTGGGGCTGAGGTACTGGGTGCCTTGGCTAAGTCAGGACTGATGACAGCTTGTTTCCAAGGCAGGAGACAGGGCTTCAATGTCAGTGTTCTCAAAGGACTTCACCTCACCATCTCCCCTGCCAAATCCTCCACCATTGCACACCTGGCATCCCCACCACTGCTGACCTCCCAGTTTACTACTGACAACCAGTAATGGGGCTTCTACCTGGTTGGTGTCCTTGAAGCAGAGGTGCTGAGCTACGGCTCTTCTTTCCCAGCATTTCTACCTGCTATTCCCTCTGGCCACATCTGATGGCCTGTAGCCTCTGCAGTCTTTGCAAAGCTCATGCTTCCATTGCAAGAGCTCTGCATTTAGGAGAGCAATGCTGCCTTTTATCCATGGGTCACAGCCTATACAGGCCACCTTGTACTCTCCTTTATTACAGAGAGGATGTGACTTGGTGGTGAGGCCCACCTCCAACCTCTCTGCCAAGCCTTGACTCATAGGAGAACAGCCGGCTCCAGTTTGAAGGCCAGCACCCAGTCCAGTCCTCAAATCATGGGGATCACTTGCTCCAGGATGGTTGTATGGGCACACAGCACACTGGTGGGGTCCTGGAGGGGCTTGAGGACATGCACCATTTGGGAGAGGACCAGCCAGTGATTGGAGCTGATGCTGAGCTCCTCTTCCCTGTGCAGGATGGTCTTTTGCTCCACCAAACGCACAATCATGGCATAGGTGGAGTTCCTAACTCTCAATCAGCAGATGGGCAGACTTGATCCTGCATGAGAGGTGGGTGGCCAGGCACCAGCATATCTTGAGCAAGAACTGCATCATGAGGGGGGCAGTTTCCCAGGTGGCCTTGATAGTAATTCCCAGCACCAGAGCATCCTCACCACCAGCTGAAGCATGTGCGCCAGGCAGACAATGCCCTTGAGGCACACATGCTTCACCTCTGCCAGCATTTTGGCTCTGGCATCCATGACCATGTAGACATAGATGATGTTGCCACCACCCACACACTCCTTCAGGCTTCTCTGTACCACACAGTTGTCAGGTTTTGCACCATGTGGTGTGCATCCACCCCCTGCACATGGAGCAGAACCACTTTGTAGCCCAGGGGCAAGACTGTCTTCTCCATGGGCATGGACTGTACTCCAACTGTCCTGCTGGCTGCTCCAGAGGTCTCCAGTAAAGTGCATGGTTCTGCCTTGCGCTCTGGAGACCTGAGCCTTGACCGTAGCAACTGCAGCCAGCAAAAGGCTATGTCCTCCATGAGGGAGAAGGGTTGGGCGTTCACAGTAATCATCTCACCAACGACCAGGCTGTTTCCTGGGCCCTTCACATAGCCCTTTCGACCTCTTGGAGGGTTGCCCACCATGTTGTCCCAACCATGACAACCCAAGGGTGGGGAGAATTTCTTGGAGGGGCCTCCTGCTCCCCCTCTGCTTCTCTCTGCTGAGAAGGAGTGGGCCTCTTCTTCCTCCCACTGTCCACCACGTTTTCCTCTGGTAGCAACATAGTTGGGTTCACCCTTTGCAAATGCCTGAAGAGCATGGAGGAGGACAAGTGTTGGAGTGGGTTTGAGTTCTTCCAGATGTGGGTGTGGAATACCTGGCACTCTGCCACACAGGGGTCACTGGGTGTGTGTGAAAATGTTTCCAAACTGTGGCCCCAGGATTGGAGAAGGTGGGAGGCACAGCTGCTTTCTGGCACTGGGCTGGGAGGGGCCATGGAGGGGTGTACTCGAGGTGGAAGCAGCAACAGGGAGGTTGGGATGTGGAAGGGGGGATGCTCCCCCCATCCTCTGAATCACTGCTATCAGTCCTCCTCTCCAGTGAGAGTTAGCAACTGCTGGTGTCTCTGGGCAGTGCTGCTAACAACTCTTTTGCCTCTGTGGAGAGCTCCAGGGCCAAAATAGATCGGGGGCAGGAGGCTTCGAAACCCCTGGCGATGCCCTGCTGGGGCCAAAGAAGGGAGGGACACTTAACCCAAAATGAATTGAATTATGAACCAAAAGGTTATGGAAATCAGAATATAAGGGTCCAATAGTTCTGTGTCTAAACTTGAAGTATAAATATTACCAAATATATGAAAACATACTGTGGTAAGAAATTTCAGAAATATAGAAGGTTTGGGTTTTAAAATAAACCAAATAGTTTATAAAATCCATGTATCTGTCTCTGTCTTTGCTAGCAAACTGCTTTGGTCTGTTGTCACTGAACAAAATCCCAGGAGTCTGTGCAAAACCCTTGTTCCAGGCAAAGCACCCCTCTCTGTCACGTACAAAGTTCACTCATTCCACTCCCAGGATCTAAATCAATGTAAATTCCCTTAGGTGTGAGACTCCCTGTATCCATTTAAACCATGAAATCTTCTCTGGCAGGAAAAGCCATTTAGGCAGTGACAGACTTCAATCCATCTGATACAGGGATTCACACCCCTACTCCCATCCCAAAGATAACATGAAAGAATGGTTTTATCTTCAATGCTGGGAACACCAGGAAAAACACAATAACACCATTCCTGGTCCTGTAAACAAAAGGCAACTTTTGTTGTGTGAGACACAAGAAAGCAATTTCCTTGCAAATATCCTCAACTTCAAGATTTCAATTTACAACTGTAATTTGATTATTGGGGATCTTTTTGATCTTTCGGGTATAAAGACTGGGCAGTCCCAACCAACTTTCGCTGGCTCTTGAAGGAACCAGGAGAGATTTTGCTCCCTGGAGTCTTTGGGAGTCAGCCCGAAAGGCCTTTCGTTTTCTGCATGCTCTTGGGGGGGGAACTTTGCTTGCATGTTTATTGTCTATATTTTTCACTATCAATGTTTAAGAAATAGGATTGTACTGTGTTGGCAGTTGGTTTGGCGTCTTGCTAACCACCTTGCCTGGTAAACCTTTGGATGTTTTCTTAATAAAGATAAGTTTTATTTTATTTTGCTAAAAGTGTCTCTGCCAGCGTTTGGGGGTTTCCTAGCTTGCATCTATTGCCTTTGGTAAGGAGGCGACACTCAGGGAACACACGAACCAAGAGGGAGAGGTGTGGGTGGCACGGGTGAACACATTCACAAGACACGTGCAGCCCCATTATTCTCACAACACATACATTTATTACAAATTCAATAAAAAAACCAATATAGGGTCAAGTAATAGTCTCAATTCAGAATTAAAATTAATCCTAAAGATAAACAATTATTGACCCTGTCTAGGGATGCCCCCCCTCCCCCGCCCAAGCAAAAGGACGCCTTGCACAAATGGAAAGACCTCTTTGAATCTCACCATATAGGCATCTAAACACTCAAGGCAGGGGTTACATCTGTCACAGGAAACAGAATGAAGTTCTTGAGAGCAGTCCAAGAACCTCTCCAAACTTGCAAGTTCCTTCAGATTTGGAAATTTGAAACTCATAAACCAATTTTGAAATCTTTGTCAGTCTCAATGATATCTTGGGGAGCACCTTGGGCTTTCCAAATTTTTTGAGATTTGGATTTTTTAAAAAATGGTTGTTGACGGAGCACAGTTGACCTGGGGGGTGATGGCCACCCCCCTCTGCTCTAAAAGGTCGTAGGCAGTACTTTTAAACAGACTAAAATTAAAGGACTGAGGCTCCTTCTGCTCTCTCCTTTTGACCCATGTCCACTGCAGTGTCCTCCAAGTAATTCTACACTAAAATCTAATTCACCTTTCTTTTTATCCTGTTTTTTCCCCCTCATTCTGTATTATATTACCTCCCTTCAGCGGTTGGCCAGGTTTCAGCCCACCGTTGCCCGGGTTGTTTGGATGCTGTTTTGCTGTGGACTTAAATTGCCTCAACTGGGACACTGAGAAAGCCTGGATCAGCAGGCAAATTCCGAAAGGACCTGAGAGTGATCAATTTCCCCTTATTTCTTACATCTCAAGCTTTCTCCCCTGCCCCATATTACCAAATGTCTGAGAGCAACTGTGCAAAAGTGTATGTCATTTTTGTTTTGAAAGGTCATGCCTGGGCCATTAATTTATGGCAGTCAGTGTTTCATCTGCTCCTGCTTGGATCCTACAGTGAGTGTCAATTGGGAAAGTGGATCCCAGGTCCAAGCTGGCATTTATACTTCCACCATCCATCACCATTCAAGGGTTCATTTAAATTGCAAAGCCGCTGTCAAAAGCAGGCGGGCAAGTCATTGGTTCAGCCTCTTTCTGTTTCATATATTAAACTTTTCGTCATATGTGAAGATAAATAGTCATTGCCATTCCCTGATATTTTATGAGCAGACATTTTAATCTGGGGACTCTGGAGAATTACTCCAGGCAGCCTTATCAAACTCCCCTCCGATATGTAATTCACTTTCCCAGAGAGGTTGATTCATTTCAGAGGAGACGGTTGCTGGTTATGAGAGGAACAGTTGTGCGCATATTCTGATGTTTCTTGATTAGGGGTTTTGCTACGAGGTGTGAGTTTGGGTTTAATAATACAACCAGGCCTCAGGGTTTTAAACAACATTAATAATTAAAAAAAAGAAACACAGCCAAATGTTTAAAATTATGACACTATGCCAGGGTGTCACAGAAAACTACTGGCAAAATAGACCAAGACTGAGAACCAAGAATCTCTCTTTTCTTTTTTTTAATGGATGTGGTGTAATTTGTTGATATCACCTATCTGAGAACCCAGAATGAATTCTGGAGTGCATAGAGTTTTGGAGAGGTGAAAGCTACAAGTCCTCACTTCACAAAAGAAGTGAGGAGAACACACTTATAAGTAGAACAAAGTTTCTTAAAGGGGCCACTGAACTCAAACTTTGTTCTGCTACTTCAGACTAACAGGGCTACCCACCTGAATCTACAGACATATAAATAGCTCATGTTTTCCCCTTCCCTTTCTAAAAAAGCTTTCCATGCTGCTTTAAGTAGGTTTTCTGACCTCTGCTGGCAAACGCAGGAAAATGTGTTACTTTGGAAACAAGCAAACAACAACAACCTCACATTGCCTGTTTCTGGAGTGAGTTAATTGAAGAGGCTTGGTCGTTAGGCTGGCAAGGCCTTAACTTGGTTGTGGCAGGAATAGTGCAAGCTATTGGCTTAAGGTGAGGCAGCATGGAGAATATCTTGAGACCTCTAATGATAGGGATGTTTCTCAGGCCAGTTTTTCAAACCTGGCTAGATCCAGGGTGGTTGGGCAGAAGACCCCCTTGATGTTTCTCTCCTCTTGGCATAACATTTGATATGCAGGCAAGGGAAAGCAAGGTGATGCTACCTTTGCAAATCAGAGCTTTCAAACAGGATGGGATCATCCATAACCTTGACTCTCACTGGGCTCACTAATTGGGTAATCTGCACTAAAGATATGTGGGAACTCATTAGGGTGCAGATCAGTTTAACTCAAGTTGTACATCTGTCATCTTCATTTGGGGGGTAAGGTTACCAGTCTCCAGGTGGAGTTTGGAGATCTCCTGGGATTAAAACTGATCTACAGAATCAGTTCCCCAAGAAAAATGGCAGCTTTGGATGGTGGACTCTATGGCATTACACCCAGCTGAAGTACCTCCCCTCCACAAACTCTGGCCTTCCCAGGCTCCACCCTCAAATCTCCAGGAGTTTCCCCACCTGGAATTGGTAGCCCTAGGGGGAACAGATAGCTTGTGTTGGCCAGTATAAACAAGTATGTCATCTTACCAAAATCTCCTGCAGCATTATTAGCAGACAGCTTTGTTAACAACAGCTTGAACCAATAGCAACCAAAACTGATATGCCATCTTAAAAAAAAAAAAAAAGATTTATAGTTGACAAAGTCATTACAAGGGAGAGGGGCAGTTCCAGGGAAGGCCCCCCAAACCAAGGCCCTCACTGTCTCCCTGCCCCCCCCCAGGCTGAAGCGGCAGTGGGCCATTGGCTGCTGGATGTTGCCAGATCTCCCCCAGTCTTCAAGATTCAAGGATCCTTATTTCCCTTCTCTAGCCACTCTTCAGAACTTACCCTGAGATTAATCTGGCCTGCCTTAAGGAACAAACACAATCAAAGCCCTCTCTAAACTTGGCATTGAGTTCCAGCTCCCTTGCATGCTGAGAAGCCCCTCCTCACATTTGCCAGAGTGCACATCCTCTGGCCTTTGAAAGATGGGACCATCCCTGCCTGGGGCTACATTTCTGCCAACACTGTACAAATCCGTCCATTGTGTGTGGTTTAGATAACATGCGCCTTTGAATCCAAGTTTGCTGCACCAGCCCTCAAAGGCACAAGTGCGGCAGGAGCAGAATGTGAACTGATCATCTGGATAAGCCTTTGTAAAGATATAAAAAAGATTAAAACTTTACTTTGAAGAAGTTTGAAGAGATTGATGTTTCCCAGCAGTGCTGTAAGCTGGGGAGGGTTTTATGGCAACGCTGCACCCCCCCATCTCAGACTGAACAGATAAATCATTTAATCTCAGCTATCATAATGACCTGGTTGAAATATTTAATGCGTCATTAGCCTTGCTAGCATTTGACTTAATAAATTCAATCATTCTATTAGAACAGCACACATTGGGTTTTTTTTGGTAAATAGATTGTTGACTCCATTTGAGACGATGCTTGTGGCTTTATAAAGTGTAATTTGATATCAGATACGAACACCTCGGTGATTGACAAAGAGAAAAAGTTCCCGAGCAAATGGTTCCTTGGAGAATAGGGACAGAATGTTGAACTCCAAGAAACCCCCACCTGCGTGATCTAATTAGCTTTAGAGGTCACATGCCCTCCATCCCAGTAAGAACACTTGTCTCATGGGGAAGACCAGCCTGGCTTCAGCTAGAAAGCAGCCGGAGGATACTTGCTTCCCTGCCAGAATGAAATCTGTTCTAACAGCCAGATGTTCAGGGCCTGCAAAAGTGAGTGGAAGGACATTCTGACCTTTGCCATCAGCCAGAGTCCCTTTGTCCACTAGAAGGTTGGGCAGCCTCTCTCCCAGAATTAATACTGTGGTGATAAGAAGATCGGCTGAGTCCTAGCCATCAGCACGAGAGAAATGAACTCTGCTTAGTTGCCAAATGCCCAGAGATTGCAGAAGCACTGCAGGTTCTGCTATGGGGAATAGTTCAAAGGACCACTGAGAGGTTCCACACCTCCATTCCAAGAAGTCACCAGCAATAGAAGAGTTGAGAAATGGATTAAAATGCTGACACTGTGAGACTGCTCCTCCTTCTCTGCCTTTGCCACTCTACTCACATTCCTTTGTTTGTCATGTCTTTTTAGTATTAAAACCCAAGGGTCCAGTTTCATAAAAGTTGATTTGGAAATAACTGTTGTCTAAAAACTGGAATCCCAAGTAACCTAAATACATTTTAAAAAAGTAATTTATTAAACTCAATATTTGTGCTTGCTTACGTCCTGATGAAATTGTACCATATCCAGCTCAATTATTTGTACATTATAGTCTAAAAAGACACATATAACATAAATGTAAATTCAGTTATTACTACTGCTCCTCCTTGATGAATCAACTGTTTTGCTTCATTAATCAGCCAACTAAGCCTTGTGACTCTAGTTGCAAAATTTATATATCCATCTATAACCAGATATTGACTTCCTTGGATCATTCTTCAAGATGACCACAATTGGCTCTCCTAATTTACCACAATGAAGTGGAAGTACAAGCCTAGCTATAAACCTCTTCAGTAGCTACTTGGATTTTGCTGTTACAACATCTCTTCAGTGAAGCTCTTGTTATGAATTTGAACATGCATCCCAGATCGAAGACTTGTGACACAAAGAATGGATTAAAATAAGTTTTATTCCAGACTGATGTGCAGAAACTTATTAGTGTACCTATTACACACTTTATAGCCCATTCAGGTCGAGTTTATTCTAATGTGAAGCCTACTATGGCAACCCAACCTTGTTGTGACCACATTTTAAGGACCCTGACCCCTCCTCCAGCCAAGACCCCTTTGGTTAGTGGGGTCCTGCTTTTGTTTTTGGAGTTAGTTGTTTTAATTGATATGCCTTTTTAAAACTTAAGTGCCAGGGGATCTGAAACTTGGAGAGTTCAGCCATAACATTTGAAAATCCCAGGAAGAAAAGGAGGGATGTGCTGCAGTTAAGGAACTGATTAAATGCAATCTCCCCCAGCTCAAGCGGCATATCATTCTCAAGAACAAGAAAACTTTCAATGCTGGGCTCCAAGGTATGCTTAATAAAATCATATCCCTTGCTCCAAAGGATACTTAATCAAGGCAATGTGAACCATTTCCAGCAATAGACAGCTGAGCAATTCTTAAGTATGGATGGGCATAAACCAGGAAAATGGAGGTTTGTAGTTCGTGGGGTCTCACGAACCATGAACCTCCATGATTAATGAACCAGTTTGTGGTTTGTGAGGTACAGGGGAATATCTGAGATCTTCCCTCCCTCCTTTCTGCTGGTGGTGGCTCCCTTCCAGGTGAACTTACCACTTTGCTCATGCACGGTGCCTACTTAGGAAGGGAACATTCTCTTTAAATGGCTTTTGCAAGCTATTTCAGTGATCCCTTAAGCCCCCCCTTCTAAGCCCATTTATAAGTGTGCCCCCTTGTTGGTATGTGTGTTTGTAATTACTTAGTGAATTAGTTCTCAGGTGCTTAGTGGCTGTGATCACACGTGCCAGATAATGCGGGGGGGGGGGAGCGAGGCTATTTGCTCCATAGCAATTTGACCCACATTTCCGTGATCACACAGTCCCGGTTCCCTAATGAGTTTTCCGACACTGGGAAAATCAAGTACTTTCCAGGTATTTGTGCTCTGAATCCACGATTTTGCCTATCTGGACAGCCATCTCTCCATCTGTGGCTCATAGCAATCTGTTTGATAGTGGACTTTCCCCGGTGTCTTTTAACTCCGCTCTTGTGGTGGAGCAAAACAGGTTGCCAATGGATGCAGGACACTGGCTAGATGTTCGCGTCTGATTTCGCCCATTAAATCCGCCCAGCATTTGTCCCTCTCGCGCGGCTAATTGTGCGTGTGATGAGAGCCAGTGTAAGGAGTTTTTTTTTACATTTTTACTTATTTTATTTTGTATGCAATATAGCTATTTATGTTTAAAATCATTCTCTCACACTCTCTTTCTTCATAATTTTATTGTGCGGTACCCCTAACAAGATACACCCTGTATATATAGACCAAGGTCCTGGGTTATTCTTTTCTGGAACCCTTTTAAAGCTTTTTTCCCTTTTTAGGGTCCAGTTTTGGTGACAACAACAGCATGCACTGGTTGACTGCCTGTTAAGGGAGCAGTGTCACCTCTAAGCTGTTCACATGAGCAGCCACTCATTAACACAGGAAGCCCTGGTCACCAGCAATCTGGAGCCGTGCAGGGTCTTGCACTGATCATTGCCCATTTTAAGATTACAGCAGTTATACTCAGCTCAGGATGTGAACTACTCTGCTCAGAAGGGGGAAAAATAGAGGGAGCATTGCATGGAGGTGTTGTTGGCATGTCACTGCATGATTGCTGGGTGTTGGAAGGGTTGCTTTGCACTTAGGTTCAATCGCTATGCTTTCTACACCTCGGTGTAAGGTCTTCCATTAACTTATATCTCCTTGGCAGTGGAGCCATAGCTTACTGACAAGTGATACTACTGCCACTTCAACATCCATTTTACATGTGCTTGAGAAGATGAGGGCTGGTTCATACTAGCATATGTATTATTTTATCTCTCATTGTGTGATTGCTCAACATTTGATGACTCGTCATTGAACTGGATCCAGTGGGTTGGACCTAAAAATGACCTTCTGTTCAGGGAGGAATTGCCCAGTCATGGAAGGATCCATTCTGTGACTAGAAAGACTCCTTCCCTCCTCACAAAAGAATCATAGCAGGAGTTTTCCATTCAAGGAAGGACTACTAATGTGAGTGGATGCTTGTTCTGTGAGCTGAACATTTCTTCATGAGTGGAAGGCTCCTTTTATGATCAGAAAATTCCTCTTCTCAATGAGGGAATATCCTTGGGTACAAACCATAGTGTTTGAGTTGATCTCATACAAATTTGATCCACAGTGATTAATTTGTAATGGCTGATTTGCACATCATGTAACACTATACTACAGTCAAGGAGTGATTATTACACATTAGCCTTCAATAATAATAATGTTGGCACAGGCACAGATGCTTTGAAGATTTGACATTTATACTGGAATGACATATCAAGATTAAGGGTGAGTCAATTGATTGCTATTGTAGGGCTGTTATTGCAAAGCCATTACCATGGCCTTCTTAAAGACCAAAGGTTTTAATTTACTATATTGTAATGGTTTATTGTTTGCTGCAGTGCCTAGAATTGTGCATGAATTTGCAAGTGGTTTTAAAAAAAATGAAACTAAAGGAATAGAAGCTGATACTTGCTAAGGGTTTTCTCCAAAGTTGGCACACATTATTATGGCAATATGTGAACTATTCACAATTCACTTATCAAAATATTGTGATTATGTTAACTAATGGATTTTGCCCCAGGTAACCTCTTGTCTATTGAAGACTTTGCAAATAGAATTCCCATTCATATGACTGCTGTTAGATGGACATTTGAGTAAATGAATTGAACAGTAAATGCACATTGTGCTATACAAGAAACACAGTTCCGTTCAAACACTATATTTCCACCCCATTATTTTCAAACAACGCAGCAGGAATTTTACTGTCCCTAGATCATCATAACTTTACAGCAAAAAAAAAGCATATCATTTTAAGATGTGCTCTTTTTTCTCCTCCAATGTGGTAGATGCAATAACTGCTTGATCGGATGGCACTGTGCAACACATCAACAGACACTTTCTATTAGGACTGAATTAGCCTCATAACTGGAAGGGAAGTGATTAAGTTGGCCATGAGGAATGCATAAGTAGCCATTTGAGAATTAATTGAGGCTGCCCTTAACTCACCTCTATTGAAACACTGGCATTATGGTCACAAACAGAGTGATCATCTCACACTAGTAATGTTGCCATAGTAATGATGAACATTTTCTGTTCCCATCAGCAAAATAACTGGAAAATGTCAGGGTTCCCATCCAATAGTATTTAGACATCATGTTTAATGCTCTTAGCTGATCCTTTCAAAGTGCAAGGTTGGGTTGCTTTTAATTTTTGTAAATTCATTTTAACTGGGATCTTTCAGATATGAAGATTGTAATGAAATGGTTTTTAGCTCACTGGCCCATGAAGCCTGCTGTCAGTCACCAGCTTTCTAGTCAGCCACAAAGAGATGGAACAGATTCATATTGTTAGGCTGGAAGTCCACAAGCACTTGCAACCAATAGGTCACCTCGTGTGCTGAACAAAAAAGGGACCAGGACCCTAGTCTGTGCAGTGAGAGGCCATAGATCAGTTGGGCTGCCAGCCCCCAAGTAGGGCCTGGGGATCTCCTGGAATTACAACTGATCTCCAGACGACAGAGATCAGTTCCCCTGGAGCAAATAGCTTTGGTGAGTGGACCGCAAGGCATTATACTCCACCAAGGTTCCCCCACCCCAAACCCCACCCTTCACAAGCTCCACCTACAAGTCTCCAGAAATTTCCCAACTCAGTGGTAGATTATATGCTTTGGACCGAGACAGTTCTGTTTTCAGTCCTGATAAAATGTACTTAGGTAACATGGCTAGAAAAGACTCCTGCCTGTGACCTTGGAGAACTTTTGCCAACCAAAATGAACACTACAGCCAATGTTCCCTCTAAGCTGTGGAGTCTTGTGAGCAAAAATTCTACTTTGTGAGCTACTGGCCTTAAAGTTGTGAGCGAGCACATTGGCTACTACATAAATTGGTCTGCTCTGGAGCCATCCTTCCTGAGCGAAGACAAAAATGGATGAGCCAGAGGCTAAAAAACTGTGAGCTAGCTCACACTAACTCAGCTTAGAGGGAACACTGACTACAGGGCTACATGGACTAATGGTCTGACTCAGTTTGAGGAAGCTTCATGTAAGCAGGATGCATAAACTTTCTCAGCTTCTGTTGAATAGAATGCAGGAGACCCTAGAATGCAGGAGACTGAACCTGTGAATTAAAAGGTAGAGCTGGGATGTCTATAATGATCATGATGGATAGGAGCAGGGGAAGACCTTAGTTTAGGGTGGACTATGATTGGCATGAGGCTAGCGTTATCAGGCCAAGAATAAAGTAGCCTACTTCCTTGATAATGGTTGAGTTCAGACTGGCAATTACCTCTGCGAGAGCCACGTTCCAGCCCCGTTTCCCAAGCAGATTAAAGGGGGCATTCACACAGGCACATCTGCCTGGCGTTCCCCAGCCGTAGGCAACCCGTGCCGTTCCACTTATCCCCCGCGTTAAAAAGATACCCCTGTAAAGTGGTAGCAAATCCTGAAGAGTACCTTTATCCCACTGCATTCTGCTTCCTCGACATGTGACTGCTCGGCCGATAAGCTGGGGGCAAGTCAGAACAGCAGCAGCAGTTTGATTGGCCGTGCTTTGCTCTACCACCCAATGCAGTGCTGGGATCCTCCCCCAATCGGCGAAGTACACATGGGAAAAGCCGCTGATAGCGGCACCTCCAGGCCAGCAGTCTGAACGCTCCAGAGCGCCTTCTCCCAGTAAGCTCCCACATCAGATAGTCCCATGTGACCAGGGAACTTCTCCCAGTACGCTCCTACATCAGACAGCCCCGTGTGACCAACTTTTGTGCAACGACTGGCTACCGCTGCAAAATGCCAGTTTGAACTCAGCCTTTGTCCCTTCAAACCTGAGAGTTTACTCATTCCCCAGAAATGTTTCCCTCCTGAAACTTCGTAATAATCCTGGGCCCTAGCAACTTTGTTCCTGCATCACAACAAATTACAGTTTGGAGGTATACTATGCCTTTGTTTTTCTTTTCATTTTTATTTTACAGGGAGGGGCAGACCTTTTGTCTCCATTCATTTGAGTAGCACTCAACAAACATTAAAATGGCATTCATAAACCTTTTCAAAACTGAGAATGAGCTAACTGGAGACAAACATACTAACCCCTCCCTGAAACTGGAAGGGAATTCAGATCTAGGGACTGGTTCTGAATATAAATCACCTAATGTTCTTCTATTATTTAATACCCACTGTTTTAATGCACATTTTATTGATCAGAATAGCTGATAGTTGCACATAAAAAACTTACAGGAATGGTACGATAACCTCTATTTTCTACAGCTTAAATATTTAGCTGATGTAACTGATGGACTATGTCAGATCAAAATTGTAAGGATTTATTTATTTATTTACTATTTATTAATTAATTTCAATTTATACCCTGCCTTGTCCACACAGCAGACTCAAGGCAGCGAACAGTGAATTAAATCCAATAAAACACAGATATATAGTGCAAAAATTACAATAAAATTACAATAAAATGCTTCATACAGTTAATATAAGTGCAAAATGCAATTTCATACAGACTGCACTCACTATTTGATGGTCCAGTGTAGCAGTATCCCATAACATGAGGGCCATGATGTTCAGCTATAAGTAGCTTGTTCATCAGTGGTGGCTCCTAATCAAAAGCCTGGTGGAAGAGCTCCATTTTACAGGTCCTGTGGAATTGTAGGTGGTCCCGCAGGGCCTTGATGTCTTCCAGGAGCTCATTCCACCAGTACGGAGCCGCCACTGAGAAGGCCCTGGTTCTGGTGTCGGCCAATTTGGCATCTTTTGGATGGGGGAGAGCTAGATGATGTTGAGAGCCTGACCTCAGTGCTCTCTGGGGAACATATGACAAACATTGTGAATGACAAACACTGTGAGATTCTAATGAATGAAACTGTTATGTATTGGGGTTTGAACATCCCAGGACTGCCTACCAGAGACTGGCTGAGCTTGAAACTCTAGAACAATAGCCAACCAGGACTCTGGAGGTGACTAATGAGGAATTAATGTTATGTAAATAGACTATTGTTGGGAGTTGGGTGTGGTTGGGTGTGGTGTTTGCATGCTATTTAAACAGGATTGTTGCCCCAGAGTCTTGTCTTATATCTGTTGAATCACTAATAAAGCTGAGCTGATCACTAGACTTGGGGTCTGCTCATCCATGGAATCCAGTATTTAACAAAAACAATGGACAATGCACTGTAAACTTTTTCAGACCTTCATTTTTGGTGTGCCAGCCATGTCTAAGGGGAGCATGCAGTATCCTTGATCCTGCCGATATGTGTGGTCACCATTTTATATGAACAAGCAATACAGATATTTTTGTGTGTATGTACAGCTTTGATACACTTGACTGCGTACCTTCAAAAATCTAGGCTCCGTTCACACATACAAATTGTCCTAATATGAAAAGGTCAGTATGCACAAAAATGAACATCTGAAAAGGAGTGTGATTTTAGCTATCCTGATTGCTGTGGATTGAGTATGACCATGGGTTTAAGGGTTTTTTAAAGAGTTTCATTTAAGCTTTGTTAAAATGTGTAATCAGGAAAAGAACTTTATCCTTGGATTGTCATATTAAGATGAGCAGGGGAACAGAAACAGTCTGCATTAGTGTCTGAAACAGAAACTCTCTTCTGCTCAAATCCTAATTGGATCACAAATTGTGACAGCATCCTTCTTGAACATTCCATTAATGCTTCCTTTTTATCAAGTGTTCTAAATCAGGGCCTCATTACATTTGAAGTGCTGGGCCAACACATCTAGTTTTGGCCTTCATGGCTAACCATATCATACAGGGCTGAGTTGATTGACTGGGCCCAGGAGGTAATAAATGCCTCCTTGGGAGAGGGTGTAGTTCCAGCCATTTTGAAAGAGGCAGCTCTGAGAGCCCTCCTGAGGAAGCCATCTCTGGAACCAAATGACCTCAACAACAATCACCCCATAGCTAATATTCCATTCTCTGGCAAGGTGACATGTGGGCCCTACAGGATGGATCTGTCAAGCTTTGCCATTGTTGAAAAAGTGAGCAACCATCCCAAAGTCTATGCTAGGAATCATGGGAATTGCATGGACAAAAAGCAAAGTTGGATGAGATCTGTAGTAAGGAAGGGAAATAAGTGGAACTGAATGAAATATTTGGCTGAATCTAACCCTATATTATTAGGAAGTAAGGGGAGCTTGGCCCCATCACACATATTACCTAGCCTTTAACATCAGCGGTTTGGATTTTGGATTTCATTACCCCTGATGACCACTCTACGAATACATAAAAAGAGATCTGGTTGCTGTAGTCATCTAGCTTAAGATATACAGTGAGTGGATTCCTAGACTCCCTTTTCCAATTTTTCTTTTTAAAAAAGAAATAAACTTTGCTAAACCAATTATACAAAGGCAATAAAAACAAACATTTCTGTCTTCATAATTAATACAACAGCTACATTCTTCAAAATTCCTGTCCTTGAGCAGATTTTAGTGTGACTTTAATCAAATGCCATTTAAACTTGAATCCCATTCAACAAATCTCTAGTGAATTTATATTAATTTTCAATTAAACTTCAAGTAAACCAATTAGCATTTTCATTTTTAAAGAGCAACAAAAGCAGAATCCATAATGAGCTGCCTCAGCTGGCCACACAGGAATAAATGGAATGGTGGTTCTCTTTCCGTGGTTTTCTGTGCAACTTTTTCCTCCCAAATGTACAATCTTTATCTTCCTCTCATGTTCCTTTAGGACCAAAATTAGATTTTGTATGCCAAGTGGAATCTGATCACGGTCGTCTTTTATTTTTCTCTTGTACGTATGTATCTCCCTGCAAACAGGAATGGTCTTGTAATGAAATTAAAGAACCGCTACCACCTTTGTAGCATTGCAACTTCACTAAATTTTCCAAGGTCACTAGGGAACTGTTGGACAGACCTAGGAACTAGGGGTGCTGCTGTATTCTTCAATGGTAGAAATACATCCCATAATATACCAATCTAATCTGAGTTGTCTAGATCATGTTATGGAACCACAGAGATGTCATTTTGCCCATTTTTCACTAGCATGCCCTGGATGTTTTGGTGGATGAATGCCCATCAAATACATTTTTCATATGGACTATCATTATAGAGGTACAGATTGCAACATGCTGTTCCTTGCTCAAAAACTGGTGCAGGGGAGGGTGACTTTGCTATCCAGCCCACTCTGAGACAGGAAAGGTAATGGATGGGGGAAATGAGTGCCTTGTGAGGGGAAGCAATGGGGAGGCAAAGTCGGCTATTTACAGACACTCCACCTCTGCAGCCTCACCTTTGGCAGCATTCAACTGGTGCAAGCTCACAATTTGTTAGGTTTCTTAGATTGCATGAACCCCACAGTCATAATAAGCAGGTTGCAGAGTATTTAAAATAGCCCAGCTCAGCTTGAACTAATTATGATTGGGAAGCTAAGCAGACAACCATACTTAGTGCTTGAATGGGAGACCACCAAGGAAGCCTGGGGTTGCTATGTGAAGGAAAGCAATAGCAAACCTGTTGCAGTGAATGACTCAGCATGCCTGGACATTGGGGGGCACTAACATCATTCTAAGTGTGTATAAGTGTCATTTCCTTGAATGGGATGCCTCCTTTTGTCTTAACCTGGGAGCTGCCCTCTGATATCTCCTCTCTTTTTGTCCTCTCACTCTCTCTTCTCATGGCCTTCCATGGAGACACATGTCTCTGCAGGTCTCTCCTGTAGATACAAGGCCCTCATACCCACACACATGATGCCAGACAAGCTGGCCATTTGTGATAGGGAAAGTACTCTTTTTAGATTAGGCTTCTTTCTCTTCTTTTGACTGCAACTTGAATGTGAACTGGATCTTCTGAAATAAATGTAAGTTTACCTTTTTTACAATATACTTCTTACTGCACTCAATACCATACTTCTGTGACTGGGCAAACTCTGCTATATTAACCAGATATCCCAATAAAACCACCTGTGGTTGAAGTCTCCATGAGTTGGCTATGAGCCAAAGGCACATTCTTCTTCATCTGTTGCCAGTGTATCTATCAACACTCAGCGGTATTCATAATCCAGATGCATGCTCAGAACATTCTAGGACAAGCTATGGCTACCAGGTTGCACTGTGAGAAAGAACAAAATACCTGTCTGACCTAGTTTAGAACACTAGATTAACAGAAAGATGCCTGGATTTGGGAGTCAGGTATTCGAGCAGGAGAAGGCTGCAAGCCTCTCAGTCCCGTCCCCCATTCCAGCAGGATCAAGGCAACTAAATAAAGCACTTCCTTTTCTAAATGATCTTTTGTCCCAATCAGGTGAGCAGGGTGAATGACGAAGGGAAGAGGGGGAGAGGGACTGTCATGGGTGAACAATGTGGAATGAAAACACACAACACAGGTGCGATCTAATTGAGGATAATGTTGAGGATTTGGAAAGGAAGCAAACACTTTTTTTTTAGTGCTTTCTATTTGTGAACAAATTACAGCTTGAACAGGGAAAGGCTCATGCACCTCTGGTTCATAATACTTCCCCCCCCAATGGTTTTCTGCTCATACTTAAAATTGGAAACATTATGAACCTATCTGCTGATTCTGTGCTCATGAGGTTTATTCTTCAAGACACTAAAAATAAAAAGAGACTGCTGGTGGTTTCATAAGCAGATTGCTTCAATTGACATGAACTTTTTAAAATGGGCATATAGTTAGCAGGGGGAAAAAATACTTTGGTTTCTGTGAGTCATGGTTCTAGCAATCAACGTGGCTGGGAATTTTGCATACACCTCAACAGCATGGTACACATCTTATAAATACAATCTTATAAATATGATCGGACCTGAATTGCAACAAGAGCACACAGACACATAAATGCAAGAGAATCTGAAAATATTGAGTTGTAAATGCAAGACAAGTTTTTATTTAAGTCCATAAAGGGAAAGATAACAGGTCTGATAACAATCCAGTGTGTTTGGAATGGTCGCCAGTTTCTTCTTGGGTTAAGTGGGGTGGGAAGTAGGGTTGCCAGCTCCAGGCAGGGAAACTCCTGGAGATTTGGGGATGGAGTCTGGGGAGGACTGTTGGCCTGGAAGACTCTAGAGCCAGTGATCGTGCTGATCTAACTGACAGCAAAATGACAGCCAGAGGCCAGTTCTGACTGGTTCAGGCAGGAGCTGGCAGAGCCTTGCTCACAGTGACTCAGCAGCAAGTTGATTGGCTGTCCCTTGTATATAAGTGATTGTATTCTGTCTCATTTTTCCCTTCTGTCTTTATGCATGTGTTGGCGAAGCACTTTGCTGGTGAGCTGTACATAACTGTAAATAAAATGTATATAGTTGACCACAAGACTGTGTCGGTGTGGTTGCTGCAGTTAACCTTCAGCTGGGCAAGCCTGGGCTTGTGTGCCAAGGGAACTGGGCAATCCTGTCTGGTAGCAGAGACCCTTGGCAAGGCCAGGGATCTCAGTGGGGCGCAATGCCATACAGTCCACCTTCCAAAGCATTTATTTTCTCCATGGGAACTGATCTCTGTAGTCTGGTTTACATCACCCCCTTAAATTGAAACTTCCCCCCTGCAAACTCTGGGTCAGAGTTGCTGTTTGAGAGCCACTTGTGATTGACACAAGAGTAAATGTGCTGAAGTCAATGGGGCTACTCTCATGGAAATCTGCATTTAAAGATGCATGCACTTTCCCCAAGTATTGAAGGAAGAGCAGCAAAGCAAAGGAGGCTGAGAGTCTAGGCATCCTATGGTGCTGCTATGACACTGATGTGCTATATTTGTTTAGTGGTTTAGTGCTCACATCCTGTCCTTATATATATTTGAATTCTGGTTCCACCGCATTCTATGCTTGCCATAATTGATTCGGCTCAAGAACTGGCAGTCAGAAGACACAGGCCAGGGCTGACTGGCTGCTTCGCAAAGTCACGCCCACATCAGCCCCGCTCAGTGTTTTCAGCTCAGTCTGCTCCAGTCCTCCGACAGGAGAGGACCATCTGGAGTGTGAGCGCAGGGACAGGCCCTCAAGGCTGAGGCAAGTGAGAGAAGCCCTTTTCCGCCCCCCCACACCATCCCCTGGGCCTTCTATGAGGGGACTAGGCCCAGAGAAGCCCTTTTCCGCCCCCACACGCCATCCTCTGGGCCTTCTATGGGGCACTAGGCCCAGAGAAGCCCTTTTCTGTCCCCCGCACACCATCCCCTGAGCCTTCTATGGGGCACTAGGCCCAGAGAAGCCCTTTTCCACCCCCCACATGCCACCCCCTGAGCCTTCTATGGGGCACTAGACCCAGATAAGCCCTTTTCTGCCCCTCCACACCATCCCCTGGGCCTTCTATGGGGGCAGAGAAGCCCTTTCCCCCACACACTGCCTACTGCCCCCATAGAAGGCCCAGGGGATGGTGTGGGGGGACGGACAGAAAAGGCCTTCTCTGGGCCCAGAGAAGCCCTTTTCTGCTCCTCTTCCCTTCCTTTTCCCCCTTTCCTTTCTTCCTCTCTCCTTTCTTTCATCTTCCCTCTTCCTTCCTTCCTTCCTTCCTTCCTTCCTTCCTTCCTTCCTTCCTTCCTTCCTTCCTTCCTTCTTCTTCCTTCCTTCCTTCCTTCCTTCCTTCCTTCCTTTCTCCAACCCTCTCTCCCTTCCACCTCCCTCTCTTCCTTTCTAGGGCCCGTTGTCTTCCACCACAATGGGCTTTGCTCCCTAGTAAGAATATATTTTTAAAACCCTCAGAGGGAGATCACCCGCACAAAGTGAAAAGGGGCAAGGAAAGACACTGGCATTGCAGGAAGCACTACCAGGCATTTCACTCAGCACACCTCAGTGATTCAGAAGTGGAAGGAGAGGGTTGAAAAATGGAAGAAAGCTGTTTATGTCAACAATGGCTCAGGCACGCTTCCCCAACAGGACACAAGTGGATTTGTCTGAACAGGTAAATTAATTCTGTTAGCAGCCAGTTAGTAAAATGGATCTGTCGGAAATGACAGAAAAATTCCATTAGTAACCAGTTACTAAAGTGGAATAGATAATCTCAGGGGTCTTTTTTTTGGGGGGGGGGAGCGTGCTGGAGCACAGCTCCGGCAGCTCAGGAGCCACAACAAATGGCGGTAGCGGCAAGCCCCGCCCTCAGCCAGCATCCCTGGTAGGGGTATGCAAAAAATAATAATTCAGCCCAATTCGGTTCGGCCAAATCTGGCACAAGCAGTTTTGGAGGGCAGGAAGGCTCCTGCATGTCAGTTTTGGCAGTACCAGCGGATTTGGGAGTCTTTCTGCTAGCCAATGTCAATTTCAGCTGCATTATATCCTATGGGTCATTGAAGTCAATGGAGAAAACATAGGGTATATTCTGGGGGCTGGAGGGGAGGGGGTTTGAGGGAGAGGCTCCAAACTCACCGGAGCCTCTCCTCAAGATACTCACCACGTTTCAAGAACATTGTACCAGGGGGTCCAATTCTATGGGCCCCCAAACAAGTTGACTCCATCCCCTCCATTGTTCTCTATGGTGGGAAACAAAGTTACTTTTTCCCCACAGTGCTGTTAGTAGCTCTGGAGGGGAGGGGGTTTGAGGGAGAGGCTCCAAATTTTCAGGGTAGTTTCAGGAGCCTCTCCCCACATACAGCCCCACATCTCAAAGCAATTGGACCAATGGCCTAATTCTATGGGCACCCAAACAGGTTACCACCATTAGCTCAATTGTTTCCAATGGGGAAACCCAACCAGCAGCACTTAAGGCAGGCAAGCAGGCAGCACCAGCAGTCAGACTCTCCCAGAGAATCTCAGGGAAAGTGAACTGTCTTGGGAGGTGCTTGTTTGCCATGAGAACAAGTGGCACACTCCAGAACAAGTGGCACTGTGGCAGTGCAAGCATGCCACAGTGCCACACAGAAACCCCAAAAGACCAAAAGGAACATCATTTATATATGTATAAATTGATGGTGCAACCTCATTGGACCACTCACACCACACATACCTCAAAAAGAATATTTATAGCTACCCTGTGAGTTTGGAGCCTCTCCCTCAAACCCCCTCCCCTCCAGCCCCCAGAATATACCCTATGTTTTCGCCATTGACTTCAATGGCCCACAGGATATAATGGGGCCGAATTCCCACCGAATTTCTTTCATTCCCTCCTTTCCTTCTCTCCTTTTCCTCTTACCCTCCTTCTTCCCTTCTCTCTTTCTTTCCCACCTTCTTCTCTTCTCTTTTTTCCTCTTTTCCGTTTCCCTCCTTCTTCCCTTCTCTTTCTTTCCCTCCATTTGTTCTCTTTCTTTCCCTCCTTCCTTCCTTCTTTCCTTCTCTTTCTTTCCCTCTTTCCTTCCTTCTTTCCTTCTCTCTACTCTCTCTCTCTCCTTCTCTCTTTCCTCCTTCTGTGGCCCAACTCTAGTGAGAAGAGGTTTAAACTTTAAACCCCTTCTCTCTTTGCTCCCTCACGCAGGCCAGCTGGGGAAGGGAAGGGGAGGCTTTTGAAGATGCCTCTCCCCCTTTTGCTTCCCCTTCTGACATCACTTCCGGTGATGTCAGGGGGCGTGGCATACACTAATAGCCTAGTAGCTCATTAGCATACCATATGCTAATGAGCTCCTGCAGCTCTTTTTCTACGAAAAGACCACTGGATAATCTGTCTGAAAAGGGCCAGTGCTTTGGCAACAGCTGCTACCAGTGCACAATGATCTTCACAGTGTGAGTGAGGGTAAGCTGAGGCAGCCATTTTGTGGCTGGCTCCATCTTTAGCGGCTAACATTTTGTGGTACTCATTCTTTGGCTGCACTCACCACACCATTTCAGAACTCCAAATGTGCCTACAAGGCCCAAAAGATTGGGGACTCCTGCACTAGCAGCTCTGGAAACAAAGCAGAACAGGTTTGGAAAGTGCTACTCCTAATTCTCACAATGTCTTATTCCCAGTTTTAAAAGGTGATTATATGAAATTCTTAAGATATAGGAGGCCTTTTCAGTCTATTTAGAATGACAACCTTATGCTGTATTTTAGCCTTAACTTGGGATTGCATACTCATGTTCCTAGCCTGGAAGATGAAGTTTAGCAGTAGCATAAATCAAAGACCACAAGCGAAGGCAAGAACAAAAGAGAGAGTTAGGAACAATATTTGCAACATTATTTGAATGCTAATCAATCAACATTATTATACATCTTTTTAGAAATGTGTCCATGCTGTATAAGAGGTATCTAAAAGGATGTGTCCTTTCAAATTCGTCCTTTCAAATTAGCAACAAGTGGCAACCCAAACCATTGACAAAAGTCTACTCAAAAACAAGAAGAAGAAGAAGAAGAAGAAGAAGAAGAAGAAGAAGAAGAAGAAGAAGAAGAAGAAGAAGAAGAAGAAGAAACAAAATGAGAATATTTGCTGATTCTAGTCTGCATAAGACTTCAAGCCCACCGACAAATACTCATAACAGGGCCAACAAACAAACCCCAAAACGACCACTCTCCACTAAACTTTTTTTTATAAATAGAAGAGCTATATAACAAATGAATTTCATTCTGCAAGATTGTTAGAAAGTCCCAGAACTATATACATACATATGAAAAATTTCATGACAAATGTTCAGACAAGTTGTGCGCCATCTGGGTTGATAGGACCGGGTGGAAAGATATCCTTCACACTGCAATAGTGCATCCGATCCAAGGTGGATTTTACAAGCCAGAAGAAAGTAAAAATGATGTCTAGGAGATGCAATTAGATGTCAAACTGCCTGTGATTGTAACATTCATAACCTTTTATTGCAGAAATAAAACTAATCACTAATGAGCTGACAGTTGCTGTGTCATTCTGGAGGTCATTAGTAAAAGCTACTGTGCCCCTGTGCTCCTTGCAATGCATACATGGGTACAATGGCAGTTAAGGAGATATCCTATGTAATTCATGCATGGCTGAGGCAATGAATGAGGATTTACATCAGGTGGGATAATGGAGTATTTTTGATGGTCTCCTTCCAAAGCTATGCATAAAATCAGCTTTGATAAACAAGCTGTCAATATTGGGATGTTTTCCTCATTCTTGTGTAATTGTGGGTATGGAGGCCATGGGTAATATATAAGATATATAAGTGTGTCCCTATTTGCATTTGTGGAATGCTGGAAGGTAGAACATTTTTACATCTGTGGCTTAAACCCTAATGCAATGTATATACACGGGCAAAGCTCTGGCATAGGCAAATTAATTGTTAGTCTTTATTTAACCTTTACAAAAGAGACAGGAAGAAAAGGGAGAAGTTCTGAAATAATTATTAAGAAGTGAATAATGAACAGATATTATTACTCTCTATGGTATATTGCTGATCACTAACAAAGTTCTTAAGATCCCAAGGAAGAGATGCTTCTAAGTGGTCCATTATAGTCCAACATCCTGCTGCAAACCAATCACCCTGGAGGGCCAACAACAGGATATGAAGGCCTGATGTTTCCTCCCAGCACTGGTATTCGGAGGCTTACTGCCTCTGAATGTGGTGGTTCCCTTTAGTCATCACGGCTAATAGTCACTGATGGGCCCCTCATCCAGGAATCTGTCTAATCCCCTTTTAAAGCCATCTGTGCTTGTGGCCATCATTATATCATCCAGCAATGAATTCTGCAAAAGTTATACTCTTCTAACTTGATTGAAGTCAATGGACTTAGAAGGGTGTAAGTCTGCTTGGGATTGCAGTGTTAATTGCCCATTGAATAAAGCAGTATTTCCTTTTATCTGACTTGAATGTATTGCTCATTAGCTTCCTTGCGTGGGCCCGAGTGCTAAAATTCTGGGAGAAAGAGAAAAAGTTCTCTGTATCCATTGTCTCTATCCTATGCATAATTTTATAAACCTTCATCATGTCCTCCCTTAGCTGCCTTTTTTCCAAAATGAAAAGTCCCAAGACTCTTTGGCCTTTCCTCATACAAAACGTGTTCCAACCCTTTATTCATCCTGAGTGTACTCTTCTGTGCTTTTTCATGCTCCCCAATATGATATCCTTTTGGAAATACAGCAGCCAGAGCACAGATCTATACAGGGCCATAACAATATTAGCCATTCTATTTTCTGAGTCTTTTCTAATAATCCCCAGCACAGAGTTTGCCTTTTTTCCCACTGCTGCTGAACACTGACCAGATATTTTTTATTGAGCCATCTGCTATAACCCCAAGATCTCTTTTCTTCTCAGTCTGTCAGTTCAGACCCCATCAGTATATATTTAAAGTTATGATTCCCCCTCAATCTGCATCAGTTACCTACATTGAACTTCATGGAATCATAGAGTTGGAAGGGATCTCCAGGGTCATCTAGTCTAGCCCCGTGCATGATGCAGGAAATTCACAAATACCTCCCCCCACACCCCCAGTGACTGCTGTTCCATGTCCAGAAGCTGACAAAAATCCTCCAGGATCTCCAGCCAAACTGGCCTGGAGAAAAATTGCTTCCTGACCCCAAAGTGGTGATCAGCATTTCCCTGGGCATGTAAGAAAGGGCAATGAGAACGAAGCACTGATGCAACCCTTCCTGCCCTTCCTCTCAAGATCTGTCTAAATTCACAGAATCAACATTGCTGTCAGATGGCCACCTGGCCTCTGTTTGAAAACCTGAGTAAACGATACTGACTTTGATGGAACAAGCGCCTGATTCAGTATAAGGCAGTTTCATGTGTCCATGTGAGAGGGCTAGCTCTGAGCTTCACACTCAAAAGGTTCTAGAGCCAATCCCAGGCATCTCTACTGAAAAGATTTGTTAGCAGAGTTACTTTTAAGAACATCAAAGTAAAGCTTCACAAACTGAGTGACATCCAGTAAAGGGTGTGGCTGTCCTTTACCAATTTTGTTCACCACGGTGGGAGAGTGCTCAAGCACTGGGGTTGGGCAAGACACAGCATGGCACAGGGTTCCGGGACAGCACTGCTTATTTCCCTCTATTGCAAAAAAAGTATCCCACCTCTCTGCATCCTGTTTTTTAACCATTTTTAAAAAATCCTTAAGAAGATCCATCTTCTTGTCCCATGACTCCTAAGCTAATTCAGGAGTCCTTAGTGAGGTATCTTGGCAAAAGCCTTTTGCAATTCCAAGGATACAATGTCTTTATCTACATCCTTGTTCACTTTCTCAAAGAACTCTAAAAGCCTGGTGAGGCAGGACTTCCCTTTGCAGAAGCAATGCTAATTTTCCTTCAACAGACTTTGTTCCTTGATGTGCTTAGGAATTCTATATTTAATAACAGTTCCTTAACCTCACTTCCTTCTCACTTAACCTTCAGAGAAGAGGCAGATACCGAAGATGTTCTTCTTGTTTTTTTTTAAGGCTGAAATCATTATTAACAAGTGAACAATGAAACTATCTGAAACTGTGGTGAAGAGTTCAAAACTATTACTCTCTGTAGTGAACCAGCAGTCATTAGCAGACTTTCTAAGGTTCTGTCTGAGAGAGAGAATGCTGGACCCTTTCTTAACTCTACAGCTGCTTGGTTGCTTTCACTTGGTATTCCCCCTCAAACAGCAGCAGCTTTTTTGCTGGGCTTCTGCATGACACTGTTGCGCAGCTGTCCACCTTCTGGGCTTTCCCTGGCTTTGCTGCATGGATACCCCAACCTCCTTTGGTATGGCCTTTCTGAGCATACTCAGAACAGGTTTGAGAACCATGGGGATGGGAAGGAAGGAAATTTTTCACCCCTTACTGACATCCAGCACAATTTTCTCCCCATTTTCCTTCATGCCCACTGTATTCCCCTCTCCCTACACACACTGGAGGTTTTAACAATCAGCAGTAGGTATGTATAGTCTGGAAACGCTATAGCAATATCCCTAGTACTGATTAAGAAAAAGACAAAAAGTCCACTGGTGGTGTTGGTGGGGGAATGGTGGCCAAGTGAGGACAGCATGGAGAAAATCCCTACGCAGAAGCTCCAGTGCAGCTGTGAATGCCATTGCTTTTACAGCAGCAATGAATGCAAAATTGTTGTTCACCATCCTGAGCCTTGTGTGTGTAACCTGAAGGAGAAGAGGAGGAGGAGGAGGAGATTCACTCGGAGTCTCAGAGTGGCTTACAAACTCCTTTCCCTTCCCCTCCCCACAACAGAACCCTGTGAGGTAGGTGGGGCTGAGAGAGCTCTTTCGAGAACTGCTCTTTCAAGAACAGCTCTGACAGAACTATGGCTTGCCCAAGGTCATCCAGCAGCTGTAAGTGGAGTAGTAGGGAACCAAACCTGGATCTCCCAGGTTAGAATCCACGCACTTAACCACCACACCAAACTGGCTGGGAATGGAATGACCCAGGAAGGCATGGAGCCTTTAGATGCCAAAGTTTGCAGAACTTGTGGAAAGCAGAAGAGAGAAGCCACACTGCCCTGTTGGGGAGCTTAAACCTTAATCATAGGCTCTTAACACGTTGTTTAAGAGCTGTGTCATCTAGTGGGGAGTTCAACTGGGACCCTCATTTTGGAAGCTTGTACACAGAGTGTTTAGCAGGGGATTTCTTGACCCACCAACAAGAGGAAAAGGGGTGGCAGGCTGTGAAGAAAGGAGAAGTTAATGGTTTGGACTTTAAAAGATAACTGTTCTATTCTGTTACTAAGTTCTATGTTTTTGTTACCTGATGAGAATTGTCCCCAATTAGAAGCCACCCCTTTGCCTAACTTTAAAGGATCCCAGCTGCCCTAGAATGTGGCTGTTCTTCAAGCCAATTCCCCAAACCAAGTCTAAAGGCTAGGCTAAGGCATTACACACACACAGTTTTTAATCATGTTGCCTGCTGTTGTTGAGAAAGCTACGGTCTAAGCAGCTGGAGAAACCTCCACCATATATCCTGTGCCTGCTATCAACTCTGTAAATCAATCTAATTTATATAATTGAGTGAAGAGATCAGTCAAAACCACCAAGTAACAAACCATTGTAATTACGCACCAAAAAAATCAACTAACCAACTAATTGAAATGACAAACAATCTATCAACAAAATTTATATGTTTAAACACTACGCGGCACGTAGCAACTGCAGATGGCTTTTCTGGCCAACGCCAGCATTGCTTACAGTGAATAATGAAACAAAAATGATCCTCCAAATGTGCATTTGTTTCATGATTTATTTTTAAATGCAAGAAAGATAAATCTGCACTCAAGCAGATAGTAAAAAAAATGTGATTCTTGTACACTGAAAGAGCACGGCTTTCTGGTGGCATGACCCTGTAACTACTTATAAATTTGTCTTCTGATGGAATGGTGAGAATTTCACCTTTTGTCTAGGACCTCAACATAAAATGTTTCTAGGTCTCATGGCCATGTGAAATCCTCTAACTCATTCTGCTGTCTAGGGTCACCAGGTCCCCCCTGGCAACCAGTGGTGGGGAGACTTTCTGGGTGCAGTCCCTCTTTGATGACATGCTGACATTACTGGCAAAGCACTAACATCTCTTCCTAGGGGTGTCAAACTCATTCGTTATGAGGGCTGGATCTGACATAAACATCACTTTGTTGGGCCGGGCCATGCGTGTAACACAAAGTACTCTAAGAACATAAGAGAAGCCAATGTTGGATCAGGCCAATGGCCCATCCAGTCCAACACTCTTGTCACATAGTGGCCAAAAATACCAGGTGCCATCAGGAGGTCCAGCAGTGGGGCCAGGACACTAGAAAGCCTCCCACTGTTGCCCCCCCCGCCCCAAGCACCAAGAATACAGTGCATCACTTGCCCCAGACTGAGAGTTCCTATCTAGTACTCTCTAGTACTTTGTGTTACATTTTATGGCACACATGGCCCGGCCTGACAAAGTGACATTTATGTCAGATCCAGCCCTCATAACAAATGAGGTCAACACCCCTGCAAGTTAAGTGCATCTCCAGCAAAGGTTTAACCATAGAGTTTTGCCCCTAACCCAGAAGATCCCTGGGGTCTCCCAGTGATACACTGATGTCACTTCTGGAAGCACGGGAGTGATGTCAGGGCATCGGGATGCTGTTGCTGATGTCCCCCCAATTTGGTGCCATCCTCCCCCCCTCGGCCATCTGAACAGTAGCAAGGAGCGCCTGCTGGGCGCAGGGGATTCCCCACCCACAGAAGGGACCTGGCAACCCTACTGCTCCTTTCTTTTATTTGTGGTTGTCATTGATGTTGGCAGAGTGCCTGTGCAGCTATCAGGAGGGCACTAGACTTGTGAGTAACATAAGCTTTATTGAGGAATTGACACACTTGATAAGAAAGAGAAGAGACAAATCTACCTGCCTTATTAGTTGAGAGGGACGTCTAGACTGTTCTAGAAGGGAAGTGTAAGAATATTCTGCAGACAGACAAGGAAAAGCCCCTTTTATAAAGAAGGTACTCTCCCCAGAGTCCTGTCTATCTAGAGCTTGCTGCCCCTTGCAGGATCTTCTTTTGTTTTCTTCTTTGTACGCATGACATAGCTATAGTCCACCAGTTAATGGCATTTTATTACTGTTACTAGGAGTAAGGCCCATTGTGGAAAGAAATACAATGAGCTCTAGAAGGAAGCTCCAGGTGAGTGTCCTGGCTGTGGCTGTTGGGGCGGCAGAGGGAAGGGGAAAATAGAGGGAGGCAAACAATGTTTATTTCCTTCTGCTTAGCTATAACGCAGGGCTGTCTCAAGTCATTTTGCTGCCCTGTGGGTAGTATGGGAGGACAGCCTCATGGTAACAGGTATGGTTCCCTCCACCCCTGACTTATCATAGAATCATAGAATGTTAGAGTTGGGAGGGATCTTGCAGGTCATCTAGTCCAACCCCCTGCACTCTGCAGGAGCACAGCCAAAAGATAGCCCTACATACCTACAACATACCCGAAAGATGGTCATCCAGCCTCTGCTGGAAAACATCCAGGGAAAGAGCACCCACCACCTCCCAAGGCAGACTGTTCCACTGTTCAACCACTCTTACAGTTAGGAAGTTTCTTCTGATATCTACCTGGTAACGACTCCCTTGTAATTTCCACCCATTAGATCTAGTCTTGCAATCCGGAGCAAGAGAGAATAGATCTGCTCCATCTTTTACATGACAGCCCTTCATGTCCCCTCTAAGTCTTCTCTTTCCCAGGCTAAACGTACCCAACTCTTTCAGTCCTTCCTCATAAGACTTGGATTCAAACCCTCTCACCATCCTGGTCACCCTCTTCTGGACGTGCTCGAGGTTGTCGACATCCTTCCTAAAGTGTGGTGCCCAAAACTGGACATAGTACTCCGGGTGAGGCCTGACCAGAGCAGAATAGAGCGGAACTACCACCTCCCGTGATCTGGACACAATGCTTCTGTTAATGCATCCTAAGATTGCATTAGCTTTCTTCACAGCCACATCACACTGCAGGCTCATGTTGAGCTTGTGATCAACCATAACACCTAGATCCCTTTCACATGAGCTGCTGTGAAGCCAAGTCCCTCCCATTCTATATCTGTGCCTTTGATTTTTTGTGCCCAGGTGTAGGACTTTGCACTTATCTCTATTGAATTTCATTTTATTTGCCTCAGCCCACTGTTCCAGCCTATCTAGAACATTTTGAATCGTGACTCTGCCTTCTTCAGAGTTAGCAATCCCACCCAGCTTTGTGTCATCTGCAAATTTGATAAGCATCCCCTCTATGTCTTCCTCCAGGTCATTTATAAAAACATTGAACAACACTGGGCCCAGGACCGAGCCCTGTGGCACGCCACTCGAGACTTCCCTCCATGTAGACGCAGAGCCATTTATGAGCACTCCTTCGGTATGACTTTTCAACCAACCATGAATCCATCCAACGGTTGCACCATCCAGCCCACACTTAACCAGCTTATCCTCAAGGATATCATGAGAAACTTTGTGAAATGCTTTACTGAAATCTAGATACACTATATCCACAGCATTTCCAGAGTCAAACATTTTAGTAACTCTGTCAAAAAAGGAGCTAAGGTTGGTCTGGCAGGACTTATTCTTGATAAACCCATGCTGGCTACTACCAATTACCTCATTCCGTTCAAGGTGTTCACAGAATTTTTCCAAGTATTGATGTCAAGCTGATAGGCCTGTAATTTCCCGGGTCTGTCTTTTTTCCCTTCTTGAAGATGGGGACAACATTTGCTCTTCTCCAGTCTTCCAGCACAACACCAGTACTCCAGGACATCTCAAAGATTAGAGCCAGGGGCTCTGAAATATCTGCAATTTCTTTTAGCACCCTGGGATGCAAGCCATCTGGCCCTGGAGATTTGAAAGTATTTAAGGCAGCTAGGTGCTCTCTAACCATTTCCTTACTTTCTCTGGACTGGCAGTTCCACCTTCTTTCATATGCCCTGCATTCTTCAGTTTGTATACAGCTCGCCTTACGGTTAAAGATTGATGCAAAGTGAGAGTTGAGTAATTCCGCTTTGTCTTCATCCCTTGTTAAGACTTGACCGTCTTCCCCTAGCAATGAGCTTACCCCATCCCTGTTCTTTTTGCTCCAAACATAGGCATAGAAATTTTTCTTGTTATTTTTAGCATCCTTCGCAAGCCTCAGCTCCATCTGCGCTTTAGCCTTTGATTTGGAGTTATGCAGTGGCAGCTAAGGTAGAAAAGCACCTCCTCTTATGCCATGTCTTCTGGGTTCCAAGGGTCTGGAAAGGGTTCCATAGCCAGTTACAGGGCTGCCAACTTTGGGTTGGGAAATACTTGTAGATTTGAGGGTTAGAGCCTGGGGAGGAGAGGGGTGGGGAGGGACCTCAGAAGGGTATAATGCCATAGAGTCCACTGCCCAAAGCAGCCATTGTCTCCAGGAGAACTTATCTTGGTCATCTGGACATCAGTTGTGATAGCTGGGAAATTTTCTGTAGGGGAAATGATGTGCTGTGGCTGAGGAACATGGTGTTTTCTGGGAGGTCTCCAGGCCCCACATGGAGATTGGCAACTTCAGTGACCATTTAAGGGAAGATTTGGATATGTATTTTACCTTAGGACACATTCAATGACCCCCAACAGCAACAGTAAACTGTTTAGAATGTTAGAGGCAAAGGCCAACCAGTGTCAGGCACTCCAGTAACTCAGTTCAACAATAGGTCCTTAAACAGGTAAAGCTTTATTTTGATCAGAGTCAGGTGAAGCAGTCTATAATGTTATTGTCAGGAATGAAAGTTACAAAATGGCTATTACAATCATAGGGACTTCATACATGCCCCTCTGACATCTGAGAACCAGTGGGTAAGCTGGAAAAATGATGTGGATGCATCTAACAGTTCGAAGGTGCATGGGAGATTGGGGCACTTTGCACCGAACAGACTAAGCCGTCAAGGCCAGGAGAAGATAAGGGAGGCTCCAGAGACATTACAGCTGCAAGGCAAAGCTCATTCCTTCACACACATACATCACCCAGCTAACCCAATGTTGGGGCACCCGACAATCAGGCCGCATATGCAAACAACCTCTGTGTTCCGACTGGCTATGGGAGGGAGAGGAACAGCAAACTTTTTAGAATGTTGGAGGCGGGACTCAGGCAACACAGCCAGTGGATAGGGACAGCTTCTGAGTGACACATCATGGAGCCAAATGATTAGGGAGTGTGTGGAATGTACAGAAAGTGCCACCCCACTTCACAATTGTATATAAGGAGAGATGAGGTTTTCCTGGACTGGCTGTTGTCTAAAATTTCATGAATAGAAGCACCACTCCCCCCCTTCTGAAGCATCCCCAGATTTTACTGGTAGATGGGGAATCCAAAGAGAGACATGAGCTGTGAACTATTTTAACTCTTATTGTAAGTTGCCTTGAACCAAGAGGAAAGGAGGGATATAAATATTTTATTTTATTTTAAAGAAAATAAATTAATAAATGAAGAGGTAGTTGGAGTGCTGTCATTGGAGTGGGGAATTCCCCACCCCCCACACATATTTTCAATGGGATACAGTCTATTATTTCTTTGGGGGGAGGAGGTTGCTGCTCACTGCTTCAGATACCATTCTTCTATAGCCAAAAATGCAGCATAAAAGTTAAAATGAGACCAATAAATAAGCAAAATTCATGGAAGTGGCTCTGAAAAGGGATTGATAATTCAAGGAGAGCTGGCTAGAACCAAAGTTGCAACAAGGTTACTGTTTAGGTTTGAATCAGAAATGATAGCTCGAGATTCAGTGACCAAAGATACATGTCATTCCAACATTGCAATCGTAAACAGAATTACGTTCATTGAAGTCAATGGGATTTCACTGCTCAGGACCGCAGGAAAAAAACAATGCTTGGAAGCTCATTCACAGAACTCCCAGTATCGTGTCTGATTTGGCCTTAAGTAATGCCTTCAGGGCTACTTTCTTGCATATGCAGCCTGCACAGGATTGCTGAATTGCAGAGAAACCATTGAGTTCTTTCTGTCAGGAAAATCTCTTGCCGGCAATTTCAGTAAGGGCAAATACAAGGTAGAATCTTGGTTCTGCTGCTGGTGCCTCCTTTGTAAGGACTCGGTGACTTGTCTTTGAATCCGCAAACATTATTTTATTATCTGTGAACATTTTGACTTCTGTATTTCCGTGATCCCGGAAATTCATTTCCCCATTCCCCGTGTCTTCAGGCAGAAGTGTTTATCTCAGAGCACAGTGGTCGGGCCATTTGTCCGTGTCTCCAGAGGTGTCATTTGTCAGAGAAATGCCGTGCACATTCTTTGAATAACGTTCTCCTGTTCATTTTTGCTTTCCTTCTTCCGCTCTTAGCAAGATTCATGTCTGTGGGTTTCTCCCCCTCCCATATATGTTGATTTTAGGATGGAATGTGTTGGGTATGATAAAGAAAAAGAAATTTGGAACCATATAGCGAAGGGAACATCTTATTTCAGAAAGAGTTATACAGATGCATTTAACTTGTTTACTGAAAAGTGTATCCTGGCAGAGCTCTTGAGTTACACTGTTGATTTCCACTATAGTGCAGAGTGAAAAGCAGGATAATAAGGAAGAGTGAGCAATAAAATTTATTTTTAAAGAAAACCCCTGCATCTTCTTCCTTCCTCCTCTCTGCCCTTCCAAGGTAACATAATTCTTTCCATGCCTTTGAAAATACTTTTGAATTTCTGCATGATTCTGAAGCTGGAAGCAGAGTGCTGACTTGGTTTGACTAATGAAGCCTTGTCAGTTTGCTCCTACCCGGTTCTGGCACCTGGAGGAGAAATTAGAAGAAATAGCTGCTCTGGGACACTGTTTACTCACATACTAAAGGCCAGAAGAATATTTCAGCATTGGATACTTTATAAGGGGGGAAACACTGAAATCAATTTGCCTCAAGCATCTATCTTCCAGTTACTAGAGATGAGAGAATACTTCCTATTTTATCTCCTGTTTGTATTTGCTTACATTTTTGTCAACTGTTTCATTTCGCCACTCTTCATTTTTATAGATTAGGTTGGATCTATAACACGTTGTAGGGTTTTTGTGCACAATTTACATGACATTTAATATGTACAAAGCATGCTATATGTCTAAACTGAACGGGGGGGACTTACAGGAATACATGGAAGGAGGGAAATTCTGTTTGGTGTAGTGGTTAAGCGCACGGACTCTAATCTGGGAGAACTGGGTTTGATTCCCCACTCCTCAACTTCCAGCTGCTGGATGACCTTGGGCAAGCCATAGTTCTATCAGAGCTGTTCTTGAAAGAGCAGTTCTTGAAAGAGCTCTCTCAGCCCCACCTACCTCACAGGGTATCTGTAGTGGGGAGGGGAAGGGAAAGGAGTTTGTAAGCCACTCTGAGACTCCAAGTGAAGGGTGGAGTATAAATCCAATCTCCTCCCCCTCCTCCTCCTCCCCTCCTCCTCCATTGGCCTCCACATCTTCTCCTCTTGTTCAGTCCCCACCCCACTGGCAAATTTCTCCCAGTCAATATTGTCATACCTGCTGCTGCTTTCTCCTTCCTTCCCCTTACCTTATTGCTGTTACTTCCTCCCCACTCCAGTGTTGCTGTTGCTGCATTTTCCTTCCTTCCACCCCACCCTCCTTTCTCCACTTCTTTATCCCCTCAGAAAACATTTCACCCCCTTGTGAACACAGTAGTATATGCTTCACCTATGTTCATTAGGGTTGCTAGGCAACTCCAAAATGGTGACTGAGATCTTGCCATACTATGTCACAAGATCTCCTTTTTTTTCTTTTTTTGGCTTGCAAAAAGGTTTGTAAAATTACAGAAATCACTTCAAGAGGGGTTTTTTTTGGGGGAGGAGGGTTAATTCTCCTTTATTTCCTGTTTGGATTCTTTTGCAAAACGGGGGGGGGGTGTGTGTCCCTGCTTTTTAGAAAAATCTTCTCTGTAGACTCTTTGTAGATTATTTATTTATTTATTTATTTGATTTTTACCCTGCCCTCCCCGCCAAGCTGGGCTCAGGGCAGCTTCCATAAAACTAATAATATACATCTTACAAAATTACAGGTACATTAATTAAAAACATTAGAGTCGATGGAGCTACAAAACAGTAAATGCAATTAATATCGATGGCGATATGAACAGTAAAGTGCAATTTGAGATGTGTTCAGCAGTGCTACCATACTAGGTCATCCTGTGCTGGGTCTGAGTCCCCACAGGCACAGCTGGTAAGGTGCCACTCCTCCTGGAATGCATTTCTAAAAAGCTCCATTTTCACGGCCCTGCGGAACTGTGGCAGGTCCCTTTGGCCTCCACCAGGGACTGGATTATGTTCAATATTGGTTATTGAAAGATAGACACAATTTGTGTGGAAAAAATTCAGCATAAGGAAACAGAAAACTTTGTAATTTTTTAAAAATAAAACTACAGGTTTGATTTGCATAAGAGAGAAGAAATGGGAATTTTCAGCTTGAATTTGAAATCAGCCTACCTGGTGCTTCTTTTCAGCTCCACTACTTTCATGCCATGCTAACTAAGCTGAAAGAGACATTAATTACTTTTCACATCCTCACCACGGGTTGCTTAGTAATTTGCTCATCAAGTTATATGCTGTTTGCTTCCCTCTGTGCATAGGTTAACTGGAGCTGCTTTGAGCATTAACTTTTCTTCATCCATGCCGTAAAGATGTGCATAGTGAATGCAGAGAAAACTGCCTGATGCATGGCTCATTATAGCATCTGGAGGGTAACACACATCTTATAGCAATTCCACAAGGTGCTTTCTATTTGTGTGAAAGAGATCCTTAACAATTTCCAGTGTGTAAACGGATTGTATTTATTGGCCTGCATCGTCCCAATTTTCTCAGTGAAGTTTAAAGCCTTCTTCCAGCCTTTCCCCTGCCACTTAAGTTAGAGGAAGGCACCTTGGGCTGGAGGAAGACTTCCAGATTTGCTGGCTAGAATGGTAGGATCAGGATGCACACCAGTTTTCAGGTTATGTTTTAGCCGGTATTTCCTCTAAGCTGAATTGGTGTGAGCTAGCTCAGTTTTTTAGCTGCTGGCTCATACATTTTTGTCTTAGCTCAGGAAGGATGGCTCCAGAGCAAACTAATTTATGCAGTAGCCAAATCGCTGGCTCACAACTTTAATGCCAGTAGCTCACAAAGTAGAATTTTTGCTCACAAGACTCCACAGCTTGGAGGGAGCATTAGTTTTAGCCTGTATTTCTCCAAAGGAGCTGGAGGCTGGCCAAGCCTGTCAACCAGTGAGAGGGTTGGGGGAGGTGGGGACATGGGGGAGGTTGCTGACATTACTACATCATTTCCAGATACAACCTGAAAGGACAATGGATAGCTCCAAGAATCTCCAGAAACTCCATGGTAGAACCATAGAGTTTCTGGCAATTCCTAGAGGTATCCATTGTCTATTCCAGGCTGTAGCCAGAAGGAACATACTAACACAGGGGATGCTGGTGTTTTGGTCCCCTCCTTGCTCAGATATAGGCTGTCGTCTCACACACAAAATAATCCACTTTCAATGCACTTTCCAACTGGATTTTGCCAGTTCACACAGTAAAATCCAGTTAGAAAGTTCACTGAAAGTGCATTGAAAATGGATTATTTAGTGTATGTGACCGCAAGCATAGTCCATTAGTAGGGTTGCTGACCTCCGGGGGAGGTGGGGGTGGGGGTGGAGATCTCTCGGGATTACAACTGATCTCCAGATGACAGAGATCTGCTCCTCTGGAGAAAATGACTGATTTGAAGAGTGGACTCTATGACAGTATATCTTGCTGATGTCCCTCCCCAACTTAAGCCCTGTCCTCTCCAAGGCTCCATCTCTCAATCTCCAGGCATTTCCCAACCCAGAGTTGTCAACCCTAGGCATATGAACTTTGGTTGATTAAAGAATTCATTAAATGCCTTAAAAAAAGGTGTACAGATTTTTAAAAATTACCAAAGGAAATATATATATATATATATATATATATATATATATATATATATATATAATTCCTGTAATTGTATCGCTGAGGGCAGCAGTGCCAATTTTTAGAACTTTCTAAAAAAATTACCTTCCTTACAAATGAAAAAAAAAATCAGTGTCCTAACCTAGCCTACCTTTAATGCACTGGTTTGCTCTTTGAAGGACATTTATTTTTAACATATGAGAACATTAAGAAGAAAAAAAAAAGATTCCCCTTCCAAGGCAGCCTGATATCCCCTCCCCCACTGCCTCAATTCCTGTTCCTACAAGTCCCCATTCCTTGAGGGATAGTGTTTCGGGGGACATTTCAGGCTGCCTTATAAGGGGGGAGGCAGGAAAGCTCATTTCACTTTTCTTTATGTATGTAAGTGCTGTCATGTCGCAACTGACTTATGGCGGCCCAGCAAGGGTTTTTCAAAGGCAAGTGAGAAGCAGAGTGGTTTACCATTGCCTTTCTGTGTACAGCCTTCCTTGCTGGTCCCCCATCCAAATATCAACCCTGCTTAGCTTCTGAGAACATAGGAACATAAGAAGAGCCCTTCTGGATCAAACCAGTGGCTCATCTAGTCCAGCATCCTGTCTCACACAGTGGCCAACCAGTTTCTCTGGAGGTCCAACAATCAATAGATTGGGCAATACTATGCCACCTTTTCTCCTTCACTCATCCTTGCAACCCAAGAATCACTAGTCTGGACCCTGCTATGAGTTCTTGCAGTCCTGTGCTTCCTGCCTTTCACAAGATCTGCCATCAAGAATTGATGTTCCACAGCTTTTGTTGTTTCTACTTGCAAACTTATAGATTCCAGCCTGGCACCGGCTGGATCTGCATTGTTCCCCAGTCTCTCCACAGGTATTGAATTCTGATAACTTTGGCCTGGCAACTTGATGTCATGTTGATCCAGTCCATCCAAGGCTACCATTGAGAGCCTTTCTAATCATGCCAGGACTGCTCATTCCCTAGTTAGTCTGAGAGTGATTTACTAGACAAAAATAACTGTTTGAGAAAATCATACTGTGGCCTCCTAAAGAACATTTCACTCAGCTTCTGAGAATTCTTCACACTCCAATTAAACTTCCAACACTTTTCTTGGTAGCTTGATGATGTGGCTCCTATGTACAAAGAGACAGCCAAAATTGCAGATATACACTGTAGTTAGCATTTCACTATTTTGTTTCCAAAGAATACATTTTCCTGGAAGATCATCAAATTATGACTATTTCTGTTCCCATTATTACAGTTACTACATCAGCAAAGCAGCCTCATAATCACAGTTGAATATCCCGTGGTTATAAACCTCCTACTCCACCCCCACCACCCCAGAGTATACATCTACTTTCTTTGTAGAAAACTGGTTTGAGATTCTTGGGTTGGATGCAGCCAGTTTTTTTCACTCACCCACATTACTATATCTCATTATATCATATGATTTTTCTTCATGCAAGTCTCCCATCTAGTGTTCTTTAGAGAAATTCTCTTAATTCCTCTTTACTCTATTTCTCCCTGAAATCCAGCAGTCCATTTCCCCCTCTTTTTTAAAGAATTTGGGGTGTGTTTCTAACCAATTCAAAGAGAGGAGGGGGAGGAAGGGAGGTTCTGCAGAATTTCAAAATTCCAGCCTTTATTTGCTCAGAAGAGGGCAATTTCTTCCCAAACCTTCATACTCTCCTGCTACGGCACCACCCTGTGGTGTGTAACATAAAATAACTGCAAAGGCTGAAGTTACAGAAGGGTGTACTAATATGCAATAAAGAAGGCCAACACTATGCTGGGGATTATTAGGAAGGGAATTGAAAACAAATCAGCCAGTATCATAATGCCCCTGTATAAATCATTGATGCGACCTCATTTGGAATACTGTGTACAGTTCTGGTTGCCACATCTCAAAAAGGATATTATAGCATTGGAAAAAGTGCAGAGAAGGGCAACTAGAATGATAAAAGAGCAAGCCCCATTGCCTGATGATGTTCCGAGTAGTGACAGAAAAAAAATTAAATAAAGAACAGCGAGGTCACTGACATCAGTACTCCACTTCTGGGCAAAACCTGGAAATGACATAGGGTAGCTCTAATAATTACAGAGTTTTTACCACAGAGTTTTACTGTAGATTTTTGGGCAATTCCTAGAGCTACCCTTTGGTACTTTGGTGTTATACCAAATAATCCATTAAGGTGAATTAATGATGGCAGTAGCATCATCAAAATCACATGCATGCTCCCTTGTCTCCTCCCCCAGCCCTTCTGTTGGTTGCCAGGTGTTGATGTTATGTATTGGGTTATCTGATATCTATGTAAAGTGTGAGCTTCAGTCACAAGCTCCATAGACTGTCAGCATCCTAAATTAAGCAACCAGATTGGTTGCTGCTGCTAACAGACAATCTGGAAAGACTCTGACTTTCAGTGGGAACAATTCCTACTGGACCTAAGCGCACATCTTTGATTGGACGTTATTGTTCCAGGGGGTGTGGTTTTCCTGGTTTAAACTGTATATAGTTGGGTCATTCTGTGTGTTGTTTGTCTGTGTTCTGAGCTAATAAAGAAATCACTTGTTTGAAATACTGCCTCGATCTCAGTATATAAAACTTGGCAACCCTACGTGATAGGGAATGTTTCACTTATTAAAAGTATCCAAAGAATCAGCACTTTCAGTATGAGACCCTGTACCAGTTCCTTCCAGAAGGCCATGCTGACTGTGTCCTCCAACCACAAGGTTCATACTTCATCAGAAACACAGCACAGTTGCTTGCTGGTGGCACCTGACCTCTGGAGTGGGCTGCCAATCAAAATCCACAAGGCTTAGCAGCCTTAGCGACCTTCCCAAAAGCCTGTAAAATCATCATTTTTGTGGGCCTTTAAATTTTATTGCCTCTGATGGTATTTATTCTGGGTTAGGATCACTGTCATCCAAAGCACACGTTCCTGGAAAGTAAGGTCCATGAACAGAAAACTAGGATTCTGTATGCAGCTGTTTAGGATTGCTCTTGATGTCACCAAATTTCATGGACATTCTGTTTCTATTAAAAAAATTCCCTGTTTCTGACATGGATTCTCTCCTCTGGGAACAAAACTGCAAGCGACTTTCATGACCATATTAACAATGTTCAAAAGAATGATCCACATTAAAATAGATGCTCATTTTTTAAAAAATCAATGGCATATAAATGGTACATAAATTGAGCAAAAAGTGTTAAATTGTTGTGAAAGAAATAAACAAATCAAGAACACTAACAATGAAACTGGGTGAAACAAAAGAGTTATAGTGACAACCTGGAAAAAAGCAACACTCTATTTGTACACCTCTAATTCTGGGCAGCAGATCTGTAGTCCTAAATAGAGTTCCACACTTCTTAGCCTGACTTCAGTGGACTTAGAAGGCTATGACTCATTTTAAGATTGAATGATGAGTGTACTATGGTAATATACTGATGTTCTCATTTTTAAAAACATATTGTAATTGTTGTATTTATTGTTGATTACTTTAACATGAGTTAAATCAAATAAGGCAGGGTCTCATATTTCAAACAAAAAACATCAAATGAGTCTTCTCATTGTGGAATTGTTAGAGAGCCCCACAAGGAAATAAACAGCTGGCATCCTTATCCTAGACTTTATTCATTAGACCAGACAATGCACAATTTGATGATCCTTGGAATCATTTTTTTTAAATTTCCTGAGACTGCATTTTCTCTTCAGTCTTATTTCCTTCATACTACTTCTGTATTGTTGCAATCTAGTGAGATGCCGTGGGTACCCATATATTGCCTATGTATATAGCCCACCACCCTGACCTGAATAGCCCAGGCTAGCCCAATCTCGTCATATCTCAGAAGCTAAGCAGGGTTGGCCCCGGCTAGTGTTTGGATGGGAAACCTCCAAGGAATACCAGGATCATGGAGGCAGGCAATAGCAAACCACCTCTGAAAATCTCTTACCTTAAAAACCCTATGGGATCGCCCTAAGATGGCTGTGACTTGACGGCACTTTCCACCACAAATTGCCCACGATCCCTCAATCAGATATTCCATTCTGCTCATTTATACACATAGACATTTGTGCTAGGTGATACTGTTACAGAAGTTGGTGTTTGTGCTGAAGAAATCAATGAAATCATTTGAAGCCCAAATTGGGCAATGCGCATGGGAAGGCAACCATGTGTATAGCGCTCCCGATCCACACTGTTGGCAGATTCCTGATTTGCATGAGCAGGAGAAAATGTGATATCTGCAGAAAAACACTGTCACAAGGCTTCCTTGCTAAATGGGGCCTACCACATTTGCAGGTGATGCTTCAAAGATTTCAGTGATTTCTTCAGACCAAAAACCATCTTCTATAACTGTTATGTTCTGAAGCTGAATCTGGCCTATACTTTCACATGTTAAGCTTCAGACATAATGAGGATTGTATTCTGTTGCATTCCTATTGGCTGGTTTCAATGAAACCTCTGTAAATAACCAATGACAATGTATATATGTGTTTTGGAGGGAACAGACCTCATTGGTCTTTATCCCAGCATTGTTATTGGATGTTAACTTATTATGGGCGTGGCTTTGACAGCCTGGATCATTTAAAAAGGGAGCTGTGCTCCACCTTTCTCTGTGTGTTGTTGAGCTGAGTTTGCTGTTACAATAAAGCTGAAATCACTGTTGCTGAAATCCAGTTGTGTTGAGTTGCATACTTAACAATTACACTATCACCAGGCACAGAAGTCTACATGTATAAACTGCAGTGATAATTTCAAATCATTGTTGCATGTAATAGTCCCCATTTTGATTTGACTTCTCTCTTGTGAGAAGAACAGAACTCATGATGTCTTACTTTCATGTCATTCTCTCCTGCCTCACTCCAATTCTTCCCATGAAATGGATGCATTTCCCAATGCTGTATTTCAAATCAGCCTTACACCCATATGGCACATATGCAAGTGATACATCATATGAATAAGTACATTATAAATTGCATGACCAATTTACACAAAATTCATGACAAAGAGAAACTTTTTGACCAAATAAGCAAAAAAGCTGGACATGGAACCTGGGACCTTCTGTGTGCATATCACATAATTGATATGGTGGATTTAATGCCACCCCATGGAGGTTTACTTGGAAGGATATTCCCTGTACAAGACAAGGATGTGGAAAATATTTCACCCTTCCTTTAAAAAATTAGGATGCCCAGAATCCAGAACAGTACATGTACCAAAATTCTGTTAAAATCCATGGAACACGAACATAATTAAATTGCTTTAGAATGCACTTTTGCTTTCACCTTTTTCAGACTAGAAGAATTACAGCAGAGTGAATGCCTTCGTACAGTAAATTGTGCAACTTCTAATCTTCGAGCTCATTCTTGGCAGCAAGATGTACTATAGCCACCAGAGCTAAGGGCATAATAAAATCAGACCATTAAGAGATCGAATATAATTAATGCTTTTATTGGATTTGACATCTGAATATAATGGAGCCACATAGAGGAATAATCCTAGATAAGGTGAAATTGCATTAATTCAGTTTCCTTCCAATCTCAAAACGAAGGATTGAATTTATTTTAGAGAAAAGGTGGACATGTTTCACAGGCCAAGAGAAATAGCAATCAAGCACTTTTACTATTATCTGTATTCACCTGAAGTTAACATTTTGGTTAATACTAATCAGCTTTAATTCTGGAATAATGAAACTGAGCCAGAATTACCAAAGGGACCTATCACTTCTTTATCTTTCCACCTGTTTTTGATTTTTAGAGCCTTTGTATATTTTATTTTAGAAGTTTTCTCTGCCTTTAAATAGCTCCATTAGATGAAGTGTCATCTTCCATGAGGTCTAGTAGAAGCCTGTTTAATATAATGCAGGGATATTCAGCTAATGCCAGAATAATAGGAGATGAGAGTCTATGGCTGAGTTCAGACTGGCAATTTGCCCCACTATAGCCTCGTTTCAGCGACGTTTTAAAAGCAGATTAAAGGGGGCGTTCACACAGGGACATCTGCCTGGCGTTCCCCACCCGTAGGCAACCCATGCTGTCCTGCTTCCACTTAATAGATACCTCATAAAAGTGGTAGCAAATCCCCGAAGAGTGCATTTATGCCACGTTTGTCTGCTTCCTAGCAGTGTGAACGCTACGCGGAAAAGCTGGGAGCAACCCGTGTTGCACATAAGGGAGCAGTGATATGATTGGCTGTGCTCCGCTCTACCACCCAATGCGGTGCCAGCACAGTGGGATCCTCCCCAAATCGGCTTCATGCCTATGTGTGTATGGGCGCATGAGTGCTCATGTGCTCATATACACATAGGCATCCAGCCGATTTACAAGGAAAACGCTGTTTACAACCGCACCTTCAGACCAGCCGTCTGAACGCTACCACACGCCTCCTCCCAGTATGCTCCTACATCAGTCCGAGCTGTGTGACGGGGAAAACCTGGAACAGTTTATTCCAGGGCTTTTTTGCCATGGCTGGCTCCCGCTGCAAATTGCCAGTCTGTCCTTAGCCTATGATTCTTCCTTCCTGCAAGGGTGGACTTCTATACAGTGACATTTCTGATATTCACTGGAATCTCTTTCCCTCGAAAATGTCGACTTTGCTTTTAATTATTTTATGCCTATAATAGCAATAAGTGGCACTTTTTGCAGATGGTCATTCTTGCAGCTGTTTGGGATTTTTCAAATACATTTCCAAACCTTTTATCCATGTTTTTCATCAGACTGAAGGGCATCAATAAGGCATGCTTATATTTTTTAGTTTAAATCACCTGCTTACAGGCTATAATTTGATATTTCATTATGAGCTCTTCTGTGTGGAGGTGCTTGAAATTATATATCGGTGAGCTTTCCTTTCCTTGATGGATGTGTCCCTTGGATGTTTCAAAGCAGAAATGAAAGTTTGTTTGTTTGTTTTTTTAAAAATCCCTTGTGCTTGGTTGAGAAATGCATCAAATCCCTAACCTTTCATATCTAGAATCCCCACGGTTTTCAATTATTGTCAAAACTGCACGGCAGGACCAGATTGGGACATTGGCTAATTTAGCCTTCTTACAATCTCACCTGGGAGGCTGTATTTTGTAGCCCAGCAATGCGTTCAGTCATGGGAGCAGAGCATCTTTGCAAGCAGAGGAGAAAATTTAGCCATAAATTGTGTGTTGGTGTTAAGGCAGCATTGCACACTCTCTCCCTCTGTTTATAATTTCAATGCCTAATCACACCAAAAGCCATAACAGATGCAATGATTATGCCAAGAATAGCAAATGAACATCAACAGCGCAATCCACCAGGCCCCGCTGCTATGCAACGTCCACTTATTGTAATGGTAGAATAGCAGTTTAGTAAGGGTCCCACAGATTGAGCAGCAAAGAGCCAATGAGACTTTAAAAAAAACAACAACAACTGGGGCGAACCAGTTGAGAAAAACTGGAGTGTACTTTGAATGGCCTATTTTTACAGGCATCAGAGTACATTAAAGGAAATGGATATTCAGGCTAACTGTCACTAGGACTGTGCCACATGGTTTCTGGTTTCACTTTTCAATAGGAAAGATGGATTTTGGAGGGAAGATTGTCTATTTTTTGTGTGCTTTCCCCCATTTCACTCTTTTTGCTGCATGAATACATGAAAGGAAACCCATTCTGATAGAGGTTTTATGTGAGGTGGAAAAAATGGATGGGGAGAACTTTTTCTTCCTCTTCCATAATACTACAACTTGGGGGCATCCAATGAAATTGGTGGGCAATAGATTCAGGAAGGACATAAGGGAGTATTTGTTTACACAACGAGGAATTAAATAGTGGAATTCACTGCCACTGGATATAGTGATGACCACATGCATAGGCGGATTTAGATTAATGAAGAATAGGCAGTAAACTTCTGAATATCAGGGCTAGGAGGCAACATCAGGGGAAGATCTCATCCTCTATGCCCTGCTGTTGACCCTCCAGATGAACTGGTTGGCCACTATGAGAAAAAGGATGCTGAACTAGATGGACTACTGGTCTGATCCAGCAGGGTTCTTCTCAGGGCTCTTTTTGTAGCAGGAACTCTTTTGCATATTAGGTGACACATCCCTAATGTAGCCAATCCTCCAAGAGTTTACAGTAACCTCTGTAAGAAGAGCTCTGTAAGCTCTTGGAGGATTGGCTACATTAGGGGTGTGTTGCCTAATATGCAAAGGCATTCCAGCTACAAAAAGAGCCCTGGTTCTTCTTATGTTCTCCCTCCCTTGGTGTGTGCATGTTGGTGACTGTAATGGCAGGTGGCTCCTCCTTCCCTTGCTTAGGGTAGCAGAAGGAATGATACACATGCAGTAGCTGTTGGCTGCCAATACAGCTACGCCATTGAGTGATCAGTAGTGGTTGCTCCTCAATGTCTGCTTTGGTCACTCCTTCACTTTATAAAGAATGCAAATGCAGTCCAGTTCCATACTTTATTCTGCTTCTGTTAATAGGGTTGCCAACCTCCAGCTGCAGATTGGAGCTCTCCTTGGTTTAAAACTGATCTCCAGGCAATGGAGATGAGTTCACCTGGAGAAAATGGCTGCTTTGGAAGGTGGACTCTATGGCATTACACCTCACTGAAGTCCCTCCCCTCCACGTACCCAGCCCTCCTTAGACTCCAGTTATTTCCAGGGACCGAGGTGGTAACACTGTTAGTCACAAACATGAGCAAAGCATTATACTGAAGCTTTGCATGGTGACCTTTGTATATCCCACACCCTCCATCACCAGCTATTGAGGTTTCATTAGGCTTTATTCATAAATATTTTAGTTTACCTTCATAGCTCAAAGGACTAATGAATGGAAGCTGAGATTCCCTGGAGGCTTATTTTTTACCCATTACCAATGACCGTGACTGCTCAAGGAAAGTGTGAATCCAAAGAAACCTGACTAAGTCACTGTAGTACAGCTGTCACAATCCTTCCATTATAAAGCATCAGCATTCTTTTCCTTCTCTTTACCTTTCCTTTATTAATAATAAACTCCATTAACCTGAGGTTTTGAGCTAAACAATACAATAGAAAACAGAACAATCCAATACACTCAAAACAAGGATTTACAAATAATAAATAAAAAAACATTCTATCACTAATAAAATAGCATTAAAACATTAAGAATGCTCCAAGTTGATGCATTAATATGTAGCAAAGGAATATCTTACAGATATCATAAGAGACAAAAATTTGGCCAGAGCTCACATCATCTTGGGGTTAACATCAGCCAAGAGAAAAGAAACTGCCTGAGGTTCAATGGCAAAATTATATTTGCTCAGAATGATGAAGATCCAAAGTTCTTGTAATGAGGACCATTGATTGCAAAACGTGATCAATTGTTTCAATCAAGCTGGAGACACAAGGACAAAAGTGATCAGAGAATGGGATGTTTACAAATCACCCCCTCAATTTAGCTATCAGCAAAACATTCAGTCTACTGAGCATAAAGGTGTGACAGTTGCTGGGAGTGGTAAGATATTTAAATATGGAGGGACAGTTGCAGGGGGAGCGATTCCGAGAGGTAAGGTGGAACATATCCGATGTACTTGAAACTTTGTGCTGGTTTTGTCGCGTTTAATTGCCCTCATTTTAATCTCTCTCAGAGTCTCATGAACATCCATATCTTCAATCATAGTAAAGGGGATAACTAGGCACTTGAGTTCGCTATCCACTAACTTAGCCCAGGCGCTTTTGTGAATGTCTTTCCTCAGAAGATGTAAAATACCTCCACATGTGTTTGATGCTGGAAAAAGGGATTTCAGACCCATCACTAGCAGGGCCAGCTTTTCTGCACACTAGGAGAGGCTACCTTCTGGTGCCCCCCGTCCCCCGTGCGCCCACCAATTTTCAAACATAAATGCATTTTAGGAAGAATGAAAAACACAAAAATTTAAATTGCTAATTTCTTTTTTTTTTAATTGTGAGAACAAGTAATACAATCTCTGATTTTCTGTCTCAAACAGAAAAACACAAAGAGCAATTGAATAGTCTAAGAAGGTATGCACAGCAAACCACAGTTAAATGCAGTTTATGGCGCACAGTTGATTCCTGTGTCAGAAAGGCCCTGTTGTCTCTCTTTCATTCAAAACCCATGGATTGAATCTGGGACATAAGAAAAGAAGAGCCTTGCTGGATGCTACCAGTGGTCCATCCTGTCTCCCACAGTGGCCAATCTGTCCTCTGGATGGTCAACAACAGGGTGTACAGGCCGAAGCCTTAACCTGATGTTGCCTCCTGACTCTGGGATTCAGAGGCTGACTGCCTCTTAATGTGGAGGTTCCCTTTAGTCTCTATGAATAGTAGCCACTGATAGACCTCTCCCCCCTGAATCTGTCTAGTCCCCTTTTAAAACTAACTGCCTATGCCTGTGACCATCACTATAACATTTGGCAGCAAATTTCACATTTTAATCACTTGCTGTGTGGAGTATTTCCTCTTGTCCATCCTGAATCTACTGCCCATCAACTTCATTGGAAGCCCTCCAGTTCTAGTATTTTGGGAGAAGGGAAAAAGCACTCTCTGTCTACTCCCTCTACCCTTTGCATAAACTCTGTAAACTCTTAGCCATCTTTTTTTCTAAATTGAAGAGTCCCAGACTCTTCAGCATAGGGAAAGTACTCCAGTCTTTCTTCATACCTATCAAATGCTCCACAGCTGAGTCATGATGTGTCCCCAAGAGGGGAAGGTATTTCCAGAGCACCCAGAACTCTGCAGCTTGGCATACAGGCAGCCTAATGACAGCAATGCAAAAGCCCAGTCCTGCTTGGGACCAAATTTGGTCCAGCGACAACCTTTCCCAAGTCAGAGATCCCTCCACAGCCCTCTTCGTCAATCAAGCTTCACATGCAGCCTGGGTTCCTTCCTTCTCAGCCAGCTGAGGCAAGTCCCCTTCCCTCCAGCCCTTGCTGCCCCTGTGTGGACCCCACCAGCCTTCCAGTGGTGCCAAGGTCGGGGGCCCATCCTTCCCTCCCTGTGCTCTTGGAAGTGACCTGAGGACACGATGGTACCACCAGCCCTGCAGGGCAGCCCCTTTCCTCTCACCAGCCCACCTTACCTTTGGGGTTGGTGCTGATGAGGACCCACACGCTCCTCCCACTGGGTGCCAAGTGCAAGGGCAGCACCACCAGGTTCCTACAGAATGCTGCCCACTGCAGTGCCAAGTCCCATGAGCAGGGCAGCCTGCTGGCCACGCCTGCTGGCCACATTGGTCTCACTACCGCCACCATCTTCCTGCTGTCTTCCTCGGCCATCCTTTGGCAGAAGGGTGCCTCAGCTGCTGGGGGGAAACACCCTCCCTCCTTCTCTCGCTCCCACCAGCTCACCTCCTCTGGCGCTCCTCTCCAGTGTCCACCATGTGGCTTGGGCTCCCCCTTGGCATGTGGCACCAAGTGGGGTGGCGAGAGGTCAGTGGTGCCGGAGTGGAAGCGAGCATGGGTCAGGCAGTTCTGCAAAGCTGGCTGGAGGAGAAGGAGGATGGTGGTGATGACATCCCTCTCCAGGGCACCTTGCTCAGCACAAGGTGGAAAGTTTTTGCTCATGGGGGTGGCTTTGGGGGCCAGGGAGTTGCAGTCCAGCCCAGCGGTACTCATGTGGTTCAGGCTCCCCCTTGGTGTGCAGCACCACGCAGAGCGGTGAGAGGTCAGGGGCACTGAAGTGGAAGTGAGTGCAGGTCAGGAGGTTCTGAAAAGCTGGCTGGAGGAGAAGGAGGACAGCAGGCCAGTGCGGTGCCCTTCCATGAAGTGGTGCCCTAAGCAAATGCCTAAATTTTTCCATGGATGGTCCGGCCCTGATCACTAGTCCCAATCCTGGCAATGAAATAACCAGCTAAGACTAAAAATGCTCTAGGATGCTGAACTGTAGTTTTAGCCAAGAAATCCTCTAGTTCAGGGGTGTCAAACTTAAGGCTCATGGGCTGAAGCACCCCGCACATGGATTTAATCAGGCCCGTGGCTCTTTTCTCCCCCCTTCCCCTACTGCCCTCACTCTTTGAAGCTTGAGGCTGCAGAAGTTCCCAGCTCCTGCCACCTTGTCCTTGCCTGCTTCAGCAGGAAGTTCTTCTGGCCTTGAAAATACAGAATGGATATTTCCATTAAGGTCTCAGATAGACTACTCTGGGGTTGTTTCCAGCAATAGAAACAGTGCTCTGGGACTTGAATGACAGCCCCTAGCAATAGAATCTGTGTACTGGGACTGGAATGACAGGGTTCCCTTGTTCCTAGGCTCAGAGCATTTTATATTTTTAGTTTCTCCTTTGAACCTTGTGCTTTTTCTTGATGTTTTATTTTAAAAATTGCATTGCAAACCCCACTATTCCCCAACCTTTCCATTTTAGGCAGGCATCTCTTTTTTGGGGGTTGGGAGGGGTCTGTTATCAAAGACTGTTAAATAAACAAAATATTAGAAGAGTTTTAAACATATTTATATTTTAAGAAAAAAATAATATCCCTAATTTGTGTTTGTATCTTATATGAAGTCCATATCTCTGCTACCTGGCATTACATTATATGACACTCATGGCCTGGCCCCACAAAGTCCCATTCATTTCAGATCCAGCCCTTGTAACAAATGAGTTTGACACCCCTGCTCTGGTTCATTTCAAAATGTCAGAGTTTCCTTAGAGGAATTTAAAGGAGCCAGGTAAGCTGTAATAGGTAAAAGAGATTAGGATAGAAATTGTAATTGTAATTATCCTTTTTCTATATATTTTTTAATTTACAAAAGTATAAAAAGCACACAATAACAAACAATGAAAATAAAGCAACCAACACTGCTGAATGTACAGATATTGCCTGATATTTACAGTACAAAATGGAAGAGAAGCTATTGTTTTGCAAATTGTTCCAGCATATCCAATTTCCCTTCTAAAACACATTAGTTTCATCATCTGTATTATATTCCATATTTGACATTTCCAAATGTCCAAAACCAGGAGATCTTGCTTGCAGAACTGCACAAGTTCGAGGTCACCAAATTAACTACTAAATACCAGTCTTCATTTTTTTAATATCAAGACCAATCCTAAGCAAACTTAAGGGAACTGCATTTCAAATACAGATTTATTGATTTATTTATTGGATTTTTACCCCGCCCTCCCAGAAACCATTTAACTATAAAACTCAAAAAGTGCTAATAACAATTCATGATGGCTGTGGTGACACAATCCACTCTTCTTTAGTTGGTTTCTTGATCTTCTTATAGATATCCTTCTGGTGACTGACACCAAATGTCATTAAAAGTTCCAGGAGACAAGGGCTCTCTCACCTTCAGCTATCAGTTCATAGTTTTTAATGGTGGTGGTTAGTGGTGTTGGCAGCTTCAAAGGCCTGGCTTGATATAGATCTTTCTTACCCATGCATGTATATACAGTGCCACCAGATGTGTGTAAAGGTACCTGCTAATTATCTAAATTCTGTAATGTATTATCCTGAGCCCTTTTCAGAACATTATCCTAAAGTATGATGTGTTACTTTTTGACATTTCTGGCAGCTGAGAATTTATCTTCAGAAGCCTTGCACATGTTTGGGTTCATGAGGAGTGATGTGTAATGTCCCTAAGCTCTATTCAGGTTGGGAGCAAATGTAGAGGAGAGCACTCAGAAAAAATTCTTCCTCTAAGAGGTCTAAGTTGCCTCTAAATGGTCATTCTGGGAGCCTGCAATCTCCTCCCCAATAAGTTCCTAGACTTTTTGTCTGTTGCTTTCCACTGTGATCTCTCTCACCTCTCCACCTTATCATATTGCACAGTCTGGGAAACTACAAGAGCAATCATAAGCAGTCCAATTTTATACAAAGGGGCTTACTCACAGGAAACTGTTTTTGGGATTGCAGTCTGTGTGTCCCAGTGAGCCTGGCATCCGGAATCCTAACACAGCCCTGCTCAAGACACTGGAACAGGGAGGAGGAGGAGGAGAGAAAGAAGATGACAGATGAATCTCCCTCCATCAGCACTTTTACTATGATTACTAAAGAGGAAGAGGAATGGAACTGGGTGGGAGAAAAACACTGCTGCCATAGCAACAGCAAGAGGTAGCAGGAATAGCTGGGAAGGACAAATTCTTTTCTAGACCAGATTAAATTCCAAACTGGAGAAGACCTCAGGGCTTTCATGACAATTCTCATATCTGGGGGGGGCGGCGGCATTGGTTCATATTTTGAGTTTAGGAATGATGACCTTTGGCAGCAGTGCTACTTACTGAAGATGAGCCCTTCTTCTATAGATGTGCCTGGCATTTTCACCATCAACTGAAGTCACATATGGCTTGGGATCAACATACCACCATCATCACCAACATTTATTACAATCATGAGATCAGTCAACAAAAATTTAATAGCATGGTTTACATACAAATGGAATCAACATACTATACTAATGATGCCTGTTCCCGTATAAGCCTACCCAATCACTGTGGTCACCTTCAGGGGTCCTTCTTTGGGTGCCCTTGTCATCTGAGGCTAGATGGATTGGCTTCCAAGAATGGGCCTTCTTGGTTGTGGCACCAAAATTACAGAATTTCTTCTCCAAGGAGACTGCCTCCCCAGTCACTATTTTTCACCAGCAGATGAAGACTTATCCCTTTCATTTGGCATTCTCTCATTAACCCGTCTTCCTGTTCATATGTTTTAATTGTCCCTGTGTTAGCTGTTTATGTGTTTTAATTGGTTTTATTATGTGTATTTTTTAAACCTGTTTTAATAGTTTTGATTGTTGGCTACCTTGGTGGGAGAAGGTGGCATAGAAATGTTCTAAATAAAATAAAGTCACAAATATAAACAGAAACCATCAAAACAGACCAAAACCACATAGAAACTGAGATAAGAACCAAAATCAGCAGGGAAAAAAATATTTGCCATAAAAATTATTTTTGTCAGATACTTGATTGCAAAGCATGATCTTTACATCTCTTCTAATATTTTTTTTTTAAATGGGACTTTTTTCCAGTTTATAAGTCACCTTGTCTGGATGGATTTTTAGTATTGTCTGTCATTCAGCCAGTCTCTAAGGCCTTAGACAAAAGTCTTTCCCCATACCAGCATCCTAACATTTTTAAATGGAGATGTCAAGGGCTGAACCTGTGGACTTCTGAATGCAAAACAGAATTCTACCACTGAACCATCATAAACACACACACACACACCCCTAAATAAATCTGGGAATCCAAAAGGGGTGAAAGAAACAATTACTATTCTACTCAGCCAAACCTTACACAAATTTCCATCCTGCACAAAGCCAACTGGGACTATTTCAGTCAGTCTTCCAGTTAGCTAAGTCCAAATATGACGTTTATTTTCCAGTGTCCTAATAATTGACCCATTGCCTCTCCTGAATGCCAAAATAGTGAATAAAATTGTTTAAATGATTAAAATGACAAGACCATATACTAGAAATGGATATTGCTGGTTAAATATGAAAAAAAAATGTTATAAAAAGTAATTCCACTTCTGATACAATTCTGGAGGATGTATTAAGCTTTTTTATTGTTAGGCCTATGGTAGGATTATACTGTAAAGAAAAGAGATTATATTTGTCAAAAGTGACAAATGTTTTTTTTTCCCCCTCCAAGAAATTCACATACTCTGGGAGCTACAGAAGGTTTGGCTTCATTTTCCTGTCATCAGAGAAAATGCTTGTCAAATAAGTATTCCCAGAATTTTTTCTCCTGAGCTTTTGAGGAATAGGAGACTCTAAATTTAACTGTTGCTGGAATGACATTCGGCATGGAAAAGGACAACATGCTGACAGTTTGGGAGGTATTATAATAGAGTTCCTTTGTTCTGGGGACTAGCCCTACTCAAATGAATGGCAATTAATTTGTATCTCATATTCCAAATGAAGGGCTGGATCCTAAGACACTGCAGATGATGAAAGAGGAAAGAAGAGCCCCTTCTGATCCCTCCAAAAAGCTATGCTGAGGATCTAGGGGGTAATGATGCACTGAAGAGGGGAATTGGATGAGTTTGCCCTTGGGCAAATGGTGACTGTAACCATGCAATATTATGGTCACAGTCAGGGGTCATTTCCAGCCGGAACAAGCCAGGATGGTGTTCTGACAGTAGCAAGCCCAGGAGCAGGCATCTGTGATGGCAAGCCCCACCCTCAGCAGCCCTCAGTCGGGCCAGGAGGAGCAGGAAGCAGCACATGCTGCCTCTGCTTGTTGCCATCACTACCACCATCCAGAAAGCAGGGTAAGTCAGTGGGAGTGTACAGGGCAGGGGCTTGTTTCAGGTGTGGTTGATGGGAGCCTGGAAAGAGCCCCCCAGCCTTCCCTGGCCCACCTGCCAAAGTGGGCAAGCTGGGGAAGATGTGGAGAGCCCCCCAGCCTTCCCTTGCCCGCCCACAAAGTGGGTGAGTCAGGGAAGGCCTGAAGAGAGCCCCCCCACTGCCTTCCCTGGCCCACCCTGGCCTGCTTCTGTCAGGCAGAAGCACCTGAGATCCCCCCTCCCCTTTTCCTTCACCTCACTTGGAGGTGAAGGGAAGGGAGAGGGGGAAAGAAATGGAACCCAGGCCCTTTTGCCTGTCAGAGGGGCTGGCGCTCTGGCCCCTCTGTCAGGCAGAAGTGCCTGAGATCCTTCCCCCCCTTTTCCTTCACCCCGCTAGGAGGTGAAGGGAAGGGAGATGTCAGGGGTTGTGGCATATGCAAATAGGTTATACTAATGAGTTGTGCTAATGAGCTCCTGCACTTCTTTTTCTACGAAATGACCCCTGGTCACAGTGTTTTCAAACTGAAAAAAACCCCCACCAAAAACAAAACACTGTGACGAACCAAGATTCTGAAAGTTCTTAAAAATGTTCCCCAGGAAAGGGTACTGCCTAAGTGTATGGATGTACTTTGTTTTTCCCCTAAACTGTTAAGATGGTGAGTTACCCAGACAAAGCAAACTTCACACAGGGACATGGCTAATATGTGTTAGGTCCTTGGCTTTCCAGGTAGATTAGGGAGTACTAGCCATACTATGAGAAAGTTTATAGAGTTTGGAAAATCCATTGATTAGTTCCCCCCCCTCCCCCATGGCCAGATTTCTGCTTGGAAATGGCTGTCAAGAGGAGCAACTGTTATGCACATACCAAATAGGGGCTGTTTCATGAGGATAAAAAGTGAGCTATCCCTATAAACTTATCAGCCAATCAGAAGTTACGACATAAATTCAACACTTGCTTTTGTATCAGAAGCCTCCTAAAAAAGGACATGAGAGACAAGCATCCAGTTAAGGAGTGCATTTAATTATTAATGACTGATCTGCAATGCAAAACAGGCCTAAGGTGATGGGAATGGCTGTGCACCAGCAGCATTGGGGCAAACCTGCCCCTTTTCCAAACACAGTCAAAGTTCCCTCTGGTCTAATTTATCCTCCTCTGCATGTAAAACAGTCCAGAGCCCTGTTAAGCCTTGTTTCCATCCCTTGACATGCAGCTCCAGCAATGAAGGGCTTGGTTGATGCAGCTCATCCACTAAGATGCTGTGGGATGCTTGTCAACTGTAGAAATCCCACCTGTGAACCTTAGTGATGGCATAACATGTCCAAAGATCAGGACTAACTTTAAGTAAACCCCTCAAACAATGTGGATCAGGCAGGCAGGCAGGCAGGCAGGCAGGCAGGCAGGCAGGCAGGCAGGCAGGAAGGCAGGCAGGCAGGAAGGAAGGAAGGAAGGAAGGAAGGAAGGAAGGAAGGAAGGAAGTCTCCTTTGATAGAGTTGCCAGGCTCATCCTGTCAAACCTATTCCTTGCTTGTCTGAAGGAAACCCTCAAAATTTCCCACTTGGTTCAGCAGTTAGTTCCTTCAGAGGGCGGGCAGGAGAAGCAGCGGGGAGGGCTTCAAATTCCTCCCCAGTCCCTTCCTGGCTTGCCTGCCTTGGCGGGCAGGCCAGGAGGGGGTGGCAGGGGGTGGGTGGGCAGGAGAAATGGTGGGGAGGGCTTTAAATGTCTCCCCACTCCCTCCTGGGCCCTTCCTGGCTTGCTAGCCTTGGTGGGAGGGCCAGGAGGTGGGGGGAAGCCTCAGCCTTCTCAGTGTTAGGTGGGCGGAGCATCCTTCCTGCTCGTTGTTTCGCACCACATTGAGGAAGCAACGCTGGCTGCCACTTCTGTGGTGGGTGGGACTGCAGCAATGCAGCCACTGGATTGGCACACCATGGAAGTGACAGTTCAGGGAGCCATAGGCTGTGGGAGCATGTGGAACATTGAGGCAAGAGGGACATGAAAACTCTTTTATATATATAAGGGCTGGACCAGTTTGCAGCAAAAGTCCACCATGGGGATGGGAAGCAAGCTTAAACAGTTGTTTCTTCCATTGACTGGACCATGTAAAGAAAAGCGGTCCAGCCCCAAACCAACTTATTTCTTGTGCCATTTAGGCCCTATGAAATCATCACAGACTTGTTGAGGTAGAATGCAGACTTGCAGTGATGGCAAGTTACCAACTCAACATGCCAAATGCAGACGGTCGCACTTATAAATGAGCAGAGATATCATGTGAAAACAAAATTCTCCCCGCGATGGCTGTATCACCTAGACCAAGACTTAATCAACTATTATTTCTGAAATGCATTAGCATCCCCATAGCAAAAGTACTACACTCATCTAATTAACTCTAATTACTGCCAATAACGGTTTCCTTGGAAGGAAATTTCACATTCTTTCTGTCACAGATGGATAGATTTTTTTAAGGTCAGAAAGGCCCATTGCCTATTAAGAAATGAACTGAATATCCCACAAATGACCTTTTCTAGCACCACTTCGTCCAGCATTTTGACACTCATTCCTTATGTCATTGGGCTGTTTTGCAGAAAAGCTTAGCTTATATATCTTCAGGAGCAAAATGAAAAATGGCATTACATCAGTGCGGGATAACTTGATGCCAGGCGAACTATTTAGATGCACTCGACATCCTGTTTGTCAGAATTACACTTTGGTCGGCTGCAAGGTCTTTCAGCTACACTGAATTACTTCTATTTTGGCAAAATATGGAGTGGAAAAAAATGTAATGAGCTAAAAAAAAAAAAGTCCCACCTGCTAAAATATAATCAAGCTTGCTCATGACCTAGGGGGAAAACAGGCTTATGAATTCATAGATTAAAGATATAAAATTGGTCGATGCTCCCTTTTTCATGGACAAAGTCTAATTTAGCTGATAAAGAATTCCACCTGAATGGAGTTATGAAAGTTGTTTTTTTCCCCCTCCACATGCATAACTAACTTTTTAACATACAAGGCAATCTTCAGGGGACATCAATTTCATTTCCAATCATGAATTCATTATTGCTTATGCAAATAAAATGTACGTTTCTGAATGTTTCTTATATAATTCAAGAATGCTGAAGGCTTCCAAATAGGAGCGTAACAAGGGTTCTATACTTGGGTGGGGGGAATTAGAAATAACTCCGACAAATTTCATGCTAAAGGTATTCTTCTAACCCTTTTCCATTTAGTGAGTCTTAGGTTATGCAGAACAGCCGGGTTCGAGTCCAGGAGCACTTCAGGGACCAATACAATTTTCAGAGGATAAGCTTTCACAAGTCAAAGCTCCCTGCATCACCCCCAAGAAAGAATGGAGATCTGTCTTTCTGTCCCAATCGGAAGGTGGGAGGGATGTTGTAAAGAATACTTGTAAAAGATGCAAAGATACAATTGGCTTTATTCAAGCAGAGGGGAAATGCTTGAGGGCAGAAAATCAGCATTTGTAGTGAGACAAGAATCCTATGTTCCTGCTCAGCCCTGGGGAGGGGTCATTGTTTTGAACTTGTGGATGGACTCAGGTTCTGTAATCTCACATTGGAGGAAGGAGGAGGAGGAGATTGGATTTATACCCCACCCTTCACTCGGAGTCTCAGAGCGGCTTACAAATTCCTTTCCCTTCCCCTCCCCACAACAGACACCCTGTGAGGTAGGTGGGGCTGTGAGAGCTCTTTCAAGAAATGCCCTTTCAAGGACAGCTCTTGTCAGAACTATGGCTTGCCCAAGGTCATCCAGCAGCTGCAAGCGGAGGAGTGGGGAATCAAACCCAGTTCTCCCAGATAGAGTCTGTGCACTTAACCACTACACTAAACTGGCTCCTGTTGAAGTTTCTTCGTTTGAAGAATGCTACTGTTAGGTCAGCAATGGAATGACCTGAAAGGTTAAAATATTCTCCCACTTGTTTTTGAGTATTGTGGTTTTTAATGTCAGATTTATGTTTGTTTATTCTTTTGTTTGGGGACTGACATGTTTGTCTGATGTAGGGAGTAGAAGCACATTTGAGAGGACATTTGAGAGCATATATAAAGTTGGAAGATGAACCATGGTATGAATACAAGATGGTATGGCTCCAGTTATTGTGTTGTTAGAGTGATCATGGGGACACAGTTAGCATCTTGGTCCCAGAGTCTGTGTCTGTGTTAGCAAGGGTATTGCTGTGGGTCAAAAGTTATTCAGGGTTAGGAACTGTCTGTGGGCAAGAAAAGGTTTGCCTCCCAATGCCTCTGAGAGTGGAGCCTCATTGTCCACCATAGGTTATAGGTTGTTAATGATGTGTTGAACCTGTCCGAGCTGGTGTTTCAAGTTGGGCCTATCTTGTAGTTAGGGTTGCCTGGTCCCTCCTGGCCACCAGTGGGGGATGAGGGGGTAGGGTTGCCTGATCCAGGTTGTGAAATTTCTGGAGATTTGGGGATAGAGCCTGGGGAGGGGATAGACCTTAGTGGGGTACATGCCATAAAATCCACCCTCCAAAGCATCCATTTTCTCCAGGGGAACTGATCTCTGTAGTCTGGAGATGAGCTGTAATCCCCAGGTCCCACCTGGAGGCTGGCACCTTGCTGGTAGCAGGTTATCTCTTGGTGTCATTTTGGCTTTTTTGAATTGATATTGTAATTCCAAGAAGATCCGTTGTAGATCCTGCAGGTGAGAATCTCTGGCTGAGGGATCAGAACAGATGCTGTTGTAGTGCAGTTTGGCTGTAGACAATAGATCATTTGATGTGTTTAGGATGGTGACTGGAGGCATGCAGTTATGTTTGGTGATCGGCAGGTTTACAGTATAAGGTGGTTTTTATGCTTCCATCATATATTTGTACAGTGGTGTCTAAAAAGTATATTTCTTGTGTATGGAGTTTGTATTAGGTATACTGAAAGCCTCTTAGTGAACGTACCTTGTTCAAATTTCCTCATTCATATGTGAGGTGAGATCTCTATTGGATCACCTTGACAGTTGACCCAAATGTAGAATGCCACCCTCTTTGTGAGTCACCTGGTACCTTTTATTAAAATTTGGGGACATATGTATTTTTTTCTGTCCCCCATTAATGGATCTTCACTATTGTAACTGTGGAGTTAGTTGAATCCATAGTTTTTATGTTTACATTTTTTCATCTTGTTGTTGTAGCTAGATTTTGCCATTTTATTATTTCTGTTATTATGTTATATTGATTGCTTCAGATTTTTCTTTATCTGTATATTAGAAACTACCCTGGAAATTACATCTATGAATTTATGCGAAAGACATTTCTAAATGAACAAATAAACATCAATTTGGACCACTGTGTAGTATAGTAAAAAAAAAACAACATAGGGCAACTTGCTAAATGAAAGAAGTAAAATAGGGAAATTACCAGAAGAATGCAGTAGCTTGCAAATGATGCCTTAGAAAGAAAGTTAAGGATGAGCAGATTTCTGTTCTTCTTCTGTTATCAGGTGAACTAGGAGAATTTATGAGGTGTAAAAATAATTCAAAATCAGTTTTCAATTTGGAATTCATGCAGTCTGCCACGGATTTTAATTCATTTCCTTCTCCCACATTACTAACACATGCATATGCATTGCAAAAAAAGCCATCTTGGATGTGATTTTATGTTTGGCTGAATCAAAATATGTTTAGGCATTCCTGTACTTTTGTTAAAATAGTGCACACAAAGAACATCATGGTGAGATTGCTTTATTTACATGTGTTTGTTGACTGTGTTTTAATGGATTTTTAAATGATTTTAATGGTTGCATTTTAATGGTCTTGTTCTTCATTATCTTAGTTAGAAGTCACCTTGAGCAGGTTTCTGGAGAGGCAGCATAAACTTTTTCTAAATAAATGAGTAATATAGAATAGAGGTGTGGTTGCCAGGTCCCACGGCAACTGGCAGGGGATGGAAGGGACTTATCAGGAGTGAGAGGACAGCCCAGGCAATGTGGCAAAGTCATCTCTGGTGTCATCTTCTGGGCATGGAACAGCAGTCACTGCAGGTGTGCAGGGGGAGGTATTTGTTAATTTCTTGTATTGTGCAGGGGGTTGGACTAGATGACCCTGGAGGTACCTTCCAACTATGATTCGCTCTAAGTAGGGAGAAGCAGAGGGGGAGCAGGAGGCCCTCCAAGAAAGGCCATCTGTATTTGGGCTCCCGTGGGTGGGGCATCAAGGTGGTCCACTCTCCAAGAGGACAAAAGGGCTACGTGAAGTGCCCAGGAAGCAGTCACTTGCCTTATGATCAGTGAGATGATTGCTTTGGAAGGCCAACACTTCTCCCTCATGGAGGATGTAGCCTTTCACTGGCTGCAGTGGCAATGGTCAAGGTTAAAATGGTCCTCCCATTGAGGCTCATGAAACTTTCTGGATTCCAGAATGTTCTGGGGTATTTTAGGATCCCAACCACATGCTCAGCTGAGTTTCTAGTGGGAGTATGGAACGTGAAGTTCCTTGAAGCTATCAGCAAAGTTACCCCTCTGTTAACACTCCTGCCCCTGAGCCATAAACTGCCCCCTGGTTTACCACAGATCTGGGTGAACTGAAGAGGGCCAGGAGATGTCTAGAACAATGCTGGTGCACCAAACTCATACTGCATCTGATAGATTATGCTATAGAACCCATTGGAAGGACTATGAAGCAGCAGTGATGGTGGCAAAGAAATATTATTACTCTACTACTACAGCATCAGCTAGTTCACAACCATCCCATTTGTTCACGGTAACTCAGCAACTGCTGACACCAAAATCAGAGCCTTTATTGTCTCAGGAAGAGACAATTAGCAGTGATACATTTCCCAGTATTTTTTGCTGATAAAATATTAAGAATACACTCTGATCTGGGTATCAGTTGTAACACAGGAACACCAGAAGACAGGACCATTCATGAATCATTTTGTTCCAGTTTCTGTGATGGATATGGACAAGATCCTGGGATCAGTGAAGACCACTATGTGTGCTCTGGATCCCTCCCCATCCTGGCTGCTAAAATCATGTAAGTACCACATCAACAAACCTTTATTATTTATTATATATCATCACTAGCTCAGTACACCTTCCATCAGCCACTCAAAGAGGTGGTTATCCATCTGTTACTTTTAAAAAACCATCCCTACAGGAAAAAGAAATATGGCCACTTATTGCCTAGTCTCTGACATGCCCTTTCTGGGTGAAGTGATTGAGAGAACAGTAGCAATCCAACTCCAGGTCTTCTTGAATAAGTCATCTGCTCTAGAGCCTTTTCAATCTGGCTTCAGGCTGAGCTACGGGACAGAAATGGCTTTGCTAGCTTTAGCAGATGACCTCCATCTGAGTGTAGACAAAAGCCATGCCTCTTTGTTGCTCTTATTGCACTTATCTGCAGCCTTTAATACAGTAGACCATGCCATCTTTTTTGAGGTGCCTAGAGGCAGAAGTAGGTATCAAGGGACATGGGTTGCACTGGTTCAAATCATTCCTCACAGATCAGACTCAAGGGTTGCTATTGGAAACCAGTTATCATCCTGTGGAGTTCCACACGGTGCTATTCCTATGCTGTCCAAGCCCATGCTTTTCAAGATCTATCCTTATCTAACTCTCCTGGTGATGCAGTAGAGGTCCTAGATAGCTGCCTGGCAGCTGTAGTATATTGTCTAAGAGCAAACAAATTGAAACTAAACCCTGAAAAGACAGATGTAATGCTGGTCAGAAGGGTGGAGATCTTGAAGAACTTGATGCTTCTCACTTTTGATGGAGTTCAGCTGAACCTTGCTGTCTCAGTTAAGAGCCTTGGAGGTTATCCTGGAACAATGTTATTATTGGAAAACAAGTTAATGCAACTGCAAAAAAGGTTTTCTTCCAAATCAGCCTAGCCTGAAAGATGCCCCCTTACCTTGATACCTCTGATCTGGCCACCTGGATCCATGCCACAGTAACATCAAGACCAGACTACTGTCATTAACTGTACATTGGTCCAGTTGGCGCAGAATAACCATGGCTTGGTTATTACCATCAGCTAGACAGAGCTGTCCACTAGCTGTCCTTCAGTTACTGGGCACACTTTAAGGTATTGGCTATCACATATAGCCAACCCTCAGAGGCTCCAAGGGTATCACATGGCCTTGGAGCCTCCTATCTGAAAGACTGCCTCTCCCCCTATATAAGGTCTTCTGGAGGTGCCAACCTGCAAGCGGACAAAATCAACAGCGGCCCATATATGTGGCTTCTCCATTGTGGCCCCCAACTTATGGAATGATCTGCCTGAGCAAGTCAGGAAGGCTCCCACTCTCCTGGCTTTCCACAAAACTGAATTATGCAAGAGGGCTATTCTGCATGGGCAATATTGTTGCCCTGTACTAAATGATTCACAAAAGTTACTTGGATAAATTATTAGGGACCGTGGTCTATTCCAGTGTGCATAGCTTGCCGAAACTGAACTGCAGGCTGGAAGGTTGGTAGTTCAGCAGTTCGAGACCCGAGTGCCGCATGACGGAGTGAGCTCCCATCTCTGGTTCTAGCTCCTGACAGACCTAGCAGTTTGAAAGCAAGAAATTGCAAGTAGATAAATAGGTACCACTTTCGTAGAAAGGTAACAGCATTCCGTGCACCTCGGTGTCTAGTCATGCTGGCCACATGACCATGGAAACATCTTCTGACAGCGCTGGTCTTTGGCTTGGATATGGAGATGAGCACCGCAACCCTAGAGTCGGATTTGACTGGCTTTCGAGCAAGGGAAACTTTTACCTTTACCTATGTAATTTTTGCATTGTTTATTGTGTCACATTAATATTTATGCTTTGCTTCAGTGCTGTTATTAGACTTCTGACTGGTTCTACAACCCTAATCTTATTGCATTGTTTATTGAATGCCCCATCCTGTTGAGTGCCCCATCCAAGTGAGAAAGATGGACTATAAATGATGTAAATATATTTTTAAAGGATATCATATGCCCCTTTCCCTTTTGTTATCTCTCTCTCCCTCCCCCCCCGTATATATTCTTCCCCAAGTGTCTGGTTATCTGTGTCGCCCAGCAGATTTCCACCCCACAAGAGAGAAGGAAATTTTGGATGGAGGAGAGGATGGTGGGGGCAAGGTGACCTTCACCATGCTCCAGTGATTTCTTGTTGCTACAACCAGTCCTTTTTCATTAATCCTGGAACAGAGTGTATAAATGATACTGGAAGGGATAATTGTGGATGCCATTTATTGTTGAAAAGTAATGGCATGAAATTCAGATGGAAGGAACCTGCATGGATTTATTTTGAAAGCCTAAAATTGCTGGAGAAAGGATGTGCGCTTGACGAAATGTTCCCGTTTTATTTGTTCTTTCTTGTGTCCAAAGAGCAGCTTCGTGCTCCCACTTTGCCCACCATGATGCAAAGCGTTGCCAGCCCTGCTGCCGTCAGATGTTGCACAAGTAGAAGGAGATGAGCAGATTTTAATTTTGTGTCGATTATTTAGATGACTGCATCTGTTGTTTATATCATTTGATCACCAGTCTGCTACAAATCAACAATAATACGGGTTGGATGTTTGCTAGTTCAAATGACAGCAGATGCCTTGATATGAGGATATTGAATAGCATGCATCAACTGTGTGTCCCCCCCAAGTTCTTTCAGTGTGCTTTCATGTTGTATCCACCGTTCACAGCAGTTCTCAATCAGATGAAAAACTGTGTCATTTTGAATAGGAACTGCAATCCTACTTGAATAAATTAGGGCTGACAGTGCTAATCAAATAATCGGTATGATTAGCCTGTTCAGTTATTAGATTCCAAAATATGGATATTTGAAGAAGGGATTTCCTTGCAGCACATTCTTGTACCAAAAAACCCAAAGATATTTTGTACAGTCATTTGAAGAAGCCATGGGGGCTTGCCCCACCCCTCTTTGTAAAATAAAGTGCTGAAAACAGAACAAGAAGGAATGTTTTTATATCCTACTTTTCACTACCTTAAGTAGTCTCAAAGTGGCTTACAATCACCTTTCACTTCCTTTCCTCACAACAAGCCTCTTATGAGGTAAGTGGGGCTGAGAGAGTTCTGAGAGAATTGTGACAGGCCCAAGGTCACTCAGCAGGCTTTGTGTGGAGTGGAGAATCAAACCTGGTCTTCCTCTCTTAACCACTACACCACACAGAACATATTGCTCCCATATTGCAAACTGAAGAGACAGAACCCCCCATCTGGATTTTTAAAGCCAGATTTAGTGATTGTCAATCTGCATAACACGTCTCCCTAATGTTGTGTAGGTCACTATTGACAAGCCATCTCAGCTGGCCATCAGCATTTGGACAACCCACCATGGTTCTAAACTCATTGGGTGCTGCCACCAGCTTTGCCTATCCTAGCATGAACAGAGAACTGGGCTGAGAAGGGTGCCAAGTCATGTTTCCTTCTGTTATATGCCACAGGGCAACTTCTCAGTACCAAGTGAGTGCCCTCCCTTACCCCCTTCCCCAGTGGCATAGCCAAGAAGCTTGAGAAAACCTGTCTTCATCCTTAGATGCTCTCCAGTTATCCCAGCCTCTCATGGAGATTTCTAGCCTCAGTCTTTAGCTCCATCACTAACAGCTTGCTCATTGTTGGTTGTATCCCTGAGACTCAGAAACAGGGCCATGGCTCAGTGATAGAGCATTTGCCTTGTATGCAGAAAATACCACATTTAATCCCTGGCATCTCTAGTTAAAAGAATCAAGTCACAGGTGATGTGAAAGACCTGCTCCATCTGAGACACTGGAGAGCCTCTGCCAGTCAAAGTAGGCAATACTAACCTTGCTGGACCCATTGTCTAAGTCTGTAGAGGGCAGCTTCATATATTCATGTGACCTTTGTGCCTTGCTACCTGACCTGCCAGGTACAGAATGGGGCAGAATGTCACTGACTGCAAAGATACAAAAGCAGCATGTGTATTGAGGAAATGCCTATGTTTAAAATGGAATATACCCTGCCTCTCATCTTGGTGCATTTATTTATTTATTTTATCAACCGCCTTCCCCAGTGGGACCAGGCTCAGGGTGGTGTACAACATAATCATATAAACATCAAGGAAAACAGTTAAAACTAAATAAAACAGTAAAAACATGATAGACTAGTTAACTGAAGAGTGCACTAAAATCCCAAGAGCACCACTGTCTCATGGGGAAAGGGGAGGGGGGATGGGAGGGCCAAGGGAGGGCTATTGCTGCCCTCAACTGAACGCCTGGCAGAACATCTTTTCTTTGCATGTCCCGCAAAACTGTAGTATGTCCCACAGGGTGCAGATGTTGCTTGGTAGAGAGTTCCACGAGTTGGAGCCAGGGCTTTATCTGGTCAAGGACAGCTGGATGTCTCTCAGGCTGGGGACCACCAATAAATTCTGATCTCCTCAGTGTAACGCTCTTCTGGGGGTATGCCAGGAGAGGCAGTCCCAAAGGTACATAGGTCCCTGACCATTAAGGGCCTTAAAGGTCAACACCATAACCTTGAATCTGATCTGGTACTTCACCGGAAGCCAATGTAGCTCTCGTAGCACAGGATGGATATGTGCTGTGCATGGCATCCCCATAAGGACCCGTGATGCTGCATTTTGTACCAGTTGGAGTTTCTGGTCAGCTTCAAGGGTAGGCCCACATAGAGTGAATTACAGTAATCCAGTCCGGAGGTGACCATTGCATGGATTACAGTGGCTAGGTCGAGGCAAGACAGGTAAGGGGCCAGTTGCCTAGCCTGGCACAGGTGAAAAAATGCCAGTCAGGCCACATGTGTGATCTGGGCCTCCATTGTTAAGGAGGCATCCAGGATCACACCCAGACTCCTGACGGTGAGTACCAGTCTCACGGGCACACCATCAAGGGCTGGGAGTTGGTAACCTAAACCAGAATCTCCCCAGCCCAGCCAGAGAAGCTCCATCTTAGATGGATTTGTTCCATACCAGTCTGGAGCCTGCCTGAGCAGTAGCTGATAGCAAATGACCTAGTGTGATGATAAATGCTTTCCTCTGCATCAATGCAAAAGCAGCACATAAACACAACTGACTGGGGAGAATGTGGGCATCGCAAGCTGGGGAAATGTGTTTCTGGAGCATGCTGTTTGTGAGTTTCAGCATCACTGGTGGCAACTGTGTTCATTATTATTTACAGGTCTCTGATTTTCAGCATGTGTTCTTGTTCCTCTGGTCTTGCCTGCAGCTCTGTTTAATGACTGCTGGAGACCATTGTAAAGCTCTTTTCTGCTTCGTTTTTTTGTTAATTAAAAATGCTGTGAGGATAAGACTTGTTTCAGGAGCCCTTTCCAACTGTCTTTTATGTTGAGTTTCAGCTGTCCAGGCCTCCTGTTTCTTCCGCTTTCTACTTTTTAATCCCAACACTGCCCCAATAGTTATTATAGGACATAACAACACCAGCGATGCAATCTGGGATTTATCCATTTGCTTATCCTCCAATGTGATGTTTGCCATCATATGAAAACAACTGTCTCCTGCTCTTTTCACAGGACAAACAGCAGTCCCCGAACAAAAGAATAAATGGCATTCAAATAGGATCACCAGCACCTTGGAGGGGCCTGGTGTGCCCCCAGAATTACAACTGATCAGATTACAGAGATCTATTCCCCTGGAAGAACCATATAGTACATGAGAAACTAAAGTGGCTAAACACCATGGATCCTCTAGGGCTTCCATTGCTATTATGGCATAGGAGAAACTGATTGGTAGCTGCCAGTAAAGACACTAGAAGCTAGAGTCCATTTGGGGACTTAATGGTGAGTAGGTGGAAATGCTGTTGGCTGGAGGCCTCCTTCAGATTCTACTTTTCTTCTTGAAGACAAGATGAAGAGAGTTTTAAGCTGAAAATAGTAGTTTTTTTAAAAAAACATGCAAAATGAGGTAGGAGATTTAATTTAACAATTTGAATTTGGGTGAGAGGAGGTGACTTTACAGAAGGGCAGGAGTTGGAGGAGCTGACTTCTGACCTTGATGGTACTGCACATCCCCACTGACCTCTTTTTCTTCCCCAAACTCTGTCCCTCCCTAGATGCTACCCCCAAATCTCCAGGAATTTCCCAAGTTGGAGTTGGCAACCCTATTTAAAATGGCAATATTTAAAAATGGTAAAGGGCTATGGTGGGTCAAGTGGTTAAGATGCTGAGATGCAGACTGGAAGGTCGGTAGTTCAGGAGTTTGAGACCCAAATGCTGCATGACGGAGTGAGCTTCCGTCTCTGGTCCCAGCTCCTGCCAACCTAGCAGTTAGAAAGCAAGAAATTGCAAGTAGATAAATAGGTACCACTTCAGTGGGAAGGTAACAGCATTCTGTGTGCCTTGGCATCTAGTCATGCCAGCCACATGACCACGGAAATGTCTTTGGACAGCACTGGCTCTTCGGCTTGGAAACAGAGATGAGCACTGCATCCCTAGAGTTGGATTCGACTGGCTTTTGAGCAAGGAAAACCTTTACCTTTACCCTAATATTAAGAAACCAGCGTTATGGTTTACTTACAAGGAAAGGATTTACATCAAGGAAGGGTTGTAGGGATGGGGAAGTGTTAAATGAATCACAAATCAGCCCTAAGGTTGCTAGTGCTAACTAGTGAGTCACAAAGTAGTGCTAATAACTCTTAATTTTCAGCCCAACCCTACCTATGTGGTAAGGAAGAGTCCAGCTTTGAGTTTGTTCAGCAGCAGGTCATAGATGGAGGCTAGAGCTCTGCTGAAAAAAATATGGTTGCCAGTTCCAGGTTGGTAAATACCTGGAGATTCTGGGGGTGGAGCCTGAAGAGGGCAGGGTTTGGGAAGGGGAGGGAATTCAGTGGGTACAATACCATAAAGTCCACCTTCTAAAGTTTGCCAGTTTATCCAGGTGAATTGATCTCTGTCACCTGGGGATCTGTTGTAATAGTGGGAGATCTCCAGCTACCACTTGGAGATTGGCAACCCTATGAAAAAAAAAATCCCATGACTATACCCATTTTTATCCAATCTTCTCACAGCTGATCTCGGGATTTTTCATAAGTCTCTCCTGTTAGTTCTCACCTCCAAATTAACCTCACAATATGAAGGCATATTTTAAAACATAGATGAATTCTTCCTACAATGTGCTGGCACTACCATTCCTAAGTAGAGTTACACCCTTCTCTGTTCATTGAAGACAATGGGCCTAGAAAAGGTGTAACTCAGTTTAGGATTGACTATGGATATCCCACCTCTTGCCATACAACTTGAAGAAACAAAGGATCATAAAACTAGACCTCTAGGAGACTCCTTTAATCTCAGAAAACTGTCCCCAGTGTGGCAAAATACCTGCATACTAGAATTCCTTCATATAATCTATGAGTTCCATCCTAAAGACTGAAAGGTTCATTATTTAAAAAAGATAGCATTGGCCTTTGGACTACCTTATCAATATAACAGGCTTTTATGCTCCATTTCCCCTGACTATCTTCTAACAATGCTCTCAGATTTTTTTCCCAACAATAAAGCAAGCACAATTAAGACAGCAGAAAACAAATCTGTTAAATTGTATTTCATACAAACACTTCAGGAGGCTTTATTCTTTTTTTCTCTCTTTTTACCCTTTCAAGGTGGCACTAAGTGATGATTGTCTCTGGAAGATTTCCAACTGAAATGAAAGTAAATTTCAGGACAAAAAACCTCCCTTAAGCAAAATAAATCTACTTAAGATTCAACACAATGTCTTTGATTTGGTAACCACAAAAGGTCTACCAAGCCCATTTATGAATGCCTTGGCATTAGCAGAAAACAAATTTAGGATTTTTAAAAAGAAGTGTCTAGGAAGGCACTTAGAATCAAGAACAGAACAAACCAACAGTGAGTAATCCCAACTAAAAGACATTCCAATTGTTGCAAATTGAAAACACGACCAAGAAGCCCAGCAGAAAAAAACTTCATATTTGGGCCTGTGATGACATTGCAAGTACAAATCCTAAAAATAACTATTTTATTTCCCAAATACATAAAGAATAAGACCTATTACAGTGTATGGGCCTTTAACAGAGGACAGCCTTCCACTGGGAGGTCTATCATTCCTGTGAATTGATTTTCTCAGTCTTCCCCAGACCAAGGATGCTATGGTTCCCATCAGTCTCAGTGACTCTGTAACCTGCAGGCATGTGTCCAATACAGGCTACTGACCGGCTACTGATGGGCTGATGATTGCCATCTATAATGTTCAAAAGTCTGGTTTTTTTTAGAGTTCCAAAATATCAGAAGCTGAAGCAGCTCTAGGACAAGTTTTACTTATGGCTGAAGATAGGCTAGGTCTAGTCTAGCTGCTATGAAGGACTCCGGGAAGACATTATTTTTTAATTTTTTTATGCTGTTTATTCTGAATAAATTTATATTCTCTTTACCTAAGAAGTGGTGGTAGAAAGTGCTGTCAGGTCACAGACTGGTGACCAAGAAGGGTTTTCAAGGTAAGAGATGGACACAGGTGGGTTGCCTTTGCCTGCCAGTTTGGCGTAGTGGTTAAGTGTGTGGACTCTAATCTGGGAGAACCGGGTTTGATTCCCCACTCCTCCACTTGCAGCTGCTGGATGACCTTGGGCAAGCCATAGTCCTGTCAGAGCTGTCCTTGAAAGAGCAATTCCGGAAAGAGGTCTCTCAGCCCCACCTACATCACAGGGTGCCTGTTGTGGGGAGGGGAAGAGAAAGCAGTTTGTAAGCCACTCTGAGGGTGCGTTCAGACGTGCCATTTGAACCGCTTTCGGCACGCCTCAGGAACGGCTTTTATATGTGCGTTCACATGCCCAACATCTGCACACCGCCCCCAGCCGTGGCTTTCTGGAGCAAACCCCCTTTAAACCAGAGTATTTTGATACCACTTACCAAGTGGTGTTTTCCTGATTCTCCGGTTTGAGGCGCGCTTTCCTGACGTCTGATCGCTTATCGAGCCACTTCCGGGTGCTTCAACCCCCCTCCCCTCTGGGAAGCTGCCTCAGGCTTCTAGTTTTAGTCCACCATTTTTTTTAATGCTTTAGTGGTGTGCTCTTGAGCGGAGCTCCGCGCCTAAGTTAATGAAAGAAAAGCTTAAATGGTGCCTAGTTTAAGCATTTAGACAAGTTCAGGATCTCGGGGAGGCCAGTTTCAGGGTGAAAATTTAAAGAGGTCTTTATTTAAAGTTTAAAGGGACATGTTGAAATTGCTGTTCTGCGCACACACCAAACTTTTAGTTCTAGAGAGGGCTGCCTGTGCGCATGCTCAAACCTAGGCGGAAAAAAAACTCCACCTGCATGAGGACGGTGGGGAGCCCGGAATGAGGAGGTCAGTGTGATCACGATTCTCCAGGTTAAAAAAACCCCACGCATCGGACCGGAGCAATTTTTTTTTTTTTTTTTTAAACTTTTGAAGTGTTTATTAAGATCAAGTATAACATATCAAAACATACAATAACTGCAAAATATTATGTAGAAGTCTTGCAAATCCAAAATTACAATCCCATCAATCAGTCACCAACAAAACAGTAACATACACCTACAAATAAACATAATAAGATGATATCAATTCCGTTCACCTATACCAAAGTGCTGTTTAAACCATATATTCCAATGAATTGAGTCAAGTTTATTGCTCTGATATACAAGAAGAGTCTCGGCAGTAAGATGAAGGTCAAGGTGAAATTAGAAATGGAGCCATGTGTAATAGCTCGTCCTAGATGGAAGCACATTATGCTCTGCCATAAAGTCAAGTACTGGATACCAGGTAAGTACAAATTTATCATAAGTTCTGCTGGAACTGTTTTGTAATCGATCCACAATGTTAGAGATTTTATTCATCACAAACTGATCCCAAATCTTGTCATACCAGGATGTCAGAGTAGGAGGTGTTGGAGATTTCCAGTTTGCCGCAATTGTGAGTCTGGCTGCTGCAAGAAGAATGGAGGTAAGGGTCTTTTTGGAGTCATTCCCAAATGATGAATCCCATAGATTGAGCAAGGAGAGTTCGGGAGTTACAGGGAGTGTTTGTTGAGTAATGCTGTTGATTTGGGAGAATACGTCCTTCCAGAATTGCTGAATGACTGGGCATTCCCACCAGCAGTGTAGATACGTTCCAAGATATCCACAATTTTTCCAACACAGAGGATCATACTGAGGATTCATTCGATTCAGCTTTTTTGGTGTAAAATACCATCTGTGTATGATCTTAAAGGAGTTCATCCGGATGTTATAAACATGTGAGGAAAACGCTGGAGAGTTCCATATGTCGAGCCAGTGTGAGTGTTGCAAGTCTGTCTTGAGCTCTGCTTTCCAAATTTTTTGACAAGGAATAGATTGGGAACCTTCAGCAGATAACAAAATCTTGTAAACCTTTGAGACCAAGCCCTTCAAGGAGGAGTCGTAACTAGATAAGAGAGTCTCAAATTCCGTTTTTGGTCTGGTGAATATGTCAGATTGAGCTAGACAGTCAATCAAATTCTTCAGCTGTAAATACCGGAACCAGGGAATAGGTGCGCCGAGAGCTTCCTCCAATCCAAATTTATCTTGTATTTTCCCTTGTTTTACTAGATCTGAGAGACGAGTCAGACCCGCTACTTTCCAGTCCCGAAAGGCTCCTGATTCCATTCCAGGTGGGAACCACGGTTGATTGATAAAAGATGAAAATTTAGACATCCTTGGTATTAGCTGTGCTCGTTTACGATCCCAGATTTTTAGAGTTGTATGTAAAAAACAATTATTTTGTGCTGAGATCGGGCGTTCGGTCGATGTCATCCAAAAAGATCCTGCAATCGTACCGAAGAAATATATGATTGTTCAATTTGCATCCAGCCTGTTAAAGATTCATTATTCATCATTCGTATTACTGTGGCAATTGTATTCGCCTGATAGTAAGCACTCAAGAGTGGTAAATCTAAACCTCCCAAGGATGAGGGTCTGCTGAGTACTCGGCGATTTATTCTAGCCTTCTTATAGGCCCAGAAAAAGTCAGTGAGGGCTCTCTGCCATTTAGATAAAGCTGTCTCCGGTATCCAGATTGGAAGAGCTCTGAAAAGAAAGAGAAATTGTGGAAATATGAAGTTTTTTATTAAATGCAGACGATCTGGTAGTGTTAGTGTTAAGTTGTTCCAATCTTTCAATCGAAGTTGGGTATCCCGGTACAGACGATCAAAATTACAGGACATTAAGTTATTCAAGTCCAAAGGAATTTGGACTCCCAGATGTCTCCAGGAGTGATTTGTCCAACAGAAAGGGAAAGTCGATTTAATGATTTGACGAACGTTTGCACTTAATGATATTGGATATATCTCTGATTTCAATGAATTAAGTTTGAGGCCAGAAATCCTCCCAAAGTTTGATAAGGATTCTAAAATTGCCGGCATAGAGTTCACAGGATCTAAGACATAGAGTGTTAAGTCGTCTGCATATAAGCTTACTTTATGTTCCTGTTTGCCAATGGTAATTCCAGCAAAGCTCTTATTTCTTCTAAGGGCTTCAGCTAGCGGTTCCATGGCAAGCGCAAAGAGTAGGGGCGAGAGCGGGCAGCCTTGCCTGGTGCCTCTGGAGGGAAAAAGTATTCTGAGTTGCACCCATTGACTCTGACTTTGGATCTAGGTTGTGCGTATATTGATTGTAGTGCCCTCAGAAAGTTATTTCCAAATCCCATCTTATCCAGTAAACTTAATAGATATTGAGTTTCTAGGGAATCAAACGCCTTCTCAAAATCGAGGGCTAGCACTAAAGATTCATGAGAGGATTTTTTGCCATGAGCTATAATGTTGAGAGTGCGACGGATGTTGTCTGTCAGTTGTCTTCCTGGTATAAAGCCTGTTTGGTCAGCTGCCACATATTTTGGGATTATATCCTTGAGCCTATTAGCCAGTAGTGTCGTAAATATTTTGACATCATTATTTAGAAGAGCGATTGGCCGGTATGCCTTTGGATCTGTAGCATTTTTGGGGTCCTTTGGAATGACAACAATATTGGACTCCGTCCAAGAGGGAGGTAATTCCCCCGTTAAAAGAACATTATTGCAGACCTTCAACAGATGATCTAGTAATGATGATTGAAAAGTCCTGTAAAATTCCGCGGGGAGGCCATCTGTCCCCGGGGCTTTATTGAGTTTCAGAGATTTGATGGTCTTCTGTAGTTCCTCTATTGTGAAAGGTTTGTCCATATATAATGAGTGATCCAAAGAGAGTTGTTGGTAGCAGACTTCATTTTCAAGATATTTCTGAATGTCCTCTAATGAGGGGTTCTCAGAGCTGTACAGCTTTTTGTAATAAGTAGCAAAGGTATGGGCAATCTCTGAAGGAAGATATTGTGTATTGCCATCTGGACTTCGAAGCGCCTTTACCTGAGATGAGTTCTTCTTGTCCTTAACCCTCCAAGCCAGGACTTTGATGTTTTTAGCTGATTTTTGCCAGAAGCGCTGTTTCAAGAACAGAAGGTTCTTCTGAATCTGAGAGACTTCAATAGATTCTAAGATCTTTCTTTCCGCCAGAATTTGAGCGTAGATTTGCTTATCCCCAGTCCGTTTATGCTCCTTTTCTAACGTCACAAGACGGGTTAATGCTTCAACTCTGATGCGATTTTTCTCTTTTTTCAGCTGTGCCGAAATTGAAATGATTGAACCTCGCAGGACAGCTTTCATAGCGTCCCAAACGATTGGGAGAGGAGCAGCGTCCAAACTATTCTCCTTGAAATAATGTTTAATGTCCAAATCTAACTTTTCTCTGACAGATTGTTGTAATAAAATATTTTTATCAAGAGACCACTGCTTATCTTTTGCAAGTGATGGTATAAGATCAAGTCGACAATCTAACCATGCATGGTCTGTCAGGTGTCTCTGGCCAATATTTGCTGAAGAAATCCTTGGAAGAACTGAAGTGGATGTCAATAGATAATCAATCCTGGTGAACGTGTCGTGCCTGGCAGAGTAGTACGTGTAGTCATATTCTTTTGGATGAAGTGTTCTCCATACATCCTGTAGCTGGTATTTAGTGAACAATTTAGCTAGTTTAGTTTCTGATGACTTTACTCCAGACCTTCTCAGTTTAGGATGGGATCTGTCTAGGATTCCATCTGCAATAAAGTTGAAGTCCCCTCCTATTATAACGTCACCACTCTGAAAAGATTGCAAATTCAAAAAAACTCCATCCAGGAAGCTAATTTGATTACAGTTAGGAGCATAGACAGATCCTAATGTTAAGCGTTTTCCTTCAATTGTGCCCTTGATGAAAAGAAACCGACCTAAAGGATCAGACAGAGATGCTTCTAACACAAAATTTACCTCTCTAGCCAGTAATATCGCCACCCCTCTAGCTTTGGAAGAGCCTGTAGCTTGATATTGTTGTGGAAACGCAGGTGATTTCAGAACAGGCCCTTTAGAAGATCTGATGTGTGATTCTTGCAAAAACAGAATGTGAGGACGCTGTTGCTTCAAATATTGTAACACCCTTTTTCTCTTGATCATACTGCCGAGACCCCTAATGTTAACAGAGCAAATTTTGTAAGAACCAGCCATGTTTGTATGACTCCAAACTTGAGCCCAAAATCAAAGGTTGTAAGGTTATTGATTTTTTTGTTTGTTGTGCTGTTGTGTGTTTGTATATTTTTAGGTAACTTTTGTATTGTTCTGTAACGTGACCAACTACGTCTGCAGTACACTAACAAGGGGTGTAGATGGCAGCCAAATCAAGTTATGTAGAGTAAGCTGTTTAACACACTACTATAAACACTACTATAAACACAGTATCTCAGATAGTGTGGTGGAGTCTAAATGGACTCTCCAATGGTTATTTAACAACTATAAAGTGCCAGAAAAAGTTCAGAACTATAACAGTATATATAAAACAAAAATTCAGCCAATTTAACTATTACCTTGACTTCCTTTTCTTATGAATGAATTAATTTTATATATGTGATAATCAAGTTAATTAGACAAAAATCAATATCCAATTGATTAAGCAGCTTTTAAAAATTAATTAAGTTTTATGAGATTGATAATCAAGCAATGAAATTAATTATATAGTTATAAATCAGAATCCGCTTAGTTAATCAACTTTTAAAAATAATTAAATGATACCTCCTGTATATTGAATTAATTAAGCTATCACACAATCAAGTAGACTCTAGGAGTAAATAATCAGATAAAAGATCCCTTGTTGCAATATATCTTGTGTGCTGGATAACCCTCTACAGATTAATATAGGAATATCAACTTACTTATCAAATGAACAGTTTCCCTTTAGTTCCTTTTTACTTCCCACTCCTGGAATAACAACTAGCTTTCTGTAAGAAACAATTCCTATATAATAGAAGTTGTTAACTTGGATGACCCTGAGGGCAATTAACCTGTGAAAACTTACTGTACAACAATATATTATGATATAAAACACAATAACAGAGATAGAAACTATTAAAAATAACAATTAAGAATTTCAAGCCGTTTAGGAAAAAATATAGCCTCACCCAAACAAATAGGGTGAGAGCCCTGAAACGGCTGTAAACTAGTGAGCGAAAACAATCTCAATGAGCTCACCCCCCCTCCCCTCGTAAACATTACTATTACCTAAAAGATCTGCTCAGCTTTGCATTTTATTTTACAGTGAATAATGGGCATCTTAATTCAATCTCTATATGCTTAGTGTGGGGACCGAGATCTGTCAGTTTGCATTGGAGAGGCAGTTTCATGGGAATGTATTTTATTTGCTTGCCCTGGAGACGCAGGAAAGACCGATCTTCTTTTGCATGAGCGGCGGCTGTTATCTGAGCCCTCTGTTAGCCGGAGTGCAACCAGTAAATCATGGCCAGATTCCTCATCGTCAGCTAGGCGTTGAATGCCATGATGTATAACCTGAAGCTTTCCTGAAGGGAGCCACCTATAACGGATGTTTTCTTGTTGAAGTTTCATGGTGGTCTCTTTAAGTGCCTTTCTGATATTCAGAGCTTCAGAGGGGATGTCGGGGAAAGCCAGAATTTTAATGTCCTTGAATTGTAAATGACCCGTTTTTCGCGCTTCTCTCAGAATCTGCCTTTTAACCCTCCAGTCGGAAAATGAAACTAAAATGTCTCTAGAGCCTGCACGTCGGGGATTGTTGGGGGGGCCGAGACGAAAGGTTTTTAAAATGGCCGGCGCCAGTCCCTCTTCCAACTGTAGTATGGAGGAAAGCCATCCTGTCATAAAATTAATAAGATCTGAAGCCTCTTCCACCCCCTCCGGGAACCCACGAAATTTGAGGTTAAGCTGTCTTGCCTGGGATTCCATAATTAATAATCGCTCTCTGGTGTTTACTTCTCGTTGTTTTAACTCTTGAACATCATCCTTGAGGATCGTGCTCATATTAATTGCTGTTTCAGCCATGGCTGAGGTTTTGGAGAGGGAAGCCTGTATTTCTGCCAACTGCTCTCTTACTGGTTGCATGGTGAGTTGTGAGTGTTCCATCAGACGTCTTTCCATATTTTCCATCATACTTTCCATCTTTTTAGATAAGTCTGTAATTGTTTTTGCGTCTCCCGCCATTTCTGTTGTCCCAGCCTCTGGAGCTCTGCCGTCTATACGCTCACTCCTTGGTTTAAAAAAATCTTGTGCTGTTTTAAATTTATGTGTAGGCGTACTTGAGTTTAGTCGATCTTTTTTGCCCATTACCCAAGACCAGAAAAAGATTTTTAAAGCTGAAGTGATATAAAACCGAGGAAAGGGAGGTGGAGCAGAGAGATTAGGCGACCTCCATCTTTCCCGGCGTCGCCCCGCCCCGGACCGGAGCAATTTAAACCACTCCAGCACGCTGTCTGAATGCACCCTGAGACTCCTTCAGGTAGTGAAGGGTGGTGTATAAACCCAATCTCTTCTTCTTCTTTGCAGCAAGTCTGGATTTCCTTGGTGGTCTCTCATCCAAGTACTAACCAGGGCCAACTCTACTTAGCTTCCAAGATTTGATTAGATGAGGCTAGACTGGGCCATCAAGGTCAAGGCTACCTAAAAAGATCCACCCTTAGACTTATACCAGTGGTTTATTTTTAATTAAAAGTTAGCAATATCTCTATCTCTCAGTTGATAGTGTAAGATACTGTCACTCAGGAATAGAATGAAGACCCTCATCATATTCTTGAGTGACACTATCTTAATTGGATGTAAATCATCAGTATGAGTATAGGAGCGATCAAACTGAAACATAACTGGGACTGCAATCCAAGATAAGTTTGATGTTATTTGCAAGAATTCAAGCATCACTAGCTAGTTTAATATTCCTATATTTAATTAAGACTTTATGTCATTAAGGAATTGGGGTTTGGGAATATGTCCTCTCGGGTGCCATTTTCAAGTTTGCCAGTGATTTGGTGTATCATTGCACTCCAGATATCCAAAGCTCCCAAAGCTCTAGGGAGCTGGCAAGACCAGTCTGGACCCGATTGAAAGCTTCAACTCTAAAAGACATAATGCTGAATTTGAAAATGTGTGCAGCCACAGAAGAGTTCCATTATATATGAGCATTTGAGGCAATCTGAATCCCATTTCACAAAACAAAAAGAGGTTGTCCCTAGTGCATTTGTATTTAAATGAGATCCAAACAACTGTGGACTTGGCAGTTTGCTATCCCAGAAAGTTCCAGTTCAAGGTTTTGGGTAAAGAGTTTGCTTATTGGAGCTGAATGAATAACAGAAGAAAACAGGTTGAGAATTATATGCAGGAATAAGTGATTCAAATGCTATTTGCTTCTATCTTTGGGGGCCTAGTATTTATTCTGAGGGAAAATGAGAATGCCTTGGTAATAATAGCAATAAGTGATGCTTCTTAAATTCTATATAATCAGTTCATCTTCCCAGGCTCTCCTTTGCATTGCAGTCTAGATATCTCATTTTATCTTACCAGTCCTCCCAGTAGCTCAGGGCAGTATATTTTAGATATGTGCCTCTTGATAAATAAATAAAAATCAATTTTTCTGCTCTGGATATCAGGGAGCTTAAAAATATCAGTATTCCCAGTTTCCTGAATTCCAGGTACCAGTTGGGTATTTTGATCCAGATTTGAGGCTCCATTATTCACTATTTGGCTCCATTATTCACTATGGGGAACATTTCTGGAGGGCTGGAGGGTCTGTTTTAAAGCTGTGGTCACCAGAGGCTTTGCTATGAGCACGAGGAGCTCCTGGTGCCTGTCCTTTAAATAGCCCCCAAATAGCCCTCTTGGTCCAATTCTATGGGCTCCTGAATGAGGTAGCTTTACAAAATTAATGGCCTCCGGGGCCATTGGTAGGCAGCTATAATAGTTTTACCAGCATTCCAGGCTTGTTTTCTGTCAGTAAAAGGCAAGGGGAGTGAGCAGGGCACTTTCCAGGGCTGTTCTGGCCTTTGAGGCAGTACAGGCCTGGCAGCATTAGGGTTGCCAGGTCCCCTCACTACTCTGGCGGGAGGATTTGGGGGGCATTCCAGGGGTGGGCAGAGACATTGTACAGGGGATACTCTGGTTTGGGGGCAAGCTCTATGGTAAAATTCAGCTTATACCATAGAGCTCGCCCAAAAACCAAAGCATCCCCCATACAACATCCACAATGTGATGATATCACTTCTGGATGACATCATTGTGTCAGGGACATTGTGTGGTGATGTCCCTGTTTAGGGGCAGGGTTTCCCCACTGGCCAGCTGCTCCACAGTGAGGAGAAGCCCCTGAAACCAGGGGATCCCTCCTGAGACTTGGGGGTTGGCAACCCTAGGCAGTGTCCCCTGGGCAACTTGCTACCACCTAACATGTGTGACTTGCCTAGGCCTGGCTGCTTGCTGCTGTTAAACATGAGCCACCCTATAAAAGCCATTGCAGTATAGCAGTTAGAGATTCCTCTAGGGTCTGGAAGGCCCAGGTTAAGATCTCCAGTCTCCCATGGAAGCAGTCTCATACTTTCAAACTAACTTACCTCACAGGGTTGCCATGAGAATTAAAAAGGTATGATGAGAATGATGGAGAAAGGTTGGGTATAAATGAAGTAAATAAAAAATGAATATAGCTGAAGATGGGAGGCAGATATAAAAGGTAGGTTTCTGACTACCTGAGAAGGAGAGAATGATGCAGGAAAAGGGGTGAGGATTGGAGTTGCCAGGAGGAGGGAAAGAGGAAATAGTGCAGAAAGAGGGATACAGGGGAAAGTGAGCCCCCCCCCCTTTGAGGGTTCCCTACCATGCAAGTGGTATCCAGCACCACACAACTGGGCCACATTTTTCCCAGGCAGAGGCTGTGGGGGGAAGAGCTGAAAATGGGAGGTAGATAAAGATAGGTTGGCTGTTGGGTGGAAAGGAAAGAAGGAACCAGGAAAAGGGGAGAGGCTATCAGGCCTTTCAAGAAAGGAAAAGAGAAAATAGTGCAGGAGAGGAAAATGAGATACCCCTCACAAGTCCTTGCAGGTCCCCTGTTTGTTTTATATAACTTTAAATATTAGCTATTTATGTTTGGACAAATGTGTATCATTAACAATAAGATTGTTACAGGACACACACACACAAAGGAAAACAAAAATGTTTTTTTTATCATGTTCATTCCACTTCATTGTAATATAGCATTGAAAAGAGAATTCAATACAGAATCATAACCAAGGAGAACTTCAGAACATTCCTGCATGTACCCAACATCCATGGTTTGTAGAGGACAGTCTGGACAATCTCTGCATAATGGATATCTGATGAATCAGGCTAATGGAACTTGCATTGTATAAAAACCAGAGGGTGAAATTTCAGAGTAACAGGACAGTTGATTTCTGCCCTCAAAACCACTCCAATTAAGCAAGATGTGTGTAGAGGATGAATGCAGCATGCAACTGAATTGGAGTTATTGACAAACTGGACACTGAGGTTCTGTTCAGACGTAAGTCTCACCAAAAGAAGAGACTGTGAGCTATGACTAACACTTCTGCATTCCGCACCCACCTCAGTATGAAATAGTATCATACATGAGTGACAGATCTTAATGGAAAAGTTGCTGGTGATGAAAGGGTTATGCATTCCTTCTCTTCCTTTCCATTCAAAATGGCAGCCTCCAAAGACTGATTTTCATTTTTTAAATTTTTTTAAATTATTTTTGGTGGGTATTTGTGTGTGTTCTTGCATACCTGAAAGTCATGGTGACTTCTGGTGACCCCTACTGGGGGCTTGGACATTTTTCAGAGAAGTAGCTTGATAGTTTGCCTCTGCATCCCAAACCTTGGTATGCTTTGTAAGTCTCCCTTCCAATTATTTGCCAAGATTGGCCTTGCTTAGCTTCCGAGATTTGACATGGTTGGGCTTGTCTGAGCTATCCAGGTCAGGGCTTTAAAAAAAAGTCTTGTAGGCATTTTTTTGTGTGTAATGTCTAAAATTGGAATTAAGCAAAGACAACTTCCTAAAGGCCAGTCAACCACAATGTCCTTAGCATTTTGTGTAACATGTAGCTCTAACATTGCATCCAATCCACTGTTATAGCCTCTGTTAATTACATACCATTGATTATATAACTACTTAGCAGTTCCTCTTCCTTTAATGAGCACAGCTGTTTCCTGTCCAGCTTTAACTCAGAAAATTTTCTCATCTCTAATTTAAAAGTAATACACTTGAAGGAAACTCCAGAGGGCTCTTTGGGCGCTTGCTGTTTAATGGGTTTTAACACATGTGGTGCCAGTAGACCTTTGCTTAATCTTGAACAGTACTTAAGGCGATTTCACCCCCCATTAGGTAGATCTTTATGACTAATGAACTTTTAATAGAGGGTTTTTTTTTAAAAAAAATCCCAATCATGCACCCACCTTGTGTAATGAAAACAGTTTGAATGAGATGTGTTGTTTCCCAAACAATTCACATATGGTATTAACCCCAATTATGGTTCACTACATTACAATTGCTTTGGTGGGGCCAGGATGCCTTCTTTGATGTTAGCTAATGGACTGATTACCCCTCAGGTAATTATAATGCAAAAAACAAAAACAACAACTAAATACCTCTCTTCACCAAGAAAGGGAAGGCCACATAAGGATGAACAAATGTTCCCTATTTTCTTTCTTTTTGTTTTGTTTTATTGGCAGATGTTCTACATTTTCCCAGTAAATGTAGATATTTGCCAGCACTGTTTCTTCAATGATACATTAGTACAATGTTATCATACATATAAGTAAATATCTTATAAATGACCTATAAAACCCCTATGACAAAGCCATATTCACATATCACATTGAACATATGTACATCTTTGCTGGCTGTCCTACGGGTGCCCCCACCTCCTGACATTGGGCAAGTGGCAAACCAGAATAATGCCTTCTTGGTCAGGGCACAAACTCTGGAACTCTCTCCCCAGGGAAACTCGTCATCTGCCCCTTTCTGTTGCCATCTTCTGCCCGTGGGTGAACACTTTTCTGTTTCGTTCAGTGTTCCCTCAGTGATCCCTTCTTCCTGCCCATTGTTTTAAATGTTGTTCTTATATTTTTGTATGTGTATTTTAGCTCTGGTTTTAATTGCTTTAATCATGTGTTTTTGTTCACTTTAATGGTTTTTAAGATGGGATTGTATTATGCATGTTTTTAATGTGTTAGCCACCTTGGCAGCCCTTACGAGGACAGAAAGTAGTATAAATTTTGTAAAAAAAAATAAAATTAAATCGATAAAATCTTGCAGGTACATGCATACATCTCTCTGTAAGGAAGGGCCAATGTGTGTACATTTTAAAAATAAAATTGGAGACTGATATCTAGATAAATGTTTATTTTTGTTTAATTTATTTACAGTCCACCTTTCTCATTGAGATTCAAGGCGGACTACGCAGTGCAATGCAATCAGTACAGTATGCCATCTAATAAACAAATCAACACAACTAGTGGCAGGAGGCAGAGCACCGAAACCATTGATGAAACTATACATGAAGATGTAGAGCAGTGAACAGTGGAACATTCCTTCATCCCTAGTTCTAGGGCACATTCTCTGCACACAGAGGGCAATGATGAAGTCCAGCAGTGCTTCACACGAACAACAGGTGGAATCAAGAAGAAGCCGCAGGGTCCTCTGCAACAGTCCGGGCTTCTGAGGCAGGCAGCTCTTGGCTCCTTCAGTTCCCTTGTGTCTCTTTCCCCTTCTGTACTACTGAGGTGTATGTCTGTGAGCATAAAATGCTGCAAATAATCAGCCTTGAATGATCAATTATCAACATAATTAGCATTTTGCTGGGATGTGAAACTTTGCTTTCTGATTAAGAGGAGGACTCTTTCTGTTCCTCCTGTGTATAAACTATGGTGAGTCATAAAGCATTTCCTGATATGCAACCGTTGGAACTGATATCTTTGCTTCTCTCTTCCCGCCCAGCAAACATGCATACGTTGTTGTGTGAAATTAAGTTTCTCTTCTCTGAACTGAAGCATGGAGGTGGGGGGGCAGCTGTCTGTTGCATGCTGACACAGCACACCATTTGTTCCTTCACTTCTGTTATAAGTGAATAGCAGATAGATTTGATTTATGAAATGAGCAAAAAGAAAGGGGGGGGGAGTCAGGGTTGGCTAAAGTCTCCTGTTATCAGATCTGCCTGCAGCACTTTGAACAGAGGATGACCCAAACAGTGGCAGCTGCTGACAGGCCAAAGCAATGAACTTTCTTAACACAAGCAGACAGGGGCAGCAGACATCCCAAATGTATATTGCATTTTCTCTATCAGTGGCTCTAGGTGAAAGAAAATACGAGCAGAGGAGCTGGAAATCAGAATGAGGGGCAGGGGGAGAGGGGTGGGGAGAAGAAGAGAAGAAGGTTTATCCCATCTTGCAAGTAGATCTGAGAAACAGCACAATTCTGAGTTCTGACAGTTTCTCAAAACCCTGAATAGAGATGACAATGAAAGGCAATGAAAGGTATTAAGACGGTATTGACAGAACTGGGCTGGATAAAGCTTCATACAAAGAGACAAACTTGCAAGAACTCCAGCCTTTGTCTGGGAGAGGGGGAATTGTCTTTCATCATTTTCCTCATGGAAGAGAGCCAACCCAGCATGGTGTAGTGGTTAAGAGTGGTAGACTCCAATCTGGAGAACCTGCTTTGATTCCCCCACTCCTCCACATGAAGCCTGTTGGGTGACCTTGGGCCAGTCACAGTTCTCTCAGAACTCTCAGCTCCAGCTACCTCACAAGGTGCCTGTTGTGGGGAGGGGAAAAGAAGGCAGTTGTAAGCCTTTTTGAAACTCCTTATGGTAGAGAAAAGCAAGGTATAAAAACCAATGCTTCTTCTGTAAGGTTAGGAGGCTGTATGTGGGCAAGAAAAGGCCTGCCTCCCACTGCTTGTGAGAGGGGAGTATCATTGTCCAGCACAAGTTGTAGATCATTAACAAGATGTTAAACTAGTTTGAGGTGAGAGTTGTGCACAATCACCAGTGGTGTTCTGTTGTTGTTTCGTTTGGGCCTATCTTGTAGCAGGTTATCTCTTAGTATCATTTGACTTTGTTGATCTGATCTTTCTTTTCTATTACTGTTCATTCGGCCCAGTGGTCTCAAACAGCTGCTGAGAGTTTATGGTTAAGCAATTAAAGAAAAGCTACCCACATAATGATAGGTTTTATGTAGCTGCTTCAGAATGTTTCTGTATTTCTACAACAGCAGCCAAAAATCTAGCGACACTATATGCAACCCGTCCATCATCATCGCTCAGTAGCCTAGAAGTCTCAGCGGTTGGAAAAGCAAAATCCTTCCTAAGTTGGGGGCAAACCAGCTCCTATCAGAGGTTTAAAAATTCAGGGTAGCTTAAAAGTACATGGTCAATGGATTCAATGTGATGAAGGCTGCAATTGCATGTTCCCTCTGAGTACGGAATACCAGCGTATCTACCTGACAAGACTGCAGATGGTAAAGCATTAAGACACGCCAACATAAAGGTGCATGTATATTTATATTCTGTGCGCCTCGGTGTCTAGTCATGCCGGCCACATGACCATGGAAACATCTTCAGACAGCGCTGGCTCTTTGGTTTGGAAACAGAGATGAGCACCGCACCCTAGAGTTGGATTTGACTGGCTTTCGAGCAAGGGAAACCTTTACTTTTAACCTTATATTTAGGATATGTTAAATCACAAAAATACATTAGGATATGAACCGGTAGGGGAATGCCAACTGTGAAGGTTAAGCAAACTCTTCTTGACCTTATTGATGTACTTTTATAATCCAGACATTTCAAATGAATCTCAGTCAGATGTCTTAGCTCATCAACATTTACTCTCCCCATCAATTCTATTGAAATCCCTAGGCATGTAAGCTTATAATTCACCAATTTATCCCAGTTGCTCTTATGATTGTCTGATTTAATAAGACCAAGCAGACTTAACTTTAGATCTGACTGCAGGTTCTTTAGCTTAAAACTAAACACTCTCCTCCATGTCCTAGTTTCGTAAGGGATTTCACCCAATTCAGCTCTTAGAACAATACCAGCCACACATTTATGCCCCCCCAGTATTCTACGAAGAAACTTAGTTAGTGGTATTTAGTGGTAATCACTTGGCTTTGTTGATTTGATCTTGTAATTCCAAGAATGTTTGTTCTAAATCCCACAGGTGAGAATGTCGGTCTAAGGGATCAGAACAGATGTGGCTGTAACATAGTTTGCCTGCAGGCAGTGGATCATTTGGTGTAAAGACCAACTCTTCTTCTTCTCATGGTACCACCTGAGACTCAGAGGCAGCAGCATAAGCTGTCATCCCTATGCCAATATATTTGCAGATACTGTTAAATGTACCCTAGCTGTTAAATGTACCCATGCATCCAGATCCAAAATAAGCTGTACAGATAACAAACCAGGAAGAAAGAGAATTGGGGAGTGGCTGGCTGCAGAGAAACCAGCCGTTAGCCACTCGAGATGACTCACAGGGCCATCCCAGGCAGGTCTACTCACAATCCTATTCAAACCTACTCAGTGGGACTCACTCCCAGAAAAGTTTTTTTAGGATTGAATGACAACTTATAACTGCTTCAGAGTGATAGCCAATTCTCCAGCTTCAGCAATTAGACAGCAAATACAAGCCTTAACCCCCCCCCCAACTAAATTTCCCTGTCTCACCTTCTGACTCACGGCATAACAGACAGAACAACTTGAAGCTGTGTGACAAATTGTGGGGGTGGGCCCTCTTTAGCCTCAGCAAGAAAGAATACATTTATTCACAAACACATTATTCTGTTTTATAGGGTGATTTAGCACTAGACCTTAACTCTTGGTTCTACCCTGTCCCTGAATTTACGTTCTACGCTACGCTCGAGTTTACCCCTGTAATTAACTCAGGGTATTTTTTGTTTCCACATTCCCTGGTTTTGCTCCACACCAGTCCCAGGATAAATAGATGCTGTTATAACCAGGGATAAATGCAAGGTATTGTGTCATGAGTTGAACTCTGATAAAACCAGGTATGAGATCCAAGCATGGAAAGGACCCTAGTGAGTCAGACCATTGGCCTTTCAAGGCTATGTATTGTCTACTCTTTTTTTTGGCTCCCTGAAGGGGATTTTTTAATTGCATTTTCTATAAATTACAACAGAAAAAATAGGATGGGGAACTACAAAATATAGGAGAAAGTAAAGAAAACCACTAAAAACCCAAGAGATGGTGGTCATATATAATGCTTATAAAAATCAGCTTTTAGCCCAAACTTACAAATAAAGTTCATTGAAAATGTTCATCTAATAATCCATTTTAAACTTAAACATCTACAAGTTGAAGCCCCCCATATCTGCATTCATAAAGAACCAAATAAGAAAAGATTATTCAAGTGAAAAAATGTTAAGAAATTCCAGAGTGCAATAATTACTCCTTTTTCTTTCCCTTTTTCTTTCTCAAATGATAGCTTAGTTTTGGGGCTACCACCCCCAAAGCTGAGTCTGAATTGTTATCAGAAGATGCCAAAGCTCCCTCTTCCTCCTCCTCTTCTCCTTTTGTTGGACGCCTATGAAGATGCAGAAACTCATATGCTTTTTCAACAGAGTCAATTTTTTCTTTTTTGTCCATAATTTTGAAGATTATGACCTCGGGTACAAGCCATCTGTAGGCAACATTATTTTTCTGTAAAAATAAAGCCAAGTCCCTATATTTTCTTCTTTTCCTTCTTATTTCAAACAGAATGTCCTTCAACACTTATTTCCTTGTCCTTGATTTTCAAGGTAACTCCATTAGTCGCTTTGAGTATTTGATCCCTCACTTGTCTTTTGTAGAATCTCATTGTCACTTCCCTGGGCAGATTATTTTTCCTTGTAAAGTCTGAATACGACCTATAGATCGTATCAATTTCGCTTTGTAATATCTCCGTTTTAGCATCTGTGATCGAGCTCAAAGCATCACACATAATCAGTTTCAAGTCTTCTCCCTTCTCTTCCGGGACACCTTGGAATCTTAGGACATAGCTTGCCCTATCCATTTGCAGCTGTAACAAATGGGACTTGTTAGATTGTCTCTTTTCCCCCATCATCTGCAGTTGTTTCTGAAGTTTCTTGGAATTGGCATCCACCTCTTTCTCCATTTTTTCTGTTTTTTTAACTGCCTCATTCAGTTGAGTCTGCTGTGCATCAAATTTCTGATGTAATGCCATAACTTGTTCCAGTCAGCATCCTTTGAAGCTCTGTTGTTGTGTCCTGTCTAGCAGCAGAACTTGCTGGACTGGCATTTCCTGCCAGCAACTTAGGTTTCGTTTTGTCTTTCTCTTCCCTCCATGGAGGCGCCATGTTGAGAGATTATTTACTTTTTGTAAAAGTTATCACAGTCTCTAGAACTCTTTGCCATGCCTAGCAAGTTCTTATAAGTTCTTTATTTTAGTCTGTCTTACTTCTATAGTTAATCCCCCTTAAGTTGATAGCTGAAAAACATTTGTTTTCTTCTTATTAGGGGAGAGTTCCCTCTCCACCCTTACTTTTTAAGGGAAGGTTTTCCGGCTAGATTAGGTGCTTCTCTCTTTCACTTAGACTCACATTTCAATGATGTAGCCACTTAGAAAAGTTCACATCATGTGGCCACGCACTGCTTGCTCTGGTGTGCATTTCTAGTTCCAATCCAGGATGCTCTGCAGCGGGACCTTCAGGGCATGGAGTAGCCCCCTTCGCCGGTAGGGTTGTCAGGGGAAAGACTTTCTAGCATCCCATGGCTAGAAGCCCAACGCAAGGGCTCCGAGGGTGACATGGACGATCACACCCCCTCCCAACTGCGGGCTCTGGCACATGTCTCCCGGAGCCTCAGGAGAACGTGGCTGCCATGGCAAATGCCAAAACCGGAAGTCCACATGTATTGTCTACCCTGTCTGGCTACAGCTCTCCAGAGTCTTTAGGAAGAGGTCTTCCCCATCACCAGTTACCTGAGATGCTGTGGACTGAACCTGGAACCTTCTGTATTCAAAGCAGACACTATACCACTGACCAACAGCCCTACCTCCCACCCAGCCCTCTGACTGCAAACAATTTCAAAACTTCCCCTTACTCAGCTTCCCCCTTCTTTTGTTTTATATAACCAGCTCTCTAGCCTCACCCATTTCCCAGGTCCTTTGCCTTGTTCATGAATAGGCCTTTACACATGAATAGTCTGGTACTCATGAGTAAGCCTCTCCTGGGCCAAGAGAAACCAACTGATTGGAGAAACAGACTGTTTGCAGCCTCCATTAGGGTTGCCAACCTCCAGGTGGTAGCTGGAGATCTCCCACTATTACAACTGATCTCCAGGCAACAGAGATCAGTTCACCTGGAGAAAATGACCACTTTGGGAGGTGGGCTCTATGGCATCATGGCCCACTGAAGTCCCTTCCTTTTCAAACCCTGCCTTCCTCAGGCTCCACCCACAATATCTCCAGGTATTTCCCAACTCGGAGCTGGCAACCCTAGCCTCCATAGCAAGGTTGCTGCTCTCATAGTGCCTCCCTTCTCTCCTCAGCCTTCTACCATATTCATTCCTATCATGGACACTTCTTCTGCATTTGGGGGGCTTAGGCTGGTGCCTCATGAATTCCCACTAATCAATATAGGTAATTCCCTTTCCCTGTTGAACTCTTGGCCACTGTAGCTGTTTGAGGTTAAGGCTAGAGTTAAAAGTGAACGAAAGGAATATCAGAGTGATTTAGCTATTATGACCACCTATTCATTTACGCTGTGTCACAGCATAGAGAAACCACAAACAGCAATTTGAGGATATTAATAATGGGAATCTAGAAGAAACCTGTTGAGTGCAAATAGTCCAGATGACGAGTTTATCATATATGAACTGCTTACCTGCCAAGACTGAGAACACTCTATATGTGCAGGCAGGCCCGTAGCCACACTGGGGCATCTTGGGGCCTGGCCCCCAACTTCCCATCCACCCCCCCGACTTCCCATCCAGCCCAGCCCCCCCATTCTATTTTTTTTATTTTATGTGTGGCACTCCCTTGGGGGTGCCTGTGTGGGGTGCCCCTAACTTATTTAAAGGCCCCCTGAATTAAAAAAAAATCCTGGCTGTGGGCCTGTGTGCAGGTTGTTTTTACTTCACTACTCAGTTACCATCTATCTGCTTAGTATTAGATGATGAGTGTCTAGGCTGGAGGGTGCTATTTGCAGGGAGATACATCTCAGACTCCTCTCAGTTTAGCACTTGCAGCACTGATGTGCCCCACTGCAACAGCTGTACTTTTCTGAGCAAAGTCTGATGAAAGTGCCACTCTGCAAAAGGGTAAAATTCAGCAGCTGCTTAGACCTGAGCATTCTGTCTTGTGGCTCCCGCTTAGTGGAATGGCCTGCCTGAAGAGGTCAGAAGGACTCCCCATGCTTCTCTTATTCTGCAGAACATGCAAAACAGAATTGGGTAAGATAGAATTTTTATAATGGCAACAGGGCTATAGTGAAAATGGAATTGCTCAGGAGGATGCTGAATTGCTAAGGCTGCCACTTGCCAGCCTCCAGGTGGTGACTGGGAATCTCCTGGATTACAACTGGTCTCCAGGCAATGGAGAAAATGCCTGCTTTGGAATGTGGACTCTATAGCATGATACCCTACTGAAGTCCCTCCCCTCCCCTAACCTCTCCTCCCTCCTCATGGTTCTACCCACAAAATCTCCAGGTATTTCCCAACCTGGAGCTGGCAATCCTATGCATATGAGATTGGATGTAATAACTAATTGTTCAATCACATTTAGTAAATAGTTAATATCAGTATTTTAAAAGTGTGGTGAACAGATAATTCCTTGAAAACCACATGACTACAAAGGTTCACAGACACTATATAGTACAATATGGTCTAAGATGTAGTAGTGTGTACAAGATAATTAATGCTAATATTTTATAAGTCATCACCAGGTTCTACTCCATAACTTCAGTGGACCTCACCCCTGATATCTTCAGATCTCACCCCCAAAGTCTCAGTGTTTGGGGTATGCTTCTGCTCTCTCACTACCAAATTTCTAGATATGTGCCTGCTTACATGAACAACAAAAAGTATATTTCTGGAGAGCCAGGAAGAATTGTTTCTCCAGAAAAAACAAACACCCAATTATAAGGTTCTGTTTCTGAATAGGAGAAGGTGCTCACCTTGAGGTGTTGACCCCACCCCCCCCGATGGTGACTGTGTGGGCCCTCAGCCAGGGAACCCACTGGCTAAGCCCCTCTGCCTGGCTGTAGCAGGGGGACAGGTGGTGACTCAGAGCCCTGAGCCCACTAGACACTGCCCCAGCCAGGGACAGGTGTTAAAGAAAACTCCCACTGAGGGTGCTGTGTGTAGGTTCTCAGCTGAGGAACCCACTGGTTGAGCCCCTCTGCTTGGCTGTAGCAGAGGGACAGGTGGTGGCTCACTCAGAGCCCTGAGTAAGCAGGCACCAAGTACATCCAACCCCACTGTTTTCATGCTGAGGAATGACTTTCTGTTTCCTTTCCTCTCTGCCTCTTACTTCTTCACTGCCTAACTGCTATCCTAAGCAGTGCTACTCCGAGAATTTCCCACTCTGGCTTGAGAAATTCCTGGAAATTTGGGAGCAGTGCCCAGGCAGGGTAGTTTGATGAAGGGGGCATGCAAAGGGGGTGGGATGTCTGGAGTTTGGCAACCCTAGTTACAGCCTAAGCCCATTGACTTCAAAGGACTTTGTTTGCAGAGCTAGGCACAGTTTCTTTGCAGATATGCAATCTGAAAGAGACTTGTTTTGCAAATGTACAGCAATGAGGAAGGGAAGTAAGCTTTGGAAGATTTACTTACTAATTCTCTGTCAGAGAAGTTCAATGTGATCTCCTTGGATTGTCACACAAATCTGTACTGATGATCCTATAATGTTATTCAGAGTTCAAAGCAAACTTCAGTAGTTGTAATACAACCAAAAATTTGTTTTCTGTTTCAGATTGTTTGGCTTAACACATTTGCTTGGTTTCTTGTATTACATATTCAAACTGATCATCATGAGATGACATTCCTGTTGACTTTAATGGAAAATATATTTCCAACTTTAACCTGTTTTCTAAAACTCTTAACCAAATGGGATTGAATTCTCAGGGATTGTTTCACTCACTGAAGGGATCTTCCTTCCCACCTTTTCATGCAGGGAGGAAAAGGTCTCTCCATTCCAGAAGCAATTAAAATTTTCATTTGCAGACTGGCCTGAGAGGAAACAAATGCTTTATACCATGAAAAGTTCAGTGAAGTGAAAAAATGGTTTGCCTTTTCTCACCTGCATTTTGCAAAAAAAAAAAAAGAAAAAAAGCAGCCCTACTATACATGGAACAAGCAGACTTGTATGTCTCAAGCCTCTATAGTCACTTGGGCTGATTTCCCACTACAGCTGCCTCAGTGTTGCACCGCCGTTTGCCCCGACACTATTGGTCAATTTCACACCCGAAGCCGCGGGGCTGCATTTTGACCCGCGGCTTCGCCCGATTTCCCCCGCAGTTTTGTGATCCTGTTTTTTGAGGATCACGAAACTGTGCAGGAAATCGGGCGAAGCCGTGGTCAAATGCAGCCCCGCGGGTGTGAAATTGACCAATAGTATCGGGGCAAACGGTGGCGCAACACCGAGGCAGCTGTAGTGGGAAATCAGCCTTGCGCGACTTACAAACTCCTTTCCCTTCCCCTGCCCACAACAGACACCCTGTGAGATAGGTGGGGCTGAGAGAGCTCTAACAGAAACTGCTCTTTTCAAGAACAGCTCTGACAGAACTATGCTTGCCTAAGGTCATCCAGCAACTGTGAGCAGAGGAGTGGGGAATCAAACCCAGTTCTCCCAGATTAGAGTCTGCGCCCTTAACCACTACATCGAATTTAAGCTAGGCATTACATCTTACTCAAGCAGGGACACGGGTATCCATCCTGACTGAATGTCACACAGATGAACAGGGTTCTTAACAGCTCTATGTTGCTCCATTTGTCTCTGGAACAGTGCAAGGAGGAGAGAAGGGTCTTCCAGCTTTTCCCTGTACTATTTTGGCCAGTGGAAACAGCCATGGTGGGGTCCTGTTTGTCCCTTTCTCCACAGATCTTTTCTAGGATGTGTGGAGCCATGCAGTGCGGTTAAGGAAAGATGCCCTGTTCTTTGGTGTGACAGTGAGCTGGGACAGGCACCCATATCCCAACATATGTAAGATGTAATGTCTAGTTTGATCTTGAGAGATCTCAGATCGTAAATTAGGAAGATTTCCTGAGAGAGAGAGGACTTGGTCTTTCATAATCATGGATTTCTCTTGCATTTGCATGTTTTTGCTTACTCAGCTATAGGTGAGGTACTTAAGCCTCAATCTTTTCCACCTGCAGGGCATGACAGATTAAAAAAGCATTTAACTCTATCACTTTTGTCAGAGATTTCATTTCTTGAGGCTGCTGGAAGGGAGCTGAACATTGATGCATGACAATTTCAGCATCTCACATTCAACAATTTAATAAGGCGCCCCCTCATATGAAGAGGGGGGAAGGTTAAAGGCAATTAGGACTGGCACTGGCCAACAGAGAGAGCTGGAACATATGCTGAAGTGGTATAACCCAGAAACAAGTTAATCGCCTCATCTCTTCGTCTGAATGACAGAGTGGGAAAGGGGGGTTCTTGGTGCTAGCTACATACCATTTTTGCTGTATTTCTGTCTCCCCCTTTCCTGCAAGTATAAGGGCTGAATATGGCCAAAGGTGTGAGCCCTTCTTTCCCCAGCCAATGCCCTTGAAAGAACTATATGTGGAATCATAACCAGCCAAAGAGTTAATTGTTGTTTTGTTTGATTGGTATATTTATTGTTAAGTATGAGACTCAACAAAGGATTCAGCTTCAAGTGATTTCAGCTTTATTAAACAGCAACTGTAAGTCAGGAACACACAACAACAAGGGGAGCACAGCTCCTTCTTTTAAACTCTCCCGGGCTGTCAAAGCCACACCCATTACAAGTTGAAGACCAATCAGAATACAGGGATAAAGGCCAATCAGAGACGTTCCCTCTTAGATACATTATCACACAGTGATTGGCTACTTGCATAGGTTTCGCAGAAACCAACCAATAGTAATGCGACAGCTGAGGAGCCACATTCAGAGTCAAGCTTAACATTGCAAAGTATAGGCTTGATTTACAGTTAAATACACAACATTTATATTGTATTTTTTGTTGTTGTGAGCAGCTTTGGATTCCTTCAGAATAAGAGCAGGATATAAATATATATATACTAGCGGCCAAGCCCGTTGCGTGGCGCGATGCAACGGGCCCTAGCCGTTTGGTGGGTGAAGGCCCCCCCGCGCCCTCCTGGGATGCAGCGTTGGTGGCGCGCCTCTCCAGTGCTGGAGAGGCGTGAGAAGGAGGCATTTTGGTGGCTGTGGGCCGCGGTAGGGGCCAGTAGCCGGCACGGTCGTCGAGCTCCCTGAGGGCTACTTGTGTGAGGCAGCCTCGGCATCGGCGGGAGCCTGTTGCTCATGCGGCCGTGGAGGAAGTGGGAGGCGCCTCTTTTCAGGCGCGTCTGCAGCAGGGCGGGCCCGTCGGCCTGGAGGGCGAATCTGCCCGGACGGCGGAGGAAGCGAGCGTGGCTCCTCCTGAGGCGCGGGTGTAGCAGGGAGGATGTGCCGGGCTGGAGGGCGAATCCTGGCGCACGGCGGAGGAAGCGGCCGCCGCCTCTCTCCAGGCGAGTCTGCTGGCAAGCAGAGGTCCGGGTCGTGGGGTGGGCTGTCGCCAGAGCAGCCATTCCTGCCGGCGTCCGGCGTGAGAATGGGGGCGTGAGGCCCTACGCCGCGTGCGTGGGCGGGTCTGCAGCCGCGCAGGGACCCAATGCAGCCAGTGGCGAGGGACCCGCTATCTGACTGGCAGGTCCCTCGGCCAACTGATTCCGGCGCGCATTTTGGCCATATAAGGTTTGACCAAAATGCAATTATATATAAGGAAGGATATATCATTCATTAATTTACAAAAAAACAACACCAGCACTCATCCTTGGCACACACATGCTTCATTATATAATCATATAATGTTTTTGCCCCTCTCCCTGCATAATAGCAGAGAAATCCTGACAATACAGTTGGGTTCTCTGTGCCTAAACCAGAGGAGTGGACTAGGAGACAAGGAAGAGCACCACCAAAGTGACCGACGAAGGTAGCAGGTGCACCTACTGTTGTGAATTTCCTTCTCCATGCCCTTCATAGTTGTTTGTCAAGCAGACACTTAGCATTATCATTGCTGCATCTGCAGGCAGCTGGGAAAGAAATCACCTTGCCAGAAAAACCCCTCCCTCCAATGTCTTACATTAGATATCATAATTGGCAACTTCATAGGTTGGGGGGGGGGTTACTACAGCTTGTAGCTGTGGTAATTACTCTCTCATGTCCTTCCCGCTGACTGTTTCAAGCTGGAAATTTGGTTCAATGGTTCTTGCCCTCTTCCCTTCTCTTTGGCTGAGTGACACTCCAGTAAAGAAGCAAAAAGACACGGTCAAAGCTTAAAATCAGCTAAAGCGAGCCACAAATTGAACCAGAGCATTACTGCTCTCTCTAACTCATTAATGTTTCTAACCCATTAGACTTTAACAAGGGTAATTATCTAGTCAATCTAATTATCTAAGCAGAAGCACCACGCATATAAAGAAGGGGAAAACCTCAACTAAAGTCTTGGCATTTCCCCTCCCCCAGCAACTTCCTTTGAGCCAAAGTTTCACACTCAGATGCTCTGTTTTAGGAGGATCGTGTAGCAATACACCCATGGCACAAGTGTTATCACAGGAAACTAAGAGAACACAGGGAAATTACGATTATAGAATTAAGGCCCTTTTTATTAATTACTTGCACAGTTAATGGGATGGGAGCTGCTAGTGGGCTTCTTTGATGAGAATTAATGGTTCATTAGCTTAAATTGCAATGAGATGCTTGCTAGTACTGTGGAACAGGATGGCAGAATAATGAATATTACTTCTGGGAAACAATAGAAAGGACCAGGGTCTTGAAATTGACACCTTTGATTCATAGATATTTCTAGCACATTGGGACAAAGGTTGCCACCAAATTATACCTAAAGTGAAAGGCTGAAGCTCTTGAACATCTGAGAAACTTTAAGGGAAGCCCAAAGACTTTTGACTGGATTCATGAGATATCTTAAGTGAGAGATCTCTATATTCATTAAAAGAATCTTTGGAGTTCTTAGCCCACAACCTTCAGAGAGGGAAGAGCAGACTTAAGAACATAAGCAAAGCCTGCTGGATCCAGCCAGTGGTTCATTGGGTCCAGCATACTGTTTTACACAACTGCCAAACACTTGCACTAGAGGGCCAAACAAATGTGGCATTGAGGCCAAGGCCTTTCCTCCATGCTGCTTCCTAGCTAGGGTTGCCAACTTACAGGTAGGGGCCTGGAGATCTCCCAGAATTACAACTGCTCTCCAGAAGACAAAGAACAGTTATCCTGGAGAATAATGGCTGCTAAATGGCATTATACACCACTGAGGTCCCACCCCACCTTCCCAGACTCCACCCTCCAATCTCCAGGAATTTCTCAACCTGGAGTTAGTAACCTACTCCTAGTACTGACATTCAGAGCTTTGTTACTTCAGTATATGGAGATTCCTTTTAGTCACCATAGCTAGTAACCATTCCTCAAGACCCCCCCCCCTTCTCTGCCCTCGCTTTCTTTCCTATCAACACGTCTCTCTTGTTTGTCCCCCAGTAACTGGTTTGTCCCCCAGTAACTGGTTAACTGACTTTAAACATACAGGGTCCAATCTCCAATCTCTTCTGGTTAATAGCTGTTGTTAGACTTATCCTGCTTGAATTTGTCTAGACAATATAGTAATCACATGGAGATTTCTATTTTCACATGTCATTCATGTTTAAATAGGGTTGCCAGGTGTGTACTGTCTGCTGGCATGGGGCTCCTGGCTGCTGCCTGGAGTCACCATAGAGTTTTTAGCTGAATGCTAGAGCATCCCCAGCTGGCCAGCAGTGGATTGGAACCCTCAAAATTGAGGGGAAACCCACCCCCATTAGGGGGAAGGCAATCCTATGTTTAGAACAGTTACATATACATTTAGCTTGTTGATTTGGTAGCTTACCACACCAGGAATCCACCTCAACAATTGAGTTATGATTTCAAGCTCTGTATTTAGCTCATGACATTCTGAATGTTTGCATAATGCTCATCAGAAACAAGGCATTTGTTATCTTCCAGCATGGAGTTCTGATTCCAGTCTGTCTGAGAGACTGGTGGCTTTCTGTGGTCCTCCTTTCAAAGTAGTGACCACTACTGTAGAAGTTTGCAAAGACTTTTGGACCAAAAAGCCTCCAAAGAAAGTGTTAAAACAAATCCTGTACAGTGCATGGTGTTTGCAGTGTAGCAGGTAGTCCAGACATCACGTCTCCACTGGACTGTCATTAATTGTACTGTCTAGACCAGTCCTTAGTTGCTATTTCTTCATCTTGTGGAGAAAGAAGCATATTTCTTTCACCCTTTGGTCCCAGCAACTTGCTACAAGTTGAAAACCTGTTTTATACCCAGCACCAGCTAAGGTTATTCAATTTATTCTGTACCACACCCTGCTCTGCCTTTTTAAGAGTCCAGCTGCAGACTTGGGGCTTTGCCTCTGTGCATTGTAACAACTTATTTCTTGTCCATTTTTTAAAATTTATATTTTTGGACTGAACACCGACGAAAAGAACTCAATTGCTTATGCGCTGTTTTGTTACACACACAATTTTGTGATATTTGGTTACGCCCGATAAAGGAGAAGGAGCAACTCTCCGATTCAGGAGAGATGGCCTAGGAGGGAGTAAAATGGCAAAGAGGAAAACACACACACAATGGTACATATTGAATCATTCGTACACCTTTAATATAGTCAATCCTATCTCAAAAACACTCAGGCAGTTTAACTTTTTAATTGTATTAATAATAAAGTAGCCAAGGAACAAAATGCCATCAATCACTTTCCTAGAAATGGCCTGCATAGATAGGACTGAACCCCATTCTTTATACTACATTGCTTATTATTTCTCTTTAATGAACTGGCAAATAAATTACAGCAAGCTTTTTATATGCTGGTTTCTTATTAATTCCATATTTTCCACAACAGGTTGTTAAATTAATGAATCAAAGACATAAAGATGCCGCCTAATTTAATTACATGATTACTACTGCACCAACATTTGTTTTAGGAACATGTAATAATTAGAACAGTTGTTTTATTCAGAGCTTTTTTATGTAAATGACTATAAAGTTAGTATTTACATAATATTTTCATTACAGATTCCAGATTTGTATGTGTGTGTGTGTCTGGTGTTTGGTTTCTAATTTTGCCTGAAATACTAGCAAAGGAAGCAAAGAAAATAGCGACAGGATTATGCTTTTCTACATATTTCCAGTTCTTTAGAAAGCAAAGCAGACGAGATTAAATGTAGCCATGCAGGTACAATCCATCCAACAAAACTCAATGGAGAAATAAGGGAGCGCTACATGCAGTCCTCAGCCCTGAGGTTTCTGGTCCTCATTCTGGTGTTTATTCAGGTGTGTGTGGGGGAAGCTTACCAGTGGAGACTGGAAGTCAGTATCTCTGCACAAGGGTTCTCCCATTCCAGTCCCACTCTGCCAATGGTTGCATGGACTCCTGCCATCACTGCATGTGTAGCACAGGAATCCTGGTTAATCCATGCTGCAGTCTGCCAAATCCTGGATTAGGCCTGGGGGAAGAGGGACTCAGGCTCCCTCAGTTGTTGTTGCTTCATCCCCCTTCCATTTCTCCTGCCCTTGATGTCACAAGATGAGTATGCTCTATTCCCATTGGCTGTACATCACTTCCAGCCTGTCATTGTATGCTGGGCTGACTGGGACACCACACCATTTAGACTGCTTGAGGTCATAGAAATATTTCTGGAGATTTGGGGCAGTGCCTGTGGAAAGAGGGAATTTGGGGAGAACCTATGATATACCATGGATTTTGCCCTCTAGAGAGCTAGCATGGTACAGTGGTTAAGAGCAGCAGAGTCTAATGTGGAGAACCAGGTTTGATTCAATACTCCCTCTAAGCTGTGGAGTCTTGTGAGCAAAAATTCTACTTTGTGAGCTACTGGTATTAAAGGTGTGAATGAGCTACTGCATAAATTAGTTTGTTCTGGAGCCATCCTTCCTGACCTAAGACAAAAATCTGTGAGCTGGAGGCTAAAAAACTGTGAGCTAGCTCACACTAACTCAGCTTAGAGGGAACACTGGTTTGATTCCCCACTCCTCCACATGAAGCCTGAAAAAAGGCCTCCTTCCTTCTTGTTTGAAGGAGTAATAATAAAAGAATCCTGTATAGCCCTTTAAAAATCCACTAGGTAGTCTCCATGTTATTCTTGAAGGGTGAGCTGATTTTCAGTGAAAGTCTGCAATGGAGACAAGAATGTCACTTAAAACAGTTGCTCCTGCTTTCCTCTCTCATCGACAGGACCATGTCAGGAAAAATGATCCAACCCCAAAACACTCAAAGCCTTATGATTTATTTATAATCCACTGCCATGAAGATGTACCCCAGTCTGATAATCTGGGAACGGAATTCTCATAAGAGATCACAGAGGAGGTATATTCTTTATTATATGCTAATCTATGGATCAGTAATATGATCGGAAAAATAAGATACATTGCCATGATTCTACATATAGCTATATCAAGATCATTTTCCTGGGAAGTATTAACAATGCAAATAATCAACACTTGCATCAGTAAAATATTGTACAAAAAAGAAAGAATCCTGATGAAATCATGTGTATGAACAAATCAACACTGCCTGTTTGCAGGGTTTGATCTATGTGCACATCAACACTGGTTAATATAGAGGTAAGAAAGATTTTAAAATAAGATGAAGATATTGCTTTATGATTCAGTTCTGGAACTAATATTCAAAATTCTCCTAGGAATGAAATTCGAGGGATGGAATACAATACAGAGAAATTATGGAACAACAAAAGAATGGGATGAGGGAAGTCCCTGCTTTCAGTGGTATTTTCAGTGGTCTGGAGATGGAGAAGCAGTATTGCCCTTTAATTCTCCTACTGAAAAAAAAGAAAACAGAAGAAGCCATACAAAATTGGCAAATACAAGAGCATTTGCATAGTTCATAAAATCTGACTCTTTCTGGTTCAAAATGTGGATCTTCTAAACATACATAGTGAAGAGAACACTCAGCCCTGAATATTAGGGATGCTTACAGAAGTTTCCCTGTAAGATTTCCCATATAAGCATCACCTTGAACAATAAGACATGTAGAAATTGCACAAATGTCTGTTTTGTCAGCTGTGTATCCACTGGAAATCTTCTGCCACTCAGCAAAATAGTCTTCTGTTTAAACAGCTGCATTTTGGGAAAGAGCCAATACTCCATATTTTGTTTCTTTGAATGCTTATCTTTTCCTTTCTTTCACTTTACTTTGGTAGTTGCATGGATTAGTATGTAAAGTTTACACATATGTTTAAAATACGCACTCTGTATGTTATCTACTTGCACTCTTCATTTGTGTCTGTTATATAGGTATAATGCTGATTTATTGATGCACAGATCATGGTGGAAAATGCAGACATTCAACAGTGATAATTCAAGACAAAGAAACAGAAAATGGCACAAAAATAATGAATTGGGTATTTGTTTTGCACATGGCAAAGGAACTGTTATTGTAAATAAGTATACAAAGAAATGAAAAAGGGAAATATCTGTTCATCCCCATGAACAGCAGAAGGACATTTCTATAGAATTTTCTACTGACACATCCATTATGTCACCTGACAAGCAATGCTGAATTAAATAAAAAGTGGTCTAATCCATGCAGTTTGTTAAATGGTTCATTTCAAGCACAGGTTTAAATGAAGCCAAAGTCACAAACTAAAGTGTGGCCTTTCATCAGTCGTTTTTGAATCCGAATGAAGTACACACCAAAAGAGAAACTTTGCCTCTGCTGTGGGAGATGTTATTGCTATTAATCTATTTAATTAGGGAGGAAAACACAACAAATTACTCTTAATAAGCCTTTCAGACAGGATTTGCTTTTAATCTATGGACTCATTTATACCTATTTATATTAATTATTTTCCAAATTGAATTAGTATTCTAGACACACTTTGAAATGACCTTTTATTTGTTCACAAACAAGCACAGCACATATTGTAGAAGTCTGAGGCCTACTGCTCACAAGTAGTGACACAACTGCACCACCAGTTCAGGCTGGAGGTAAGCGAGGCAGATCACCATTTATATTTTTTTAAAATTATTTAAATTGTGCAGATATTGCTTCCTAACTCTAAATTTCTCAAGGCAATGTGCAAGGATGTTTTAAAAAAGGAAATCATAATTATAAAAACAAATAAAAGTAATTTGGATCATATCGTCGAAAGGGGAGTGGGTTGGTCACCTTTTGAACTAGGGTTCCCAACCTGCAAGTGGGGCCCGGAGCTCTCCTAGAAACACCACTGATCTCCAGACAACAAAGATCAGTTCCTCTGAAGAGAATTTCTTCTTTTTAAGGTGGACTCTATAGCACTATACACCACTGACATCCCTCCCCTTCAAAAAACCCTCCCCTCCCCAGGTTCCACCCTTAAATTGCTAGGAATTTCCCAACATGAAGCTGGCAACATTATTTCAAACCCCATGTGGTTTTACTATTTGAAAGTGCCTCTACTATATAGTTAGTCATTTAAAAGCGAGAAAAAGATGGTAGAGCTGCGAAGAGTAGCAAGGGGTGTGTGTAAAGTACTGTTAAGTCACAGCCAATTTATGGCGACCCCAGCAAGGGGTTTTCGAGACAAGAGAGAAGCAGAGGTGGTTTTCCATTGCCTTCTTCTGCAGGCTTCCTTGGAGGTCTCCCATCCAAGCACTAACCTCACGGCTGACTCTGCTTAGCTTCCAAGGTCTGATGAGACTGGGCTGTACCATGCCGCCTTCCCTCCCAGGAACAGTAGTGAGGGGGAAGCACTTATTGATTGACTGATTTTATTTATAAACCACCTTCCCCCCGGAAGGTTTGGGTGGTGTACACCACAATTAAAAAAATAAATTACATCATGAATTACATATAGTCAATGAATTAATAGAATAAAAACATTAAAATACAATCTAGATCACCTATGGTGTTTCAGTGTCTCTCTGCCTTCATGGGAGGTATCTCATGGGCTAAATATGATGGAGGCTATTGCTGTCCTCGGCCATAAGCCTGATGGAACATCTCTGTCTTGCATGCCCTGTGGAACTGTACTAGGTCCTACAGGGCGTGGATGTCCCCAGGTAGAGAGTTCCACCAGGCAGCTGGACATCTTTTGGGCCAGGGATAACCAGTAGGTTCTGATCTTCTGAGTGCAAAGCTCTTTGGGAGACATACTGGGAGAGGTGATCCCGCAGGTACTTAACAAGGGGACAACCAAATATTCTCACTTTATTTTATACTCACCTATTGTTTTTAAAATTGCTTCAGAATTCTGCTTTTCTAGATTTGCTTGTATTGTATACATACATTTTATGGGTTTTATGTGTAATATATATGGTATTTATACGTTCAATGCAACTTTATACATATAGATATACATGACATCTAGAAAGCTAATTCCATTACCTACAATTCACATGGAAGCGTGTAAAAAATAAAGTGTCATGGATTTGATTTGTAGTGTAAGTGATTAACAGTGCCAGCCTAAGCAGTGACAAACCCTTCTATATCTATGTACTTAGCAGGCTGCCACAGATGGCACTGTTAATGAATTAATAGGCATCGTCATGTATGTTTTGGGCATCGTCATGTATGTTTTGGCCACCACAGAAGGCTGCGATCAGTACAAGATTATTCAGCAATGCAAGAGCTAGAATGTTGCTTTGAGGTATTTGAACTTCAGACAAACTCTGAAGAAAGAGAGAATTCTGAGAAGATTCTGCTTGTATTTCAGATCTTTTCTGTAGATACCATCAACTGTAGGATTCCATCAACTGTCTATACATAAGCAGCAGCATGAGGGAGTAAAATCCTGTGGTACTAGAGTGACTACTATTGCTCCAGGCTATTTGTAGGGGATGGCATTTCTGAGTTTCAGTGGTCAGAGTTTCACACTAGGATCTGGGTTCAAATCCCTACTCTGCTATGGAAGCAGACTGGGTAACCTTGGGCCAATCATACACTCCCAGCCTAACTTACTTCACTGGGTTCTTGTGATGGTGAAATGGAGGACAGGAGAACAATGTAAGCTACTTTGGGTCTTTACTGTGGAGAAAAGTGGGATATAAATAAGGTGATAGAGGGCAGACAAAAGGTAAGTTGACTGGTCAGTGGGAAAGAGAAAAGGAAACATGGGAAGTGAAGAGGATATAGGGGCTGCCAGAAGAAGAGAAAGAGGAAATAGTGGGGAAGGGATCCAGGGGGAAATGAGGTGCCACCTACAATTCCCCATTGGTCCCCCGTATGTTAAATTCTAATTACTGCCTGAAGTACCACAGTTTGTCACTTTTGGGCTCTGCCACTTCATCTCCATCTCAATCTGTTCCATGTGTAGATCAGGTTTCCCCACACAAGGGATGCTAAGTTTAACATTTTAAATGTAACAATAATACACCAAAGTCTGCTCCGTCAGAGACATGTTCTGACAATCTTCATAGATAGGAGCCTGCAAGCTGGATTTCTGAACTATAAAAAAAATCAAACCTTGTAACAGAAGAGAGGGAAGCCATTAAATCTTGTGTGGCGCTCATCTTCATTGTGTAATTATGGGAAGTTAGAAATTTTGTGACATGATCCTTCTAATTTATCCAGCTTGCTGAGTCCTAATTCTGTCGCTTGAGCTTTTCAGCCTTCGTGTTCCAATTTATTTTGACAATTAACCTTTTAGCCATGAGAACTAGCTTCAGAAAAAAAAAGACAGGGGGTACTTGGATGCTTTTCTCATACCTATGTTTAATCATTGAACACATGAAGTTTCCTTTTTCTGAGCCAGACAGCTGGTCTATCAAGGCCAGTATTGTCTGCTCTGAGTGGTAGCAGCTCTCCAGGGTCTCAGGCAGGCCCTTTCACATCAGCTACTACCTGTTCCTTTTAATTGGAGATGCCAGGAATGAAAACCTGGGTCCTATTGTGTGCAACGTAGATGCTCCACCACTGAGCCCTGCCCCCTTCCTATCCCTAACAAATATATAAGGCTGCCAGCACTCCAACACTGGCAGAAGATCTCCAGCTTTTCAGCCCCAGGTCCTGGTGGCCACTTAGTAGGGCAATGGGGGAGATCAATGGGAGGGGATGGCTATAGAGTTCCAGTGGAATCCTCGACAGTCACCCCAGTGCAATAACTTCTCTTCCAGGACAGTAAAAAGCCCCGTAGCACCTTTAAGGCTAACAAACTTTATCATAGCATAAGCTTTTGAGAAGCACAGCTCTCTTTGTCTCACTGGAAGCAACATTGTGCTGTTGGAGCCTACTGTCTCCTGGTGATTGCTAGTGGTGGGTTAGCAGCCCTACTGGGGCACCCCTTTGTTTGGAATATCACTAACTGGTTGTTAATCTTAAATCAACAATTTGCCATGCTTTATTTCATTTGTGTGCAATGTACTCATTTTTGAGATGCATTTGTGATGGTAGTTTTTAACAAGGGAAAGCCCAGCTCAGCCTTAGGGGCCAGGGTTTGGGATGATTGAATGTCTTTTGTATACATGTAAATAAAGGGGGGAAAACCTGGACCTGAAGGCTTCAAGGCTCTTTCATCCCAAGGGAGCCAACCCAGGCAGCATCACTTGGAAAAGTAGAGAGCAAATAATGATATGAATGGAATGACATCCAGATAACCAGAGGATGGAACAGCATCTGGAAGAGAATTAGACATGCTTAAGATACCCTGATTTTAATTTGCTTAAGCATGCTGAGCTTGATGCTGGATTTTTATTCATTTATTAAAATATGTATTTCCTGTCCTTTTCTCCATATAAGGGGTCTCCTAGTGAATTGCAGCTACTATATTTATGGGCCTTCCATTGCTACACCCCCTCCCTCAAGGTTGCAGGCCCTATTTCCATAGTAAATACAAACACATTCCAAGGAACTAGAATTCTTTTTTAAGTGTAAGGGACTAGGCATCTCCTTGCAAGAAGTTTGAGTTCAAGTAGCATTTGATCTTTTCTGACTGCAATATGGGCTAAAGGGATCCATGCTAAACTGCCATGTAAGTTCAAGGTAATTCATTCACATATAGCTCCCTTGAGAGTGAAACTTGCGTTCAGTTTAAACCAGGTCAGTGGAAAATACAAGGCACTCATTACTATGAAGTGCTCTGACACTCTTGTGTCAGTTTGCGAAGTGGAATGTATTTGACCCACATTGAAATGGGGATGTAGAAAAGCAGCAATTTAGTGCAGAATATCTGGACCAGGATTTATTTTACTTTTAAAATAACATGACATATTTAAACCCTACTCTAAACCACCTCCATTTCATTTGTCCCAATAAAGTTGCTCTGAGCAACATCAACTTTCTACACTCTAAGGAAAATATCTTTTCCCCAGTCATGCCACTTGAGATTTGTTCAATGCTTTTGCAGAGAATTTCAACAGAGATCCTATGCATCCAGTCAGCTGCTTTATCGCTGAGCTATTGACTCTCCAGTTGTGAACCAAATAGGTTTCATATAGTGTTTAATAGTTGGGAATTGACATCCTCTTGCAGTGGTAAAGCAGAGGTTTCCAGTCTCCAGATGTGCAGGGCCCTGGACAAAGATTCCACCTGTGTGCCACATATGACCCTGATCCAAGCCATGTGTCTAACTTTGTAATTTAATATTTATGCACATATACATATGTGTGCTAAGATATAGGACACATATGATGAAATGGGCTGTAGTTCACATCATAATGAATCTTTAGTAAGTAAATCAATAAGAAATCTATTTCAGTTTACCCTTGTACCTTTATCTAACACAAAAGCTGGAACAAAATGATTACATAGTGGTGATAGATGAGAATTACTGGGATCACTGGGATTGATTTTGTGGACATATTTTCTAAAAAAGATTATGTATGTTCTCATACATCTAGAAGCTTAATGTCCCTGGTAGCAAAGTAACATTTAGAAAGGGAGATTATGTCCCACCAATACAAGAAAGAGCTGCCTGTACAGCAGAACAAAGTGTGAGTCCAGTGGCACCTTTAAGACCAACAAAGGCCAACTTTGTGGATCTTAAAGGAGCCACTGGGCTCAAAGTTTGTTCTGCTACTTCAGACCAACATGGCTACCAACCTGAATCTTCTTGTACAGTGTTTAAAGTAGAATGAAATCCAATGTGTGTGTGTGTGTGTGTGTGTGTTTCTAACTTCTGTTCCATGCGTGTAGCCAGTAAAACAGATTAACATTAGGGATAAGCATGAACCAGGAAGATGTAGTTCATTCTGGTTCAGTTTGTGGTGTGTCCAGTTTGTGAGTCATGAACGATCACAAACTTTTAGGCACCAAATGAACTGGTTTGGTTTGTGAGGTTCGTGGCATGGTAGAACACGTCCTGGCATGCTAGAAGCACAAAAACCACAGGGGATCTCTGGCTGACTTTCCTCTGTCTGCCTTCCAAGTTTGGTGGGGATTGGAATTACGGTGTCCAAGTTATGGCTCCCCAAAGAAGGTGCCCCCAGCAAAGTGCTTTCTTGGGAAATGACAGGTGCAGGTTCAGGAGGTTCATGTGTGTGTAGAATGGATCCTGTGCAAGCTAGAGACATCAAATTCACAGAGAACTTCTCCCCAATTCTCCTTTACATGCCCTCTAAGTTATGTGCAGATTGGATTTAGGGGGTCTAAGTTATGCCCCCCAAAGAAGAAGCTCTCAGGAAAGTGCTTTTTGAGGAAATGTCAGGTGCAGGTTCAGACCCCTGAGTCCACCTACCACTCAAACACCACCGGGGAGAGATGCTCACAATTAGGAGGAGTGGGAAGGTATCAATGTGGGCCTTCAGATAAGGCACCCAGTAGCTAAGCCCCTGTGCTTGGCATGAGCAGAGAGATGGGGTGGCTCAGAGATCTGAGTCCACTGAACACCCAACTGCCATCAGGAGAGAGGTATTCACAATCCGAAATAAATGAATGTGCCCTGCTATCGACAACCAATAGAGGAGAGGGTGTGGAGCTGAGCATTCTAATCCTATAGAGCATAATGGGAGCCAGCGGTGCATCTTAAGCTTTGGAGGGCCCCTATTGGAGTTTTGAAGGCTGGACAATTCACATACACTCATTGCCTTGAAGTCTGGTACAGATTTAGATTGAGCGGAGACAGTCTATTTGGAAATGGTACCATTCATGAACTGCCACAAACTGCTTGAAAGATTGTGGAAAGTTCATCCTGGTTGACCTGCCATGAACTTCAGTTCATGAACCATGAACCAACCAAAATTCATCACAAACTTTCGCTCATTAGCTGGCTCATGTCCATCCCTACTTAACATTTCATTTTCACACTTATAAAGGGATAGGAAGCATACTTTTACTTGTTTGATAGAACATGGAAAAACATTAATTCCTCCCTCCCCCCCACTTCTGTTCACAATATTATCAAGAGTTTGTTGCTATAATTATATTAATTCAATGTTCTATGTTGCCATCCAGGGAGGAGGAGGAGTTGAGATAAAGACTGACAAATAAAAGGGGTAGATTGGAAGGGGGGAGGGAGAACTGAAAGCCTATCATGTGAGAGAGTAAAATGAAGGAGGAAAAAAGTGTGGGAAAAGGAAGGGGAATTAAGAAAAGAGGAAAGATTGTTATATTTTCTAAAATGCTGAGATGTTCTGGATGAACAGACAAAACTATGGAACTGGGTGGAAGGAAAGGCAGAGGAAACAGACTGCTGGAAACAACAACCTTGTTAGGAGACTGTAGCCTGACAATGACCATAGCAGCAATGAGTTGTGCTTGCTGGTCTTGCCTTGACCCAGTGCTGGACTGATTGATGGGTTCAGCAGGATATGCAAATGTTTTTCCCCTTGTGATCAACTTTTCAGAAAGGCATAACAAGCTGAGAGTAGAGTTGTTGCGGCTTACTCTGCTCTGCCTTCCCTGTGCCCCTAGTGGCTGCAATGCATAACTGCATTAGAAGTAAAATAAACTGGAAGTATTCTGAAAGCAGCATGACGCTGGCTTCAGGAGCCTTCCAGCTGACTGTCCCCTTAGTCTCCCTCTCTCAGTGGCCCTGTGTATGTGGAGATCACCTTCAGCCACCTTGGCTAGAAGTTATTGATGGACATGTCCTCCGCAAATATGTCTAATTCCCTTTTAAAACCATTTTTGCTAGTGGCTACTACTACATCCACTGATAACAAATTCCACAGTTCCATAACTCATTCAGCGAAGAAGAAATTCTTTTTGTTAATCTATTGTCAATCCATGTTCCTCAGGTGACACAATTTTCAGCAGGGATGAGAAATTTGAAGGCATCCCTAGAGATGGAAACGTTCTGCATTAGCAACCAGAGGATTCTTACTACCAAGAGTTCTGGGAAGTGGTTAACCTTTGGCCAGAGGCAAAATATTTTATGGAGAGGTGTACACAGTTATCAAGACCCATACTCCTGTAACAGGGATGTGCAGATGGGAAATGATGCTTTTTTGGTATCTCTGTCTGTCATGTCATTGTAAAAAACCCAGTGCCTCTATTGGGAAAAAAGATAGCAACTCCATCCTAGAAGCTTCTGCCTCTCTCTGGGGATACCAAAAGTCTTCCCTGACTGTCATGCTGTGTGTAAAACAGGCTTATCTTGAATTGCCAGTGTAGGAGCTAGTCAGGCAATTTCTCATTTCATGGTCCTGCTAATGACCATCTGCCCCTCCCTCTGTTATTTTTCAAGCAGGTATTAACCTTGCTGGTTGTTTCACTTATTTTATCTTCCTTTTGTTTTCTTTTCCTTGTTCAATACCTTGGTTTAAGAATCTCCAGGGGCGGCGGATTAATGGACCTTCAGTGTTCCATCCTAAGCCCTGAAATGGATCACAAACTTCTGTTTTATTTGATTCAGTGTAATTTACAGCTAGCGACTTAGACTTTTTTTTTTTTTTTGCTAAAAGCAATTGTAACCATGAATACATGGCTCCTACCAGGTTGAACAGAGACATGCAGTGCGATCTTAAGCAGGTATACTCAGAAACCTACTCAGGTCTACACAATGGGGGTTATTGCAAGGAAAGCATTTTTAGGCCCTGTCCACACTGAGCATTTGCCCCGCTGAAGGCATGGGAGCCCTGCAGACTTTCCGTGCGCAATCATATGAGCACATCTGGGAGGCGTAGTGCTCCCGTGGCCAACCCACGGCTTCCGGTGGAAAACGCGGAGTAAAAAACTAGTAGGTCCGAAGTACTAGTTTCTGGAAACCCCGGGGCAAAGGCTGGTGTCTGATCATGGGAGCGCCAGTATCCTGTGGCTTCCGACGCCCGCCCATGTCCACGGGGTTTCTGGATGTTGTAAGTGTCCATGGGATGCGCACCAACACTGAACAGCGCATGCGCACACACAAGACACCGACAGCGGCCCACCCTCCCAATGGCGCATGCACACTTTGCTGCTTTTTTTGCCGCGCTGCAGCAGTGCAGTGTGATTGGGGTGCAGAGCTGGAGTGTGGCAACCCAGTGGCCCATGTGATCGGGCTACCGCGCCTTATTTAGCTCTGGGGCAAACTACCACGCCTCTCCCCCCGCGTTTTCTGGCCCGTATGACTGGGGCCTTAGGATGGCATTGTAAGGGAGGAATTCTAAGCATACTTACTAGGATGTAAGTCTTATCAATGTCATTGGGTCTTCTCAATGTATATGTTTAAGCTATAGCACATTCCTGTCAGGAGGAAGAAAATGAGGGTAATTGTGAATTGCTACTCTTCTGATCAAAAGTAATAGGAAATCCATGAGGATTTCTCCCTTCGATGTGTAATCTGAAGAACTGGGTTTGATTACCCACTCCTCCATATGCAGCCGCTGGGTGACCTTGGGTCAATCACAAGTTGTCTCAGAGCTGTTCTCTCAAGAGCAGTTCTCTCAGAGCTCTCTCAGCCCCAACTATCTCACAGGGTAGTGCGAGGAGAGGAAGGGAAGGAGATTTTAAGTCTCTCTGAGACTCTGACTGAAGGGCGGGGTATAAATCTAATCTCATTCTCCTCGTCCTCCACCTTCTTTCCCTTACTGTTGTAAGAATCTATTTTTTAAGATCTGTTTCCCTAAGTAAAGCCAATTTTCACTCTGACTTTTAAACACAATTTGGCCAACACTGCCGCACTCCATATGACTTGGTTTCATCTTCAGACCTAGACTCATTCAAGGTCTGATTCCAGACCTTGTCCAGGTACCAAAATGGCTGATTTCAAGAGCAGCCCTCCGAAATGTAGAATTATACATGAAGTGCACAAAAAGTTCAGAAGCAGCTGCTGGGAATTTACCATCAACTTGGTCTGTTGTTTCCTGTAGAAATTTCTGAGGAACCATATGACAGAAGAGGATGATTCCAAATGGCAAATCCATTATCAAGACTGACAAAAGTTTACTGCAAATCATTTATATAGAATGGATCCAAGTTGATGATAATAAGACCTTTTGCTTTTAAATTAATAAACACTGTGTTATAAGAGTAATGGAAAGCTGCATAAAATATGGATTTGGGGCTTTAGCTATAAATAATGAACATATAAGTCTGATGAAGGCTTTCAAATATTCTATATGGAGTATTTCTCCTGCGGTTACTGCAATATTAAAATACGTAACATTTGTCATGTAATCCCATCATGCAATAAGGATTAGCAAGATAACATTATTTTTTAAACTGGCGCGTCAAAGTCACACTGTAATTCAGAAACGGATTAGAAAATTGGCCGTCAAAAGCAGAGTTCAAATCCCAGTGCATTGTGCCAGTTGTTTACTCAAAGTGTTCTCCTCTGCCACACAAAACTCTAATTCTAGCAGAGGAATTATTATTGGAGGGAAAATGAAAGAAAAAGACAACTGATCAATGATGTAATAGACATCACAGGACCATCAGGACAACACAGGGGGCCCACATAGACCAATAATCTGGCAAGGTATCTGCATTACATGCAGAAGTTCCTAGATTCAACCCTGGCATTATTAGTTTAAAGAACCAATCAGTAGGTAATGGAATAGACCTCTTCCTGAGACCCTAGAGAGTCATTGCCTTTCTCAGTAGACAATACTAACTTTGATAGTTTTGTTGTTGTTGTTCAGTCAAAGAAGTGAGTCCGACTCTTCGTGACCTCATGAACCACATCATGCCAGGCCCTCCTGTCTTCCACCATCCTCTAGAGTTTGCTTAATTTCATGTTCATTGCATCGATAACACTGTCTAACCATCTCATCCTTTGGCGTCCCCTTCCTTTTTTACCTTCAATCTTTCCCAGCATCAGGGTCTTCTCCAGTGATTGCTCCCTTCTCATTTCTTTTAGGTGCTTCTGGGAAGCCTGACAAGCTGAGCATGAAGCAATAGCTCTCCCTTATGGTTTAACCTCAGCAACTGGTATTCAGAGGGGTACTTCCTCTGAACATGTAGGTCTTGGAGCCAAACTCCATGGCACCTGTGACATGAGTCAGGCCATGGGTGCCCAACCTAGCTTTCAGTCACAGACCTTTAAAGACCTCTCCATCACTCGATGTGACTCCAAATGCTGTGAGGGGGAGGAGGGGCCTCAGGCTTCCCTCCTGTGCCATTTTTTGCCAGTGGAAATGGCTGTAGGAAGGCACTTTTTGCCGCTTCCTCTGTCTCCACATGCAGCTGAAGCTGCACAGGAAGAAGGGATTTAATCCTTCAACCTCTGCTTGGTTTTGAAAATTAAAAGGCCTTCTTATACTGTTGTTAGTGTTTTAAAAGGACAAACAAAGCTAAGTTTTAAAGGATACCTCCCACCCTCCCCTTTTAAATCAGCAGCATATGGAAAGCCCAGTGTGATTAGTGAACCTGACTGGGAGCTGAAAGGTTTAATTCCCTCCTCCCTTCCCAGAGGGTCTTGATCTGAATCCAAGATGCACACAGGCACCGTTTTCATTTACAGACTGATGGAGAACCATGATATTCATCGTGTCTGTTTGGGTCCTTAATCTACAAAACCAATCTGAAAAGCGGAGAATTTATGCAGCTGGGGAAAAAAATAGCAAAGAACATAAAAGGGAGTGGAAAGTGGAACATTCATTCGTCCCTATTCCTTTCCTTTAGCCAGTTACTGATCTGTATGAAGAGCTGCCTTCATCTTATGAGATTGCCAAAAATATTTTGGAGTCTTGAATTCAGAGTAGCGTTTCCATGGATGCAAGGATTTCCACTCACGGAGCACAATTTTCCCCTTCCGTGGCAGCCCCAAATGCCCCAAAAGGTTCACAGTCCAATGGGAACAAGATTTCAAGCTGTCATGGGTGGGGGAGTCCATAGGCATACATGGAAACACTAGTCTGGATCCAAGCTGGCCCCGTTGTGGCAGACCATATCAGAAGCTTTTTGGAAATCCAAATATATGACATCTCCTGGATTGCCTAATCTGCATGTTTGTTTATACTTTCAACATTCTGAAAGGTTGGTGAGATAAGACTTCCCTTTGCAGAAGTTGTGCCAATTCTTGTTCAGCACGATCTGCTTTGATCTCTGTTGAGGCTAGATGGTGCACTGAGGAGCACCGCTCAATCAAATTATAGCAGCGTTATTCACACGCTCATACACATCCCTGCCATGGAACAGCCACTTTTGATGAAGCTTTTCTTTCAATGTGTTTCTCATTATTCTGCTGCTTGCACTTAAAATAGGCATTTAGGATTTTATTAAACTATCCAGGAGACTTGTATTACTCTTATATGTCTATCAACTGCAAATAAAGTTAGCTGTTTTGCCAAAACCAAGGCAACCTGCTGTGCTGGGTATAATATTAAGAATATATTGCAATTAAAGGAGAAGGCAGGCTCCCCCCTATCCATAAGTACCCAGTTCAAAGCCTGTGCGAGTGTTTCTTCCTGCTGACATGATCGGAGGACTCCACTGTGGTTTCATGGGCAATTTTGCATCAGAATTTTGAGGCAACAATAGAACAAAGCCAATTTCGTTGTTACTGCCTTTCTTAGCCATTAAGCTTAACACAGAAAACAACTACTCTTCGCTAATTGATACTGAAATTTAATCTAGCTCAATTTGTTTGGAATTTAAGATTACATTAATTTAAATAACTTTTGACAGAGTCTCTTTGAAAGTCCCCCCCTTATAAGTTCCCCACCAAAGTAAATCACTTTCCATTGAATTATTTATGAGACAATTTCATAGGGAGAACTTTTTTAAAAAACCTTCAGGCAATAATAAAATGTTCTTCACTGCCATAGACACAATTTGTTCTGGATAATTGCTTGTCAGTTTCCATTGGGAAATGGCATCACTTTTAGACTAGGTATGTGCCATTTTGCCATGGATTCAATTGGGATGTATCAAGAGGTGCTTCCCAAAACCATCCTCTTCTCCCAAGATGTTGGAATTATGGTCCTCTTGATAAAAGGAACAGACTTCCATTTCCAACTAAGTTGTCTACTCTCTGGTATAAGTCAGCATCCATGATCAATTTCCTTCTGTGTACTAGGAAAGAGACCTAACTAGGAAGAGCAACGGTAGAAGTAGAATTATTGGCTCATAGAACTGAGTCTCTCAAAAACTGAATTCCAGTGCTACTGTACTCCCAGTTTATTCTCCTGGTCCTACTCTAACCTTTCCTGATCATTTTCACTCTTCCTTCTCCTCTTTTAACCTGCTTTTCCTCCTACTCTGCATTACTTTTCCTCTCACCTCTTGTCCCTCCATTCACTTCCTCCATGCTCTTCAGTGCCACACTGCCCTATGCCCTTCCCCATGTGCATCTCCTACCCTGTCCCACTAAACAGGTTTAAAAGCCCCCACATGCTTACCAAGACAGCAACAATTAGAAATGGTCATGGACTAAAGTTCATGATGAATTTTGGCCGGTTCAAGGTTCACAAAGTGAAATTCATGACAGTACAGCCAGCGTGAACTTTCCATAGATTTTCAAGCTGTTTGTGGAGGTTCATGCCAGTTTATGAATGGATATATTTCCAGACAGATTGTTTCTGCTCAGTCTAAATGTCTGTTGGTTGCACAGGATCTGTTCTGACTTTCCTGGGAGCACTTTCCTGGGGGCACTTTCTTTAGGGGGCCAGAATGTGGACCCCATAAATCCAATCCTCACCAAACCTGGAGGGCAGGTAGAAGAGAGTCAGTTGGAGACCCCTGCAAGTTTGGTGTCTCTAGCTCACCAGGTGGCTGTTCTGGTGAACAATGAACCTCACAAACTGAACCAGTTCATTTGGCCCCTAAAAGTTCATGATGGTTCATTAACTGGGCATGCCACGAATCACAAACCAAACCACATTTTCCTGGTTCATGCCCATCCCCAGGAACACGGCACAGCAACCTAGACTCCAGACTTGTGCTCTTAAAACTGAAGACCACTATTGAAATGGCTGTATTTTCAGTACCTTCGGTTCCTTCATGCTGTTTTCCCTTTTGGTACATGACAAATACATTGGTAAAAAACATAATCTCAATGGGATTGCATGAACAATTCTATCTACAGTGTCCAGAAGCATATGTCTGCACCAGGAAAACACCACATAAAAATAATTGTGATATGGGCATAGGCATAATCATATCAAAAAAGGAAAACTACAAAGGTACAGAGTCTTTTTTTAACATTTTTAATTGCTTTTATCTCCGCACTCTACAGGGCATAGGGAAAAGGGCTATTCTAAACTAAAATACAGAGTAAGCAAGGATCAAATAATACTCTAAGGTTCAGTTTGTTGATGTTTCCTCATTATTTAGCTTTTACATAACTGGAGATTTAAAATTAATATTTCTACCTCAAGCAGTACAAACAAAATTAACTGTAGTGTGCATCTTGATAAATAATAAAAAAGAGCAGAATTTCAGAATCAGATTGTTTAGCTGCTTTCTTCCCTCCACGTTTGTTTTTATCAAAGGGCAGCCTAACCTTAAATGATTTAGGAGCCGCAGCTCCTAATTCTTGTTCAGAGTCAAGAACTTCTTCTAAGGAGCTACTTGAAGAGCTGTCACTGCTTCTGGAACCATGTTCACTAACATCTTCTGTAACAATATTGTCCTTTAATTTTCCTTTTCCTTTCGCTGAACTTTGATGCTGTTCCAAAAATGCTTTTGCTTTAAAGACAGAGTCAATCTTTTCTTTTTTCTCTTTGAAGTTGAAGACAAGACCTTCCAGGATTATCCATCTGTAGGGAGTAGAATTTTTCTGTAGAAATGACATCAGATTTTTATATTGCTTCCTCCTCTTTCTCACCTCAAATGGAATGTCTTTTAAAACTTTTGTTTCTTCTCCTTGGATTTTTAAGGTTGCTTTCAGTATCATATCTCTTGTTGACCTTTTAAAGAATTTCACAAATACTTCACTGGGCAAGTTGTTTTTCTCGATAAATTCTGGATAGGTTCGATATACCATATCCAAGTCAATTTGTAAAGGTTCCACTTTACAGCCTGCCACGGGAGCTAGGGCTCCGCATAAAATCTCTTTCAGGTTCTCTCCTTTTTGTTCTGGAATACCTTGAAATCTCAGGATATATGCTGACCGTTCCAACTGAAGTTGTAACAGCTGTTGTTTCTCAGAGGTCCCCTCTTTTTCCACTGCCTCTATTCTTTGGTTCAGTACATTTGTCTTCTCATCAACCTTCTTCAGCTTTTTAGTTGTCTTCTCTGTTCTTGCATTAGTTTTTTTCAGTTCCTTTTGTAAGGCTTCAAAGTTGTTGTTCAGGTTAGTCATCTGGCCCAGCAGAGGGCACAATGCTGCAGTAATCATCTTGGAGATATCTGTGGTTACTTCCGGTTTGGGGGCTGGAGACAATGAGCTGGCAGTTTCTGAAGAAGCTTTCACTCTGGGTGCCATTTTTTCACCCCGATGTGACATTGTTTACATCAAAGGTACAAGTTTTTTAAAGCTTCTGAAAGTCTTTTAAAGTAGAGGGTTTCTACTAGTGTGCACACCAGTCAGCTAAGTTAACATTCTCCCATCAAATCCACTGTTTTGCCCCTCACGTTCCTTCTTCTTTGGCTGCTCTTTCCAGGGTAGGATAGCCTCCCCCTCTTTGTTGTATTTGGGGCTGTGCTGCAGTTTTGTGGGTTTGCACCTAAGCGCTTATGCAGTTTGTCAGGTAGTCACCCACGCTTTACTCCTCGGCTTGCATCCATAAATGGGGAAAGTCTTTTAATGCCAGATCTCTTGCTTGCTCGTTTTTGTGTGTTTCTTTAAACCCATGGCTGGTCTCACACTGGGGGGACCTATCAGGGCAAAAGTAATCCTCAATCTTTTGGCCCTCGCCTCGGGAGAGGCTTCCCTCAGGCCCCAATGTGATTACGAGCTGCTCTCATCAGCACTGTGATGGAGCGCACCTGCCAGCAAGACGCCAAAACTGGAAATCAAAGGTACAGAGTCTTAACATGAAGATGAAAAGTGGAGGAAGCCAGTGAAAAGAATGGTGCAAATGAGTATTAAGTTCAGAACAAGAAACAGATGATGTCAAATGAATGGGAGTGGATCCAGGAGATGGCGGGGTTTGGGGAGGGGAGGGACCTCAACGTGATACAATGCCATAGAGTCCACCCTTCAAAGCAGCCATTTTCTCTAAAGGAGCTGATCTCTGTCAGCTGGTGATCAGTTGTAAAAGCGGGAGATCTCCAGGCCTTTTGCACCTGTCTGTTAAGTTCAATTTTGAAAGTAGTCCCTCCTGTATTAACTTTTTGGACACTACTGTTTTTGTTTTGAACCAAACAGAGTTAGGGGTTAAGCTCTATCATAAATCCACAGATTGTTACTCTCTCCTACATTATAAGTCCTTTCCACCTGGAGGCTGACAACCCTATTGACTTCCCATTGGGACAAGAGCCAGAATGCAGCTCAGGATGTGGAGTGTAAGAGACTTGGGTTCTGCTGTCTCCTCCGGGCACCTGTCTCAGTCAGCCTAGACACCTCCTGAAACACTGCAGTTACACTCTGTTACTTCTAGCTTGGCTGCAATGAGGAGCTAGGAACAGTCACTGGGGAAGTGGTCATAATTTGGGGCTAGTGGTGCCACAATAGGGTACAACAGTGGCTACTCTTGGGGGGGAGAAAGGAGCTACAATGGAGTGGGTTCTATAAGGATCTCTAAAAACCTGTAGCTAGACCTGGAAATGATAAGAGAAGGTAGTAAAATCTTGTTATTGTTAGTGAAAAGCATGAATTGTAGATGTAGTTGCCCTATTGTAGTTGCCCTATTTGGGCAAATTAATAGAGAGGGCGGTGGTGATACAGTTGCTGAGCTTTATGGATGACACTTCCATGCTTGATCCCTTCCAGTCCGACTTCCATTCAGGCCATGGGATGGAGCCCGCTATGATCACCTTCACAGATGACCTCCGGAGGCACCTGAACCGGGGTGGGATAGCAGTGCTGATGTTGTTAGACCTGTCGGCAATGTTCTTTCTTTTCTTTTTTTAAATCCCCCCGAAGGGTTTTTTTATTGCATTTTCTAAATATCTACAGAAAAAGGGAGGGGTACTAACAAACATAACTACAAGAAGGGGGAAATAGAAAAGAAAGTCCAAAACATGATGATTGCATACAGTGCTTACAAATGTGGCATTAACAAATAATAACTTTCAGTTGTTAACCTCGAAGGTGACAGTTGAGTACATCGCTTATGAAGCTCTAGCTCATACAGACTGTTTGGAGTATACTTCTGCAATACACTAAAATTTCTTTTATGCAAACATCAGGCACTCTCATCATCTCGTTACAATAATTTCTGCCTATTACTTTCTGCCCCTCTAACTCTTTAAAATTTTTATCAATCAATACATGCAATCCAGTAGCATTTAAATACCGCTATTAAAAAACACCCAAGTTAGGCTTAAACACGTTTCTCTTACAAGAAAACTCTCTATTTACCCTCTTATTAAAAAAGAAAAGAAAGGCAGGCAAAATGGAGCCTCCATATGCATCACATCACACCCCTTTTCCCTCTTTTTGTTATCAAATCGCCAGGGTCCCATAAATCCAGCAAATCGTTTCGCCGCCTCTAAAAGTTCTCTAAATTTGTCAGCCTTATTTCCAGCTCATTCCAAATTGTTTTCTTTTTAGGCAGAGGGAAACTTCCCCCCCCCTTCAACATTTCACAGCCACCACTTACAAAGATATTTAGAGTTTCTTTAAGAAGAAAGAGGGTTCTTCAGTGCCTAAAAAGATTGCTTTCAGATGTTTGCACAGTCACTTTATCTTTCGAGAGGGGGGGTTTTCCCACCCTCCGCCTGCTAAAGGAGGGTTCTGCATCATTTCCAGCCGACACTCAGAAAACACTTCAAGCTAATGTAAGTTTCCATTCAATGCTTTCTCTCTTTTTGATTATTGTTTTTTCACTCCCCCTGGCCCCTAAAGGCTTTATTTTTATATTGTTATATTATTATGCGGGGGGAGGGAGTTCCCTTTCCCCCGCTTCTTTTTTGAGGGGGGAGGGGAAGACTTTATTCCAACTAGTCTGTTACTATGATGTTACCAGTCTTTAAAGGAAATTCTAGTTCTTCCTTCTAGCCATTCCTAGCTAGCCATATAAAACACTTTCAATTGTTGTTTTTAAAGTCCCAAATATTTGCTTGTGTGTTACTCAGTTCATAGCTCTCAGAATTCCTCTGTCACAGTCCCTTCATTTTTCATTTCTCTGGTATCAGTTTCCTTTATCTAGTCCTCCATGGGGGGGTCTACAATTGTCTCCCCCACCCATGCTTGCAAGAATATACTCTTCCCTCTGGTGCTTCGTTAACTTGTACTCACACTTCTTCAGTAAGAAATCGATTCAGCCAGTCGCTTAATTAAAGCTTAATCACCGCCCGCTTGGTTTCCAGTACGCAAAGCCTCGGCCATTACTGGAACACAGCGGAGAGACCGTCGGGGCAAAAGGACGCCCCCACCCCCAGACTAAAAGCCGGGGGGGGGTGGCGAACCTCAGTGCCCCCTGACTCAGGGCTCATCCTGAACCCTGGGGAAGAGTGTATGATCGCCCTTCCTCTCTACCCGCTGGTCTGCAGTCCGTCTCTCCCGGAGAGGGGGGAAACGGCTGCCATCAGCTTGCCAATCCGGAAGTGATCTCTGACCTGTCGGCAATGTTCGACATGGTCGTCCACCAGTTACTTGCCCACTGACCCACCGACATGGGAATTCGGGGGCTTGCCCTGCAATGTCTCATCTCCTTCCTCCAAGATCACGGACAAAGGGTGGCTATTGGCGAGCAACTGTCCCGAAGGCACCCACTTGCTCTCATCAATGTTACTTAACATCTAAATGTGCCCCCTTGCCCAGATTGCCTGGACGTACAGGCTAGGGTACCACCAATATGTGGATGACACCCAGCTCTATCTGTTGTTGGGTGGTCAGACTGACTCTACCCCAGAAGACCTGGTTTGGGGGCTACAGGGCATGGCAGGATGGCTTAGACTGAGCAGATTGAAATTGAATCCAATGAAGATGGAGGTCCTGAGCCTGAATCAGAGTGGTACGGGGGTTGGGATCCCCTTACCGGCCTTCAATGGGGCGCTGTTGGTGCCAATGCCAAGGGTCTAGAGTCTGGGAGTGCTCCTTGATGCTTCCTTAACAATTGAGGCCCAGGTAGCAACCAAGGCAGCCTTTTATCATCTCCGGCTGATCAGGCAGTTGGTTCCCTTCTTCGAATGCTATGATCTGGCGTCGGTGATCCATGCTATGATCACCTCAAGATTGGATGACTGCAACACTCTCTACATGGGGTTGCCCTTGGTGCAACTCCAGAAGCTCCAGCTGGTGCAAAATGTGGCAACCAGGCTGTTGATGGGTCTTACTATGCGGGAACACATCCAGCCTGTGCTAAAGGCATTGCACTGGCTGCCAATAGTGTTCCAGATTCACTTCAAGGTTTTGACCTTTAAAGCACTTTATGGTCAGGGACCTGTCTATCTAAGGGACTGCCTTTCCCCGCATGTTCCCCAGAGAGCACTTCGATCGGGACTCCAAAACTGCCTGGCCCTCCCTGGTCCAAAGGAGGCCAGACTGACATCAACTAGGACCAGGGCGTTTTCTTTAGTAGTGCTGGCTCACTGGAATGAGCTCCCTGGTGAGATCAGGGCCCTGCGGGACCTCTCGGTTCCACAGGGCAGTGAAAACAGAGCTTTTCCAGCAGGCCTTCTGATAACCTCTGGGCCAACCTAAAGCTGAAGGTTTCCAGAGTGGTAGTACAGTTGACAGCATGTGAACGCACTTTATTCAGTGGACTGCCATTGATAATAATGGTTTTAAATTGTATTATGCAGTGTTTTAGATATTTTTGTATTTAATATATATTGTTTTACTGGTTTTATGTGAGCCGCCCTAAGCCTGCTTTGGCAGGGAGGGCGGTGTAAAAGTCAAAATAATAAATAAATAAATAAATAAATATGTATTAATCCATTGAAAATGAGAAGGTTTTGCAAGCAAGTGGCATATGTGTGAAAGAGAATACTAAAAAAGTACTCTAAGATAATGAACTTGAGGAACACAAGGGTGTCATAGGTGGAAAACCACTTGTCTATCCATGAGATGTTTGCCAAATAGCTGGCTCTACAAGCACAGGACACCAGGAAAACACTGTTTAAATTACTCCATAATTAATAATAAAATTATAAAATTAACAGCAGGTACATTGATAGGAGACAATATACCGGACCACTCCATGTTCTCGAACTACCAGCTAATGAACAGAGGTTGATCAAAACTTCTTTGAGAATCCAGGAAGCGTTTTGCTTTTATGCTGTCTTGTCTGTTTTGCTGCTTTAAACAAACTAAGCTAAGGGCAGCCTTGGTGCAGATAAGGTGTTCAGAGTGTTCACCCAGTCTGTGTCTTGTCTTTCCTCTAGTGACAGGAGATAAAAGAGAAGGAAATGTTAAAGTAATAACAGGCATCCAATGACAATCCTTCAGATTTGAACATATTATTCTTCCTTTAATTCCTCTTCTCTCCTTGGGTAACCACTGACACTCAGGTCCATTGACTTTCTAGATTTAATTGCATGTTTGGCCCAGGTGACTTCAAAACAGCTTTGATGATGCTTAAGATGTTGGAGGATTTTACCACCCATTCTTTTGGATACTTTATTTGCTGTAGCCACACCTATGATTTGGGCCACAACATCTAACCATAGCATGTGAGCTAGCATTTGCCTTACTTTCTTTTGAACTAGCATTCTAGAGGTCCCCAAAGAAATATCTAATATGTGGCACAATAGGACTTCAAAGCAACCTGCGGTTTTTCTGACAGTGCAGGGGGGCACAAGCAGATGTACAAAAGGAGGGAATTACTCACATAACTAAAATATGCAATATGTTTTTGAATCATTTTGAACTCTGAACAACAAATATCTCTGAACATTCACATGTGTTGTTGTTGACACTCTACAAATTGTGATTTGAGCAAAGGAGTGTTTGTACCTCACAGCCTACCACTTAATACCAATCACAGGGCCCTTCTGGTGAATCCCACCAGCTGATGCTTTGTGCAGTATCACACGGAATCAGGCTATAAAAGAAACTCAGCATAGCACTCATTCCAGTTCAGAACAGGGCTTTGTGAAATAAATGGGAATGGTTGCACATGCAAGGGGAAAGAGGAATGACCAGGTAATCCAGACTGCAAAACGTTATTCTCTTCTCATAAAATTCATCACTGTCTCAAATAAATCCGAAATTATGGGGTGTCACAGCCCAGCCATGATATCAAACTGGAAAAATCCCTGCTGGAGAGATCAGCAGCAGAATCATCACAGCTGCTTAAAAAGAGTGTGATGAATTAAGGTCGGTACTAAACGCATGATTTACAGTTATGGCCAAGACCTATTTCTCTCAAGTATCACTTGGAGGGTTCATTTCAGGGTTGTCAATACTGTCACGTTCCCCCAGAATTAGTATTACAGAGTGATGTCAGAGAGCTGCTTCTGGAACAAGCAGTAGGAACTTTTCAAAAGGTAATTTCAGAACATTCTGAAATGACATTTATCTGCATTTGGAATAGAAAGAGGGTTGGGCTCACTGAAAAATGGGCATTTAACCACAACAAAAAAACCATCTAGATTTATGAAGTTCTCCTAGGTTCTTAGCATCCCTGGGGTTCTCTTGTAAGTAATGACATATATAAACCCCTTCTCCTATTATGTGGGGAAGACTTAATTAATTAATTTTCCTTTACACCAAGATTTGCAGGAAGATTTTTTTTTTTTCATCCTCATCATAAGCTCAAACGGTCAAGAGATCTAGCTTGGAAACCTCCTGGAGGTTGGTCAAACACACACTCAGGGACAGCATAGCTTCTCTTCCCACAAGGTTCTGGCACTTCCTGGGTGGGTCCACAATTCCTTAAAGCATCACACTTTGAAGGCACATGCTTTCATGACCTGTATTCATTCATTTATTTATTTAGTACAAAATTATATCCCACTTTTCTCCCTTGTGGGATCCCAAAGTGGCTTTTCTTCCCTCCTCCATCTTATCTTCACAGCAACCACCCCAAGAGGTAACAGGTTGAGATACTGTAGTGGGCTCAAGGTCACCTGGCAAGCTTCTTCAACAGAGCAAGGATCTGAACCCACTTGTCCCAAGTCCTAACCCACCAGTTAAACAGATCTGACAAGAGGAGGTTTCCCTTCCTGTCCCACACATTCTATTCCGTCCCTAGATGATGCACATGATGAGTACATATCATCAGTCTCTTTGCTCAGTGGGTAGTTCAGATGATAATTGGCCTATGTACAGAACAAAATGGAAAGGAAAGTAAGACCATGCCCACCTGTCCTCCAATATGGCATGCCACTTACATCTCCAGTGTCCCCGGGGAAAGGTTTACACATCAGTGATGGAAACCTAACCATCCTTTCCATTCAATCATGAAACATCATTGCTTGAATGCAGTGAGCTTTCCCTCCTTGTGCTCCTTTTGAGATCAGTGTTTGCCAAGGAGATGTTACGCATGCAGGAGTGCTAGGGGCAGGGGAAACAAGTGCCACAGCAGAGGAGAGTCTCTATAGAAGTAGGAGAGACCAAAAGGGAACGGTGTCATAGGATCCAAGACCCGTTGATTAGAATGGCAGGGTTTCTGAAGTAGCCCCTACTCAGGATGTTTGAAAGAGTGGGTACATTCCCCCGATACTTAATTAATTAGAATTCAGAATTCTATCCCTCCCCATCCCTAAATCCGAGATTGAAAAGGCTATAGTGTATGAACACTCCCCATGTACGCTTTTGCTTAATTAAATTTGATTAGTTCATCATCAAAGCTGCAATCGGTTTGCTTCAATTAACTGTGACCTTAAGACATTGTAAATGAACGTCAGATTTAATTGAACAATTTTTATCTTCATTAAAAAATAAACTAAACAAAGGGTGCTTTGCTGTTACAGAAACACAAGATAAATAACATATAACCCCCCCCTTCCATATGCATGTTTCTTTACAAAATCTGGCCCTTTTTGCCTAGTGGCAAGACCTTGTGCATCCAAGTATAGAAACTGCAAGAGATGCCATATGATCACATCCTGTCCCTTCAAAACATTTGAGCCGTTGTATATTGCACACCTGGATAACTGATCATAATTTCACCCTGTTTATAGCTAAACTAGTATCACTATTAGAGACTGCCCACACCTCTTACTGTGAGATGTTTAATAGGAACACAATACACTATGTATAATTTGAATTTACCAATAAAAATCTTTATATAGTTTATGTATAAATTCATAATTACTTATGAATTTAGTGTCATGCCTTTGACCTGTATGCAGTAATTGGATTTAATCACTGCCTTCACCAGAGTTATATTTTCTCAAATTGATCAAGTACAGAATCAGAGAAGCATAGGTCTCCAGAGAATAATATGGTCCTTCTGGATATGGAAGGAGAGATTCAATGGACTAATTAGCTTGCCACATTTTGCTAGACATTTAAGGCCCTGATTGGCTTCCAGTTTGACCTTTTGAAAATCAGAAGGCTAGGGATCCAATAGAAATGGAGATTACTTTCAAGAGCCTATGATTATCAGCTAGTCTGGACTTCTCATTGTCTCCTCTATGATTATCAAGCCAGTTAGGACTTGTCATTGTTTTCTCTTTACCTTGCTAGGAAACCAGTTCCTTGGAACATGGTTCTTTTGATTTTACATGCCTGGGGATTTGCCTGGGAAGAGACTACATATGGATCTCTACAGTCCTATCCAGCTACTGGTTCCTGAGTCATTCATCACTAGGGCTATGGTCACACGGCAAGCTTATTGCCATTTGTTCCCACAATAAATTTGATTGGGAATATTTTTTTCGGGTTGGGACAATCACACATCCCTCCCCCAACCACTTGCATCATGCAAGGAGGCTCCGGGCACTGTCCAGACAGCTGTGCCACACAAGTGGCTGCATGGCGAGAGTTTTTTTAAAAAATTGCTTTATGCATGCACATATGCACAGAGTTGAATCACCCACTTGGCCACACACAGACCCCGCCAGGGTCGTGCGAGCCCCAAAAGCAGGGAAGACAGTGCTGAAAGTGATAGTGCAGGGCAGCTCACCCGGCCCAGCTAGCAAAGGGATGGGGCTGCCCAGCCTCCCCTCTGAGCAGCCACCACAGCCAGACACCTCCCATTCCAGGCTGGCTCCATTCCAAAAGCCACTGGTCCCTTTTCATACTGCTGCTCAGCTCTCCTGGGCACAGAACAACAGTCACTATGGGTGTGGATGGGGAGGTATTTGTGAATTTCCTGCATTGTGTAGGGGGTTGGACTAGATGACCCTGGAGATCCCTTCCAACTATATGGTTATATGATTCTATGAAGTAGTTTTCTGACAATTCTCTGACAGAAATCATTGGCTCCCAAAGTCTCTTCCCTCAAAAGCCAAACCCTCTGGCTACTGGTCCAGACATTAGATTTCAGACCAAAGACTAAAAGGCAAAAGACCTCTTTACCCTCCAGATCAGCTGTTTTATTTCCTCTCTTAAGTGATGCTGGCCAATCAGAGTGAGTAGAGCAGCCAATCACATAAGCTCTTCCCTTCAGGGAAGATTAACTCTTGAACTCCCTGACTCTCTAACACTAGCAGCATTTTAAAAAGCCCACTTTTCTTTGCAATCCATCACAGATGCCTGATTTATTATGGATAGGGGCCTCAAAAGGTGGAAATGGCCTGGGCCCTTCTGGATATTATCTAATATTGCTTTACTCCTGGAATGCAATGGGATAGCTATTTTTCAGGTCATTTTGTATTTCTTCCATTCCTGTTCTACTCACTGGGTCTCATGATAAGCCTTTAATATTGAAATCTCAGTATATGGTGTCCACAATATTTAAAGCATTTACCAAGTAGGTTGTTCATGAATTTGACTCTGGATGCTTGGAATGGCATTAAGTGCTTCTTTGGAGATCTTCAAGATTGGACAGCACTCCTTCCTGCAGGAAGAAGAGAAGAAAAAGAGAAGAAGAGATTGGATTTAAATCCCGCCCTTCACTTGGAGTCTCAGAGCGGCTTACAAACTCCTTTCCCTTCCCCTCCCCACATCAGACACCCTGTGAGGTAGGTGGGGCTGAGAGAGCTCTGACAGAAAGTGTTCTTTCAAGAACAGCTCTGACAGAACTAAGGCTTCCCAAGGTCATCCAGCAACTGCAAGTGGAGGAGTGGGGAATCAAACCCGGTTCTCCCAGGTTAGAGTCTGCGCACTTAACCATTACACCAAACTGAATAAATAAAAAAAAGAATGGAACTAGTGTCAAAATCACCTTTCTGATTGTATGCTCATGAATAACTCCGAAGGCAAGATCCAACAAGTTCCAGGTGCCCGATCACCATGGTGCCTAGATATTTAACTGTGGCAGCTAGCACTTTCAGCAACAATTTTATTGTAGTGCCTCTTGGTGATCTTCAGTGGAAGTACAATGCTTATTTATCATTTCTCATCAGAATATGTATTGGTATATGTCATAAAAACATATGCACATGAATTTGTTGTCATTGCTTGTTTATCTTTCCACCATTTAGTGTTGAGAGATGAATTCTTCTCTTAATCAGTTGCTTTCAAGACTGGCTCCAATATTCAATGAAATGGTACTTCTAAAAGCAATAATGAAATGATGAGAAATTGGGGAGAATGTAGGTTAGGCTTAGAGGATAGCTTTTTCTTGTGGTGATGATCACCACTGCAACAAACGGTGATGATGGCGATGACAACAATTTTATCAAAACTATGTTTACGTAATAGCTTTTAAAAATGCGAGAAACTGTGAAGAGTTTAGTCTTAGGTTTTGTGGTAGCAATAATTAGAAAACATAGGCATGAAGGTAGAAAACCTTGAAGGGTGAAAAATGAGCGTGGTTTCCAAGTTTTTGGGCTGGCCCCTAGAGCCAAAGAAAATTAGTCAAGGCATAAAGTAATTTTGGGCCAATATATGATTATTCTCCCCCCCAAAAAAAACCCATCTCTCATTATAATTAATATTGTCAAATATTCAGGTCACTGTTGTACATCACAGAGTTATAGTAACCTTTAAAATGAGTGAGGAGTTGAGTGGCAAGAAAACTGACAAGTCCAGTTTCATCTTTCTCCCAAGGCATGCAAATCCCTTGTTTTCCATCCACATCTGTAATTCTCCCCCCCCCATCCCATTTTCCCATTGGTGTCAAAAATACGTTAAAGTCTATTAATATTGGCATGGGTGATGAAATTGATAAATGAGATGCCAAGCCATTAATGGTACATCATTGTTTTTAATTGATTTTCGGCTGACACTTTATTTTAAAAAAAGTATTATTAATTGCTGACAACTTCCATATCAAGTTAAAAATTACCAGGCAGTTTCAGGCAGATTTCTTGCTTAGCAGGGACATATGCTTTGATAAGAAAGATGGCTGAAGGTTTCTTATTTCATTGCCACACTAATTTCTGCAAGGGCCAAATCCATATTTTACCAGAAATCCATATTTCCATAGCAAAAAATGTGATTGTAGTACTCAGGGCTAAGACTAGCCCACATATTCTTTTGAGCACACTTCCACAAGGAATGGGCAAATGTTCATTAAAAAAATCATTTAGAAGAGAAGAAGCGATTGGATTTATACCTCACCCTTCACTACTCAAGGGAGTCTCAGAGAGGCTTACAAACTCCTTTCCCTTCCCCTCCCCACAACAGACACCCTGTGAGGTAGGTGGGGCTGAGAGAGCTCTTGACAGAAACTGCTCTTTTTCAAGAACACCTCTGATCAGAACCACAGCTTGCCCAAGATCATCCAGCCAGGTGCAAGTGGAGGAGTGGGGAATCAAACACCTGTCACCTGTTTTAGTTGTCTGGATTTGGCTGTTGGTTTGCTAGATTTGTTTATCTAAAGAACCTATCTGCTGCCTTTTATCTAAAGAACCTATCTGCTCAAAGTGGTTTACAGAGTGAAAAAAATACAATAAAATAATAACCAGCAACATACTGATTATCTAGTTTAAATTAAAACAAACTAATTAAAAACAAATAAAATTAAAATGAACATTAATATAACCCATAAAACCAGAATTGGATAGACAAAATGCAAGATTATGCAGTTATGGCAAAACTGACAAATTATATTAATCGGAGACCGAAAGATGAATTTGAGAACAATTGACAAGCTTTTAATGCTTACTATAAATAATCTTTGCAGTTATATATTTGGTTTATTTTGTAAATGACAACTCTTATATGAAATATTAAGAACATTATCATTTGCATGATTTTTATTGTAACAAACTGTTATGTTAAAATTACATACACAGTTAATGAGAGTTTGCCTATGCTTTATGTTATAATTAATAAGATAGGACAAAAATTAAAACATATGAGAAAATTGAATATTTAGGTTGTTATCGTAGTTTACTAAATCTATTTAATATACTTTTAAATAAATGATTGCCCTTAATATCTGTAAAAATTGCCCTCTGTACTGTTTTTATAATTTTATTTTCTTCTCTTTTTCCCTTACCCCCTTTCTTTATTCTGTATTCCTATAAAAAGTTAAAATATTTTTTTTAAAAAAATATAACCCATAAAATCAACCCATAAAAACAACATTCAGGAGGCTAAAATGGTATCCATAAAAGAGTCCTGAGGCTAGAAGCAGACCATAAATACTGCTAAAAAATATGGATCCCATCATTTAAAAGTGGTGGTGGGCAATGAGAGTTGCCAGAGGGAGGCCTCCTGCTTGGCAACCCCAGTGAGCTTGCAAATTGAACCCCTTTTGTTATTGCCCCTACTTTCACTTCTTCTCATAATACTTTGGGGGGGGAGGTATTTGAAATTTTGAGGCTTCATTCAGAGCAGATGGGGGTAATGCCCGGTGATTCAGTCCTATGTCTGAGGCCCCAAAGATACCATGTTAAAATTTCTCAGGCTTTGAGAAGCTATTGTGGAGTTTGAATTAAGATACAGAATCAGGCTTGTCTCAAATAAGTCTTATTTTGAAGTATTTTTTCATGGGGAAGAGAAAGGGGCAATAAAGGTCCTGGAGTTATTTTTTTATTTATTCCCCAGTTCTTCAGCACTGAAATAACACACATTTAGTACAATCCTGCTGAAAAGGACAGTGTGCCTCTTTTCATCTTGTAGTATTGAAGGGAGAAGAAGACCTGATTTACATGATTAGACGTCAGGAGGAGGAAACATGTTACTCCTTAATTTTTATAGAAAGACATAGGCACTGTTTGCTGGTAATAAGGGAGGAAATGCACCCTGTTATCTAGAGAAAATGAAAAATGCCTTTAGGTAACTTTATTGTAATAGTACAACATATTTGCATCGGGAAACAGTGTGTTGGAGGAAAAGAATGGATGAAAACACAAACATCTGAGATGGGGCCCAAAATAACTTTCCCTAGACTGGTAGCCCCGAGTGACATGCCTCCCAAAGTGGACAATGTGTCCTCCTGGCCACTGAATGTGCACCTCATTATGTGTACATGCAAACACACACTCTTCTGGAGGGGAATGAAGCACAACTCTTGTATGCTTCTCAAAACCAACAGCCCACTGGCATCATTATTCATGTCCATGTAAACAACAGGAGTGTAGCCAATAGATCCAGATCACTGTATTTTTTGTCATCTGATTTCACCTTCAAGTGTCCCACATCATCCCCCTCAGCCCCATTGTGGATCCTGAGGAGTCAATTAGATTTTATGATAATTATTTAAACTAAACTAAAGAAGATCTGTTGTTTCATTCTGATATTTGAAGTAGTGGTGGAGTAGCTCAAGTCTATTCATTGCTACTTAAACACAACAGCTCTTAGGTTCACATGGTAGACTTGAAAGCACAGCCAGTCCATAGTTTCATTAGACCCTTACCAGAGCTTACCACCACTTCTTTGCAACTATATGGCATAGTAGATTCCAAGGTCACAAATGCATAGGATGACTATTTCTCTGTCACTCTCCAGTTACCTTCCATGCTGAGCAACAGAAATGCCTTTCAGGGCTCTAATTGAGCCTAAGATGCCATTTTGCCAGCTTCTATGCTTTAAATTAGACACAGCCGGCAGGCTGGGCTAGTGCTCAGACAATGGAAAAGCTTGATGGAGCAGGCTTAAAAGCAGGCTGTGCCTTTTGAGTGCAGGCATTTGCTGTGTGACCCCCATACCCTCCCTCTGGGATCAGAATGGGACTAGTTGGTTGCTTAGCAGGAATTATTTTAGCCTCTTATGGTTGCTGATCTCTATAGGAGGGGTGGAGATCTCCCAGAATTACTACTGATCTCCAGACTACAGAGCTCAGTTTCCCCCGGAGAAAATAACTGCTTTGGATGCTGGACTCTATACCACTATAAACCACTGAGGTCCCTCCCTTCCTCAAACCCAGCCCTCCCCAGACTCTGTCCCCAAATCTCCCAACCAAGAGTTGGTAACTCTACCTTAGATTAGCAAACAGGGAGGGGGGGAATGTTTTGCTGCTGTATGCAGATTCCAGGTATGTGTTGTTATAAATAAGCCTAGTCTTTTAGGGTTGTCAATTCCAGATGGTAAAATTCCTGGAGATCTGGGGGCACTTGTGTTGTCTAATGGGCATGTGGGCTGAAGGCTGCAGGGGAGAGGGGGTGCTACTGCATTCTCCTCTCTCTTCCAGCAATAGAACTGTGCTGATGGAAAAGGCAGAAATGGTGATGTTGCCCCCTTCCCCATTCCAATGCAGTCTTCTGACCTGTATGGATATTAAAACACGTGTGTCCTGCAACCCCAGTAATGGACTCTCTCAAGGTTGAAAAGCTGGGAACATGGGAAACTTGGAGCTGGGAACATGGGAAACATCCATAACCATCAGGGCTTTCTGTGAACAAATCTTCAGATCCAACCCACTGAGATGGACAAAAGAGCAAAAACAAAGTTCTTTGCACAATAAGAAAATAAAGATTGTGAGTTAGTTGCAAAGACTCTACAGGTGTCCTCAATGTGTTCAAGCCCTTGTATCAAACAATAAAATATTCATATTAAAGTATTCAGCTTCAACTGCTTGAATTATATTGCTGTTTTCAAAGATAACCCTGTTACTATAATGAGAGGAAAAAGAAAACATAGTTCCTAGAAGCTTTGTTGTGAATGTCAGTTGGCAACACTGAGTCACAGAGAAGTGTTAAATCTGTAACATATATTCCCAGGCAGATCTGCAAGTGAAAATTCATATTCTTTGATGCTTTACTACCAACCAAGGCCAACAATAACAACAACATTATTGGGATAGAAATATAGTGGAGGAGGATGGTAAATAGTAGGGCATTGAAGGTTAAATCCTGCAGGTGATGGGAAAATTGTTTATATCCCATTAGAGAGTCACCTTCAGGAAGCACAAATGTAAATCAGCATTCAAAAAAAAATCTTAGCCCGACCTTTGGAAGAAAAAAAAAGTATAAGTTTGACTGTGGATTTTAACATCTGTTCAGGTAAGCACATGTGGCTGGCATTTGGTTACTTTTGTATCCTGCAGGTGCAAAAGGCCACATTGGAATGCAAATAGTATAAAAACACTGTCAACCAGATTGCCTGCATGACCCTGAAAGCAACAGTGCTTCTTAAAGGGCAAAGCAACAGTGAAACTTCTTAAAAGTAAAAAGTCCATTGGCAACAACTGATTGGTTATATGTTTCAGTGTTTTCCCCCCTAAGTTTGAGGGTATTTTTTGAGGGGGTGCTATATTAATGACTAAGCTGAAGTCCAATTTATGTATCATTTCTGAATTGCATCCCTTTCTAAAGAGCCCAAGTCTTCCATATACACACCTCTGCCCTTCTTGCAAACCCATCTTTGACTACTGAGTTGTAATGTTTCTTCCTTACAATAACATAGACAACAACAACGAACCAAAGATGTGAGAAAGGGGCAGGGAGATACCCAGCAGGGAGATGTCATATTACACATGGCTGGTATCACATGATACCAGGAAAATACAGGAAAGAGATAGAGCCTCTGGGTTTCATCTAAGGATGTTTTCAGCTTTCTCATCAGTCCTGGTTTGGCTAGAGAATCACTATCTTTTTCCCTTGTGCAAATCATTATTTTGCCATTTTCTGCTACCTTGTGCCAAAAGTTTCATAATTTCAATGTAAATTTTTCATAAATTGTATAAAAATGGCATATAACACAGATGTGGTGTAGAAATAAGATAAACAATGGTGTGAAAGAAACTCATTGGAAATCCATGGGCTTAGACTGGAGTAACCCCACAAAGGACTGCACTGCTAGTCTTTTACAGTATTTGATTTGTTTTATAAACTGAGTCAGAACAATGGTCAATTGGAAAAAAAAAACATATGAAGCTACAGAACTGGAGCTTTTTGGTCCATCTGGCCCAGTAATATATACTCTGCACTCCCAACTAGCCTAATGAAGCTTTGATTTTCACAAACAACACATTCAGAAATGAGGCTTACTGTACGTGGAATGGCCATTTCCTTTTCATTTGAGCTTCCCAAATGATCATGTTGATAATTTGTTCATAATTCAGCCTAAGCGGTATTTGGAGTTACTTTCCATCTGAGCAGTTGGTAACACTTGATATGCCACATTTACATTGCAGTCCTAAATATATGACCATTCAGCTCCAGCTTGTACTTCCAGCAGATCCCAGGGAGGCTGTAGGAACTGTGAACAGATACCTAGAGGCAGTTTTGAGATGCATGAGAGCTAACAAGCTGAAACTTAATCCCAACAAAATAGAGGTGCTACTAGTGGAAGAAGGTTTGATTCAATAATTGGGATGTCTCCTCTTCTGAATGGGGTTCCACTCCCCCCAAAGCAGCAGGCTCATAGCTTGGGAGTACTGCTGGATCTGGGCTTCTATTGAATGAACAGGTGATAGTGGTGGCTAGGGGCTTTGGCTGTGAGCCAGCTGTGGTCCTTCCTGGGTGGGAAAGATGTCACTACTGTGGTGCATGACATGGAAACATCTAGATTAAATTACTGAAATATGCTGTCTGGAAGCTACAGATGGTACAGATTACTCCAGCCATAATGTTGACTGGAGTGGGTCATAGGGACCATATCACTCTGACCTTGCTCCATCTACACTGATTCCCAGTGTGTTTCCAAGCTCAATTCAAGGTGCTGATATTAAACTGAAAAACACTATACTTCTTGGGGCCGAGATACCTTAAATGCTACCTACTCCCATATGAACCTACCCAATCACTTTGGTCACCTTCAGATGCCTTGTTTTGGGTTACCCTGCCATCTGAAGCTAGATGGGTTGCCCTTCTTGATCATGTTGTCAAAACTTTAGAACTCCCTCCCCAGGGGATTTGTCTGTGTCCATCTATCATTGTCTTTCACCAGTAGGTGAAGCCTTTTTTGTTTTGTTTAGAATTCCTTTACTAAGTTTTCTTCCTGTTTTGTATGTATGTATGTATTTTAAACCTGATTTTTACTTTTTATTGTCTGAAATGTTTTGAATAATAGTTTTAATTTTCACCATGTTGGGGACCCTGAATTGGGTGGAAGGCAGCATAGAAATGTTTTAAATCTCTCCTATATTATAAAGCTGATTTGGGGTGGCAAGATTCGATGCACACCAAAATCAGTTGGCTACAAGAACTGCCACTCACAACAGGGGCCTTGCTCACTGGCTGCATTCTCTGACTCCTACCCACAGAGGCAGTGCCAGCCCAAACATGCCTCAGAAGACAGTGGCTGCACTCTGCTGAACACACCTTCTGTCTTCCTCTGGCCCAAAGCAGTGCCATGCCTCCCCAGTCCCTTGCCTGTCTCTGTGGCGGCTCTGCAGCTGCTCCCTCTGGATCGATGGCCAGTGCAGAGGGCCAGGGCCCGGCGGGTGCTCTGCCTCGAATGGGCAGGGGGAGGGGGGAGGCCGACTGGCTTGGCCCACCAGCACCTTGAATGGGCCAAGGGGAGAGAAACGTGGCTGGCTGGCTTGGCCCACCAGGGTATTGAGCAGGTGGGGGGGTGAGGAAGCCAGGAATGAGGCTGCCTGCCTTGGTACAGTGGCGGCTCACATAGGCAGTGGGGAGAGGGGCAAGGCTGGGTGGCTTGGCCCGCCGGGGTTTCCAACAGGTGGGGAGGAATGAGGCCAGGCACCTTGGCCCACCAGTGCCTTGATCTAGCTGTGGGAGGAGGGGTGCAGCCAGCCGCCTTCACCCGCAGGAGCCTCAAATGGGCAGGGCGGGCCACGAATGATGCCAGCTGCCTTCACCCACTGGCAGCTCGAGCTGGTGCTAGGAAGTGGGATGATGCCAGGCTGCTTGGCCCACCGGGGTCTCCAACAGGTGGGGGGTTAGCCAGCGTATTGAGTGCCCTGTGGGGGGAAAGATGCAGCCAGCCGCCATGGTCCACTGGGGCCTCAGACAGGCGAGGCCTCAAGTGGGCGGGGGGGAGGAGAGTGCGCACCTCAGTCTGCTGGAGACTGGAGCAGCTGGGAGGGGTGGGAGACGGGGAGCCACTGCTGGGCAGTCAAGCTAGCGCCCATTGTATTTGTTGGTACAACGGGCCATCTTCCTAGTAAATACATAAATATGCAAGGTTATACCTTATCTATTGAAGTTGATAGTCTATTTATTACTAGACTTAGAAGGGTGTAACTCTGCTTAGGACTGTACTGTCTGTATGCCAGATAGTTGCTGTTGGCACATGCACACAATTAACTGGATCTCTTAGAAGTCCTGGAGTTATCGTGTGAAAACCATGAATCATTGGAAATCAGCTACATTTTGAGTATAGGCACTGCTTTTGAACCTTCATAGTAGATGATATTAATCAGACTGTGATATCCATCATATTGGTACATGCTCAAAACCTGCAGGATTAAACTATGGTTCCCAGGTAGTAGTGTGAGACTGCACTAAGTATTTCATCCTAGCTTCATAAACACAAACATACTCAACTTTAGTAGCTAGGTTGGCAAACAGGCTGGGATATTAGAGTTGAGCCATGCCACTTTTCTACCCACTGACACATGCTTAACAAAATCAAGGAAAGGACCTTTTTTTAAAATAAAAATAAAAATCCCCTTTCACATGGTTTAGATAAAAGGCTCAGAGGAACGAGAACAGGCCAGAAAAAATAGTGTGGGAATGAACAAACACATATTCTTTTGAATAAATTTGCAATATTGGTACTGTTTTTTAAAAATTCCAATATTCCAAAAAATAATTTCAAAAGTGTTTCACTGTGCCAATTGCAATTTGAGATCAAGACACAATTCAAGCTGAGTAGTGTTTATTCATTCATTTACTGGATAAGGCCCTGTAAGACCAATAAATGAAATTCCTGGGTGTTTATTATATTTGTAACTAGAAGTTCTAGATTCCAGAGGTACAGCAGTGGGAAGGGGAGGTTAAGCCCATTCCACCCATACCATTATTCCAACCTCAAAGATGCAAGATTTCTCATTAGATGAAACATATAGTTTGCTTGTAGTTGAGGTTCATTTGAGGTCTGAAAACTCATACAAGGAGGAAGAGTTAATTGTCTACATTTCTTGCATCATACCCACAGTCCATATCAGGGGCATTGATATTTATTAATAACAATGTTTGGGATATTGATTTAACAGCCTCCCCAGAGTTTCAACTAATTTTAATTAGAAATACCAGGACTGAGCCCAGGACTTTGTGTACAATCAACACATGTGCTTTATCACTAAAGAAAACAGGCAGGTCTTCTGTGCTCAGCAACAGTTAAACAATTATTATTAACAATAATAATATTATTAAAGAAATGGACGTTCCAAGGAAAAAAAATAATTTCCCTTCCAGATTTTGAATAAAAAAACAAAGGAAAATGTTGAAACTGAGTATGGAGTCAGGAGGAAATTGTTTCTGCCAGTTTACCATTGCATGATGCTATTGGCCAAACATTTAATGACTTCCTTGAAGTTAACTTTATTCAGCTCAGGTGTAACAGAAATAAAGCTTGTATAAACCATAAATGTTCAACTTGAGTTCACTTCTGAACGTTAAAGGCAACATTTATTCCCTGCACTGACACTTCCAAGATGTATAATCAGATGCCAATTAATTAACATCAGTATGTCAGGTATTAATTAGAATAATTGACTAATGTATTTTCACATTGAAAACTGCTCTTTTTTTCTTAATTTGGTGCACTTAGTTAAATGGGAAATGCAATCAAAGCAATGGAGAAGACCTTTCAGGTCACTCCTCTCTATTTTTCTGCCAATGAAGGTTAGTTGCCCACAGTGCAGTTTTGGATGTTCTCCTTATATTTGTGTATGTGTGTATGTGAATGCTCATGCACAACTAAAAAGGTCCCTCTTGGAAAAACAACCCTCCTGTACCTAATGGCCCTTTCTGCACTGACAGCTTGCTCTGGAGAATCTGAGAAGTCAAACCTTGAGGGCTGACTTTGCAGTTGCACGCATTCCCTCTGCACTGTTTCCCCCCCTCCGGTTTATTTATTTGTGTATTCTTCATGCATTCTGCATCTACAAGCAAACCCCACATTTTTTGAGCTAACAGGCTGCCAACCCCTCCCTCCCCCCATGATTCTGCAAAAAGAAAGGGAAGGGAGGGGGAAAGACTGACACATTTGGGAACAGGGAATCCCATAGTCCTTTATATTTACTGATTCCTTTTTATGCTCTCTCTGGATTTTTGACGTTTGCCTGAGTGGGAGGAAATCAAGGAGGGAGAGTCAACCTAAAGAGAGAGAGGCGGAAACAGGGAGGGCAGCGGGCAGCACTTAGATATCTGCAGAAACATTTAGAAAGGATTGGTGATTTGAAAGTGGATGAGAACGAAGAATCACAGCAAAAGGAGTCTTCGTAGCTGTGGGGCAATAGTGTGTGGGAAGCAGTCTGAATGCAGATTCCTGTAAAACAAATGCAGAAACAAGAGAAAGCCTCGACACAAAGTGGAAGTGGAAGCAGGAGGGAATGCAGAATGGAAGAATAGGGATACACTCAGAAACCGAAACAAAATATGGGTTCAGAAAGGATCAATGTCAGTAGTTTTAACAGATGCTTCAATAACATGCAGTTCTGTTAAGGCTGAGCTAAAATGGGTGCCTGGTTTGGCAAAAAAACATTCATTTTGAATTTTCAGAAGGCTATTTCCCCAGTTATTTGGGGGAATAATTGTGAAAGGGCTATCCAATTACTTATTTTGTGATCCCTAACTGGCTAGGATCACCCATGTGATCAGAAAACGATGTGTTTTCAACACTTCATCTGCCCTTTTGCGTTACAGAAAAAAGCCAAGTTTGATTGACTTCACAGCAGTATGATGTGATTTCTGAATGCCTGAGAGAGACTGAAAAAAGCAGCAAGAGTCTCCCTCTTTGTGACAGTAGTAGTGACAGCCACAAAAAAAGATGGGAACCAACATTTGGGGAGATTATTCCATTTGACTGAAATCCCTAATTTCAGCACAGAAACCTGGAGAATACTTAGATTGGAGCCTATTATCCTCTTAGAGACCAACAAGATTTTGGGGGTATAAGCTTTCAAAAGTCAAAGCTCCCTTAGTCAGCTATGTAAGAGCTTTCACTCTTGAAAGGTTATACTACAGAAACCTGGCTATTCTCTAAGGTGCTACTGGACCCTAATCTATCTCTTCTGTGGCAGACCAGTGTAGCTACCCTCTGAAACTATCTTCAAATATTTGTCTCATCACTATTATCATTGTGTACTAGAATGCACATATTAGATGTATGCCAATCTTCAGAGTGTCTACAATCTGGTCCATGGAGGAAAACAAAGATGAAAATGTACCTGAATAAATATATAGATAATATGCAATAAAAGAACAGTGCTTTGGGCTTGAGTTTGTCTGAAGAAAAGCCAAGTTTCTGTGGTTGTGGTCACACACACTAAATAATGCACTTTCAATCCACTTTCCAATGGGATTTTGCCAGTTCACAGTAAAATCCAGTTGGAAAGTGCACGGAAAGTGAATTGAAAGTGGATTATTTAGTGTGTGTGACCACAGCCCATGTGACCTGCCCAGTCATGGATGTCACAAATATTTGCAGTGAACCCTTTTGGCAATTGAACATACCCATTTCAGAACTCATGATCAGACCATGAGCCAGTCAGGCTTGTAACTCAAACAGTTGATAAAAAGTTTGTAGCTGCCTGTTGGTCAAAAGCTGACTTACAGCTGGATCAGGGGATCAATGGGGAATGGGCTTCTGATTCCCACCCACTCCCCACATACATACTCAGGGGGGAAAAATGTTACACAGTGAAGTCACAAATCAGAAACATTTGTTTCTGATCTCCCCATTGCAAAAGGGAGAAGATAAACAAGTATGGTGCATCCCCATCTAGCTTTCAGCTCTTTCAGTTAATTTTCACCTTTCCTTCCTTACTATGTTATTGATGAACATGTCCATATTCATAAAACAGTGGGGAAAAATCAATACAAATGCCATCAAAATGTACACCCAGACAAACTCTAGGGCATCGATGAAAGACCACACAAAAACAATCTTAGTATGATTACTTTTTTTTTTTTTGGTAATTTCCATCCAATGTGTATGTGTGCATCAGTAATGCAGATGAGCAGAAAAGCCAGAAATGAATTGGAACTGTGGGAAACACCACGGGAAACCTTGCATACCTAGTGCTATGTACACATGAATACATATGAAGAGCAAGTTGTTCAGAATTCCAGACTCTAGAAAGAAATTTGGGTTTGAAGAATTTCTTGGGCACAGCTAACGTATACACATGTGAGATCCAGGATTTCACCTGCACATACACATGAAGCTGCTTTCTATTGAATCAGACTCTCTGTCTATCAGAGTCAGTATTGTCTACTCAGACTAGCAGCGGCTCTCCATGGTCTCAGGTAGAGTTCTTTCACGTTACCTGTTCCCTGGTCCTTTTAACTGGAGATGCTTGTGACTGAATCTGGGACCTTCTGCATGCAAAGCAGAGATTCTTCCACAAAGCCACAACCACTCCTCAACATGTAGCTGTTTAGATCCTTGCCATGAGTTAAAACAATTATTAATTTTCATTTTCACCCTTAGCCTAACCTTGCAGGCAAAGATGGGCTCCACTTGAAACATGGTAAGACCTGCCTGCCAGCTCTGCTGACCCTCATATTTCATGCAAGAATATGAATGAACCCAAAGGGCTGGGAGAGATGCATTATTTAATAGAAGATAGTTGTGACTCAAAGTGGGGACAACTCCATGCATGCTGTTTGTCTTTTCCATTTTATTTTCCCTCTTTTCAAACAGCAGCCCTTCTATGCTTCATTGTAAGCTGCTTTAAAAACTCCCTTGAGTTTTCAGAAAGTCAGAATGTATATTTTGGTCCTTTCAGTTAAGCTGTTTTGACAGGGCCATTTGTGCTTTCCCACTCTGCAGATTTGCATGCAAAATCAGGAAAAGTTCACCATATTAGAGAAGACTATGCATTTAGACACAGCTAGTTCTAAATGGGTTAAAGTGAATGGGGAGGGGATTTTCTGTGAATCTTTCTAAATGCAGGACTGTGCATAAAGATACTGGAATTCTGCCTTTTCAAAAGGGGGGGGAAATGAGATTTTTCCCTCATCTTTCCCCATATGTTCACACATTAAAGCAGACATTCCAAATCTAATCATCCAAGGGTATTATCATAGATCATTTTACAGAAGAGTAATTTAGTTCAATAAAATACTCCCCATCCCACCCCACAATGGCAAGATTAAATTGCCCTCATTAGCTTAAGTCTATATAACTTGCTTTAAGGATACAAAATCCTGTTTAATACAACATGAATGTCTGTTTTAATGAGTTTTTATTGCTAAAAATCAGTTTGTTTTCTTGTGCAGAAGTGCAGTCCTGTGGACAGGCTGCTACTGTGGTTATTGCTAGAAGACATTTTCACAGTGAAAATATTTCACTTTGGCAAATTGTGATTCACACTCCTTTGACGAGAAATGCCTCTCTGAAAGATATTCTTCTTTTCACGCTTGTCATAAACTAAAATCTCAACAGACACAACACTTTACCATCATAGTACAGATCTGGTTTCTCCTGTGTTTATAGAGGAGAAAGGTAAAAAGAAACAAAGCAATATCATACATTGTTAGTGTTCCTGGACTAGTTGTATCAGGACTCAATTATCATGGTGCAAAAGGAACCATCCTCTGAAACCATCTCCTCCTCAGACAGATGGAACGACACATCAAAACCTGTTATTTAGTTGTTTGATACAAAAGGGGGCATCTGCATAAGTCAACTAAACTCCACACCAGCAGCCCAACTATCTCTGGTAGAAATTGGCACTTAACACCCAGAAGTGGAGTGGGAATTCAGGGCAAGGACAGCCTGAGCAAGCCCAGCCTATGCTGTTATTTTAAAAGGTAGGTCCAGCCTACCTCTAGTTATCATTATCTTGGGGTCTTTTTGCACGTCTTAGCAGAAAACCATATTTGGAAAATGAAAGTTCACTTCTTTATTTTAATCAGAATTTTTGTCTATGTACTAATAGTGAAGCCAGCCAAATCTGAGGAATGTACAAGACAGAGCTTTCTACAAACCTGAAAAATGCCCCAGGTTTGGGGGTGGGGGGAGTGAAATAATTAAAAAAAAATTGGGAGGTTTAAAAAACCCAGCTGATAAAAGGAGCTCCTGTAGCCTTAAGCATAGGGCTGCCAGCCTCCAGGTGGGGGCTGGGGATCTCCTGGAATTACAATAAAGTGGAGAAAATGACCACTTTGGAAGTTAGACTATATGGCGTTAAACCCCACTGAAGTCCCTCCACTCCCCCAACCCCTCCTACCACATCTTTTGCCCCCTCCCCCCAAAAAATCTCCAAGTATTTTTCAACCCAGAGCTGGAAAACCTATTTAAGCAACAGATTCCCTAAGTGCCCGTTGATAGGCAACCACAGATTCCAGGCTTGGTTCTGCCAGTAAAAGGCAGGGGACAGGGCCCTTTCCAGGTCTGTTTTAGCCTTTGAGGGAGGACTCACTGGGGCCAGACCTGACTAGGTTTGCCAGCTCCAGGTTGGGAAATTCCTGGAGATTTTGTGGTAGAGTCTGAGGAGGGCAGAGTATGGGGAGTGGAGAGGCTTCAGCTGGATGTAATGTCATAGAGTCCACCCTCCAGAGAAGCCATTTTCTTCAGGGAGACAGATCTCTATTGTATGGAGGTCAGTTGTAATTCTGGGAGATCTCTGAGTCCCACTTAGAGGATGGCAAACCTAGGCCTGGCAGCAATCTCTGAGTGACCTGATACTAGGGTTGCCAGGTCTTACCTCCTTGCCAGTGGGGGGTGGGAGGAAGCTTTCCAGGAGTGGGGGTGGGGCAGTGTTGCCCCACACAATGCCCTAACATGATGACATCACACAGAAGTGACATCATCACACCAGGTCATGGCTATTGGGGGCAGGGCTGGTTGGTGGTGGGCAGGAGTCTTGCTCCCATCAGGGGGCTGGCAACCCTACTTGATACCACCCAACTTGCATGGCAGAACTAGGCCTGGCTGCTTGCCACTGCTTGACAGCAGCTACCTTAGGAAAGCCAGTGTGGTATAGTTGTTAGAGCTTCAGTGTAGGATCGGAGAGCAAAGGGTTTGCATTCCCATCTTGCTGTGAAGCATAGTGGGTGATCTTGGATCAGTCACATACTTTCAGTCTAACCTACCTCGCAGGGTTGTTGTCATATAAAAAGGAGGAGAGAAGAATAAAGTAAGCTACTTTGGTCCCCACTGTAGAGAAAGGTAGGGTATAAATGAAGTAAATAACAAATATAGCTGAAGATGTGACACAGATAAAAGATAGGTTGGTGATTGGCTAAGAAGGAGAGAATGAGGCAGGGAAAGGGAAGAGAATATGGGGACTTCCAGAGTGAGGATAAGAGGACATAGTATGGGAGGGGGATAGAGTGGAAAGTGAGGTGTCCCTTGAGGGTTCCCTGCCATGCAAGTGGTCCTGTCCCAGTGACTGGTACCACAAAAATAGGCCAGTTTTCCTAGGTAGAATCTGCTAAGGGTGGGATGGGAGGGTGATGGAAGGCTTTAGACAGGCAGATAAAGGGAGGTTGGCTTTTTGGTGGGAAGGAGATAGGCTTTACAAACTACAGGTTAGGAAATACTTGAAGATTTGGGGGTGGAGCCTGGGAAGGGTGCAGTTGGAGGAGTGGAGGAACCTCAGAAAGGTATAATGTCATAGACTATACCCTCCAAAGCAGCCATTTCCATGGCTAGTTTTGCAAATCTCCAGTTGGGGGGTGGGGTTAGAGATCACCTGGAATTGCAACTGATCTCCAGATGACAGATATTGTGTAGTGGGTTGGATGCATAATGAAACCACAGACACAGATGTAGTGATCAGCATGGTTCGCTATTACACAACAAAGACAACGTTACCTGGCCAAGTGGCCAACTATATACAAGCGTAGGGGAACACCCCCTGGTGCCATTGGTGGGTTTGAATTCCTGCCACTGTTCCCATTGGTTCCCCTAAGTCGAATCCAGGAGCCACAGTCCCATTGTTACCCGGGACTCAAGCTCAGGCTCAGACACTGAAGCCCCGAAGTGGTCAGTGGACACAACAACAGAGATCAATTCCCTTGGAGAAAATGGCTGCTTTGGAGGGTGGACTCTGTGGTATCACATCCTGCCGAGGTGCCTCATCTCCCTAAACCTTGCCATCCTCTGGCTGCACCCCCAAACCCCAGGGATTTCCCAATACAGGGTTGGCAACCCTAATTCCACTGTGCCCAAAGTTGTGTACAGACGTTCCCATGGAAGACCTCAAAAGCACAGTCCTGTCCCACTTCTATTAGAACCAGCATACAAAGGAACCTTTGAGTGGACCTGGCCACCTCAGCCTCCAGCACCTCCTCTGGGAAGCTTGGAACAGATGGAGGGTTGCTTGGGCCCTCCCACACTGTGGCCTCTCCCTGTAGAACTTTGCAAGATCAAAGACCTAGTCCTCGCTATAGAAAAGGGTGGAATTCTCAGTTTCTTATATATTCCTGCTGTTGAGTCCCAGCTTTTCTGGTATTGTCAACTCATACCGACAAGTGGGGGGGGGGATCAAGCTGCAGAAAATACACATATTCAACATTTATACAAAAACAGCTCTCTGTTTTTATTTTGTATTTCAACATATATTCAGTATCGATTCAGGTGGGTAGCCATGTTGGTCTGAAGCCACAAAAGTTTGAGGTTAGTGGCACCTTTGAGACCAACAAAGTTTAATTCTGGGTATAGACTTTTGTGTGCATGCACACTTCTTCAGATATGAAGATTTGAAGGAATGTGCACGCACATGAAAGCTTATACCCAGAATTAAACTCTGTTGGTCTTAAACGTGCCACTGGATTCAAACTTTGTTATGTATTCAGTATGTACATGCATAATCATAGTGAACTATGTGTCCTAGTCTTACTAGTTACAACATGGTCAGACAGAAGTTTAATGAATTTTGCACACATATACCTTCCAGCACAGAAATTGTCTTCAGTCTGTGTTCAATTGTTAATTTTTTTTCATTTCATTTTGTTTAAATATTTATATCCCACTGTTCTCCCCCAATGGGAACCAAAGCAGTTTACAACCACCACTAAATATTATATAGATTCAGGGCTTTTTTTTGTAGAAAAAGCCCAGCAGGAACTCATTAGCATAATAGGCCACACCCAACAGCAGAAACTCATTAGCATATTAGGCCACACCCTCATGTTACCAGAAGTGTAGTCATCCAGCCATACCTACCTTATTCTGTTTACCTTATTTGTTGTCAAAACCCAGGGCTTTTTTTGGAGCAGGAACTCCTTTGCATGTTAGGCCACACACCCCAAATGTAGCCAATCCTAATGAGTTTTTGCTGTTGGGTGTGGCCTATTATGCCAATGAGTTCCTGCTAGGTGTGGCCAACTCAGGAGCCAGCCGGAACTCTGTTCCTGTGCATTCCTGCCCCAAAATAGCCCTGTATAGATTAAACCACAACAAGCAAACAAAAACAACAGTCTGAATCAAGTGGGTCTGTATTCACTTGCTGACTCATCCATATTAACCATCTGTGAGCTGCAGGCCAAAGGCCCTTGCCCTTTGGATTGTGCCCAGGCCAAATAAGTTAGCAAGATCTTCTTCACTCCCCATCCCAGCCTGTCCTTCTGTCCATTATCTCCTAATACATCTTCTCTGTAATGAAGGTAAGAGGAATCTGTACCACCTACTCAGTGAATCATGGTGTTTAGAGGACAATGCAATGCAATATTCTATGGAACAAGTAGAAAACCTGAATATAAGCCTTGGTGTGTAACTTTGAACAGTTCTTCATAAAGGTATGATCCCATTGTGACATGTGGCTACATGCCAGAGTCTCTGTGTGAGAGGTGGCTCCATAGCTGTCTCTGTTCATCATTGTTCAGCCAAGTGAACTGCTGGTCTGTCTGCAGGGAGCAAAAGAATTGGTTGTGTTTGCCAGTTTGCTAACCCCGATGGGCACAACTTCTCCCGGTGGTGAAGGTTTTCAGAGTAGAATGCTGATAGGTTCCAACAGACAATCTTGTACAATATGTTACATGGCCCATGAAAAGCTTTCTTTATTCCTTTTTTAATGCTTCAGGGGTCTCTTTCTGAAATAAATAGCATGTGTATATGCTTTCTTTTAGCTAGGAGCATACTGTCAATTTTGGTTTTTAATCTTTATAAGAGGGATGAATATATTTCATCCTTGGGTTTAACAGTTTCTTCAGCAGCAGAACATAAACTGGCATAGATGATACTGGCAGATATTCATACCAATGAAAGTTTCTTTATTGGCTTAAGGCAAACAATTGTAAGGGCATTTAAAACAGACTATGCAGTTACATACATTGTTATTGGCAATCCAATGTACTCTCTTGATGGTCCTCTTCATAATCAAATAAAAACAGAAATCACATATACATAGAAGTATTTCTCATAGTGGCTCTCTATCTTTAAACTCTCCCCCCCCCCTTTGGAAGTGAGCTAGAAACATTTACAAAAATATTATTCCATTTAGAAATTTCATATTCAAAGAAATATAACAAGAAGACCTTGCAGCTAGTATTCAGGCCTTTGTTTCTCCCTCAGAATGTCAGTTAAGGTAGGATGTTAAATAGTAGATGATTTTACTGGGTCTTTTCTGACAAGGTGAAAATAAATAATGAAGACAAATGAATAATATCTCTTTGGAATCAGTCTTGACTTTGTGTATGATTCATTACTCATGAATAATTATGCCTGGAACTAGCCAAAACGTGGAGGAATATAACTTCCAAAATACCTGAACAGTGAGGGACAGAGTAGAAAAGTAGATTTTGATACCCCACTTTCCCCTACCCTAAGGAGTCTCAGCATGGTTTACAATCACATTCCCTTCCTCTCCCCACAATAGAAACTTTGTGTAAATGTGGCTGAGAGAGTTCTGAGAGAACTGTGACTGGCTCAAGGTCACCCAGCAGGCTTCATGTGGAGGAGTGGGGAATCAAACCTGGTTCTGCAGATTATAGTCTGCTACTCTTAATCACTACACCATGCTGGCTCTCAGAGATAGTCTCCATTGATGTCCTGCCTCCTCACACACACTTATGATTGTATAAGTGGTTCTGGGGGGAGAGGAAATATAGTTGATTCATTATTATTTTTTCCCTGGCATTTTGGTCAAGTTACCTTTTTGAGAAATCTTGACGGAAGGATCACTGACTGAAGATTCTGGGAATAACATCTGGGGAGATGATTAAACTGAACTCTTTTTGTTCCCTGTCTCTCTACTCTTGGAGTATAATCCAGTAAAGATTTAGTAATGTGTAAGCCAATTGCAATCAAGGGATTTAAGTGCATACAACTCTTGCAGGGTTATGATCGTCACTGAAGAAAGCCAGGAGTTCCATCAGTTGTTTGTACAACAGATAGGGAATATCTCTATTATCTGGAAATTTTAGAAATCTGTTTAGAACTAATAAATTAAGAAGCAGTATAAATTAGAGAGATTATTCAGACATTTCCATTGGGAGGTGAGATTTTGTGAGGTGAAATGTGAAGCCATTCCCACCCACCCCCCATTTTAGCATTTGAAGGTTTTCTAGGAAAACCAATAGAGTCAGTAAGGTTTATGACATTTCTCAGAATGTTCCTATTTCTTGTCAAATTGTCCCAAGTGAAATTCAGACTATATATGGAATTTTGGCTCTCAAAGAAAACCTCTGTGGAATGTTTAGGAAAGCCAAACGTTTGATCGAATGAACAATATTTCTGGAGACTGTTGTTTGTGTTGCCTGAATTCTGTCCTCTGAACACTACAGCAACTTCTACAGGTCAAAGTAGTTCTGTATATGAGGTGGTAGATGCAGTGAAATAATGGTAAATACTTAAGGGTTTATGACTGCAATTTCAGACCAAATTCCAGGTACGTTACTCATGCCAGAGATGTATATAAAACTACCATAACAATCAAAATTTGAATCAAGGCTCATAAAGCCACTTTGAATCTTTAATGAAGGCTCTTTTAAGGCTTCACTGCCAGTGCAGCAAATCAACACAGGCTGCATCCCATAATTTGTATGGGGGGGGGAGTCTGCAGTGACAGAAACCACCTTGCTGTGCTCATTGTTCTAGAAGAATCTTCTCATTACCCTTGTAAAAGCTGGCTTGTTTCTTGGAAGCAATCCCATCTGCCATTGGGAAAGCTGGATAACAACATACCCTGAAGAACATTGCCCCTTTTATATTTCACTCAGCCCACTGATAACGGGAATGACTTCAAGGATGAAATAACACAGTGAGCTGTTGATTATGCTCTTGTGTAAATTGCTTTGAGCATGGAAACAGGCACATGTTAATGATGATGATAGATGTGGAAATCAAAGGTTGCCTGCTCCTGACCCAGAAACAGAGCTTTAAAAACTTGTAAGTAGTGAGGTATTATGTGGAAGGGGAGTATTTTACCCCAGTGTTGGAGTGGACTATTCAACCACCATTGCCTGATGTCGGCTGGATGGGTGGTGGAAGAAGGCTTTGAATGTAAAAGGCCTCAGGTTCATCCCCAGGCACCTCCATTTAAAAGGACCTAGCAGTAGGTGGTGTGAAAGACCTCTGCCTGAGACCCTGGAGAGCTGCTGCCAGTTCGAATATTACAGACCTTGATGGGCTAAAGTTCTGATTGAGTAGAAGGCAGCTTCATGTTATTCATGTATGTTCAAGAATTCAGTTTATGACATCTGGCTGGAGCGGCAGGGGGGCTGCTGAAGCTCAGAGGCAAGAAACATGACTTCTGGGAATTCCTGCAACATCCTATTTTGTCTCTCCCACTCACCAGTTTATTATGTCAGAATTCCAATGAGCAGAATGGCCAAGTTCACATTCTTCCCTAATGCCCACGGAGACCGTGGATATTGGGAGATTTCTTTTATAGTATAGTTAGGGTAAGTTAGAGCCAATTTGGTGTAGTGGTTAGGAGTGCAGACTCTAATCTGGGAGAACCAGGTTTGTCCCCATTCCTCCACATGCAGCTGCTGGTGTGACCTCAGGTCAGTCATGGCTCTCTCAGAGCTGTGCTGTCATGAGCAGTTCTCAAAAGAGCTCCCTCAGCCCTACCTACCTCATAGGGGGTCTGTTGTGGGGAGGGAAAGGGAAAGGACATTATAAACTGCTCTGAGACTCCTTTAGGTAGTGAAGTGTGGGGTATAAATCCAATCTCCTCCCTCTTATTCTACCCTATATAGCGGGCTGTCTTAGGGTCATCAGCATTATGGGCAATTGCACTCTGACTCAGAGACCCACGCTTGTCCTTGCCTGAACACAAAATGGTGCTGACCCCCCATTATCCTCATCACATGCTAAACAGCATTAGGATTCAACTGATGGAGGACCAGCACTGAGGGGATCCTGGACTGGTAAACCATGAAAGGTTGGATTAGGAAACCTCCTCCCAACCTTACATTCCTCAGGGTGTTCACCAGGTTCTTTTCCTTCGCAACAAGTAACCTGCATTATTCCTGCATAGTTAGGACCTAACCATTCACAGGTCTCATTAAAACAATATGAAGTAGGAGAATAAAAGTACATCTCACAGCCAATCTGAGGACTCCCCCCCAAATTCTGCCCAAAAGCTTCCACCCAAAGCACTAGCGCCTTCCTTTCCTAGAAAGAGGGACAGGAAAATCAGTTCATGATTGTCATATGAGTAGGTGAACTGAGCTTGTTTTAACTTGAAAATCCCTGTTTTCATTTTAATGATTTCTCATGCATCCAAGTCTTCATTTCCGCACCACTTTCAGTTTCCTTATGCTGATTTTTTTTCTGTTAAATTTATGCCATTTCAAACATTATTTTTAATTTGTCTCCAAATGCATAGGGTAAAATGGTGTATAAATGACATTCAAATAACATAAAGGAAGAACAGCAATTGGAAGTAAAAGTAGTGAAAAAGGACAGAACAGAAGGGTTCGTAATGACAACATAACAAAGCAAAAACAATTAAAAGGGCATATTCATTTATCTCTGCTTAGTGCCATGTCAAAAATGTGTCATCATGAGCTGGTATACCATAAAGGTTAAGAAACAGAACGATGTGTCAGGAAGTCCCTAGTTATAATCTCACCTTTACAAAGAATTTGCTTTGGTGGCCTGAGACATTTTCAGCACAATTCTAAACCCATTGAATTCAGTTTAGGATTTCACCGTTACTCTTGCAGCCTTTCCACCCCTGCAATATGGGGATACAAGTGGGTTTAAAGACATTGAAATGCTTTAAACACCTGAAAACATTTGGCTAGCTTTTTCACTCAGTTGCACCCAATTCCCCTAAGAACATAAGAACATAAAGAGAAGCCAATGTTGGATAAGGCCAATGGCCTGTTATGTATTGAGCCTAAGCCTTTCCTCTAGCTATACCTAGAACAGGCTGGGCTTGCTTCTCTAGAATAATAGCTCGCCTCTATCCAAGAACTAACCAATAGATAAGTAGTGTACTGTAAATAAGCTATCACTGGGAGTGGGCATGTGTTGGGTGTGGTGTTTTGTATGCTTATAAGCAGGGATCCAGCTCTGCTAGTTTGTCTTGTAGTTTGCTGAAATCACTTAAAAAACCAGAGCTGATTACTGCAATGTGTCTAGAACCCAATATTTAACATGGCCCATCCAGTCCAACACTCTGTCACACAGTGGCCAAAAATACCGGGTGCCATCAAGAGGTCCACCAGTGGGCCAGGACACTAGAAGCCCTCCCACTGTCCCCCCACCCCCCCAGCAACAAGAATACAGAGTTTCACTTGTCCCAGACCGAGAGTAGCTAATAGCCACTGATAGACTTCTGCTCCATATGTTTATTCAATTCCCTCTTGAAGCTGTCCATGCTTGTAGCTGCCACTACCTCCTTTGGCAGTGAATTCCATGTGTTAATCACTCTTTGGATGAAAAAGTACTTCCTTTTGTCTGTTCTAACCTGACTGCTCAGCAATTTCATTGAGTGCCCACAAATTCTTGTATTGTGAGAAAGGGAGAAAAGTACTTCTTTCTCTACCTGCTCTATCCCATGCATAATCTTGTAAACCTCAATAATGTCACCCCTCAGTCGTTGTTTCTCCAAGCTAAAGAGCCCCAAGTGTTTTAACCTTTCCTCATAGGAAATGTGTTCCAACCCTTTTATCATTCTGCTTGCCCTTTTCTGCACCTTTCCCAATGCTATAATATCCTTTCTGAGGTGTGGTAACCAGAAGTGCACACAAGTATTCCAAATGAGGTTGCACCATTGATTTATACAGGAGCATTATGATACCGGCTGATTTGTTTTCAGGTCCCTTCCCTATAATTCCCAGTATAGCGTTGGCCTTTTTTATTGCAGTTGCACACTGTCTCGACAGTGAGTTATCTACTATGACTCCAAGATCTTTCTACTGGTCAGTCTCTGCCAGCTTGGACCCCATCAACATGTATTTGTAGTCAGGATTTTTGGCCCCAATATGCATCACTTTGCACTTGGCCACATTGAATCCCATTTGCCATGTTAATGCTCACTTGCCCATCCTTAACAGATCCCTTTGGAGTGCCTCACAATCCTCCTGCATTTTCACCACCTGAACAATTTCATGTCATCTGCAAATTTAGCCACTTCACTGCTTACTCCCAACTTCCTGCAAGTAGGGTTGCCGAGCCCCCGATGGGGATGGAGAATCCCTTGCCCTGAGGTCCTGTTGCCCACTACCATGAGAAAAGTTGAAGAGAAAAATAAAGTTCTCAGCACAGGGTTTCTGATTATTTGTAGATCGACCTTTTGTCATTTCTGGGTAGCTCTAGGAATTGCTGGAGACTCTAGAGTAAGAACTTCCTGTAAGTATACAAGGGCTTATTTTTCTTTTTAATTTTTCTCCTGGGACACTGCCCCTCATAATCCTCCTGCTGGTTGTCTGGGGCTGCCTGGCAAACTTTTCTGCAACCTCATCTTCACATGGCTGTTGCCCATGCATGATTTCCAACATAGCCTTTTTCATGGTTAAAGAGGGACCATCTTTCTTCAAGCAAAAGAGACTGAATATTCAATCCAATGCTAATATTTCTGGGTCAAATTTGGTTACATAGTTGGCAAACAGAAATCGCCTTGTTTTCTGTGAAGATCATATAAAGGTCTATTTAAAGGCTTGACAGCTGGAACAGAAGCATTTGCCTGATTTGCATTTTAAGGGAGCAGAAAATGTGCCAGTCTGTGCATGCTTTCTCTGCTGTGCTCTTGATAGATGGAAAAAAGCTAGATGTGACTGGAAGCATCTTTCCCAACCTTTGTCTGTGCATAGCTAGCTCTGTGGTAAAAAGTTTATCTCAGTGACATAGTTTAGTAACTTTAGATATCCCATCTTACTGTACTTGCTTACCTTCTGCCTACATCTCAGATGGTTTTATAACTTATTACTATTTAATCCATTTTTATGCCACTTTTCCATTCAAGGAACACCCAAGGCAGCTGAAAATTAGGGGGGAAAACTCCATAAAATAAAGCAAACTTTTAATCCTCATTTTTTGGTACTGAACCCTCAAGGCATAAATTATCAGCTCCATTCAATGGCTAGGTACATTTGCACTAGAAGGACCACAAAAGAAGGGGAAGTCACTTCTCCTGAGTCAAGGGATTCCACAGTGTTGGGACGGCAGCTGAAAAGGTCATCTACAAGGCCATAAATGAAACTTCACCAGCTGACCTCAAAACCTGAGCTAGGGTGAAGAGCATCTACATCTCAAAATCATTTCAAATAGTATATACAACCATGTAAGGCATATTTTGCATTTTAATTTTAATAGCTGAATGGCAACTAGTAAAAACTTTAGCATCACAATTCATACAGGAACCTTATGAACCTATCCAGTGGGTCTGCCAACATACCAGCAATCCCACCTTGGTAACAAGCACAGAACAATGATTTTATTAATTTAATAAATTTATACCCTGTCTTTCTCCCCAGTGGGGATCCAAAGTGGCTTACACCATTCTCCTTGTTCACCATTTTTAATCCCTACAACACCCCTATGAGGTAGGTCAGGCTGAGAGAACCTGACTGGGCCAAGGTCACTCAGTGAGCTTCCATAGCATGAGTGGGAATTCAAACCCAGGTCTCCCAGATATTAGTCTGACACTCTTAACCAACACACCACGCTGGCTCATCTTTGTCTGGCACACCAAAAAAGCAAAATAAAGAAGCAAACAAACAAACAAAGCAAACAACCCCCCAAATCAAAACACTTGTTTTCTTTTTGCTAACTGCAGTAAGTTCCTATTAGCACACTGACTGCTTTTTGCAATAATTGAAGTTCCCCGACAGTCTTCAAAGCCAGGCCCATGTAAAGTATGTCATAATGGTCCATTTTGGATCCTACCAAGACAAGTGAGACAGTATTCAAGTCTGCTTTCTCCAGGAAGGGCTGCAGCTGGTGAATCAGCCTAATCGGGTTTTCCCTCTTAAATTCAGTAATGGTTCCTGCAAATTTAAGACTAGATCCCTATATTCTGGAATTCAGTAATCTGATTTCAATGTTACTTGAGTAATTAAACTGTATGAAAGGGTAGCTAAATAACAAGAGACATGGCTTACAAATCTTTAAACCAGCAGAAACACCAAAGGGAACATCACAAGTCAAAGATGAACTCTGTGCTGCATCAGCCTCTAGATTACTTTCTTCCTCTTGTCCTACCCTACCTAACAGCTAGGGTTTCTGAGTCAGCACTAGGGGTTGTGCTTGGTATAAACTGAGCCAACACCCCCCCCCAATTCCTTACAAGTATTTATCGGGTATTTTCTCAGCCAGTCATGGAGGAGGGTAGTGTTTCAGCTATCTGAAAATGACTGCCCCCCCAAATCCTGAAAATATTTGGGATTTTTCAGGACTGCTGGATAGTTGGGTGAACTTGCTGCTTCAAGAAGGCATTTAAAGGGACCACGAACCCTTTAGATGCCTCTGGAGTTCACTTGTGGCTTGCAAAAGGCATTTAAAGGGTCCACAGTCCCTTTAAGTGCTGCCTCCCTCTATTGGAAAAAATTGAAGAGGGGGGTGGTTCTCTTGGGCAGACCAGTTTAAACCAGGCTACCCAGCAGAGCCTGTGGGGAGAACTCTCCCTGCAGGATCAGCTCCTTGGTGGGCTCTTTTGGGCAGTCTGGTTTAGACTAGGCTGCCCAGCAGAGCCCCAGCAGAGCCTGTGATGGAGAAGCCTTGGCTGGGGCTGGCTTCTCTATGCAGCTCAGTTGAAACCAAGCTGCAAAGAGGAACCAGCCCACGATTGGCCGGGGCAGTGGGAGCTGACATCTATGTGTGCCTTGGCTTGCCTTTTGCAAGGTATGGAGGGGAAAAAAAGGCATTTAAAGGGAACTCTCTTTAAATGTCTTTTGCAAGCCATGCTGCAAATGAACTCCAAAGTGGCAAGTTCACCCAGAAAGCTTCCGAGTGAACTCGCCGCTTTGGAGTTTACTCATGGCATAGCTTGCAAAAGGCATTTAAAGGGAGTTCCATTTAAATGCCTTTATAAAATGCCCTTTTTTCCTCCATGCATTCTGCAAGCCACACCGTGAAGTGAACTCTGAAGTAATAAGTTTACCTGGAAGGCTTCCGGGCGAACTCACCACTTTGGAGTTCACTTGCAATGTGGCTTACAAAAGGCATTTAAAGAGAGCTTTAAATATGTCCCCCCTTCATTGAAAACCATGGAGGATGGAGCCACCTTCTTCTGGGGCCCATAGAATTGGACCTCCTAGTCCAAATTTTTGAAATGTAGGGAGCAGGTTGAGGAGAGGCACTAGCAGCTATGTTGTGAATTTGGTGTCTCTAGCTCAAAAAACAACACCCCCAGAGACTCCCAGAAAGTCAGTTTGGTGTAGTGGTTAAGTGCATGGAGAACTGGGTTTAATTCCCCACTCCTCCGCTTGCAGCTGCTGGATGACCTTAGGCAAGCCATAGTTCTGTCAGAACTGTTCTGAAAGAGTGCTCTTGAAAGAGGTCTCTCAGCCCCATCTACCTCACAGGGTGTCTGTTGTGGGGAGGGGAAGGGAAAGGAGTATGCAAGCCTCTCTGAGATTCCAAGTGAAGGGCAGGGTATAAATCCAATCATTGAGTATAATGGTCTCCGTAGGGTATAATGGAGCTGGGGAAAAATATTTCTGGAATCCCAATGCCATAGTGATATTGGGATTTGGGAATATCAGGAAATATCCAAAAAATACCAGTGTTTGGGGTTTTTTTATACACCCCTAGTTAGCACCTTTTGAACCAGCCTCTAAATCTGGCCCCTTAATAGTAGCATGATTTGCATCAGTTGGCCACATCTGTACATTTTTATCTCACTTTTTCTCTGATGAGCTCAAGGCACACAATAGCCTTGCCCATTTTATTCCTACAACAACTCCTCATGGTTTTTGAAGGCAAGAGACAGTGTGACAAGTCTAAGTTATCCAAGGAACATCGTGGCGGTTGAGCAGAGATTTGAATTCAGCTTTCTCCAACCCTGGCCTGCCTCCCTAGTCACTACAATTCACTCATTACTGGCTGATTTGTTCACATGAAACCAGTCTGAAGGTTCACGAACAGTCCAGGCTGTTTTATCCCCCCACTCCCCAGCCAGGAGAGCCAGTTTGGTGTAGTGATTAAGTGCACGGACTCTAATCTGGGAGAACTGGGTTTGATTCCCCACTGCTCCACTTGCACCTGCTGATGTGACCTTGGGTCAGTCACAAGCTCTGGCACAGCTGTTCTCTCAAGGACGGTTTCTGTCAGAGCTCTCTCAGCCCCACCTACCTCACAGGGTGTCTGTTGTGGGGAGGGGAAGGGAAAGGAGTTTGTAAGCCACTCTGAGACTCCTTTGGGTAGTGAAGGGCGGGGTATAAATCCAATCTCCTCCTCCTCCTCCTCCTCCTCCATTTGGCAACAGTGGGAGGATATTGTCATTGCAAGGTCAAGAATTGTGGAGATCAACAAATTGTATTCTCTAAGCACATTAATGGCATGTAAAGTTACACTTCTTGTTTCAGAGAACCAAATGGTCTGGAAAGACTCCCAGAAGCACAGTCAGCTCTGGTTCCTTGTACTGTACACCTCAAATGCTGCCCCAATTTGCATATTAATACAGAACATCTTAAATGAGAGTTTAAATAGAGACTATCTACATGATACTCTCCCACATTCTGATTTTCTTCTTCCTTGGTGTTGAAAGTTATATAGATTTTAAGCTTCATTATGTTGCTTCCTGAAAGGAAGAATGGATCATAAAGCAGAAGCTCAGTAGTAAGGATGCTTCTGAAATTGCCTCATCAGACTTTTTCCCTTGGATTTGGCATTCTGATTTACTTGGTTGTTTCCAAAGTAGAACTAATGCATTAGGAATCTGACATTTTTTTTAGAAATCCAAATTGTCTATAGTTTGCTTGAGCTTTCAGCTTTTAACTCTTTCACTGAAAGATGTGGTTCATTGGTATCTTCCTCCTACATTATAAAGTGCATGCATATCAGTTGATAAAAACTCTGTGTGAATGGTTCACACACAGCTTCAAGGTTCGGTTTGAGTGTGGGGGGGCTATATGAAGGAGAACATAGGCACATCAGTGAAAAATATAGAACAAATGGAAACATGATGATAAGATCACATGATAAGATCACATCAAGGTGTTTGGGGTTTTTTGGCAATGTTTTATCAGTGAATTCAAGTACATTGCAGACCCCAAGCTTGTTGATCCCTGTTGAAAGAGCCCACAAAATGGGAAATAAGGTTATCAGGGACTGAGGAAAGAACTTTCATTGTCAGTTTAATACATGTTCATGTTCATTGCCACCTAGTGGCCAAGTGGCAAATGTTTCAGTTTAGTGGTCAGACTAGGCATGCTGCTGGGGTTATTATTACTATTAATTATTAAAATGTGATTTTTAGATTGCCCTCCCCAATACTTGAGGCTCAGGGTGATGGGGTTTGGGCAGTTTCTCCTCTCCAAGCCTTGTGCTCTGTGACTAGGGATGGACACGGACCAGACCACAGACCTAATTTTTCAACAGACTGAAGCCCAGTTCATGGTCCATGAGCCCGGTCCATGCCATCCAGACCTCCCACAAGTCCATGGCCCTCCTAGGAGTCTTTTAAGGCCCATGTCAGCAGGGCTTGCAAAAACCATTTAAATGGAATTAAATGACTTTTGCAGTAATGAGGAAGGGAAGTATGCATATTTTTCTGGCTCCAACCACCAGTTGGGCTTTAGCGTTTTAGATTAATTGAAGTTTCAGAGTAATTATGAAGATAGAGTAGGGATGCTTGAACACCTGCCAGTTCAGCTCACCTCCCGCTCACCAGTGGTGATCGGGTAGCCAATTGATGGGCTGTTGAGCTGTTTGCAATATGTTTGCCCCCATTCACAGGAACAGGCTAGTAGCAGCTATATGAAGCTGACTACCAGCTGATGAGCGATCAGCTAGGAGTTGTTTTCTGATGCCCTATTGGGGAAATTTTGCTCTGAATCAGCTGTGAGTTGGTTTCTGTCAGGCAGTTGCAAACTTTTTAGGCAGCCATTTGATTTGCTCAATAAAATTTGAACATATTCTTGATGAACTCATAGCTTGATTGCAGGTGTCAAACAGGGTATGTTCAACAGCCAAACAAGCTCATTGTACAATTAATGGCAACCCTAGTGTAGTCTAGTTTTGAGTAACATAGATCAGCATAAAGAGGTTGGCTGAGTCCAAGAATGGTTTTAATTTTTATAGTTTAGAAATACTATGAGTTATGTTAGAATTAAAGATGCATGGGATAAAGCACAGAACAAACCTCTGGAATGATAAATGATTGAAATGGAGAAAATCCACCCATTCCTATTAAGAAATAGGGATATAGTTGAATATGCACTTTTCATTTCTTCTTGCATATGGCATCATGAACCTTTCTATTTTATTTTGACTGTTTTTCTTGCTGGTGTTCCCAATTTGGTTTTATATCATTTTTACTCATTTAGATGTGAAAGAGTTGTTAATAATTCTATCAAACTTTATTAGTGTAGCTGGGAAAAGATCAACTGCCATTGCATCCTAAGCAAAATGTATGTCAGAAACTAGGGTTATAAAATAGTGCATTCAGAAAGCAGAAGGGCCCGGGTGAGCCGGGCCCGCCATTTGCGGGGACGGGCAGGGACAGCGAGGTCGCTGGCCGGGAAGGGGCGGGGGGCCCGGTGCGTGACTGGAAGGAAAAGACGCACCTCCCCCCCCCTTTTCCCCAGCCAATAGAGGGCAGGGGGTGGTCAGGGAGGGGGGAGGCATTATAAGGGAAGGGAAGCTGCTCCCCCCTCCCCACTTGACCACGAGGAGAGCCCGGTTCGAGGAGAGCCCGGTCCGCGGAAGCCGTCCTTCACAGGTAGGCCCGGGCCCCTTATGGGGGGAATGCCGGCGGTTAGGGGGGAGGGAGGGGGGAAGGGGGACGGCCTTCCTCCTCCCTCGCCATTCCCCCCCTGCGCCCTGCCGCGCGGCCGCCGAGCGGTCCCGGCGGCTTGGCGCGGCGGCCGCGGCTGGGCCCCGCCGTCTGCGGCCTGGTCCAGCCGCTCTTCCCGATCACGGCGGGCCTGGCTCGGGCCCGGTCCGCCGCCGGGCCGACGGCGGGGGGTGCGGCGGCCGTCGCTTGCGCCGGCCCCCAGAAGGCCCGGGCCGGGCCATCGGGCCTGCCCGGCCGTGGGGCGGCGCGGGGCAGCTTCCTGGGCCCTGGGGCTTGCCCCGCCGCCCGGGGCCCAGAGCTGAAGCGGGGGACGGGCCATCGCTCTCCCCGCACGGGCGCCGGGCTCTCCACGCCGGGCGCGGGGACGGACCGGGGCCAGCATGGGGGGGCCTCGCCGGCTCCCAGCCGGGCCGGGCCGGGCCGTCTGGCCTGCCCGGGCCAGAGGGGCGGCGCGGGGCTGCTTCCCAGGCCATCGGGCCCGCCCCGCCACCCTGGGCCAAAAAAAAAAAAAAAAAAAAAACGGACTCGGGGGGACGGGCCGCGGCGTCTCCCGCGCGGCCGCCGGGCCAGCGAGCCGTCCGCGGGCCGCGGGGGCGGCGCGGGGCCGCTTCCAGGCCCGCCGATGGGCCATCGAGCCATCCGGGGGCTGCGGGGGCGGCGCGGGGCCGCTTCCTAGGCCAGTGGGCCTGCCCCGCTGCCCGGGGCCTGGAGCGGGACCGGGGGACGGGCCGCGGCCTCGGCCTCTCCTGCGCGGCCGCCGGCCCATCGAGCTGTCCGCGGGCGGCGCGGGGCCGCTTCCTAGGCCCGCCGCTGGGCCATCTAGCCATCCGGGGGCTGCGGGGGCGGCGCGGGGCCGCTTCCTAGGCCCGTGGGCCTGCCCCGCTGCCCGGGTCCCGGAGCGGGAGCGGGGGACGGGCCGCAGCCTCCCCCGTACGGGTGCCGGGCCGTCGGACCGACGGGGGGGCGTAGGGCAGCATCCGGGGCCCCCGGGCCTGCCCCGGCGCCCGGGCCCAGATTGGAAGCGGGGGGGCCGGCTGGGGGGCCTGTGGGGGCGGCGCAGGGCAGCATTCGGAGCCCCCGGGCCTGCCCCGCCACCATGGGCCCAGAGCGAAGCGGACGCAAGATATGTTACATTTATTATCTACTCATTAACCGAAAAATGATCATATAAAGTTAGTGGTGCTGGGTTGGACTTCCCATTAAGCCCAGTATCAGTCACTCTCCAGAGGACTTTCAAAAATTTGCTATCCGAGAGCCTTTAATCTCATACATACCCAGCACGTGTTATGCCACAGGACACTGAGCCTCCCATAGCAGCACAATGTCCCGTAACCCTCCTGTAATAGGGCCACCCCCCCCAACATGAATTCCTGATGTGCTACCAACAGTCCTTAGCCGAAAAACATATATCAATCCACACAAGAAAAGTGGGAGATAGTTCAAGTTACTTGAGAGTGATTTGACCAGGGTCACCTGCTCAGCTCGGGGGCGGGGGCCTTGGTGCCGGCCGGGTGACCATGCCATGGGCAACGGCAGGGCCTCCCAGGGGAGTCGCGGCCCCAGACCAAGCGCAGGACTTGTCATCAGAGCCATTCTTTTCCAACACAGGAGGCGGTCCAGGTGCGAAAATGGGGACTTTGGTGGCCGGCCGGCATCAGTTAGGTCAGAACAACTGATCCGTCGGTCCACAGGACGATTCACCTCCCCTCTGGCTGCCAGCACATGCTTCTCGCCGTTTGGGGGCGGGTAACAGGGAACTGGGGGGTTTTAATGTGTTGTGTTTTTGGTCCTGAGCAGGTATGAGGCCCCCATCACGCAGCACCCGGCGCACGGGCACAGTGGCTGGGGTAACACCCCAGTCAGCTCCCAAGGGGCGGGCACGGCCTGCAGCAGTCGGACAACCAGCGGGAGCTACGGCAAGAAGGAAGGCGGTACCGTGCGGCGCAGATGGGTCTGAAGGTGTTGTGGAGCTCGCCGACACCATGCGGGGCCTTCAGCAGGCTTTTGCTCAACTCTCGGAGAAGGTGGCCAAGATGAGCCAGGAGCCGGCAGCCAAACGAACCCGGAAGGCCGGGGCGGAGGGGAGCTTAGCCCAGCAGCGAGGGGGGGCTTCCTCCAGCTCGGCCAGTCACCAGGCTTCACGGCCTGCATCACGCACTGCAGACGGGGGACAGGAGAGGGGTAGCTCGGGCTCCTCCAGGCACTCCCGCGACGAGGCAGAGGGCGCGGTCTCCTCAGGTGAGGGTGCGAATGCAGGACGAAGTGCGCAGCCGCCGAGTGGTTACTGGGCAACGGCGGCCCATGTGCCAGGGCTGCCAGCCTGGGCCATACACCGCAGGGCGCTAGCTGCACAAGCCAGGCAGGAAGCCGGGCGGGGCCCTGGGGTGGTATGGGATAACATTGACGTCTCTGACCCTACTGCAATCCTGTCCACGTACTTGAATGGAGAGGAGCCGCCGGGGCTCCATCTATCTGAGGAGCTGAGGGACAGCATTCTGGACGGGTATTACGTCAATGTCTTCACGTTGCTTCACAAACGGGGGGCCGAGGCCCGCACAGTGAAATCTGACAAGAGGGAGAAGAAGGAGAAGAACGAGGAAGCGGAGCGCACCTTCCTCAACTGGGTTTCCGGTTACCTGGTGTATGCAGGGGTTGTCGCCACCGCGTACCCGGACAGGGGCTGGCACCTGCTCAACCACATGAGCAACGTGGTTGAGGCGAGGGTTTTGGCGGGCGAGGGGCCGGCTATAGATTACGACGAGACCTGCCGTAAACTGGCGTCGCTCAATGACAGGGCTCGATGGGACCTGCTGCAAGACAAGGTTTGGCTCAGGGAGGTCGGCCCGTGCATCAAAGGAAAAGGGGAGGTGAAGTCAGATCGCTGGGCCGTGCGCAAGGATCGGGCGCGGGGGGTCTGTTGGGAATATAACCAGGGCCGATGTCGCCGGGCACGGTGCAAGTTCCACCATAGCTGCGAGGTGTGCGGGGGCGCGCACGGGCGGGTGTATTGCCCACGGTCCACCGGCACCCAGCAGCCCTTTCGGGGTGGAAAACCCTTCTCCGGTGGTGCCAACACAAAAGGGGGAGGGGGTCATCAGGCACCGCAGCCCCTTCTTCTTCCAGACGTTAGTGCTCCACGGGACTGGTGGTCCTTGGCGGCCACCCCGGTTCGGGTGGATGCCCTGAGACCCCTCTTGGCACAATACCCCTTGAGGGAGGCCGGACAATATATCTTGGATGGGTTCACGAAGGGTTTTCCCATTCCTGCCTGCGGCCCGCGCATAGCTACCGATTCCAACAACCTGAAGTCGGCCAGGGAGATGCCCGAGGTGGTCGCGGCAAAACTGCGGAAAGAATTGGCAGCGGGGCGCATTGCGGGCCCATTTAGCGCGCCCCCTATGGACCACCTGCGAGTGTCCCCCTTGGGGGTGGTGCCAAAGAAAACACCAGGCGAGTATCGCCTTATTCAGCATCTCTCGTACCCGAGGGGATCTTCGGTGAATGACGGTATCCCCCCGAGCTTTGCTCGGTCAAATATGCTTCCTTTGATCACGCAGTGGGACTGGTCAGGGCTTGCGGGCAAGGGGCACTCATGGCCAAGTGTGACATTCAGTCGGCATTCCGACTGCTCCCGGTAAGCCCCGACTCCTTTTCGTTGCTGGGTTTCAGGTTCCAAGGGGCGTGGTACTTTGACAAGGCCATGCCTATGGGTTGCGCGGTGGCCTGCGCGGCATTTGAGACATTCAGTACTTTTCTTGAATGGGCGGTGAAGTCGAGGACAGGGCTTACAGGGATTACTCATTATCTGGATGACTTCTTTTTTGTCGGCCCTGGGAATGACGAGACTTGCGCGGAGTCCCTGCGAGCATTTCAGCGGCTTGCTGCAGAGCTCGGCGTCCCATTGGCAGCAGACAAGACCGAAGGGCCGGCCACTAGTTTAACGTACCTGGGTATCCAATTAGACTCTGTAGCTGGGGCATCCAGGTTGCCAGAGGACAAACTCTTTGCCCTCCAAGCGCTCATTTCCTTGGTTAGGGCGCGGGCGAAGTGCACGTTGAAGGAACTGCAGTCACTGATGGGGCATTTGAACTTTGCTTGCCGGGTCGTGTCGCCCGGCAGGGGTTTCTGCGCCAGGCTGGCCAGAGCGACGGCTGGGGTCAGGGCGCCACATCACCGGGTACGGGTGACCAGGGGTATGAAGGAGGACTTAGGCGTGTGGCTCCGGTTCCTGGAGGGCTACAACGGGGTTACCATTTGGCAGCACCCGATGGATTTGCAGGATGCCATCCAGATCCACTCTGATGCAGCGGGCAGCGCTGGGTTCGGCGTCTACTATGACGGCAGGTGGTGTGCACGGCCCTGGCCCAAGGAGTGGGAGGGTGCTGTAGTGCTCAAAGATCTCACATTCTTGGAACTCTTCCCAATACTGGTGGCGGTGATCATTTGGAAGGATCTCTTTAGGGACAAAAGGGTGCGGTTTTGGTGCGACAACCAGGCGGTGGTGCGGGTGGTGAACAAGCAAACGTCCAAGTCTGAACGGGTGATGCGGTTGGTTCGCTGCCTGGTTCTGGCCTGCTTGGCTGATAACATTACATTTTCTGCACGACATGTGCCAGGCGTGGATAATAGCATAGCGGACGCTTTGTCTCGCCAACAGGAGGAACGTTTCCGCATACTGGCGCCAGGAGCCAACCACGTTTCAGACCCCTTTCCGGAGGAGCTGTGGGAACTTGGGAAGGTACAATAAGGCGGGGCATCTATGGGTCCATCGCCCCCTCCACTCTCGCCAAGTATGCGAGGGCTATCGGCGCATTTTTTGACTTTACTGCGGGATTCGGGGGCCCGCAGACCTTGCCGGTGGAAGGGGACTGGGTGCTTCGCTATATGGCATGCTTGCAGGACGGCGGGTTCTCCCACAGTACCATCAAGGGTCGCATGGCCGCCATCACATTCTTTAGCAAGGCGGAGGGGTTTACGGATCCGTGCCACTCATTCCAAGCCCATAGAGCAGTCGAGGGCTGGCGGAGGCAAGCCGCACGGCCTCCAGATCACAGACGGCCTGTGACCTTCGAGCTGTTGAAGGGGATTTTGCGGGAGCTTCCAGTGCTGTGTTGGTCCCGATACGAGGCTGCACTATTTGAGACTGCATTCGTCTTGGCCTTTTTTGGGGCCTTGAGGGTTGGGGAACTGGTGGCGAGCTCTAAAACCTTGTTCACCAACACACCCCTGGGTGTTCAGGATGTTTCCTTCGGGCAAAAGGGGATGTCATTGTATATTCGGAGGTCAAAGACAGACCAACTGGGTAAAGGGGCGCGCCTGCAATTGGGGCCACTACCGGCTGGCCCGTGTCCCGTGCAGACCACTCGAGCCTTTTTAGCAATGCGTCCGGAAGGCGGTGGCCCCCTGCTTATCCATAGCGACGGGGCCCCATTGACCAGATATCAGTTTACGGGGGTTTTCAGGTTGGCTCTGGGGGCTTTGGGCTTACCAGGCAAGGAATTTGGGCCTCACTCCTTCAGGATTGGGGCAGCCACCACGGCTGCGGACGTCGGCCTGCCGGAGGTACGCATACGGGCTATGGGCCGCTGGCGCTCTACGGCCTTTAGGGCATACATCAGGCCACAGCCGGAGTCCAGCCAGTGACCGGCTCTCTGACTCCTCAGTTCCAGGACAGAGGTACAGGACTGTCTGGATCTTTGGGCACAGCATCGTTCATCGGGCAGGTTTGTATGCATCCTCATCAGGCTGGGGCAAAGACTTGGGCTTGGGAGATGCGGCACACATTACGTGGATGGCGCAGCGTGGCATGCGATGGAGGTCCCTGTTGCCCTGGTTGGGGCGCGTAGCGGCGAGGCGCCACCCTCCCGACGTTCTGCTGCTACAGCTGGGGGAAAATGATTTGACTGAGTGCCCCGGAGTGGCCCTCGAGCGCCAGGTACTGGCCGACCTGGCCTTAGTGCGTGAGATTCTGCCCGGCACTGTCATCTTCTGGTCGGATTGGTTGGAACGGAGGTCGTGGCGAGGCGCAGCTCATCCCAAGAAGGTGGACGTGGCAAGGCGGAAAGTGTCCGGCAGGCTGGGCCGGGTCGTCGAGTCGGGAGGCGGTATCTGGATTCGCCATCCAGACATATCTCACAAAATGGAGGCCATGTTCCGAGCGGATGGCGTACATTTATCGGCCTGGGGAATGGATGTCTGGTTGCACGGAATCAGGCATACCTTGCTTTCTTGGCTGCAGCTGTAAGGGCGTTGGCGGGAACAGGACTAATGGGGATGTCCTGTTCTTGTGGCGGTAACAGCATGGGGCCGGATCTGTTGGCGGAATTTGGCCTGCGAGCCAATTCCGGAGCTGGGGGACCCCTTTAAGGGTCTTGGCGTGAGGGCTGAACGGAGCTGGCTAGCTCAAGGAATAACAGTGCTTGCCCTCACAGCCAGAGGGCGGGGGAGCTCACAAAGGGGCAAGCGTCCGTGTGAGTTCCGCTAACCTGCCCTCCCGCCTTCTCTACCCATGCCGGCTGGCTGGGTAACGGTTAACTCGGCTGGCACACGGGCCAGCCGATAGGTTGGATCCGGTGGACCCATGCTGTGCCAATGCTCTACAGCTGTAACCAATAAAAGTTGTGGCCAAGTTTATCCACCTAATTTTCTAAAGAAACTGGTTGTGTGAGTTCATCCAAAGGGGGGGGGTGTATTAGGAGCCGACCTCGGGGTCCCAGGTAAGACATGGAACCGCAACATTGGTAACATCCCTGTGAGTCAGGCCTTAACAAATTCTCTTCCTCCTGGGATTCCACAAGGCTATCTTTGCGAAAATGCACGAGATAATCTTCTAGAGACCTAATGCCAAGATTAGCACTTTCAGTTCCTTGCTTTGCATTGTGGTACCGGCTGATCCGATCACATCCAGGATGACCTTGCCTATTTTCTCCATCTAGCAATGCTATAAATGTGTATTTCCCACTTCTGAGCAGTTTTCTTTGCTGTTGCTCTCTATGCCACCAACCCCCTTCTTGTGCCATTTTCGCCTCACCACTCACTGTGAAGACTACTGACACAGCAGTTTATAAATCTTGTTTGTTCAGCAGTGAAAAGAAAATACATACAGAGACTGATAAAGCTGAACTAATGCCTTGCATGTTCCTGATTTATATGGTAAAAGTCCACAAAGGAAAAGCTGCAAGCAGCACACCACTGACCAGCTGAGGCATAAATTATGACAATATTTCCAAATCAAAACAACCAAGGACCACACATATTGTTGGTATGGGGCCAAGATGTACTGTCTAAATGGGGGAAATGATTTAAATACACACATCCAGAGAGAGCGCTATAGAACAGCTCATATGGGTTGAAATTATATTTCTGTAGTAAAAAGTCTTTCAAATGATATGGGCTGGATCCAACCAGTTTTCCTGCTGGTGGAAAAAGAGGGTTCCACTTTGACCATAAAAAAATGACTCTCTAAGGGATCATCGTACAAAAAGCTATATGTGACGATGGGCAATAATAACAAGGGGAATTGTTGGATATTGGCACCCTTTCTTAATTTACTGGAATAGAATTAAACCCTGTGCAAATGTGAGAGATCTAATTGTAGAGTATTCATAGGTGGCATGGTTAGTATGTTCCATCTCTTGGTTATAAGGATAACTGTTCCCTGTTTGTTTTTAAATCTGAATCTGATTCTTATTTATTTAGATATTTTTGAATGCTAATAAGCCCTATATCCAGAGTTCCAAAATTCTGACGTTGTGTTAAATTGCACAGTCAGAAAATGCCATGTATATCTGCCTCATTTATTGCATTTATTATGAATAACAGGTGTATTTAAAAAGGAATTGAGAGCCAATGTGATGCTAGTGGTTAGAGTGTTGGATTAAGATCCGGGAGGCCCAAGTTCAAATTCTACTCTACTTAGAAACTCAATGGATGATTTATCCTTCCTAACCCATCACACAGGGTTGTTACAGCTATATTTATCTGCCTTTACACATGTGTCTTGTACATGCCCCAAAGATGTCAGAGTGATATTTTAACTGCCTGAGAGTCCTGTACGGTTGGCTAGAGAGAGAATGAGAGAATGGCTTGGTTAAATCCACCAAAGCAAAACTTCACATCAAATCAGGGTTTATAACCTGGATAACCCACACCCAAACCCCAACAAAGCAACAATGTTGTAGCTTAGTTCTCAGTGAAGTGATAAACCTATGTTTGGACTCTAGCCACTGAATATATTTAAAGAAGAAAAAGCTTTCCATCTAGATTCAGAAAGGTGTAACTCTGATCAGGTTTGCCCTATAAAAGGTGACGTGAAAGTCTGAGTCTTTTCCTTGGCATGCTACTTTTCTACATGGAAACAGTTTCTCTGTGTAGTGTTGTAAAAACATTTTAGTTCTTACAATACTAGTGTCCATTTTTCCCTTGCATGATGGGTATTGGTCTGGAAACACTGTCCTTTAGAGGGAGCTGATTTCTATATAGCAACCGGGGGTGATTCCACACAACTGCTTGCCCCGGTATCAGCCCCAACAGAAAATCGGAGCTGTCGCTTGATTCCCCACTGGAAAATCCGGGGTGGACATTTGACCCGTAGTTTATCTGCTTTCCCTCAGATTTTCCAGCTACTGGATTTTCACAGATCTTTTACTCTGTCTGGCTCTCAGGTCGGGGTTTTAAGGTGTGGAATCAATGGATTCACGGAAAAACTTCCCTCCCAATTCCCGCCCCCTTGAGTTTTGCATTCCAATGTGTATGCCCATCACCCCCTCCTCCCCTAGACCCCCACCCACCCCATTCCCCATGCCTGTTGGTTTGCCTTGTGACACCACCAGGCATGCACTTAAAAGGGGGGGGAGTAGGGAGAGGGGCAGAGGGGGGAATGCAGTTAAGGCAAGGAGGGAGGACAAGTGCTCTTAAACTCATTTAGCAAAATGAAAGAGAGTGGGGGGGAGTCTCTCTTCAGAGTCCCCACCCACCCTAGTTTCCTGGGGGCAGATGGCTAAAACTGAAGCGTGGCTGCGGACTGCTCAGGCAGAAGAAAATGAATAAAAAGGTAGCAAAAACAACGATCCCTGGCTGAGGTCATATAAGGCTGTAATCCTCCCTGCTACAGAAGTCAATAGGGTATTACTAATTAAACAAGCACAGAACTGCGCTGCAGTCCTCAGTTCATTTAGGACGCAGCATTCGCCGCTTAATTCAGAGAGGCTTACTTCTGAGGAAACCTGCTAAGAGGCTTGGACTCCGAAACAGGAGACTAATGCGGAAACCAGTTATCAGACCCGGCACAATTCAACCCGCGGAGAACCAGAGGCAAGTCCCTAATGCGGAATCACCCTGGGTGAATGGTTGCATGGCAACAGGACAGACGAGGGGTGTGAACTGAGGCATTTTTTCTTCTTCTGAGGGAGTAGAGAATTTCTATGGAAGAAGTTCCATGCAGGACAGGCTGAGGAGCAGTGAGAAAGGCAGAAGAGTGGCCATCATCTGGCATGGGCTATTGATCCACAGTGTTTATGGGACTTCTGCTGCAGTCAGGAAAAGCAGTTTCTGAGAGTGTGTGAAGAAGAGAGACCTCTTCAGACATCCAGACCTTCCCTGAGTTCATAATCACTTACAGCCTGGAGACTACAAAGACTCACTTCTCCTTTCACCTTGTCATAGGGTCAATATATTTCAGTATTAACAGTGTTTCAGATGCCCAGTTTTATATCCTTTCTTTCCCGGCTTTAAATAAAAGCTGTTTATTTAAGTGCAGTTCAGACACGGGCCGAGGACAGACTGGCAATTTGCCACGGGAAGGGACCCAGGCTGACAACGACTCAATACCGGATTAAATGGAATGTTCACACAGGCACATCTGCCTGGCGTCCCCCACCCGTAGCCTACCGGTGCTCTCACGTCACGCTTCAGAGCCGATTTTAAAAAAACCTGATAAAAGTTTGTCGCAAATCCGGAAGCCCACGTTCGTCGCGCGTTTCTCCGCTTCCGGGGAGTCTGAACGCGCAGGTGAAAAGCCGGGAGCAACCCGTGTTGGGCACGAGGCAGCAGCGGTGTGATTGGCTGCGCTCTGCTCCACTGCCCAATGCAGTGCCGGCATTGCAGGGCAAAAAAAAAAAATCGGCAAAATGCGCTCATGCGCACATACACCCATACACCCACAGCCAAATTAATGGGGAAACGACTAATATAGCATGCCTCCGGCGTGGCAGTCTGAACGCTCCTGCGCACCTCCATCCCGTATCTTCCAGCAGCGGCCCCCGCTGTGTGGACGGGAAAACCCGGTATAGTTTAATCCGGGGTTTTTTGCGACGACTGGCTACCGGGGCAAACTGCCAGTCTGTCCTCGGCCACTGAATAGTATCCACACAACACTGTAACCACTAACCTGGCTTTTTAAGGCTAGAAGGATTACATCTGAATGGAGAAGTGTTCACTCATATGAGGCTCCATTTGCAGTCTATGTTTTAAAACTCAGACACTGGCTTCCCATTCTATCTTGTGCTTCCCATTCAGGGTTATATATGCTTCAGGCTTAGATCCAAGGTAGGTTGCAATCCCACAGATTTCCCCTACGCCTTTAAATCTGCTACCTAGTACAGTGGCACGCTGTCTCCCATGTTTTTTTCTCCCCATTCTTTCATCACATCCCTGCCATGTCTGCTGTAGGAGGCAGAACTCTAGGTATGCTGCACCTGATTGATGAAGGTACAAGTGAAAGAACTGAGGAATGAACAGAGACACCCTGATTGCCCAATTTATCAAAAGTGTCAGGTTTAACAAAAAGAGGAAGAATTACTGGCTTTTAACCTAGCAAGCTCCTCCAGAGAATTAGAGATATGTATGGCTTTGGGTGGGGAAGATGGTATGCTCACCCAGGCCTTAGCCTGGGAAGAAACAGGATTTAAAGGAAGCTCATGCTCTGCTCCCTTCACTTTGTCTGGAGCAGAGCAAGGAGTTCTCCTCAGCCTGGGTCTGAGAGATCTAATATACACTGGAGGAGTCCCACCTCCTTCTAATCCCTCAAAGTGGCCTCAGAGGGCCCCAACCCTTATGAGATGTCAGTTACTGAGGTAAAGGGCCAGCCGTAGGCAGTCCTAGAATTTCTGGGGGCCTGAGAAAAAGTCCAGATTGGGGCCTGAGAATCACTAGCATCCCCCACCAGGGCACTTCTGCCAGCTCCCGGTTGGGAAATACCTGGAGCTTTGGGAGTGGAGCTTGAGGAGGGTGGAATTTGGGGAGAGGAAGGACTTCACTGGGTTATAATGCCATAGAGAGGCCATTTTCTCCCAATGAACTGATCTCTGTTGCCTGGAGATCAGTTGTAGTCCCAGGAGATCTCCAGTCACCACCTGGAGATTGGTAGCCCTACTGCCAGCTCACCTGCTAAAGTCAAACAAAGGGAAGTTCTCGCCCAGCTCAAAGCAGGTGGAGTCTGAAAGCTGGCTGTCCAAGCCATGGAAAAACTGAGAGAGTGGAGAATTTCTATGGAAGAATTTCCATGGAGGACAGGCTAAGGGGCAGTGAGAAAGGCAGAAGAGTGGCCATCAACTGGTATGGGTTATTGATCCAGTGTTTATGGGACTTCTGCTGTGGTCAGGAAAAATCGTTTCTGAGAGTCTGTGAAGAAGATAGACCTCTTCAACATCCAGGCCTTCCCCGAGTTCATAATCAGTTACAGCCTGGCGACTAAAAAGACTCACTTCTCCTTTCACCTTGTCATAGGGCTACTCAATATATTTTAGTATTAACACTGTTTCCTCCCCTCAAATGCCCAGTTTTATACCCTTTCTTCCCTGGCTTTAAATGAAAGCTGTTAGTTTAAGTGCAGTTCAGCTACTGAATAGCATCTACACAACAATGTAACCTGGCTTTTGAAGGCTAGAAAGATTATGTCTGAATGGAGCAATGTTCACTCATATGAGGCTCCATCTCCAATCTAAGTTTTAAAACTCAGACAAAGGCTTCTGGTTCGAATGAGACATTCCCTCCCTCTCAATCATAAAAACAGATGAGACAAAAAATCCAATCTAACCCATCAATAACTCTAACCCAACCCTAACCCTAACCCTAAACCTAACCCAACCCAAACCATAACCCAAACAATAACTCAAACCCAAATCATAACCCTAACTCTCACAAACCCTAACCATAACTCTATCCTTCACCTAACCCTAACCATAACTCTAACCCTCACCTAACCCTAACCACAACCCTAACCCTAACCTAACCCTAACCCCAACTTAAACCCTAACCATAACCCAACCCTAACCTAACTGTAACCCTAAACCAAACCCTAACCCTAACTGTAAGCTAAGCATAACCCTAACACTAACTCATACATCAATCCTACCCCTATCCCTACCCTAACCCTAAGCTAACCATAACCCTAACACTAACTCATACACCAATCCTAACCATAACCCTACCTAACCCTAAGCTAATCCAGCCCTAACCCTAAACTTAAACCAAAACCTAAACCAAACCCTAACCAAAACCCTAACCCTAACTCTAACTCTAACCCTATCCCAAACCCTAACCTTAACCTTAACACAGTCCCTAATCCTAATGCTAACCCAACCATAAGCTAAGCCTAACCCTACCCTAACTCAAACCTACCTGTAACATTAACTGTAAGCTAACCATAACCCTAACCCAAACTCAAACTCAAACTCCAAACCAAACCCAAACCCTAATCGTAAAGCTAACCCAAACCTAATGCTAACTTGAACCCAAACCTAACCTTAATGCTAACCCTAACTCTAACCCTGACCTAACCTAACCAAAACCCTAACCTTAACCCTAACCCCAACCTTAACTTACTCAAATTCAAACCTACCCCTAGCCTGATCCTAACTCTAACCCAAACCCTAACACTAACCATAAACCTAACCCTATACTACCCCTACCCTTAACTGTATCCCTAACCCAAACCCTAACACTTCCCCTAACTCTAACCTAACCCTAACCCGGAGCCTAAGCCTCACCCTAATCCTAATATAACCCTAACCTCAATCCCAAACCCTAACCTAAACCTACCCATAACCTGAACCCAAACCCTAACTGAAATCCTAACTCTTACCATACCCCCAAACCTAACCATAACCCAAACCCTAAGTCTAAACCTAATGCTAACCCAACCCTAACACAAACACTAACATTAACCCTCTTAAATGGCCACTTCTATTGAGGCAGGAATGGGAAACAGTGGTTTCAGGATTGGATCCAGGTACAGGTTTTGGGCAACTGGGGGAGAGATGGCCATGGAAGGGGACAGGGTCTCAGTATTGTTTACATGATTTGAAAGGAACCAGTCCCATGGTCAGTGACTAGATTAGTTGATTTGGTAGTATTACAGGTTATTTTGAGAAATAGATTTATTGAACTGAGTTCAAAACAGTCAGTTCCCATGAACCAAACAATTAGTCGTGTGTTACATAATTTGAATAGAATAAGAATGTGGGTGGCAAGGAATATGAAGAGGGAAGTGTGGTGGAAGAGGTGGCAGTGGTTCAAGTCAGTTACCCCCCCCCCCGATCCCATAGGTCATCTTTTCCTACCTTCTGTTCTTCTAGGAAAGGTAACTGCTTATCTGAAAAATTTGGAATGTTAATGGTTATTACTTTGTAAACACTGTCATCACCTGTTATTAATGGTTATTACTGGTGAATGAGGGTAATGGTTATTAAGTGTTAGGAATTATGGGCAATTATTATTTATCCATTGTAATGTGTTTTCAAACTTGAAATAGATTTCTGTATTTTTGTAGCTTTTAACTTTGCTCTTGAAATCTGAATGTTAACTATTGTAGTTTGATGTTTGAAATTTTGAATTAGGATGTTTAACATGTTATTGAGTTTTGTATGTTGAAAGGTATTTATAAATAAAAATATTTTCCTAAAAAATAAAATCAAATCATATTTTCCTAACTTGAGCACTAACATAACTTTAACCCTAACACTAATGCTAAACCAAACCTAACACTAATCCTACCCTAATCCTAAACTAACCCAGCCCTATCCATAACTCTAATCCAAACCCTAACCAAAAACCTAACCCTAACCAAAACCGAACCCAACCCTAACCCCTAAGCCTAACCTTAACTCTAACCCAAACCCTATCCCTAACTATAACTAGATCAAGGTAGGTAGCCATGTTGGTCTGAAGCAATAGAACAAAGTTAGAGTCCAATGGTACCTTTAAGACCAACAAAGTTTTATTCAAGGTGTGAGCTTTTATGTGCAAGCACACTTCATCAGATGATGAAATGGAACTATATATCATAGTTGTATATATAGGAGCGGCTTGTTAAATTAGCATGCAAAATAGTGAGGACACATTTTTTTATAGATCAAAAGAATTACAAGTTAGTTCCTGGTTATCATCCATATCGGTTCAACGGGGGGGGGGCACAACATAGGTAATAAATATGTAGAACTGGAGATTGACAAATTAGGGCACATCAGATACTTCAAGGTTACTTCATATAAGTGAGCAAAGAAAATGAAGTAGTGAAAGAATCATTGAAAAACCAGTTAATCCATTTTATTTATGTTATGCCAATTATGTGTAGAAAGTGATAGCCTGTGTATTCCATCCCACAGTGAATCCTGTGCTTTTTTGACTGTTTAGTTTCTGTGACTAGAGTTTTTTTATTTTCTGTGAGCACTTTTTTTTTAAGAGGGGAGTGATTTTTATTAGGACATCTTTGTACTTTGTAATTGAAACTTGCAAAAATCAAATGACATAAGGAGGCGATAAATCACCTCCACTTAGATACTGCCATGCTAACATTAATATTATTTTCATTAAAAGTTCAAGAGTGTCATTTCAGGTTATTTAAATCAAATAAAAGATGATCTACTCTTGTTTTGCCTGTGCATTCTGTCAGAGAGGAATGTAGCTTTAATTATCTTTGGGGATTGCAATATAAACCTTACAGGGTGCATAAATGTAGCCTAACATAAACAGAAGGCTGCTGTTTCAGCAGTCTCTTCCCCATCTTTCTACTTTTTTACTATGGTACCTAAGTTTTACTGAAGGCAGATAAGAGAGAATTTGGCATCTGATCGTGACACTTTGGGAATTAGCACATTTGCCACCCTTATATTCCTCTACTGTTAATGACATCTCCCAGAAATTCTCCTGGCATTGCACTCTTGGCGCCCCTCCTTAATTTCCTAAAGTAGGATAATTTGTAAAATACATTCAAGAATTGGAGCATGCACAATCCACCGCAGTTTTGAATTCCTTCCATTCAGTTGCCTTGTTTCTTCTCTGTGTTACTGGCATGCATGTGCCCATTGATAAAATATTATAAACAGTTACTCTTGATGAAATCATGTGAGAGATTACCTCAAGATTCTTTTTGTGCAATATTTTAATTTATTTGCTAAACAAAATGTATACCTCTCACTCTTAATTGATTCCCAGGTAAGGCTTCCAGTAACCTGGAGAAAAGGTGATCTGTCTGTTTAATATAGGTTTAATAATTGTTATTTACCAGGTAATGTTACTTATCTCTATGCTATGAAAAAAATTACCTGCATATTTCCACACACAAAGCCTCTATTAAAGGGACATTACATGTTTTCTCCAGGTTGTTGGTAACCTTGTTCCCAAGGGGCACTAACATTGATAGTCCAGTTCTAAGCAGTACTACACCCTTCTAAGTCCATTACAGTCCATGGGTGTAAATCATCATAGGACTGCACAGTGTTTCTCACAAAGAACAATAAAGAAACAAAGGTCTAAAAATATTTAAACCATTGGGACCAGAGCAGCAATGCATTTTATTTATTCATTTACATGTTTCTCACTGAAACTCAAGGCACAAAACAAGAAAAAATGCAATAAAGAAAAGCAGTATGAAATAACAGAAATTATGCAACAACTAGATTACAAAAATCAGAAAAACAAGCCAATTAACAATATAGCAGATATTTAACATAGAAAAGCAGATGGATATAAATCCAAAATATGGTGCAAAGTCAGCATAAATGCAACCCAAAATAAAGCAAATAGGGGGAAATATTGATAGGGCAGGCAGTGCTCTGTTTGAATCACAGTTGGATTGCAGATTGTGAGCAGCAGTCTTGAATACTCAGAAAATTGTACTTTTATCCTGAATGCTTAAAATTGTTTCTGCATCATGTTGCAAATGCTTTGCCCATGCATACACTCACATGGTTTTCCTACAGTTCTCCTTGTCTCTCATCTGCTGTTCACCCAACCAACTGATTGGGGTGGGGGGATCAGTTTACAGAAGAGATGCTTTTCTTGGTCATCGTGAACCAAATGGAGATAAGGTATATCTCTCAATACATCTCTCAAATATTCTAGCCTTCCATATTTTACTTGTCTGACTCTCAAAGTATTTGTGTCAATCAGGTGCTGTAAACTGGATTGTAAATACGTTCTTATGCTATCACCTGGGAGCTGAACTTGAGTTCGTTTTGTTCTAAGCATGTACTGATATGATCAATGCCACCAACAAATGTCATCGGCAAGTAGAAAAGCAACACATTCATTTGAAATGTGGCTATTTAAAAAGGGTTCATGACTCACCTCTAATGACCCAGCAAACCAGTAAATTGTGGGCACACGGGAATAGTAAGTACCTTGCCAGCTGCCATGTTGAAAAGTTCTGGAAGTCTTTATCAAATTTAGTTCTGTATAAGAGCGTTGTTGTGCTGGTTTCCTTTTGAGAAAAGGCAATAATAATAATAATAATAAATCCAAATGGGATACATTTATTTCTTGTGCAAAATCGATTTCAGTTTTCTGAAATTTTGTTTTCCTGTGTAAAAAACAGAATCCAAGGAATAATGAAACCACATAATCATAAAAGACTGAGCCTAAACCAATCTATAAAACCTTAGAATGAAGTGTGCATGGAGGGTTCTATTTTTCCATTTCACAAAATTGCCAAGAGTATTTGGTTAGCTGTGATTGCCTGTTTTGTTAGCTGTGTGACTCTGAAACTAGAATGGGGGGGGTCAAGGTGGGTTGCTCGGTCTCTGAAAGGAGCCAGAAGGTATATTACCCTCACATTAGAACCAAGGAAGTCCAGTCACCTCACCATTAGAGTGAGAGGAGTGATGGTGATAGTTTGAATCCAGCAAGAGTCAATGACATAGCTTCTGCGCTCTGAAGGGGTTTCTGTCCCAAAGGTTAGGGGGTAGAAGTGGGCTAGCCCCCTCCTCCTGAAGGTTGGCTTGTTGGCCAGTAGCAAGGTTGGATTAAGACATGTCATGTTTAAATGGTCCCATTGCATCATTCCAAAATGGTTCCATGGAGAGGTGGCATAAAAATTGTCTAAACGGATAGAAGGTAATTTAGTAAATTTTAGTCATTCAGTTGTATTTAGAGACCTGTCCTAGGTTTGCTACTAACCTGGTTAGTTAGTAGCTTGCCAAGATCTGCTGTTTATCCCTGGCCCAAGGGACAACTGCTTAACTTCGACCAGTGCCAGGGCTTTTTCTGCCCTGGCCCCAGCCTGGTAGAACATGCTCCCATCTGAGATCAGGTCCATGCAGGACTTATTACCATTCCCCAGGGCCTATAAAATGGAGCCGTTCTGTCAGGCCTTTGGTTGAGGGGGTGGGTGTCCAATAAAACACTCGGCCTCCCTTGCTGGAATTGAAGCCTACCACCTCAACGTGGCCCAGATCAATAAGATCTCAGAGATCCAGTGGCACCAGCTTGAAAATAATGTATATAGTGAAATAGTGTGACCTGTTCTTTTTTATTTTTATTTTTAAATCTATGCTTTTTAAAAATTGTTTTTAATTATTCTGTAAATTTACATTTTTGTGTCTTAGACTCTTACTGTGATCCACCCTGAGACTGCTTGCAGAGAGGGCAGAATATAAATCGAATAAAATAAAGAGTTCTGGTGAGGAACCTCTCGCTGATGATTCCAGGAAGTGATGTCCTGGCAGGCCTCCCCCCCCCCGATCCCAGGAATTGCCAGCCAAGGACTACCAACCCTAAGCCCTAAATCGTAGCATAAGTAGCCTGAACATGAACACACACTCTGGTGGGGAGAATCATCCAGGTAGAGCATCTGACTGGCTTTTGGGGCTGCACCCCTGTTTTCTGTCAAAAGCCCAACTGACCCAGAGCTCAGGAGCCCATGCTATTAGGAAGTTCAAAAAAGGCAGAGTACCTAGTGCTCTGAACTCCTATACCCTGTCACCCAGTCTTCTGAGTTATCTTTAAAACTGCAGGGTATCAAGAGTCCTTGTCCTCTTTACCAGTAAACAATATCACTTCCCCGGCATGGCAACCATCAAGAGTCTAAGGGGCAGAGATATGGAAGGGGCGAGAAATAGCTGGTGATGATGTGATATAACTTCTGGGGAAAATCTGGAAGTGATGTCACTCTCTCTAAGAATTACCAGAAACCATATGAGTAAAACTACAGAGTTTCTGGTGATTCCTAGAGAGGATTGTCATGACTTTCAGGTTTTCCCTAGGAGTGATGTTACACTGTTGATGATGATTCCACTGGTTTTCATGTAATTTTTCTCATGCTGCCATGCCAAGCAGCAGCGGGGGGAAACTGGTTGTTGGTGACCCTACTTCCAGACTTCCTGTGCTAAAATTAAGGTGAGTCATCATGACAGAGTGCCACCAGAATCCTTTTTCATTGGTGCCTCCATCATAATTTTTTGATGGTTCCTCTGTGTACCCTAGTTCCTCTGTGTACCCTACTTAACAAAATGTTTCAGTGCAGACTTTATACTGTCGCCTCTAAGTGTTTAAAACTCCACTGGGTATGAATTTTCCCCCAGCTTCTAGTGTTCATAGTAACTTCACTTAACGGGACTTTAACATGTGACTAAAGTTAAGCGCAGTCTGACATTCTTTAATGAATAGGAATGAATTTCTCAATTGGGATTTTAAAAGAGTAACTAGTCAAGTAAGCCCTCTAGCTTTTCTCTGGATTTCATTAATCACAGAGATTCAATAGCTGTTCTTCTCTCCTCCCCCACCAAAGTGATAGCTCTGACACTGGAGAAAATATTAGCCACAAAGTGTCCATTTACTCCAAGGACCTATTGATGTTTTTAAATAGATGTTAATAACTCCATTTCTCCCTGTGAGTGAAATCACCAAAGTATTTTGCAAGATTTCTGATTAGAAAACAAGCTGTGATGAGTCACAGGTCATGCAGCTTAATAATAAAGTTGAGAAATGCATAATTAGATCTCTCCTTTAAAAGCAGGTAGAAATGCTGAACTACCTAGGAGTTAAGGTCTGAGATAATTTGCTTCAATTAAATTTCATGCCATTAAAGTTTGCAGCGGAGAAAGCTGTTAGACAGAGAACAATCATGTTTTCTTTAAATGGAGTTACTTGGCAAGGATGAGTATTGAACTAAGGCAACTTTGCTGGCATTGTAGAAACCTTGTTTATGATAGTTTTTGTCTATCTTGGCAAATTCCTGCTCACTGGCAGTTTTCAAGCAGCAGCTGGCCAAACACTTGTCAGGGATGCTTTAGGCTGGTCCTGTACAGGTGGTTGAACTAGGTGGTTGAACTAGGTGGCCTCTATGGCCCCTTCCAATTCTATGATTCTATGGTTAGATTTTTATCCATCTCTTCCTCTAAAGAGCTGGGGTATCATGTTTGCTTCACCCCTGTTTTGTCCTCAAAACATTCCTGTGAAATAGATTAGGCTGAGAAAGTTTCCCAAGCCCAGTGTGATAGGTTTTGAGGATTTTCTGCTCCACAGAATTACCAGGCCAAGCCTCCCAAGCAACACAAGGGTTGGGGCACGGGGAAATTGGGGGAGGGAGAGTGTGACATCATGAACATCACCAGTTTCCCTATATCACTTCTAAGTACAACTCCTAAGTGACAATGGGTAGCTCTAAGAATTTTTTGTTTTACCATAGAGTTTCTAATAATCCCTAGAGCTACCCATTGCCACTTCTGGATTGTGTGTGGAAGTGATGTGCTGGTGCAAAGGCTGGCAGCATTTTTTTCTTTATTTTTCTCCCGCCACCACTCAGAGCAACAGTGAGCAACTGAGATGATAGATGGGAGACCTCAACCCTATCTGTCACACACACACACACACACCTGCCCCAACTGCACTGGGATTCCCAGTCAGTGTTTATTACAGCCCACAAGCCATTTAGAAGCACAGTAAAAACAAATAAAAGCAGATAAAAACTCTAATATAAAATTAACCATTTGAGGGTGTAGAATCTGGGTTTAGATATAAATCCACTCAAGCCAGGATTGATAACGGAGGTAAACTGACAGGCTTTTTAAGACTGAAAAAGAAGATGGATGTATATACATACAAAAAATGTATACACATACAAAAACTGAGGTAAACATTAACACTTAACCAGGAGTTGCAGGATGTAGGCTTTAACTAGTACCTGCCCAAGAAAAAAAAATGCTCTCCCAGGCAGTTAGTAATTGTAATTGACTCTGCTGCAATTTAGTTACCTACCAGGCCCAGCAAACCCTGCTGGCATGCTGTACACTTCTGTATACCCAGTTCCCCAGACAGGGAAACACAACTGAAGATCTGATGTTGCTTCAAATCTTTAATTCACCCTCCTGTTAAATGATCCCTTCTCCCTCAGTCCTCAAAACTTAATTTCTGACTCAACCTCCCCCATCAGATTTTAACCTTTCCCAGTACACAGCTCACATTGTCTGGCTCAAAGCTGATTGACTCCTGTGTTGCGGAGTACATATCTGTGCTCAACCTGTCACACCCAGGTTGCACTGTGGTGTCCAAGAACCCTGCCTGCTTCATTTTCCTCTCATGCTGTCACCCATCACAGCACCTGTAATCTTCAGCAACAAGCTAAAAACCTCCCTGGGAAACCAAAGCCACTCATTTTAACCTCTTTCCTGCTTTGAAATAATAAACAATGTTTATTGTTTGCTATTTTTCCAGGTGAACTATAGATTAAAGTGAATGGTTATGGATTCCTAGAAACAGTGTTTGGGAGGGAAGGAAGTGTGGTATAGCCTGATCTTGTCACAGAAGCTAAGCAGGGTCAGTACTAGACCACTCTGCAGAAGAAGGCAATGGCTAGAATTGCTAACTTCAGATTGGGAAATACCTGGAAATTTGGGGGCAGCGGTGGCTGGAGCCTGGGAAGGGTGGGGTTTGGGAAGGGACTTCAATGGGGTAGAATGCCATAGAATCTATCTTCGTAAGGGGTCATTTTCTCCAAGTGAACTGATCTCTTTTGCTTCAAATATCAATTGTAATCCCAGGAAATCTCCAGATACCACCTGGAGGTTGGTGACCCTAGCAATGGCAAGCCACCTCTTGCCTTGAAAGCCCCTTGCTGGGGCCACTATACATTGGTTGTGACTCGACAACACTTAGTAACACAGAAGGGAGTAGGGACAGGCACAAACTGGCTGATGGAACTAAAGCTCATCACAAATTTTGATTGGTTTGTGGTTTGTGAAGTGATGTTTGCAAACTGAAGAACTGCCACAAATTTCCATGAATTTTAATGTAGTTTGTGGTGGTTCATGAAGAGCAGAAAGCAGGGGGGATCAGAAAGAAGGGGTTTCCAAACAGCTGCTTGGTTTAAATGGCTCATGAACCAATATGAACAGGTTTTGTTTGCAAACCAGTGTATCAGTTAGTTGTTCAGTTTGTGGTTCGTGCCTATACCTAGAAAGGATGTTTGCTTCATGAATGATTTGGTGAGTCCTCCCCATCTCTCTTTCCTTTTAACTGCATGAGGAAAATCCCTTTTTAGGGGGGGGGTGATGTCTCTCAGCAGCTCTGGAGAGAGTGACTGGCTCAAGGACACTCAATTAACTTCTGGGTTGAGAAGAGATTTGAACTCAGATCCTCTCACTCCTAGCTCGACACATTAAGTGTCGTACTATAACTGGCTGCATTTTAAACCCTCTTTTTTCTATTAACCTCTTTCTCTTTGAGAGAATAAATATTTGAGGAAGGAGTTAAGCACACCACTGTCTTCACACTGGTTCTCACCTGCAAATGTGACCCTCACAGTCCTGGTATTAGCATTACAATTTAGGAGGACACAGAGCTGGGAAGTATTTGGCCCACGGGGAAGTTTCTAGCCATATTTCCCCCCCCACTTTTGTGGTGGCAAGTTTTTCAGTAACCTGGCAACCAGCATTATAAAATCATTTCCTGACAGGTCTGTTCTCATGACTCAGTGACTCACATCAGAACAATAAGGCAGAGAGAGTTTTCCTCTCTCCCCTGTTTTCTTTTTTTTTGTAAATACTTTGCAAGCGCAGGCTGTTTATTTCCATGTATCACTGAATCTGTCACTGAGAGGGAAGAGTTGATGATTATAGTGGAAATGCTCTTTGTACAGGTCTACTCAAACCCTTGGTAAAACGTTAAATCTTTCCTTCTTAATGCCTCGATCAGACCCTGCTGTAATAAATGTTAAAACAAAATGAAAAATAAAAGTTGAGAGTGTACAAGAGTTGAACTCTGGAGATGTACTGCAACAGCACTTTAGCGTCTGCTTCAATTTCCTACAAATAGCTTTCTATTTGAGGTGCCACACACTGGAAATGGAGGGAGGGGAGAGAAAGGTCCCATTTAGATTGAAGATGCAAGACTACCAATATGCAGCAAAATTACTTACTGTCATCTATACGAAGTCTGTTGTTGGCAATCCATGTCAGTTACAAATTAAGTTGCACGGAGGTATAGTTCTCGATAGAAATCAATTTGAGGCACAGAATGCCTTATTTGCAGTTTTATGGCTTAAAACTACTGACAAGAAATGATTTACTGTAGGCAGTGAGGGAAAAATGCTATTGGGGGTGCAATTGTTTGAGTTGGTCTTTTTCAGGGTTTTTTTTTTATCGACAGTGTTTTCTTTCAAATGTTTAATGTAGAGTATTGTGCTGTTTAATTTAAAATCAGTCTCCGTCAATAAAAAGTATGCTAACGGATTGTCAGGTTGGAATCTGCCTGGTGAGCAAGATTTGGTCCAGTAAAATGGTATGCAATATTTCAAATTATATTAGCTACATTTCAAACAGCCAAAAGCAGGGAAAGGTGAAGGCGAGGCTGCACAGAGACAGCTCAGCATGAATTTCTGGTTAACAATTGCATTTATTTTTAACACAGTCATTTGGTGCAATAACTTAAGAAAAGACAGGGAGAGGAACTCCATATATGCAAGGCATATTTGGTTTGAATGATGTCAAATCACTAGCCTACAAGGGGGACTCAGAAATATTCACACAATGCTATACAGAAAGAAATTGCTCAGTTCACTGCTTTGTATCATATATATATATATATGGTATGCACACAATAGGGTTTTCCTGAATAAAGTACCTTTTCATTACTATTTCTCCAATCATTTGGCAAAACTTTTCCTTAGGGATCACATGCTAAATAATACAATTAGCGATAAGACTGGATTCTGTAAACTTCCTTGTTTGATTTTCACCATTTCAGTTTTGGTCCTCCCTTGTGAGAAATAAGACTGAGAGTCTCTCTTTTTTTTTTTTTTGCGTCATTTTTAGTTTCTTCACATCCCCTCCCCCATTCAAATTAACACATTTTGAATATTAATTCCCATATACATGGTGTATAAATGGCATGGAAACGGCATGCAAATAAGAATAAAAATAATCCGTGAGGCAGAGCGAAACCGACATAAAAAGTAAAAAGAAAAGAAATTTGTATAGGGAACCCTTGTTCCTCCCCATTGCACCACATTCTCAACCCGCAGCTGGGCACCAAATGCCTGGTTTTAGTTGGGCGAGGAGAAAGACTGAGGATGCTCTCACTGTTTATGACTTTTGTCATGGAAACAGTAATTAAGAAGAACACTGAGGATGCCATTCATGGACCACCACCTTCAGTGTCTTATCTGTTTGAGCCCTGAGGTTATAAGATGCACCTAACAAGGTGGTTGGAGTGAAGGGTAAAGTAAACAAGCCAGGCATAAATAAGTGGGACATTCAAGCAACCTAGCTGAACCCAAGAAGGTCTGGGTGTAGTCAGTGCCTGGATGAGATACCACCTGGGGACCATATGGATGCTGCTTACACTGAGTTCTGCGATGGAAGAAAGTGGAGTACTCTTTTTGAAAAGAACCTGAGGTTGAAACCAAAGATGGACACTAATGCTAAGGTTATCACTGAGTCTGTCCAGTCAATTCCTCCTAGAATACATGGTCTCATTCCATGTTCAATGTGCCACAGCTCTCAGTTAATTTGCATTTTCCTTCATGATTGCTGACATACAGATGCACGGATAAATGACTGCAAAAAAAGTCACCCTGATGTACTTGTATATACGGCCATGCAAGATTCTCCCTATGTGACATGTTATTAATGTCAGGAGCATGTAAGTACACCAGTAAAACATTAGACAAAAAGACTCTCCATGCAATCATACAGAGAATCACAATACCAAATTACATTTTCAGAAGAAATTACATTTTTTAGAAAAAAAAATGCCAGACTTAACATTGTACACATGACCAAATGTACTGAGATCTATAACTCATATATTCCACAGTGCTTTTCTGCACACTGTGAGATGTCTAACAGCACACAGGTTTTGGTTAACATTTTCAAAGTAGCTAAGCATTTTCAAGAGGCACTTTGGGAGATATGTTTGACTGGAATTGATGAGAATTATGCACCCAAGTCCCTTACGTGTATTGAAACAATTTTTTTAAACTTCATTCTGCTTTATTTTTCTCTCGGTTGCAAGTAGAAGATGCAGTAAAGAGGATTTGTGTATTCCGATACAATCAATGTTGCAAGGAAAAACATAAAGATATTTCAATTACCGAAAGTAACTGTAATTGAAACACTACAAATCTCAGTTTCTGCCTCAAGCTGGAGTGATAGGGATAGCATTTGGCCATGCTGCCTCAAAGGATGAAGGGGTGTTTGCCATGACTAGCTGTCGGTACCTCATTTGCTGTGGCCTGCAAGGCAGAACCAGTCTCACCCCTGGGTAAACCTAGGCAATTGCCTAGGGAGCCAGATTTTGAGAGGTGCCAAAAAGGCAAGACAAGTTTCCTCTTTCCTGTTTGCCCTTCTGGAGGCTGAAGGGAAATTACCACCTGCCCACCATCCTTCTGTCCCTTCCTCTTCTTGGCCCTGTCCAAGCACCAGCTTTCTCCACCACCACCCCCAATAGCTTAGCTGGGAGAGTCAGCTGGGAGAGTGGCATAGGCCAGGGCTGAGGTGCCTGGGCTGTTGCCACCTATGACCACTGTTGCTGGAACTGGCAAGTGAATGGAGCTATGAAGGAAAGGAAGGCTGCTTAGGGCAGCAGCAATAACAACAAAACCTTGGGCTGATTCTGCAACAGGAAAAAGGCTAAGTGTGCCACTATTTAGAGAGATTCTGTCATTCTCACGTAGGTTTTTGTCTGGTTTCTACCCACCACCCCTTCTAGGAATGGAGCAGTGTGGAATTAACTGGTTGATTAGGGGCAAAGCAGGAATTCATTGGGTCTTCACCAAATTTACTGTGGTCTAGGGGTGTGAATTCAAGTACATTAGAGCTGGAAAATACAGGTATTCCTGATTTGGGGGGGGGATCCAAATACCAGTATGTTATTCAGATCTGGGTTTTATTCAGGAATCCAATATTATTCAGCTTCTATTATAGCCTATCAGAAACATATCTGGGGGGGGGCCTGTTTTTAAAGCTAGATGAATCATAATTGACCAAAAGATGCCAGTGCCCATCTACTGAAGAACCTCTAAGTTTCAAGAAGATTGGGTAAAAGTGTCCAATTCTATGGCCTCCAGACAAGGTCCCCTATCCATCCTCCACTGTTTCCAGTGGGAGAGAAGTCTTGTTTTCTCCAGGGCAAAAGCAAAGAGGCATGCCTGTAGCAACCACTGGTCAATGTCTCCCATGCAGGAACCAACAACAAGCCCAATAGAACCAATGCAGAATGTAGGAATCCCAGCACAACCACAAGCCAATGCAGCAAGCCCAACAGAACCAGTGTCAGCCCAGAGAAGCCTAGCAGAACAAATTTAGGTGAGGGGGGCACTTTTACAGGCACAACAGAAGCTATGACAATCCACAAAAACCCAACAGAACAGTCTCAAGCAAGAGGGCTACTTTTGCATGCTCAGCAGAACAAATGTCAACTCAGGGAAGCCCAACAGAACAAGCTCAAGTTAGAGGGGCACTTTTTCAAGTGCAACAGAAGCTATGCCCAGCTGAACAATCTCATGCAAGGGAAACCACTTTTTGCAAGAGCAAAAGAAGCTATGACAACCCAATCTCAACAAATTGCTTCATCCCCCTTCCCTCCTGTTGCCTGGGAAACCTTCAAAGGAGGGGGGAAAAACAAGCCTGAAGACCTTTACTAGAAGCTATCCTGAAATCCCAAATAAAACCCAATTTTGTTCAAGCTGATTTGGGTTCAGGATAGCCAGCTTTGCTTGGAGATTCTCTAATATTTATGTGAATTTTAAAATACCAGAAAAATACCGGTAAGGGATTTTTCATTTTGTTTTTTGTTTTTTTGGCTTGGCTATACCCAAGTGCACATCCCAACTGCAGTCAGGTACAGTTGCCAGTCTCTAGGTGGTCTAAGCTGTGAAAAAACAACTGTGACAAAATCATGAGCAACAAATGTGTACTATCTTATACTCTAATAAAGTGCATGCATAAACGTCCAAACTGAGCATTGATAAACAATTAGAAGATGGAAAGTCCAAATAATTGAATGTAAGTCCAATACTTTCCAAAGTCCTCTAAGTTCCAATTGTGGAGCTCTGATTAGCTCAATAAATTCCAATTCCGTCTAGTTCAGGGAGCCCCACGCAATTATTAAATCAACACATTCCAATTGTTTGAACATTGTAGCCCAACTGATAGGTGGCTGGCTTCTGTCATTTTCAGAAAACAGCCTTCCTCAGAGTTAGGATGATTTGGACAGAGTAGCTTGCGAAAACACTTGGAACAGATCTAAACAGATTCTTAGAAGCACTATGTAAAGTTTAAGTGCTCCATATCCAAGGAAAGTCTCCAATTAGCCCTTGGACTTTTATACATGCACTTTATCAGAGTATAAGATAATATACCTCTGTTGTTCATAATTTTGTCACAGTTGTTTTTTCATTGCTTAGCCTTAGACTTTTTACTGTGATTCTTGTGGTTTCATCAGTCTCCAGGTGGTGGCTGGAGATTTCCTGGAATCACAAGTGATATCCAGGTTTCAGAGATCAGTTCCCCTTGAGAACATGACTGCTTTGAAAGGAGGCGATCCCTATCCATGCTCAAAATCTCCAGGCAATCCTAGGTCAGACCCCTTTTTCACCTGTCTTTGGCCCCTTGTAGACCTGACTGTAGGACTGAGGGTGTGTATTTTTGCCTTTAGGAGTGCTGCTGCAAAGGTCACAGAAATTGTGATTGATATTTGAACTTAGACACAAATCAGGCCCTCATAGGATCATCTTGATGTTTTGCTCATAGTTCATACTGCGTGTCATGTCATTTCTTCAGGCTTTCCTGCAGAGTCATGGACAGACCATTCCTTATTAAATAAGCTATGTCTGTAACTTGTGTTTGTGTTGTACTGTCTGGTAGCTTTTGCATCTGCATATTTACTATATAGTGCCAGGGGCTGGGGTGCAGGACCAAGCAAGCATGGGATGGTCAGAGCAGAGTCCGAGGTCAGAGCCGGCCAAGACTAAATAGCCAAGTTCAAGGGGTAGAACGAGTGGGCTGGTCAAGAGACACAGTCTGAGGTCAGAGCTGGCCGGGAGCAAACAACCAAGTCCAAGGAGGGAGACGAGTAGGGTGGTCAAGAGACAGTTCAGAGTAAAAAAAGCCAAGTAAGCCAAGAAAACCGGGGAGCCAAGTCCAAGTCACCAACCGTTAGCGTGGTCAGGAGGTCCAAGAGTCAAGGGTCCAGAGTACGAGAGCCATGGGTCAAGAGTCCGAAAGCTGAGGGTCCAGATTCCGGGGGCGCGAGGTACAGAGTAACGAGGTCAAGACGAGCTGAGGTCGAGGAACCAGAGAGATCAAATCAGGAACAAGGCGTCAGGAACCGTCGAGCTGTCAAGTCCCACTGGTGCCACTCTCGTAAGCGAGACACCGGTGGGGGCGAGTCAGGGGGCATGTCAATTTGACCGGCAATCTGCCCCAGCTGTTGCTGGGCCGGGCTCGGAGCTTGCCGCATCGTCAGGTGCGGAGGCTTCTGTCGAGGGGAGCTCGTTCCTGCTGGCACTTAGCTCCTCCATGGCCTCCGAAGGCTCAGGCGCGGCAAGAGGCGTGACATATAGAACCTTCTTGAACTGGTGAAATCACATATGATCCCCCCCTGACAGTTGGGTTATCAAAAAAATCTGCTGTTCAAGCACAGAAAGTTTGCAGTTTGTCTCATTTCATTTATATATTTTTAAAAATACATATTTCCATTTATACCCAGCTTTTCTCCCTAGTGGGGACCCAAAGTGGTATACCTTGTTCTCCCTTCTTCAGTTTCATCCTCACAACAACCCCATGCTGTCAGTGATACAGGTCAGTGTGTGACTGGGCCAAGATCATCAGCATGCTTCCATGGCAAAGTAGGGATTTGAATCAGGGTGTCCCAGTCTGATACTCTTACCATTACCACTAAACCACACTGGCTGTGTCAGCTGGGTTGTGAATCTACTAGAGAAATTATTGCAGAGTGGCTCCTCATAATGGGCAATGTAATTTGCATTATGTTTGTTGCACTGATATATAGTTGCATTTTAGCCAAATACATTTAATACATTTGTTTTAGGGATGGCTTGAACTTCGCGGTGAACATGTTCCGTGGGTGAATATACCTCAACAATAGGGTTCACTTATGAGGTGAGCCACATAGCTACTCACCTTTCCACCTCAAACACCTGTCAAACAGCTTTGTGACTGTGCAGTAACTGTAGTGGTAGAGTGTTGTGCCTTCTAGTGGTGGAGTTTCATTTCCTTGCCTTACAGGGGTGTTTCCATCCGATTCTTCCCTAGGTTCAAACTGATTCTACCCTAGGTTCATGGATGGTCAGGCCAGGCAATTAAACAGGGGTGCACAAAAATGCATGTGTGTGAAATAACCTCAACAAAAATGACTTAAGACTTACCCACTGACGTTTTGCTGTGAGCACAAGCATTTCTGCTCATGGAGCATGATTTTCTCAGCTCACCCTCCTATGACAGTCCGAACTATTCTTCTGCCCCCCAATTTTGGAGAGCATTCTGGGAAGCTATGGGAGGTGGGAGCCAAGAAGTCTGTGATTTGTCAGCAGAAATTCTTGAGCCTGCAGAAGAACTCTAGTGGATCCAAGTCACTGTGTTTATTTATAATCACTGGTTGACTTACTGATTTGCTTTTTTAAAAAAAAACAGTTTAGGGAGGCGCTCAATAAGAATGAGTTGTGGGAGAGGGGGAAACTAGAATGTGTGAGAATGTGCAGACATAAAACATTGATGATTGTGCCGTGCCATGCTATTTGAATGCATGAAAAGTAATTTGATGAACAGACCAGAAGGGTTCTTGAACAGCCAAAATGATCAATGAAAAATTGGCTTCTAGCTTGTGACCAGTAAACACACCACGTTCATGCATTCCTAATTTATTCAGAATGCTAAAAAGCCAGATAACTTTTTTCCTATAAAGTCCAAATAAAGAGACTTGTGGTCTTGGGCTATGCCCTGCAGTCAGATCCTAAGCATGTTTACTCTGGGTTTTAATGGGACTTATTTCTTAGCAAGTGTGCATCCCTTGTTGCTTAATCTTCCTGTGTTTCTTATCCCTTAAATGTATGTAACAAGATTGAGTGGCTTAACTTGGCATTACCTGTTTCAAACCACTGGGAGCTGCTGTGTGTTCTTGGTGATCAATGAGGTCAGGAAGAGTGACAGCTTTTTATAAGGGACCAGCAGAGGAAGCAGACAGCTTGAGACCACCATGGCCCTTCTCTTCTGTGAAGCAACGGTTCTGACTCCCCTGTGCCGATGCTAGTGAATCTCAGAGATGCAAAGAGAACAAGAGAGAAAGGGTCACAGATTTAGCAAATGACAGTAATTCCCACATGGTGATAAAAAGCAGATTGTTTGACACAAGGCTTCTTTTGTGTTTGACTTTGAGACATGGTATCTCTGCAGAAAATAGAATTGAATAGAAAGGGGGAGGGAGATGCCCGCACAGTAAACAACAGAAGAAGAATCTCAGTAGCTTGGAAACTCACACTCTAACTAGGCCAACTTCAGGTATTTGTGGCCCTAAACAAGTGACTTACAGTGCACGCTTTCCATTATCATACATGTGCGTACATGCAGATGCTTTAGTTTGCTCACTGCCCCACCATAAGTGCTGCATCTTCCTCTCTGAAAAACTGGTGGATGACCTGAGGGATTCTTTTTTCCCCCTCCCAGAAATGAAAAAGGGGAGAGGAGTGATCCCCATGGTAGTCAACAGAATTCTTCTGCAGCAAACAGACAGAACAATAATGGTGGCTAATGAAGGCTAAAATCTGCTGCCCCCGGCTCTTAGCAGCCCTATTGGATGCTCAAAACATTCCATTTTTCCCCAGGTGCTTAACAGGATGATTGCAAAAAAGAATAGACACATGGCAGCATTATATGGGTTGAAACTAGGTTTTATTAAAGGGCTGAACTGCATCTTCAAACCAAAGGGGAACACTGGCTATTAACTTTGGACAACCCCACTCTGGCTTTGAACTTGGCTACTGTCACCACTCAGCTTACCCTTGTCTGCACATTAACCATGTTGAAAGGTGCCAAGCCTCAGCTCTGTCCCCCAGCTTGCCACTCAAGCAACTAAGGATTTGATTGAAGTTGCTCGGCACCAAAGAGGTAGCCTTCCTAACCCACTGGGCTGCTTAAATGCATGGCAGGCTATTTTAGGAGAGGTCTTTGATGATAGGATGTGTCAGCGTGCTTGCCAATTATCTTTACCTGTGTACTTAGTCACCCACACTATTTCTGCCACCCTAGGTTATGGCTCAGTCACAAGATGTGCCAGGCCTCACATACTTAACTGCATGCCATATAACAGTTAGGCCAGCCCAGCACCAAAAAGCATCCTCCTCAAACTCATCTGGCCGTATAAGCTGGAAATCAACTGGACTACATGTGAGATCCCCTCATCAAAAAGCATTAGATGCTGTGGGGCAGGTTCACAAAGTGTTCTCCACCTACAAAACATCCACACAAACTACTGAGATCCAGTTTGGTGTAGTGGTTAAGAGCCCAGACTCTAATTTTGGAGAACTGGGCTTGATTCCCCACTCCTCCACATGCAGCTGCTTATGTGACCTTGGGTCAGTCACAAGTCCTTTCAGAGCTATTCTGTCAAGGGCAGTTCTCGAGAGAGCTCTCTCAGCCTCACCTACCTCACAAGGTGTCTGTCGTGGGGAGGGGAAGGGAGGGGATTGTAAGCCGCTCTGAGACTCCTTTGGGTAGTGAAGGGTGGGGTATAAATCCAATCTCCTCCTCCTCCTCTTCCTTCTGTATGAGAGCAAAATCAGAGGTGAGGGAATCCCATTCCTTCACATAGCAATTCAGCAGTGATAGGCACCGTGGCATGTATTCTGAAATCTGTTGCTCACCTAAAGGGGCTTCCTCCAATATAAGTAGGTCTTCCTTCAATGAAAGATGTACTTCAGTTGGAAGCAGTGTTCCTTCAGAGCTGAGTTAGTGTGAGTTAGCTCACAGTTTTTTAGCCTTCAGCTCACACATTTTTGTCTTAACTCAGGAAGGATGGCTCCAGAGCAAACTCCAGAGCAAACTAGCCAAATCACTTGTTCACAACTTTAATGCCAGTAGCTCACAAAGCAGAATTTTTGCTCACAAGGCTCCACAGCTTAGAGGGAGCATTAGTTGGAAGAAGGCTTGTTCAGGGCCGGCTCCAGGTGTCTGGGCGCCCTAGGCAGGAAAGCCTGGGGCACCCCCCACTGGGGATGCCAACCTCCCGGTGGGGCCTGGAGACATGGGGTGGTGGCGGGGCATTGGCTTTCCTGGAGGCTCCGCAGCTGCGGGGCCCACAGGAAAGCCGGGAGGGGGCAGGGGGTCTAGCTTCCGCCCCCTCCCTCCCAGTGCTGGCTTTTCTGGGGGCTCCGCGGTTTCAGGACCCCTAGGGAAGCCGGGAAGGGGGCAGGGGTCCAGCCTCTGCCCCCTCCCTCCCGGCACCGGCTTTTCTGGGGGCTCCACAGCTGCGGGATCCCCAGGGAAGCCAGGAAGGGGTGGGGGTCCAGCCTCCACCCCCTCCCTCCCGGCGCCGGCTTTTCTGGGGGCTCTGCAGCTGCAGGACCCCCAGAAAAGCCGGGAAGGGGGCAGGGGTCTGGCGGAGGCGACGGGCACCCAGTTAGGGCGGCGGGGTGTGTGTGTGCTTTTCGGGGAGGAGTGGGGCACCATTTGGCGCCCCTGAGGCCGGCATGCCCTAGGCGGGCGCCTAGTTCACCCTATGGGTGATCCGGCCCTGGGCTTGTTAGGTTAAAGTAACTTCCTCCAGCCTAAAGTAGGATGCATGCACCATGCAGAATGGTGGCACCTAATTGTATACCTGTTATTATCTTGAACCAATATGCCAATGGTTTGTACTACCATGCATGCTTGAGGCTTCTAACAACTTGAAATAAAATATGTCCTGTCTCTTAATAGAGGATTAACGTATTGTTATTTACCAGGTTATTTTCCTCCATGACATGAAAAGCTTCACTTGCCCCATTTCCACACATTGAACCGCTATTAAAGGAACTAGAGATAGGTACAAACTGAACCAGGAAACAAAATTCATGAAGAATTTTGCCCTGTTCCTGGTTCAAAAACTGAAGTCTGTGATGGGTCCATGGTCACAGAAATACACAAACCTTTAAGGCAGTTCATGAGGTTTGTGTCGGTTCCTGGACAGAGCAGAAATCAGGGATCTAAAGGGACTCTAAGTCCCTTTAAACACCTGCTTTCTGCTCCAGCAGAAAGCCGCCAAAACAGCTGAGCAGCAGGGAGTGCACCCCACCACTCAGCTGTTTCTTATGCAGTCCTTTCTCCTGGCAGTGGAGAATGGGCTGCCAGCTGAAGCAGTTGGAGTAGGAGATGGCCATGGCTGCAGTACAGCAGCCAAGCTCACCCCAGGGACCCAGGAGCCCAGGGCAGGGGTGGGGGAGGTGGTACCGGCAGGGAGGTAGGCCACTCCAGCCTGGGGATCACATGGGTTGGGCATCTTCTGGCACTGGTGGCAAAGCTGGGCCCAGCAGGAAGCTGGAAATAATCATGGTCCCTCTGATGTTACCTTTTTGGCTGTGCAGAAATTAACCTGTAAAAATGAAATGCTCCTACTGAAAAAAAGAAGCAGATTGGATCATTAGACTCCAAACACTGACACCTAAAGGGTTAAATTTGTCTTTAGAGTTGCATCAGTTTCTGTTAAAAAAAAATAAATAGAGACAGATTGTGTCAACTAGACACCAGAATATAGTAAAGTCCTTCCAGTGACAATTTGCTGCTGATCTTGTACTCCTTTTGAAGAATTACTGCAAAACGAACAGGTTTCTAACATTCATTTAGGCACAGGAAAAGACTCTTTTAATTTTGAGCCAAAACTTGTTGGCTGCTGGATGGCTTTATGGTATCTTTCTGATTTACAGGAGTTTCTTTTCCTCATGCAATCTAAAGGACAGAATAAGCTCTAGTGGTTTTGTATGCAATTGATATTTTAACGACCTGGATTTTGACCTTTAGTATAATATCTAATTTATTTATATAATTTTAACTATACCATTATTTATGTAAACTCAGTGGTATAATTGTAATTTATATATTACAGATTCCCCTGATGAAGCCTGTTGGCAAAATGTGCAGGGGATTTTTTGAGAATTTTAACTGAGTAATAACATATATTTTTACCTGATTTTGCACCATTGGAATGCCAAACAAAGCAAAACAAAACGACTTCACCCACTGATGGAAAAAAAACTATAGAGGGAGACAGGTGAATCCACGGGGAAGGGAGTTCTGAAGTTTTGGTGCTGCAACTGAGAAGGCCTTTCTTGGGTTGCCACTTGTTTAGCCTCAGAGGCATCAAAAGCAGGGCCTCCAAAGATGGCCAGAGTGATCAAGTACATACAGACGGTTCATATGGGCATTAGAATATCATTATATATAGGCAGGGCTTTTTTTGTAAAAAAAAAAAAAGCCCAGCAGGAACTCATTAGCACAATAGGCCACACCCAACAGCAGGAACATATTAGCATATCAGGCCACACCCCTGACAGCACAACTCATTAGCATATTAGGCCACACACCCCATGTTACCAGAAGTATGGGCATCCAGCCTTGCCCACCTTTTGCTTCTTATTTTGTTTACCTTGTTTGTTGTCGAAACCCAGGGCTTTTTTGGAGCAGAAACTCCTTTGCATGTTAGGCCACACACCCCTAGGCCAATCCTAATGAGTTTCTGCTGTTGGGTGTGGCCTATTATGATAATGAGTTCCTGCTGGGTCTGGCCAGCTCGGGAGCCAGCCGGGACTCCATTCCTATGTGTTCCTGCCCCAAAATAGCCCTGCATATAGGCATACATATAGACAGACATATTGGGCTGGATCCAGTGTCTCTCTTCCATTTGATGAAATGTGCTTGCACACGAAAGCTGATACCTTGAATAAAACTTTGTTGGTCTTAAAAGTGACCCTGGACTCAAACTTTGTCCTGCTGCTTCAGACCAACATGGCTGCCCCACCTGAATCTCCCTTCCAATAAGTGAACATTTTTCTTGCAATGTGAAAAGCATCCTTTCACCAGACCGAGGCTCTTCACTTAGCAGAAGTGAGTTGTTGGATCCAACCCATCACTTCTGGTGGATGCTACTAACTTTTATTTTTTTGGTCCAATAAAACCTTGGGATTTTAATGCCCACTAGATCTCAGTTTTTACCTAGAATATATCCTTGCAAAGTTAATATGTTTGACCTTTCAATGTCAATGTCAATGAACTTCCATTAGATACTTATGGAAATGAATAAACCTTTGGTTGGTCCATCCTGAAGCAGGGATCACTTTTGAAATGGCAGGTTTTAGCATGAACTAAGGCCCCACTAATTTTTTTTATTTTTTTTTTTAGATTTATGCCTTTAAATCTATTTACATTTGATACTTTCATGACCTAGTTGTGGGAACTGAAAGAGGTTGTTAGTGACAGAAGGTGAAAATGAAAAAAGGAAAAAACTTGAAGCATCTTTGCTCTGAAGGGAATTTCACTGGACTTTGAAACTCAGAAAAACTCTGGACTTTGTAGCCTTAATGAACAAGAGAATCTTAGATGTTTTCCACTTCACTCGGCCTTAATAACTCAATGAACATTTTGATGTTGAATGCTAAGAAGAGCTGCAGATATATTCTAGCTTTGAAATTTGTTTCCACTTTACTTCTTTTGGAATGTTCTGGCCTAATATTTTATCAGCAGCTGTTACAGTCTTTTAACTTCAGACGTCACTGGCTGTTTTCATGTTTCTTTTAAAACCTTTAATTCTATTTAGTGGTCATGAAGTAGAGTTTGATACTAGCAACAGACCTGCCTTTGTGTGAGTGATGTTCTGTGAATTCCCCACTCTTCTCCCCATTAAAATTGACATGCATCAAGTACTACAGCACTGCTTTGGCAGTCCAAAAAGACAGAGGGTGAAGATAACAGAATAACATCTTGCTTTGCATGCCCCATACTTGCTTTGCAGGGCAGAGTCAAAAACCTTCCTGCAGCTAGTCTTTTTATTTATTGCTTTTAATTCCCTAAAATTCATCAGCATTTTATTGTTGAAAACTATGTGTGGTATAGTACAGTGGCAGGCTAGGACACGGAAGACCTAGGTCTGCTTGGGCTGTGAAGTTCACAAGATGACTATGGGACATTATATTATCTGAGACTAGTATAATTGACAGGGCTCTCAACAGGGAATTCCTTGTCCTGTATCATCGTGAACTTCTTGGAGGAAGGGTGAGATGAGAATGAATGGTCCAAGGCAGCTTCATTAAGTTCATATATAGTACACTGAACTTTGCTGGAGAATTACTATGGCCCCCTCTGCTTATCATCTATTGACATTATTCTGTGATCCTTCTCTGTGTTTGCTGAACAACAAGAAGGACTGAGTCCAGTAAACTAGATAATGCATTCATAAATGGGCATCTCTTGCATACTCAAAGTGGTTCACCATTTACATTGTGAAAAATACAAACTAATCTCTCTATATTATAAAAGAGTTTTCGTTTCCCTCTTGCCTGAATGTTCCATACACTTCCACAGCCTTTGGGTGGCTGATTTGTCATTCAGGAGGAGGGCCAATCCTCTGGCCGCATTGCCTCCCTCTATCACCTCAGTCCCGCCCAAACACATACTGTCTGGCATCTGGCCCTCAGTCTGTGGGGAGCTGCTGAGCGGGATGGACACTCTGGCACCCAGACACCTCTGAGCCTCAGGCCAATGCTGCCAGCGTCTCACCCTTCATCGTCAGTCAAGGCAAACTGGGTGGGGGCCAGTAGGCTGACGGTGCTGCAGATGGCCCACAGGATCCCGCCACCCAGGTGGACAAGGATGCAGTGGCAGCCCATTCCTTCACCCCTCCACTCTGGAGTCTGCCAACGGGGGGAGCAACCAAGGACTGCAGGCTGATCCTCCCACCGCTGCGCCCATCACTGCCACTCCAGGTCCAATCCACGTCGCTGTCTGGCCTGCGGCTGCATGGGGGCTGGTGACCTGCTGGCCCTCAGAGTGCTTGAGGTGGCCCTGATGCTGCCGGCACCTGGCTGCCCACGGAGACAGCTCTGGCCCCTTCCATCCCCATCTCACCAAGGGGCTGCCAGCATGGGCCTGGCCTTCATTTTCCTTGCGGCTGACATGTTGCTCAACCCCCATGCTGGGCCAAGGCCCCTCACACCAACGCCACTCCTCCCACCATGACCAATGACCACAACCACCACCTCTGCTCATGGCCATCCTGCAAACCCACTGGCACTGCTGTGCCACCTGGCCAGACAGTGCTGGAGCCACCCCAGAGGACACTGCCTGTGTCCATGCAGGGATGCAGTCTCGGCGGCATCTCCACAGCACAGGCACATGGAGGCCTCGTGTCCCTCTAGGGTCCATTGTATTGTTTCTGCTATGGGCCTTGCTCCTAGTAGATCAATAAACCACAGAAATTGCCTCAGGCTATCAAGAGACTGACACCACGAGCTCCCAGAAGAACTTCTCTTCTGTCTTTCCCTTCAGGGAAAGAAGGAGAAAGTCAGGGCTCAGATTTACTGTGGGTCCTGTTTGTGGTCCCGTGGGGAGGGTGAAGGGAGGACAAAGAGGGTGATGGCAACTGTGGCAGCTCTTGCTGGTGGGGCAGGGAGCAGGGAGGGAACCGGGATGCAACAAGTGTGGGAAGCTTGGTCTCACCCTGGCCCACTACTGGGCCTATCCTGGGGCTGGAGAGGGCTAGAAGGCATGGTGGCAATAGGGCCAGTTAAGGCACCATGCCACCCCAGGTTGCCCTCTTTGCCATACGGTTTTTTGCCCACTCACCCTCCCCTTTTTTCTTGTTACCTCTGTTAGTGGAGAATTGCATGTGGGGTTTATGCTTCAGTCATTTTCATACCTGTCACAACATGGGCAGTATCAGCATGGGGCTGGATCCATTCACAGGAAAGCCAGCCTGTGTACTCATTTTCCTGAGTATGGGGATCCCCTTAAGGGATCTTGGGCTGAGGGAGTCAAGGAGTGTGCCCTGCTCGGTGGCTGCCAGGGGCTACCTTCATGCTCAGTGACAGGGGAGACCAGTTAGCGGCGGTTATCCTTGTGGTATCCAGTGTCCTGTCATACCATAGTTCTTATAGCCCCAGCCAGTGAGCTGGGGTGGGCAGGGGATCCTTGACTGACTGGCAGATCAGTTGATGTCCAGGATCCAGTTTCCTATGCTGTGCCAAGGCTTCTTACAGCTGTCACCAATAAAGTTGTGGCCAGTTTATTCCAAACCAGGTTGTGTGTGTTATTCAAACTTGGGTCATAAAACGAATAAGGCTTCACCCTTCAGCCACCTCCCCTCCATGCCCTCCCCTTGGCACTGGGGCCACAAATCGATGGTCCAGCATTCTCAGGCTCTGAGTGATCTTTTCAGGAACCGATGGCTTGAGCTCCTGTAGCATCTCTTGCATTACAATCATGACACCATTGGAACACAAGCACAATCTCAAAATGTTACATCAAAAAGCCAGACTGGAAGTCTGAATTACTTCAGGAAATTGAATTCATACTAAATGTTGTTCCATCTTTCACACTAGGTTTTGGGCTGGTGCAATAGCAGCACTCAATGGCTATTTGCCACTTAAATATATATATCTCTTTGCACCTCAATGCCAGAGCTGATACTTTCATGAGGTCCCAGCCCAGGTTCTGTTCTTGGCATCCCTAGTTTAAAAAGATCTCACCTAGTAGGTGTTGGGAACAAACTTTCTTGGTCTCAACCCCTGAAAAGTTGATAGACTTAAGGGACCATATATATATAATGTATAAGTTAAACACTCATAAGGAATTGGGGGTGGGGAGAAAACAATTAGGAAATTCTTCCCCCTCCCCAACATTCGAATATCCCTTTCTGGAATTCAATAAGCTCTCAGGGCTGTGAGCCAGTTTGGTGTAGTGGTTAAGTGTGTGGACTCTAATCTGGGAGAACCGGGTTTGATTCCCCACTCCTCCACTTGCATCTGCTGATGTGACCTTGGGTCAGTCACAAGCTCTGGCACAGCTGTTCCTGAAACAGCAGTTTGTGTTAGAGTTCTCTCAGCCCCATCTACCTCACAGGGTATCTGTTGTGGGGAGGGGGAGGGAAGGGAGTTTGTAAGCCGCTCTGAGATTCTGAGTGAAGGGCGGGGTATAAATCCAATCTCCTCCTCCTCCTCCTCCTCCTCCTCCTCCTCCTCCTCCTCCTCCTCCTCCTCCTCCTCCTCCTCCTCCTCCTCCTCCTCCTCCTCCTCCTCCTCTTCTTCTTCTTCTTCTTCTTCTTCTTCTTCTTCTTCTTCTTCTTCTTCTTCTTCTTCTTCTTCTTCTTCTTCTTCTTCTTCTTCTTCTTCTTCCCAGTTTCTTCATTTCTCTGTCTGTTTCAAAAAATCTTCTCATTCTCAACTGCACCCAGCCTTCAGAATCTTCTAGAGCATATATATGCCTTAACAGGCAATTTTGGATTTCTTTTTAATTTACAAAGTCATATATTTCAGCATATCTGTGAACTCTGCTAAACTGAGAGCCCTAGGCCTGCTAGGATTTGAAGAAAATAGGAAGAATTTAAGCATCCCCCTCCCTGCAAAATTAACTTTCTAGCTTTCTGTGTGCTCTCAGAAGTTTGGTCAGGCTGGTTTCCCCTCCCTTCTTCCCTCCTGTAACTTATATACAATTGCTCCTCACATTCTTTGCCTCCTGAATCATGCTCAGCCTTCATTAGATTGCATTTTAAGTCTCTCCCCCCCCACTTTCTGTTAGTTTGCAAAGTCCTTTTCCCCTGCATACATGAGGAGTATGAAGAAATAAAGAGAGCCCTATGTTGTCTTAGGGTTGCCAGCTCTGGGTTGGGAAATACCTGGTGACTTTGGGGGAGCAACCTGGGGAGGATGAAGTCTGGGCAGGAGAGAGACCTCAGCAGGTTATAATGCTACAGAGTCCACCTCCAAACCACCCATTTTCTCCAGGTGAACTGATCCAGAGATGCCAGCTTCCAGGTGGGATCTTGGAATCTCTCAGAATTAAAGCTCATCTCCAGGCTACAGAGATCACTTCCTCTGAAAAAAAAAATGGCTGCCTTGGAGCATAGACTCTATGGCATTGTACCCCACTGAGGTCTCTGTCCTCCCCAGGGTCCACCCTGAAATCCCCAGGAGTTTCCCAGCCTGGATCTGGCAACCCTCTCCCCCCATCTCCTGCTGGTGGTCAGGGGGTCCTGGCAACCCTATCTCTATTATCTGGAGATTGATGGTAGTAACGGGAGATCTTCGGGTGCTACCCAGAGGTTGAAAACCCTATGTTATCTGCAGGAGTCTTTTGAGTTTGCTGCTTGCACAAACATATTTGCCAGACACTTTACTGTTAGAAGGAGTGATATATATATGTACATTTGTCAGAGATGATATTCTGCTAGGCAGAAGGAAAGATAAATGTGTGCAGAGGGAGAAGATAGGTGGCAGCTATAATTGATTGTGAAGACTGTACATTAGGCCCCTTCAGTTATATTAATTCTTTAAAAGAAACAGACCATTAACTACTTCTTACACTCCAAATCCTGTTCCTAGTCATTATATTAACAAGCACTATCCTACTAAGAAAATCATCTAATTATTAATCCATTAGTGATCAGATTGCACACATTTGAGCATCTTTTCGAAAAGTACCTTCCTGAGACCCTTCCCTGCCACTATATTGTCAAAGTATGATTTAGAAGGTTGACTTCCTAAATCTAATGAAGAATTAATGACTTGCATTATCTCAAAGTTTCCTAACAGTTTCTGCTTGCAGATTAATTGCATTTCCTGTACCTTGCTTGTGAAAGTCCTACATTGTGTTTAAATTTTGTAGGCATCCTTCCACTTTAGAATGAAACTGACTCTGAATCTGTTATGGCAATGGCAGTGATTATGGCGGCAGCAGGAGGGGAATAATCAAAACAGGAGATATAGACCTTTACTTGCTCAGAGGTGCATCATATTGTTTTATTTTCAGTGTACTGAAGTGCAATTCTTTATCTTTTGTGGAAATGAAGAGTGCAACACCAAGACGACAACAAGGGGAAAAAAAAGAAAAGATGAGGTGCATCAAAAACCAAAGATATGAATTTGTTCAATACATTTTAATGCATTTTCATGAAGGTCAACACCTACATCTTCTGTAGCAAAAGACCAGTAGCACTTTACTAATGTACACATGGGCTTCTACATAGTGGTAAAACACAAAAAGCCGCTTAATATAACTATCACATCAAGGCTGTGATCACACACACTAAATAATTCACTTCCGGTCCACTTTCAGTGCACTTTCCAACTTGATTTTATTTATTTATTTATTTGATTTATATCCCACCCTCCCTGCCAGAGCAGGCTCAGGGCAGCTTACATAAAATGCAGTAGCTGAAACAACAATATAAGTAAAAGCATAAAAACTCAACATAAGGTGCTAGTGAACAATTTAAATGCAAGCAAGGTAGCATCAACATACTAATAAATGTAATCAGTGTTTGATTTTAAAGTTGGTGAAGCTCAGGCTGTCGGTGGTGGTATCGGGCACAGGGCCTTAGTGTGTTGGGTGTGGCTCCTTAACTAAAGGCCTGGTGGGAGAGCTCCGTCTTGCAGGCCCTGCGGAACTGTGGGAACTGGCAAATCCAATTCGAACATGCATTGAAACTGCATTGAAAGTGGATTATTTAGTGTGTGTGATCACAGTCAAAGACTGCATTTTCGCAGTGCAATGGGTGTGCAGTGCGCATCAGTAAAACACAAAATATTTGTGTTATGCTAATATAGGCTGAGTTCAGACCAGCAATTTGCAGCGGGAGCCAGTCGCGGCAAAAATAGCCCTGGAACAAACTGTTCCAGGGTTTCCCAGTCACATGGGGCTATCTGCTGTGGGAGAATACTGGAATGAGGTGCACGGGAGTGTTCAGATGGCGCGCGCGGAGGCACCACTGTCAGCGGCTTTCCCCCGGTAAATCGGCGATGCGCACATGGGCGCCCATGTGCACAAGCGCATCCAGACGATTGGGCAGTAGAGTGGAGCACGGCCAATCAAACTGCTGCTGCCGTCTGCCCCAATGCGGCTTGATCCTGGCTTATCCGCCAAGCATCCACACGGCCAGGAAGCGGAATGCCGTGGGATAAATGTGCTCTCCGGGATTTGCTACCACTTTAAAGAGGTATGTTTTCATCCCGGGAGTGAGGCGGAACAGTGCGGGTTGCGGACAAGTGCGGAACGCCAGGCAGATGTGCCTGTGTGAACACCCCCTTTAATCCGCTTCTCAAACGTGGCTGAAAGGTTGCTATAGCAGGGCAAATTGTCAGTCTGAACTCAGCCATAAACACTTTGGAAGCATCTTTATGCAATTGTCATCCCACCTTGACAAAGATTTTATCAAAACATGTATGTATTTGTCTTCAACATCTGATATTCACCTCCCTTTCACATCTCATTTTCATGCAAACCTTTAGTGGAAAGATTGGGCCTCTGAATACTTAGCGAAGATATACTTGAGCTCTTAATGAACATAAATGATTTGTTATCATTCTGATAAATCTTCTGTTTGCTTAAGGGAACACATTACTTTTCTCTGTTGGTTTCTAGGAGCTTCATTAATGAAGTAGACCTCAGTAAGACTGTATCTCTGATAAGGCACAAGAAGATTTTTTTTAAAAAAACCTTTCCTTCTTAGAGCTAGGTTTCACTGCTGATGTCTTGGGACCTATCTATATTCAGCCACTATCAATCGCATATGGGGACCCAAGTTCTGTGTAAGAAAAGTAATAGTGACAGGCAGCAAGGGACTGGGGTGGGGGTTATGGAAAAGTTGCCAAAAATATGGCACCAAACAAAAATGGTCCACAAGTTATTGCAACACTTGGAACCGAACCTCCCCAGGACTCAGCAGGGATATTGGTGTTTTTTTAATCTCATTATATATGCTAACTCATTCAGTCCTCACATATGTATTCTCAACAAGGACTATAAATCCTCTGTATTTTAATGTATTTTAGTGTATTTCTTTTTCAGAATAGTACATTAGAATACTGAATGTATGCACGGGATATTAGGATGCCTGCTGACATTTCCGCATTTTTTGGAGGGGGTTGTAGTGTTAAGTGCCCTCCACACCTGACAGGAGAGAATGAAGCTTCCCAGACACGTCGCACAATTAGAAAAGACACCTTTAGACATGTATCTGCTACTCTGACATATTTATTGCTCTACAACTGTTGACCTTATAATCTTAACTTGTTATTTAGTGTCACTTTGCATATCTTGATCATCATCATCATGTTGCATGTTAATTTGCTGCTCATTCGCTGGCTATAAGTTTGGACCTTGACTGCCATTCTAATGTATTTGATGAAGTGTGTGTGCCCACAAAAACTCATACCTTGAATAAACCTTTGTTGGTCTTAAAGGTGCCATTGTTTGTTATTTTTACAGAATTGTCTAACCAGAAATTGCAGACAGACACAGACTAAAGAAAACTGAGACCATATGGGATATTAAATGGGTCCCAACTTTTTTAAAAAATATGAAGGATCTGCAATAGGCAGCATAACTAATAATTTAATTCAAATACAGTATGGGTAGTAACAGGGTGCAAAAGAGCCAGACCTCCTCTACTTTTGAATTTCTAAAATCCGGACAACCTCACTGTGCCTCTGAACAGTCTTCAACTCCTTTCAGAAGTATTTATTTATTTATTTATTTATTTCAATTTATAACCCTCCTTGCCGGAAAAACTTCTTGCTTAACATTAGCAGATGTCTAAAGGAAGCATGCCAGGACTTATTTCCCTAGCCATGAGCTCTTTGAGTCGTGGATCATGATGGCCCCAAGAAGTGCTCCTGTTCCCCTGCTTAGGCACATTAGCTCTGAGAACCTGGTCTGAGAAACATCACCTTTACCTTTGCACTGACTCTTATGATGATAGTTGAACTTAGTGTTTTTAGTTTAACTGATATACCTACACTACAGTTGTGATTAAGCACATCTACCAACATCAGCAACTCAAAAAGGACTTTGAAGTCCCTGCACTGACCTGCAGAATGAAGTAGGTGGGGAAAAAACATATTGAATCAAAGCCAAATAGATTCATGAGGTTAAAAAAACCCTTCACTTTGTCCCAGAAGACAATCAGTTTTAAGTCCACTCTACCATATTTTGTAGGAGACTAGATGTTGCATTATGGAAAGCAGATCAAGGTGGGATACAACTTTCTTTATATTTGCCTCTCTCCTGCTCCCCATTGGCCACTTTAAATGTTGCTACATTTGAGTGTCTCCTTTCTGTGGGCTGCCCATAATGCTAGCTCCCAGGCCTTACCCTTTAAAGGAAGAGATTAGGACTGGGAGTATCACTAGATCCAAAACAATTTATAGAAATTGAAAATAATACAGATATAAATAGATTAATAGTAAATACATTAGTATGCAGTCTATGTAGGAATTAGGTAGAATAAAGTAGATGAACATAAATGATTGTCTGTTTTCATGTCTATGCCTGTATCTATGTCCATATAAAACAATTGTCTATGCATGATTGCACTAATGCATTGTACATTTTCCTTTTTTGTTTGTAAAAATAAAATGTATGTTAGTAAAATAATACAGATATAAATAATACACATTATTGTTTATTTATTTAATTGGATTTTTCAGCCGCCCTCTCCTGGCAAGCCAGGCTCAGAGCGGTGTGCAACATAGTCATAACACATCAGTCAAGAACAGATTAAAAATAGTAACAAACAGAAAGCAAGTGGAGATGGCACAAGAAAAAAAAATAGTAGTGCTGCTATCTCATGGGAGTGGAGGGGGGTGGGGGGTGGGAGTGCCAGGATGGAATGGTCGCTGTCCTCAACCAAATACCTAGCAGAACATCTCTGCCTTGCAGGCCCTGTGGAACTGTAACAAATCCCGCAGGGCACAGATGCTGTTTGGCAGAGAGTTCCTCCAGGTTGGAAACAGAGCAGAAAAAGCTCTGGCTCTGGTTAATAGATTTTGATCTGCAGAGCCAATGCTCTTCTGGGGGTATACCAGGAGAGGTGATCCTGAAGGTACATAGGTCTCTGACCATTTAGGGCCTTGAAGGTCAAAACCAGAACCTTGAACCTGATCTGGTACTCCATCAGAAGCCAGTGCAGCTCACACAGCACAGGATGGATGTGTGCTGTGCACAGCATCCCTGTAAGGAGTTTCCGAGTCAGCCTCAAGGATAGGCCCACATACAGCAAGCTGCAGTAATCCAGCCTGGAGTTGACTGGTGCATGGATTACAGTGGCTAGGTCAAGACGAGACAATACGGGGCTACTTGCCTGACCTGCACAGTTGAAGAAATGCCAGTCTGGCAACATTTGTGACCTGGGCCTCCATTGTCAGAGAGGTATCCAGGATCACACCCAGTAGGGAGGCGCTGGTCTCAAGGGCACACCATCAAGAGCTGGGAGCTGGCACCCCACACCAGAATCCCCCCATCCCAGCCACAGAACCTCCATCTTAGAAGGATTCAGTCTCAGCTGGCTCTGTTTTAGCCATCCCATCACAGCCTCCAACCCCTTTGCCAGATTTACTGGGATAGTGTCCAGCTGCCTGCCCATCAACAGATATATTGGAGAAAACAGTTCTTAGCAAGTCTAGGCATGAGGGAAAGGTACATAGCTGCTTCTCCTTTTCCCTCTGGCCTCAGGAATGCTAACGGGAGGGAGTTTTCAGCTGTTGATCAACAATTCAACTTTATGGAGAGAAGTTCAATTGAAAAAAAATCAATGGAATATAATGGTACATAAATCCTCCAAGGAGACAATAAAGTGTATATGTGCATTTGTATTTTATTTCCTGAATGTTCTGCAGTTTGACAAGGACACAGAAATAGTTCTCCCATGCCAATTGTAGTGAAGCTTTAAAGGCCACAATCTAACACAGATTCATTTCAGTCAATTGTCTGCAGTGGATATCATCCCTAACTGTGACACAGTTCACATATCACACCCAGTCATGGTTTGGCTTAATGATCATTCAGATACCAAATCATGGTTTGAGCATTCAAACGTACAGTGTGTGGTGTGTGTGTGTGTGGGGGGGATATTTTAATTTTCCTTTTACTCAACACTGCTTTCCTTTGGACCAGTGGTGTCGGGGAGAGAAGTTACAGTTTGTCAATTCAGCATTCAAATTATAGTCAGAAGAAAGTATCTGAAAATCCACACCAAATTATGGTCTCCAGTTCCGGTTTACCAGCTCTTGCAAAGCATGTTTTGTCAATTTTGGTTGGTGAAGAGGAGAATGCTGAACTGGAGTTTGGAATACAAGCTTGCCCAATGTAAAATGGCTCATGCCTTTATGAATCAGACTGTGACCCCAAAGAATTTTGGGAATCCATTTTGCTTTTCCACACAACTTAACATCTTCAGGGATACTATCTCTGTAACAGATGTCCCATCTGTCAGTGAGGGCATCACATTGACAGAACATATTTCATCAGACAAAGCCAGGATATGACATATACAATCCAACCAGAGATGGAAAATGTGGATTGTAATTCCCTTTTTGAAATAAAATGGCTTCAAGGGCCCATATTCGGCTCATGGATCTCCAATTGTGCATCTTTACATTAAATAATGACAGATGACTTTTAATACAATCTTCAGAACCTCTTTCTCTTAAGCAGTCTCCCCCCACACTTTGGGTCCCCTGCCTGTTTAATACAATAACCAAAATGACAGTCTTTCATTTCCATCATAATGAAAGCAAATCATGTATTTAAGACTAAAATAAATAAAAGAGAGAGAGAAAGAGAGAGAGAGAACATGGTGTGTGTGTGTGGGGGCACATTTGTAGCATAAAGCTGGGTGTTTTCGAAGTACTTAGACATTCAGGATTCTTATTATATGCAAATTATGAAAATTTGAATCTCAGACCACTTAGTCCTGTGGCTACTGACTGAAAAGAGACCATTCCATTATAAGCATTTTTTTTTTAAAAAAAATTGTTCTACATAGAAAGACAGTTGAGAAGCATTCATTCTGTCTTTTATCTAGCAGAGCTCACGACATCTGTTCCAAATGTTCAATAATTATTGATTTTTCATCACTAAGAAAAAATTGCAGGTATACCATAAAACAATTTGCTTGAAGGGTTTTCTTTCCTTGAAGGAATTCAGCTACAGTGAAGACTGTGAGCTCTGAATTCACAATATTAGAAGCTCAGAACTGGAACTGAATTGCATATTCCAACAAACACTTTTTTTTTAAAGTATTCACACTTGGAGGTATCATGGATTAAGTGAATTATATTCTTTATTTTTTTCCCATTTTTTCCTTATTTTTATTTCTAAAAAGTTTTAAAATAGTCCATTACAACCATAAAACATAGTGTTTGATTTTGGCTAAGTACTAATTTTTGAGTGTTTTCTGTTTCTTCACACTAATTTTCTACATCAAAAATGAGTACATTTTTCTATGTCCTTTGTGTGTCAGTTGTGTATAGATGGTCATTAAAAAGGCACAGAAGAAAATGACACATAATAAACAGTACTATACAGATAAATTAGTTGAGTGATGGAATTTTATTATGTTTTTGAACAATAAGCTTAGAGATGGAAGTTAACCATGTTTTCTTTATAATGCTGAGTCTTTATTGTGTTTCTCTCTTGGTGTTTGTATTTAAATTTGAAAGCAAAAAGGCACAGAAGAAACAAATAAATCAGGTAATGCTAGTAATTTAATGGGGCAGAACAAAATTGTTCTCAATGCAACTGAACAAACAATGAAAAGAAATGCAAGGGACATATTCATACATCCCTAGTTCAGGAGAAAGGTATTTCTCAGCACCTGCTATCTGTGATCCTTTAACAGAAGTTACTGGGAACTGAGTTTGGGATTTTCTTCATACACAGCTCTACCATGGAATCACAAAAGCTGCAAAAAATAATGAGGCAGGAAACAATGAGATGTGATAAAATAGCTTGACTTTTCTCCCATAGGAAGACTAGAAGGAATGCAATGCAGTTTTTGCAAGGGTGGCAAATTCTTTGACATTTGCAGCACATGGAAACACATCTGCTTTTACTTCCACCTGAGTTTGTAGAAAATTTCTGCCAGCCAGAATAACAGTAGGCAGTATTACACTAGATGGACCAGATTCAGGTGGGTAGCCGTGTTGGTCTGCAGCAACAGAATGAAGTTTGAGTCCAGTGGTATCTTTAAGACCAACCAAGCTTAATTCTGGGTATAAGCTTTCATGGGCATGCACACTTCTTCTGCTGAACAGAGATGACTTTCCACGACTAGTGAGAGAAGTCACACGTAAATTTTATAACAACACAGTGTCTTTTATACCCTAGCTTATATTCAAAACATCCTCCTTTGGGAATGTTTTGGATTCCTCCTTTTCTACCAGAATAAGAGATATGTACGACGAAGGCAGTTAACTTAAGCCTTTACAAATAATAATGGAGACGGTAGGGAAACAGCATTGGTTGAAATTGACGGGACTATACAATGCAATAAAAAAGAAGCAGCAAAAGGGGGAGGGAGATTCAGAAGGAATTGCAGAAGTACTGTACAAAGAGAAGAGAAAGACAAGTAAAGGCTTAGCTGGTAAGATATATATAAAAAATGACTACCAATGAGGAGTCAATAATTAAAAGCGTTCAGGAAAAATGGCATAGAGAAGGACTGACTTCAGAAATAACTATAAAAAAATTAATGACGGGAGTCAAAAAGATTAAATTCGATAAATTTAGAGAAATGGAGCTGAAGTGTTTTACTAAATGGTATCGGACGCCAGCCCAACTAGCTAATATGATATCCGGGATGAGTTCGAACTGTTGGCACTGCAATCAGGTAAAAGGCTGGTACTTGCATATGTGGTGGGAATGTGCCAAGGTTCAGGATTTCTGGAAGAAAATATTGGATAGGATAAAAGACAAGATAGGTGTATTAATACCAATAGATATTAATTTAATAACATTAGGTATCTTGAAAAGTGAGATAATAGATAGTAAACACCAAGAGGTACTCAAGGCAATGATATTAGCTGGGAAAGCTGTTATAGTATTAGGATGGAAAGATAAGAATAAGTGGACTATGGAGAACTGGAATAACTACCTTTTTGAATATATCCAATCAGATATTGTGGCCTTGACGATGGAGGAGAACACCTGGGAGGAAAAGAAGAGACGGATAAAGAAGAAACGGTCGCCCTACTTCGATTGGATCAAGGAGGATGAAGCCAAGAAGGACATTCATTGGAAACTTTGCACTTTGTGCCCATGGCTGAAGCAATGACAGAAGAAGAACAGGGGAGAGAGGGCTGAGGGAAGGGAGGGGGAAGGGGGGAGGGGAAAAAAACTTGTATAATGATGGCGGAAAGACTACGTGTACGACAGTTGGTTAAAATAAAAACCAAGTATGGATTCCTCCTTTTCTGTTCCATACCATTCCCAATGCTTCTCCCTCCCTCTCATTTTATCATCATGAAAATCTAACAAAAGTTCATGTCCACTGCTTGCGCCTCCTCCAGCAACTGGTATTCAGAAGAATAATGTTTCTCATCCTGGAGGTTCTACTCAGCTATCATGGATAATATCCACTGATAAAACCTCTCCCCATGAATTTCTCCAACCCCATCTGAAAACCATCTAACAGTGTATCCTATGTAGAGTTATTCTGGTCTAAGATCTAAAATTTCAAACTGATTTCAGATCATCGATTTTTATATCAATGGGCTGTACAAATGCCAGCCTCCAGGTGGTACCTGGGGATCCCCCCAGAATGAGCTCATTTCCAGACTAAAGAGATCAGTTCCCCTGGAGAAAATGGACATTTTGGAGGGTGGACTCTATGGCATTGTACCCCACTGAGGTCCCCCCCTCCAGGCTCCATCCCCAAATCTTAAGGAGTTTCTCATTCTGGATCTGGCAACCCTGAACTCTGCATAGATTGACTTGTTAACAGGGTAGCCCTCACTACATTTTGTGGCAGTGAATGCCATAAGTTAATTATTTTATTTTATTTATTTATATATGCGATTTCCTAACCACCCTTCCCCATACTTAGAGTACAGGGTGATGTACAACATTCAAAGGGATACAATCATAAGCATTTTAAAACAAGTTGAAAACAATAAAACAGATACAATGATCACTCAGGATGGCATCTAAAAATCAAGGGGGAGAGAAAAAAGGAAGGCTAGGCTAAACAGCGGCCATTGCTGCCCTCAGGTGTAGGCCTGGCAGAACATCTCTGCCTTACAGGCCCTGCAGAACTGGACTGAGCCCCACAGGGCATGGATGTCATTCAGCAGAGAGGGCTACCAGGTCAAAGCCAGGGCCAAAAAAGACCTGGCTCTGGCTGAGGACAGTCAGGTATTTTTTTGGGGCCAGAGATCACCAGTAGAGTTTTCTCTGCTGACTGCAATGCTCTTTGGGGGGGGGTATACCAAGAGAGGCGATCCCAAAGGTATATAGGTCCCAGACAATTTAGTGTCTTAAAGGTTGGCACCAAAACCATGAATCTGATCTGGTATTCAACCAGGAGCCAGTGTAGCTGGCAAAGCACAAATTCAATATGTGCTGTTAATGGGGTTTTGGTTAGAACCTGAGCTGCTCCATTCTGGACCAGCTGCAACTTCTGGGTCAGTCTTGAGGGTAGCCCTGCATAGAGTGAGTTAAAGTAGTCTAGCCTAGAGGTGACTGTTGCATGGATTACTGTAGCTAGGTCAGGATGAGACAAGAAGGGGGCCAGTTGCCTGACCTGGTGCAGCTGAAGAAAATGCCAGTCTGGCAACATTTGTGACCTGGGCCTCCATTAGTAGGGAGGCATCCAGAAACACACCCAGTCTCTTAACAGTGGGTGCCAGTGTTAGTGGCATGCCTTCCAGAGCTGGGAGTTAGCACCCCAACAACAGCAGTGCCAACTTGCCTTGATCCAGCTGCCCACAAAGATAGTATGTGAGAGTGACCAGCACAGTCTCCATCCCATGGTCATGGCAGAAGCCAGACTGGAATGGATCTAGGGCCAATGTATCCTCCAGGAAATTCTGGAGCTGCTCTGCCACCACGCTCTCAATTACCCTACCCAGAAACTAAAGATTTGAGACTGGGAAGTAATTCGAAGGATCAGTAGGATCCAGCGATGGTTTCTTTAAGAGTGGTATCACCATAGTCTCTTTTAATTCCCACGGGTAGACCCCTGAACTAAGGGACAGGTTGATAATGTCTACCAAGGGGCCCCATATTTCCTTGCCACTGGCTTTTACCAGCCATGATGGACACAGGTCTAAGAGGCAGGTGGTTGACTTAGCAGCATCCAGAATCCTGTCAACATTTTCTCAAGAGAGTTGTCTGAAGGTGTCAAATACAAAATCCAAAGATGGCCAATGGATCTCTAGTTCACCTACTGCATCAATGTTGACAGGCAAGTTATGGTGGAGTGACAAAACTTTATTTGCAAAAAAGCTCACAAAAGTCTCACAGCTAATGGCCAGATTTCTAACCTTTTGTGTTCTCTCATCAGGAGAATTTTAAGACCTGATTATCCTAAATGATTGAGCTGGGCAGGAGCTAGCAGATGCAATGGAGACAGCATAAAATTTTCTTTTAGATGTGTTCACCACCATCTCATAGGACCTCATAAATATCCTATTGGATGCTCTTGCAGCTTTGTCATGAGACCATCGCCAAACTTACTCTAGTTGCCTAAGCTCCCATTTCATCCCCTTAAGCTTCATGGTGTAGCATGGGGCTAGTCTGGGATGGGAGCAAAGAGGACGTCGAGGAGTAATTTCATCGGTGGCTTCAGAGACACAGGTATTCCAGTCCTATATCAGCTCATCTAATGAATCATGAGGGGGGGGGTTATTGGATCCCACAGAGCATTCTGGAACCCAATTGGGTCCATTAGTCTCTTCAGGTGAGCATAAATCTGCTTGCCGCCTAGACAGGAGAGGGCTGGCCAGCCAGCCAGGCCATCAGGGCAAAATGATCTGACCATGGCACTGCATCTACAATACTCAGATATATATCTATTCCCATGCCAAAGATGAGATCCAGCATGTGGCCTGTTTGATGTGTGGGACTTGATACAATCTGGGAGAGTCCATGGAAGACACCAGGTCTGACATCTGCAAGGAGGTGGCAGTATCAGCATGGACACTAAAGTCTCCCAGCACTATCAGCCTTGGGAACTCCAAGGGCCAGCCTGCTACTGCCCTATCAGGCTCAGTAGGCTGTCTGCTGGTGTGCTACGCAGATGGTACACCAGTCAGATGGCCAGACTCTCCTCAGTATCCCAGACCAGACAACACAATCAGTACCAGAGATCTTTGGAATGGGGAGTGGCCTGAAGGAATATGGCTCTTGGCTGAGTAATGCTACCATCCCCCTGACCCTTAGTCTGGGACGGATGTAGGACCAAGAGACCTGGGAGGTCGGCTCTTTCTGCATTGTGTGAAGGAGTATTTCCTAAAATGCCTCATAATCCCTAGTTTTGTTTCCTTTGACATATTCTAAAATAGGATTTGTTTATGATTGTCATGGGAACGTTAATAGCAATTTCATTCTATGGACTGGGAAAAAACCCAGGAAAGAACATAATCTTTGAATGACTTCCTCTTCCCTACAACAGTTTTCCTGGTAAAATAGAGCATGGCCTCCTGCCAAGGAAGCTACAGAGAACATAACCAGCCAGATGGTAATTAAGTTGAGTTTCTTCAGCTTGATTTCTCAAAGGATGTGTTCTTTTTTATTTTTTCCTCAAAATTTTAGAATATCAGCCTTATTTGGTGTGAATGATAAAGGTGAGAGAACAGTAAGGGGATCTCTGCAGATCAGGGAGACAGAACAAATATACAGAAGAGGTATAGTTTAGCAAGGGCATCACTGAACAAGCTAATCTCCATCTTGCAGGATGTAAGAAAGCTATGAAAAAGGTTACTTTAAAAGATCTGAAGAAGTGTGCATGCACACAAAAGCTTATACCCTGAATTAAACTTTGTTGGTCTTAAAGGTGCCACTGAACTCAAACTTTGTTCTGTAGAAGATTATGTCACAGTAGTTACACTGATACATCCCAGTAGCCAGACTTATTATAGTGAAACTCTAAGTAAGGCATAGCCTCTCTATTACATTTTAATCCCACCCTTCCCCCAAGGTGCTCAGAGCATTGCCAGCAGTTCCTTGGTCCAAGACTGGTCCAAGATCACCAATTGAGCTCTGTGGCTAAGTGGCAATTTGAACCCTGGTCTCCTTGGTCCTAGTCCAACACTGCACCATCCTGGTTCTCTACAAGCAGTAACACTACTAGTGGTAGCAGCTCTTGTGATTGCCAGCTGTGAGGTCTCTTTGTGCTGGACAATGAAGTTAAGAGTTCAAATTAATGTCATGATACATTTTCAGTGTTTAAACCCACCGAGGTTTATACCACTGGGAAGGAGCAATCACAGTTTCATCCTGTGAAAACAAGCTGTGAATGTCCCTCCTGTTTCCTTTTGGGGGCTATACACACACCCACTACTTTCATAGTAAAACAATAGCCATCAGCTCATACCAGAATATGTAATCCTCTTGGAGGCTCCAGGTGTAGGTGGAATCTCCCATAGAAGTGCATAAATCCTCACCCATCAATTACATCTAGACAGACATCACATTTTATCTTACTCTTCCTCCAAGAATCTTCAGGCAGTAAGCTGGTAAACTGGGGAGGCCACATTGAGATTATAGCAGCTGGCACTGAGACTCTTACTGTAGAAGAGGCCAGCCCAAACTGAGTACCTGGAGAATTCACTGGAGAAGCTCACTCTGACCAGGCCCCAGAGAAAGCACAGTTGTGGCCAGGGATAGGGCTGAAGAACACTTAAAGCTTTCATGGGAGGAGAGGAGATTCCTCCAGGGCTCTGGCATAGGCAGAACAGCAGGATGGAGCTGCCTCCTAAAGGAACCACTCCACTTGGAAAGCCTGCTCATTGGTGGGTCTCAGTGTGGATAATAAAGGTGCTAGAATGCAAGAGACAAACTCTGAACACTTTTTCCATAGCTTGGTGAAATGGGCAACTGGCTGTCTACCACTTTGCTGCCTCCTTTGATACCTACCACAGGCTTCTTCCCCATTTTGTCCTCACAAAAACTTTATGAGGTAAGTTGGCTGAGATATAGCAACTATCTCAAGATCACCCACAAAGTTTCATTGCTGATCAGGGATGAGGTCTCCCTGGTCATAGTTAAACACTCTAGCCACCTGACTAGAGCCTACATCTGGTGTCACATCCTATCCTGGAGGACTTTGCAACAGTTCTAACTGGGATAACATTGACTTTTTAATTGGAAAGTTAACAGGGGTAGATTCAGAAGAGGGCTCTGATATTCTTTTAACTTAGAACAGGTATACCACCAGGAGGAGGGTGGAAACAGGTGCTGAATATTTTCAAGAAATAGAACTATTTTCTTTAAAAAAACAAACCAGGTTGCACAACTCATAAGAGGAATGTGTACTCCTGTCATTCAGTGCAAAATGTATGCTCACATGGTAATTAAGTGAGATGTTGTTGCAGATTCCTTTTCAGAAAAGTGTAAAATCCTGAGCCTCACTTTCTAACACAGCTATTGAAACAAGTACAAAGTTGGTGCGAAACATTTTCCTTCCCACAGAGATGCAGGGGGTGGGGGAAGAGAGAAATTGTGCATGGATGTGTGCCTAATTTTACAGCTTTTAGACCCAATAAGTAAGGCACGGAAGGGACAATAGGGTGTTATTGATGATCCTCTGGTATATTTTGGTACACTATCAGCCTCCTTTAAATTGGATGAAATCAAATTTCACAAGTTTCCTGGGTTGATCAAATAACCCCCATTCAATTATGTTCCTTCACTGAAATTGCTGCTATCATGGGTAGGAGAGGATGTTTCAATCAGAACTCTCCCTTAGACAGCAAATCATCTTTAGTTTGCACAACAATAGGGACAAAACAGTTTAAATCACCCTCTCTCCAGTACATTCTCTTATTCATATACTTGCTCAACATCCTCCAGTAGAGATAGATAAGTATACTTTTCAAAAGTTTCTTTTGCTTCCATATATGGTATTGTTGTCTTTTCATGTTGCCCATTTTCATTGCTGTTGTTCCCAATTAATTTGTTTCATTTTTTTATGATGTTTTGCACCATCTATATATACTTGCATGGTATTGATCCACAATAGATGGGGAATCGTGTTAAATTAGGGTAGATTTGCTGGGGGGAATATAGTGAACAGAAACAGAAAAGAGGCAAAAATTAAAGTGACTCAAGGGTTCACTGAGCAGAAGGGCAGAGGTGAGCCAAAACAGCAGAGATGAGAAATGTGGAACTAATCCTGCCTTTCCCTCACAGTAAGAACTGCTGTGGTGCTGTCCAACTGCTGAAAGTTAGTTCTGCACTAGACACGACCTGCTGGGAGATCCTTTGTGGTCTGTCAAAAAGCTAAAAGATGCAACAGACACATAGTGACCCTGGCATTCCTTGGTGGTCTCCCATCCAAATACTTCCCAAGGCCACCTTTGCTTAGCTTCTGAGATATGATAAGATCAGGCTAGCCTGGGCCATCAAGGTTGTGTACACATAAGAAATATCTCTAAGGCCATCACCGAAAGAGATGCTTCCTACCTGACCCTAAACAGAGAGCCATGAAGAAGTGCATTAAAATATTCATCTCCCCATCTTCCTTAGCATTCATACAAAGCACAGTATGGTAGCATCAGTCATGTTCATAGAGTGTACCCCAGCTTTGAACTTCTCTCTGTTTTCTCTCCCTTTTTACCAGATAGTCGGATGAAGTTATATGGGTATGGCAAAAGACAGCAGCAAAGGCTGGAGAAGGCCCCACTTACTGGGCCAAAAGCAGAGCTGCTTCCTGACAGGGTGGACCACCACTCAGGAAGGCAGTAGCAGCCCAACAGGTCCAGCAGGAGCAAAAGTGTACCACCTGCAGGGTAGTCTGCCCCCCTGGGAGCTGAAGGTTTGCTGCCCAGGGCATCATCTGAGGGCTTGGGGGAACAGCAAGGGCCAGATGTGGTGGTGCAATGCAAGGAAGGGGTTAAGAGAGGAACAAGGCTCAGAGAAGGGAGTGATGGTCAGTGTTAGCCAAATTGCTTGCTCACAATTTTAGTGCTAGTAGCTCACAAAGCAGAATTTTTGCTCACAAGACTCCACACCTTAGAGGGAACATTGGTGATGGTGCTGGGCTTGGCCGACATATGTGGAGCCCCAGGGACAAAAAGGGAGATGTCAGGAGAGACAGAGGAAGAGAGGAAGGAAAGCTGGCTGGGAAAGGCTAAGAAGAGGCAGAGAAGGGGGGAGGAACCTAAAGAAGGAACTGGTGCCTTGGGACAAGATTAGGCTACGAGACCTGGGAAGGCCTGGTGGGACTGGCCCCTGGCAGAGGCACAGCTCAACCCCCTGAAGTTTTGAAGGGACAAAGCAAGTGGGTGAAGGGAACTGTATTTGTGTGGATCCCTGCATGAACTTTGTTCATTGCAATAAACAGAAATTTAAGGAACAGTCTGGGTCTCTGCTGCCCTGGAAGACACTTGTGATGTCTGCTGCCCCCTAGTGGGGCCATAATGGATTAATCTATACATGATGCTAGTTTAAGACAAAAGTGCCATTGCTGGACAAACAAGTGTGCTAACCAAATGAGCCTTCCACAAAAAAGAGCTTTTAAATATAGAAATATATAAATAAGATTCTTTTAGAAGCCTGCATTATAAATGAAAGAGAGGTTAGGTTTTTGTCCCGTTCCATTTCTCCTTTGCATTGTGAAATAAATCCTCACAAGGGAAACTGTTTATACCCTCCCTGAAGTGTAATTATTAGCAGCGAAAAATGCATAGAAGTGTCATGAGTTACGATGCAGAAGGACCTGCTTGCAGTTTTGCATTCCATTCAGCAGCAAGAAGCTGAACAAAGATGGAATGCAAACGCTGCTGAAGAGAGAGCATTGCCGGACAAGCTGCTGAACACAGAAGCCCCAGCACCAGGGAGGTGAGACAACGTCACTCTTTCCCAAATGCTGGTCAGGGTGGGGTCAGAGATGAGAAAATGATCTACTGCTGAGGCACCAACATTTGAGTTCTTTCTTTCTCTTTCTTGCATGCCTGTAATAGAGACACCCCAATGGGAAAAGGATACACATCTGATGATTTTGGCAGCTGAATAAAAATGGGCTGAGAAAGAGTATGTCCTTGGATTATGTGCTATCAGTAAAGGGGGGGGTTATGAATTACGAAGAACCAGTGAGTTTAGAACTGCAGTGACCAATGATTTGGACTCAGGAAGACCTGCATTCAGTTCCTCACTAAGCCAAGGAGTTCAGTGGGTGACAGTGGGGCAGTCTCCATCTCTCAGTTTATGTCCTTCTAAGAGTTGTTATGAACATTCTAAGGCAAGGGAGAGTGCTGTGCACATTGCCTTGAGAGTCTTGTAGGAAGGAGGTGATAAAAAAATATGATGGACAGCAAGCAACATGATGAAACAGGCACAGCCTTGTTGTGAAATCCTTACTAGGTGGTCCCCCTTCTTCTCTAGTTATCATTTAAATGACCTGTACAACCCCTCCATACAATACATTCCCTCCACATAGATAACTAATATTCAGGAAGAATGTTATCTTTAGCAGCTTGGCACCTGCACAATAGCTTCTTGTTCTACAAGGCCAGGTAGTTGCAGCTTGCGGCTGCATTTACCACGTCCAAGAACTAAATTGTCTCAATTAATGATTGAAGTATGTATCTTTGTGAGTCATGGTTGGGTCACTAATGGTTGGGTCACTTGTATAGCAGAGCAGGGAATCGTTTGCAGTTTGCCCCCTCTCTGTGCCTGTGCACAATGTACGTGTCCAATACAAGAAAGATAGCATTGCTTGCTTTTTGTTTCTGTCATTCAGAAGCATCTATTTGAGAAGTGTTGTTTTTTATAAAAAAAAAAAAAAGATCAGAAGATTAGCTGTGTTTATGGGTAGACACCAAAGGCACACAGAGTAAGTCTCAGTTCAAAAACTGTAAACGATTTTGTGTGTTCTTAAAATTGGAGATGTTGGCAGACAAGTTAAAGGTGGTGGGGCTGCTGTGAAAAAAAAGTACCATAAGCATACAATAAAGCAGTGTAATCTTGCAAATGGACACATACAAATTCATTCAGGCATATCTGTGTACCATGAACAATGCACTCCCTGCTTGCAACTGGCAAGTGAAACCAGCAGGTGCTTGAGCATGCTTACTTTTCACTGTAAATTCATCTGTACCATCTATGCATGTTGCAGTTTTTATATGGTATCTATCAGTGTCATCCTAAGGACACTTTACTGGGAGGAAGCCCCATGAAGTAAACTTCATCAGGACTCTGAGTAAACTCACTCAGGATTGCACCATATACCTGATAAATGATGTATGTATGCATATAATCTGTCATTCTGATTTATTGATGTACAAAATAGCATTGAAAAATGCTATGGGAAAAATTCTGTGAGATAAAATATAAAACAGCGTAAAATATGCAGGGTCGATTCGTACAAAGAAAAGCAAATTGAAACGGAGCTTGTGGTCAAAGCAACAGGGACGCAGAGTTTGGCATCATGCCTACTCCTAACTATCATGTGAATCGCAATCGAATAAGAAACAAACTCCCCCCACCTATTTGGGTATTTCTACAAATGCACTGAACCACCGTATTTAATTTCAGGAAATGTGCTTCTAAAAAACAAAAAAAATGGCATTTTTGCATTTGGTGCTCGCTAAAAGAGAATTGCAAAATGAGACTGCAGCAAACAAAAGAGAGGCTTTTAAAATCCCTGTTGGAAAACAGAGTAAAAACAGAGAGGACATGTGTGTCCTTCCTAGAATGAGAACACTGCAACAACAATAACAAAAAAAAAAAAAAATGGATGAAGCAATTTTGACTTCAGTGTAGATATTTGGGAACCCAGATGAGTAACCCATTACTTCCAACTGCCTCTGCTGTCAGCTAATCTCTTGCTTGCTGTGCTTGAGTATAGGTTTGCCGTCCAGGCAAATAAAGCTTGGAAGTAGAACTGGGCTTCTGGCCTATTCATACTCTTTCTTGAAATTCAGATCTGATTTTGTAAAGCTGATGGAAGGTATGCAGCAATGCAGTCCAACCATCAGAACTGCTTTTCCCAGAAAGACTAGCCTGCGTTTGATGGAAAACAGAGGGGTGGAAATGGGATACAAAGTTACAACCAGGAATCTGACACATATGCATTCTGTGGGTGACATTATAAACTAATGGCTGGTTGATTTTTGTTATACCGTATGTTCAACTACCTGATGTCATAGGAGTAGGTCGTGTTCAGGGTTTCTCTTGCAGAGCTTCCCACAAGATAGGGATGTTCTGGTCTACCCACTAATCTGGGAAGAATTATTACTGGGCCAAGCTCCCTACAGGAGTAGACGATTCTCTAGGAATACAATCTTCAGTCATTTCTTACCTGACACTCACCTGCTGCTCTCTCCCTGGTCATTACCTCTCTTAAGCAAAGCCTGACATTTGGTTGGGGGCACAACCCCTTTGTTATTCTGAAGACCAATGGTCTAAATTAGCCAGATTAGTAGTAAAGTGTTATAGCTTGGTACCACTGTACATATTTTGCATGCTTGTGGCTGCTAGTTCAAGCACTTATCATGTTTCCATTTACATGATCTCAGATACTACGGAAAGACTTTTAGATTGTGTGTTTGGTTTTTTCTTAACAGGTTACAAATGTTCACCATGACATTTTCAGATGGATTGTTGTTGTTGTTGTTCAGTCGCACAGTCGAGTCCGACTCTTCACGAACCCATGGACCAGATTACGCCAGGCCCTCCTGTCTTCCGCTGTCTGCTGAAGTTTGCTCAATTTCATGTTCAGATGGATTATGTCAGCACAAAAGACATGATTGCATCGGGACTGATTTCTTTTTTGCACTGTAATTTAACCAATGTGCACATTTGCTGGTGTGCACCAGTCGCCTATAAGTGTGGGGGGAGAACACTTCAATAAACAGCATACAAAGCGCTCTAAACTATCCCCAGAATACAGAATACAGAACTGGGAAGTGATTTCTTCTGGATCAGGTAATTCATATCCACCTGGGTCAGTAAGAGTAGTTCAGCAGTGGAACTGGCTGATAAGGGAGGTGCCAGTCTTCAAGCAGTGTCTGGGCAAACACTTGTCAGGGATGCTTTAGGCTGATCCTGCACTGAGCAGGGGGTTGGACTAGATAGCCTGTATGGTCCCTTCCAACTCTGTGATTCTATGAAATTCTTGAAGAAAATCAGATAGGGAGCATTTTGTATGCATGTGCACCAAACTGAGCTTCCTTAGTTCAACTAGCAAATGCAGAAAGGTCTGTATTTTTTTCAGGGATCATCCACAGGACCTTTTGATATGGTGGCAGCTACAGTCTTTGGCTAACCATCTTCCCAGGGTGCTTTCCTATCAGATGCAAATAAGGACCCAGGTTCAGTTTAGCATGTGCCTGGCAGTGGTGTGGTTTAAGCCCACGGCAGTGAAGAAGAGTAAGGCCTGTGCAACTTGCTGAAAAGCAACTGCTTCCATGGATTCAAAGGCTGGTATAAATGATCCCTTGTAGAGCAACAAAGGGCTAAAATATTAGGCCATGGATTCCAATACATCATAGAAATCTCTCCTTAGAAAAGATGGTGATAAATGTAGTACAGTTATAACTTCTTTCCCACAGCTCCTAACTCTTCTTTCTGCTGATCTTCTCCACCAACCATAAAACTGCTCGCAATTGTCAGTAAATAGAACTGCTCTAATCTGGAAGAACATCCCAGTAGAATGATAAAATGGAAATCTCTGTTTGGACCAAAAGAAACTGATTGGGCAAGCATTGCAAATGACCTTGCTGTTCTTGAGATAATTTCCTGGAACAGCCATTCAGATGTCAAGGTGACAACTGTGATATAAAGCCCTAGATACTTAGACAATGAACTTTCCAAGCAGATATGGCATTTGGTATTCAAGGATATTTTATTACTAGAGCATGTTACATGATCTTGAGCATACAGATTCATAACCAGAGGCCGGTGAGTCAATCCTGGTCCTTCACAGCAGCCAATCTCTATAATGCCATCACAGCACCAAGTTTGGTGTTCTGTTCTCATAATGATTGGTATAGGCCATCCTAAGGACATTTACGTGCTAAGAGAGCAGTGGAAGGATTGCATCTCTCTTGTTCTTGCATGTTCCTGATCTTTAGCCCTGCTCAGGCTTTTTTAGCCCTGGATCCCACCTGGTAGAACACTCTGCCAAATGACATCCATGCCCCGTGGGACCTAGTCCAGTTCTGCAGGACCTGTAAGGCAAAGATGTTCCACCAGGCCTACGGCTAAGGACAGCAACAGTATTTAGCCTGGCCTTCCTTCCTTCCACTCCTCCTTGGGGTAAGGATAATCTGGTTTTAGGTGACATCTGGAATAGTTTTGTATTTGTTCTACTGTTTTTAACTCCCCAAGTATAGGGGAGAGTGGGTTAGAAATTGAATTTATAAATAAATATATCTACATACAATAAAGACATGAGTCGGGAGGAAAAGCTTGCCCCCCCCACTGCTGATGTCATCTGCACAGGGCTCTTGCACACATAGTGAAGATGGCCAAAATAAGTTCTTGGGTAAATAAAGGATCACAACACATGTATGGTCTGTAACAGGTGACAAAATGTTGTGCACTTTCATCGTGGGGAACCAACTACTAGGAAGCAGAGAAGTCAGACCTCTTCTTACTGTCATCCCTGCTACCTGGGTGACTCTTCCTCGGCTCGGAATCCATGAGCAGCCACATGTTCTGTTCAGACTCCTCCTGGTCAAACATGCACAGATGCTAAAAAGAAGCATGTCATGCCCCCTTCCCCCTAGCCACAAACCTCTGGATCAAGGAATCATGGCTGTCCCAAAGAGATCCCTGTCCCCACAGCTAATTATGTCCTCTTCTGAGGAAGAAGGCTGCATATCACCAAACTGGTCCAAAGCAAAATTCAAACACAAAAGCCATGGAATACCCCTTCTTAAGGTTAAGGAACCAAAAAGTTGAGACAAGGGATTTAAGAACCCCAGTGCTCTGAAATGCATTGTTTTAATGAAATCTTATCAAAGATAAAAAGAGGAGGAGATTGGATTTATACCCCACTCTTCACTCGGAGTCTCAGAGCAGTTTATAATCTCCTTCCCTTCCTCTCCCCACAATAGACGCACCCTGTGAGGCAGGTGGGGCTGAGAGAGCTCTCTTGAGAACTGCCTTTGAGAGAACAGCTCTGAAAGAACTTATGACTGACCCAAGGTCACACCAGCAGCTGAATTTGAAGGAATGGGGAATCAAACCCAGTTCTCCAGATCAGAGTCCTCCACTCTTAACCACTACACCAAACTGGGTCTCAAAATGCCTGGGAAAAAATGTGGTTTGTAAACCGCCCTGACCAGAAAAAGTACCTTTTATTGCGACCAACCAGAATGACGCAAAACAGTGTGCATGTTTCTGAATTCTTCATTAGGCTGGGTGTTAAAAACAGAAAAAAGAGGAGTGAAGAACAGAATAAATGTCTCAGGTCATGATCTTAAGGCCTTGCCCTGTAAGCATTCTGTGTGAAAGGCTGAGGAGATATGAGGATATTAAAGCAGTGCCAGTGTCAGATTGTGAGCAAGGTGCCCTCTACTATCAAACTGGGGCCTCAGAGTCCTCATTTAATGAATTGCTTCTAGCTCATACCCTTTACCCAGTTGGCAGTAGAGACTCTCAGAGGCCTGTCTTAAGGCAACAGACCTAAACCTGGTCCATTCCTTCAGCCCAATATTTTGAATGGAGTAGACATAAAATATCTGCCAAACACAAGACCAGAGTAGGTTGGCAAGGGGGGAAAAATCCTACTTTTCCCTTACATTAGCTACTGGCACGAATACTGCTCTGTAGTACTAGAAGGGGGAGGGGAAAAGTGCTGCATCTGGAGGGAAGAAGAAGGGCAGCACCAGCCGTGCCTTCAGTTGTCTGCCCAGTGGCCTTCCTCACTGGCCTCCTGCCCTTGCTGGTGTTAATAGCTGTCCCTCCTATGGCCGTGCAACAGCTGCCCCTGACATCCACTCCCATGGGGCATGCATAATGGGAAGAGAGATGGATTTACAAACAGATGCATCCATCAGTCCACTCCTATTAAAAATGCAAGATGCAGATCATGCAGACAGAACCTTCATCTGTGCACCTTGAATCTGCATACGTTTTGCGTATACATCAACATGCGGAGATCACGGGCGCTAACCGCCTTCCCCCTTCATTTGTCACTTACATGGGGATCTGTTGTTTGAAAACTGCTTTGACTCTTGTGTCACCTTTTCTCTCTCTTCCCTTTTGTTCTCTTTCTCATATTTCTCTTATCTTCATATTCACAAAAATGAGAGAAAACAAGGATCTGACCAGTTAATTCAAACCAATATGTGAAATTAACTTCTCTTGCAACCCTTCCAGTAGCTTCCTGTTTTGTTTTGTTTTTTTGTTCCATGGCCAGCTATAATTTCCCCTTTCTCTGTGTTTTACAATTTCCACCCCTTTGGTGCCAGCAGTACACATTCTTACAGGAACCTGAATCACATTTGTCCCCAGTCCAAATTTCTCCTTTGCTTCTTCTTTCTGCCCTCCTGCTTCTTCCTCTCTTCCCATCAGCCCCATCCTCCTCTTATCATCTTTTCTATCTCACTGCCCTTTTCTCCTTTCAGCCATTTTGCCTGTTTAGCCTCCTTCTAGCACACTGCTTCTTTGTCTATTTCCCCTCAGTTCTTGGATGACTTAACTTTTTGGACCTGGGTTTCTCTGTTTTATGTACATATGTGTGTTTCCCCTCTCAAGGGAGGGGACTCACATAGGTCTTGTTCTCTGCATGTCTGTTAGTTGCAGTCTTTCAATGTGTGTCTTAGTATTCTCCATTTGTAAGTGTTCTCTCCCAGTTGGAAGCGATAGATACCTGTTACTATGGTAACAGACAGGGGGGACAAGTGCTGTGATCACATGTGCCTTTAGATCTGACATAGGTGCAAATGCTGAGGACTGCCTTGGGAGGTGGTGGATGCTCCTTCACTGGACGTTTTCAAGCAGAGGCTGGACAACGTCTTTTGGGTATGTTGTAGGGCTGTCTTTTGGCTATGCTCCTGCAGAGTGCAGGGGGTTGGACTAGATGACCTGCAAGGTCCCTTCCAACTCTAACATTCCATGATTCTATGATAATGCCTGATGGATCTAAAGGACACAGTCAGACAACAACATCTGGGAAGTGTCCCACACTTGTCAGCAACCCATGCTGCTCCACTGCAGAAGCGGAGTTAAAAGACACCAGGGAAAGTCCAGCTCTGATGGGTTCTGATGGGCCACGGATGGACTATCCCCTGTCTGATTGCAGAAGCAAGCTCTCATGCCGTTGGAATGGTCTGATCATGCCATCCCAACTCGGTGCTGTTTTTCCTCCCTTTTTCACAGTATGTGCATGATCGCATAGTCAATAGGGGGCCCTCAGTGCAGAGGTGTGATTCCTCATCTATGCTCATGGGAAACAAATGGCCAACCCCCCCCCCCCGATCTCGCAATTGCATGTCAAATTCCTCCAGAGGAAATAGCCTCATTTCTCCTCTGCTTCAACTGGTGTGTGTGACCGCAGCCATGGAATGGCTGTTGGTAACAGCCTGATGTCATTTCTGGTGGAAACCTTCAAATGACATCACGTCTCTTTAGGAATAACTAGAAACTCTATGGTGAAATGGTAGAGTTTTCAGCAATTCCTAGAGAAGTGTAATGTCATTTCTGGGGTTTTCCTAGAAGTAATATAATGGCGCTACTTCTGCCCCAGCAGGCATATGGCAACCCAACCAGTTACTGAAGCTACCAAAGTCTCTGGTGTGCTGGCTACTGAGTAGGATGGAAGGGTGATTTTTTTTAGTTGTCCTTTCCACCACTTCCTATTGGGCCATCATATGATTCTGTTCCTCCTTCTCCATCAAGTTGTTCATTAAAATTACTATATCAATCTTCATAAATAAAGAAAACAAAGTGTACATTGCCCTTCCTATCCCGAGGCCACAGGCAAAGCTTACATTTTCCCCTGCCAAAGTGATTTCTCACTTTTCCAAAAGAACCTGAACATTTTGACATTATTCTATTGCTGACTCATTTATCTGATGCAATTTAAAAAATCACAAACATTCCAAGACATGAGCTCACTGCAAGACTTCAGAGTGTTTATATAATATTACATACCTACTAATCATATAAAATAATTTGGAGTACCGTCTATAGCTCCTTTTTGTTGTCACACAGCTTGAATAATTTTCAAAGGTTTATTCACAGTTCTCCTTATGGAAGATTAACGGTTGCATTTCCTTCCTTGTTTTCTCCTAATGGTGCCGCTGAAATGTGGTGGAGGGTGTTCAGAATACAACTTTCCTCCAGACTGTAATGTTTGGTCATATTACAAAGTGAGCATCTCTCTTCTACTGTTCTCCTTTGGCTCTGATAATAATCAGAACCCATCCTCTGCCCCACCACCTTCTTCTGCTTTCCCTTACCTTGTGGTAGCAACTGTAAGAATGGCAGTGGTGGTGACAGAAAGGAAGGATCTAAAGTTCTAAGAGGACTTCCACCATCCACCATTCTACAGGTGCCTGAGATGCTGGCACCCCCCCCACAAGTGGAACCTTTGAAATGTAGTGTTCCTTTAGGATTTTCCCTCACCTGTTGGGAGACCAGATAAGTGAAGGGAGAAGAAGGAGCCAGGGACTGTGTTCAGGCTTTCTTCAGGTTCATGGTTGTTCATGATTATCATCACAAGTGCACTGAGGCCTCTAAAGTTCAGAACCTGTAAAAAAGTAAAACAAAACAGCAAATATAAAATGTTAGTATAAAATACCAGTAAAATATTAGTGTAAATGCATTGCCTCCCACCTACAATATATATGTACAGTGGTTAGCTCAGGCAGTCATTCACAGAAGTCTAAAAGAAGTCAGCAAGTTGTCTAGACTAGCAGAGGCCACTGAGATTGCAGTCTGTCATCCTGAGAAGCAGCCAGAACATCTGAGTCTCAGGGCCAGTCCTTGAGATGAGACAACACTATTATTGTTCAAATTATGTTTTGTTATGGGCAACTGTCAATTAGTCAACATGTAGCCTAAGTCTAGGCATTCTTACTCAAGGGTAAGTCTTTCTAAAATCAATGTGTTAAGTAGGCACAGGACTGCAAACTTAATAGCCCTGCTGTCTAATGTTTTGCTGTTGTTGTTCAGTCACACAGTCGAGTCTGACTCTTTGCGACCCCATGGACCACTTCATGCCAGGCCCTCCTGACTTCCGTCATGCTCCAGAGTTTGTTTAGTTTTACTACACGCATTTAAAAACTCCTTATCAAGCATTTGTGTGGAATTGGTCATTTGTTATGTTTCATATATATTTACCTCTTATTCACAGATGGGGGTCCTGTTCTGTTGCACTTTTCGACTGAGCCTAACCCTCCAGTCTTGGTTTCCTAGGCTAATTTCCTCTTCCTGCCCAAGTCCACATGGCAGAGGAGGTCAATGCTAGCTGAAGCCTTATAAATGTTCACCTATGAAACTATGGGCATAACTACTTACTTATTTACTTTTTATATTTATATCTCATGTCTCCCCTGATTAGGGACTCAAAGCAGCTTTTCACATGGTTCTCCTCTCCCACATTTAATTCTCACAACAGCTACCTTGAGAGGGTCGGTTAGACTGAGAAACTGTGATGGGCCTCAGGTCCCTGGCTGAGCAGGGGATTAGAACCTAGTTGTCCTACACTCTAACCACTACACCACACCTGCATTCACGATATGCCCAACATGTGTTGGATCAGAGGTACATGACTGGACTTGCAGTCAGATGTTCCTCAGAGGAACTCGTCTTAAAAACTTCCTGTTCACTTGGTGCTGTGAGAGAGGAGGAACTTCTGGTTTCCCTCCCACCCCACTTTCTCAAGCAAAAAAGGTAGCAGGGGGTGCTTTTTGACCATTTCTTCTGGTGCCACCTGTCCTTTCTAGGTACAGGGAAAGAGTACCCCCCTTTGCTGCCCTTTCCACTGGTGATAGTGGGGTGAGGGAGAAACTGGAAGCTCCTCCCCACCGCACAGCCCTGCCTCTTAGTAGAGAGTGAATTAGCAATTTTTAAAATGGGTTCTCTGATACACATCTGAATGACAATCTGGTCAAGCACTTGGGAACTGGCTCATGTCTGGTATTTCATGTAGCTTATCCTATCTTTGCACTGCACCCCACTACACATGAATGGATTCATTCCACACTGCTCTTGGCTAAGCAAGTAAGCTACAGTGGTGGCTTCCTGGTTTCTGCTTGCTGCAAGGCCTGGGGTCGGGGATAGGTCTGAATGAATGAGGTCTTTTTCAGTCCTTTCCAAGTGTTCTAAAACTGCAGCCAGTGCTTTAGACCCACAATATACTGTGGCTGTAAGCTAGGGAAGCAGAAAAGAATTTGGAGGAACGCCCGCTTGTTCGTTTATTCTTTGAACTCATCCTGACATCTTTAGAGCTTTTTTTTTATATAAATCTATGATGGTCAAATAATAGAATCAGTAAAGTTAACAGGTTTTATAGACTCTTGTTGTTGGTGGTCATCTTACACTCTTTGCTGAACCCCAGCACACAATGCTATGCTGTATGAGGACCTTTAGGGGGGGAAAGGGCAAAAGCAATTTTACCGTCCTCTCTCTGATTTAAAGCTTTGTTCCATGGTAAAATACACAGGGAGGGGGGGAAGCCTTTGAAGATTTAAAAGCTGGACTAAGTTTTACAACACTGAGAGCTCAGGGTTCATACTTCCGGAGATTTTTTTTCGTTGCTGTTGTTTTGTCAAGCTGAGCAAGAAGTTTTTCAGCAGTTGGTTAGGAAGCTCCCCCCACCCCCCAGACCTTACAGCAGTCTAGTAACAACATCAGAACAGGGCCCCATCAGTAAAATTAAGATGCTTATATCTCCATTGCTGATATTTATACTGGGATATCTACTTTAGATATAATTGCAATGCAATATGAGAGGCCAGGAGGAGTGGCAGGGAGGCAGGATGAAAAACTGGGAAACCTCCTCAATCAGCTTGACTCTGGGGCTAATAGGTACATTCCTGCTGGTCCTACCCTGAATCTCAGTGGTCATGCAGTATAGCTCAGTTTCATAGAATAGAATCATAGAATCATAGAATGTTAGAGTTGGAAGGGATCTTGCAGGTCATCTAGTCCAACCCCCTGCACTCTGCAGGAGCACAGCCAAAAGATAGCCCTACATACCTACAACATACCCGAAAGATGGTCGTCCAGCCTCCACTTGAAAATGTCCAGAGAAGGAGCATTCCCCACCTCCCGAGGCAGACTGTTCCACTGCTCAACCACTCTTACAGTTAGGAAGTTTCTCCTGATATCTAGCCAGTAACGACTCCCACATTTCTGTATAGTTGCTTATCTAGTCATGAAACTAAGTAGTATGATGTGGAAAGGAGGGAATGGGTCCCCCCCTCCCCCCATATATCAGACGAGTCCCTTGAGTGTGCAAAAGTGTGATCTCTGTGGGTGATCTCTGTAGGTGGCTGGCTAGGAGGATTATGATCTCAGTAATAACCCTGTCAGGTAGCAGAGCAAAGTCTGAGTCCAGTGGCACCTTTAAGACCAATAAAGGTTTATTCAAGAAGTGTGCTTGCACACAAAAGCTCATATTTTGAATAAAACTTTGTTGGTCTTAAAGGTGCCACTGGACTCAGACTTTGTTCTGCTGCTTCAGACCAACACAGCTGCCAACCTGGATCTATCTGTCAGGTAGGTAAGGCTGGGAGCTTCCATAGCAGCAAGCTTCCATGGCAGAGTGGGGATTGGAACCTGGGTCTCTCAGATCCCGTCTGACACTCTAACCACTACACCACTGGTATCCTTTAGCTACTACTAGATGCGGGGGGTGGGGAGAACTTTACTTATTAACAAAGTGCAGTGAGTGGTGATATTAATTTTGCCTTTTCCAGGACATTCGTGCACACATGCACAGACACAGAGAGACAGCACTTTTGTGTATCTCCATATTTTTGGCATGATGACAGTGCACAAGCTATCAAAAAATGAAGCAGATTGAGGCAGTACAGGGCATTGGATTCTGCAACGATGGAGGAGAGAGACTAAAAGTTTGGCATTAAAGTAAAAATTAGCTCCAGATACTTAACAAAGTCATTTTGAGCTCCATAAAGTAGCAGTTGTAAATAAATGTACTTATGCTGTTTTGCCTCAGCCTGGTTTCGGAAGAAAATGAGTTATTGTAATTAATTATCACTCTATTTTAGAGTTACTGCCTGTAATTTTACACTTTAAATACTCTAAAGCATAAACAATTATTTAAATTGTGTAGCTAGAACTGGAGAAATTTGCATATGAGGAACAAATCATTAATAAAGTTTACACAAGAAACTTATAATACCAATTAGCAGGGGGATTTCCCCCTCATTTCTTTATTCAGTTCGGCGCATATAGTATTTTTTCTCAATGATCTAGTCCCAGAGAGCATCTGGGGAAACTGGTAACATATTTGGGAGGCAAAGAGGACTGTAGTTTAGCCTTGGGTCCCACTTCTATTCTTTTTTTTATAAGTATTTTATTGGTTTTGCATTATACAGGATATGGGGAAAGGTTACTAAATCCCTACTTCTAAAACCTATGGGCAATAGGGAAGGAAAACTAATACAACATACTTTACAAGGATGGAGAAAGGAAACTAAACCCTAACTCTAAACAAATTACTGGATATAGGGAGGGGAAGACTAACATGGTGACATGATCTGGTTACATATATGTCATTGTCACCTAATGTTATAAAGTTATTATTGCTTATAAAAATGTAACAAAAACTAATAAAGAGTTGCATAAACGGACTGGTTAGCAAAAACTGTATTATCAACGATTATCTTAGTCTTAGGTTCTTTTCTTCTTATGTTTATTTTTTCCTCGGAGTTTGGGAGCAGCTGCTCCTTTCTCTAACTCCGATGTATCTGAAGAACTAAAGAGTTTTGGACTACTGCTTGCTGAATCCTGTAAGTAGGATTCTTCTTCTTCCTCTTCTTCCTCTTCATCCTTTTTAGGTTTCTTATGTTTGTTGTGTTGCTTTAAATTGCAATATTGATCCACAAACTTTTTGGCCTTAGGAACAGTGTCAATATTATACTTTCTGTCTTCATATTTGAAACTCAATCCTTCGGGAAATAACCACCTGTAAGGGACCCCTTTCTTCTATAGAGAGAAAGTAAGCTCCCTGTAGAGTCTCCTCTGCTTTTTAACTTCAAAGGGGATATCCTTCAAGATTTTTATCTCTTCATTCTTGATTTTTAAGGGGTTCCCCTGTGTAGATTTCAGCACCAAATCTCTGGTAGACCTTCTCGTGAATTTCAAACATATTTCTCCCGGAATTTTTTTTTTAATAAAGTCTGGAAAAATCCTGTAAGCCCAGTCCATCTCCTTCAGTAAATCTTCCTGTTTGTAATCCATTATTGGAGCCAAAGTCTCTGCTAAGAGAGCCTTTAAGTCTTCATTCTTTTCTTCTGGGATCCCTTGAAAACATAGGATGTACATGGATCTTCCCAGCTGGAGCTGTATTAGTTGAGTTTTATTGGAGGATCTCTCTTTTTCTGCTTCATCCACTCTTTTATTGATACTCTCAGTCTGTTTTTCCATTTTTTTTAATGTCTTTTCAGTTACTGAAGTCCTTCTGTCCATTTGAGTCATCTGGTTTTGCATATTATCCATTTTAACGCTGAGGTTAGTCATCTGCTCCATTAGGGGTCACAGTGCATTCGCCAACAGTGTAGACATATCTACAGATACTTCCTGTTTGTGGGAGGGAGTCATTGGTAGGCTATTTCTGGTTGACGTTTTTTTCTCCAGACCCGGCTTCAGCCCTGTCCCAGCCATAATATAAACAAGAAATAAGTTTCTCAACACAAAGTAAAAGTTAACAGAACTTAATCTGCTTTTCGTTATTATGCAGCTTTTGTTTTCACTAATCCTCTAATGCGTTTAGCTTAATTCAAAGTTTTTTAGTTCCATTTTAAAACCGCCTTGCTTTAGATGGGGGTGTGTGAATTCTTGAGCTTCTCCCTCCCCACCTGCCGCTTTGCCCTTAGGTGCTTCTAATTGCTGCCAAGGCTCTTTTGTTCACTTAAATCACCTGAGCATTGCTTAACTCATGCTTTGAAGCCTTGGAAATCTTTTAGAAGCCTTTCAAAACTTTTGATCATGTCCGCTGGTCCGGCAGTCGTCTTTCAGCGCCATGCTGTCTCTGCAGCAACGGGACCTTTCAGAGATAAAGGTGAGCCTCAATTCCTTGGCCATCACCTTGGAAGAGGCTCTCCTCAGCTCTCCAGGCTGAGGGTCTCCTACAAAGACCCCAGGAGGGTCCGGGGACACACTCAGACCCTTCCCTTCAGCCGAGTCTCGGCACAACCCCATCAGAGCAAGATAGGGATGTGACCGAGCAGCGAAACGCTGAAACCAGAACCCACTTCTATTTTTTAATTGTCATATACAGGAGTTCCATTAATTGCAGGATTTCCCGTGCTCCAGAAAACATTCAGACTTAGTTTTGCATGCTCTGCTGGAAACTTAAGATGAAGCCTGGGGGTCCTGACATCCATCCATGAAGTGCTGGTGGCTCATCCATATTAGGCAGAGTTGCACCCTTCTGTAATTGCTGAAGTATGCATGGGGGTATATGTGTACAGTGGGTAATCATTTACCAACTTTGGCAGTCTCTGTCCAAGTTCAGACTGGCAGTTTGGCCCAATATAGGCACGTTTCAGGAATGTTTCATAAATGGATTAAAGGGGCTGGTTCACACAGGCACAGCTGTCAGGCATTCCCCAGTCATACTCAACCTGTTTTGTAGCGCTTCCCTCCCGAGTTTAAAAAGTACCTGGTGAAAGTGGTAGCAAACCCTGGAGAGCATGTTCATCCCACCTCTCAGAAGTGTGAGCACTGAATGCTAAAAGCTGGGAACAACCCACATTGATAATGTGTGTCGGCTGTTCCCACAGGGATGCGCATAAGCACCCATGCACACAACCTCACCTGCGGGACGTTTCTGCCTCATGGAGTTAAAGCTCTGGCCAGGCAGCCTCCTAGGAGATGGGATCCTGTCCTATTTGCTGCTGCGCCTATGCGCCTATGCGCCTGCCTCAGAGTGAGGAAAAAGCCGCTTACAGCTGCGCCTCCACCAGGGGTGGGCCAACAGTGCAAACGCTCCCTTGTGCCTCCTCCCCGGTATGCTCCCACATCAATCAGTGCAGTGCCACGACTCCCCTGTGCTTCAAACTGCCAGTCTGAATTCAGCCTCTGAGAACAATGCCTATTTATTTATCTGCTTTATTTATACCACATATTTCTCCCCAATAGCAGCTCACACAATTCTCCTTTTCATTTTATCCCCACAACAACCCTGCAAGGTGGGTTAGGCTGAGGCTATGTGACTGGCCCAAAGTCACCCAGCAAGCTTCCATGGCAGAATGGAGATATGAACCTGGGCCTCCCAGATCTTAGTCCAACAGTCCAACCACTACACCACACTTGCCCCATATCAGTAGTTGTTGCCCTTTTATAGTAGGTACGTACCACCATGTCCTTGCTGGTCCCATATTTTAGCTGCTCCATCAAGCAGAAGATCCTTGACTACAGCTTTCAGGACAGACAGCCCAATCAGAGAATTTGTAGTAACCATGTTTGGGTTGACTTCCTAGGGTACAGTTCAGTGCTGGAACCACTATGCCACATTAGCTTTCCAACAAATAAAGTATCTGAGGAACAGACTTATTTTGTATGATTTGTCTGGTCAGTCAGTTACACCGCTCCCAAATCAGAAATATTTTATCTAAAATAAGAAATCTGAACATACTGAGTTGCTGTTGCTGGCTTAGCAGATTTCTCTAAAGCTACTGGGAATTTAGAAGGATATTTGGTGATTTGCAGCTACATTCTCTCTCCAATTCATTCCCCCCCCCTTTTTTTTTTGGCTTGCAGGCAGGTTCTCAAAAGGGTCAGAACATTCCCATAAACTATTTGTGCTCTCCTAGAGCGAAACCAAAGAGTCCGCTGTAACATTTTGATAATTTAACTTGCTGGGGATAAGCCACCGCTTTAATTCATAAATCCCTTTATAAATACAGTTGTATCTGAGACAATAAAATGCTCTCAAGCATAATGAAAGGAGGCAGAGAGAGCATCAGCCAGGGCCAGCCCAGTAAACACAGTGCCAACAAGAATTGTGACAATGTATTTCTTCTTATAGGCAATGGAAATGTCCTCAAGCTACAAGGACAGATTAAAAACAAAACAAAACAAAAACTCCCTTACCCAAAGGGGTATGTGTGCGCACGCAGCATTCCCCCCCCCCGGCACTCAATTTGTCCAAATCACTTGCCATTTCTTTTCTTTGTTCTTCTCCAGGAAAATCATCACAGTGAAACTTCTATCTGCCTGGGATACCTGCACTGTTAGCTGTGGATTTTCATTTGATACTACAGGTTCTGTGTGAGGCTGTGACGGGAAACTCTCATTTACCCGAAACATAAGAACTAAAGTCTGTAAGTATACTGGTTTTACCTCAGAAATTTCAACTCCTGATTTCACCCGACCTTTCTCCTCTATGTTAAATAAATTTTCTAATTTTTGAATTTCAAAATGCCTTGGGTGCCATTTAAGTTGTTTAAGCTAAAGGAGACTCCCGATCCTTCCCCCAGGTTCATGGGCTGAGCCAACAGCCAAAATATCCTATGGTGACAGGCTGGGGCAGCCAGAGTTCTTCAGAAAAGAAAACACATTACTAGTTTGGCTCAGTCAGCAAAGGGAAAGAAAAAAAGAGGAAAAATCTTGCCTCTGAGGGAGCATACCAGGAAGAGGAGCGCAGGAGCATTCAGACTGCTGGCCTGGAGGTGCGGCTGTAAACGGCTATGTGTGTATGGGCGCAGGGGGCATATGTACTCATGCGCATAAGTGCATCTGGCCAATTTGGGGTGGACTCCATTGTGCCAGCACCACATTGGGTGGTAGAGCAGAGCACAGCCAATCTGATCGCTGCTGCCTTATGTGTGGAAACACCCGGCGCACACTATAGAAGCAGGTTGCTCCCAGCTTTTTGGCTTTGTGTTCACACTTCCGGGAAGCAAAATAACGCAGGATAAAGGCACTCTTTGGGATTTGCTACCACTTTTGTCAGGTATCTTCTTAGCATGGGAGCGAAGCAGAACAGCATGGGTTTCCTACAGGTGGGGAATGCTAGGCAGATGTGCCTGTGTGAACACCCCATTTAATCTGCTTAGGAACAGTGGGTGAAAAGTGGCTATAGTGGGGCAAATTGCCAGTCTGAACTCAGCCTCAGTTTAACCTACCTTACAGGAACTGTCAAGGAACTGAACAGGTTTTATTTACATAGATACAATATATAGAGCTGCCAGTGTCAGGTGGGGCCAGGAGATCTCCTGCTATTACAATTGATCTCCAAACAATAGAGAACAGTTCCCCTGGAGAAAAGGGCTGCTTTGGAGGGTGGACTCTATGGCATTGTAGCATGCTGAGCTTCCTACTGCCCCCCCGAACTCTGCCCTCCTCAGGCTCCACTTCTAAAATGTCCAGGTATTTCCCAAAAGCAGAGCTGGCAACCCTATATACATCTGGGGCACTAACTGCAACAATTACTCTCTTGACAACCACAACCCATCTCCATCTTCCCATACACCACCAAAAGGCAGATGTCCTCTTTTCCAAACATTTTTTCTCTCTTAACTATAACTCTTTGTAACCATTTACCACAGTTGTTAGGATAAGATGGAGGAGAGGAGAATGATGTAAGCTGCTTGTGGTCCTCACTGGGTAGAAAGGCAGGGTATAAAGGAAGTAAATGCAAAAATAAACTGTTTATCTCTAGGGACCCTACCTTGCCTACACAGCTTTTTGCAAAGGAACAGACAGTACAGCAGATACAAGAGAGCCTGATCGCCTGGTCCCCATAGAGCCAGGGCCAATGTCAGAAGACACCTTACAACACTTACTGGTCACCACTCAGAGGAAGGCCCAGTGCTGGCCCCTGGAATTGCAGTTGCCAGCCTCCAGTTGGGTGCTGGATATCTCCTGGAATTACAGCTGATCTCCAGACTGCATAGCTTGCTCATTTATTTGTTTGTTTGAAACATTGATTCAACTTCTCCTGGAGAAAATGGCTGCTTTGGAAGGTAGACTGTATGGCATTATTTCCAACTAAGGTCCCTCCCCTCCCTAAACACCACCCTTCCAGGCTCCACCCTCAAATCTCCAGGCGTTTCCAAACCTGAATTTGGCAACTCTACCTGGAATTCCCTGGCCCTGCTGTTTCTCCAGAACCTGAAACCCCCCCAACCCCCCCCCACAGAAGCGGACATACTTTAGAGCCCCCCAGAGTCTCCTGTTTTGAGTACTAGTCCTTGCCATCTACACTTCTATCCCTGGACAACTGCCTGTCTGTGTTGCTGGATGCGTTTGTATTGCTCTGTCTCTAGTAAGTACAATAAGGTCTGCTGTAGGAATGAACATTTTATTACACATTTTAATTTTACTATAGTCAGGACCCTCTAGCCTGTAGCAGTGTATCAATGTGCCAGTCAGACACTCAGACCCAAGGCTGGCCAAGATCTGTGGGTAGAAACGTGCCAAACTGGTGAGTGGTAGAGAGGCAATGGATTAGCAGACAGCAGTCAATCACGTGGGAAGACCAAAGATGGACAAGCAGACAGTCAGATAGTCCAGAGAATAGAGCTCTCTCCGCAACAGTTTTGCCCAGACTGACAAAGAGCACCAGATCTAGAGAAATCTTTAACAGGTACTGATTGGCAAAAGCTCCTCAATATTTCTAGGTTCTGGGCAGTGATGATAATGTCCTATTTTCAGTGTTCTGTATTTTCCTCCTATGGCCACTGTTAAATACTGGGTTTCATGGATGAGTAGACCCCACTACTAGTGATCAGCTCTACTTTATTAGTGATTTCAGCAAGACTAAACTCCAGGGCCACAGCCCTGTTTAAATAGCATGCAATTGCCACATCCAAATACACCCCACTCTCAATGATAGGCTATTTACATAACAATACTTCTTGATTGGTTGCTTCCAGAGTCCTGGTGGGCTATTGTTCTTGGGCTCCAAGCTCAGTCAGTCACTGGTAGAACAGTCCTGAGATGTTTCAGTCCAAATATATAACAGCCACCAACTTCAGTCATGCAGGAGACCAGCAGCTGATCTGCAGGCTTTCCATTTGAGCTTGCAGTGCCTGATACTTTCCTAGCACCTTGGCCACTGCAGGTTCCCATCCCCCCCCACATGGCTAGCACCACTATAAGATCATGTAACATTTAAAATCAGTTTCCATCTGATTTGTGGCTGGACAGAGAACTAAATGATGGACATTTCTGGAAACCGATCTTCAGTGAAATGGAGAGCCATTGTAATGTAGTGGTTAGAGTGTCTGACTAGGACCTGGGCTCAAATCCCTATACAGTCGTAGAAGTTCACTGGGTGACCTTGGGTCTGTAACTCTCTCTAAGCCTAACTGACCTCATGGAGTTGTTGTGAGGCTCCCCTGGGAAATGGAGAACCATGTATACCACACTGTTCCAGGAGGAAGGGCATTAAAATGTGCCAAACAGATTAATGAACTCACATTGAGATAATAAAAAAGTGTTAGTTCTGTTTCCATAAGTTATTAATGGTGTGGAACTGAATCTTGTTTTTAATCAACAGATTAATGAGCATGATCCCTAATACCCTTATTCTGAGGCTTACATGCCATGGGCTTTTTCAGATCAGAGAATTTCCATCGCCCCATTGTTTGTGATGGCTTTTGTATGACTAAAAATAAACAATAGCATATGCATCAGATTTTCTCTGCTCCCAACAGACAGAGTTTTACTCCAAATGAGTCACAGCTTGGATTAAATGGAGCATTAGATTCAGGGGTTGTTAAGGGAGAAAGAAGTAAATATATCAGGTATGTTTGGATTCCCTCCCCCTTCAAAAATCTAACCTCAATTTTGTAAAAATTGGAACTCTGCCACTGGTTCCTACTCTGGCCAAATACAATGTGTTAGGATGTCGTAACTATGTGAAGTTCAGTCTGAAACATAGGTGGTTTGAAAAAGGGATTAGACAGATCCACAGATGATACATCCATCACTGGCTACTAGCCACAGTGACTAACTATTCATGTCCAGAGTCAGTAAACCTCTGAAACCCAGTGACAGGAGGCCACATCAAGGGAAAGACTTAGCTTCTACATCCTCTTAATTGACCTTCCAGGACAACTGACTGGTTACTATATGAGACAAGAAAGAAGCTGGACTAGAATGGCCACTGGTCTGACTCAGCAGGGCTCAACTTATGTTCTTACGTGTATGGTCCTGCTACATTTGTCACCTGGGACAGACCAATTATCTCAAGTCCAATACAGAATTGATCCAGGAACAAGAGAGGAATGATCCTGATTATGAAGTCAGGTCACGGACAGATGCTTGCACACATCAAAACATGTCCAATGACCTTGAGGTTGCCAAAGCTTTCTATCCTTACCTCCATGCTTGAATTGGTCACTAGTACCCCAAAGCTACTTGACAAATGTAGTTGAACTAACTTAAGTTGTCATCAATGTTCCCTCTAAGCTGAGTTAGTGTGAGCTAGCTCACCATTTTTTAACCTCCAGCTCACAGATTTTTGTCTCAGCTCAGGAAGGATGGCTCCAGAGCCAACTAATTTATGCAGTAGCCAAATTGCTCGCTCACAACTTTAATGCCAGGAGCTCACGAAGCAGAATTTTTGCTCACAAGACTCCACAGCTTAGAGGGAACATTGGTTGTCATTACATTTTCTATCCCCTGATGCTTCTGCTCTCCTGCCATTCTGTTAGTATTGGCTATATGGAGCTGGCTGCTGTAATGACAGCACCAGAAAAGATGGTAGGCAAGATGAGATATGATGTCACAGGCCAATGCCACTCTCAGCAACACCGTCATCCTGGAGATAGGAATTGCAATATGGTTTTCAACCTCCAGGTAGGGCTTTGGGTTCTCTCAGAATTACATGTGATCTCCAGACTACAGACATCTGTTCCCCTGAAGGAAAATCAGTGTTGGAGGGTGAACGCTGCACCATTACATCCTTGCTGAACTTCCCTCCCCCAATTACACCCTCCCCAGGCACCATCACCAAATCTCCAGGAACTTCCCAGGCCAAAGCTGGCAACTCTAAGAAGCAAAGGTGATGTCCTTGTGACACAGCAGCAGGGTGCCTTTGCACATAATCACAGGGCCTGGAAGTCTTAGGAGAATCTGGGCAAACCCACCCCCCATTCCTGTTTCAGTGCTACTTCCCCTTGTGCAAACTGAAATTGTGAGTCTATTTTCACTCCATTTCATTTCCTTCTTCCAAATTTTCCACATTAAACATAGTCATTTTCCATTATCCTTTGTGCATCACTTAAATTAGCATTCTAAGTGTGTGTGTAGTGGCCATGGTTAGGTATAAATAGAATGCAGATATAAAAACCTATTCCTGTACAGAGTGCCAAAAAGTTCACAACAACCAATAGTGAAAAACAGAAAATCCAAACTACCGAGAAAGATGTAAGTGAATATATAAAGAGATGAAACATTTGTTCAACCTTGCTATCAAGCACTCATGTCTAGCCCTGGTACTCTCTCTCCATTGCATTTTCTTGTAACCCAATCACTTATATGCTTGGTGCCGGGCAAAGACTCAATCCAATGGCAGGGCTAAACATAGAAACCTACCCTATAGTGAGTCAGTTTGGTGTAGTGGTTAAGTGCACAGACTCTAATCTGGGAGAACCAGGTTTGATTCCCTGCTCCTCCACTTATAGCTGCTGGATGACCTTGGGCAAGCCATAGTTCTGTCAGAGCTGTTCTCTCAAGGACAGTTCTAGAAAGAGCTCTCTCAGCCCCACCTACTTCACAGGGTGTCTATTGTGGGGAGAGGAAGGGAAAGGAGGCTGCGATCACACGCAGAATTAGCCGCACCATAGGCACGAATGCCAGGTTTTTTTAAGGGCATGATCAGATCCAAACAGGGCTCTTTTGGGGCAGGAACGCACAGAAATGGAGTTCTGGCTGGTTTCCGAGTTGGCCATGCCTATAGCCTCCCCCCCCTTGGGTTCCCCAGGTGCCTCACAAGCCGCGGGGTGCCTAGGGAAGCCAAGCCGATCCAGGGAGGGAAGGCAGTTTAAACTGCCTCCCCTCCTCGGGTTCCCCCGAGGCACCTGGGGCTTGCTGGTTGCCTGGGGAAGCCAATCCAGAAACTGCCTACCTTCCCTCGGGTTCCCCATGCGCCCCGCAAGCCGTGGGCACCTGGGGAAGCCAATCCTGGGAGGGAGCTGCACTGTCAGGGGTATGGCCTGATATGCTAATGAGTTTCTGCTGTTGGGTGTGGCCTATTATGCTAATGAGTTCCTGCTAGGCTTTTTCTACAAAGAAAGCCCTGGACACAAACATCTGGGAAGTGTCCTGCACCCGTTTTGCTCTGCCGCAGAAGCCGAGTAAAAAAACACTAGGGAAAGTCCAGTAACAAATGAGTTTGCTATGGGCCAGGAACGGATTTTCCCTGTGTGATTGCTCCAGCGCGCTCTCATGGCATCGGGACGGTCTGATCGGGCCATCTCAACTCCATACCCTTGTTTTTTCCCCCTGTTTCACTATGCGCATCATCACACATTGCATAGGGAGCACTCAATGCAGAGATGTGGCTCATCAATCCCCCATTGAAGTGCACTGGAAACACATGGAAAAGAACAACTGCGGGTCAAATTACTCCAGAGCAAATAGCCTTACTTCCCCCCCTGCGGTATCTTGCATGTGTGACCGCCACTGGAGTTTGTAAGCCACTCTGAGACTCCAAGTGAAGGGCAGGGTATAAATCCAATCTCCTCCTCCTCCACCACCTCTTCTTCTTCTTCCTCCTCTTCCTCCTTCTCTTCTTCCTCCTTTGGTCTCTCACAGTCAGTTTTGTCTATTATGACTGGCAGCAGCTCTCCAGGGTCTCAGGCAGAAGTCAACTACCAACTGATTCTGTTAACTAGAGATGCCAGAGATTGAATGTAGGGCCTTCTGCATGCACAGCAGGTGCTCTACCATTGAGCCACAGCCTCTCCTGGTTAGGATGCCTGTTCCTTCCAAACTATTCAGAGTTCAGAAACTGATACGCTCAGCACAGGGCTCCATTCTCACTGAGTCAACTCATGAAAGACCAGTGTCCCATTTACAGCTTTCTCAATAATACTGCCTCTTAGCCATCTTTTTTGTTGTTTAGACCAAAACACCCTAATCCATTTAGACTTCCCCCTACACAGACGGCGTTACAAATTCCAGATCATATTTGGTTCATCTTCTTTTTATGAGTCTGCTTATTCAGAAATATATTGAGCATATGTTTATAAATATGCTGCAAGGCTTAATTTGAAAACAAAAGGGCATCTGGGTGCTTGTAAGCATTTGGCAGACACACCAAGCTGACTGCAAAAAAAAAAAAAAATCTGCATTACATGAAAGGATTCATCCAGCTGTAAGATGTATTGTTCCCTGGGCTGACAGAGGCACAAATGGCAAGTGTGGTTCTCCTCAACGGGCTAAGGATCTCAAGATCTTCTCTGTGAACATTGCCTTCCTTCTTACATTGCCATCCTTTCCCCCACTCCTTGAAGATATGTCCTGGTCTATGGAATGAATGAATGAAGACAAGAGCAACCTGAACAAATCACAGGTTGGTACACCATTTCTCTTTGAACTACAAGACTCCTACAGATAGGAAAGAGCTGACATGGACTTCTAGTCGAGTGGTGAGTTAACAAGTGAAGGGAGGTTGGGCATGTGTCATGCCACCTGATAGGATCAAGTGCAGTTTGGTTGTTGAAGAGTTCCAAGGAGGATGAAATGATTGCAACAAGAGGTCCGTTACTTTGCAGCAATGAAATATGGATCAAGATGGAGCAAGTGAGAATGTATGTAAAGGTATAAATATAGAATCATCCATTGCAGATTACTTGGTGAGAAGGAGCACACTAAATGTTAAACAAATCAAACAGGGAAATGAAAAACCCATTTTCATTAATGTTATTATAATGAAAACAAACATAGAAATGAGCAACATTCAGTAGTATTAGAGAATGTCCAGACTACTTTGTTATTCTGGGGCCTGGCTGTTTGTTTTAGAGTTCTTCAAAGCTAGACTGGTAGGGGGAGATTAATATAATGGACTGGTCAAGTTTTTCTCTCCCTCATGTCCAGTGTGATGTTCTGGACAGGGCCAGGACTGCTATAACTGTCACAACCACAGGCAAGCTATTCAAAACATGCTGTGGGGGAAAAAATCTCTTTGCTACCTTAATTCCCTGTGTGCTGAAGTCATTCCGACTCCTTTGAGCTCACCACACCTTTGTGTATCTTCGGAAAAGTAGGTTACCTAACCAAGGACTGACCTGCACAGTAAGTAGGGAGAGAAGAGGTAGAGAAGAAGGGAGTGACAAAGGCTAACAAAGAATTAACAGCATTAATGGTCAATGTAACAAAGATGAATAAAGTTTTCTTAAAACTTTAGGCATATCCCTTATAAAGAGCCATTACATCAGACTGCCACTCTTAGGTCTGAAGACAAATTCTTCAGGATATGCATTCTTTTTCTTGGCAATAGGCTTTGCTTTCTTAAGACAACTGTCTGCAGCTTTTATTTTATAAGAAGATTTACGACAGGAGGGAGTCGTTGACCTACAAGGTACCAAGCACCTTCCATTTCCATTAAAATATTGCTGAAACGAAGAGGGCTTTTCCAGTTCACGCATAATGTTCACATTTTTATCGTCCAGCTTTGTAATCAGCCACTGGGGGAACTTTTCTTTGATTCCCACTTGTTTGGATTCATTATTGCTGAATGTTTCTCCATTTAGATTCATAACATGTCTTATGCTTAGCACCCTGCTCAGACTGATATTTAAAAGTTTCTGTTTCCTAAGAGAGAGAGAGAGAATGAGAATGAGAATGAGAAAGAGAACAAGAGCTACAGAGAAACACCATTTTTGACGGATAGTTGATCTAAATGACCTATGTTCTTTGTGTCCTTTGGGGGAGAAAGGTGAGCTAAAATGTTGTGAATAAAATAAGGAAATATGAAGGAAAAAGCTATAGGAACAATAAGGTGGGTGTTATGTTGTGGCCGTGCGGATGCAATCCAAATAGGCAGAAATGTTCCACTTTTCTTTCAGTGCAATCCTAAACAGAGTTACGTCCTTCTAAACCGATTGACCCAATGGACTTAGAAAGGTGTAACACTGCTTAGGACTGTAGCATTAGTTTGGTACATCAGTGGTCTGTCTTTCCACCTTTGAACTTAACACAGACTGTATAGGGAAGATTTTATTTCCCCGCACTCTCCCCCTAGAGTATGTTTATGTGTAAGACCCTCTGGAACTAGTTCTGGCTTTAGATAAATCAGGTACCAAATCCAATGCCAAATGTATAGGAATAATCTAACCATACTTAAGTTCACATCTAATTCACAAAAAAATAAAATGTATTTAAATCTCTCCCGTTATAGTTTGGAAGCACTTAACTCTGGGTGCCTATAATCCCCCCCCCCCATAATAGACAGGTTCACCGCTCATCTATGCAGGCGGGCTCCACCAAAGAATCCATCTCATTTCCTGCTCTCTTCAACTTTTCCTAGCATTATTGTCTTTTCTAGTGACTCTTATCATCTCATAAAGTATGATAGCTTCTGTTTACTCATTTTAGCTTCTAGGGCAGGGGTGGGCAAACTTGCTCAACATAAGAGCCACATAGAATAAATTTCAGATGGTTGAGAGCTGCAAGACATGAACAAATATTACGTGCACATTTTTATTTAGCAAATATGCAGATTTGCTTTTTATTACCATTAAATGAGACTGCCAAAAATAAAAACAAAAGGGGTAAAAACAGATATTGATAAAGATATTTATTTGTCCAATGATATTTATTTGTCTAAAAGAGAGAGAAAGAGGGGGAGGTGGAAAGAAAGAATGAAAGAGGTGGAAAGAAAGAGAGAGAGAAACAAAGAAAGAAAATAGATAGGAGGGACGGAGGAGGGAGGGAGGAAGGGATCAAATGCATGCCTCCCCTTCACTTCCCCAGCTGCCCTGCTGGGAGCCACACAATATGTGTGAAAGAGCCGCATGTGGCTCCCGAGCCACAGTTTGCCCACCCCTGTTCTAGGGAAAGTACAGGCTTGATTTGATCTAAAAACCACTTATTTGTCTTTTTGGTGCTCCATGGTATCCATAAAACTCTCCCCTAACACCACAGTTCAAATGAATCAACTTTTTTCTCCTCAGCTGTCACCGTTATCCAATAACAGGAAATCCCCCCCCCGAAACCTGGAAATGTTTGGCAGTTACTGGGAATATCAGGAGCCAGCATGTTAAGGTTTCCAAAACTGTTTTTTCTTTATTTTTATTTTTTCTGTGTATCTTTATCTTTGCAAAACTTGGCATTATCTTGCCAGGTTGGTTTGGCTTGGATTCTGTCCTTTTAATTTGGTTTTGTTGGTCTTGCAACATTGCGTTTTTTGCTTAATGTACTTTGCATTGGGTTTGCAGTTTATGGTGGATTCTCAGGTTCGATAATGCCTTTGATTCTCAGGTTGAACACTGGCACAGATTTTCTGATTTTACATTTGTTGGGTATGCAACAGTGTTCCTATTTGGTTTGGCTTTGACAGTTCTCTGGTTTGATATTGGATTGCATTCTTGGGTTGTTCATTTATTGTGTTATGCTTGCCTCATTGTCCCGCACTTCTGCAGTCACTACCTGCACTCAATTTTCCTTCATACTATAACCCCCATCTCATATGGTTTTTGTATATGCAGATCCCACAACTATCAACATAACCTTTTTGAGTAGTCAAAAGAAAAAAAGAACACCTGGTGGATTCAACCCTCTGAAGAGTTGCTGCTGTATCAGTCCATCCCTTCCTTTCTAAAAACTGGTGTCTTTTGCCACCTGCTTTTCATTGGTGGTAATTCAGTTAGGCTATATAACATAATTAATTGGTAAAGTTGTAGCTATGGTTAGTGGCAAGAACGGGATGGGTTAAAAGCATAACATATATTGGTGAGCACCCTAATACACCCAAGGAAGAAGGGAAGTTGACCAAGGGTACAATCAGATGAGCACTTTGATCCATTGTCATTGCTCTTCCTAAACGTATTTAAAGCACTTGATCAGACAGCAAAATCTGGCTCCTGTCCTAAAGCCATCAGCCTTCTGTGCTCACCTCTGACTTACCTGACACTGCTGAAAGTCTGGTATTTAGGGATCCTGCCAGTTTCACAGTACTTCTGTGGATGTCTGTTCCCACTCTTGCTAAGTGAAGCCTTTTGGGACATCCAATCTTTCACTTCCTGTTTAGATGCCATTTCTGTTTTTGCCTTTAGCAATGAGTGCATAAGTGGTTATGAACACACAGCTCATTTAAAACTGCTTATGCAAGCTCAGGAGTGAGAAGGTAAGGATGGGCAGGGCGGCAGATGGGGAGGCGCAGTGGCTGGCGGCAAGATTCAGGATGCACCCAATGATGATGGTGCTAGAGAAGGGCCGAGTGCTGGGCCCAGCAGGACCTGATAGGCAAAGCAGCCAGTCCTGCTCAAGTCCAGGGGCAGGGTGGGCAAGACAGCAAAGAGAGGTGAGGCAGACATGAAGAGCTGGAGCAGGAGGCCAGCAAGGAAGCAGCAGTGGCAGCAGCAAGCTCAACGCAAAGGAGGAGCTGCTGGTGGCCTTGGTGATCAGCGTGATGTCTGAACACAACTCGCCTGGTACAAAAGAACCCAGACCAATTAGATGCATTGCCAGACTGCACCAAGCCACCCATCTGATTGCAGCCCAAGTGAACCTTTTGTGGCAATTGGGCTTGCTACCTACACTTCCACAGACTGAGAAGAAAGGAATTTTCCTTTCCTTTGTTGTCCACCTCGCTCCTGAACCATTTCCTTTCAGCTTGAGAAGTCAGAGCTGGCATCTCCTCCTTGGGCAATTTTCTTTACATTGTAAAAGGTCTGTTCTGTCCAGAGGCCAGCTCCTTCTCTCAGAGCCTCCTCATCTCTGGAACTCCCATGGAATCTGAGTAATCCTAACAGGAAGCTCCTACTGTGACCCTGTCTCAGTTGTGACTCATTCCCTAATTTCACCATTTCTGGCTCCAGGCTACCTCTCAGCTGATTGTCAGGCAGTGGGTTTTTAAGTCACCATCAAACAGCTGACCAGCAGGCATTGCTGTAAAGGTACCATGTGCCTCTGGGCATTGTTTGCTCATGTGTAGAAAGTTCTTTTTTATTTGGGGGGAAATTTAAACCCTCTAATGCATTTTTAACACTTCAGATAATTCTGCAAACCTGGGGGGCTCCCCAAAGTTTGTAGGATTTAGATATCTGCTGATGGGGACCAAACTTGAGAAACAGATATATAGATAGATATAGTGGGTTGCTTTTTAAAAAGAATGTGTGTGTGTGTGTTCTTGTGAATTCTTCAGATGAAATGTGCATTGCATAGAGAGCAATTTTCTATTGCCAATCAACCTTATTGAGTGACCCTGAGTTTGAGTCTTGAGAGCTAAATTAAGACCTGGCTTTGAAAAGTAATGGAGCTACTAGTAAGTACTCGATGTATAATTAAGTTACATCAGAAACAGCCTCCCTCAGGGCTGAAAAGTTAAAAGTGCTATGCACTTTCTTTGAGAAATTTGTTTTTAATGTATTTATTTTACTTCATAGATACCACCCGTTTCTCCGTTCTGCAAAACCTGTAGTGTGTAGATGCCTTCCCATTTTGGTTTTGCTTCTCCCTTGTGCAACTTGAATCCACAATGCTTTATTTTCACCCCATTTTTTTCTTTTCTCACATTTTTTCCCCCCTGCAATATATATGCATTTTCCAGCATGGTTTGTGCATCAATCAACATTACCATCATACATATTGATATACATATAAATTATGTGCATTTTTATTTCTTTAATTTATATGCCCCCTTTCTCTCCAATGAAGACCCGAAGTGGCTCACAACATTCCCCCCACCCACATTCTATTGTAATAAGTTCAGGAAGCTAGTTAGCCACTAGTTACATTTTATGTACAGCAAGAAATGGTCTATTTATGAATAGATTACATTTAGTGGATTATGCAGTATTGTATTCGGAAAATGCACTGTCGTTGTCCCGTCCCCCCTAGCATCTGATAACCAGAAGAATCATCTACTTAAACAAGGAGGCTATATTCTGGTTAATAAGTACTAACATCATTTGTCCATGCATTTGTTTGCACCTCCCCCCAACTATTCTCTGAGCAGGTGGCAATCACCCATTTCCTGGCAATGTTACATAACTTGATTATATTTTGTGGAAAGGAGGAATACCTTTGGTTTCTTTTGAACCCCACTACTAATTTCATTGAACCACTTCAGTTTTTAGTGTTCAGAGAGAAGATGGTTTCTCTTCACTGTCTCCCTTCCCCAAATAGTTTATATTTTTGTTGACTTTTGTCATGCTGTCTCCTGGCCATGAATTTTTAAGCATCACTTCACAGCATGGTATATTTATTTGTTTATTTGTATCTCACCATTCCATTGGAGATCTACAGGGTGGCACAAATGATAAATAATATAAAAACAATTGAACAAAGCACAAAGTGAGATAATAAAATTAAACACCAATATTGCCACCCTCAGCCAGACAAAACTATCTATCCATTTCCAAATGTCCTTCTAAAAATGCAGCATTTAACATACATCAGGAATGAAGGACAAGATGGACACCACTTTTTACTGGGTATCCCCCTCTTAGGGTTGCCCACCAAAGCCCAGGCCTTTTCCCTCGTGGCGCTGGCTTTGTGGAATGGGCTTCTGGAAGATATGAGGGAGGCACTCTCCATGAAGATCTTCAGGAGATGTGGCAAGGCCTACCTGTCTGACAGGGCTTTTGAGGGTTGTTGGTTTTTTTAATGGCAGGCATCTTTTAAGTGGGAAAAGGGAGAGATGTGGGGGTTGCTATCTTATTTTTGGTCTTAACAGAAAGTGTTTTTAACTCTTATCACAATCTGCCTTTTTACCATGAGGAAAGTTGGGATATAAATGTTTTCAATAAAATAAATAAATAAATCACTTGGTAATGTGGTCTAAAGTCATGGCACCAAGACTGAAGACACTATTCTTGTGGCCATCTCAGAATGACCAGCTAGACTCATATGGGATAAGACAGTTCTTTCAAAGAAGATGTTCTACCTTCAGTTCAATTTAATAATCATTTTCCCTATACTTCTTTCATCTCTAAGATATTTTTTCTTAAAGAGCAAGCAATCAGAACTGTAAGCATCATTCCAAATGTGCACACACTGAAGGTCTGAATAATGGGTTGGATCCAGCCAGCTGGTTGACTCAGTCTTATCTGATTCCCGTTCACATTACAGCCCCTGTTCCACATGGTGTTCGTACATGAAGGCACTGTGATTCTCGGCATAGTTTTGTTTTGTTTTTTTTGAATGATCTAAGAGGATGCTTTCTTTCTTTTCATCACCAAGGAATCTGACCCATAGATATTACCATATTTGTCTTTTTAAAGTTCCTTTCATAATAAACTCTCTAGATGCCTGAGAGAAAGAAAGAGAGAGAGAAAATCTTGCACTAACTAGTCACTCTAATTTGTCCCTCTTGGATCTTAGGATACTAGTGTCTTAGCTAATAATTTTAACTGTCCTTTTTGTGGATTTCATCTTACATTTTAGTTATTTTGGTTAGTTCTTATTAATTTCCATGAGCACGTTGTCAGTTCTATCCTGTGCTCAATTTGAAGACACAAAGTGTCTTCAAAGGATGAGTTGTCCTGGACTGGATGCTCTTCAGCATCTATCAGCTTTCTGCCAGAAGTCAGTTAAAAACTATGCTACATATTTTTGACACCAAGTGTCATAATCAAGTTCTATCATAGTTTCAATGGAACTCATTTCTTTAGTACAGCGCAGTACAGACTTGTCCCTATGTGTTCTCTGTCCACAAACCTAAGCTCTTCCTCCAAAGCCTTCTGTCCCCTTTAAAGCTGGGCCCAGATTCACTGCAAGTCCTGTTTGCAGCCCGACAGGGGTGGGGGAGGGCAAAGGGGATTAGCAGCCCTCACTAGCTGGGCAGGGAGTGGGGAGGGGGTGGGCCGCAACAAGTGCTGGAAGCTTGGTCCCATCCTGACGTGCTGTCCGGCCTATATTGGAGGCCAGAGAGGGCTGGGGTGGGGGCAGCCAATGTATCCATTTAAGGCACCACGTTGCCCCAGGGTACCCTCTTTGCGGCATAGGTTTTTGTCCCCCAACCCTCCCCTTTTTTCTAATTATTTCTGTTAGTGGGGTTCGAATGCAGGGTTTATGCTTTAGTTTATTTTCATCAATAAACCAGGGCAGTATCAGCACGGGGGCAGATCCATTCCCAGAAAAGCCAGCCTGCATGCCTATTTTCCTGAATATGGGGATCCCCTTAAGGGATCTTGGGGTGAGAGATTCAAGGGGCATGCCCTACTTGGCAGTTGCCAGGGGCTACCCTCATGCTCAGGTGGCAGGGGAGACCACTTAGTGGTGGTCATCCTCCTGGGATCCCATGGTTCCTCATGACCCCAGCTGGGGATTTTGCTATCTACAGATGAGGGCTATGGGTGGGTTTTAGAAAATAAGATATGCATACACCTTATCATATCCCTCCCACCAAAACTGTGGTTATAAGCACCAGCCAGTCACAGCTGAGACTAACCTGGAAATCCACCCACCATCTCTTCTCAAACAAACATACACAAAGAACAACAGAGAATTTACATCTGGATAGGCTCCCCACTTGAGGTAATTTTCCTGGTATTCTCACAGCTGAGATAATCACACACATCAAGAAGATGTTTATCAAACAAAAGGCTGTTTGACCAGGTGGTTGAAGCATTAAGTTCACAGTAATCAAGGATCATTTTATTAAATGCTGAATGCCGGCCACACACGTACTAAATCTCATATAATATAACTTTACATTCCAAAGTGGAGAACAACTCTGAGGAAAAATTGTACTTGAGTCATAAGACAGCCAACCATTATGAAGTTGACAAATTCATATCCTGAACCAGGCAGTTACAAACTATGACAAGATTGTTACTTGGGGCAATCAGCAACTTTTTCTGCAGGACAGCAACATGCACATCACAAACCCAACTATGCTTCTAAAGACTTCCCACTATGAAAATGCCCAAGCGTCGGAAGTATATCAAAGCACCACAATCATCATGTTCTTACAAATGAATTGTTTTTGGTTTCCGCAGTATGATGCCTACTTTGCCTCCTCAAACTCTACTTTTCTGCACAAGATGGGGTGGTGGAGGCCAGCATGGGAGTGGAATCTATTTCCAAGTTCTTGAAGGCCTCATTTAGACAGATATGTACCTGCATCAGATTCTTCAAATACTCTATCATGGTCTTAAGGAAATGCATTTGCAGCCTGGCCGCTAGAAGCACTTTACACTGAACAGACAATCATGGTTTCTGCCCAGGAGATACTTCTGCATGTAGAATATTGCACAAAACGTTTTGCAACCCCCATCTACTTGCTAGACTTCTGACTGTGTCTCTTTCATTTGTTTTATTTACATTTTACCTGAAAAAAAGTTTTGGGCTGGTAGATTAGCAGTAGGCAAAACTGGCACTCTCTCTTTATTTCAAAAAGCCTTTACTTTCCTGTTCTTTCCTCACAGCTGGAATTGTCAGTGAAACTGAAACATTTTTAAAATGCATGCTTCATTATTTAGCCATGTTGTCCCTCAAATGGACTTGCCATTCAGATCCTTAACTGAATCTGAGAACAATCATCGCCATTCAAGTAATTTACAGAAGTGTTTGACGTAAAAGCAGAATGCTGAAAACCCGGAAGTGACATCACTTCCACTCCCATGACACTAGGTATTCTCCAAGTCTATAAAACAAAGACCATAGCCATTGGAATTATTTAGGATTCCTAGATCCCCTGATGAAGGTGGGGGTCCCTGCAGCCACACCCCATTGCCTTGCCACTGATAAGCTGGCCAGTGGGGGGGACACACAACTCAACTGGAAAAAGAGCAAGGCCCAACTGATATAGCAGCAATGTGTCTACGTCACTTCTGACATGACCCAGAAGTAAATTCATCACATTGGCAATGTCAGGGCAATGCTCAAGTATTTGGGCAAAAACTTAATGATAGAAGCCAAATTTACAATAAAGTTTTTGCCCAGATACCAGAGTATCACCCCAAGGTCATCAGTGTGATGCCATCACTTCCAAGTCATGTCAGAAATGATGTGGACACATTGCTACAATATCAGCTGGGACTCCCTCCCACTCCTAATAAGTCTCTCCACCCCCAACCAGTTCCCAGGAAGTACCTGGGAACCCTAGAAGAATTCCTAGAGCATAACAGGAATGTAATGACATATGTTGTGACATATACAGTGTTGTCCCTCCCTCATTTTCTTCCTACTGCCTGTAGGAAGGCAGTGGAAAGGTGGCACCAAAAGCGGGACAATGCCTGCAACCACCACCAGTTGAAAGGCAACCCTAATATTACTTTATTAAAATTTTAATCTCCTGCTAACATAATGTCACTGTTCCAAATGACACAGGCCAAAAAGATCACATCAAATTATCATTCTTGAGGTAGATCCCTGTGGTAATAAGCTAACAACCTAACAAATCAAATACATTTAGTAACCTTTACAGATGAACAAATATGTCACATGAAAAAAGGGAAGGAATTGGTTGAGATTCTGCTACCTTGCAGCAGCTGAATAACATCTTGCTGAGTTAATTCTGCTCTCTGTCCATCCGTACTTAAGGCCTGGAAAGGCCAGAGACAGTTCTAGCAGGGTGGGAATTGGGGAAGATCCTGCAGGCTAGCAGCACCAGCAACTGTATCTCATTGAGTTTGTTCGTGTCTCTGCACACAAGTACTTAAGGTCTGGGCATGCCCAGGGGTCTGAGCCTCTAAAGTGTTCTTGTCCTTCAGCTCTTAGCCTGAGGTTGCACCCTTGAGCTGGGAAGAAGATCAGCTGTCAGAGAGAAAAGACCTGACTCGCACTCAGAAACCTCCGCCCCTGTTTTCTGCTTGTTGTTGTTATAAGGATAAAATGGAGGAGAGGAGAATGATGTAAGCTACTTTGGGTCCCTACTGGAAAGACAAATAGGAAGGAAGGAAGGAAGGAAGGAAGGAAGGAAGGAAGGAAGGAAGGAAGGAAGGAAGGAAGGAAGGAAGGAAGGAAGGAAGGAAGGAAGGAAGGAAGGAAGGAAGGAAGGAAGGAAGTCCATGTGGAAAGTATAATAGGTGGAAAGTATAGTAGGTAGACCAAGCCTAAGATAAAAGATAAAAGACAACATTCCATGCCAATTGCAGTGTTCTGTCCAAACCTGCTCTGATCTTACTGTTGCAACAATGCCCCATTTCCCCAGAAGTCCGGTTGTAAAGAAATCTGTTCATAACAGGGTTGCCAATTTTGGCTTGGGAGATTTCTGAAGATTTGGGGGTGGATCAGGTTTCATCCTGACCATATAGGTGCCTTGATTGTCCTTCTGATGTGAGGGGTATTTTTATGTGGCCTGGAAAGCAAGATAGTTGTTCTGCAAACAAGGGCTGATGCTGACATCCAGGATGTGAGGAGACTTGGCAGGTCACACAAAAGAACCTTGATAGATTTGATTAAGTTACGCTTACCAGGTCCCCCTGGCAACTGGCAAGGGGCAGTGGGGGACTTACTGGGCGGTGGGGGCCATCACCAGCAATGCATCACCAGTAATGTGCTGATGTCACTGACGTATGCACTGGAATTGACATTAGTGAGTCACAGGCCAAGCTGGGGTCTCCAATGTGGTACCCAGGGGCACTATGGTGCCCAATGACACTTTTCCTGATGCCCACCAAGTGTTTTGAGAAAGTGAGTCAGGCCAAGTGGGGCTTTTGCTTTGCAAGGCTTCTGACTGACCACTGGATATTTGATTGGCTGTGCAGATTCTTAAAAAAAAAAAAAAAAAAAAAGCATTGCTTTGGCAGCAGTTGCCACCACAGCACAAAGGTCTTCACTGTGTGACTGAAGGTAAGCTGCAGCTGCCATTTTGTGGCAACCATTTTGTAGCTGCCTCCACCACACTGCTTCAGAATTCCAAAGGCTCTCTCAGGCTCAAAAAGGTTGGCGACCCCTGCCATATCGTCTTGGCCAAATGCTGGAGCACCTGTTTGTTGCCATTTTTTCCCTCCAGGTTGGGAAATTCCTGGAGATTTGTGGGTAGAACCTGGGGAAGAGTGGGACCTCTGCAGTGTTTAATGCCTCCAAAGCAGCTATTTTCTTCAAGGGAATCACTCTCTGTAGTCTGGAGATCAGTTGTAATTATGGGAGATCTCCAGACCTCACCTGGAGGTTGGCAAAACTGCAAACCTCAGTGGTAGGCCCAAAAAGCTTCTTGAGCTGCAGAGACACAGATCTTCATGAGGGAGGGGTGGTGGTAACAGGTGTAACTCTGGTTAGGAATGCACTGTGGATCACCTTTACCTACATTCAGGAATTTATTAAGCTATTTTGAATGTTTATGAGTCAGGAGTGTACAACAAGCAAGCAAATGTTCCCTACTTTGTTTCTTTTTTATATTGTATGCGTATGCACGTGGTATGGGTTTTCTATGCAATCTGTACAGTATTTATGCAGACAATGTACATCATTTTTGCACATGATATATGTATATGCCAATTTATTGATTCACAAATAACTTTGAACTACGCATAAATCTTATGGGATGGGTTTACAGAAAGTGGTGTGAAAATGAAGAATCATGGATTCGATTTGCACAAGGGAGAATCAAAATTGAAACAAAGGTTGGGGGTTGAAACAGCAAGGATGAAAAATTGAAGTCCTAGAGTGTACCCATCTCTGCTAACCTAGCCTAACTCTCTTGCAATCTTCTCTGCATTAATAGTCTGTCACTGAGACTCTCAGATTCAATAGCTGGGTTTTCTCCATTCCCCCTGGCATTCTTCAGCAGTTCTCATAGCTTTTCCTCATCATTCTTTGCCCTCGCTCTAACTTCTCCCCCTCCCCACAGCCTTTCTTGCACCATCTGGTGCTCCATATGCATGTCTAGATTTGCCGTCGGTCCATATGCCTCTGCAGCTTTGTTCATGCACTCATGCTCCCATTTACAGCTGCTTCCCCATCACAGCACCTGTGCCCACCTCACATGCCCACTTCAGCAGCCACATCACATATATTCATTTGCCATGCCTTTCTCTTCCTTTCTCATTAACTATCTGCTCCATTGCCGCCACCCTTGCCAAATAATTCAAAATCTTGGATGCAGCTATATATGTTAAATGGCTTAATGCAGGCAATATATCTGAGTGCCGATCCCAGACTCTCTAGGTGCAGGACACATTTTGTTGTTGCCAAATATACTATTGCAACCTTGGTCATGGTCCTTCACTTCGATTCTCTTGGCATAACGTCTGGCATTAAAATTGACTCTGGCACCCTCGGAAATTGTATGGCTGCTCATTTGCATAGAGTTTTCGTTATCAGTTACTTTATTGGGTCCTTCACCCCGATGCAATGTCAATGGCACCATTTCGATGCAAATGTGGCTATGCAATCTCCCAAGATCCCCATGATAAAAATTCACTAGACTTGTCCAGCTACAGTATGCCTGTTCTTATCTTAACCTAATATAATCCTATAAGCACAGGTATTTCTTTCTGTTTTGAATTATTTTCTTTCAAATCCTCTTCCCTTCTAGTAATTCAGCTAACTCGCATCGCCATCCCAAGCTTACTTGTAAGCAAATCCTATAAATCTCAATGGAACTTGTTTGCTTAGGGCCAAGGTGTAAATACATACATTATCCTTTTTCCTCCATTGATAAATCCAGCTGTTCATACATCTCCTTAGTGCCATCATATTTATTCCTGCCGTTTCCCAAAAGCAACTACATTTATGAGCTTATTTTTTAAATGAAAGGATGGGGAGGGAATGGGGGGAAATCAATGGAAGTGACCAGCTCATGAGTAAACTGCCTGCATTGAAGAAGAAATTGTGTACCACAGAGGGGAAGAAATATTGACGAGGGCATCGATTCTGGTTTCAAGGTTCAAGGGTTGCAACTTTTTTGTTCAAACAAAATTATGTACAATATGTTCAGCTTCTGTGTTTTTTCTGGGAAAAAAAATGAAGTGGAAAGATGGAATGGATTGAAAGACATAAACAGCTTCAGTGATTTTCCTAGAAGAGCAATTCATATGAAGTGCCTCTCCACAGTGTTTTTATATGTGGTAAACATGTACACATGGATGTTACATTTCTTACTCATCTTTCCTCCAAGGAACTAAGGAGCATGTACATGAATGGGAGTATCCTTTCTTTATCTTACAGCAAGGTAGCTGATGCTGAATGAGAAAAAGACTACTAATGGCACAATGGTCCACAGACCTGTGAGTTGGGAAGATTGCCTAGATCTTTCCCACCCAGTCAGCAGCAGACTATTTGAAAGGAGAGTGCGAGTTGGATGGGAAAGAGCCATATAATTGATCCTCCACCCTATTGTGCTACCTACACATAACATAAAGATATGAGATACTATGGGTTGAAATAGTGGGCCCAAAAGGAAGCTTAACAGTGGGAGTTTGTTATCGCTCACCAGATCAAAAGATAGAGGCAGATTATAAAATGATGAATAAATTAAAGATAGCAGCTAGACGAAATAACTGTGTCATAATAGGCGACTTTAACTACCCACACATTGATTGGGTCAATATGAGTTCTAGTCAGGAAAAAGAGATTGAGTTTTTAGACAATGACTGTGCTATGGAACAGATGGTCACAGATCCTACTAAGGGAGAGGCGATCCTGGATTTGGTCCTAAGTAACACCCAAGACCTGGTGAGAGATGTAAAAGTGATTGCACCACTTGGGAACAGTGACCATAATGTCATTGAGTTTAACATTTGTACAGATAGGGAGTTGCCCAAAAAGACTGACGCAACCACTTTTAATTTTAAAAGGGGTAACTTCTCTGGTATGAGGGGACATGTGAGGAAGAAATTGAAAGGAAGAGTGGAGAAGGTCAAAACCATTGGGGAAGCTTGGAGACTATTTAAAAAGACAATCCTAGAAGCTCAGAAAAAATATATACTGCAGGTTAGGAAAGGTACAAATAGGTATAGAAAAAAGCCTGCATGGTTAACAAATAAAGTAATGGAAGCTGTAAAAGGTAAGAAGGATTCCTTTAAGCAGTGGAAAGCTAGTCTTAGTGAAGTTGATAAAAGGGAACACAGACTATGGCAAATAAAATGCAAGTCTGTGATCAAGCAAGCAAAAAGGGAATATGAGGAGCATATTGCAAAAAACATAAAGGCCAACAATAAAATTTTCTTCAAATACATTAGAAGTAGGAAGCCAGCCAGGGAGGCAGTGGGGCCCTTGGATGACCAAGGGGTAAAAGGAGTAGTGAAGGATGATAGGGAAATGGCTGAGAAGCTGAATGCATTTTTTGCCTCTGTCTTCACTGTAGAAGAGGAGAATTGCTTGCCCACTCCAGAAGCACCGATTTCGGGAGGGGGTTTGAAAGACCTGAATCAGATTGCGGTGACAAGAGAGGAAGTCCTCCGACTGATGGACAATTTAAAAACTAATAAATCACCAGGCCCGGATGGCATTCATCCGAGAGTTCTGAAAGAACTCAAATGTGAACTTGTGGATCTCCTGACAAAAATATGTAATCTTTCTTTAAAATCTGCCTCCATTCGTGAGGACTGGAAGGTAGCTAATGTCACTCCCATCTTTAAAAAGGGCTCCAGGGGAGATCCGGGAAATTACAGGCCAGTCAGTCTGACATCGATACCGGGTAAGTTGGTGGAAACTGTTATTAAGGAAAGAATTAGTAGGCATATTGATGAACAAAAACTATTGAGGCAGACTCAGCATGGGTTCTGTAAGGGAAGATCTTGTCTCACTAACCTGTTAGTGTTTTTTGAGGGAGTGAACAAACATGTGGACAAGGGGGACCCAATAGATATTATTTACCTTGACTTCTGGAAAGCTTTTGATACAGTTCCTCATCAAAGGCTCCTAAGTAAGCTCAATAGTCATGGGATAAAAGGACAAGTCCTCTTGTGGATCAAAAACTGGCTTATAAATAGAAAACAGAGAGTGAGTATAAATGGGAAACTTTCTCAGTGGAGGGTGGTAAGCAGTGGGGTACCACAGGGATCAGTACTCGGTTTGATGCTTTTTAACTTGTTTATTAATGATTTGGAATTGGGAGTAAGCAGTGAAGTGGCTAAATTTGCAGATGACACGAAGTTGTTCAGGGTGGTGAAAACCAGGGAGGAGTGTGAGACACTCCAAAGGGATCTGTTGAGGATGGGTGAGTGGGCGTCAACGTGGCAAATGGTGTTCAATGTGGCCAAGTGCAAAGTGATGCACATTGGAGCCAAAAATCCTAAATATAAATACATTTTGATGGGGTCTGAACTGACAGAGATGGACCAAGAGAGAGATCTTGGAGTCGTAGTGGATAACTCGATGAAAATGTCTAGACAGTGTGTAGCTGCAATAAAGAAGGCCAACGCTATGCTGGGGATTATTAGGAAGGGAATTGAAAACAAATCAGCCAGTATCATCATGCCCCTGTATAAATCATTGGTGCAACCTCATTTGGAATACTGTGTACAGTTCTGGTCACCACATCTCAAAAAGGATATTATAGCATTGGAAAAAGTGCAGAGAAGGGCAACTAGAATGTAAAAGGGTTGGAACACCTTCCCTATGAAGAAAGGTTAAAATGCTTGGGGCTCTTTAGCTTGGAGAAACGACGGCTGAGGGGTGACATGATTGAGGTTTATAAGATTATGAATGGGATTGAATAGGTTGAGAAAGAAGTACTTTTCTCCCTTTCTCACAATACAAGAACTCGTGGGCACTCCATGAAATTGCTGAGCAGTCGGGTTAGAACAGATAAAAGGAAGGGTTGCACGCATGCGTTAAACCAAGCCGGCTGTGTTTCCTCCGAGCTCCTCCTTCGAACTAAAGAATTTATAGCTCAAAGTTTGTAAATACTACGCAAACCCAGATAAGAGGCTGATAACCAGGAAGCAGCTGGCTAGAACAACTTCAGAGTGGTAAGAAACTAATTTACTGCTGTGCTAGAAAGGAAAGCCTTGAGATTCTTAAGGCCGCTCCCAAAGCTTTGAACCAGATATGGCGAAGACAATTAAGGACCTATCTGAACAAATTTCAGGACTCCAAAATACAGTCCTTGCCTTTCAAGAGAAAATCAGTAGTGAGTTAATCTCACTGCGTGGAGAAATTAGTAAAATAGGCACAGAAATAGCTTCTATAAAGCAGACAGCTACAACAGCCAAAGAGCTTGCTGAAGCTAATGAGCAAAAAATAACCGCTCTGAACCGCCAAATAAATGACTTGTCAGACAGAAACAGAAGAGCTAACCTTATTTTATCAGGGATATCTGAAGAAATTTCTGTAAATAAATTGGAGGAATCGCTGATACAGTGGCTGCAGACAAACGAAGTAGAAATAAAAATAGAGGATGTTGAGAGAGTGCATCGACTACAAAGGAATGGGAGGGGTGGGGCCCCTAGAGATGTAATAATTAAATTTGCCAGAGAGAAAATTCAACAGCAATTATATACAGCACTAAAGAAGAGGAAAGACCTGACTTTTAGAGGAAGAAAAGTCTGGGTGAGACAAGACTTTTGTCAAGAGACCTTAAGGAAAAAAAAACCTCATGCGCCCCTTTGCCCAAAAGCTTTATGCAAATAACGTGAAATTTTCATGGGGCTATCCATCCTCGATAATTATATTTCGGGAAGGAAAGCGACTGATGGCAAGGAACACTACAGAGGCAAAGGAACTACTTAAACAATTAGGTATAAACACAGATGATATGGGAGAGCAAGAAATGGAAGCGGAATCGGGGGTTCCTGAAGATGGCGATGAAGGAACTTCAGAGAGAGGAGGGAAACGCCTCAGGACCAGCTCCCGATAACCAATTAAGGGAAGTATACCTTTATTGATTGAGCTAATGACTATTAATAGTATTATCATTTTTTACAGTATCAAGAAGGAGGAGGAGGGGGATGCGTGCACCCCATGCAGTGGAGAGAGGGGAAGAGATTTTCTTTCCACCTTTACTCTCAACCACGGGGGGGAAGGGAAGGGGAAGAGTAAACTAACTAACCATTCAGATTTTTCACAGCCACGAGATGTCAAAGCCTTAATTGATGTGGGATATGGATAAAACAATAAAAATTTTATCACTGAATGTCAATGGTTTAACATCAGAAATTAAACGATATAGGATAGCCAAGTTGGCAAGAGAGCAAAAAACTGATGTTCTGTGTTTACAGGAAACACATAAGAAAAGAAATGACAACAAGCCTTTGCTAAAAGACTCGACCTGGATGATGTTAGCGGAAGCTAGGAGCCACACCAAGGCCAGAGGAGTGGCAATAATGACTCATAAGAAACTTAGAGTAGAGGTACTAGAAAGAAGGACAGACAGGGAAGGGAGATATGTGATGGCTAAATTCAGATTAGAGGGGAAGAAATTTACATTGGTAAATATATATGCACCCAATAAAGGACAAAAGAAATTTTTAGCCAGGCTAGTTAAAAAAACTAAGCAATTCGCAGAGGGAGAATTAATTATGACAGGAGATTTGAACATGGATCTGACTAAAAATAAGGCAATTAAAATAGGAGATTGGGGCTTGAGGGAAGCACATGAATTGATAGGACAGCAGCCAAAACCCACCCATGTATCCAGCCGGCACAAAACCCCATCATGCATAGATTACATAATTGTAGAAAAAAGCAGCAACCTGACTATAAAAAAAATTACAACGCACCCAATCTGGATATCGGATCATGCACCAATCACTATAGAAATAGAAGGCAATCAAAAACCAAAAAATAGAACTTGGAGGTACAATAATTTAATAATGGCTAAAGAGGAAGATAGGAGCTATATGATGGAGCAGATAAGATTATATTTTGAGGAGAATAGAGGGACTGTCCCAACTAATACCCTGTGGGATGCCGCGAAGGCGGTGATAAGGGGACACTGCATAAATAAGGAAAAGTACATCAAAAGAGAACGCTATCTAAAAAGACAATCTAAAATTCAGGAACTGGAGAGGTTGCAAAAGGAACAAATCAACAATCATGATTTAAAAGTACAGAGTCAGATAACAACAATTAAAAAACAATTAGATGAGTTGGACTCAGTTACATTATGGAAGAGAGAAGCAATGGTAAGAAATGACTTCCATAGAAATAGTATTAATTCGGCCAGAAGGTTAGCTAACTATTTGAAAAACAGGAAGGTAAGGCAAAAGATAGAAAATATAAAAGTGAATGGCCAAAGAACTGGCAACTCAAAAGATATAGTAAAAGCCTTCGAGACCTTTTATAAGGAGCTGTATAAAAAAAAGGACATAGTCATATATGAGGAAGATATAAGAACAACACTCAAAGAAAATGATAAAATTATGTTAAAGGAGGAAATAACACTACAGGAGATAAAGGTGGTAATTAAAGAATTGAAAAAGGGCAAATCCCCAGGCCTAGACGGTTTCACAAGTGAATTCTATAAGGAGATGGTAGACATATTGGCCCCAGAGCTCCAAGAGGTATTTAATGGAATATTGAAAGGGAAAAAAGCCCCAGATTCGTGGAGGCAATCAGAAATAGTGGTAATCCCTAAGCCACATAAAGACCCAGAGGAAGTGGGCTCATATAGACCTATTAGTTTACTAAATCAGGATTATAAAATCTTTGCAAAAATACTGGCAAATAGATTAAAGAAGATCATACCTAGCATAATAAAGGAGGACCAATATGGATTTGTAAAAGACAGGAATATAGCCCACCCCATAAGGAATATTATAAATGTATTACAACATGGCCACAAAAAAAAGCTAGGCCTCTTGAAATTAGATGTCTACAAAGCATTTGATACACTCTCCCAGGATTTTCTGTGGCAGGTAATGACTAAATACGAGATGGGGGAGCCATATATAAAAGCGATCCAAGAAATGTACAGAGAAGGGACAGCAGTGGTGAGAGTTAATGAAGAACACTCACAACCCCTCAAGATTCAAAGAGGAGTCCGGCAAGGATGCCCGCTCTCGCCCCTCCTATTTATACTAGCAATAGAACAGCTAGCTGAAAGAATAAGAAATTCTGCAAGGGTGGAAGGATACAGGGTAAAGAAGGAAGAAATGAAAATCAATTTATTTGCCGACGACATTATAATCGCTATGACAAACCCCAAAGAGGCAGTAAAAGAAATAAAAGTTATATTAGAGGACTTCGAAAAATGTTCAGGACTGAAGGTGAACATGGCTAAATCAGAAATTATGTACCTTAATGTGACTAAAGAGGAAAGGGAACAAATACATGGGATTACTAATATTGGAATGGGCACCAAAAAATTCAGATATTTAGGCATTGTACTACAGAAGAATATCGATAAAATAGCAGAGAACAATTATAACAAGGTCTGGAAGAAAATAGAAAAAGATATGAAAAAGTGGAAAAATAAAATAATGAATATATCTACTAGAATAAAAAGTGTTAAAATGTTTTGGCTGCCAAGATTAATATACCTCTTTCAGACAATACCGCTAGGAATGTATACCAAAAAACTAGACCAATGGAACAGAGTGATTAAGGAATGGATTTTCGGTAGTAAAAAATGCAGAATACAGAGAAAGATAATTTATAGCCACAGATCAGAGTTGGGATGGGGAGTCCCTGACCTGATTAGCTATTACGAAGCCTTCCAAATAAAATCGATACTGGAGATAGGCGACGGAGAGGGACTAAAATGGGTGAGTTTTGAGAACGAAATCAATAATAACATAGGGAGTTTTGGGGTATTCTCCAAAACGACAAATAAAGATCTTATACAAGTTAAGGGACCTAGGTATTCAACACTAACAGTGTGGAACAAGTGGCAGCCCTCATGGCTTAAAAGAACCTCAAAATGGGCACCACTAAAGTCCCTCTATAACGAAACAGAAGAAAATAAATGGTGCGAACTCCTGAGATCAAAGGGATATTATAGGCTAAGAGACTTATTTAGAGGAGGCACTCTAAAACCAGCACAGGAATTAATCGAGGAGATAGGCAAGCAATATTGGTTAAAAATTACAGGCCTTTATAGAATGATTAAGGAAGTTAATGAAAAAGGAAATATTTGGACAGAAGAACCAATTGAAGAAATACATAATAGGATGCAAAAATTTAAACAAGGATTAGCAGGATATATTTACAAGAAAATGTTATCCAATAAAGATAGGGCAATACTTTATTTACAGAAAACATGGTGTAAGGAAGGCCAGATATCGGAAAACGATGCAAATAGAATAATGAAGGGAATAGAAGAAACCAAAATTATTAAATTTAATGAATTGGAACATAAATTTTTCACAAAGTGGTATAAAACACCAGCGCAGATAGCAAACATGTTTCCGGGATCGAGTTCTATGTGTTGGCACTGTAAACAATTTAAGGGCTGGTTCTCTCATATGTGGTGGGAATGTCCAGAGGTGAGAGTCTTTTGGTCAAAAATAATACAAATTATAAAGAAAATATGTAGAATTTCATTGAATGTAGACTTTAAACTAATGTTAATGGGTATATTAGGAAATAAGGCAGTCAATAAGGAAACCCAGGCTATACTCAAAGCTATGGTGTTAGCAGGCAAGGCAGTGATAGCTCTGGGCTGGAAAGATAAGAGCAAATGGACACTAGATACCTGGCACACTTATTTGTTTGATTTTGTGCAGTCGGACATCATTGAGAAATTGCGCCAGAAGACCACATGGGAGGATAAAGCCGAAGAAATTAAAGCGAGGTGGAAGATCTATCTAAAGTGGATAACAGTGGAAGGAAGACAGGACATTCGGTGGAAGATTCAGACTTTGTGCCCGTGGCTGTGAATAAAAGATCAACAAACAAGGGGTAGAGGGAGGGAGGGGGAACTTATTGAGTTAAGTAAAGTAAGGAGACAAAAGATATTGTGTAATATGTAGAAAATTCAAAAAAATAAACCTATTAAAAAAAAAAAAGAACAGATAAAAGGAAATACTTCTTCACCCAAAGAGTGATTAACATATGGAATTCACTGCCACAGGAGGTGGTGGCAGCTACAAGCATGGACAGTTTCAAGAGGGAATTAGATAAACATATGGAGCAGAAGTCCATCAGTGGCTATTAGCCACAGGGTATAGATGGGAACTCTCAGTCTGGGGCAGGTGATGCACTCTATTCTTGGTGCTGGAGGGGGCAGCAGGGGGAGGGGGCTTCTAGTGTCCTGGCCCCACTGCTGGACCTCCTGATGGCACCTGGTATATTTTGGGCGCTGTGTGACAGAGTGTTGGACTAGATGGGCCATTGGTCTGATTCAACATTGGCTTCTCTTATGTTCTTATGAGATACCACCACATGGAAGTGGTCCCCCATGTGGCTCAATGCATGAGACAATGCAGCATTTGAGTCAGCTTCATCCTAGGGATGGGAAATCAAAACCAGCCTTTCCCAGAGAACCATAGACTAGTGCCACACACTCAAAGGAACTCTGGACTTGGGTTTGTCTGCATGGGAAACCTCTTTTGAACCTGAAAGGAGTTTCAGACACAGTTTTGGAGACAGCATAGGCATCATTAGCTAGAAATAAGTCACACATTTCCTTGGGCACTTGAAATTCTACTGAAAGAATGCACAAATAACTCAGACACATTAGCACTTGCAGTTTAAGGTACAAAGGACATGATCTAGAGAACTACATAGCTCTTTCTGCCTACACAGTATAGCAACGGACTTCTTAGACTCCCAGACAGCACCTGTGGACCACATTTGAACTTAAAGGAGGTTTCAAAATCAGTTTGAGACAAATCGTGATCTGCTAAGAAAAGTTCAAAATCCTGTAGGAGTGTACATCAGAGATTATTTTTACAGCTTTTGATCCTTGTGGTTTTTGACCCCAAAACTGAAATTTCAGTTTCATCAGATTTATTTGCATCAAACCTGACCTGCTGTGTGGCATACTTGGACTCCCACATGCAATTTGTGCAGGGCGAAACAGCAGGCTTTCTTTGTTGTTTTCTTTGGCTACTTAGCCTGCAGCAGATCTCAAGGTTTAGGAGGAACCTTTGGTGTGCAGCCTCCCCAGAAAACTTGCTCTGCTATCTTTGCCTTGTTAAATTTTGTGAAGGCTTTAAAATTGTATGTGTGTGTGTGCGTGTGTGTGAAGCTGCTGGTTTTGGATGTTTCCTGCTTATTAGTGGTTTTGGTTTGATAGTTTTATTGTCAGAATTTATTTTATGGGAGCTACCTTGAGTTCCATATAACAAATAGGTGGAACAGAAATGAACAAATTAAACCTAATGGTTACATGGTTACTTGGCCTAAGGCTCAAAATAAAACTAGATCCTTGTCAAATCCTCAAAAATGCTCAATGGACATTTGCAAGCATTTGACAGGACACTCACAAAATGAGCATCTGCACTTACAGAACTCCTCCCTCCTCGCCATGGAAATGCTACTCCCTTGCCAATTACTTCTACTGCACAGGTCACAAACCTTCCCTTTCCAAAAGAGGGAGAGAGAATTGCCTACTATGACAGGTGGCTCTGTAATCAGAGGTCAAGTCTATCTTTCCTATGACTTATTCTTCCCTGCTATGGCTGCCTGCAGGAGCTTTTATAGTTTCCTGGACAGAATTGGAAGACCAAGGAAATCTTCGGGTCCCATCACTTTCAGCAATCAAGTAAACTCTGAGCATGCACCAACAGTGGTGATCATTAGCTGCTTATTATTAAATACTAAGGATGATGAATATGAAGAGTGGATGCCACCAATTGTGTGGATGAAACACTGCTTATATTAAATTGCAAGCAAATCATCATCACCATATAGGTCTGCATTCAGCCCTGTTTTCCATTGCTGAAAGAGAGGAGGGGGTCACTGACCACTAAAAAGTCTATGTTGGTGGTCACAGGACCTACATGGACAAAAGCCATGTGGGATAGAGCAGGAAGGAGAAGAACTAGGTGAGACTGAGTGAAACAGTTGGAAGGATCTAACCCACTCGGGGGGGGGAGAAAGCATTGTGAGCAGGGCTGGTTTGGAGATGTTACTTGTGCAGATTGCAGTCAATCTAGGTGTGGTGGGATGCTATTTAAACACCAAACTCCCCAATGTGTTAACATATGTTCTTATGGATTTGATTGTCATGGGGTTTAATTTTAAGAACCCCCACTAATCACAAAGACTTCTGCACCAATCATTATGGCTGTGTTGATTTTTAAATTAAAACTTTTCATTTACATGAGTTGAAAATTTCCCCTTGCACTTACTGAGGAGGGCAGAATCGGAATAGGGAGCTTCCTAACCCCTATGCCAGTGTAACTTGGATTTATGCCAGGGTAAGGGGCATTTATACCGGCATGGGGGAAAAGAGTGGGAATGCCCCCCAGAAAAGATACAAAATTGTGCCAGCAAAAATCGTGGCACAGCCCATTGGCAGCCACAGTTAGTCCTAATTAACTGCCCCCACTTATCTGTGGCCACACCCACAGACTCCCAAACAGCTCAGGATACCAACCAAATATGTACTCAATCAGCACACCCTCCCACACTGGCCCTACTCCTCCACAGCACCCAATGATGGCCAGCCCTGCCCTACAAATGGTTCCAGGAGGTCTCCCCACAACTCCAGAGGTAGGGTGGGTGGCATGGTATACTGTCTGACAAGTCCCTGATGTGCAGTTTTAGAGGAAGCATTGAGGCTCTTTGGTAATGCGGAAAGCACAGAGCACTTAGTGCTAACACCCAAAGAGGAGGGCAAAACCTGTGGCTGACCTCTCCCATTTCAGAACCCTAACAGGTACCCTACCTTCGGAGGCTCAACCCGTTGGGGCAACCACACACTGACAGGCAAGCAAGGGCAAGGAACCCAAACCTGCTCCCTCATACCCCTCACTTACCCCACATTTACATGAGTTGAAAATTTCCCCTCGCACTTACTGAGGGGGAGGGGAAACGGAATAGGGAGCCAACTGACCCCCTACGCTGGCATAACTTGGATTGATGCCATGGTAAAGGGCATGCCAGTGACGGTGCCTCCCACACTTAAGCCCAGCATTGGGTTCATGCAGGGGCAACACAAACCATGGCCTCCCAGCACTATGTCCCCCAACATGCCATGGGAAAAGGCCCCAGAACAGTTTCCTGGGAGAACTGAAGGGGGGGGGTATTTTCAGCCGTACACTGGGCTGTAAGCTCAGTCTTGTGTCTGTTTTCCCCGCTTGGCAGAGGACAGGGCTCAATGTTGGTTGTTTTTTTTTTGGGGGGGGGTTTCTAGCAGCTGCTCCACTCTACAAAGCAGATGCTTTGACTCATTTCTTTCCAGGATCAGAGCTTTGAGCAGCCACGACAGGAGCTTCTGTGGATGGATCACTACCAGTCCCTGAACACTTCAACGTAGGACAAGCAAGTGTAATTCAGATGGCACCATCACATGCCTCAAGGGGGGTGGGTCATGGGGAAGCCCCCCCATGGGGCTGTATTTGCAGAGCCTGTCAGGGTGACACAGCCATGGCTGAGCGTGGCATGACCCGCGTGCCCAGTTGCCATGGCTGCACACATCTCTGTTTTGCTTTCCTGCTGGTGAAGATTCAACAGGAAGACATCTGGGTGTAGCTAGCCCCCCCTCCCCACTCTGCTCAGTTTGCTTTCCCAGCCATCCTCTTAGAGTGGAGCCCTTCCAAGTTCCACCTGCAACTCCGCTCCATTGAGATGCCTGCTGTGCCAGGGGATCCGCAGTCCTCCTCCCCATGGCTCCGGGGTGGCAGCAAATGGAGTCTTCAGACCTTGCCATGATTTGCAGTGCAATAAAGTCTGTGTTGTGCCACAACTGTGTCTCTCTGTTAGGTTCTGACTGCATAACAGGAGCTCCACGCACGCCCCTCCCCTCCCTGCCCCACTCCCTCCCTACCCCATCAGGGCTGCCTGATGACACACCAAAGAGGGACGGTGCCTTGGGTGGCTGTGGATGGTTGTGCAGGTCCCACTGGTCATAGCCACCTGCCAAACTATGCAGGGGCCCAGCAGCACCTCCGAGGCTGACCTAAGACCAGGTTCCCCCCACACACACACCTCACAGGCTGCTGTGTGAAGGAGGATGGGCCAGAGGGTGGTCTAGGTGAATAAGCCAGCTTGGTGCCGTGGTTAGAGCATGAGACTAGGATCTGGGAGACCCCAATTCCAATCCCCACTTGTGCCAGTCACACACTCTCAGACTAACCTACCTTGCAGGGTGTTGGGAGTATACAACAGAGGAGAGGAGAACGATGAAGCTCCTTGGAGTCCTCATGGGGGAGAAAGGTGGGAAATGAATACGGTGAATGAATGAAGTTCTTAATGATGTGTCTGGTTTTTTTGGGGGGGGGGCTCTTTCACCCAGGGGGAAGGCATCATGGAGGGGGCAGGGGATCACAGGCTTTCCCAGAGTCAGTGGCTGGAGTGGGGGGGGGGTAGCCAATGCAGCAGGTGGATCCAATGTCTTTGGAGGGGGATGGGGAGGGCACTGGATTTTGAATGACAGCCTCTGGGCCCCGATTGCTCTAGGAGAGGAATGACGGTCATTCCACTCTCAGACCATTTTTGTTCCACTGAGGGGGCAATTGGGGGATCTGGGGGTGGTGCTGCTTGCCCTCACATCTGAGCCCACCCTTGTGACCCTCCTCTCCTGGTCTGCCACTGGCAGGGGTAGCCAGGGTGGTGGCGTGGAGGTGCCCTTGGCAGTGTAGCCAGGTTTCTGGGAAGCATGCCCACTGGCAAGCAGAGGACACTCACATAGGGTAGCAATGACAAACCCTCTTCAGTGTCTGCCCTTCGGGGACCCTGTGCTCTGTGTGGGCACTGAGACAGCTGTGGATGCCCATGAGTTGGACAGCTCAAAACCCCTCCCCATTGTCAGGTACCCAGGAGTGCTGATGGAAGTTGGCCCCTTTAAGGGGATGAGGTGGGGCGTGTGCTGCTAACAACAAGCAAAACTCTTGTGGCCCTCTCCTCTCTGCTCCTGCCTGTGATGGGTGCTGGACTCCACCCCCTTGCCCCATGACCCCTGATTGGATCTTGCTGCCCTTCCAAGGTTTGTTATACCTGTGGCCCCACCCACCTAGAAGATCACATCATGAACAGAATGATGCCACAATGCTATATTTGGCTTCATGATAACACTGTGAGGATTAGCTGAGACAGAAACGGCGCTGTCCTTAGCAGAAGTAAACCCTTATAAGCCCAGTGGACTTACAAGGGTGAAATTCTGCTTGGGATGGCACTGAGAGAGACCCTGGGAAGCCAAATTTCATTTTATTCTAGCGCTTGTCAAAGTGAGCTCTAGTACATGAAAAGTGTATATGCTGAAATAAAATTCTGTTAGCTTTTAAGGTGCCACAAGCTTGTTTTGACAAGGAGCAGCCCTGCTACAGAGGTTCACAACAAATAACATGTCCTTTTGGCTCAGCCTAGAAATCACCTAAATTGTTTTATTGTTTCCTGGCAGCTTTGGAAGAGGGGCAAAGAATGCCTCCGTAAGAGTGTGGGAATAAATGCCCCGTTACAGCCATACCCTTTATTATGTGTCAATAGCAGGGCAATCCCTAGGTCAGTCATAACATTTCCTTAACTGTTTAACAGCTTAAATTCCTGCTAATAAGAACAGCAAGGGGCCCTTTAGAAAAATACAGTGACCTATTGTTTTCCTTTCAGAACCTGGATCTAATGGAAGAGAGGAACCCTCGGTACTTAAGTACAGATGGCAAGAGGGCATAAGAAATAACAATAAGCTTTTATCTGAGAAATCTATAAGACTAAATCCAGTGAACAGCGCACGTAACAAAATATTAGTTTAACTGCCTGTTTACAGCCCCTCCATAAAAGGTGGGGGGGAAAAGGTCTATAAAAAACAGATCCTGAAGCAACACTTCATAGACTGGAGAAGCATGTGCACTGTTTAACCAGACTCTGTAAATTTAATACGGTTGCATTATTGCCAGCCAGGGTTTTATTGATTCTACACCCCTCCCCCACAAGAAGATACTTAACAAAGAAATTTATTGTGCCAGTTTCCAATTTTAGGGAGCATTAAAAACCCTGTGACTTCTAGGAAGTAGTTGGAAAAGGCAAGAGGGGAAAGAGAGAGTGTCTGAAAGGTCCAAAATCTGAATCAAAATGTGGCCACTGAAACTGTACGACTGAGGGCCAAACTAGACTCACGGCTGCCATTTTAAAATCTTTTAGAAATGCCAAAAGGCCCTGGCCACGATTGGACCCACAGTGTGGTGTTCTTGTTCCCCCCCACCAGCTGTTTCAGCACTTGGAAAGCTCCCTTGCAGCATGTTTAAATGACTTTTAAATGGTAGCAGCATCCTGGTGTCTACAAGGATGTCATCACATCTAGTTAAGCCTGGAGAGCCTGTATAAGTTCCATGTGATGTAGCAAAGTTCATGAAAGCACATCCCTCCAGATGGTCCCCTGTGGCCTGATTACCTTGTCAAAGGGTTTTTAACACAAAAAACAGTTCCTATCAGTGTTTGCTGAAGCCTAACACATGGGAACAGAATAAGGGTCCCCAGTAGGGGTGCTAACCTCCAGGGGGAGCCTGGAGACCTCCCAGGATTACAAATAATATCCAGATAACAGAGATCAGTTCTCCTGGAGAAAACAGCTACGTTGAGCGTGGACTCTATGACATCACACCCCTGCTGAGGAACCTCCCCTCTATGACATCACATCCCTGCTGAGGTCCCTCCCCTCTCCAAATCCCACTCTCCCAAAGCTCCGCCCCCAAATCTGCAGGAATATCTTGTCCCAAGATCAGGAGGAGACAAGCCAATGGTAGGGATGGTTTGTACTTTTGCCAACCATTTGGTGTATCCCTGTAGTCACCTCCCTCAGCAATCCTGCTGAAGATCAGGCTTGAGGCTTTATAGAATCAGAAGGACATGCCCTTGTTCCTTTGCAGTGCAATCTGAAACAGATGTATACCCTTCAAAGCCCATTGACTTTAATGGTCTTGGAATGAGTGTTACTACTTAGGACCACAAATGTGTCTCACCTAACTATGCTTTGAGTGGAGTGTATCATGGGGCCTTGTGGCCTTCTGGGCAACAGCATTCCTCCAGCAGGTTCTGCAGGAGACATGTTTTCTCAGTACATCTTGGCACACTTTTCCTCGGGGGTGGGGGATGGTTGAGGGCTTTAAAAATAAGGTTTTTTTAGTTGGCAGCTGTACATAGCTCTGCCAAAGAATTGCTATTTTTTGTTTTCCCTTTCTCTCATTTGGGGATAAATCTCTGTGGGGGAAGCACATGACTAGTGTGCGTGCCTTAAATGTACAGACATGAGCACTAAAGCACTGCGTGACGTACAGCATGCTATGAGGCCCTAAGTAAGAATGTTGTATACAAGAACAGCCCTCTTTAGCTTCTAGAAGCTTTTATAAACCCCACTTTATTTACTAAAGATCAATCATGGAGATATGAAGATCTTTTAGATAAGAAAAAACAATTTAAACTTGCAAGATACTCTCCAAAGACAGGGTATCTGTTTGAACTGGTGGGAAAGGGTGCAACTTGACTCTAGGTATGCCAAAGACAAACAAACTGGTTTCTATGAAAAGCCTCTAGAATTGGATAAAATCTTATTACATGTAGATGAAAAATGTATAAAGCTGTTTTATATGTTGGTGTTAGATATGAAAATGCAAGATAAAATAGTAAAAACTTCAATGGTTAAATGGGCACAATATTTGGGTCATAATATAGTATTAGACCAATGGTCTAAGGTGTTGAAAACTAATAAATGTTTTATAGATGGTACATAACACCTGAGAAATTAGCAAAAAGGTACCCTAACATGTCAAATGTATGTTAGAAATGCAAGCAAAATGTTGGTTCTTTTTATCACATTAGGCGGTCTTGTAAGATAGCAAAAAAATATTGGCTATGAATATATGAGACATTACAAAAAATGTTAGGAGCAACTATACCATTTGTTCCGGAAAGGTTTCTATTGACTATTATTCCAGAGTACTTTAAAAAAAACAGATGCCTATATGATTATATATGTTATAACCATGGCTAGGATTTTATATGCAAAGTATTGGAAAAAAGAAGAAGTTCCATTAAAAGAAGAAATTATGTATAAGCTACTTGAAACAGTGGAAATGGATGAATTAACTTTGCAACTTCAAGATAAGAAAGAGGAACTTTTTGAGGAAAAATGATCAGGGCTATATAAATGGATTGAGAAATACCTTCAAGGATCTATAACCTGACTGTTAAGTCTTTTCTTTTTAGATTTAAAATTTTTAAACTGGTATAGGTGCAGAAATAAATGATTCCTTTATGTAAAACTTAAGCTGATATAATGAATACATGTTTCGTATCTGTTGTATGTTAGTTTTCCTTGTATGTAGATGTTGTCTTTTTCTTTTCTTCTTTAGAAAATTAATAAAATTCTTTTTTTAAAATAAAAAAAGAACAGCCCTTTTTAAATCTGTGGGAAAAAATGGAGGTATGAGATTTGTGTGAAAAACTGTATTAAATAGTCATACAGTAATACTTCATTCTATAAATTAAAAAAAGAAAAGAAACATCTAGTGCTGGTCATTTCTCCCACTGCATGCCTATTATTGTATATGCATTACTTATTGAACTTGTGATAATTGTGAATTTATGACCTAGTCATTGTGTATCTTTTAGTCGATATTTCTAGAGAATTTTTAAATCACTAAGCACCAGTTTAGGGTTATTGTATTTTTTTTTTAAAAAAAACAAACTTATTTACAGTATTTATATATCTGCTTTTCTCCCAAGCCACCTCATGACTGAAGACAGAGGGAGTTTCTAAAGTAAGGTTGCCAGCTCTGGATTAGGAAATTCCTGGAGATTTCAGAGTGGGCAAGGTTTGGGGAAGAGAAGGGATGTCAGTAGAGTATAATGTCATAGAATCCACCTTCCAAAGCAGCCATTTTTTCCCTGGGGGACTGATCTCTGTGGCCTGGAGATGAGATGTAATTCTGGGAGATCTCCAGGCACCACCTGGAGGCTGGCAAACCCACTCCACAGTTACTCTCAGATGGTTGCCTCTCCCATCTCAGCACTGGCCAGTTTCAAGTAAGTAGGTCTATGTAGCCTCACTATGGTCTTTACTCTGTTTACATCTATCAAGATGAGCACTTGAAACTGAAAGTCTGGAATTGGTTGGAAATCTGTCTGAATTTCCTCCTCTTATAAAATTTAGGGAAGAGACCTGAAATCTCTCTGATAATGGTAGGTACCTACAGGCATCTGTGTGCTTACACCTTTGGTTAAAAGGAATTTATTTAAGGCCATTGCACCTCATCCTGTCCCTCTGTCACAGTTTTATCCTACCTTTTTTCAAGGAGCTCCATTGAACACATGAACACATGAAACTGGCTTATATTGAATCAGTCCCTTAGTTCATCAAAGTCTGTATTGTCTACTCAGACTGGCAGCAGCTCTCCAAGGTCTCAGGCAGAGATCTTTCACATCACCTACTACTCAATCTTTTAACTGGAGATACTGAGGATTGAACCTGGAACCTTCTGCGTGCCAAGCAGATGCTCTGCCACTGACCCACAGCCTCTCCCAGTTAGCATGCATAATTCTTCCCTCCTCCATTTAATACTTCCAACAACCCAGTTATGGCTGAGAGAGAGTGACTGGTCCAAGATCACCCTGTAATAGCTGAACAAGGATGTGAACATAGGTCTCCCTAATCTTAATCACTCTGTTTCACAGAAATATTGCATCGACCTACCAGCAGGATAATGTTATGCAGAATGTTCTGGGGGAGCTGACAGCATGCAGGGGTATTATTATTTATGTCAAAAATGCATGACCTGCCTCTCTGGAGAATTGCTTGAGGCAGCTCATCACGTAAAATAGTAAAAATTAACAGCAGGAAAAAAATCAGTAATAAAGAGCCATAAAAATAAGTCAGGATATAAAACTCTCTGAAAAGTCCATAAACAGAACAGTCCTGAGGCCAGATGCAGACCATGTGTACAACTGAAAAGATGGAAAGTTTAAGCAAAAGCTGCCGGTGGCGGGTGGTGTGTGGCTAAAGCATCTAAAAGAGAGTAGCTGCCAAGTGACAGGTGAGCCTCAAAGGGGAGGGCACTTCAAAAGGTGAGGTGCCACCACTGATAGGCTCTGTGTCTAGTCACATGCCTTACTTCTACAGGTGGGGCCACAGGTAACAGTGCTTGAGAAGAGTATCTTAACTGATGGGCTGGACAGTACAGGAGGAGGAAGTCCTTATTTTTACACACACACACAGCTAGGATGGTAGGTTAGCACTGAGAATCTGCTTGTGCTGAAGAAATTAAACAGGAGCAAAGAATGGATATTAAGTAGACCGAAACCAGCCAGTAAACTGGAGATGCTACTTTTGTCAATGAGCTTTGTGACCACATTATCAGCATCTCCTAATATAATATCTTCTTTCTAGCTTAGTAATTTTCTTATCAGGTGTCCCCTGTGATACAATTATCCAGTATTAGATTTTGCTGTTTCAAATGCAGAAAGTGATCTCTGCCCTAGAAGAGAGAGTCATTTTAGCCATTCAAGGCTATAAGCATCCATGTATCTCAGTGCCTCTGTGATGTTCCTAAGTGAAACATTTTTGTCCTTTCTTTTTTGATCCTCATGTCCTAAAAATGGAAAGAAAATGGCTCTGGCCAGAAGTCTGGACTGCTCTGAAATGATTGTATTTCCCAGAGCAAGGGAAGAAGTGGTCATAAATTGTGGTTGAGTCTTCTAAATCTTCCGCCAAAAGCTGACAAGCAGTTCAAAGTTTCAAACCACAAAATGAAATAAGTTGGACTCTGGAGATAGTTCTGGGACATGGAGTCATTCTTTGCTAAGTTGTCATCAGTTCAGAACCAACTAATTGCATTGGTGATTGAAAGTAATTTTAATGTGAGGCCTATTTAATTCTATGGGGAAAGGAGTTTCACCTCCCTGGGAGCTGGTTATATAGGCTCAGCTTAGAAAATATATATTTATGTTTGTCAGGACTGTTTCGGTATTTTGTTTTTATGGCTTCTCTGTAGCATTTGATTTTAAAGTCATATCCTTCGATACCCTAATCACATCCATGTTTGTTGAAAAATTCCTTCTGTGGTATATGAGGAGGAAGTGACTGCTGATGTTTTATATTTTATTCATGAAAATTTTGACTCATGTTTTGAATTCGCTGTATATTCGAAGTTCTAAATAGTGTTCCAGGCATCCCAAATGTTTGACAATGATCAAAGGATGCTACAACTGTGGGAGTCAAATGGGCTAGCTAAGAAAGTAGTCAGTCAAGTGTGGGGGCTATCCTTACCTGTAAGGACATAAGTAAAGCCCTTCTTGTTCAGATCACCAGTGGGCCTTACACCCCAACTGGGTTGGTCCAAGCTAGCCTGATCTCATTAGATCTTGGAAACTAAGCAGGGCCGGCCCCGGTTAGTACTCCAGTGGGAGACCATCAAAGAAGTCCATTATTGTTACACAGAGGCAAGTAACGGTAAACCACCTTGGCTTGTCTCTTGCCTTGAGCTTTCCATAAGTCAGCTGCAACTTGACAGCACTTTACACACACATACAAGAGGCCATCACTACACCAACTGGCAGTGAATCCCACAGTTTAATTAACTGGTTGAGTGAAGAAGGATTTCATTTTGTCTGGTCTGAATTTATTGCTCATAAACTTGATTGGATGCCCCCTGAGTTCTAATACTGAGAGAAAGTCTCTCAAGTCCACTTACTCCATCCCATGCACAGTTTTATAAACCTCAGTCATGTCCTCTCTTAGTTGCAGTTTTTTCCTAAATGGAACAGTCCCAAACTCTTGAGACTGTCCTCACAACTTGTTAATTATTTATGTGTTTGGAACATTTTTATGTCTCCTCTCCAGGAATCCGCTTGAGGTAACCTTCGAAATGAAAGTAATAAAAGCAAAACATTAAATGATACTAATTAAAATTTGGCATTAAAAACCCAGAGTAGCATAAAAACATAGACCATAAAAACAGGCAACTGCCAGCCTAAATTAATGGCTCAGGATAAAATAATGCTAAAAGATCGAGCCCTTTGTTAAAAGTCTGGGCAAACAGAAACATTCTGGCCTGGTGCCTAAAAGAATGTAGGGGCCAGGTGGGTCACAAGGGGAAAGGCATCCCATAAATGAGGTGCCACTACTGAAAAGGCCTTGTCTGATTACCACCTGCCTCACCTCCGAAGGCTTGAAAGCACAGATCAAGGATTGTGAGGCAGATCTTAATTGGTGAGTTGGACAATAAGTGAAGATGGTCTTTTGAGAAAGCCATTTACAGCTTTAAAGGTAAGTGTTTGGCCTGGGAACAAATGGGCAGCAAGTATAGGTCTGTTGGCATTGGGGTGATACAATCCCTGTATCCTACCCTTGACAGCCTGGCTGCTGCATTTTTGACAAGCTGACATTTCTGGTCCATTTTTATCTCCGTTTCCCCTGTCTCCCATGCATGTCTCTCTGATTGTCATTTCATCATGCAGCCTCCCCTTGGGAGGCTGCTGCTAAATGCCACATCAGCACATGGGAAAACTGCCATCAGCAGGACTTGGTGCCATCCTGATGGATGACATAGGCAGAGTTAGGTTTTTTTTCCAGTTAAGGTTGCTGAGAACATTTCAGCAAATATACCATTTTCTACAGCTACCATCATTTGTGAGCCAAGCCTTGGATCTCCTTGTCCCATCATTGTCTGATTCAAGCAGCATACCAAACATGTAGTGGGAGTTTCATTTCCTTCTGCCTTGCATCTAAGGATGTGCATTCTGAAATTCCTGAGCTGAAAATATATATGAAAATCACTGTTTCCAGTCGTTACTGTGATTTTCTGAATCAGTTACACAAATCAGAGATCCTTAGGCACTACAACCCCCTTAGGCACTACAACCCTGGCTCTTCCGTCAGGCTTTTGGAGCTGCCACCACCACTAACAACTAAGATAGGAAGCCTGTTGCTTCCTGTAATAACAGCCTGTGCCAGCTGCCTGCAAGATATTTGAGGAAGATCTACGAGCCGGTTATGGGAAGAGGGCTGATACGGTAGCTATCACTGTTTTAATAACAATACTAGTGCTTATTATGTTATTGTTAATTGGTATTAGCATTGTTTTAAATGTTTTAATTGTTTTATTGTAATCATGTGCCGATTTTATGTAAGCTGCCCTGAGCCAGCTTCCGCTGGGAGGGTGGGGTAGAAATTTGAGGAATAAATAAAAATAAATATTCCCTTACTTGCCATCAGCAGCATCAGGCATCTTGTTTTATTTGATTTCCCCAATTTCTCAGGCAGTGACCTGTGGAAGGTGGTTCCCAGCTGGTGCAAGCAAGGTGCAGGGCTTGACAGAACTGCCATTCTGGGATGCTCCTCCTTCCCTCCCTGTTTTGGGGGGTGGAACCCTTTTTCAGTGCAAGTAGAATGCCTGAGGGCACTTTGTTCAGAGGCCCATAGAACTGAACTTTGGACCCAAGTTGCTTGAACCTTGGGCATTCTTTAGTGGACAGGCAGCACTAACTCCTCTGTAGTTTTGCCTGAGTGAAGCCAATGCTTAACAAATTCTTCATCCTCTGCCCTTTATGATTGTCTGCTCAACATAGCTAGAAATGCCTTCACTCTTGAGAGCCAGTTTGGTGTAGTGGTTAAGTGTGCAGACTCTAATCTGGGAGAACCGGGTTTGATTCCCCACTCCTCCATTTGCACCGGCTGATGTGATCTTGGGTCAATCACAAGCTCTGGCACAGCTGTTCCTAAAAGAGTAGTTTGTGTCAGAGCTCTCTCAGCCCCACCTACCTCATAGGGTGTCTGTTGTGGGGAGGGGAAAGGAAAGGAGTTTGTAAGCCGCTCTGAGACTCCAAGTGAAGGGCAGGGTATAAATCCAATCTCCTCTCCTCCTCCTCTTGCTTCTGGACTGTTCTAGATACTTAAAACTGTGAAGCCTCCTTCCATATCTTTTGCCAGAAAACAAGCTCATCTCTCAACTCCTTCCTCCACCTTCCACCTTCTACTTTTTAACTACTGTATCCTGTTCCCACACACTCCCTGACTGTTTCCCCCCCCCCGGGTAGGTATTCACCCCACAGCCTGTCTGTACTCCCTTCATCCCAGGCCATAACTATGGACCCACTCTGACCACCTGATAGCTCTGCAGCTGTGCCACTGCATCTCCTCTGACCACTTCCCTGTATCTTCTCTCTTGAGGCTCAGGACATGGTGTGGTGTAGAACACTAGGGAACAGAATGACTGCAGTTTTACCCTGTGGGTGGCAAAATGATAAAAGAAACTTGAACTTCCTAATGATACCAGAGTCTTAGCATCCCTGACATCTAACAAAAACCGGCCTCTTCCTGCTGGTCTGTTTCAAACTGGAATGGGTTAATACAACAGCTCCTGGCAGCTGGCTTTATCTGAGGAGTGCTTTTGCTTTGTTTCCTGGTTCAATTCTGCTGATGTAATATCTCCCATAAATCGAAAGATAAGAGCTGGGTACAGTATGTCCTTTTGATAAATTTACTGTGATTCCTTGGAGGGAAAGAGAAAAGAGAGAGAATAAAAACTAGGATTCTGCTACAGCCTGGTTACAATATTTGCAGCCTGCTCTCAAAATAAGAAGGGACATTATATCTCAAATGGTGTTTAAGAATGTAGCAAAATATATTGTTCTGCCTTCCACAGCAGCTGGTGCTTAGCCCAAGTCATAGCCCAAGTATCCCGTAAGATGGACAGTTGGCATGTTCACCCCATTGAAGTACTAGCACACAGCCTCCTGCTTCTTACTGTGATAATACTACTACTGGGTGAGTCATCAGCCATTGCAGTAGAATTTCCAGAGTGTTGGATTTGGACCAGTGTTGGATTTGAAACCCTTTTGCACCATGAAGCTTACTGGGGTAGCCCCATTCATATATGCTTTCCCAAGTTCTTTAGAAGAAGGTGGAAGATGATAGAACTATTCTCAACATCGCATCCTTCCCACTTCCATAAAGAACACATCCCATCATTCTCAGAGCCAAGGCAACCACTTTATATAGTTACCATGCTTGGGAGGAGGCAGATGACAGGGTCTCAGTTAATTACTCTCAGCATTCCACAATTAAAAATGCATCAATCTCCAATTTTGAAATATGAATTTCCTTCACTATCCCCCCCCAAGAAATGAACCCAAACAAATGGTAACCATATAAATTAAGTTTATTATCCCTGTTCGATACTCGAATCTGTTAAACATCTTCATTATGCTGTATGATAATTTACTGCTCACCCTCTACCTATATGTATGAACTGGTAATTTCCAGTTTTGTTTCTGTTTCTGTCTTGACTCTAATTGGCCCTTCCTGACATTTACCCCCCCCATATGTAATGTTTGAGGGAAATCTGCTTCACTGTATCTGAAGAAGTGTGCGTGCACACGAAAGCTCATATCTTAAATAAAACTTTGTTGGCCTTAAAGGTGCCACTGGGCTCAAACTTTGTTCTAAAGCCAACACCGTGAACAAATAAAAGAGGTGCTTGACTCCCGAGTAAATAGTCAATTGTGAGACAGGTAGGTTTGTGTTTTTTTCAAATATGTTCTTTGAGGAAACTGAAGCTTCATCAGCTTCCAGAGGTTTCCATGTGGGGGATGGGGTGCAGAAACTGACCTTCAGACTCCATAAACCCAGCCTTCTTCTCCTTGTTAAGCCCCATTAGCTGTGATCAGCATTTGGACAGCAAACATAGGGATGGAGAAAATGCCCAAGGGCCTCTTTTCAAAGTCACCGCCATACATCATGTAAACATTAAGAAGCAGTATTGCCAAGGGTGTTTGGCGCTCCACAACCACATAAAGAGGCAGAAATCAAGTGGCTGGAAAAAATGAGTGCACATCTGTAATCTGCGGTTCGATTCACAGCCAAGCATCAAAGAAATGTAACACAGATCCGGTGAATGCCACTTCCTTGTTGTAAATCAAGCTTTGAATGAGATTTGTGTCGGCATGCTAATCACCATATTGGGTGGCCATCTGTTGCACAGAAATCACATTATACAGAGCGCCATCTACATGAAGTCAGCATGGTGTCATAGTTAAGAGTGCCAAACTACATTCTGGATCCCAGACCAGGGTCTGGAAGTGCCACAGAAGCTCACTGGGTGAACTTGGATCACTTATTTTCCCTCAGCCTACCCTACCTCACAGGGTTGTTGTGAGGAAATGAAGGGAAGAATGTGATTGTAAGCCACTTGGGATTCCCATTGGAGAGAACACTGGGGTATAAATATAAATAATGACAGGTCACAAGCAGTTCCTCTTTATGTAAAATAGGCCAGAGAAACAAGAATTGATAAATACCATTTTTAAAGATTTGTGTCCTTTCTAACTTAGCACTAGCAATTACAACTGCTTTTTAACTCTTGTTTTTCTTGCATCACTGGTATACTACAACTAGGGTCATCAGATGTGGAATAAATACTGACTGTAATAGTTATTGGCATATGCTCCTATTTTCTAAAGCCACTCACTTCCATGAATACTTGTTCAACTCATGCATACCTCTAGTCTCTTGTCTTTTGGCAGTGAAATGACAATCCCGTGCTAACACATCCCCCTCTTTTGTGCTTATGTGTATTTTGAAGCTATAAATGTGTAGTTATTGTTGCATTTACTGTGATCTTGATTAGTTTCTCAGAAGCAAAGTAAATAGAACTGGAAAATAATCTCAGTGACAACAAAAATATTCCCAATGACAAAAGAAAGTTAGAGGCAGAGTTAACATTCTCCTTTGAAATACTGGACTATGTAATAGCAGTAGAGTAGAAAGGGAGGCACAGGGATGTGAGAAAGGTACAAGTACTCTAGCATCTATCCAGATTTCAGTCTTCAGAGAGGTCTACATGGTACATATGAATAGAGAGGAAGGTATACTCCCTTATTTGTTTCTTTTCAGTTCACTTTTAAGTTTGGTCTCTGATTTGGATCTTTTGTTTTTTGCTTAGTTGTTGTATATGTGTTGGTATTGGGTTAGATCCAGCCAGCTTTTTCACTCAGTCTTACCTAGTTTCCCTCCCTACTACAGCTCCCATCATATATGGCCTTTGTACTTGTAGGTCTCATGATTTGAAGCATAGCCTCTTTGAGTGATCACAGAGAACACTTCCTTCCTTCTTCACTAGCAGAAAAGCAGGTTGGATCTAACCCATTATATACATATATTGTGTATAACAGTGCCAGTGTGGTTTGGTGGTTAGAGTAACACATTAGATATGGGAGACCCAGGTTAAAATCCCCACTCTGCCATAGAAGCTCGTTGACTGAGCTTACACAAGACACACACTCAAACTAACCTACTTCACAGGGTTATTGTAATAATTAATAATTATTATATGGCATTGTATGTGGAATAGCCAGGAGATCCTAAGATTGTCTGGAGCCAGTAGTTCTAGCTCTTTAGAGTTATGGACCACTAGGTGGTGAGTTAGATTTGTTTTTGTTTTTTGGGGTTTTTTACCACTTGCCCAGAATGGGCAAGGTTTTTTATTTTTAAAGATTACATTAAAAAAGGAGCAATATATTTTAACATATCTAGCCAAGTGTCTTGCTCACAACATCATTTTACATACATATTACCATTTTTCCCTTGTTTTAATTTGTATTCTACACCATACATCATTAAACCAAAGATCTAATTCCAGTAAACAACTAATTTTTCTATATCCTATCTGCTATATTTTATTTTATCTATAATATACCATTATAAATCAGTTTTATATCTTAAAATTAAAGAAGGAAAGAAACAGATGTTTCTTAACAGTTTGACAGATCTAAATTAGGCACATATTTCTTGTATGTTGACACTCTAGAGCCTTTAAGTTATTCTTACATATTTTTAGCAATGTTAGCTTTCAAAATCCCTTTTACTTGCACACCTAAACATAGAAGATTGTGTTTTCTCCACAGTATCAGCTCTCAACCTAACAATACCAGAAAGCTTTTACCTTACACTGTATCATCCCTACTTTTCTCTTAAGAGAGTTAAGTCATTACACATTGTCTAGATAAGCAGCCCATTACTTATATTTTTCCCCTGTAATATACACTCTAAGGTTCAAACTGCCCTATACCTGTTATCATCTGTCAGGTAAAACATTACAGGTAAACAAAATATATTATTTCAGATTACACAGCCATTATATATAACTTTCACTAATCAGTTAAAACAGTACAGATAGTCAAGATATATAGCTTCAGGTTATGTTCTTAGTCAGTTGTATATCACGTCTCAACGTAGGCTGAGAAAACAGAACAAAAACAGAACGAAAAAATAGGATTTAAGCAAATATTTTCCAGCAATTTAATAGTTTAACAATATCAGTTTGGGTAATCCTTTATCTCAATCAATTAGAACAATACAGGCAATCAGAGTATGTTATTTCAGATTACTTATAAAGTTTCAGTTTCTTTTGCTTTCTTTGTAAATGTCTTTTCAAAATTGCTTTCCTTATATGTCTTTGATCTTTGAAAATCTCATCCCCTTCAAGCTTGCTTGTGTGACCAAACAGACAGCTCTGTCTCTCCAACTCTGCAACCACTGTATTATATTCAACCATCTCAAAGGTCAAAATCTCCGAAAAAATCAACATAGTGACATTATGGGGGTCGAGTGCTTCCGAAAATACAGTCTCCTCTTTCTCAAAGCCAGTCAAGATCCCTCCCAGCACTTGATAAACAGCAGCTGTAATCTTAGTCTCCATCTGTAGTTTTATGAGATCCCAAAAGTCATCTAACAACTGCAATATATCTCCGTTCCCTTGGAAATCCTTTTCAATTGCAATTGGAGATGCCATCTCACTCCTGAGCAGACAGTTTGTAGACAGCAGTCAATATGTAACTATGCAGGCAGGGAGCTCACAGTCTGTCGCCATTTTAGCTCGATAAGCCTGTCTATCTTTTCATAAGTCAAATAAGCCAGTTTAAAAGTAAGAAGTCCCTTCGAAGATATTTTTCCAGCTAACAGATAGAAGATTTCAGCATGTTATTTTGCCCCTATAGTTTTGATATGATAAGTCCCCTAAACTCTGCCGAGCCGCTGGTCGTGGGAGTCTCCACCTCCCTTTGCCTTTGGGGAAGATTTATGGGGGCAATCAAGTGTTCTTTTCCAAGTTTGAAGGTTGAAAGAAAAAAGAAAATACTCACTAGGTCTTCACCAAGATGATTGTGATGAGGTAAAAGGTCCTTATGGGGTTGTTACAGCTTTCCAACCTTGCTCCCAAGGCTGGTCTTTTGGAGCTCCTGCTCAAGGCACTCCCACACCCGCTGTTGCCACAAGTGGGGGGCTCAGATTTAAAGCCTTCTGCTGCCAATTCCTACACCCGAGGAAATGGAGAGACCCTTGTCCAATCCCAAAAAATCCAGAAAGGTCAATAAAGGCCCCTAAAAAGCCTCCAAAAGCTAGTGAGACTCAGAGACTCCTGAGTACTCGACTAGTCTGCTGCACAGAAGCCCTACCTCCAGATTTATTTTTAAAGTAAGAGGTGATTTGCCATTGCCTGCCTCTGCATCACAAGCCTGGTATTCCTTTGAGGTCTCTCTTCCAAATACTAGCCAAGGCTGACTGTGCTTAGTTTCCAAGATCTGATGGGATGGAGCTAGTCTGGGCTGTCCAGGTCAGGGCACAGGATTTTTGTGATGATAAAATAGAGGAGGGGAGAATGTTGTGAGCCACTGCTGAGAATAGTGGGGTATCAAGGAAGCAAATAAATACAAATTGAACATCATTTATACATATATTAAAATGTATTATGGTAATGCTGAAACACAAATCATGCTGAAAATGCACGTTTTACAGGGGAAAATGTGTGGAGAAATAAAATGGCATGGAAAGAAAGTACTTCCAAGTTGACAAATGCCTTGAGATTTGAGGGCGGAGCCTGGGAAGGGCAGGGTTTGGGGAGGGGAAGAAGCTCACTAGAGACTGGATGCCATGAAGTCCACCTTCTGCCTTTTGCCTCTCTGGACATCAGATCTTGCCTGCCTGTGGTTATGCCTTTGGCCTCTGGCTTTTGGACTCTCATCAAACACCGCAGAAACTTTTGACCTGATGCCAGGACCCCTTGTGCTCTCAGAATGAACTTTGGTGCCCTGAAGTAAGTCTCCTGACATAGAATGTTATATTTACCTATCCAAAAAGTATTTGCAAAAGAAATTGGGTTCCTGGCTACCAAATACCCAAATTAATGATGGACAAGCACTCCTCTGCTTGAGCTGAAAAACTATTCACCTTTTTGTGAGTGTTCCTAACAAAAACTTGAAATTGGGATTTGTAAGCATTCAGCACATTTGCAAAATCCACACATGCAGCTGCATATACCTATCTACATACACTTATATGCTTACAATCATCACCCCCCCAGTATTGTCTCCCCAAATTTTACTTTCTATAGGAGGGGTAAACAACTTTTGAAAGGGAAGATGAGCTTTTATAGGATTTCTCTTTCATGTAAATTACTTTTTCAGATCTCCCATGTAAAAGGATAGACATGAACTGTAGTTTTCCTCCCTCCCCAACTCAGCCAGAAAACTAGTGAAATTACATCTTCCATCAGCCCCAGCAATCCAGTAAATTCTGAGCAGGTGGCAACTGTGGCTTTGAGCCTGTCATGCATGTGAATGAATGTCAGCTGCACTGATGCAAATGTACTAGAAATACTTCTGCTTTTAAATTTTGAACAATTCAAGGGTAGGGGGTACTCAGCTTGTGAGAAGACAGGCATTGCGAGCAGGGTAAGAAATTTTCAACCACATTGTTTATGAAGATCACAGTTCCATTGATCCTTACTTTCTTTGGATGTTGGTTCCCTTTACAATATGGAAAATAAAATAAATTTATACCAACAACAGACTGCTGGACCTCCTGATGGCACCTGGCATTTTTGGCCACTGTGTGACAGAGTGTTGGACTAGATGGGCCATTGGCCTGATCCAACATTGGCTTCTCTTATGTTCTTATGTTCTTAATTGACAAACCCAGTAAAGGTTCAGCAAATATTTCATGTCATTTCCCATCCCTGCTTCCTAAATCTATACATTTATTCTGCTTTATTTATTTCCTGAGTCTACCAACTAGCACTGTATGGCTATTCATTACATTGCTATGAAAAAAATGACGTTAATTGATTAATGAAGCTCTGGTTTACTCCTGCTATCTCCCATCTATCAGACAGACAACCACATACCGGGTGCAGCCAAAGGACTAATATTTGCCATTGTTCACCTTTTGTAATAGCTCATCTGATGACTTTCATTTGCCTGAATATTCTATCTGTGTGCCCCTTATATGGAATAAGATCAATTTCTCCACAGTATACTCTGAATGGACAGAAAACTTGCCAAATGCTCTCCAGGTTTATCTTATGCACTGTGTTCATGAAAACATTTATCTCTGACCTTGTTCAAAGTGTTCAAATAAAAACGAGCAACAATACAACCCCATCCCCACCCCACCAAATGAAGCCAAATAAAATGCAAGACAATGTACTAAAATGCAGTACAATACTCAGTTGAAAGTTCTGGTGAATAGCAGCCTTACAGCACTTTCTACAAGTTTCCAAGGAAGGCACTGTTGTGTAGTGAGAGCTTCAAATGAACAAGCATTGTTAGAGAGGTTCCTGGCAGCAACATTCAGATTGGCTGCCCTTGCAGAGCAGGCCAATCAGGTAACAGAAGTGTAAATGAGGCCATACAAATGAAGGCTGCAATCTACTATGTTCTTATTGGTTTCTGTTTTGCGGGTGTGTTTGGGACTGGGGGTGTTGTATATAGTTGCAGCTTGGCGTGTGTGTTTTTGTTCTTAATGTTACTGAAATAAAGAGCTGTGCTGAAATCATGATAGCCTCTTGAATCCACTATTTAACAGGCACTACCCTTACCTCTTCATAGAACTTGTTTCCAAAATTGGGAGCAACCACAGTAAAAGTGCAGGCCCTTATCAGTGCCAGGCAGGCCATCTGTAATGATGGAACAACAAGTAGGTCCCTAGCTAAAGACTAGAGCTGCTGCTTGGGATCATATAGGGAGAGGCAACTTTGTAGAGATGATATTAAGCTATAAAGTGTTTACCACCTTCTAGACTATCAAAAATTTCAATTGCTAACAGTGGGAAACTGTTGGACATCTGGCCAGGCTAGACACAACTTTTTGCACTGCTGGGGATCTTCAAACAAACCGGTTTTAGACACTAACCTTAGGACAAAAATAGTTCAAATTTGCTTACTAGAATGGTGCTATAAATATCTACCAATGTTATTATTAATAAGTCCTTCCCCACATTATCATTTTTAACAGTATGTTTGTTAATGATTTTGTGCATGTGCTCAGTATGTTATTGCAATGCCACTTCATCACATGCTTAGTGGTGGCAGGTGAAGATCAAATGAATTGGTTTCTCTCTCCTTCCCAGCCTTTACATTTTCCAATTGAGGAAGAGGTACAACAGCTTGCAGAAGTTATAAAACAAAATTGCAGCAAGCCCCTGAGAGGAAGGTAGAATGGGCCCTTTCAGGTTTCTCTAACATGACACATACTACCACCCCTGGCCTTTTTTGTCCAGACAACACTGCAGTTTTCTTTTAGCCTCAGCCCAGTCATGTTTCTCTCAAACCACACCCTACTGATGACTTCCTTGTCTTACTCATAAGTTGGTTTTTACTCCTGATCAAGCTACTACTTGTGCGGGAGGCATCTCTCAGGGTCAAGGGAATCAGCTGACAGGGAGAACTGATTAAACACCACTGGGCTGCTGCTTCCTCCATTGCTCCCTTCTTTATTTATCCTCTTGCCTTCTTCTTCTTCCCTGCTATCATGGACCTTGCTCCTGAATCTGGCAGATTCTACAAGCAGGCTGATAATGTCTATGCTTTCTGTGACACCTTCCACTGAATGTCCTGAGAAGGAACAACCTTGCCAGTGAAGGACCATAAATGGCCCCTTGTGGAATGCTTCCATAGTCTTAGGCAGTAATTCTGAATCTGTGTGCCATGAGAGAATTGCTAGCGTGCTGTGAGAAAATGAATGAATAAAGGCTTTCATTACTGCCTTCCAATCATCCTCCAGTGGGCATGCAATTTTATCTCATCTCTGTTTCTGAAGTGGTCTGATCATGAGTCATTTCTGATGGATAGATGGAGAAAAATTTCCTGCCCTCAGAGGAGGCATGCCCAGAAGAGTGATGTGCACAAAAAGACTGGGGGTGGCCTTCTGAGAACAGGTTATTCATATGTATTGTAGATGTAAAGCTTTTGGGGTGTAATAATGAAGTCCATCCATGATTATCACTCCAAAATGGCGTACATACCATGTTTGGAAACAAGGTATATTTTCAATAACATATTAATACTACAGATGCTGCAAAAGGTGAATGATTCTTCTCAGCACCACCATGATACATATGCATTCAGTGCCAAGAAAGTAAATTGGAGAGCATGTATTATAGAGATGCAATGAAGAAGTGAAAAGATGCCAGTAGGTTCTGAAGACCAGTTCAAAGACTCCTAGTGTGAAGAGGCAAAAATAGCTTATGGAACTTTGCAGAATACATCTTAGGAACTTTCACATTTGTAATTTAAGAATTTGTATATACACACATGCACATATGCATACGTACATGAAGCTAGTAACTGGAGACCTCCACACATGAATTTCTTCTTGGATTTTAGAGTCCTAACAATTCAGTCTCTGCCAATTACTTCCTCTTTTTTCTGTTCTGTTTTTGAAGGAAAACCAATGCGATCCCTAACTCCCGCTGAGCCTGCACTGGTGGGAGGGGGCTGATTTGCTTCCTCGTGAGGCAGGAAGAGAAGGGCATCAGTGCTGTGAAAACCACAGTGCCAGGCAGGGGGCAGAGCCAGCCTATTTAGGCTTGGCTCCCACCCTCTGCCTCAGCAGTTCTTTAACGTGCTTGGCCCACCCTATTTTAGTGCAGGTTTCAACTGGTTGCCTTTTAATGGGGCCAGGTAGGAATTTTTTCACCCCTTTTTCAATTTGGCTTCAGACGGAGGGATATTTTTTTACCTACATTGCACTGATGATGGTGGTGTTGGAAAATTGGCTTTGGGAGGCTGTCGTTTGCTGAACAGGATGGTCACTTTGTGGTTAGGTGGCATAGCACAATCAGGAAATTGAAAACGGTTGTTAGGAGATGTACTTTGAAAATGCTTTTATTTGTTATTTTCTGACTTGCACACACACCAGAATGGTGCCAGCAAGCGTCTTTGCATTGGGAGAAATGTATGCTTTGTTGATGTGACTCTCTGCACTAGGAAGGTACCACACAGCCTGTACTTTCATGCAAATGAAGTCACAGACACACACCTTGCATATCTCTACCCATGAGGCCTTGGGAACAAGAAGCATCTCCATTAGCATCTCCATTATGGTTCTCTAGAAGGATGTAAAAACAACAACCTTTCCACATTGAGGAATCCATACCTCGCATGTAACCCACAGGATGCTTGGCATTTGCATGTGTTAAGACTGTTTCCTGTTCTGTCACTTGGACCAAGCCAGAGTCATCTGCACATCTAAGGTTTCCATGCCAACCTATCTTTGCACCTTGACCAAACGCTCCCTTGTAGAAAGGTGTAGACTTTCAATATTGCCCCACCTTAGTAGGAGGGTACCCCCACATCCTATAACCAATAGGTATAGGGATGGGACAGACCAGAGACACCCCAAGCCAACCCCCAATACTAGCTGATAAAAAGAGGTGCAACCTTTGTTCTAGGCCGTTGTCGCCTTGACCCATCTTTCTTCACTAGCTAGCTAAGTAACTTAAGATAACTTCCACGTGCTTTCTTGGACTGCAGCCAAGAGGCCCACACTTGTTGGCAGGTTCCAGCAGTGTGTAGTGAGAGTTCTCCTTAGTAAGAATTCCTAATCCTTATATTCTTCATTGTGGAAGGTCAAAACTACAGGATCAGATAAGTATTATGAGCTTTTCCCCTGCCTAAATACTTCTAGTTTAAAACCCCAATATTGTTTTCCATTTCTACTGTAACTAAAGGAACTTGTGTGTATGTGTGAGTGAATCTGTTTTTGTATGCCTGTGTACCAAAAAGATATTCAGTAAAGAGAATCCTGATTTAACTTAAGAAAGCTTGTCAAGTGTTCTCTTTGGGGAAACGGGTTCTTGGTACGAAGTTCGCTTTCTCTGTATACACAGGCCAGCAACTCAAATAAGTTAGTCTGCCTACTGCGTAGATAAGCAGTTCGGCTAACACGGTGAACACCTGGGCATTGTTATAAAGGAATTAAAGGGTCCTCCAAGAACGGCTTTTGGGCCTTTGTGGCTCAAGGCCGGGGAAGTGGTGATCTCCCTTAGAACAATCTGGCCTGGCCTATCTCAGCAGGCCTTGCAGCTTCTGGGGTGGTGGGCCAGGGGGTTCTCCTAAATATGCTAAGCCGCTGATCGAGAGCTACATTGGGTGGCTCAAGATTGGGGAAGGTGCATTGCCCAAAAGGAGATGAAGGTGGTCATGAGTTTGACACCAGTCATATTCCTCAGTACATTTTAGCAGCCCCTCACTGGTTGTTTGATTATTAATAAATAAAGTGGCCCTTGTTAAATCCATATTGGTGTCCGTCTCTTCATTCCGATTGTGGTGGCAATGCATTCACAATCCTCAGTTTCATTTTTTTAAGGTGGGTAGCCATGTTAGAACAAAACTGGAGTCCAGTAGCTCCTTAAAGACCAACAAATCTTCTTGGCTCAAAGCTTTTGTGAGTCAAAGCTCACTTTGCAAGATACAAAAGATATCCTGAAAATTTTTGTTGGTCTTTATTTATTTAATTGATTTATACCCCACCTTCCCCACCGAAGTAGGGTCACGGCGGCTGAACTACTGGACACAAATGTTGTCATTGTTGTTTTAAAAAAAGAGTTCCAATTTTGTTCAAAGTACTATGCATGTTCAGTTGTCAAAGCTTTTGATTCCTCTGGTCCATATGCACCCCCCCACATTACAAATAAGAATGTGTGCTTTGAGAAAACACAGCAAATCAGCAATTTTGATAATGATTGCATATATGGTGCATTAAGATTTTTTTATATGTGTGTATTTTTTCATATAATAAACTAGGCAGTCACCTGCAGAACCAGACTTGAAGATGCATTAAAAAAGTGGGGTTTCTTGGTGGTGCTGATGCATTTGCAGGCCATCATGGGACCCAGCTAAGTGCCACAGGGTTGAAGTGAGAAAGGCAATTCTGTTACTGCCCATGCGGCTGGCAGAGACTGCTGAGAGAAGATATGTACTAAACTCAGTCTCTGGGCTCCCACAGAGGAGTGGCTGCAAAAGAAAAAAAAAAAAACAGGGCAGAAGCTTGCAAGTGCTGCCTTTTGCACACTGGATTTGCAAGGGGTGAGTGAAGGGATGAACCTCACTTTGAAACTGAGGTTTCCTTTCATGGCCAATGGCAAGAAGTGGCAGTAATGTGGGAGGTGGACATGGCAGCCTATTTGCTATAACAGAATGCGTGAACTGTACTCCCTCCTACCTTTGCTCCTCTATTTACCAAGGTTTCTCATTTAAAGTCCTCGTCCAACACAGACCTTTGTTCCTTTCCTCATAGTTCAGGCAGGGCCCACCCTTTTTTCTAAAATGGCCATCCAAGTAATTACAGTGTTGTTTAGCCTATTTATTTCAGCTTTTGAAAAAAACAAAACTAGCTTTCTCAAATTTGAGATACGGGTGTGTGACAGAGTTTGACTTGTCTAATAAAGAATCCTTCTGTAACAGGATTACTAACCTCCAGATGGTGGCTGGAGAGCTCCCAGAATTAAAACTGGTCTCTAGATTAGGGATGGGAATGAACCATCTGATGAACTAAAGTTCATCATGAATTTTGGCCAGTTGGTGGTTCACGAAGCGATGTTCACAAATGGAAGAACTGCCATGAACTTCCACAAACTTTGGTGCAGTTCGTGGGTCTTCACAAAAAACAGCTGACTCCCTGCCGCTCACCTGTTTGGAAACCCCTACTTTCTGCTGCCCATGGAAAGCTGCAGGGAGCAGAAAGCAAGGCTCAAGAGCTGGGTCGGTTTGCGAACCAGCCTCCCAGTTTGTATGGGTTTGTGGTATGGATTGTGGTTCAGCCATGATCCATGAACCGAACCACAAACATGTTGTTTATGCCCACCCCTACTCTAAATGACAGAAATAATTTCCCTTGAAGAAAAGTTCCCTTGCTTTGGAAGTTGGTCCCTGTGGTCTTGCACCCTGCTGAAGTCCCTCCCCTCCCCAAACCCCATCCTTTCTAGGCTCCCATCCATATTCCATAAGTGGAAAGTCTGTATAAAAGTCCAATATTCCTTCTGTACAGTCCAAGGGACAGTTTTCTAAAAATGTGATTGTTTTATATCTATAAGTTAACAAATGCAATTTCAGGCATCTGAATTGTCTTTATCATGACAGAGGAATGCAGAATAATTTGATTAACACTCTGGGAGGCATTGATCTCAGAGAAAACATTATTTCCTCGGAATAGCACGACAATCTCCTCAGATTTCAGTCTGAGAAGAGGCTGAGTTTTCCTTTGTGGAAACAAATAGGTAGGAGAGAGAGGCCCATTTGCCCACCTGCCAGGAAGAAGCATGATTTGGCCTATTTGGGTATCCTGAATTGGCCCATAAAGGGTTGGGTGATGTGTATCTTAATATGAATGGAGAAAAATGCAGGGCAGCACATATGGGAGCTCAAACCCAGTTTCAGGATAGGTCAAAAGTGTCCTATAGCCAGCCTTTTTGAAGTACTTTGGCCTCTTCGCAGCTGCAGGTTATTTAAGGTATTTTACACACATTTCATTTTTGAGGGCTTATTTACTGTCTTTGAAAACTCTGTTGTTCCAAAGTTTCCCCCTGAGGTGATGCAAAGCTGATGCTGGCTGCTGTTTGAAATGTTATTTCACTTTTAAAGTCCCCACCCCCTTTCTGCAATCTCTGTGCAGGTTTTGGCCTCCAACAACAAGTTAGCTGCAGGGGCTGTTGGAAATTTGGGAGTGCCCTCCTTTGGAGGGCAGACTCCCGCTTTCCTTTCTCCTTTTAAACACTCATGAAATCTCCATTCTCACCTTGTTTCCAGGGAACGAGACAGAAAGGGGGGGGGGGAAATAAGTAAACACTGCAAAAGTGCCTTTAGTCGCCTCATGCTTTTGTTTCTTTTATTAGTTCTGGAACACTCCAGTTGTCTTTTGGTATAGTGTTTCCAGTGCCCTTGTGCTCTAGCAACTGGAGATTGTGCTTTAGGAGATAAAGATCTTTTCCTTCTAAAAGTCTTAGATTGTGTTCAAAGATCTCACTCAGGGCACCTGGCTGCTGGTCCAAGATTAGACCAGGAACTCCTGTCCTGTGTAAAAGTCAGGTAGCCGCGGGGTGGGTGGGGCTGAAGCAATGAACATGAACACCTGTAAACTCTATCTAGGAGTATGCACTTGAAAAATTATCATTATAATTCTGGTTTGTAATGTCAGAAAGACCAGATTATTGTTTTCAATAAGGACTGTGTTTATCATATCAGAAAGTCATGTCAGATTGGATGTCTGGCCATTATTTCCTATGGGGGAAATCAGGGGAAAGAGCAGGTTTCTGGAGCAGCTGTTTTTTCACTAAATGGCACTAAAGGTGTTTTTTTTTCCCCAAATCAAGTACATCCTCTCTATTAAATGCACACCAAGTTTCGAATGAATTGGACAAAGTAGTCCAATTCTATGCCCCCTGTGTCCCTAGCCATCTTTGTCTCCACTGTGCTCTGTGGGGAAATTGGGTAGGTAAATGGTGGGTTTTATGGGGCAGCTATTTCCCCCCAAAATCACATTGAAATCTCAGAGGACCTAGCCTCTCTACTACATATTCCCCTAGTTTCAATGGAATTGAACAGTGGGGTCTGATTTTATGGCCATCTGAAGAAGGTGCCCCCCAGCCACTTTAATCTCCAGGATTAGCTGGCTACTATTGCAAATCAAAACAAATCAACTAGTCTACAGTCCAAGCAAGGGTCTGCATACTCCAAGCAAATCCCAGGCAGGGTCTCCAAAGTAAATGTAAGGTTTTAACAGCCAGAAGCACAGACAAGCAGTTGGCAAGATACTGCTGCTCAGGATAGCATGATAGGTTAGGACTCTGTTAATCCCTCCCAGGATCAGACCTGCCTCTCTTTCCTCTTTTGCAGGAAACAGGAGCACAAACTGCAGGCAGACAACTGAGAATAAGCCTCCCAATCTGATGATTGTGGAGTCAGACATTCCCTGTCCAATCCAATGCAGGGTAAATTGGATGATTTTTAAGGTCAACAATATCCAGTTGTACACGCCTAATCTGCACCTCAAAACTGCGGATAATGAGAGAACCCCATACACAGGCCCATAGCCAGGATTTCTTGTGTTGGGGGGCCTTTAAATTTCTCAGGGGGCACCTTATTGATTTGGTTAAAGTAAGTTAAATTAAGTGCCCCTTTCACCCAGCTGCATCTGATGGTCTCTTCTTCTCCTCCCCCCACAGAGGGGGCTTCCCCAGCCTGGACCCCTACCCCCCCTCACTACCCCCCTCACTCACCCTGTAGGCAGGGCAGGAAGGCAGTGGTGGAGGAGTGCACCGGTGCACTCACCCACTTGGAGAGCCCCCAGCCAGCTACCCGTCACTCTCCCTTTTACAGGGGCCGAGTGGGGAAGGCAGATGGGAAGGTGAGGTTGTGGAGGAGTGTGCCGGTGTGCTCTCCTGCTCCCTGCTAGGAGACCCTTCAGCCAGTCAAGGCCGAGCGCGGCTGGCCTGGGATGGAGGTGCACTGCTGCAGGCTGCAGCCAACTCATCTTGCCTCCGCTCTCCTCCATGTGGTCCACCTTGATCAGCAACAGCGTCACTGCCATCTCCCCACTCCACTCCCTCCCTAAGCCACAGCAGTGGTAGGTCCAGGCCCGTAGATGGCTGTTTTCCCATTGTAAGCACTGAGGGGAGTTAGGAAGGGAGTGCACTGCTGCGAGAGGGAATAGAGCCACCTGGAAGTGAAGGGCGCCCCCCCCCTCCACTTTCCCCCCTCAGGTGGTGCTGCAGGCTCTGTTGGGTGGACACCAAAGGCAGCAAGCACAGAGAGAGGTAGGTGGATATCTAAAAGTGACTGTGCAGCCCCCAATGAACCCACTCACTGTCCCGTCCCGACTGTCAGTGCAAAGGCACACAGGCAGATAGGGGCACTCGCTCACTCTGCCTGGCATGGGGCTGGGGCTGGAGACAGCAAGGCACCCACCGGGGGTGGAGTGGAGCACCATGGGGTGAAGCAAGGTGAGGGAGGAGTGCCATGCTGGGTCCCGGGCATTATGCCCACTGGCCGGCCATCGAGTGCAGGTGAGGAGGGGTGTGTAGAAAACAATCCAGATGTCACTTATTAACAGTTTAGTTGTTAAGAATTCATGACATCCTATTCTGAACATACCAGTTAGAATCATAAGTGTATGGAACTGACTGAGAGATCTTAGCATATAGCTAGTTTTCAGCATAAAATGTTGTCTTCTATGATAAGTAAGAAGGATGTTTCAGGATGTAATAAAGGAATGCATGAACAACTATAAAAAGTATGGAATCCCCACCGTCAAAGGGAATTAGAGGCAAATGGGAATTAGAGGCAAATTACTAATTATTTGAATCATGTTCTGTGTGTGTACTTCCCTGGCACCTGTAGTTACCACTCTGAAGCACAACCCTTCTGCAAGGCACTGTCCTGTTCAAGAATTAAAATTATTAATTATACATCACTACAGCTAAATCCTTTCATCCTGAGAGTGAATCTCTTTGGACTAGACCTTATTTTAAACTGACCTCTCTTTGTGACACCCCCCCTTCTGTTTTATTGGTCTTTAAGATGACCCTGGATTCTAGGTTTATTCTGCTGCTACAGAATGATATAGCTATCCCTCTGGAAAGAAAGAAAAAAGCCTTCTTCAGACAAACATTTTACCCAAATAGAGAGTGCTTCTACTGACTAGTCTTTTATTTGTATATTAATCTGCAAGGGTATGGCATTTCTAAGTGAGATTACCTCAAACATCTTAAAGGCATTAGACAATCACATCAGGTATAGGTCTAGTAGCAGCTATCAGTGAACATAGCTGTATCTGTAAAACTATGCATTGTTATGTTAGAAGCTGAGCTATATTATTTATTATACAATGTGAAGCAAAACTGTGTATGTATGTTGATGAGACGGTGCCAAAATTATAGTTCACATGGCTCTGAATACACGTACACATCTATAAAACACCACACACCCAAAACCTAGATGCTATTATGCATATGGGCACTGTCCTGGATAATCCAGGCTATGCCAATCTTGCCTGGTCTCGGATGCTAAACAGCATTGACCCTGGATAGTATTTCGATGGAAGACCACCAAGGAACTCTAGGGTTGTTTTGTAGAGGCAGGCAATGGCGAACCACTTTTGAACATCTCCTGATGTTATCATACATATGGGCCCTACCCTGGATAGCCCAAACTAGCCCAATCTCATCAGATTTCAGAAGCTAAACAGGATTGGCCCTGGTCAATACATGGATGAGAGACCACCAAATAGGGTCTAGGGTTGCTGCACAAAGGCAGACAATAGCAAACCATCTCTGAATGTCTCTTGCCTTGAAGACCCCAAGAGGCATCATCATAAATCAGCTGTGACTTGACGGCAAAAAAATCATATGTATGATCATATTGAAATTATTAGCCTACAGAGGTCCTGTGACCTTTGAAATAGGGTTGCCAATTCCAGGTTGAGAACTTCCTGGAGATTTAAGAGTGGAGTTAGGAAGGCCAGGGTTTAGGAAAGGGGGGACCTCAGTGGGGTATAATGACATGCTGTCCATTTTCCAAAGTAGCCATTTCCTCCTGGGAATTGGTCTCTGTGGTCTTGAAATCAGTTGTTATTCCAGGAGATCTCCAGGCCCCAACTGGAGGTTGGCAATCCTCCTTGGGCATCAATTTTCCAGGACTGCTGTGGGAAAGAAAAGGAATGGTTCTTAAGCCTATGGATCACTGGATACATCCCTATATTTTAATGATCACACATAAAGTGACAATGAACACAAAAGAAGATGGAATTACAGGATGAATACAATTACATATAGCTCTTTAGCAGTCAAATATTCATGAGTATTTTCATGCTTTTTTTCTTAACATGTGCTCTTTCACTCTCTGTCCGTCTCATTTAAGAGACATCAAATATCAATATTTTAATGCCTTGTACTTTCCAGAAGTACAGGTACTGCTCTACGTGATGCTGACCTTTTCAGTATTCAGTATTCTGATTATCCACCCATTTCCCCCTTTCCTGCAGGCGGTGTGGGTTGGCGAACAGGGATGGAAAGCCGTAAATAGGCCAAATAAACTCAGCCTAATAAACAGGTCACTGGAGTACAACAGAACTGCAACTATAATTTACAAAGTAGATGATACATCCAAATGTGTCGGCCGTCATTTCTGTTGCCAATGTGGCAAACAGAATGAAGGCTGCGAGAGAAAAGACTGCAAACCCAAAGGGCAGCAAAACTGCAGGTGGGGGTGGGAAGAGGTACAAGGGCAAGAAATGATGATTAAGACTCTGCTGAGCTTGTTTCATTATAGGGGAGAATTTGGAGAAACCAAATGTTAGTGCTGAGCTGAGTCTTCTGCAGGTTTAATTTTCCTCTCCAAATTAATTGTTTGGTGGGTGGGAGGGATGGCCTTTGCAGAAAAAGACCCCCTATTTAATATGACCTTTCCATGTCTGTTTGCAGTTGTTTGTGACCATTCTTTCTCCCCCAATTGCTGATGCTGTTTCAGCAACCATGTTCTATGTGTTTCATTCATTCTTGAGCAATCACAGAGCCATTCAGGGATGACTTAACACAGTGCTAGGTTTGTCTAGAGATCAAAATGTTAAACAATGCCCAACTCTTTAAAAATTAGTTGCTGTAGATTTTCTGGGTTGTGTGGCCACGGTCTTGGCATTTAAAAAATCTTTTTTGTTTGTTTGTTCTACTGGTGTTGCTGTACCATTGTTTTAATTTTTAATTTTTGAATGTAATAAAAAATGCTATTGGACAAGCAGAAGAGTTAGCAGGAATGCAGGACCATCTCTGTATGGAAGATGCAGCAACAAGTTCAGCTAAGGGCCATCTGCGGGGCTCCCATCCAATCCCTCTGCCTGTTTGGTGACAGTAATGTGTGAAGGGTTTTCCCCCCTTCTTCTTTCCCTTTATTGTGGCACATGTTTGCTTGAGCCACAGCCCACTTCCTTTGATGTGTTACATTCAGTCAGCAAAGCTATATCTACTCAAAACTATGAACAGCAAAAGGCAAGGAAGGAGATATTACAAAGAGGTCTGCAGGCTGGTTTCCCAAGACATAACAGAGTACAGATGGAAAGAAGATCCAGTCAAAAAAGAGAGGAAATAGTCCATTCGGCTTGGCTATTTCCTGCTCTCACAGCTCTTAATTATCAGAACCGGACATGAAACAGTCCTTAGGGTGCCCCATATAAACTAATCTGAACTTTCTAAAAGAAATATCAGGTTCTTCTTGATAATTTCACCTGTGCCTTCAGTTTATGGTAATTAGAATGTAGGAATTCATTGTGCACTAATTTTAGTTTATAGTGGCAAAACTGAAAACCAGTAACCTGTCTAGGGAGACCTTCCAGCCTCCCTCTTTGTTGCCCTCCATGCAAAAAAAGAAAGAAAAAGAGAAAAAAAGAACACCAGCATCTTGTCAATGGTATGACATCACTTCTGGTGAACACCTGGAAGTGACATCACGTCATTGATGTGCTGTTGACATGATGTGCTATGATTCTGATTCTCTAGGATTCTCAGAGCATCATGTCAGCATCATGTCAGGAATGTGATGTCACTCTTGAGTATTTCCCAGAAGTGACATTGAGCTGCTGGCATGACTTTATTCCTCCATCCCTGTCCCCCCCAGATGCCAGCTGATAACTAGCAACCCTAAACCCATCACCAAAAGGATAAAACTAACTTCATTATGAACTAATTCTAACTCATAGCCCCATCTTTAGGCCATGCTCTGCCCTTAAAATTAATGGCTCTCCACACCAGGCTACACAGCCTCAATACCCAGCATTTAACACAGTCCATGCAATTCAAGGCATTCATATGAACAAAATACCAACAGGACTGGTCAGAATAACCAACAAATGGAATATAACAGATGCAACAATATCTACACTACTTACATCAAATGGGATCCAGCCACATAATTCTCAGCAAGTTGCCCTATTTTTTTTCTTAGACTAATCTGGTGTACCAGAAAAGCTCAAAGGCACTTTCCACACATTCATCCTTTAAAGATCAGCTTTATCTCTTCCTTTTGCCTCTAGTTAATTCTTTTCTGCTTTCACACAAAGGCTTCCTTAGAGCACCTGCAGCATTATATGTGCAGTCTACAAAAGACAAACAACTCTTTTGAGTTGTAATATTCTTCCTTTTCATTGTCTTGTTTGCATTCTGGGTAATTCTTCCTCCCTTTGGGCACCAAATACTGAGACTGGTGAATTTGTGCTGAAGCATTCTTTGATCTAGAAGAGGAGCAATATAGAAATCCCTTGCTGTGGTTCTGAGTGGGTGGCTCCAGAGTCATCCATGTGAGAAAAGCACAGAACCTGTAGCAAGGGGAAAATGCTGTTCTTTGTAGGAATATTTCACCCAATAATTACCCAAAGGCGGTGGCTTTTATAGAGCTAAATCTCTACGGGAGCTCTAAAGCGGAATTAAAGTCTGTGTGTAACTAGAGGGCAAAACAACATTGCACACTTCCACCTGAATCAACTGTTAAACTTGCTTTTATTGTAGGTGACATAGATGTCATCTGAGAACAACGGTCTATGTTTTTTTATATATGATAATAATGGGAATCAAACCTGCGTATTGTTTGACAGTTGGAGGTGCTGGTCTTCTCTGTGGCATTTAGTCCTTTTGTCAGATTTGGCCAATATATCAGCTATGGCTGTTCCTTGAAAAGCATGATGTGTCCATGGTGATCCAGTGCTCTGTGAACATCCAGGTAGGATTATTGTAATCTTTTCGATCTGTGGCTGCCTTTGAAAAATTGCCAGAAAATGCCAGTTGGTCCAAAGTGCAGCATCCAAGGTATGTTGGGGGCTGGATACATTAAGAGATTTTCATTGGTCCATCTATATCAAGTCATAATTCAGTACCCTTAAGGTCCTAAACAGTTTGGGGGGTAGGGTATTGGTCTTTCTTCTTATACTGTTCAGCCTGCCAGTTAAGATCTGCCTTCCTGGCCCTTATTTCTGTGCCTCTGTTGTCAAAGGGGAGGCTTGTGACAACCAGTGACAAGGCATTTTCAGTGGGTGGCATTTTGCCTTGAAGCTTACCTGGCACCTATTACCCTGTCTTTTATTATCCTGTCTTTTAGGTGCCAGGCCAAAACATTTGTTTTCACTCAGGCTTATATCAAAGGAGTTTCTGGTCTGAGGTCTTTTTAAGACCAGGGCCCAGCCTTTAACCTAAATTGGACTACCTTTTTAAGCCATGTATTATATATTACTTCCCCTTTCCTTCTCATTCTATATGTTCTCTCTCTCTCTCTCTCTCTCTCTCTCTCTCTCTCTCTCTCTCTCTCTCTCTCTCTCTCTCCCCTACACTCTTCTTCTGTGACTTTCTGCTCTTCTCCCTCTTTGCTTTCTTTTCTTTAGGGCTCAATGCAGTTAATGGGTCATAACCCCTTGTTGAAGGATGATAATCAAAGACACTGAAGAACCAAAAGGATACTAAGTATTTTGCCAGTTGTGGCTTTCATCTACTCCTGAGATTTTGTAGGAGGCAGATGAATGAATATAGCCTTTTTGTAGCACAATGCTAAGCAGACTTACACTGTACTAAACCCATTGAATTCTATGGCTCAAAAGAAAACAACGACATCCTAAACAAAATGACACCTTCCTAATAACTCTGCGTAGGGTGGCATAGGTGGTTTTTTTTAGGCTTCCACATACAGTTATTGTGAGACTTTCCATTTTGTATTTCATCATTGTTGGTATTTCCAATGTGTTTATTGCACAGCACTTTAATTTGATTTTGCATCATTTATACACAATGCACCATTTTTATGCTATTTATATATTACTAAACCAAAAACAGGGATCAATTATAATGGTAATATTTCTATCCAATGTCATGAAAATTGTTGGTGAAAGATACTGATAACTCATGTTAGAATCTGAGATTTCTGAACCAAAACACTAAATCCATCGAATTTTGTAGCATCTCTAGTGAGGGATGTTGAATCCTTCCAAAGATCAGTGACAGTTCTACAGATATGAGGTCATGGGGCAATAAGAAATGCAATATAGACAACTCATAGACAATGTTCCCTCTAAGCTGTGGAGTCTTGTGAGCAAAAATTCCACTTTGTGAACTAGTGGCATTAAAGTTGTGAGCAAGTGATTTGGCTACTGCATAAATTAATTTGCTCTGGAGCCATCTTTTCTGAGCTAAGACAAAAATGTGTGAGCCAGAGGCTAAAGAACTGTGAGCTGGCTCACACTTACTCAGCTTAGAGGGAACACAGCTCATAGACTTGCAGCCCATTCCTATGTGTGTTTACCTGGAAGAAAGTCAGACTGTATTCATTAGAACTTGCTCCCAAATAAGTGCATGAATACGAATGCTCCATAGCAGTAATTCTTCTCAAAATCTGCTATTGTGATCTTGCTTGTCACAGAATAGAATGGCATGTATATCTTATTTAGTCATTTTCATGGATGTGTCTCAGATATGTTGGAGGGAGGGTAGACTATAAATATATTTCTATGTATTTGAATAAATATGTTAATTATGGAAGTATTATAAGAGTACAGATTAGTGTAGAACACATACATTATATATATATGTGTGTGTGTGTGTCTGTATGCACGCAAGAGCGCATGTTGATTGCATACTCACACAAGCAAAGTCCTTGATAATGCACAGTAGATCATCAGAACATTGAAGAATGGATCATTCAATGCAGCAAAATTATGGAGCAAACACAGAATAGAAGAGAGATCCATCCAGCTCTAACAGAAAGACAACCTATGTCAAACTGTCTTTCTTCTGGTTATACCCTGCTCACTGGAAGCTCTGATGTACATGTATGTGGAATTGTTTATGTGAAAATCTCTTTCTTTTGGTTATACCCTGCACAGAGCACATGTACTCAGCCTGACAGCTGTCCTTTTGCCAATAGGCATGGATATGATCACCGCCTATCACACTGTGTGAGACAGTGGGGAGCATTTTCACAATTCATCTGTGCTAGTTAAAATTGCTGCCATTTTTTTGCATTAGATGCATCCTCCTATATTAATTTAAAGTGATTTATAACTGTTTTTTTCAATAGATGCCTCACAGCTTGCAAAAACATTATCCTTTCAGTTCCTAAAGAAATATGTTTATCAGCACTTGTGGGAGAAAACTGTCTTTCTATTGAGGGGTGCTTCCTCTGTTACTTATCAGCCTGCTCAACACTCAGCCACATAGAAAACAATCCACCATGCACGTATATGTTCCCTTTTTGCAAGGAAGGGAAATCTGCTCCCAGATGAAGACAATTTGAAATATCTCTCCTCATTTTCGTATTTATGACAACAGCTCTGATTCCTTTTAAAGCCTAAACCATCGTCAGTAATGCACAATAAGGAATATTATATAGCAACAGCACATAATTCAGCTAGAAATTAACTTTCAAAAGCCTCCGAGTTTGAAGCACCATTTGCTTCAACAAGCAAATAGCTGTGAGATTTGAAATGTATTCCTCCATGCCCTTTCTTCCACTCTGATTTTCATTCAGCAAAGAAATTTTATTGCTTAAAAAGACAAGATGACAAAATGCACTTTGAACTAATTGTTTCTGAGACTGGGGTGTGCCATTTCTCAGGTGTTGGAATTATGCCAACTGAAATAGAAAATAAGAGCACTTACCACAAACACTTCTCTCTTATAGCCCTTTGCCTTTCTGCATCTCAGCCCTCCAGGGAGAGACAGCCATATGTGAGCTCCACATCCCTCACATATGTAGCTGACAACTGCTTCAGCCTTTGGTATAATGTCATATGAACACACAAAGCTGCCTTATACTGAATCAGACCACTGGTTCCTCAAGGTCAGCATTATCTACTAATACGAGTGGCTGTGGCTATCCAGGATCTCAGGTTCACATCACCTGCTACCTGATCCTTTTAACTGGAGATGCTGGGAACAGAACTTGGGACCCTCAACATGCCAAAAAGATGCTACTTACCACTGAGCCACAGTCCTGCCCCATTACATTTACCTTTCTGCAGCCATCAAAGGATACCCAACAGTGCCATCCTAAGCAGAGCTACCATTGACTTTAACAGAAGGGTATAATTTTGTTTAGGATGGCATGGTTAGTGGCCCCACTCAGGAAGAGCTGTGTACTGTTCATATCTATCTGGAATCAAACAAACAAAAGGGAGAATGGAATCATGCTTATTGATTGTCTGTACAGAGTTCATACACATAGAAGCGGAACATGTTTAGGGTGCTTTCTGTCTGTTTTTATACAGTATGTGTAAAAGGTCTATGCACATACAATTTTTATGCATATAGACTGGATCTGTACACACAGAAAGGCCTTGGAATCTCCAATTTCAGAGCATGTCAAATGGCAGAGCAGGCAAGAACCTCAGTCTGGGACCTTTGTTGTGACACTGATCCAATGCAGTAAAAGACAACAGAAGATACCTTATTGTCAAATATGGTAAGCATTGGATTGGATCCAGGCTAAATAGGGTATTTCAGTTGATAACCCCTTTCCATTGCCGACCCCCACCCCCATGTCATTTCCTCTGGGTTCTCTATCCCCCAGGAACAGCATTTAATATGCTGCAGTGGGAGGGGAGAAGTGAAAGTTCCATTTTGCCAGAAGAAAAATTTAATTTGGGTCCAACTCATTGTATGCCCTGCTGAATAAGATAGGAAAGGTTTGTCAGTGTCCCAGAGCACAAGGCTGCCAGAGGGAAGGCCTGGGACTGAAACCTCATGCAGCCCTGTCAATAACCAGAGGAAAGTTGGGGTGACTATTTAAATCTGTCCTTTCTCTGGTAGCCATTGCTTTTTCAGTTGCAGCTGCAGGCACCCACCCACTTTGTCACTATAACGTGGGATTAGCTGGTCACCTCTCAGGAGATGAGTAGGAATGCTTGGACTTCCTTCGAATTGATTAAGACAGGGTTTCTATTGGGAAGATATTCAGGGTATAAATACCTACATTATAACGTATAAATAAACAAGTTCCTACCAATGAAACAACTAGCAACTTGGGGAGAGGAATGAAGTTGGGAAATATGTATTCATAGGTTTGCCATAAGTTGGAAGCAACTTGACAGCACTTCACCAACACACACACACACACACACACACACACACACACACACAGAGAGAGAGAGAGAGAGAGAGAGAGAGAGAGAGAGAGAGAGAGAGAGAGAGAGAGAGAGAGAGAGAGAGAGAGAGGTTTGCCAGCCTCCAGGGATTACAGCTGAACTCCAGATGGCAGAGATCAGTTCCCCTGGAGAAATGGCAGCTTCAGAATATCAACTCCATAGTATCACTTCCCTGCTGAGCTCCTCCCCAAGTTCTGCTCTTCCCAGGATCCACTTCCAAATCTCCAGGAGTTTCCCAACCTGGAGCTGGCAATCTTAGTGTGTGGTGAAACTATTAACCCCCCCTCTCCCATACCACCATTCTGAACTGAACTGAGACCTTTTGCAAGTGCTGTTGCTAATGGGAAACTTACCGGAGACCAAGTCAGGGATACTCTAGCATCTCGTGCAGCTTGACCATTAAGGAAACCAGGCATTCAGCAGCTAGATAGGATTTATAGGAAGCTGCTGGATTGTGTCTACTGTGCCATTGTTGTTGTTCTCTCTCCATCCCCCCAACAGAAAAGCAACTTTGCACTTATCATAGTGGAAGAAACCAGTATCAAAACTTTTTTTTCTAGGTGAGAGTGGTTTTGTGATGGATTTCTTTGAAGTTTTGCCTTATTCCCATTCATTTTTAGACCATATAGGATTATATGGTGTAGCATATGCAGACAGCATTTTTTTTTATTCTGAAGTTTGCAGATGTCATTAATTTATTGTACCAATGAAAAATTGTGGCTTTTCCTGAAGCAAGTGATGAACTAGAATATGTATTGCATAGCTGAACTGACTGATAAGTCTATGAACGTTTCCCTAACCCATACTGTTTCAGAGTGAGTAGTACCTCCTGGGCTACTTCTGATGGTAAGATAACTTTATACCTTAACTTTTCACAAGTAACAGTAGAGCAACTAGGAAAGCAGGACTATGGAGTTCTTTTTTGGGTTATGTGTTAGTTAGGTCCTATTCTGTTTATAGTAGGCATTTTGTCCTGCAGAAGAGTCATATTATTCTTTTAGAGGAAGGCTCCTCTAAGAATGGAATCACAAGATCTAAATGGAATGGAATAGAATCACAGGTTCTAAACCAATATCTGCTATGTCTTCTTGGGGGTCAAGGGTGCTATTCAGTACAGGTGCCTCCTTCCTCTTGTTACAATCCAAGTTGAATCATTCTTCAGGAACATTCATAACTTCAGAATTACGAAGTAAAAACTGATTCTCTTATATATACCCATTAATAAACTGACCTTAAATATATCCAAGAACTTGGAACTTTCCTCTCCAAATAGAAGAAACCTGAAATTATGCCTCTTTTCAAAGGAACTTCCCTGTATCTCTAGTGGAGTGACAGGGTGATAGGGAATGCAAACCACTATTGTCAGATCAACTACTAACCCTGCTGTCTAAAACGTTAGAAGTTGGTAAAAGTATGCCTCCCTTATTTTACTTTGGTATTTAGGAAAGCAGTCAGAAAACAGTCATTCTGCCAGTAAAAAAATTCTGGTGGAAACAAGCCACAGATTAGCAGCCTGATCTTAAACATATTTTTTAGAAGTAACCCTACTGAACTTGGGAACTCAGTTTTATGTAGATAAGCTTAGCGTTTCAGGGAACTTACATATTTTCATATTAGGTTGGAATTCAACAGAATGTTCTGAAATCTTCATAGTCACAACTGAGAAAAACTATAAACCCTAGATGGACCAAACAAGAAAAATCTTTCTGCCTCCCATATCTGCACTGCAATCAGTAGAAGACAGGATGGGTGTCATTGAGCTTTTTATACCCTACCCACACCCATTTTCCAGCTAGCCCAAGACAAATGAGGCCACATGTCACTTTTTCTTACTCTCACTCACTCATGCAGGGGGAAGAGATGGAATGGAACTGTTACCTGAATCAGCATACACATGAAGGACCTGTAATGGGCAAAGGCATCCCTGTGCTAGGACAGAGCAAACACATGTATTATGGGAACCTTAAAATACATTTCAGATCTCAATCATGTCCAGATTCAAACCAACACTTGAAAGAACGAGGGAGAATAAGCTTCTTAAACAGAAAAGGAAGGTTTTTATTTAATAAACAGAAAAGAAACCAAATCACATTAAGAGATTTGCAGAACAAAATGGAGGTTTACAGAAAGGGGGGAAATGCAATGGTAGAACCACCACAAACCTTTACTTAATAAACTACCTGCCTATAGGGAAATCAAATTTAAAGGGTGGGAAACAAGACATATAAACCTGATTACGAAGGGAAGTGGGGTTATCCTCCACAGTGATGAAGCTTAAAACTGACCAGGAAGAAGAAAGCACAGTAAAGTGGGTCCGTTCAACAAAGAGGCAAGAGGCCAACCATGAGGTTGGGGTAACTGGATGAATCCAAACTGGCTGTAAAAATTGAGAACGAGGCATAACTTTATATCCTTTTGCCAAAAAATGAGGAGAGGAAGGGTTTTTGGCATCAGAATGTGAGAGTAATAAAACTTCAGTCTTTCCAGGGATGAGCAGATTTGAAAAGAAATTCTTTGTATGCATTGTGGAGGCCCTTTTGCATTGATCAAAAATTTTCCTTTGGGGAGGTCTGGAAGTTAGAACTATAGAATCAGTCAATTGCTTATTGTTTTGGAAATAAATTATCAGGGAGGAGGCGCCAAGGTTCTTGGGAGAAATGGCCTTCAATTAAATTCTTCTTAGCGTAGGTTTTTGCATGATTAATAGAGCAGCTGTCCTGTATTCCTGTATACCTTAAAATGACTCAATGACATTTAATATTAGTTTAATACAGGCTCCATCTATCATTTCTAGGCCCATGCTGAAGTGTGCACACAAAAGGGGATCAAAATGTAACAAAAATGGGGGTGAGGGGTATCAGACCCATTTGACCCTTTATAACCACGTTCGACAGCTATTGTTTACTTGCAATGACTTGTATGACGGCAGGGACCATTGTTTTAGTTGCCTCTGTTAACACACTGGAAAGAAAAAAAAGTACCTATCAACATAATCATAGTAGGTCAGACTCTCTTTCCCCCATGGTTCCATGAAGGCATTCAGGGCTCAAGATGAAAATTATACATTTCATGCCAGTCATAAAATACAAACTGCAGACTTGGATAGCAATGCAAGGAAGAAAGAGGGGGTTGAACCATTCAACCTCCATTTGGTTTCACACTTCAAAACCAAGTCCCCTGCTCTGCTATCAGCATTCCCAAGGAGACAGTGGTTGTGGTCACACATGCTAAATAATCCACTTTAAGTGCACTTTCTGGATTTTTACTGCGTGAACTGGCAAAATCTGGATGGAAAGTGCATTGAAAGTGGATTATTTAGTGTGTGTGACTGCAGTCAGTATATGCTTTTAAATGACACATTTTCTTTGTTAAAACACCATTAATTGAGCGGGGAAGCCAGCTTTGAATTGCAAAGTCACATGGAGACTGAAGGGTTAAAAGTCCTCTTTCTTCCCCGCACAGCTTTGAAGCAAATGGAGGTTGCACACTCCTGCAGTTTGCTCCATATAGACCCAATGAGTCTTGTTGCCTGTCTGAGTCCTCGGTTCTGAGTATTTTACATCTGAACCCATCAACAACCTCTGTCTAACAGTTTACATCCCATTTACTGAGAGAATAAGGATAGTTTCTAATCAGAATGAGCTTCAAGTGTTTCTGCTTTGCTTGTTTTAATTTTTTTTTAAAAATAGTATATTTAAGAATATAATGCAATTTTCAAATGAGTTTAGAGAAGCCATCCCTAAAGGAGAGAAAAGAATCTTTCTCATCTTATCAGGGCATCCCTGCTCTGTCCTCATACCTCTTTTTATCTTCTGTTTTATGTGCCTGACTGCTCAAGCATGCCACTGGCATGTGTCTCCAATAATTCATTATTGTCTAAATATAAAACCAAGTACCAGTGATAGGAGGAAGGTCTTATGGGGTTTTATGTCACACAGCGTTTCAAACAATACGTTGGCCTTAGAAGCAAGCAGTTGGTTGCTGAAAATAATTCTCGTGCGCTGTTGGCTGTTTATGTCAAAGGAAGTCATATTCTTGCTATTGGATGCTACGTTCATTTTGGTTGTGTCAGTCTCAGCTGACAAACCAAGTGTGGAGGGCACCATAGTGACTGTTCTCCCCTCACAATGGGAGAAAGGGGAAGCAAAAACGAGAAATGTGGAGTTGCTATCAGAATTTCACTCACAGCAAAATTTGAAGTGGATCTAGGGGCGTTCCTCCTCAGCCAAAACATTTGAGAAATGAGGGAGGATGCCCAAAGGGTTTTGATAAAACCAACAGAACTTCTCAAGGGCATCTCCACATTCCTAGGCTGCCCCCAGATTTCATCTAAAGTAAAAATCCAAGATACTTTGGAGCTTAGGCCAAGGAGCATGTGAACAAATGTCATGGGAAGCCCAAAGAAGTATTGAAAATTTCTCTGGAAGGTTTTGTAAATCCCCTCCCCCCACTAACCCACCCACACTCTTCTACCAGCTGAGTCAAATCTCTTTGTGGAAATCATTCTTCAGTTTCTATCTGTGCTTGCCTCCAAAGAAATGCTCCTCTAGACTGTGGAGTCCAATGGTTTAAGGACACCTGCAAATGTTTGCTTAGTTGGTTAAATAAAACAAAACAAAACTAAGGTCCAGGAAGGCATGTTTTGTTTCCAGCTGGGATATATTTTTGTCTCCCTGCTCTCAGATGCAAGACTACAGATTGAGGAATAATTTGTCAGGTGAATCATTACTAGCCAGCAGCATATTTTCTTTTCTGGGCTTTAATGTGGCTCGTTTGCATTATGCCCAGGACAAAACAGAAGTCACAAGTCGTTATGGTTTGTGCACAACGACCCTTTAAAGACAGCTTTATGGGTAATATTTCAAAGGATCATGGGTAATGGTATGCAAAGGCCCATAAAAACAACTGGCATCAAAGGCAATCAGGCAAGGCAACAGTTGTCAGCTGTGGTGCCCCTTGGTTGATTTGCAAGTCTGAAATTGGTAACTGCTGACACATATTTTGACCCTCTGGAGGCCTGTTGGAGTTCTACAGCTGTTTCCTCCATCGAAGGTTGTGTTTCTTGGAATTACTTAAGCTGGAGCCTCTTGGCAGTGCTGAGAAGGAAGAATGAAGTCTGCTTTACAGCCTTCTGTCTTTGATAGTACTTTATATTTACATTACCAAATGGGATGTTCAGAGCCTGAAATAGACTTTTTGTGAGTGGATATAATTCCTGTTACAGGATTTTTAGCAAAGAATCCTAGATCTTTTGTGAATAATCAGCACCAGGCATGGAATGCATTCATCTTGCCTTTCCATGTGATGCAAAGATATGTTTGGTCTAGGGTTCTCAACTTGGGCTTGTGAAATTCCTGGAGAATTTGGGGCAATGCCTGGGATGGTCTGAATTTGGGAAAGATGAGAACTCAGCAGGGAGGTAATGCCACAGAGTTCACCCTCCAGGGTTGCTATTTCCACCAGGGGAACTGATCTCTGCAGTTTGAGGGCCGGTTATAATTCCAGGAGAACTTCAGGTCACACCTGGAAGTTGGTAACCCTGGCTTGGTCAGAGGATGGGAAGTAGACATTTCCCTTTGAGGACAATTGCTCTGTAAATTCACAATGAGATGTGAGAGACTGATAAACTGAGCACACATTTGTTCTCTGCTTGAGTCATGTGTCACTGTGCCCTTGTGTCATTGTGTCAGCCCCACTAACTCAAATTTAGCATGAGGTATTTGTGCCAAACCAATGGGGAAGCATGAAGGAGAAGTTTGCAAGTCCGCTCTTTGGCAGGCACAACTGATTCAGCAGTCTGGAGCAGCATGTGATTAGCTGCCTTTCTTGATCTTCTTGAACTGCATTGGTGTCTTTGTTCACCAGCTCCTGATGTTCCTAGGACAGAGAGTAACAAGAAGGCCAGATCTCATGCCTGGTTAGACCATCAGTAGGCATGCAGGAATAGTGTGTGCTGCTCAATACAGGTAGGGCTATTTGCTGAGCACCCAGACTGTTTTTTTTTTTTTTAGATTAAACCACTCTACCAGTATGAAGTCCCAAATCCATTTTCCTTTGAGAATCTGAGTCTTAAGCAAGGGGAGGAGAATCCTATCCAAGAGCTCTTATGAGAGCTGAACTTCGATCTCTTTAATCAGGGTTGTCTGCACAGCCATCTATATCATATGAGCCTTGCTGTTTTAAAAACCAGGGAAAGAAAAACAATGAAACTTTACACATTACACAATCTGTGATGCTGCCATATACTGAATCAGATCATTGGTCCATCTAGCTCAATATTCCATACTCTGATTGCAGCAGAAAATTAGGTTCTCCAGCAAAAAAGAAAGGGGGGAGGGGGGGCTTTTCTAAGCACCATCTACCTCATATCCTTTAATTAGAGATGACAGGGATTGAACTTGTGACCTTCTGCATGCAAACTGATGACCATGACCACTACATTGTTGTGGTGTCTCCAGTTCAGTGGGTCATGAATAGTCAGTATACACTCTTCATAATCAAGAGTCCTCTTTATATCTAGCATTGCCTCCAGAAAAATACTTTCAGAAGATGATGATACCTGAGATCAATATGTCAAGCATTAATTGTTTAAGACAGCTTTGGATGCTATAAAAAGGGCAAATAGTTAAAACCTTAAGATTTCTTTTAACAAAACATGCTTAGACAAATGTAATAAGGTTCCTTTCAGTGATCTGCTTCCCCTTAGCTAAAAGGACTATACAGGAAAACAGTTGCTGACAAACATAATGCTGTGTAGGCATACTGCACCTGACAGGCATAATTCTATGAATGCAAGCATACATATTGCGAGATACTTTTTTAAAAAAAAAACCCCGCATAACTGGTCTTCCACTTTTCAAGCAACTGTTGTACAGAAAGTCTGGGCGAGATATCTTTAGTGCTGACATATGTTTCAAATGTTCCTGAGTACAAGCACAAAAGAAAGCTATATTTGGACCTTAATCAGGTGTTCTAATAGCAAAAGTGTGGCCCCATCTGCAGATATCAAAATCGTCTGGCCAGAGCCACCCAGAAATAAAAAAAAGATACTTCTGCTAACTCGGAGATATCCCCAGGTTTGCAGAAAAATCTGAAAACATTTTTTAAAAATCAGAAAACATAAAGAAATACATTGGGGCAGGGGTGGCCAAACTGCAACTCGGAAGCCACATGCGGCTCTTTCACACAGTCTAATTTAATGTTAATAAAAAGCAAATTTGCATATTTCTCAATAAAAACATGTGTGTAATATTTGTTCATGTCTTGCGGCTCTCAAACATCTGACATTTATTCTGTGTGGCTCTTACATTAAGCAAGTTTGGCCACCCAAGCATTGGGGAGTTTTATTCCCCCCTAAACCAATAATGTTGCCTGGGTTTGTGCAGCTCTTCTACTCCTCCACCCAGCATGGTGGGTTGGGGAAGAGTTGCCACTGCCACTGCGGTGGCAAAGAGACGAGGTGAGTATCAAGTAAGCCACTGAGGCAGCAAATTCTGTTCTCATTCAAGAACTCTCCTCCTTTTCTCTGGCTAGCTATCTAGCTTGTTTCTTTCACAACTCACCAGATCAACGACTACTACTTCCTGCCAACTGTAAAAAGAGCATGGGTTGGAGAGAAAGAAGGATGAGGAGGACAATGAGTTCTTCTTTAGCTTGGATATATGAGCTGTAAGGCTCATGTTGATACTGAAAGTAAGCAAATAACATGTTCATTAACCTCTTCTTCCGAGCCTATGAGGATATATAAATGTTGGCAACATTTCTAATTATGGCATATTAAATGGCCGAAGTCTGAGCATGACAGTGATTCTGTGACGTTTCCCATGAAGACACGTGAACACATGAAGCTGTTTTATACTGAATCAGACCTTTAACCTATCAAGACCATCTTGTCTATTCTGACTGGTAGAGGGTCTCCAGTGTCTTTCACTTCACCTATTACTCGGTTCTTTTAACTGGAGATGCTAATGATTGAAACTGGAACCTGCACATGCAAAGCAGATGCTTTACCTCTGAGCCACTGCCCTTCTGCTCAGTTTTCAACATGAGTATGTTAGTTCTGTGATGTGGTGGGTTGTATGTGTTTGTTGTAGTTGAGTTTGTTACAATTTTGTTTGATATAGTGGTTAAGTGTGCGGACTCTCATCTGGGAGAATCAGGTTTGATTCCCCACTCCTCCACTGGCAGCTGCTGGATGACCTTGAGCAAGCCATAGTTCTCTCAGAGCTGTTCTTGAAAGAGGGGAAGGGAAAGAAGTTTGTAAGCCACTCTGAGACTCCTTCAGGTAGTGAAGGGTGGGGTATAAATCCAATCTCTTCTTCTTTTTCTATTCAGGAGGATCATCAAGAGGTTCTTTACACAGAGAGTAATTAAAATGTGGAATTCACTGCCAGAGGATGTTGTGATGGCCACTGGCAGACAACTTTAAAGAGTGATGAGATAGATTAGAGGATAGGTCTGTCAGTGGCTACTAGCCATGGTGATTAAAGGGAACCTCCACATACAGAGTCAGTAAATCTCTGAAACCCCATGCCAAGAGGCAATATCAGGGGAAGGCCTTGGCCTCTACGTCCTGTTGTTGACCCTCCAGAGGAACTGGATGGCCAGTATGTGAGACAGGATGCTGGACTAGATGGACCACTGTTCTGATGCAGCAGAGCTCTTCTTATGTTCTTATGAGGTTGGTGAAGCTTTCAGAGAGGTGCTATGTTTCTCTTTTAAAGCTTCTGGGTATTGAAGTTATAGGTATGGTTGCCAGGTCTCTCCTGGCAACTGGCAGGGGATGGGTGGGACATACCAAGAGTGGGAGAGAGGCCCAGGCTATGTTGCTGGCCATGAGGCGACATCACTTCTGGTGTGCACCGGAAGTGATGTCATCACACTGTGATGTCATAGAGATGGTCTGGTATTTGGGAAAAATACTCTATGGTAAAAATGTCTCCTACCATAGAGTTTTTGCCCAAATACCAGAGTGCTGCTGTCACTTCTGGTACATGCCAGAAGCAACATTGCCACATCTCCAGCAAAGTAGCCTGGGCCTCCCTTCTGTTCCTGGTAAGTCCCCTTACAGGCCAGCTGATTGGTGGGTGGGGGAGAGGCCTGGCATCAGGAGATCCTCATCCCCAGTCAGGAGACTGGCGACTCTAGATATAGCTGATGCAAGAAGTTGCTGGATGATATCAAGAATATGTTGCTCCTGGTGCCTCTCAGCATTCATGACAAGAGAACTGCTGGAGAAGGTTTGAGACCTTTGGTCTCTGCAGCTGGATCAGGAGAGGTCTGTGCATGATGTTTTGATGTCAGATACAGAACTGGATTATGACACTGTGTATCCTTTTCATATTCCAAACCTGGTATTATTTGAAAGGTTAATAACATGACCTACACTGTGTACATATTTTAAAAGTGGAATGATAAAACAGGTTCTAACATCAATAGATCTTGTGGGTGATAAATTTATGGCTATTACATTTTGTGCTTGTGTCAGCTAACCTTGGAAGAAAGAAGCCTCCTTGCTTTGGGGATGAAACTTGTAAATCTCCTGCCTCCCTCTCCTTCCCTTTTTGAAACCTCGTCTGAGTCTTTTGTCTCTCTCTTAGAAAGAAAACAATATAAGACAAAATTCTTTTTATTCTTAAAGCAGCAACATCTAAAATTTTTCATGAGTGTATGTTGAAGGCCACATCTAAAGCAAAAACAAATTTTCTCCCAGGAATGCTGTTTGCACTGTAATCCTCTTCTATGGACATTGATGCTGAGTGTATACGGAATAATCTGATACTTGAGTTTACAGCATAAGAACTTGATGTAAGGTGGCAGAATACCGGTGCAACTGCTATACCCTGAGCCGGACACATATCTAAGTATTGTCTACTCTGTCTAGAAAAAGTTCCTGAGGCAGAGAAAAGTCTTTTCCAACATCTGCCACCAGAAGGCAAAGCAGGTGTTCTACAACTGAGTCATTGCTGGGGAACAGAGTTGCCAGACCTCTGGCTGGGGCAGAGTTTTTCCCCAATTTTCAGGGCTCCAGCCCACCCCCAGCAGCGGAAGCCCTACCCCCAAACAGGCACGTAGCTGTGCAACATCCCTGTCATGATGATGTCACCCAGAAGTGGTGTCATTGCACCATGCATGCTTCATATGCATGGCAGATGATCCCAGGGAAGGGTCCAGAAATCACCCGCTTGGCAAGAGGCAGGAGCTGGAACCCTACTGGGGAATAGCTCAGACACAGACATATAACCAAATGGAGTTCCCCGACTGGGAACCAAACTGTTGGTCCAACTAGTTTACTGTTGTCCGCTATGATTAGCAGAGGTCTACAGAGCTTTCTGTGGTCTGGAAAGACAGATGTTTCCCGATACATGCTACCTAAGTTTTCTCAAATGGTGTGCCAGGGAGTTCCTGTAGGACCTTCCTCATGAAAGCCACATACTAACCCATGACCATTCTTTGCTGGATATTTAACACTTGATTACTTTCAATATTCAATTGCTTGCCTTTGCCAGCTAGTAGCATTTGGTTTTTTATACTTATGACACAATTCATTGTATTCTTGTTTATATTCAGTGGATTGGCTAAAAAAAAAAAAAAAATGGATGTGGCAGGAAACTGGCTGCTGGTGCAAATCCAGACACACGAAAATTGTCCCTTTCATCTATGTTCCATATGCATGTACTTATTTAAATGCATCAGTCATTAGGCTTGACTCATTAACTCTGAGCCCACTCGCCTCACTAGATATGTGCCTAAATTGCTATGGCCATTGGTCATCTCCTTGCACCACAGCTCATCAGAGGCAGTGACTGCTGCTACTTCAAGCCAGTTCTTAGTGTGCCATGCAACATTCTATTCTCTTTAATCTACTTCCTAATCGACATTGGCCATAATAGTTCAAGCACAATCTTTCAGAGAAGTAGAGAGGAAAGGAACTAAAAAATCAGCTTCTTCAGCAACATAGTGCAGGGTTTTACCACAGGGGGTCCCAACCTTTTTGAACTGGTGGTGCCTTTGGAATTCTGGCACAGTGTGGTAGGCCCGATGACAAAATGGCTGCCACAAAATGTTTACTGGATGAGGCATGAGGATGAGGCACAAAATGGCTGTCACAGCCTGTACTGTGGTGACAGCTGCCGCCAAAACAACATTTATAAAAAAGTACACAGTCAATTAAATCAGAAGCCTTACTGGGCAAAAGCCCCACTTGGCTCTGCCCACTCTCTAAAAACATTTGACCAGTGCCAGGAAAGGTGTTGGTGAGCACCATGGCACCATGAACCAAAAGGGTTAAGCTGATGATATATATTATAAAAGTACAAAATTTATTAGGGTGTACACATATTAAAATATATAAGAGTTAAAAAATATTTTTTCCAAATATCAGACCAATAAAAGCATATCAAATATTAACCCTTTTGGTTCACAGTGCTCTCTTGGGTTGAGTTTTCCCCTTCCCCCTCCCTATTTTTTTTTTCAGTTTTTGAGCACCATGGCACCTCCAGACACCATGGTGAGGACCCCGGTTTTAGAGGATAAGCAATTGCATTCCAGAAGGGTGGCTGTATTAGTCTGCTACTGCTGCTAAAATAAGACAGTCTTGTGACACCACATATCTACTGTCTACTCAGTCTAGCAAAAGCTCCCAAGGCAGGGGAAGGTCTTTCCCAACATCAGCTACCAGAAGGTTTAAAGCTGGGACCTTTGCATGCAAAGCAGGTGCTCTACAACTAAGTCATTGCTGGGGGATAGGGTTGCCAGACCCCAGTTGAGGTGGGTTTCCCTCCAATTTCTGGGGCTCCAGCTGATTATGTACAGCTGATGAAGTAAATTCTGGCTCATAAAATTTGTGTATAATACATTAATTAGTTCTTAAAGGTGCCACAAGTTGCTTTGTTTAAAAAATAAATATGGGTTGGACCCAGCCAGGTTTTCTACTGATGAAAAAGGGAGGAGGAGGTCCATTTTGTGTATGCTAAAGTCTGTTCTGGGAATTAATGGATCTGTGTAGATGTTGCCCTGCAAGGTGCATATCACGCTCTTATGGATAGGAAATTCATAAGTGAGAAAAACTGGACTTTGTAAATAATATGAAATAGGAACTGAACTGTGCAATAACCTGATGCCAGCTAAAGACACACACCCAGGAGAAGAAAGCTTTCCTTTTGAGGCTGCTGTGCCATGGTCTTCTGAGGTTACATGCCCTCTTACCTGCTGTAAGAGGTATCAGGTCCCTAGCCATATGAAACACCAGGAGCCAGATAGATGCCATTCCAAGGCAGACTAGAGACTTGGAATTCAGACTCCATGAAGAATTCCCTTCCTGACACGCAGGTAACGTTGTCTCCCCACCTAATTGCTCACCTATCCGAAACTGCAGCCATAAGACCAGCAGGGAACAATGGCTTTCACCCACGAGTCATAATCCCTTCAGGTGCCACTGCCCAGACATGTCTGCATTAGCTACCAGCATTGTCCATCCCCTTAGACCCAGGGCCGGCCCCAGGTGTCTGGGCCCCCTAGGCAGGACAGCCTGGGGCGCCCACCCCACCGGGGATGTCAACCTCCCGGTGGGGCCTGGAGATGGCCCAGTGCCATTTTCCTGGGCGCCGGTTAGAACGCCCGCCCCTTCCCTCCCAGCGGTGGCGCCAGCTTTTCTGGGTGCCTCACAGCCGTGAGGCGCCCAGGAAAGCCAGGGCTGCCGGTGCTGGGAGGGAAGGGGGGCTTTTCACTGGGGGGGCGGAGGGCATTTTGGTGCCCCTGCAGGGCCGGCGCCCTAGGCGAGTGCCTAGCTTGCCTAGTGGGCGAGCCAGCCCTGCTTAGACCCTTGAACCTGGTTCCAATCACAAGCTTTTGGCGATGGACTAACAGGAGGTATGCCAAAGAAGGGAGCCAAGGCTAGCCCACCCCTCAAGAAAGTCTGGGGCTGGTCCAAAATCACCTAGGCAGCTTCCATAGGGAGGCTCCTGTTGAACAGGAGCAAGCAGCCAGGGCTAATGAAGTAATGCATGAAGTCACCCTGAGAGTGCTGGCAGGTCTAGGGTTGCAAAAAAAAAAGAAACAAACAGATAGATGCAAAAGAGGATGGAAAAGCCTCCATATCTCTATTTTGCCTTAAATTGGTTTTGATGCCAGCAGAGTGAGAAAATGCCAGAGGCTCTGGATGGGTGCCCCATGGTAAATGGACCAAACAATTCCTAAAGATTTTCCAAAACACTACTCTGTCGATAATTCATTTTCTACACTCACAGTGTCCTCTGCCAGAATGCAACATATCCCCAGCACTTTGAATTAGCACCAGAGCTTTAAGAGATCTCCAGCTGTCACCTGGAGATTGGCAACAGCTAGTTTGGAGGCTGGGCTCTAAGGCATTGTATCTGTCTGAGGTCCCCCTCTTCCTCCTCCTCAGACCCCACCCTCAGCAGGCTTTATCCCTAAAATATCCTGGAAGTTTCCAACCATGAATTGGCAACCCTATGTCCTTTCCAGGCAACCATCAGCCTACCTTTATCTGCCTGTCTGTCTTCAGGTTTACATCCCACTCCCAGCCTCTGCAGTCTTTCTTTGCAGTGGGAGCCAAAGCAGCTGACATCATTCTCCTCTCTCCCATATGATCCACACAACAACCCTGTGAGGTATGTTAAAGTAGAAAGTCTGTGAATGGTCTATAATCCCCCAGGTAGCTTTTATAACATGAACCTGGGACCTGCACACCATCCTCTGAAGTGCTCTCAGGTGGCAGTAATGGGATGACTGCTGGTACCTTTTCCTATAATTTTTTGCCTTGTGGTATTCTGCTTGTAGTGTGATCTGTCTTTTTTGTGGTGTGGCATGGTTGTGTTTTTGGTTTGTTTCTTTTGAAGGGGAAGTGATGTGTTGTGAGTGAGGACATATTTTACCTTAGAATAACACTAGGTCACATATGCAACTGACAGTCCCAACTGTCCCGCGGGGTGGGGGGAGTTTGAGGTGTGGAATGGAGTGAAGTCCAATCAGCTTCCATATGCAAATGACCTTGAAATGCTGGCCCAATCAGAGAAGAGTGGCCTAGGCTGCAGTGGACAGGAGAAAACTCAAGCAACACAGCCAATGATTGCCACCTCAACTGGCTTTTATATAATAAGGAAGGATAACTCCCCAATATAGTTAAGAACACATGGCAATCCGGCTAACATAGATAAAAGCCATGTATAATGGAGGCTGCAATAAGGATATGAATTGGGCAAGACTGAAGAGGAAAAAAAAGGTTTGCTGGATAGATGTCAAGATCTTAAACAACTGTAGATGATCTTTGTACTTTGCTTTAGTCACATGGAAGCTATTTTTCCATAAGTGGCTCTCACATGCTATGGTTAATGTTCAAATGATCTCATAGGGACCAAGCACATGGATCCCAACTACAGAAACAGTACTCCACCGGAGTATGTGCTGATCATGTTGAAAAGGCCCTACATGGTCTGTCCATCTAAAAGTTATCCCAGTCAGGTGAGAGCTGCTCCCAAGTGAACAGCTTTTCCATGGTTAGAATTACCCTAAAAAGGACCCCTTGTATAACTGTAGAAGTGTGGCATTTGTTTCTTTACTGATCATCACAGGATCTTCTGATTTTTCTTATTTGCTTGACAATTGGAAAGTTAAATCCAACTCCCAGTCAGGTTTAAGCTTTGAAAACTTTGCAAAAGTACATGAAATGTCACGTTAGTCATTCATGCAAACTGGGTCATCAAGCATATTGTATGGAACAGTTGATGTCCTTGATTATTAACACTTAGGACCTGTTAGGTTTGCAAACCTGTGTTTAAAGAGGCATAGCTTAATCCAGAGCCTAATTGCATCTCAACTGGACAGCAGGATTTGTGACAAAAAAAGGTTTACACTAGCACAAGACCTTCCAGCCTCCCACTTGCTACCCACAGATCCAAAAATAAAGCACATTTTGTACAGAAATGTATCATGCACATTCTGTCCGTGCCTGTCTTTCACTTGACTGGAGAGCTATGGATCTGTTTTAATATATATACCTAGTTTCTGGTTAATACATGCCACACAGTTTTAAGCATGTTTCCCACCCTTTCAAGCAACAGCATTCCCCTCAAAGAGTGTAAAAGACAACAGACCCATGGGAGTTAAGAGGTAATGGCTGCTTTTGGCTGGGCCAAAGGGGGGCAGTGTGGTAGATGTAGGGTTGCCTACTCTGGCTTGGGGGCAGTGCCTGAGAAAGACAGGGTTTGGGGAAGGGAGGGAGCTCAGGGGAATTGACCTGCAAATCAGTTGTAATTCCATGAGAACTTTGGGCCCTGACCGGAGGTTGGCTATATATACATGCTTCCTACTTGTTCTCACCCTACCTTGTATCGGATCCTTTTTCCTCTTCCTCCCTGTAAAGCTTTGTAAGATCAGCTAATCACTTCAGTGCTAAGCAAGGTTTGGAGTAGTTTCTTTCATACTGATGTAGAGAGGATAATTTTCTTATTTGCTTCACATTGCTGTATCAGTGGAGGGCAGCTATAAATAAGCCTGATTCTGGGGACTGGTTGGGCCTTACTAGGTTTGATAAGATTAGTTCAGGGTGGCATTGTTTATTTAGACTGGTAATCACCATGATACAGCTGAGGATGGGAGAAGACACCCCATCCAGCCATTTTGGCTGAATGATTTCAGGAGGTTTGGGGAGAGGAAATCCTTCAGTGTTGTCCATCATCTCTTGACCCCCACATACACTGAATGGTGACAGGTGATGAACTTAATATGCAGCACAATGGGATAAGCAGAATTGCAAGGTAGAATACGAAATTACCCCATGTTTATTTCTCCCCTCTTCTCCTCCTGAGCAGGCCTCTAAAATTTCCTCTGTATTGGAATCCAGCTGCCTTTTAATCCTCCCCCCCTCCCTCAGTACAATGAACAGCACAGTCTAGGATATGCAAGGGCAATCAAGATGACACCAATTTTACTGAGGAAGACAGTCTAAGAGGGAAATCAATGTCCCCCGCATTTATTCACTTGAATGCTGCCATTATTGCTAGTGCTACAAGTGATGCAAGAAAGTTTTTTACTGATGGATAATGAAAATGTTACATGGTGGTAGTGGAGATTGGGTGAAGAAATAAGGAAGGGTTCAAGCCTCTTGTAGCATCCTATTTTGGTGTAGTGGTTAAGAGTGGTTGGTGGACTCTAATCTGGAGAACTGGGTTTGATTCCCCACTACTCCACATACTGTCAGCTGGGTGACCTTGGGTCAATCACAGTTCTCTCAAAGCTGTTCTCTCAAGAACAGTTCTCTCAGAGGTCTCTCAGCCACACCTACCTCACAGGATGTCTGTTGTGGGGAGAGGAAGGGAAGGTGATTGTAAGCTGCTCTGAGACTCAGAGTGAAGGGCAGGGTATACATCCAGCTCTTCTTCTTCTTCCTCCTCCTCTTCTTCCTCCTCCTTGTTGTCATCATCTTAAGGGTGATGCTATCTGGACACATCTATCATGAAGCACATGTCCTATAGAGCAATTTGAATATTTCTTTTGTTGTCCTAGTTCAGGAAGTATTTTTCAAGAAGCTGCCTTCTAAATTAAGAAATCATGCTTTGGGACTGGCTTAGCATTAGAATTTAATGGAATTCCTGAAGGAGGTTCCACTAAAATGCTTGTTCACGTTAATGAATTACATTTATCTATCCTGCTAAAGCAATATATCTAATTCTCAACATGGCCCCATCTGTGGATACTTAAATCCAGAGACTGGAGCCATGAACATACAAGATAATTCTTTATAAAAACCTGAGAAAAGCTCCAAGTTTGTTAGCAGTCAGACCCCTCCTCTTGTTGAGGGGCAATTTAGCACTAATGTCACCCCAAAATCATATGTACAAAATCAAAAATGAAAGATGGAACAAAATATGAAACAAAATAGATGCCAGCCAGGTTAAAGCCTGGGAAAGTATTTTTGAAGGTGAGTCAGAAAGGCTGACCAGCTAACAACCCTAAAGAGAGATGCATTATCAAGACGATGGGTATCCCAAGAAAAAGTATTACCTCCCCTTGGATTAACCTCATCCTCACTTCCCCTCACCCATTTACCCTAACTAGGCAATACTTATTCGCCCACACCTGGTAGCTTCCCATCTGGTAATTACAGGATCATCAAGCACCATTTACAACTATAGTCCACCTCCGGTACACTCACCAAGCCTCTCTTAAATCATTGTTCACCTCCAAAAAAACCCTCCTGGTTATTGTTTGGGTGGCAAACATGTCAGCTGATCTCCAGGGATCATTTTCCCCTATAATTGTTGCACCTGGCTCCATAGATGTGTGTGTGCTTTTTTGGATCCAGATCCCACAACCCCAAATCCATTTGGGCCCTCTTGTCTTTGCTCAGTGAAATGCTGGTCATTTTGCTGCTTCCTCTGTGGACCTCCTTCTTCAAGACTGGTAACTATTGCCTTCCCAAAATCACTCCCCCCCCTGATTTCCTCTTAGTCAGCTTTTTTTTAAAGTGTGTTTGTGTATGTGTTTTGCCATTTTATCTCTCTTGTAATAAAAAGCCTTTCTGGTTGAACAGCTGAATGGTTTATTTCAAGTTCTCTAAGGTAAAGAGCCTGGTATATATAGGTGGAGAATCTCAGTTACTTCCTCTCATTGCCTCCTTTAAAACTAATTCCCCACACACACACCATTAATTAGGAGACTGCCTCTTTGGGTAACAAATTTTCAAGGGGGAAATCTGAAGATTTTTTTTACAAAATTGAGGATTTCAGCCCCCCCCCCCGATAGAAGCATTGCCTGTAGCTTAAAAAAGTGCTCTTAGTTGACATTGCTAGGCAACCACAACAGTATTGCCAGTTTTCAAGCCTTGGTTTCTGCCAACAGAAGGCAGTGGGAAGTGGCAAGCCCCCTTTCCATTGTTGTTTTGGTCTTTGGGGTAGGATTCATTGGAGTCAGGCCTGGCAGCAATCACTGGAGTCTGCAGGACTTGCATGACTCACCCAGGCCCAGAGGCTCACCATCCCATTAAAGCTGATATGTGCAGTGATTACAGTTCCAGATTAGGATCTGAGAAACCCGGGTCCAAATACACATTCTGCAATGGAAACTGAGTATGTGGCTTTGGACCTGTCAAACACTCTCAGTATAACATACCTTATAGGGTATTGAGAGGATAAAATGCAGGAGAGGAGAATGCTATAAACTGCTTTGAATCCCCTGGGGGAAAAGGTAGTGACTGGGGGCAGGATAAAATATAGGCTGGTTGGTAGGTAGGAAAGAGAAAGTTGAAGACTTGGGGGCTCCCAGGAGGAGCAAAATAATGTAGAAAGGGGACTATATGGGAAGTACTATAAGGTGCTTCCCCAGAAGTCCTTGCAAGTTCCCCACTCTGCAATTCAGCCCAGACTGGTGGCTGAGCTAGCACCATGCAAATGGGCCAGACTTTTCCTAGGGACAGGATGCCAGAGGGAAGGAATATGGGAAAGCTGAAGACAGGGGGGCAGAAAAGGAAGATTGGCTGGTGGGTGTGAAGAAGGGGAGAGAGGAAGGGGGCTTCCAGGGGAAAAGAAATCATGTGGGAGAGGAAGATGTGATGCCCCCTACCCAAGTCCTTGCATGTTTCCCACTTGTTTTTTCCCTTTTGATTCTTTGTTACAGTAAAATACCTGGATCAATGTAACTGTTTTGCAAATGGGGAAGCTTTGCTTTTCAAAGTACCTGGGAATTCTATACATCATGAGAAGAAGCCCTTAGTCATTGTCTAAATCCCCAAGATTCCAAGTTGAGGCTTTTGCTAGATTTGTTAGAACTCAACCTTGCTATTTAGTGATTGGCAGAGGGATTGCAAAAATAGAGTTTCTGTGTACAGCAGAAACCCCAAGTCTGATAGCCGTTTTGTCTAGCTGTCCTTATATAAATTGAAATTTCATTTTTTAAAAGATAAGGGGAAAATATTGTTAAGGGACCTACCTTAGCTCATGGACAGAGAAGGGAGTAGCATAAGCTCCAGCTGCCTCAACAAACACCACCATGGCCACTGATTTGTCTCTGGGAGGAACTGAGGGTAGTGGTAGTTGAGCTACCAAGACAAGGAACAGTAGGCTAAGAATGGCTTGATTCAGGATATTGTCAGAAGGCCATTAACTCCCAGAAATAACCCAGAATGACGAGGTCCAAGTTTTATATATTCTGGATATTCAGATAATCACCAGCAACGTTCACCAGCTTGTCTCAGGCTTCTTTCTAACAAGAAACATGGAGACTGGTGCTGTGGGAGCTTTTCTGCAACTTGACCCATTAGCAGTTTCAGAATCCACAACTGGTTTCCTGTTGAGATCTGAGGCTTTAGTTTAACTAAACTTTTGTCTAGCCCTTCTTCCTGGTTATTACAGTTTTCTAGCCCTAAACATGCCAACTCCAGTAGTAAGAAATAGTTGCCTAGAGACAACAGTTGTTTGAGCCAGATGTTTGCACAGAGCTTTGCCCATCCCTCAGGTCTATCATTGGGGAAGGAGCATTTCTTCTAACTAAATGGAAAAGCAAAGAGGGGAAAGGCCAGCATGCTGATATCACCTGAGAAAAGACTCATGGTAAATTCTATGTATTTTAACATAACAAGAAGTACTTCCACAGTCTTTCAAATAATTTCTGGGTCTGGTAATGGCAAATGCTGATTTTGTCTGTTTTGCTTTTATCCAGGCTATGTTCCAGAAATCATAATTACTACAATTTTCAGCAAATCTGTGCTGTGAATGAAGTGTTCCGTGCTTTTTATAAACTTGTAAGGAAAATGGTTCCAAGTTCATAAATAGTGCAAGTTACATCTTCAGATACTTGGAATTCGGTGAGGTAGTTCAAGTAGTTCACGGTGATAAAGAGTCCTTCACGCTTTCTATGACAGATTACATAGACTAGAAAGGATACTTATAGGTCATCAAGCACAACACATTGCTCAGTGCAGAAAATCCAAAGCTAGAACAACCTCAACAGATTGCTCTCTAGGTTCTGCTCAAAGACCTCTAGCAAGAGAGGTCCCCTTCTGATAGGTAATTGGTTCCATTGCCAAACTGCTCATGTCATTAGGACATTTTTCCTAATGTTCAATGAAAATTGACCCTTCTGTAATATAAGAACACTAGTTCTAGTGTTGCTCTCTGGAACAGCAGAGAACAAGCCTTTCCCCGTTTCACTGTGACAGCTTTTCATACTTTTGATGAGTGCAGCCACATTGGGCAAAGAGAGCCTCCCACCTACCCAAGCTGGGCTGGAGATTATCTTCACCAAGAGGCTGGCTAGCTAGAATTACAAAGGTTCTTAAAGGCCCCTGTATACCTTTAACCTGGGTAGGCTTTCACCAGTCCTTCTGTGTACCTCCAGTCAGGAGCAAAAGGAATCCTCCCTGCAAGGTTGACTCACAGCAGGAGATCAAGTTACTCTGAAGGTAGGAACCGCCAGTCTAGGCACCAGATTGTCTCATTGCAGTAGTACAGACAAGAACTAGAAGTTGGTGAATAAAATATATTATTATAAAAGGTGCAGAATTACTTAAAAGGTTATTGTGAGGGAAAACAATAAAACTAGAGATTAAGAAACAAGCTAAACACTTGTAGAACCTTGGTTCTCAAAAGGCAAGATGTTACCCATTCAATGTTCTGGGTCCAAAGTGTACTCCATCTCCAGGGTCCCAAATGCCAGGCTGGTTGGCTTCAGCCACAAGAGCTTCAAGATGGCCAAAAGTGAGTAAGGTGATGTTACATGTCAGCATGTCATGCCAACACCACCAACCCCCCCCCGAATAGGTCTCAGGGTAGGCAAGTTATCACTAGAATCCTAAATGGTTGCTAGGCCTGTGCACCAGTCAGGGCTCAAGCAATGTCCTATAAATACAAGTAGGCCAAGCAGTGAGCCTGCTTTGCAGGGAGGGCGGGGTATAAATTTGAGAAGAGAAAGAAAGAAAGAAAGAAAGAAAGAAAGAAAGAAAGAAAGAAAGAAAGAAAGAAAGAAAGAAAGAAAGAAAGAAAGAAAGAAAGAAAGAAAGAAAGAAAGAAAGAAAGAAAGGACAATTTCATTGGTCTCTGGTCACGTCAGAAGAGCAGGTGATGTGATCTGCAGCTTCAAACCACCACTCCCTCTCACAGGACTTAATTGCTTTGGAATGTTAATTGGAGAAGCCAAGGCCAGAGAAAGAACACCTTATCTTGCAAGTGCAAGAGTGGACTCTCCCTCTACAGCACGTCCATGTGAAACTTAGGAGACTTAAAGACAACAAATTTAACAAGAGCAGGCCACAGCCAGGCTGAACCAGACTTTTAAACCGGACTCCATTTTGGGTGAACCAAAGTTCTTGACAACATCTCCCTTAGGCTTCTTTTTTCCAGGCTAAACATAAAGAATATGATTTTATTTATCCCATTACTAGGGAATGTTTTCACTAGGACAAATTTCACTGGGACAAATTTATTGGCAAAAAGGAAAGCAGTCTGACTTTTAAAAAAACATAAACCTATTGAAATATAGATCATTTGTCCATCAACTTCTACACAGGCACGTGTGTGTCTCATAACTAGTTGTACCTGAGCAACAGGGCATTCAGTGCATGTTTAGTTAGATATTAATTCACCACTTTTCTTCCCTATGGAGAGACCCATATCTGCTTACATTACTCTCCCTTCCTCCAATTTATCCTAATGATGACTCTGTGATGTAAGCAGGGATGAGAGTGACTGGCCCAGTGTCATCCAGAAAAATTCCATGACAGAGTAGATATTCAAAACTGGGTCTACCGGATCCTAATCCTGAACTTTGATGAGCTATTCTTTCTTCAACCAATCAGACTGAACCTGCCAATCACAGAAATTCTGCCTCTGCCCATGTGCCAAAATGCATTTTTATCACACCCTGCTGCTGCCGCCAAAATAAATGTCACATTTTAAAACCCAGATGTTTATTGCATCACATTAAAACAATCACATTAAAAACCCAGATGCTTGCTGGTTTGGTGTTCTTCTTTGAGGGTCTTCTTGGGTCCTGAGAACTTGAGCATTAATGGCTGACAATCGTCCATATCCAAAACAGTTCTTGTACATCCTCATGGCAGTTGTAATTTATATGCTCCCTCCATGTCAGTAAAAATGACTATTTGTAACCTTTAAACAATAAAAATAAGAGAGTACACAAGTGAATGATCTGTGCACTTTAATGACCTTACCTGGTGCAGATCCTGGTGGATCCTACCCCTATCCTACCACCATACTGAGCCGATTCATTTATTTGTTCATTTATTTATTAAAATGTTTGTGCCCCACATTCCCTTTTTGCTCAACTATGAAGCCTTCCTCCAATCTAAGGAGCATTCCTCCAAATTAAGTGGCTCTTCCATTGGAGGAAGAGAGTGGCTGGACCCACCCCAATGAGTAAAAACTGATTTTCCTACTGCCCAGGCCAACAGCATGCTAAAGAATTGTGCAAGTGCAAAAATGGTAATACAAATCTCCCAAAACTACCCAACTCACTGGTCAAGTCAGGTGGTCAACAGTAAGAATGGGGCAAACCCACTGGCAGTTCAACTCATGTGTAGGTTGTGGTGGTTGAACATGGTATGGACATGCCAGTTGAATCACAGCAGTGATGTTCAGAACACTGCAGAGCTGCTAATCTGTCAGATTCCAATTGCTGCTTCCTGTATTTGGTTCCATATTATCACTGTACATGAGCCACTATTTTCAGTAGCATCAGGATGGAATGTACATGAAGACATTTGCTCACTGACTAAACCACAGTATGGAAAGGAATTTCTGACCTGAACTTGGAATCACATGAACAGTCCATACTGTAGGCAATCTGAAAAGGAATGAAAGAAACACAGGGAGAGCTGCAGCAAACCATGTAGATTCAAGCATTAACAGTGATTCTCAAGTTAAACTGGAGGGCAGGCAGTATGGTTTGCAAGGCAGAATCCATCAAAATATAACAGAATGGGGAGTAGTGCTGTTCTCCCAAGTAAGTGCTATTCAAGAACAGCATGAGTGAGAAAGGTAAAAGAGGGTAAGAATAAAGATGAATTAAATATAGTGCCATGCCAGGGTCAGTTCTAGGTTTGGGAATGCTCCAGGGAAGATGATCTCTCCTTGCCCTCCCCATTAAGCATTCCACCCTCTCACACTTGATTGCAGGCACACATTCTTCCCCTCCCTGCTGGAGAAGGAAATGAATAGATAGCCCATTCTCTCTGTCATGGTTGCCAGGGACAGAGGGCATTGGGCAGCTGCTAGGCCCCTGAGTTGCTCAGAGCGTGCCTTGAATTGCAATGAGTCTCACAGTTGGCAGTGCACCCTCCCAGAGCCCCAGGGTCCTGGCAGTTGCCCAGTCAATTTATTAGCTAGGGATATGTGGATGGGAAACTGAAAAGTAGCTGGTGCCAGCATAAAAAAGAACATCTTTCTGCAGGGTTATTCTATGCATTTGGTCAAAGGAGACACTGAAGATTTTTTCCCCTTGCCCTCTGTTCCCATTTATGCACCTTGTTTGCACATATTTTTGCATCACCATAGGCTTGCCAACTCTGGGGTGGGAAATTCCTGGAGATTTGGGAGTGGAGACCTCAATTGGATATAATGCCAGAAAGCAACCTCCAAAGCAGCCATTTTCTCTAGGGAAATTGATCTCTTTAGTCCAGAGATCAGCAGCCATTTTCTCTCAGAGAATAGATTTCTTTAGTCTGGAGATCTATTTTGTCTAGAGACCGAATTCCAGGAGATCCCCAGGCTGCACCTGAAGGCTGACAACCTTATATCAATAGCATTCTGATGCATAGCTACTCTGTAAGTCCTTTGTGGTTCATTGTGACTGACTTTCAAGTAAATATTCACAGGGCCACTGACATAGAGTCCTTGCTTCAGTGCATAAGAAGCACTGGCTTGGTTTCACCATAAAGTGAAGATTCCTATTCTGTGGAAAGTTAACAATGCCACATTTATACCCTTACTAATGTGTATGTTGCCTGTCCTTGCAGACTCTCAGCAAAGGGCCAGAGTTTGCTACATTAAGCACTTCCTTCTGCCTGACTGCCAAGGAAAAGAAGTTGTATGCATAAAAGCCATGAGTACATTCCTGTCCCAATTCACAGGGGACTATTTATTAGCAATTCACTGTGCAAATAGTTTCTCCACCATTCTGAAGCTGGTATTTTAAAAAATGGATCTATTGAGAGGGTGAATCTATAGCATCATTGCTGGACCAAACCCAATTCTTTGCAACTTGAATGCAGCTAGGTAATAGGATCATTTTCATATATTACCTTGGAATCTCAGGGGCCTTTGTGTGCAAAGTAGGATGCACACACAGAAATGGAGGGCAGGAAAGATATTTCTGAAGTCTCCTTTGACCAAATGCATAGAATAACACTCTGCAAACCGTTCATTTTAAGTTGGCCCTAGCTAACACATTCCTCTTAACTGTCATAGGCAAGTGCAAACCTATAACTCCCCCATTAGATATATTTTATTTCCATTAGCAAGTGACATCTAATTTTTCCTGTACCATTTCTACAGTTGGAGTCACTTGGTTGAATAATGCCTGTCACCCTCTCTCCAAGGAACTAGCAACCTGCAAAGGGGATGTGGTGTGGGGTTTTCTTGACGGTGATGTGGTGTGTGCTTATTTGCTCATACACATTCATGAGCAGTGAGTGTATGCATCTCTGATGCACACAGTCCCTGTTGACTTCTTCAGATTAACTAAAGCATAGTGCTTACTTTGAATGGCTTCCATGCATAATCTAGGAGATGGTAAGTGGACTGGACAGGAAGGTAGCACATTCCAGTAGATATCTGTCTCTCCCTCATTAGTGTGCTGGCTCCTGTTCTTCTCTGTGGATGGGGGGGAACGGGAGGTAGTGGCACATACATACTGACAGGCATGTAATACAAATTCCACATTAAGATTCCATTCTGCTACTCTCTCCTGGGGACAGAGAGTGACAACTGCCAGAGTAGAACCCTATTTTGCAATGAAAGTTGGGCTTTTTTAAAAGTTTACTACAGAAGGAAGAGAAAGTAAAATTAGACTTCAGATGGATGATCAAAAGGTCTTCAGTTGTATTCAGAGCCACCTTGAAAAGGCAAGGGTCATGTCTGACTTCCCTCATTTCTAACTGTGGAGAACTCTTAGTTCCAGAATGCCAAACCACTTTCCACCTTTTAAAATTCTATTTAATGAATATGTTTTGTTTGTGCTCTGAACACTTAAACCTGCTGAAGAACATGACATTCAAAAACCCACTGCAAGCACCTGGCAAAGTCTGGTACATAAGAGAATATAAGAGAAGCCAATGCTGGATCAGGCCAATGGCCCATCCAGTCCAACATTTTGTCACACAGTGGCCAAAAATACCAGGTGCCATCAGGAGGTCCAGCAGTGGGGCCAGGAACTAGAAGCCCACCCACTGCTGCCCCCCCCAAGCACCAGGAATACAGAGCATCACTTGCCCCAGACTGAGAGTTCCTACCTTGCGGCTAATAGCCATTGATGTACCTCTGCTCCATATGTTTATCTAATTCCCTCTTGAAGCCTTCCACACTTGTAGCCACCACTACCTCCTGTGGCAGTGAATTCTATGTGTTAATCGCTATTTGAGTGAATAAATACTTCCTTTTATCTGTTCTAACCCGACTGCTCAGCAATTTCATGGAGTGCCCACGAGTTCTTGTATTGTGAGAAAGGGAGAAAAGTACTTCTTTCTCTACCTGCTCTATCCCATGCATAATCTTATAAACCTCAATCAGGTCACCTCTCAGCCATTGTTTCTCCAAGCTAAAGAGCCCCAAGTGTTTAACCTTTCTAGGAAAAGTGTTCCAACCCTTTGATCATGCTAGTTGCCCTTTTCTGCACTTTTTCCAATGCTATAATATCCTTTTTGAGGTGTGGTGACCAGAACTGTATACAGTACTCCAAATGAGGTCACACCATTGATCTATACAGGGGCATTATGATACTGGCTGATTTGTTTTCAATTCCCTTCCTAATAATCCCCAGCATAGCATTGGCCTTTTTTTATTGCAGTCACACACTGTCTCGACATTTTCATTGAGTTATCTACTACAACTCCAAGATCTCTCTCTTGGTCAGTCTCTGCCAGTTCAGACCCCATCAATGTGTATTTATAGTTAGGATTTTTGGCTCCAATGTGTATCACTTTGCACTTGGCCACATTGAACCCCATTTGCCACATTGATGCCCACTCACCCATCCTTGACAGATCCCTTTGGAGTGCCTCACAATCCTCCCTGGTTCTTACCACCCTGAACAACTTTGTGTCATCTGCAAATTTAGCCACTTCACTGCTTACTCCCAACTCCAAATCATTAATATACAAGTTAAAAAGCATCGGACCAAGTACTGATCCCTGTGGTACCCCACGGCTTACCACCCTTCACTGAGAAAATTGCCCATTTATACTCACTTTCTGTTTCCTATTAATTAGCCAGTTTTTGATCCACAAAAGAACTTGTCCTTTTATCCCGTGACTATTGAGCTTACTGGTAAAGGATACTGCCTTATAAGGCCATCTTTGAGGAATCAATGGTGGCATACCTGATTCTTCCTCCATCCTGTGTATATGTTTGTCTATTATGTGCATATAGAAACAGTGGCCATTACTCTTGTTTGTTAACTAGCGGAGTGACTAACAATGTGACCTGTGAGCCAAGAGATCTCTAAATCTTGCTTCAGCCAAGAACCATTCATTTGGAAAACAGATCCCTGCCTACTTTTTCCCCCATTCTTGAAACAGGCTCAACAAAGCCCACTTCCCAGCCTGGCAAGAAAATCCTGTGGATAATTTTTTGACACTTCTGCTTCAGGCAGCTGGAAACCATTCTTGAATATCTGCTAGGACTGCAGAGAAGCACAGCCACCTGTTGCTTGGATATGCAGCAGTAAAGGAATGAATCCTGATGAATGCACAGGATTCTTGTGTTCATTAAAAAAGAGGTATCAGTTACATGTAGCATTTATACTTAACAAGGCCTGTTTAGATAGGGATGTAAATGTGCTATGCATAGATAGAAAACTAACAGCAGGGCTCTTTTTATAACAGGAACTCCTTTGCATATTAGGTGCCACACCCCTAATGTAGCCAATCCTCCAAGAGCTTACAGAGTTCTTCTTACAGGGGCTACTGTAAACTCTTGGAGGATTGGCTACATTAGGAGTGTGGCGCCTAACATGCAAACGAGTTCCTGCTACATTACAAAAGTTCAGAGAAAATGTTAGGACCTAGTAGTAGACATCCTCTGTTTTGGTCTAATCAATGTCTAAAAGCTGGGAAGCAATTTTAAATAACACAGCAGTATGGTTTCCTAAATTGGCCTCCATGTAGTCAATCATCCATAGAAATATAAGAAGAACAAAAGAAGAGCCCTGCTGGATCAGACCTCTGGTCCATCTAGTCCAGCATCCTGTTGCTCACAGTGAACAGCCTTTTGCCGTGGATGGCAAACAAGCAGAGCATAAAGACTGAGGCCTTCCCCTGATGCTGCCTCCCAACACCGGTATTCAGAAGACTGCTGCTTCTGTATATCCACACAGTTCACACAGTACAAAGTCCTCCTGGCCACCATGAGGATTATGTATTAGAAGTGGGACGGGGATTCTGTACCTTACAGACTGACACAGACTCAGTTCTGACAGCAGCCAAGACAGCATGAGTAGAAGTGGCTTCAGCAGCCTTCCTGGCATGGTTGTCAGCACCCCACGGGTCCCATTTGGGGATGGAGCCTGGGGAGGGGATGATGATGTGACATCGCTCACAGGTAAGCACATGGAAATGACATCATAGTGGCCACGATGCTCTAGAAATTTCCCCCAATCTCTACAGTAAAAACCATTGCTCTAAGGGAAGCTTCTAGGACATTGAGGGGGCTGTGTCATCCCTTCCAGGTGCTTGCCTGGAAGTGATGTCATGGTGTCTATGCCATCATCTCCCCATTTTATGTTTATTTTATGTTTATATAGCATTATTTTATATTGGTTGATAGTTTTAACTGGAATTTTAATGTATGTTTATCATGTTGTTAGCCGCCCTGAGCCTGCCAAATGGCAGGGAGGGATGAATATAAATATAAATAATAAATAAATAAATAAATTTTCCTCCCACTGTTCCATCCAGCAAGCACAGGGGATGGGAGTGTGTAGGCCTACTTCCTGGAGAGGCCTACTTCCTGAAAGGACATTGGGAGCCACAATTTAGTACAAACAGGGTCTGTTCAGACAGTGTGCTGGAATTATTTAAATTGCTCTGGTCCCGATGTGTTTTTTTTTAACCTGGGGAATCGCGATCACACTGACCTCCCCACCAATGTTCCCTCTAAGCTGTGGAGTCTTGTGAGCAAGAATTCTGCTTTGTGAGCTGCTAGCATTAAAGTTGTGAGCGAGCGATTCGGCTACTGCATAAATCAGTTTGCTCTGGAGCCATCCTTCCTGAGTGAAGGCAAAAATGTGTGAGCTGGAGGTTAAAAAACGGTGAGCTAACTCACACTAACTCAGCTTGGAGGGAACACTGCTCCCCACTGTCCACACACAGGTGGGTTTCCCCTCCCCCTCAGTTTGAGTATGCACACAGGCAGCCATCTCTAGAGCTAAATTTTTTGTATGTGCGCAGAACAGCGATTTCCACACGTCCCTTTAAACTTTAAATGAACACTTCTCTTTCAACTTTTACCCCGAAACTGGCCTCCCTGAGATCCCGGACTCGTCTAAATGCTTAAACTAGGCACCATTTAAACTTTTATTAACTTAGGAGCAGAGCTCCGCCCAAGTGCACACCGCCAAGGCATTAAAAAAAATGGCAGACTAAAAGTGGAAGCCTGAGGCAGCTTTCCAGAAGGGAGGGGGCTGAAGCACCCGGAAGTGGCTTGATGAGTGATCAGACGTCAGAAAAGTGAGGCTTGAAACCGGAGAATCAGGAAAACACCACTTGGGTAAGTGGTATCAGAATACTCCATTTTAAAGGGGGTTGATCTGGAAAGCGATGGCTGGGGACGGTGTACAGATGTTGGGTGTGTGAACATGCACATAAAATATGTTCCTGAAGTGTGCCAAAAGTGGACTAAATGGCGTGTCTGAACACACCCACAGAGAAACTTTCATGTAGCCCTCATTGCATGTAAGTTTCCCTCTGGAGCAAATAGCAGCTGCCTAGGAGATTAAAATGGCACGGACAGAAAGCTGAAGTTGCTTCTAACCGGGCAATATGGCTGCAATCAGAATCAGGACCTTATGTGGCTGGGAGGCAGAGAACTCCTGTCCTACATCTGATCCAAACTCCTCATGGTGGCCCCAGGGACTTTGGATCATGTAAATCATCTCTAATTCATGCCTCCCTCCCTAGGGTAGACTAAAATACTGTTTTCACTTTCAGTGGAGATGGCTGCCTATATGTTTATTATTATGCACAGAAACTTCCATGGGACATAAAGAGACTTCGAGTATAATATTGCTAGCTTTCCCAAACTGCCCATTGTTAAGTTAAATTTCTGCCCCTAGCACGTAACATCTCCGGTCAGCCACAACATAGTTACATAATTCATTACTGCACATTGTTTTCTTGTACACTATTTTGGCCTTTGGCAGGTCAAGCTGAAATACAACATGTGCTGTAAATGGATTGCCAAAGGTGATAGGAAGAGATGTTCCCACTCTAGAAAGCCAGGAGAAGCTTCTGAGAGCTGTAGAAATTGAATCATCATTTTGCTTGAGCCCTGGATATCATTGTGCCAGCTCCTTTAACACAAATGTGGCATGAGGTTTCACTGGCTGAGATGTGTGGCTGCCCAACCGATGTGGGGGGGGGGCAGCCTTAAAGAACAAGCTTTGAATCAACTCCAGCCTCCCTATGTAGGCATTTGCCACATGCTGCTTACCCACACATCCTTTCAAGCAATACAGAGACAAGTATGGAACAGGGTGGGGTTGCTCAAATGTTGGTAGCCAGTGTGCTGCCTTAGTGGCAACCTACACTTAAAAGTTGTGTGAACAGTTTGATGGTGCAGATAGGGTTCCCAACACTGCCTAGACAAATGCTAGGAGATTTGGAGGATGGTGTCTGTTGTGTACCAACTGAGGACTGCACACGCAGTCACCTTCACACACAGTCATGTGAAGGGGCAAAGCTTCACTTCCTGAGACAATAGCCAGTATGGATCCTAGAACAGACGTATCGGTCAGCCAGGATCCAAGCAGTAACCTATGAGGAATTGGGGGCACTGTAAATAAGCCTACCATGGGTGAGGGTTGATGAGACTGAGAGGGGAAAAGATCTTGGGGTCATAGTGGATAACTCAATGAAAGCGCCAGCCCAGTGTGCTGCAGCAGTGCAGAAAGGCAAACTCTATGTTAAGGATTATTGGGAAAGGGATTGAGAATAAAATGGCTGATATTGTATTGCCCCTGTATAGATCTATGGTGTAGCCTCATTTGGAATATGCTGTACAGTTCTGGTCACCATATCTCCAAAAGGACAGTGCAGATCTGGAAAAAGTACACAGGAGGGCAACCAAGATGGTTAGGGGGTTGGAGCACCTTCCCTGTGAGGAAAGGCTGAAGAGTCTGGGACAACTGGTGTGTGTGTGTGGGGGGGCATGATAGAGGTTTATAAAATTACGCATGGGGTGGAGAGAGTTAACACAGATAATTTTTTCTCCCTCTCCCAAAATACTAGAACTTGATGGCATCCAATTAAACTGATGGGCAGTAGGTTCATTACAGACAAAAGGAAATATTATATTACACATAGAGTGATTAAAATGTGGGATTTCATGCCAGAGGATGTAGTGATTGCCATAGGAATAAACAGTTTAAAAGTGGATTAGATTAATGGATAAATCTATCAATGGCAACTAGCCATGGCAATTGAGGGGGACATTAACATTCAGAGGCACTAATCCTCTGAATCCCAGAGCCAGGAGGCAACATCGGGGAAAGTTCTTGGCCTCTATGGCCTGTTTTTGGCCATTCAGAGGAACTGGTTGGCCACTGTGTGAGACAGAATACTGGGTTAGATGGACCATTTGTCTAATCCGACAGGGATCTTCTTATGTTCTTAATGTCAACACCTTGAATTGGGCTCAAAAGCAAATTGGGAGAAAGTGTAGATGGAACAACACTGGAGTAATATGGTCCCTAAAACTCATTCCAGTCAGTGTTCTGGCCACAACATCCTGTTCCAAATTTAGCTTTCTACAACTCTTTGAGGACAGCCCTATGTAGAGCACACAGAGGTAATCTAATCTAGATGTTACTCCAGGGCAGGCACCAATATGGCAAGGTCTTTCCTGCCCAAGAATGGCCACAGCTGGCTCACTAGCCAGAGCTGGTGAAAGGCGCTCCTGGCCACACGTTTACCCAACAGGAGGCCTAGGTCTAGCAGCATCTCCAAGCTATGAACCTGCTCCTTTTGTAGGCGTGCATCCCAATCAAGAACAGGAGACAATCCAGTTCCTGGGTCAGACCTTCCCCACACCAGTAGCATCTCCATTTTGTCAGGATTAAGTTTCAATTTGCTAGCCCTCATCCATCCCAAAACTGCCTCAAAGCACCATTTTACAATTTCCACACACTTCCTTGGATCTGATGAAAGCATGAGATAGAGCTGAGTATCATCTGCCCATTGGTGGCAATTCAGCCCAAATTTCTGGATGAACTTTCCCAGCAGATTCACATTGATGTTAAAAAGCATGGGAAACATAATGGAATCTTGCAGGACCTTTCAGGCCAGAGACCAAGAAGTCAAAGACTCCCAGCACAATACTCTGAACCCATTTCAGAAAAAAAAGAGGCATGAAAATTCAATCAAACTCAGGTGGCTGGGAACCAAGGGATTGAGAAAAACATAATAAACCAGTGAAGGAGGATACTAGGGGTGTACATTCAGCTCTATCTGAGCTGGGGAGAAAATAGCTAGAAAACACCTTATCAGTATTTATCGGCTGTTTCAGCTGGATATAGATGGTGTGTGTGTGTGCATTTTCAGCTATTGAGCATAGCCAGTCCTGGATAATCCCTCCCAAAAAATGGGATTATCCTGTCTGGGGAGGGGTCTGGGGGCTCTTTTTTGAGGTAGAGGTGCCACATTTTCAGTGTTGCTTCTGGTGCCTCTACTCAAAAGCCCCCCCTCCAGTTTTGAAAAGGTTGGACCAGGGGGTCCAATTCTATGGGCCCCCAAAGAAGGTGCCTCCATCCACCATTATTTCCAATGGGGGGAACAACAAAAAAGCAGGGACTTATGAAGGGTTGTGTGTGATGGGGGCATTTTGCAAAACCAGTGCCACTATGGCAATTTCAGCTCAACAAAACCAAGCGGGGAGTGGTGGTTTACAAAGCTAGCACAGCCAGTGCATGTACAGAGTGCCCAGCAGAACCAATACAACTGTGACAATGCCATCTCAACAAATCTAAGCAAGGGAGTGAGGTTCCAAGACCAGCAAAGCCAGTGCATGTACAGAGTGTCAAGCATTGCCAGTGCAATGTACTAGTGGACAACAAAACCCTGTGCCTTTCCTTAAATACTTTCTTTTTTCTCCCTTCATTGAAAACAATGGAAGATGGGAGCAAATTTTTTTAGGCATTCTGTAGATGCACTGGTTCTGCTGGGCATTTTGTACATGCACCTTGCTTGGATTTGTTGAGATGGCATTGCCACAATGACACTGGTTTTGCTGGGCATTCTGTAGATGTACTGGCTGTGCTATGCTTCCACCCCCCCTTGCTTGGATCTGTTCAACTGGCATTGTTACAGTTGCATTGGTTCTGCTGGGCACTCTGTACAAGCACTGGTTTTGCTGGGCGTGGGGGGGAAACCCCACACACCTTCAGTTTCTACTGCAGAGACTCTCTGGTTTGATATCAGTCCTTGGTTTTTTTGCTGTTTTTTCCCACCATTGGAAACAATGGCAGATGGGAGCACCTTCTTTGGGCGCCCATAGAATTGGACCCCCTGGTTGTATCTTTTTTTAAAACTTGGGGGGTCTTTTGAGGAGAAGCACCGAAGCTATATGAAAATTTTGGTTCCTCTAGCTAAAAAAAAAAAAAAACAGAACCCCAGACCCCTGGATACCCTCAGGTAGATTCCCCATTGACTATAATGGTCCCATAGGGTATAATGGAGCCTTTTTTTGTTTTGTATTTCCAAAAACCTAAATCTGAATACCATACTAGTATTGGATTTTGGGGTTTTGGGGGGAATCCTGAATTTTTTGGAGTCCAATATGTCCAAGTCCAAAAAAATCCCAATTTCTTTTTTGTGCACACCCATAGAGGATACCAATTTAATAAGTGCCACTCGAAATACTATTTGGGCAGGAATGCACAGGAATGGAGTTCCAGCTGGCTCCTGAGTTGGCCACGCCCATCAAGAACTCATTAGCATAACAGGCCACACCCACAACTCATTAGGATTGGCTGCATTATAGGTTTGTGGCCTAACATGCAAAGGAGTTCCTGCTACCAAAAAAAAGCCCTGGGTTTTGACAACAAACAAGGTCAACAGAATAAGAAGCAAAAGGTGGGTGTGGCTGGATGACCACACTTCTGGTAACATGGGGGTATGGCCTAATATGCTAATGAGTTGTGCTTCCAGGGTTGTGGCCTTATAGGCTAATGAGTTTCTGCTGATGGGTGTAGCCTATTATGCTAATAAGTTCCTGCTGGGCTTTTTCTACAAAAAAGCCCTATTACAATATATGAAATGTAATATGTTCACAAATCCTTCCTAACAAGATAACAGCACACTAAATCATTGTACAACTAACTACCATATGTATTTTGGGGGGGATTCTCAAGAGAACTATGTGTACAATCATATAAAGTGACCATATAAACGTATGTATTCTGCTGTTCAGGTAAATAGCAGTAGAATGAAAACTGGAAGAGGGAACAGTGTTGCATGCATTGCAATATTACTGCAGAAACCCAGAAGAGATGTCATAGCCGCAACTTGATGCTTTACCGAAAAGATTAGAGGAATTTCTAGAGCATTGCATTGTAGCCATGACATTACTCCCAGGTTTTCACAGGAAGTGATGTTACAATGCATCGCTCCTCCACCAAAAAGCTTCCACTATTTGTGGGAGGTGGGCTGGCAGCCCTAGTTGGACTGGATTATTTTCCTAGCTTTGCTGACATTCCCTTCCTCCATTTCATCCACACATCACTCAGAGAGAGTGACTGGCCCAAGGTTGCCTAGTGAGCTTAGTGGATGAATGGAGATTTGAAACCATGGCTGTCCAACTCTATAACCACTTCCATTAATTACTGTCTGGGTAAAGAGGGTGTTCACACACAGTGCTTAAAAACTTTATCTTGTTTCAACTGATTGTAATGCAAATAGAAAAAAGTTATACTAACAAGAATGAAGATTTGCAACACAAGTGCCTCTTCTCCATTTTCTCTTCTGCATTAGCAGCAATCAGACATAAATAGTGAGAGCAAAGAAGACTTTAAAAAAAATCAACCATATGTGAAAATCTTCTGAGAGCCACAAATCCAGATGCCAACCACAGCCAAGTTTATTGTGGACTGGAAGATTGTCTTTTACATGATCACAGAATGAGAAAGTTAGGCTCTGAATTTCACAGCTCTGTTGTTTTGACCAAGAGGCCCCTGTTTCCATTTTGCTTCTTCCTTGTGCAAAAGCAGCCCACAATCCTGCTACCTCACACTGAATTGTCCTTTTGAAATAGAGGCATTGGCCAATGTTATCTGTGCATCAATAAACAGCATACGGTGTACTTCTAAGTACTGGACAAATTGCAAGAAACAAACAAAAGACCTGACCAATGTGTGTGCACACAGTATGAAAAAGTAAAGAACCAAAACTGTTTAACAAACATTGTCACAGGCAGGGGACCAGGAAAGCTCTCTGTAGGCTGCCACCACTCTGGTACGGACCTCCTTGGGAAGGCCCAGAGCACCCACCCCACCCTTTAGGTCCCCTCTTTCCCAGTTGGTTTTACTTTATATGTGACCAAATGAAGTCTGAGGACCCAGACACAATAATAAACAATTATATTTAAGAGGTCTAGTAATAATTGATTTTCAAATAATATGTAGAATAATGAGAACAGTAAAGGTAGGTAGGCAAACAAATAAAAGAACCCTGACACATCTATCTAAACTATTCCGAGCTGTCTCTTGCTGTTTGGCCTCAAACTGACTCACCCCTTCTGGATGAGGGATCTCTCCATCTGCAGAAGCCTCCCCTCAGCTCTGCTTCCTAGGAGTGAACAACTTTCCACTCTGGGTGAAGCCTTTTATCTCTTCTTCCCTGGGAACACCTTCTATTCCTCTACTGGTGCAAATTTTCCCTATAAATCCCCTGTTAACCAATCACGAGGCCCAGAGGGTGCCTGGGAAATGTAGACCTGGTAGTTACTTTAAGACAGGCCTCCCCTATAGGCTATTGGCCTAGGATCATGACAAACATAAATGACTATAAAAAGAAATAAGATCAGGAATCAAATCTCTGTGGAAGACAGCATGTAAACAAGCAAAGAGTCACAGTTCTATTAAATAATGGAAGTACTGGCAGTAGGAAAACTTGAACCATATTATCCAAACTTCTCATTGTACAACTTCATCTCTCTTAAGTACGCTGACCCTTTGTTCTTTCATCATATATCTGGATAATTTCAACCTGGTTCTGAGCCCCTAAGAATTTCCATAGTGTCCTGGCTTTTCACCATCAGTATCTTCCAGATATGTGAGGGAGGCTGGGGGTCATCATTCCCTAAGAGCAAGCCTGGAGTCCAGTAGCATCTTAAAGACCAACAAGATGTCCTGGTAAACTTTCAAGAGTCACAGCTCCCTTCCTCATAACTTGGAATCTTGATAGCTTACCCCTTGGAAATCTTGTTTGTGCTACTGGACTCCAATCTTGCTTTTGTACTGCAGACCAACATGGCTACCCACCTGAAAAAAACTACTCCTTAACCCAGTCAACTTTGGGTATATAAAGTGGATGTGCCCAAAAGGATGTTCTTGTTCCAATACTCCTGAGTGACTGTTCTGAGGAAGACCCTTTTCACCCTTCAAACAATGCTTCTGGGTGGTCGTTACAAATGGGCTCAGTAAATTGAGATATTTTGCTCAGGTATTTGGCAAATAACTTCCATTTCTTCTGACCCAGATTCCAAATCTTGGAAGATTAACAACAGCAGTACAGAGCTGTCCAAGAAGGTGCTCCCCACCCCATCTCCTATCCCCTCCATAGCTAATTTACCAGATTGCTGCTGCAGTACTACTGCCACTAAAGCAGGCAGAAGGGAGGAGGAAAGAGTGCTTCTGTCACCGTACTACTAACCCCTTCACCTCAACATGCCTTGGATGCTGTTTCGGCAGCAATGGCCAGTTGCACTCTGGAGTTTTCAGTGTATGTGATATCTCAGTGAGAGGGTTAAGGAGAAGGCAGAATGGGAAGAGAGGCAGGAAGAAAGAAAGGAACAGGAAGGGAGAAATTCTTCTTGGTCCCAGAAACATAATTGAAGATGAACATTATGAACTGTCAAGTTTCATATTCTAAGCCTTGGAATCATGAACTGTGGCATAACTGATGGTGACATCCCCAAGACGCTACAATAAATTCATGGGCAGACGTGAGACACAGTTGAGGTCCCCAAGAAACAACCTTCTGACCAGTGAGCAGTGTGGGGCTCTTAGACATTTTCCTAAGCTATGGCATAGCCATAATAGTCTGGAGATGTTGCCAAGTCAATGCACATTTGCCCCACATAAATGATGCCCCGTAGAGGAACCCAAGTTTAATTTATGGGTGAATCAGATGGGTCCTTCTTCAGCCTAGGAAAATGGGACACACCTGAGTCATGGTAGGGAAGAGTACAGAAAGGGAAGGGAGAAAAAGATTTCAAAGTACTCTGTGTTCTTTCTGTGTCCGGCTCACAGCACATATCGGAGGATAATAAATGATAGGGCACTGTCTGTATTCTCTCTGTGCAGTGGGCAAGAATTTTTCATTTCATGCTTCATTCCCAGCCTGCTGTTGTGATTTTAGAGCCGGCACCTCTGCTCAGCACAAAAGGAAGGACAACAATATATTTATTGCTGCTTAGCAACTTGATCACAAATCCCATTTCTAGTTGCAATAGCCAAACAGCCTCTCACTGCCTTGAAACAAAGCAAAGAGATACAGGAGAATGCTGTGTCAAAAGCTCACTTTAGCCCTGCTTGGCTTGTTAGCTTTTGAAGTGCCTTTCTCTGACACCACCGGCACAACTGGTGTTTTGATTTCCCCTTCTTCTGACCTGGTGTTCATTACGCTGATTCGAACATTCATTTCAAAATGGACATAATATGTGCCTGTTTACATAAATGTATCTTCACCCAAAAGGCTTGGTGCCAATAGTAATATATTCAATATAAATGATGCAGATTTTAACAATCATAAATATTAGTATGGACAACAAGTGATACTGCCAAGGTCAGTAATTGTCAGGCTTGGATTATGAACTCTGACTGCTCGTAACATTTGCTTTCAATTGGAAATGAGAGCTGCATCCCCTAGAGTTGTTCTCTGGCTGAACTGTAATCCAAACTGGGGGGAGGGGGAGCCTTCCCTCCCTTGCACACATTTGCTCGTACTTCTCTCAGGATGGCTTTGAATGTTCATGCACACATCTAGATAATGATTTGTCCTGGCCTTCTGCCAAGAAATTCACCGCATTTTACATGGTTCTCCCTTCCTCATTTTATCTTCACGACAATCCTGAAAAAGAAGCTAGGCTTAGAAAGAGTCCAAGGTCACCCAGTGAGTTTCATGGCATTGTAAGGAGGATATCAGTCAAGGAATACAATCTTGAAAAAATTCACAGGGGACTGAAATCCACTGAATTGACCTGAGTAGTATTCTGGGAAGACCTGCTTAGGATAGGAGTGTAAAGATCTCCAGTCCTGATCCACTAGTCTAACAGCTGTACTACTCTGTTTCACTGTCTATGATCCCCAGCCTTTAAATAAAGGCATGTGAAGCTGAATTATATGGAATCAGACAACCGGTCCACCTAGCCATATTCACTACTCTGACTGGCCCAGGGTATCAGGCCCAGATTCTACATGTAAACTATGTTTGCTGCCACTGATGAATGACCTCTTTTTTCATCCTGGAACAGCTGTGCTGAATTTTGTGTGCAAAGGCCCAATTTAAGGGGAAGATGATCAAGCTAAACCCTCCAAGATCACAGGAACATAGACATCTGCCAATAATGAGTCAGGCATTGGTCCAGCACAGTCTAGACTGACAATGGTTCTGCAAGATTCCCTCCCCCCTCCAAGCACCTGCTATAGGTGATCCTGCAACTGAAGATTCTCATTTTGGAACCTGGGACATCCTGCATGCAATTCATCTCCACTGAGCCCCTCTGCACCTTCTCTGAAAAATTAGCATCTAAACCATTATTAATTACATTGCCCCCTCAGCCAGAATGAAGAGATGGACACCAATATGGATTTAACAAGGGCCACTTTATCAGTTAATTTAAAAACAAACAACTGGTAAGGGGTTGCTAGAATGTACTGAGGAACATGACAGGTGTCAAACTCCTGACCACCTTCATTTCCTTCTGGGCGATGCACCTGCCCTGATCTCAAGCCACTGAAGGTAGCTTTTGACCAGCAGCATGGTATGTTCAAGAGAACCCCTGGCCCACCACCCCAGAAGCCGCAAAGGCCTGCTAAGGTAGGCCAGGCCAGATTGTTCCAAGGAAGATCACCCTATCCCGGCTTTGAGCTGCAAAGGCCATAAGCCGTTCCTGGAGGACCCTTTAGTTCCTTTATAACCATGCCCAGGTGCTCACCAGTTCACATCCTGATTGCATTACCCTGCCACAGCAAAGGTCAAGCCTCTGCTTAGGCCTTGGCCCCCACCAAGCGATCCAATGCTGCCAAGACCCCTCGCCTCAGATCTATAAGAAAAATGTCATTGCCCTTGTTAGAAAGATGCACCCCATCCCCCCTATACAGGTCTGTCAACTTGACCCCTATATCAGGGTGCAACAAAAAGATGCCCAAGCCACCCTCCATGACATTCTGAAGCTGCCGGTTAGCATTCCGCCTTGCCCGGTCGAAGCACCTCGGATCCCCTAGGCTACACCACACCCGGCATGGTAACATCACAGACAAGACCAGTTGCTCCCCAGGCCACTGGTCCCCAATGTCTGCCAAATCTGCCTTGGCCTGAATGACTAGGGCCTTACCTTTTACGAGATGATGCCCTTCCAGGCTGCGCCCTAACAATTACCCCAGCATAGATTAAAAAGCCAGGGTACCAACTGCGGTGCTTCAAGCACTCTTTGTCCTGTTCATCCAAATCTTCTCTATCTTTTTTTATCTATATAACAAGGAAAAGACATCTATGTACTCACCCCGTAATATCTTTTCCCTGGTGGCCACCATGAGGTGGTCACCTAAAGGCATAGCTAGTTCCCCAGATGGCAACTCTTTTGCAGGCACCATCTCATAGGTTCTATTACCTTGATCAGGAGCAACACACCCTGTCCACACCCCACCTTGCTGACACTGTCCAGTACATGATGGAGGTGCACGTCCACAGAGGAAGGCAAAGATCCCCCAACCAGCACTGGAACAGATGACATAACTGACTTCTGTAATCCCATACCACCCTGATGGTCCTCTAATGTGTTAGCTGGGGGTATCCCACCACCCGAAGTCTGGGTATGTGCAGCCCCAATTGACTAAGATGGAATAGGTGTGTTGGCAGCCCTAGACAAGGATGCCACTACTGGTGTAGACACAAGCGATCCTGCCGAAGCCTGCAAGCCTGCCGAGCCCCATGGCCAAGTGATGTCAGGTGTTTGTGTAGAAACCGGCCTACCTGATGCCTGAGACGGACCCCCGAAAAGCACCACTTGCTGTTCCTCATGCCCCCCCCCCCGCCCCCGTGCATCTTGACCAGTTACTCTTTCTCATTCTCAGGAATGACAGCCTGGCTCATAGCACCTACACACCGACATTCAAGAACAGAGAGACAGTTTAACACCTGGTTCTGAAAAATCTCCATAGATGACATAGCTGGCTGCAACGTGGGCGAAGGCCCACCCAAATGCTGCCCAATGCCAGCTAACCTATCCAAAATGGCCCTGCTAACTGGCGTATCCCAAAATGCATCCAGAAGAGCCGGTGAAACAGTACTGGAGGAAGCTAAGGGAACCGACCCTAAATGCACAGTGCCCAAGGGCGCAGAAGATACCTGAGGCACTGGCAGGGGAACTGCACCTGGCATAAATCCTGAAGGCATTGGGCCACCTGGAATAACAGGTGTGGTCCCATCATTAAGCTGTTTTTGCAGGGTCTGCTTGCCGTTTGCTAGAGCATTACCCATCTGTTTAGGGGCAGGCTGTTTACCCTTTAACACCCCTGTACCCTTCTTTGGCACCATGCCACCAACAGTTGCTAATACAATATCAGATTTATCTTTTAAAGCACTGCTAATGCCCTGCCCACTCTTGCCACAGAGGCTAATAGAAAGATTGAGCTACAACTGGGTTAGTATAAGAGTCCTAAAATGGCTGCCAAATAAGCTGGGGGTGGGGATCCCTAAAATGGCTGCCAAAAGGAAAAACCTTAAATTGCCACCCAAAAGCAAGACCTAAAATGGCCACCATTTAAAATTGCCTAACAGTCATTACTTTTCCCACCCTAAATAGCCACTGATCCCAGTCTATGTGTCTACTGACTATGATGGGGGTGGGGGGAATGGCTACAGGGAGAACTCCAAAATAAAGCAGCCTTACCACGCTGCTTATTACTGATGGCCCAACAGCCCAGAGAAGGAAGGAAGCACAATCCAAAGCTCCCTTCCCCCAGACTACTCTGCCATCATAAACTGGCCACCTCCCACCAGATTGCCCCCAGATTGCTAGCTTAGCACATTGCTAGCAGAATACTGCTGCAACGCCACCATGCTATGCATGCCAATGCCTCTTCGCTCTGCCGTAGGCCTGCTGCTGCCACCACCGAAGGCCCATTGCCCCTGCCGAGAACACGCTGCTGCCACCTGAAAAGTGCTGCCGCTGCCCAAAAGGCGCTGCCACCCGGTAAGAGCATGCCGCTGCCCGACTCGCGCCGCCCGACACTGCTGCTGCTTCATAACAAGGCCCCAGGCCTCCAAGAATGCAGCACAGCCCTCATGCTCCTGTATCACCGAGCACGCAAAAGGACTGCCGGGGCAGAGGGCAGGAGCCGTGCCTAAATAAAACACAGCTCCGGTGTCCTTCACTCCATGCCTCATGAGGAGGCAATTCAGCTCCCCCACTCCAGCGTGAGCTCGGCATGAGTTTGGGCTTGCAATGCGGAAGACTTAACTTGCATGCCAAGTTTCTACAACGTCGGTCCTCATATGAACTCTAGGAAACCACCTCCCACACCTTCGCTAACACCCTGGCAGAAGCTGTAAAATTCTGCTTCCTACATATTTCTGTGTTCAGATGGATAAAAATGCCTCCCTTCTGGCAACTTTTCTTTGCTATATATAGATACCCCCTTAAGTTATGTTATTGTACAGAACAGGTGACAATTTGAAATGAACAGACGCGAAAATAAATGCAACTTTACCTCTCTTTAGGGCAGCATACGCTCAGAAGCATCTACAGAGCAACCCTAAGCAGGTCTGCTACGAAAGAAGCTTCATTTTATTCAATGAGGCTTAGTGCCAGAAAAGTGTTTCTAGGATTGTGGCCTATAACAATTAATTTGGCAAAGGTTAAAATAGACAAGCCATATCTGGTAAGCCACATTTATTTGTAAGGGTGAATACAAATGCATGAGAATATCATCCCAAAGGGGAAGGGCTTAAGACGGCGAGCTGGGAGAAGGTCTTGGGGATCAATAAAACATTAAGGCAGACTATATTTTGGGTAGCACTCTCATTCTGCAGATGAATGTCTGCATGCATCATTCCTGATGTTTTGCCATCATTGTAACTGTACCATTATAAACCGGGTAGGGGGGACATGACTTCGCTAAATGCAAAGGATGATCTGTCTGAAATTAACAAATTTCTTCTGTCTGACAGGAGCACTTATAGATTTCCCCCCCCCCAGATGACATTAGATTCCAGCGTTCACCCAAGTGTTTCAACCTATTTCTTTTCACAGTATAGTTGTTCACTGGAGCCCTGATACCCCTTCATCTCTGCCCTGACCCCATTATGTCCATTATGCAAGTGTGTGTGTGTGTGTGTGTGTGTGGGGAAATCTGTGGGGGAAACCTACAGGTTGGATCCAGTCACTTTTTCTGCTGGTGAAAAAGGAGCCAGGCATCCTCTTGGACCACTTAAAAAGCCTATACTGAGAATCATGGGACCTGCAGGTCCAAAAAGCCTTGTGGGATGGGGGCTGTAGAATGGAAGGGAGTGAGACTGAATGAAAAATCTGGCTGGATCCAATCCTATGCACAATGCATTGATCACGTGATTTGCACCTAAGTTCAAGTGGTTAAGATGCTGAACTGCAGACCGGAAGGTTGGTAGTTCAGCAGTTCAAGATCCAAGTGCAGCATGACGGAGCGAGCTCCTGTCTCTGGTCCCAGCTCCTGCCAACCTAGCAGTTTAAAAGCAAGAAATTGCAAGTAGATAAATAGGTACTGCTTCGGTGGGAAGGTAACAGTGTTCCATGCACCTTGGTGTCTAGTCATGCCAGCCACATGACCACAGAAATGTCTTTGGACAGCGCTGGCTCTTTGGCTTGAGCACCACATCCCTAGAGTCAGATATGACTGGCTTTCAAGCAAGGGAAACCTTTACCTTACATACATGTAATTATCTCCTAGAAGGCATGTTGAGGTCAAAGACTGGTAGCTATCACCCTATGTGCTCTTTTCTGTTGTGCCTCACCCTGTCATATTCTATTCTGTGTGCCTTGGATAGCCTGTAAAATTAATTAAGGAGTTTGTGGGATTTGTGTCTTTTTTGCTCTTATAGAACATATATTCATTGATTAATCACAAAGCAAACAGAAATGATGTCAGCAACATGTGGGGTGCGGTCACACGGCAAGGCAATTTTTTTCCGAGTTGGGAAGTTCACACATCCCTCCCTGAATCGCAAGCTCGCCTTCCTCGCCTGCCCACCTCCCCCCCCAGCAACTTTCCAGCCACCGGCCTGATGAAAAGAAAAGAAAAAGGCTCCTTTGAAAGAGTTCTCCTTTCCGTCTGATGCTGCTGGCTAGCTGGGCACACTCCCCGGCACCGGGGGCTCCCTCCCTCCCTCCCTCCCTCTTAATGCTGTAGCTTCAGGGACTCCTGGGGCGGATGCCAAAGCCCACTTGTTTGACAACCTGCCCCCCAACTTCCTCCCACAGAAACTTTCAATGCCGCCTCCATGCCAGGGGACAGCAGCCAGGACTTTTCTCCAAGCAGGATGAGCGCTTGTTTACTCAAGCGCTCAAAGCTGGAAGGTTTTTTTTAAAAAATGCACAGAGCGGTCAGACGGCCCTAATCGCAATCTTTGCGAAAGATGGCTGTCCAGATGGACGAAATCGTGCATTCAAAGCGCAAGTGCCAGGAAAATACTTGATTTCCCTGGGGGCAGGAAAACCCGGGAGCATTGCAGGAGTGAGCCCACTTTGGCATGGGAGGCAGATTCGCCTGTCTGATCAGCAAACTTAAATGCGGGAGGGAACAGCGGCGAAACCCGATCAAAAGGACCATGTGACCGTGGTTGTGGTGATCTGCATGAGCAAATGAGCCCTCACAGACAGCTCACCTCAGATACAAGCTTTTCGGTGGACTCAGCTCACATAATCAACTGTGAGACATTTAAGGATTAAATCTCAGATTCCAGAACATGAATGTGTGAATCAGTTCTGTGGTTGTCATAAGATGCTAAAATGCTGGGATGGTTCATGTAGAACTATTTTCAAGATCAAGGCCAGATTAGCCCAAGGTCATATAAAGGAACTGTTGCTGAACAAGGAACAGGGTAACAGCTAGTGCTTTAATGCCAAATACCTTCCTTCTTGCAATTCTCTTAGTAACCCCCTCCCTATTACAAATTTCAACTTGGCTAAACTTCTGCTTCTATGTCCCTTTAATAAATCAACAGCAACTCCAAAGATGCATTCCATTATCTCCACGTTTCATTTCTGTGGCATTTGATATACAGTCTCTGCTACAGTGATTCATGCCATTGTGATGTTTGTTCCTGGAAGTCTCATACTCTGGGCTCTTTATAGCATTGGCATTCAGAATTAGTGGCACAAGGCTGCACAGAAAGAACCTGTAGTTGTTCACCATTCTTCAATAACAACGGCCTTCCAAAGGAAACTCCAGTGTGAAATGGCTGAATTAGAATGCATTAAGAAATCTGATTACATTTCCCAAGCCTTGAATAAAGACCGGGTATTTCTTACCTGCAACAGGTTTTAATCCTGTTCTACAAAATGACAGAAAGTGAGCTAATTACTGCTGTTGTGTATAACCAGTTTATCTTGAGTACATTTGAATTTGGCATGAAAATGTTACACCCTGTGCTTCTTACATTCCATGGTCTTTGCCTACATTTCCCCCCCCCCCTTCTATATATAATTTTCTAAACTACACGTACACGCATGTATGTGCATATGTATTGCTCTCTGTATTAGGGTTGCCAGTCCAGTACTGGCACCTAATGAGAGATTGCAGTTGATAGGAACCTGTCAGGCTCACCAGATTGTCGGTCAAACACCAGGCTTCTTCAGAAGATAGTGTTTATTAAGACAAGGCTGATGATACAGGTACAAGCTCTTTGTCAGTGATAACATGAAACAGAAAGCATCCAAGATATAACCCATTCAAACTACCCCCCCATTCCCTAAGCCAATGGATACTTTGTGCGAGCGTAAAACTACCAACTAATAAGCTTAAGAAAACAACCCAGTCCAGTATTTTCTCAGTGCCTGGATGGCAGCAACATGAGACCCAAGGTCAGGCAAAGTGATAAGAAACAGAACAGACACCACTAAATCAGTGAGGGAACAGAGGCCTCTTTACTCCCGCATTCCAACAGTTGAAAGGATGCCTCCCTCCACCCCCCTATGGCAGGGTTACCTGACTGAACCTCATCCTGATCCCACAACATCATTTCCGGTCTGAACCAGTAGTGATGTCATTGCAACAGTGTGATGATTTAAGATCCACAGAAACTCTATCTCACAAATGAGGAGCTACTTCTTGTGTTTAATGTGAGGATTTTGGCTAGTCAGTAGGGCAGGATGGCTTAGTGAGGAGATGGAGAAAAAGAGAAGGAGAGCCAGGAGTGAGTGGGCTGAGCCAAGCTGACATGGGAAGGGGGATAGGCCTGTAGCTACAGGGGGCATCTTGGGGCCAGGCCCCCTGACTTACCACCCAGGCCTCCCGACTTCCCATCCAGCTGGTTTATTTTATTTTTTTCTCACATGCCACAGCTGCACCGAGCTGTTGCCCTGCCCTGCCTACTGGCAATGTACCTCTGGCTGGCTGAGGGCGAGGCACACCAAAGGGCACATCTGCTCCCTACTCCAGCCCTCTCTCCTGCACACACTTCTAAAAACTTTTACTCTCTTGTCGCTCCTGACACAGTGCCCCCCAACTTATTTAAATGCTTGAAGCCAACAATCCTCGCTACAGCCCTGAAGGGGGAACATAATGAGAAAGCCTGGATTTAAAGGAGGGTTGGAAGGAGGGTTTCAGAATAAGGCATAGAGCAGGGGGAAAGGGGAGACAAAGAGACTGAAACCACTGGGCAATGGGTGAGAATAAAGGAGAAGACAAGCAAAATCAGACACTGCCTGATCTTGAAACGTGCAGGTGTGTGTTTTGGGGTCAAAGAGACCCTTGATTGCCAGTTGGGAAGCTCATCTTCTACGTTTGTGGGCTTCCTGGCCATTTTCTGGCCATTTAATGCTAGAAGAGGTACAGAAATTAGCACATCGAGAGCTACTTTACAGTATAGATTTGTGATCCTATGTCTTCCTAATTAACTTGAGGAGCCTGTTCTGGTTGTCCTATTTGATAGTTTGGGAAATATGCAGAAATGTCTGTTAATAGCTCATAAATACTGGCTATTTTGTTTGTCCTGATTTAGGATGATCTCATGGAGACACAAGAAAAGCCTTCAGATGAAAGGTTTCCTGGTTAGTGTGTGGTGGGACAGCATTTATTGGTCTTTCTTTCTTGAAGGGCTGATGAAAGTTCCTTGGCTTGACTAAGAGTATTCCTGCTATGGCAGTGTCTTCTCCAGATTCCAGGTTATAGGAGGAACCTTGAGTGTGTTATGCCAAGGTTAACATGGCTGATTATGAAGATGGTATGAACATTTGAGCCAACATGATGCCATTTATAAATGCAAAAGGTTGTGTGCCTCTGTTACTGTGCTGTAAAAAATACATGACTTCATAATATCTTACAAAAAACCTGCATCACATGATATGCTAAAGGGGAAACCTTAATTTTGTTCAAATTAAAAGATTAAAGGTTTGCTGTGAATAATTCAGTGCCTGGCTGGGAAAAAACTGCTTCAGAAGTTCAAAAGGACAGTAGCCTAGATTTAAGGATGATTTTTTCGTGGAGGTGACTGGGGATTTCCCCATTCTGTTCCTCTTCAGTTCTGTATGTTCACTCTGCCTTGCATTCCATTCTTGTTGAATTTGATTGTAACTAGAATATATGAAACAAATGGAATTGGAGCATGCATGGTTTGCTTTCTATTCATTTAGATGTCTCCCTTCTGCCATGTTTCTGATACACACTTTCACACTGGAAAAACAAAACAAAGCCAAAAGGAATCTTGATGTGATCATCTGTCCCATCAATATTACTTTAAAACAGTATTTGATCACTGATTTACAAATGCACTCATGGCAACATTACTTTCATATGGCTGTTCCAAAATTCTTTTTGGGTGGTGTTTTGTTTGTGGACTCTTTCTCCCTCTCCCAAAATACGAAAACTCAAGGGCATTCAATGAAGATGATGGGGAGTAGGTTCAGGACAGAAAAAAAAAGGAAATGCCACTTTACGCAGAGAGTGATTAAATTATGGAATTTGCTGACAGGGGTTATAATGATAGCCACAGGAATAAATAGCTTTAAAAGAGGATTAGATGGATTCATGGAGGATAAGTCTATGGATGACTACTAACCATGATGACTGAGAGGGACCTCCACATTCAGAAGCACTAATCCTCTGTATCCCAAAGTCAGGAGGCGACATCAGGGGAAGGCCTTGGCTTCTATGCCCTGATGTTGGCCACTGTGTGAGACAGGATACTGGACTAGATGAATCAAGCAGGGCTTTTCTTAAGACCAACAAAATGGGGGTATAAACTTTCAAGTGTTAATGCCCCCATTGTCAGATACTTCTCCCCCTTTGGTGAACTGTGTTCAATCAGTCACCTCTAACACCTTGGGTTCAATCAAACCACCGTGGATTGGATCCACACCATATTGTCCACTTATGGATGGAGAGAGTCAGTTTCCTCCAATTCACCCTCCCCACTGCAGGCTCCTTTCATGCTGTTCCGTAGCCTCCCATGCTTTCCATGGAGATCAGTCACTCTGACTCTCAAAAGCTTATGCCGCCAAAATCTTGTGGGTCTCTAAGGTGCTACTGGACTCAAATCTAGCTGTTCTACTGCAGACTGAGATGGCTGCCCTCTGAAACTACCTTCATGGAGAGCTTAGGCTTGCCATTCCCTGGGGCGGGGGAGGGATTTGCACTGCTTTTAGGGCCCCGATCTGCCAGCCCTGATCTGGCTGGCAGGGAGAACCCCACTCTCAAAGTCCCATGATTGCACCAATGTTCCTGGCATGCTGATGTCACCTGGAGGTGACATCATTGCACCAGGCATGTTGCCGGGGAGACGCTCTAGCAGTCAGCCAAAAAACTCTATGATACCATAGAGTTTATGCCTGAATGCTAGAGCGTCCCACCAGTGACATGCCTAGTGTGATTATGTCACTTCTGGGTGATGTCAACATGGCGTGCGCATGTAGCACACACTCCAGAAGATCAGGTGGAGTCAGGAGTCCCCCACCAGCAGAAGGTAGAGACCTGATAACTCTTAGGTGAGTTACTGGTACCTCATAAGCTACCTGTTGAAGGCCTCTGGTTGTTTCTGTTTTAAGGAGCCCAGAAGATCATATAACAGAAGGTTGCAGGGAAGATCTGAGTTCAGAATGTTTGTGAAACACTACGAGTAATGCATCCATGATAGGAAGAAGGCAATAAAAGAGAATATTAAGGCCCATGATAGATGCTAATGGCTTATTAATGTATATGACAAAATCACTAAAAGATATCGCTAGCCACTAAATCAAACTTCTAACAAAGACAAGGAAAGTTTAGTTAACCAAGCAACTGTAACCAGATTAGTGACAAAAAGAAATTGTGTAATCAGCTATCATAGTTCCCAACAATAAGAGTTCAACAGTTAACTTTATGACCCAGTAAGCAACAATGTGTTTAAAAATATAATCTGCAGGCATGTTCAGGAAGCTGCAAATTGCTGCCACATAGAAGATGAGTCTTGTAAGAAAAAAATTAACTCCTTATCTTGCCATCTTTTCATTTTCCGGTACATAAAGAGGAGTGACGGACAAACTGAGATTTAGTCTTGTTTTAAAAGTGTACTAGGATTAAGGCCTGTTGTGGAAATAAATACAAAGAGCTCTAGAAAGAGGCTCTGGGAGAGTGCCCCAGTCTTGGGCACTCAGCGCCAATTCGCTGTGGTGACCTCAGCAGGGTATAATGACACGGAGTCCACCATTTTTTCCAGGGGAACTGATCTCTGCCATCTGAAGAGCAGTTGTAATTCTGCATGATCTCCATCCCTCCCCTGGAGACTGGCAACAATGTTTTCCCATGAGGGAATGGCTGATATGGAGGGTGGAGTCTATGGCATTGTACCTGTCAAAGGTCCCACGCCTCCTCAAAACGTTCCCTCTCCAGGCCCCATCCCTCAAATATCCAGGAATTTCCCACCTGGAGTTGGCAACCCTATCAGGACTGGCCCCAATGAGTTTTCTTCCAAAGGCCAAAACAGGTGTTGAAAGGGCCTCTTACTAACAGAACCTGGTTGCCTAGCAAAAGGCATTGAGGAGAAAACACAGTTGCCACCTTTGATTAGGGAAATACCTGGAGATTTGGAGGATGAATACTGTGGAGGGCAGCATTGGAGGGGGGATGGAAGGACTCAGCAGGGGGATAATGCCATAGGGTCTACCCTCCAAAGCAGCCATTTTCTCTAGGAGATCTGATCTCTGTCATCTGGAGATCAATTGTAACAGTGGGAGATCTCCAGGTCTCACCTGGAGATTGGCAACCCTAGGGGAAGTCAACCACACAGCAGGGGGTTGAAGAGAATGGTTTGATGGTCATTGGCCCACCTCACTAGCAAGCCAGCCATTGTGGAGCCAAAAAAGAGTGAGAGGTATGTTAAATTTATTGTGACAGGAAAGTGGCCAAGCCAGGGGGGGGTTATGGTGAAAGTCCTTTGTTTTTTTACTCACAGAAACCAGCTTGGTTGTTTGGTTGCCTACCAACAGCCACTGAGGAGACAGTTAGTCACAGTTAGTCTCACACAGGAGCCAAGAGAAGTATCTTCCTCAGGAGAGAGTCTGGCTTTCCAGGAGCCGCAGCTCATTTCCTCTAGGCCAGACCGTCCCTCACGCTGTTGCCACTGCTGAAGGAAGGCAGGGGAGCCTTTGAAAGGTGCTGGGCAGCCTTCTCTGTGGTGCAGGCCTTGTGGCTGAGGGAGAGGGGCTGCAAGGGGCAGTGAAAGTGAGTGCTTGCCCTGCTTGCCGCCGCTCACTAGGTCTGCCTCCTTCTCTCCTCTGGAGGGGTTGCTGCTCTATCAGCAGAGCATCCATCCCCTTCACCGGCTCCCTCCAGACTGAGAGCAAAATGCTGTCCGCTGGCTTGGTGGGTGGGGCTGAGCCAACGCAATGAGCCAATGCAGCCACGGAATTGGTAGACTGTGAGAGTGGCATCTCAGCAGGCCAAAGGCTGTGGAAGCATGTCCAGGAGGGACACCAAAACTCAAATATATATAAGGAGAGATTAGCACTTAGCAGGTTAGGAAAGGGAGCACAGTTTGCATATTAAGAATGATTACATACAAATTCAAGTCACAGTAGTACTCTAAGTGTCCTTATCAATTACAAAGGATCCATCTCTCCAGATTGTCATCTCAGGTAAATATTTGTATGCCTCTGGGCCTTTGAGAGATTCTTTATTAGTTCATTACCTGAGCCATTGTTCTTTTTGATTTATTTAGATATTTATATCCTGTTTTTCTTCCCCAGTGTTGAGTCAAAGTGGCTTACAACATCATTGCCCCCTTCTACATTTTATACTCATACATGAGGCAGGTGAGGCTGAGAGGTGAGGCAAATGGCCCAAGGCCACCCCATAAGGTTCCGTGGCAGAGAGTGGGGATTCAAACCTGAGTTTCTCAGATTTTAGTCCAGCACTCTAACTGCTACATTATGTCACCTTGGGGGCTCAGACTCACCCCTGTTCTCTAACAGTTACATCTGCTTGTGTCTGAAGACTAGGGTTGCCAAGTGCAAATTTTCTTAGAGCGGGGGAGTCCCGCTCGGCACCTGGAGCTTCTGTGTGTACGCAAAGCACACGCGCGCCACCATGACGTCACCGGAAGTGACATCATCGCGTCAGGACGTTGGGGGCAGGGCCGCCGGGATTCGAGGGAAAAACATAGAGTTTTCCCTCGAGTCATGGAATGTCCTGCCCCTGGCGTGCCCAGAGTGATGATGTCACCTCCAAGTGACATCATCATGCTGGGGATGTTGCCGGAAGGGGGTGGAGTTTCCCCCGGGGCCCAATTTTCTGGGGGCAGGTAACAGGCCTCTTGGGCAGGGGTTTACCCGCCCCCCGGGGGGACTTGGCAAGCCTACTGAAGACACAATGAAACCTAGCCCCATACATTGATGCTCTTGTGTCTGAATCACACCAATGTGTGGGCTTGGTTTCATGAATGGATGATCTGCAACAATATTGAACATGTCCCTCCCTTTAAATGTGAATTACTACTAATGGGCAGCCTCTCTTTGCCAGCATTTGGGCAACTCAACCCTGGCTCCAAAACCAGACAGCCATCACTGATGGCCTTGTTTATCCTGCCATTCCTTGATATGGTGTAACAAATCCTAACAGAGCAGTTGTAGTTACCATAACGCTATTAACAATGTGGAGCAGGTGAAAGAAAGGTGTTCTGCTAAGTCAAGATGAAGCTTCCAAAAGTTCCTGCCCCAATGGCAAACAGCTAGTCTCACATCGTTCAATACAGGATACGTATATGGAGCGACAGCGAAAGCCTTAAAAAGCCATACCTAGCCTCCCTCTAATTGACTGGATTTCATGAGGGCTGTAGGCCAGTCTCTGAACTCACGGAACCTCAAGAAGGAAGGAAGCCAAGAAAAATGCAATAAGATATTGGAAAACTTTTGCTAGTGGTGAGGGAATAGTCCATATTTCATTTCTTTTTATATTCATTTATATTTTTGTCAACAGTTTCAGTTCTCAGCTTTTTACTGTTGGTTTGGTAGATTCAATTGTATTTTGTGTACATGGACACATTTCATGCACAATTTATGTAGTCTCAAAATACAGTGTACATCATTTATACATAAAATGCACGGGGGCTTTTTTACACAGGTAAAAGGGTCATACTGTAATGGAATGGTTCAGAAAGGTGCTTTGGTAAAGATTCAGGACTGTAGGTTATACAACTGTGTACCGTCTGTTGCTATAAGTATGTTCCTGCTGTGTAATTTCTGCACTGTTTAACACATCACATTTAAATGCTTATACTTTGTTTCAGCTCAGTTTCAGAGTTCTGCAGTCCAAAGATTATTGCACTATTTGCTGGATGTCCCAATCTGTTGATCATATTGATTTACATTGTGTAATCTACCCTGAATCTCAATGGGAAAGGTGGACTATAAATAATATGATTTTTAAAAAAGCTGATTTTGATTTACTGATAAACAAATTACATTGAAAAATACATGCATTTTACGGTAAATGTTTGAAGTGTGGAAGTGGGAAATGGGGTAAAAATTAAGACTCATAGGTTCAGTTTGCACATGGGAGAAACAGAATTGGAACAACAATTTGGGGGTCAAGACTGTAAGGATCAGTCATTCAGCACAGAAGTTTACTGTTAAAGATGTAATCTGTTTTTATTGTTGTTAGATTATCGCTAACTTTAAGAAAGTTCTTGTTTATTTTTTTAAAGAGAGAATCTGTCTCAAAATTCTATAATACTAATGTTTTATTGTCTACTTCTATGTTTGAAATACATAATACATTTGATAATAGATCTGATTTTACTTGTTGTATATAACGACTCATAATATTTGATAAACTTGATGAATCCCTACCCCTTATTCCCTTTTGTATCCCAATTTTTGGAGATTTAAAAAAAAAAAAAAAAAAGACTATAGGAATCAGTCATTTGAAATCATTGTTAGAACCTGCTGACTAAATAAACAAGCCTTTTAGATTCACCAGGTTCATCCAAAGGGAAAACACCGGAATACTTCGTTATCAAAGGGCAGCCTTATTTTTGTCTGACATTTTTGTAAATGCTGCTGACATCAAAATAACACACAAGATTACTTCTACTTTTATGGCATTTTGAGCTTAACTCATACTTATTCCAGGCCCAACCAAAAACGCTAAAAGCCAAGCATCCTAGGATGATAATATGTGTAACCTTCAATTTTCAAACTGTTTATTGCAAGACTAATTACATTCTCCAAACCAAATACCTTCTTGGAAAGAGCTTTGGGGTTGGATTATTACTTTTTTTTAAGCGTACTTTCCTCTTTGAATTGATTGTGGTCCCTAAAATAGCCTGTTGCTAGAATATTTGCTCCTTCAAAAATGAATAGCCTTTAGCTTTACCACAAAGTATATATAGATTCCTTGTAGTTGATATGAAGGTTAATGATTGGGGAGGGGAGATACTCTTAAAACCACAATCTAAGGATAAAAAAAACATTGTGGGGTCATATCTCGTTCCTAGGTTTGCCAGCTCTGGATTGAGACATTTCTGGAGATGTGTGGGTGGAGCCTGGGGAATATGGAGTTTGGGGAAAGGAGTGAATTCAGCACAGATGAGATGCTGCAGAGTCCACATTCCCAGGCAGCCTTTTTTTTTTTCCTCCAGGGGAACCGATCTCTGTTGTTGGGAGATCAGTTGTAATTCTGGGAGAACTCCCGGCCCCACCTGAAGATTAGCATAGCAAACCTACTCATTCTCACATTCTCTGATAACATTCTGCTTAAGCTTCCAGATGACATGATGTCATCAGACTTCGCTCTTTCCTGTCTCTTGTCCTCTTCATTGCTTGCCACTTGGGAGTAAGGAAAACCTTGATCATGATGATTATGTCATATGACCTGCATTGAGCTCAAAGGCTTTTCCTGCTCTTCTTCTGTTTGTCTCCATAGGTGTGTGTGTTTGTGGAGGGGTTGGTACTATAAGCTGATTGAGGTCCCCATTAGGGCGAAAAGTAGAATACAAATAAACAATGGAGGGTCGCTTTAATGACATTCCAATGGCTCAATGCATATGTATTTGTGGATCCAATGCACTTTGAGGAATTTGAGAACTTATCTCATTATATCCGTTTTCATCAGTTATATTCCAATTCCAGAGCCAAATTTTTGGCAGGAATTTTATCTATTTTAAATTTCTTCCCAGTTGTTGAGAAAATTTCATTTTTGCTATCTGATATTGATGTGTATGTCTCATATGTTGTTCAGTCACACAGTCAAGTCTGACTCTTTGCGACCCCATGGACCAGATTACACCAGGCCCTCCTGTCTTCTGCTGTCCGCGGAAGTTTGCTCAATTTCATGTTCATTGCATCGATGACACTGTCTAACCATCTCATCCTTTGCCATCCCCTTCTTCTTTGACCTTCAATCTTTCCCAGCATCAGGGTCTTCTCCAGTGAGTGCCCCCTTCTCATTTGGTGGCCAAAGTATTTGAGCTTCAGCTTCAGGATCTGGCCTTCCAGGGAAAAATCAGGGTTGATTTCTTTTAGGATTGAATGATTTGATCTCCTTGCAGTCCAAGGGACTCTCAAGAGTCATATAGAGTCATATAGAGTTCCACTATTTGCCCTTACTGCAAAGAAAAGTCTAAAAGTGGCAGTGAGGGGGGATGTTAACAGATACTTGTTCTTACTACTATTGTCATTGCACTGCATTTGCAGTTGTATCTTCTTACTGACTACTGGCTACTGGTTCCATATGGTATTTTTGTTTATTTGCTGATTTATAGTTTGTATGCAGTCTGTATTCCTCTTTGCTGAGGGCTTTGTAAACCTGTAATGGCCAATGGCTATTTACAATAAACTGAACTAAACTGAACATACAAATAAATACATATATGCATGCATGACACAGGTTGAAATCCTCAAAACACTTTTTTGGCAGTAAGCCCCACTGAATAAAATTGGACTCAGACCTACTTAGGATTGCTTCCACAACAGATGTAACTTAATGCAGGGAGGAGACATGAGGCGGTAGCTATAGATTTACAGGATCATGGAGTCTGGTACTAGACTCTTGGAGGGAAGGCAGCATGGTATAGCCCCATCTCATCAGATCTCAGAAGCTAAGCAGGGTTGGTACTTGGAAGGGAGACTGCCAAGAAAGATCCTGCAGATGAAGGTAATGGCAAATCACCTCTGCTTCTCACTTCTCACAGCTCCATGAATCACCAGTTTCTGGATTACAAATGGTGAGCACAACATGGCACAAATGGGTGGGTGACTGAGCTTGTCTCATTTGTATTAGACAACATGGAAAGTTAACTGTTGTTGGATCTTCCACATTTCTGTTATGGTTAAAAGCAGCTACTAAGAAGGTATATTAGATTAGGGCCATGGTATGGCATAAGGAAGATGTTAACTTTTCTCCCTAAGCCACTTAAGAACTGGTGTAATATAGTGGCTAAGAGACACAGTTAAAAATCAGGAAGTTTAATTAATTGGGGGCAGACCCAGTCCCCACACAGTGGATATTTTTGGAATTTGAAAATTCAGTATACACAAGCAAAGTCTGGAGCTCTAGTTTTCCAATAAGGCAACCCCTAGTGGGCATACCACACAGTTGCTGGATGACTTCCAAGATCGACACATTCAGTATGCACCAGCAACTACCTGCACACAGTGAGATAATCGGCACTGTGGGTACACTTGGAGGGCACATTAACGCCATCTGGAGGGTCATGCTTAATCTTATCAGCACATCACAAAATCCGCAGCCACTTTTTTCCCTTCTAAATTATTTGAACTGAAATTGAAAATCAATTATGCTTCCCCTCCCGCCTGCTGGGTTTCATCTGCACGGTAGATAGAAAGAGAATGGCTGGCCTTCTAAATCCATTTGTGCAAGCAACAAGGCTACATGAAGGAAGGAATCAAAGCTGCTCCCCCCCCCCGGTCTACCTATAAAAGGTTGGGATACTGGGGTATTTTGTTAGGAAATAACACCCCTGTAAGGCTGCCTGACTGCAGTCTCCAAGAGTCGGATTGTTGTTTGATAACTTGGCCCCTCCTGCTGGTAGGATTGACAGGTCTCCTTGCGTTATGGGGTTGAGGCCGTAGGGGCCGGCTTTCATCCTCTTCTGCTTCCCCCCCCAGCTTGCAGTTTCCAGCCCTCATCTTTAAGAATTCGGAATATGTTTCCATTTGAAACCACATAGGCTACTTTAATCAAGCAGCCTCTGGAAGAACAGGAAAATTATGCTAATTTTTAGAAATGAAAGTGTACCTAGAATGGAAATTTCATTTGTGGGGTAGAATCACTTGTTTCTGTTTTATAACCTGCTCTTCTATGGTGGATTTCCCCCCCTGAAAGCAGACCTTAAAAAGATTCATTAATGTGCTGCAGGTTCATCCAAAAAGGGTCAGCAAAATCAGGCCGGGGAACTGAGTCAGACAAAGCACCTATTAAGAACTGCAGCAGCAGCTTCTATGCAGTTCAAGAAAGTAGAATTGAACTGACAGTTTTCTCTGTTGTGTTGGGGAAACTGCAGAGATGATCTGAGAAATGTCTGTGCTGAACTGCAAACTTGGGTTTGTTCGTTTTTTTTTAAAAAACCCAAAAAACCCCCACAAATGTGTAAGATCCAGAGCAAAACTTATATGGGCACACCAACTTATATATATATATATAAATGTTACAGCTTGCATTTAGCCTAGTTCACTTCTGATTCTCTGAGCCAACTGAAGCAGCAGTGGTTGCCCTTTGAAAGTAAAGTGTGTATTACGGTGCTGGAATTCTGCTGGAAAGCTTCTCAAAGACAGTAGACACACCACAGTAAAAATACCGTAAGACACACCACTCCCTAGCCAGTTACCAGACCCCTGTTGGGAGGAATCTCCTGCCCCTTGGCCCCATCCCCACCCCTGCAGACAACCTGCTGGTCAATGGGGAGACATACCAGCAGCGGGGAGAGGCCTGGGCTGGCATTGCAGCAGCATCATCAGTTACATGACAATATCACTTCTGGCGCACCCTGGAAATTATGTCGTCACATCACCAGCAATGAGGGATGCTCTGGTACTTGGGCAGTTTCTACCATAGAGTTTCTACCGTTTCTGTAGAAACAGTTTCTATCATAGAGTTTTTGACCAAACTCCAGAGCATCCCCTGATGTCACTGTGATGCAAGCGTAGGCTTTCGTCTGCTTCTGGTAAGTCTCCCCACCCCTTGCTAGTTGCTCGGAGGGACCTGGAAAACCTACTCCTGGAGCTGGTTTCCCTAACGTGGCTTCCATGGGTTCTGTGCCACCTGCCGGTGCTTCCCCTAGATGCCACCCAGCTTTTCAGAAAGTGGGCAAGGCAGGACTTACATGTTGCCCTCTTTTGAATGAAAGGGTTTTCCTTGGCTGCAACAGCAGCTACTAGATGATCTGGAAGACTAGTAAGCAATGCCTCTTCAGATTTTTCTTCTTTTTATTCCTTCTCTGTCTCCCTCCCTCCCCAGGGTTTTCTTCATTTTTTTATTATCCCCCTTCTGTGATTTTTTGCAAACCAAGGAGGGAGGCATTGTGTTTGGCTCCACTTCCTGTGGCAGATATTTTGTAGTGGTGCTTGCCTCAGCCTCTCAAAATTCCAGAGGTGCCCACGGGCTCTTAAAGGCTGGGGACCCCCTGGCCAAAGGCATAATCAAATGTATGAAACTGTGCTTACCTTGAATTAGACCATTGGCCCATGCAGAACTCTTCCACAGGAAAATTGTTCAGTTTGTTTGCCTTTGAATAGATGCAGATTTTGTTTCAAGGGGTCACATGCATTTGGATCAAATTGATTTACCTTCCACCAGTTCTCTGTTGTGTCTCCGTGGTTTTTGAAACCATCGTCGATCCAGAGGCTTCTGCTGCCGCACCGCAAAATTGCTTTTACTTTTGATCTGATTCTGATTAGTATTCCGATTAGTGCTTCCCGATATCTTTTTTTTTTTTTAAAGGAGAAATGCCAGGGCATGAATCTTCTGTAATATTCCCCATCTCACCACTCACCCAAAGAAAACAGATTGGATATATCTGTGATAACAGACACACATATAAACACATATATACATGTACAGTCTTATCTGGATATTTTAGCACTTAGCAGGGTATTTGTTTTATCTTTATCTATCTATTGCAACAGTGTATAATATGCCTTTTTTCTATTCTCTTTGTTTTTCGTTATTGAAACCTTTTGGTTTTATTCATTCGTTTGCTGCTGTCCCCAATTTGTTTCTTTTACCACCTTTTTATGTGATTGATATGAAACTGCCATCAAAGCAAGTGGCAATTTTATCATTAATAAGCCTATCAAATTTCATTAGAATGGTTTTCTTGGGGGGGATACTGCAGTTTCTATCCTGTGAATTTGTGTCAGAAAGTGGGGTTTTCAAATGGAAATAGTGTTCCCACCAAATTCAATGACTCTATATAGATTGTTATTAAATTATACTTTTACCTACCCCTTAATTAATTTTTTGGAAATAGTAGGAAGATGGGATGTGTATTTTCTTTATTTCAATCATTGTACACCCCCCCCCCATATAGTCATTTTTCATTTTGAATAGTTCCAAGGGAAACATATTTCTTCCTGTAAACCGCCCCCCCCCCCCAAATCCAACCCAAATAAGGAGGAAATTGTTGAGGATTATATGCTTTACAAACTGGAAACTTTGTGCCAAATTCCATTCACACAGATGGGAGAAAGCACTGCTGTGTTGCAAGTGATTAAAATTCTCACTTGTAGAGTAGGCACAGGGAAGCATCGAACAATTCAGAAAAGCATGTAGCAGGTACAAATAGGGTTGCTAACCTCCAGGTAAAGCCTGGAGATCTGATCAATTCACCTAGAGAAGATGTCTGTTTTGGAGGGTGTGCCCCATGGTGTCATACTCTGCTCCAAATTTGATCCTCCCAGCTCCACATCCAATCTCCAGGAACTTTGCCACCAGGAGCTGGCAACCCTAGGTGCAAATAATACATAATCATAACTGGGGAGTCCTTATACGTTTATTCACATATAAAGGAAGCTGGAGGTGAGGGATATTTTAAACAATGGAAAGAAGTCCGGCTGAGTCTAGATCCAGCTTACAGGGACCCACATTGGTCCCAATTGCCTGATAGAAAGGCAGGCTTATAAATATTTTAAATAAATGAATTTAAATACATATGTGTGAGTTTGTTTTGCTGTTTGTTTCTCACATGAGGAAAACTAGCCTATGAGCATGAAATGACCTAGCCTAGTCCTCTACATGAGAACCTAGTTTTCCACACTTGTGGAAGTCATGGTTGACTTCCAGCAAACCCTACTGGGGGCCTGGACATTTTTCAGAGAGGTGGCATGATTACCTGCCTCTGCGTCCCAGTCCTGGTATTCCTTGGAGGTCACCCTTCCAAGTACTTGCCAGAGTTGGCCCTGCTTAGCTTCTGAGACCTGATGAGGTTAGGCTTGCCTGGGCTATCCAGGTCAGGGCTACACACAGTAAATTCTTGACATGGAGAAGGAGGTTTAAACATGGGATTTCTCCACCTGAATAGACTAGAAATACTGTGTTGTTTTTCTGAATATTTAAATCTTAGCTAAATAAAATACATTTCCTTCACTGACACTTTTAATTTGGCACTGCAGGTAGAACCTGGAAAAATGCTTTCACTAATATAAGCAATTTGTGAGGTTAAGGTGCCCATAGGGGATAACTCAAGTAAAAAAAAAAAAATTATATACATAAATCATTAGTCTCCTGTTACCTTTAATTAAGAATTGACCTACTCCAGTCAAATCATCTTCAAATGCTAAATAATGAATTCAGAAAGTCTGGGTAACCTGTTTGCTTCGGGAATGTACAGTTCCACAGAACTGCAGCAAATAGAAGGAGCTGCTTTATAGAAAAGGTTTCTAATGCAAGGCATACCCTCAGATATCTGCTGTCACTGCATAAGAATGCAGAAAGGAAATATGATTGTTTTTCTTTTCTCACTTTCAGTTTTCTTTTACTTTGGTTATATCCCGCCTCTGTTCCCAATGGGGACCCAAACTGTCTTTCATTACCCTCCTCTCCTCCATTTGATCCTCATAACAAAACTGTGAGGTAGGTCAGGCTGAGAGCGTGTGACCGGCCAATCAGCATTGTCAACTCTGGGCTGGGGAATGTCTGGAGATTTGGACATGGAGCCTAGGGAAGGTAGAGTTTGGGCAGGGGAGGAAGCTTAGCAAGGATGTAATGCTGTAGAATCAGGACTGTAGCCACCAATGGAGTATTTGGGGTGGTGCAGCAAGAAGAGTTGGTGTGGTGGCTGGGCTTGCTGGTGCAGGCACAGTGAGGCACCCAGCGCTTCACTGTGCCTTCACCAGCCAGCTCTCCTTCTCCTGAGGATACAGGTGGGTAAGGAAACAGGCAGCAGGTAGCCAGCTGCCCTGCTCGCCTGGCTCCTCCTTGGGTCTCTTCTCCCTCTTGAAATGGAGAGGGAGAAGGAGAGACATGACCCCCTACCCCCATCCCCTGACAAAAAATTTCCTGGCTATGGGGCTGTGTAGCATCCATCCTCTGAAGGGTGGTCTGGAGAGATCAGTTGTTTTACTATCTCTCTACATCACTTCCTCATAGACTCACCTCTGGTTCCTATGATTCATTTGTAGGTTATCCTAACATAAGAACATAAGAAAAGCCAATGTTTAATCAGGCCAATGGCCCATCTAGTCCAACACTCTGTCACACAGTGGCCAAAATTACCAGATGCGATCAGGAGGTCCAGCAGTGGGGCCAGGACACTAGAAGCCCTAACTCTGCACTGTTTGCATATGTACAGTGTCAGATATCTTCTAGTCAAGATTACATGAACAAGCTCATCCATGAACCTTGTAAAACACAAGCTGTTTGCCCAACTGGCTTGTAATAAGCACCAGGCCTCTATTCTATAATAGAGACCAATGCTAAATTCACCTTCAGGCTGCCTCATGGACATGTCACATAGGCTAGGGTTTTGTTTTGTTTTTTGAACTGTCATGAATTTTTGTCCTTGATGGTTCTACTCAAACCCTTCTGCAGGGCTGAACAAACAAAGTTGTGTAAAGATATCTTAAAACAATTACATGGCTGAATAGCACCTCCTTATAGAATCACTGAATTGAACCAGTAATACTCACTGAGATTGCCGTCCTGCAAGGAGATGAAGAAGTTCCACCAGTCCGCTTCTTTTATTATTCTACAACAAAAGATTAAGGCTTGGTTTCCACCCAAGTGCCTTCTAGAAAGAAAGGATAGTCAAAAGGCTGGCAATTTTATTTCTCTGAAGAAGTTTATTCCTCTGAAGAAGTTTATTCCTCTGAAGTTTGTATTTTTTTAGTTCAATAGATGACTCCTTTGAAAGGGGTTTTTTTCATTTTTGTCACCTTTCACAGACATGAACCTGTGCAGTTTTTTTTAATTGTCACTCAAAATCCACCCCCCCTTCTGTGGTTTAAATAAAACACATATTGTTATTGTTTTTAAAAGGGCACAAAAAAGGGGCATATGGAAGGTGTTTCTGGGTGTGTTTGTTTTTCGTTAATCTTGCATTTGTACTTCTCTGCAACACAAAGCTATAAGCAAATACTGGCTTCATTTTGAAGGAGGTTTATCTTATTTTTGCATATGGATTGGATTGATAGGCTGGTTGTTTCCATGTCATTTTATTTTGGCATCTATTAATGGTTGGATGGGATTCTGCAGCAGCTGGCGAGTGACCAGCAGCTCACAAGCTACCAGTTGGAAACTCTTGGTCAGTTGTAGTGTCTTTATGCCCATTTGATATGGCAATTTACATGCAATGGGCACTATATATTCTATAATTTGTGGATACAGCATCTTGCTGATTTTTTTCACCTTGCACAAATACCTTTGAAGGTATATACATTTTGCAGGGAAAAGGTGGCCGGAGAAAACAGAAGATGTCACAAAAATTAAGAAGTGCAGCTTTGATTCACAAGAGGAAGAAGCAAAAACTGGAGCACGGATCTGGGGGTTGAAAGAGTACGGGATGTAAAATATGGAAACATTCCCAACTACACTTTCAAGAGCAGTAGCACATGGTTACAGACGAAGCTGAGGAGGAGAGGGGAGAGCTATAATGGGATATTGTAGGACCTGAACACTGATCTCCACATAAGCAGGCAGTGTACATGATTGCCCAAATGCTTCCAGCAATTTGCTTAAGCACAATATTTGCTAGACTGATTCTTTCTATTTCTACACCCATCTTTCCTTGCAATGGGAAGCCTTGTTCCTTTCCTTTCAATTGCAAATGAATAAACAACAGATCTTTGCTATGTGTCTGTGACTTCTTAGCACTCCTCAGCTCAGCCATTAATGCAGGAAACCACTATGTATTTCCATATGAAATACTTGCTCCAAACACAGTGGTGTAGCTTGGGACCAAAACACAGGAGAATACTGAAGGGTGTGTAGATATGTCTTATACTCAGACTGTCTGCATATAAGTTTTTTCTGCACTCAGCTACCCTTTGGAGTTACCTATTGGACTTCAGTAACATTTTCAATTGGTTATTTCATTTGCTAGAATATTTAGACTTCCACAAAGCTGCAGGTTAATCATACCATAAACAAAAACCATATTATGAATTGTAGTCATTGCATAAAATGAGTATGAGTCAAGAAATTGTAATGGTTGATAATTAGGTGTGCTAGGTGGGTGGTAATGTGTGTGAACCTTAGGTAGGGTTACCAGCTCTGAGCTGGGAAATATTTGGGGGGTGTAGCCTGAGGATGGTGGAGTTTGGGGAGGGGAAGATAATTCAGTGGGATATACAGATGATATAATCCGGAAGAGGAACGGTTCCCAAACGGTTTCTGGTCTGGCATTTCAGACAGAACCGTTTTAGAACCGGTTCCCTACCGGAATATATTTGTAATTTCACACAGAATCGCTTCTGTCCCGTTCATGAAACAGGGCTGAAGCGTTTTACCTGTCAACCGCTTCCAAGTAGTCATCAGTTTCTTCTCCCGGATCCGATACGCTTTTTTCCCGCCTTTTTCGCCCGCGCGGGCGATCTCCGGCTTTTTTTTTTTTTGAACGTTCGCTTTAGAGCGTTATAGCGCTATAGCGCTATAGCGCAATAGCGCAATAGCATCATAGCAACCCCATTGGAATGCCTGCAGTGTTGTTTTTATAGCACTATAGCGCTATAGCGCTCTAAAGCGAACATTTTTTTAAAAAAAGGCGTGGCGGGAACCGGCGGGAAAACAAAGCGGTGCAATCTGAAATGCCAAACCGCTTCTGATTCGGCTCTTTTCCGGTCAGGGAAAGCCATGTGTGAAATGGCAGCCCTGTACCGGTTTACTTCAAGACAAATCAGAAACGGCTTCAATCCGGCAGAGTCTCGGTAATGTGAAATTCCCTATAGAGTCCACCTTCCAAAGCAGCCATTTCCTCCAGGTGAACTGATCTCTATCACCTGGAGATCAGCTGTATTCCCAGGAGATCTCCAGCCACCACCTGGAGATTGGCAACTCTAACCTTAGGCATGATCTAGCAAAATGAGGCACTTTCGAGATATTAAAATCTCTTCTGGAATTTTCATTTTCAAAGTTTTCCACAGCTCTTTTTGTACCTGGACCTCTGAAAGAATAATATGGTATGCCAGGTTTGGGTTTAAAAAAGGTCATAATTTTATAAACAAATTGCAACATGGCTTAAAGATTTCAGGCCTGTTAATGAACCCTCTGAGAAGAAGAAGGCTGTATCCTTCACACTGTTAGCACAATCAGACCTGACAGCATTGTGGCCTCACTACTTTTCGGGGGATGGCTGGAGCTGCAGGGAAGTATTCCCTGAACAGCCACCCATGTTAAGTGCTTGAATTTCAAGGGTTGGAACAGTCTATTCTGTGTTGTGCCAGCCCTTTGGAGCAAGCCCTGTCCCACCCCTTTAATATATGGCTTAAAGTAACCATTTAATCTGAATTGATATTCTAGCTAGACCCTCCTTCTGGCTCTGAGTTCTGCAGTGAAACAGTTTGGAAAACGCTATTCACAGCAACAACTTCTGGTGAGGTTCGTTAGCAAGGTTAACTCTTGCTGTCCCAGCTGGGAGGGTTGCTCTCTGACCTGTCTGAAATAGGGTTTGAATTTCCATGTGTGCTGCCCTGAGCCTTTCCCTAATTGTAAGGTGGTGCATGTCCTCAACTTTTATGGCCCTAACTCAGGACATCTTGCTTCTTCCAGTTAGGTGGTTAACTGGTCATCTTCATCCTACCCTTTTGTCTCCATAAAGGGAAACCATCTCCTCTCAACTTGAAATCCAAGGAGTTTAAGGGTTCACTCCCAGGAAAGATCTAAGAGCCTATCTAAGAGCCAGTATCTCCTGTGTTAAACAAGGTATCCCAGGGGTCTTTTCATAGAAAAACAGCTGCAGGAGCTCATTAGCATATGGTATGCTAATGAGCTATTAGACTATTAGCATATGCCACACCCCCTGACATCACCGGAAGTGATGTCAGAAGGGGAAGCAAAAGGGGGGGGGTATCTTCAAAAGCCTCCCCTTCCCTTCCCCAGCTGGTCTGGGGGGAGCTAAGAGAAGGGGTTTAAAGTTTAAACTCCTTCTCATGAGAGTTGGGCCACAGAAGGAGGAAAGAGGGAAGGAAAGAGAGATAGTAGAGAGAAGGAAAGAAGGAAGGAAAGAGGGAAAGAAAGAGAAGGAAACGGGAGGGAAAGAAAGAGAGGGAAGAAGGAGGGAAACAGGGAAAGGAGGAAAAAGGGAAGAGAAGAAGGTGGGAAAGAAAGAGAGAGAGAGAAGAAGGAGGGAAAGAGGAAAAAGAGAGAAAGAAAGGAGGGAATGAAAGAAATTTGGCGGCAATGTGGCCCCATTATATCCTATGGACTATTGAAGTCAATGGTGAAAGTTACTTTTTCCCCACCATAGAGAACAATGGAGGGAATAGGGGCAACCTGTTTAGGGGCCCATAGAATTGGACCCCCTGGTCCAATGTTCTTGAAACTTGGAGGGTATCTTGGGGAGGGGCTCCATCAGCTACCCTGTGAGTTTGAAGCCTCTCCCTCAAACCCCCTCCCCTCCAGCCCTCCAGCCCCCAGAATATACCCTATGTTTTCACCATTGACTTCAATGGCTCATAGGATATAATGGAGCTGAAATTGACATTTGGCTGCCTGAAAGACTCCCCAGGACACCGGCTGGGGGCGGGGCTTGGCTCCTGAGCTCCCGGAGCTGTGCTCCAGTGTGCTCCCCCCAAAAAAAGACCCCTGACCTGGTATCCTATAGCTCCTTATCACAATAGCCCCCATCTTAAGATGTCTCAAGGTGCTTGCCAAACATCTTAAGCAAAAGCTCACATTTTTCCAGCCAACCCCATGTCTAAACAGTGTAAATTTGGCCTAGTCATCCTGGAAAAGTGGCAAAGTGAAGCAAGAAAAAAGGGGGGGGGCTTTCCTAGCCAATCAGATGGATCTAGTCCCCTTTACCAAATTACAGGACTTGTCTGCTCTGGTTGGTGGGGAGCCTAGTCTCCCAGCATGCCCATCAAAAATAAGCTCATTGTTTTCCTTTTCGGAGAAAAAAGGGAGTAGGGAAAAGCAACTCCTGATCCACAGAGATGGGAGCAGAACTTCCTGAACCATACTATGCACATGTAGCAGCAAACTAAGGTTTGCCGAGAAACAGCAAAAGAGGGAGGGAACCCCATAATGCAATGGTAGTGGGAAAGGAAGTGAAAGTGCAAATAACGGGTGGGATCCAGTCAGCTTTTCACTCAGTCTCGCCCAATCATACGTTGTGCGATCAAGCAGTTCATTTTGTATGTTCTACTTTCCCTGGTGATAATTACTGATGGATAGCTATGCTAGCCTGTAGCAGTAAAATAGAAGTCCTGCGGCACCTTAAACATTAAAAATGCATCCAATGAAGTGAGCTCTTACTCCTGAAAGCTTATGCTGGAATACATTCGGCTCATCATTAAAGTGCTACTGGACTTCTGGTTGATTTTGTATGCTTTGTATCTACTACCTAGGAATATCATTGGTTACCCCTGATTTCTAGTGTTATGGATGAGGGAGAAACAGTTATCGTTATTTACTCTTTCCACATCATACTCCACAGTCCCCACCAGTTCACTTCACATTCCACCTTTGTGATGCTCTCCCGCTTGAGGCTTTCTTCACACCTTTCATACAGTCTTTTAGGCACCAGGTCAAAATATTTCTATTTTAACTTTTAACTAACAGTTTAAAAAATACGTTTGTCTGTTTTACAGTCTGTTTTTGGTCTGATCTGTTTTACAGATATTTTAGGGTGCTTAATTGTTGTTTTATGCAGTTTTTATGTCCTAAGCTTGTATTTATTGTAACTGCTTTTTGTTTTTATATTGATAATTTATCACCTTTTTAATTATTCTATGGCATTGTTTTTCCTTGTATGCCACCTCCAGCAAAACTGGAGATGTGGCATATTAATTCCCTAAATGAATAAATAGATTTTTTTTAAAAAAAAATCCAATGTAAACTGAGAGCAGAAAGCACTCCATGCCCTTCACCCCATACATGCAGTGGAAAGTTATCATGGGAACTTGGCCACTACTCCTGAGCGTCTTATTCAGGAATCTGAGGTGTATTCTGAAACACAGTTTGAAAAACGAAATGATGCTGTTCTTGTTTAAAATACTTTTTTTAAAGTGATGTTCTGCAGGCCAGGGAGAATCATATTTACCCTCTGTTATCTCCACCTCATCACTGTTGCATGAGAAAATAAACTGACCAAAGAGCTAATGTGGTATCTTTCTTCCAATACCAGTATTTCATTTGTGTTTTCTGGCTGAATCCAACTTTTAATGGCATACAATGGCTTGCCTCCTCTCCCAGTGGCTATTTCAACACATAATAATCACACAATTATTGTAAGTGGATCCCAGTGCACATAATTTACATTGCAAGTGGACATTCAGTAGCCTTGAACTGACATATCCAACTGCCAGGAGAGATTAAGAACTGGCATGGAAGATTTGTAACAAAGAAAAGGATTTCTCATCACCCACCAAGCACAATGGTCAGGATTCTAAATCCTTATAACAAGATAATGCAGAACTTTTATAAATGTTCTTCTGCTTCTCCTAGAAAGCTGCTAAAGGTGCTAGCTCCAAATAAGTCACATAAATCAGAAACAATTGGGAGAGAAGAAGAAGAGGAGGAGGAGGAGGAGGAGGAGGAGATTGGATTTATATACCACCCTTCTCTCAGAGTCTCAGAGTGGTTTATAAACTCCTTTCCCTTCCCCTCCCCTCAACAGACAGCCTGTGAGTTAAGTGGGGCTGAGAGAGCTTTTTCAAGAAATGCTCTTTCAAGAACAGCTCTGACAGAACTATGGCTTGCCCAAGGTCATCCAGCAGCTGCACGTGGAGGAGTGGGGAATCAAACCCACTTCTTCCATAGAGGCCATGCACTTAACAACTGCACCAAACTGGCTCTCTGAAGAAAATGCTGCACACACTTGTCTATTAATGCTGGCTACCTGGTGAAGCTGAGTGCACAAAAAAGAAAGACTTTGGTACATTCTTGGACTTTGGACAGAAGTTGGTTCCCGGATCATAGAGTGGGAGTTCAATTTTGAACATGCCCTTATTTTGAATGTCCCATGAGGCTTCTGTTGGGCCAGAAATGGGCCATTTTGTCTCATGCAGCTCGGGCAATTGTAGGAAGAAGTAGATGTGCCCATTTAAACTGGTCCTGCCTCTTATTTGCAGGTTTTACTGTGAATTGGCCAGCCATATTCCTTATAGAATAACGTGAGCTTAACTGGTTGCCTTTGGGATCTTTGGGTTAGATACTTCATTCACCTTTCCCAGTTCTTCTCATGTAGAAGCAGAAATGTAAATCATGGTGATAAGTGGCATGATGTGTTAATCTGAAAACTGGATTGGAAAGCCACTTCTCCCTGAGCAATGGAGATGCAAAGATTACAATAAAAGGCATTTTCAAATGAAAACAAGACATCGTCTACCCTTGAGGCTTATGCAATGTTTCCATCGTCTTGATGAAACTTCTCAACTGCAGATAAATTGTCATATTGATCTTTCTCATCAATTCTGTATAAAGGATTTAGTGTTCTTGGGGGTACTGCATGAAATATTGGTGCTTCATCCCACTTCCAGCATTAATTGACTGTTTTGAACACATTGGACACAGTGTGACATGCAGTGTTCCATAAAGGAGATTCCATGCATAGTTCCAGCTAACCTCTGCTTTCCACATTTATGATTGACTTCCTATGGCCACACTTCTAATAAATAGTTCCCGTTAATCTCCAAACTGACAGTTTCTAATCTACTCTACAGGTGGGTACAGTGAGATATTCATCCTCCTGGCTAGTTGCCAAAACAGATATGTATATGCATATAGGAAGATGGGAAAAAATTGTCCTTTTCCAGGAAGCATTTGGATTTAGTTGAATAAGGATTACCAGGTGGCTTGAGTTAATCCTCCCTGCTCAGTGTGGCTCCTGTTTGTTTTTGTCCCTAATTGTTGGTTTGCTTCATATTTTGTATTTATTTTTGTTGTTTTCAGATGCTATTTTTAAAATCTATGGTTGTCTCCAGCACCCGTAGTTTTCATAAAATACTGGGTGGGAGAGGTGGGGCTTTCCCCCAAAAAATATGCATATATTTTAATTAATAAAGAAACAAATGGCTGCAACCCTTTGAGATGTTGAATTGCTGAGCCACAGGAATTGCATTACAAAGACATCTCCATTTACATCCATAGCCCTTTGACTGATGGGAAAAAGGTGCACATGCTGGAAACTCTCCCTTTGATGCAACAAAGACCCTTTGTCTTCATGAGCTGTGGGAATGTACGCCTTTACAATTTTGAGAACTGTGTTTCATTTCTCAGGGCATATTTCTGTAATTTTTATGTCTGACGTTTATTTATTGAGTGTTTTTTTTATCACTCTGGGGAGTTATATTCCACATATTCAAGAGCCATTATACCCAAGATGTTGTCATTTGAAACAAAAGTGAAGAATTTTTTGAGAAATCCTCTTATCCATACCTTTTGGTTGCTGCTTTAATCTCACCTTGAGATTTATCTTGACGAATCCATCCCCAGTCACTCCTGCCTTGCTGGTTCCCAATGTGATGATGTCACACAGAAGTGACATTATCATGCCGGGGTGTTGTGCAGTGACACTCTGGTCTTTTGGGCAAAACTCTATATATAGAGTTTTGCCCAAAACACCAGAGTGTCACTGCACAACTCCCCAGCAAGATAATGTCACTTCCATATGATGTCATCACACTGGGACATCATGCTGGGTCATGGCAATTGAGGATGTGGCTTCTCCCTGCTGGCCAGTTGGCTGCTGGCAGGCAGGATCCAACATAATTGTGGGATCCCGTGCTTCCACCTGGGAGCTGGTGGCAGCCTTAATTTCAACATCCTCCTTAATGGTGAAATTGGACAAATCTGTATTCTGAACCAGGAATAAACATCATCAGTGTCTTTATGGGTGATCTTCTGTTATACACAGATTAGTGCTGATGAGTTTCCTCTCTGACAGACTTTCCAATTTAGGCAAAAGTTTGAGACTCCTTCCTTTGTTTTTTTGTTTTGTTTTTTTAATATGCCTGTGTTCAGAAGGAGAGCAAAGTAAAATGCACACAACATATACACATTAAATAAATAACACTTCCTGGCAACACCTGGCTCTGAATACAGCACTGCACATTTTCTTGCAACCAGTATATCCTCCTTCCAGTATTTTTAGCTGCCTTGATAATACAGCCACTCTATTGCCTGGCAGCATAATTACAGCAATCAACATCTTGGTTCCAAGAATCTGAAATAACAAAGCTGAAACTTTCCTTAGTTGAGAAAGGCTCTTGAGTGGTCTCAACTTGCAGAGGGGAGAGACCTGGAACAGAGGATTCATCAGTGGAATGAATCAGGGCCTGACTTGCCTGATAAAGGGGGAGGGGGAATCCTGCTCCTTTGCCTAGTCTGGAATACAGTGCAATTGTCTTTTGGTGTGTACCATATTTTTCTCACCTGTCCATTTATCTTTGTTTCCCTTAGCTACAGCAATCCTACTTACACTTAGTGACATCCCCCCCCAAGGGGGCATGGATATTGTTACAGTGATACATGCCAGAGTGCCAAAGCATTAAATTGTTTTATAGGATACTAGGAATAAGGCCCATTGTGGAAATAAATACAACGGGCTCTAGAAAGAGGCTCTGGGAGAGTGCCCCGGCTTTGGGCACTCAGTGACAATTTGCTGTGGCCATCTCAGCAGAGTATAATAACAGAGTCCACCATTTTCTCCAGAGGAACTGATCTTTGCTACCTGAAGAGCAGTAGTAATTTTGAGTGAGCTCCAGCCCACCCCCAAGATTGGTAACAGTGTTTCCCCAGGAGGGAGTGGCTGGTTTGGAGGGTGGAGTCTATGGCATTGTACCTGTCTGAGGTCCCACCCCTCCTCAACACTCACCCTCTCCAGGTTCGACCCCTCAAATCTCCAGGAATTTCCCAACCTGGAGTTGACAACCCTATCTCCCTCCCAGCCAACCATCAACCTACCTTTAGTTTTCCATCTCCTCCCCCTCCCTCCTAGAGAGCAGTTGTAATTTTGAGTGATCTCCAGCCCCCACCTGGAGATTGGCAACAATGGTTCCCCATCAGGGAATGGCTGGATTGGAGGGTGGAGTCTATGGCATCGTACCTGTCTGAGGTGCCACCCCTCCTCAAACCTCACCTTCTCCAGGCTCCATCCCTCAAATCTCCAGGAATTGCCCACCTGGAGCTGGCAACCTGTTCAGGACTGGGCCCAATGAGTTTTCTCCCAAAGGCCAACATAGGTGTGGAAAGGGCCTTTTATGGACAGAGGAGAAAGTACAGATGCCAACTCTGATTAGGGAAATACCTGGAGATTTGGGGGGTGGATCCTGTGGAGGGCAGCATTTGGGGGGGGGGTGGAAGGACTCAGCAGGGTATAAAGCCATAGAGTCTACCCTCCACAGCAACCATTTTCTCCCGGGGAACTGATCTCTGTCATCTGGAGGTCAAGTGTAACAGTGGGAGATCTCCAGGTCCCACCTGGAGATTGGCAACCCTAGGGGAAAGGCAGCCGCACAGCGGGGAGTTGAAGAAAATGGTCCCTCACAGGAGTCAAGAGAACTGTCTTCCTCAGGAGAGAGAGCTGGTCTGCCAGTAAATCTGACATGCAAAAGGGTGAGTGGGTGGGGAAGAAGAGCAGACCCAGCACCCGGCCAATGGCATACAAGTACTCTTGAGTGGCGGCTGATGGGCCAATGGCTGAGGGAGAGCATTTTACAGCCAATGGGAGTGCATGGAATCTTGCGAAACCAAAAGATAATTATTATAAGGAGAGATTTGTGTTTTTACTTATGTTTGGTATTTATGCTGTTAGCCTGAGCTCCAATTGCCAGTAAAGGGATGGGATAAAAATTGAAATAAATGCATACATAAATAATAAATGTGCATTTATTTATCTGCTAGGAATAAGGCCAGTTGTGGAAATAAATACAACAAGCTCTAGAAAGAGGCTCTGGGAGAGTGCCAAGGCCTTGGACACTCAGCATCAATTTGCTGTGGTGACCTCAGCAGGGTATAATACAGAGTCCACCATTTTCTCCAGAGGAACTGATCTCAGCTACTTGAAGAGCAGTTGTAATTTTGAGTGATCTCTGCCCCCCACCTGGAGATTGGCAACAATTGTTACCCAAGAGGAAATGGCTGGTTTGGAGGGTGGGGTCTATGGCATTGTACCTGTCTGAGGTCCAACCTCTCCTCAAACCCCACCCTCTTCAGGCTCCATTCCTCAAATCCCCAGGAATTTCCCAACCTGGAGTTGGCAACCCCATCTCCTTCCCAGCTAACCATCAACCTGCCGTTATCTGCCCCTCTTACTGCAGCTGACTTCTGCCCTCCCTCCTGGAGATCAGTTGTAATTCTGAGTGATCTCCACCCATCACCTGGAGATTAGCAACAGTGGTTTCCCAGGAGGGAATGGCTGGTTAGGAGGGTGGAGTCTACAGCATTGTAACTGTCTGAGGTCCCACCCCTCCTCAAACTTCACCCTCTCCAGGCTCCACCCCTCAAATCTCCAGGAATGCCCCAATCGGGAGATTGCAACTCTATCTCCTTCCCAGCCAAGCATCAACCTGCCATTATCTGCCCCTGATTTCAGCTCTCCATCACCTCCTCCCTCCCTCCCTCCTGAGATCAGTCGTAATTCTGAGTAATCTCAACCTCCCACTTGGAGATTGGCAACAATGGTTCCCCAGGAGGGAATGGCTGGTTGGGAGGGTGGAGTCTATGGCATTGTAACTGTCTGAAGTCCCACCCCTCCTCAAACCTCACCCTCTCCAGGTTCCATCCCTCATATCTCCAGGAATTTCCCACCTTGAGTTAGCAACCCTATCTCCTTCTCTGTGAAGCATCAACCTACCTTTATTTTCCCCTCCTCAGCTTTCTATCCCCCGCCCACCTGCAGCCTTCATGGTGTTCTGAAACCCTGACTTACACATCACAGTGGCCATCTCAGCAGGGTATAAGGACACAGAGTCCACCATGTTCTCCAGAGAAACTGATCTCTGCCATCTGGAGAGCAGTTGTAATTCTGAGTGATCTCCAGCCCTTACCTGGAGATTGGCAACAATGGTTTCACAGGAAGAAAAGTAGTTTTTCTCTGCAATGGGGACCAAAGCAGCTTACATCATTCTCCTCTCCCCCTTTTGACTTGCACAACAACCCTGTGAGGGAGGTTAGGCTGAAAGTCTGTGACTGGTCCAAAATCACCCACTCAGCTTCTACAGCAAGAACCTGGATCTAGCAGACCCTGCTCTGAAGCACTGGCTGTGATGCCTAGGGTAGCCAACCTCCAGGTGGAGCCTGAAGATCACCAGGTATCACAACTGAACTCCAGACAACAGATCTCTCCCCCCCCAGAGAAAATAACTGCTTTGGAAAGTGGGCTGTATGGCATTCTGGTCAGCTGAGGCCTCTCCCTTCACCAAAACCTGGCTTCCATAGACTCTATCAGAAAATATCCAGGAACCTTGGGGCTCTTTAGCTTGGAGAAATGATGGCTGAGGGGTGACATGATGGAGGTTTATAAGGTAATACATGGGATAGAACAGGTAGAGAAAGAGGTACTTTCCTCCCTTTCTCACAATACAAGAACTTGTGGGAACTCAATGAAATTGATGAATGGTCGGATTAGAATGGATAAAAGGAAGTACTACTTCACCCAAAGAGTGATTAACACTTGGAATTCACTGCCACAGGAGGTAGTGGCAGCTACAAGCATGGACAGCTTCAAGAGGGAATTAGATAAATATATGGAGCAGAGGTCCATCAGTGGCTATTACTCACAAGGTATAGATAGGGACTCTGGGGCAAGTGATGCTCTGTATTCTTGGTACTTGGGGGGATCAACAGTGGGAGGGCTTCTAGTGTCCTAGTCCCACTGGTGGACCTTCTGATGGCACCTTGTATTTTCAGCTGCTGTGTGACAGAGTGTTGGACTGAATGGGCCATTGGCCTGATCCAACATTGGCTTCTCTTATGTTCCTATGTTAAGCTCCCTACCTGGAACTGGCATCCCTAGTCAGGACTGACCCCAATGAGTTCCTACTGTGAAAAAACAGGCTCCAGTTTACAACTCAGCTGTTTGCCTCCCACCCTTGTCCCATGGGCGTATCTCACTCCTTAAATTCTCTGCCACCACTCACTGAATTGTCACTGCCTTTCTAGAGGGACAGTGAGACCCCTCTGGCTGAATCTCCCTATCTGGAAATGGAATCTCCAATCCTTGGGGATCCCTGGAAAGTCGGCAACCCTAGGGTCTGGCCTTTCCTTGCTTCCTTGGGCTTCCCTCTCCCTTTGGTATTGTGCAGAGCGGGGGACTATGTGGTCAAAGCACAACACTGATTATTAGCCCAAATAAAAGAATTTATTTAACTATTTACACAGTTATGGAGTACACACACACTAAATGAATAAGGCAAAACTGTAGGAGTAAACACATACCATGAACCAACAGGGCATAAATCAACAGAGGTTAAACAGAATCCTCTTTCCCTACACGCAGTACTCTCCACCTCTGGAAATTGTGTGCTCAGGATAGGATCTTTCTTTGGACTGGCCTGTGGCTCTGCTTCCGCCTCTCTCTCATGCCCAGGAGAGCAGGGAAACTTCCATTCATTCCTAATGGGGCTGGCACAAATCCCTCCTAACTCTTTTCCCTCCCTGGTATGTGCATTGCCTGAGCTGAGGGCACCTGGGCAAAGCAGCCCACAAGATTGATAACCCACCATAGTGAACAGGTAGCCCATTCAGCAATGTATCAAAACCAAGAAGCAGAGACAACAACAACCTGGTTGCCCTGGTAACAGAGACACTATATATTTCCCTCCAAGGCTTGCATCTCTCATGAAATTAGTCCAGGCTTCAAGGAGCAGGTATTGTTTGCTGCACCTACTTCTGAGCAGTTGGGTAGGTTGAAAAGAATCAGGCCCATGTTCCTGCTATTTTATTGGGGAGGCAGTGGAAGGACCAGCATGCTGTTAAACTCCGTCCATCTATATCTGAGGCCATGAGAGATTTTGTTGTTGTTGTTGGAGGGGTAGCTTTTAAAGTAGCACAAGGCTTCCCCTAAGGTAGCACATGCTCCTTCATGCACCCATCAAACAATTCTTTAACCTACCCACTACTACGTATGTGTTTTTATAACTGTATAGATCTTGCAAAGGTTTGGATCTGTAGAACCATAGTAACTTATTAAAATATATATATTTCAGACACAGTAAGTTGTGGAAGGGAAGATAATTGAGGGCTTCAGCCTACAGCACAATGCCATCCCCAAATGCTGCATTGGTTTCCCTCCACCTGGCCCTGTTTTGCGGGGAGTGCAGGATACAAATATAATAAAATAAATGTTTTCAGGTTAATATTTTTTCTTGTTGCCTAGACATAAACTCTGTGGTGGCCTTGAAGACTTTCCATCTTCCTGCACAAACTTGCCTGTTTCCCTGCTACCCAATCCCCTTAGATTGATATCAAGACCCTTGTCAGTGAATGACTGCATTTTGGACGGCTTTTTCAGCCTGATGCCTTGAACTCTGGCCAGTGCTCCTTGTAAATGCCAGCACCAGATCTCCTTCGACGGAAATATCATTATTGTATGAAATCAGGCAACAGCTTCTTGTGAAAACATTACAATAGTTGTTAATTGCAACAACACAGGACAAAAGTTTTCCAAAGCACATGAGTAACTTTGCACCTTCAGGGTCTTAAATCACTTAAGGTTTGTGTATGTATGTGTGTGTTATATCAAAGCAGTAAGAAGCAGATGACCAGGCAGCAATGCCACCCTTTCTCTAAAGTGTAGTTGATATTCATATTTGCAATTCCTTGTACTCTTCTCACTCGGTGGTTGGCTCATTATCTGCCCCAGTGGATCAATTAATTTTTTTCTACCATCTGTTAGACCAGTTATCACTTCCCTGGATGCTGCAACTCAGCTGTGTCCTTTGACAACAGAAAAGCTGTAGCAAACTGAAAAGGCAGCAGGTGAGGTTTTTAGTGGTTACAGTAGAGTGCAGAAATACACTTATTATCCCAGGCTGATTGGTGGGAAAACCTAAGGGGGGGGGGTGAGGTGGAGGAGAGTTCACCTTGGAGCAACCCTAGGATAAAAATGACACATTCATCTTGCCCTGCTCAGCTGGATACAAGCTGTATTTGTGTCAGTAATCTGCAAGCCAAGTTGACAATGGGATGCGCCTCAGAATTGTACTAAAGCCCACATTCCTTCCAATTACAATTCATGGTGAGAATTTACCCTGATATAGAACCATAACATGCCTTTCTTGGAAAATGGGGCTGCCATCTTACCTGACAGGGCTTCTGTTAAATGCAAGGAAAACCAGTGGTTGGATGGCTCTACACTCGCCATTTCATCTGCATTTACCAGCTACCACTCCTCTTGTGCAATCACCTTGCTCAGGCTAGACAAGAATTCAGGTTTCTTGAGCAGATTTCTTTAGGAGTGGCTGTACTATCACCAGCTGTTTCAAGGCAGGGGTGACAAGTCCTCTCAAGGAGGCATTTACTGTCTTCAGGATGTGGCCTGCCAGATTATATGTATAAGCAATAGGCATTGTATATATAGGTATAATATAAGTAATATTTGCTTGTCCTTCATTTCCCATTGAAATCAGTGGAAACAAGCAGGGATTAGAAAGGAAAAAGAGAAACAGAGCCCAATCATGTATTAAGAAAATAAACACAAAATTATTAAAGTACCAAAAATGAACACAATAAAAACTCTGTAGATGATTCTTTCTTAGAACAACCAGTAAACAACTCAAGATAAAAACAGTTTGTACACCATGGTAGATAGGAATTTATTTATCACTCATTCTGCCAATAAATGACTCTCAAAATCATTTATGGTAAAACGCCACATGTATCAGCAATGATATAAAAATGCTTGAGGAAGGGGATTTTTACTGCATCGTTTTGTTAAAGAGGATCAGCAATCTTATCAAACAAAGGGGATTTTAGAAAAGTCAGTACAAGAAGGGGGTGAAGCTGTATGGATTACATGAGAGAGATAAAGTCTGATTGCTCTGGTCTCTAATCTGAGAAATTCTATCTCATGCCACATGAGTGCTCATTCAGAAGGTTTATAAAAGTAAAGAATAGGAGTCTTATGGTTACATTGTTTTGTCAAAAAGTAATACATATATATCTATCCTTCTGGTGAGAAACTGTTTATAATGTTAATGGTTCTCCCATGCATAAGTACAATATTCCATAACCATTCTAGAATGCTTTCCCAAACAGAGTTGCACCCTTCTAATCCCATTAATGCCAATGGAGTTAGAATGGACTTTATTTTATTTAAGACTGCAGTATTATTGTGCAATCCTAAAAATATTTCCTTCAGAGTAAGCTCTGCTGAATAATATGTGACTTACTTCTGAGTAGATGTGTTGACGATTGCTTACTCTGTTTTGCGGGGAGTGCGGGGATAATGGGCCACATGTAGCTATTTGACGTATAAATTAGGGAAGCAAACCAGAAGGAAACAGAACAAAGTCAGGCCAATTATGCCCGAGTGTTTTCCCTTGTTTTCACTGTGCGTGTGTGTTAGATTTTCTTTGTCATTCTGCATTGATTTTCCTTCCTTCAGCACTCAGTTTGCTTTGTGGTTGCTGCTTCTTTGGGTTTTCTGAGAGTGCTTTTGTGCAGATTTCCCCCTTGTTTTGCTTCCAAGCTGTAGGTAATTCAAAAACGTACAGATTCCCTTGGATTTTCACCCCACCCTTTTGCCACCTCTTGAAGGTCACTCCCCTGCCCACATGGAGGTTGTTCTGCCCACTCTGCACCTTCCACCATCCTCTACCCTTCATCAGTGTACAAGCTCCATTTCCCCCTCACTTTTACTTTTTTTTTTTTTTACAAGTGGCATGAGTCTAGCAATAGGAGACTATTGCTAGTTTGAGATCGCTGAATAGAAAAACATTAAAAATGGCAGGGGAAAGTTTAAAAAGAGCTATGCAAGGTTTAGTTCCTTCCTGGTATTGGCTTGGAAGGGGGTCAGCAAGGCGGCAAATGGCAGCATCCCCAGTGCAAACAAAATAAAATGGGGGGGGGGGTTCTCAGTGTGGAATAAAATTGACATGAGATGTGATGAGACAGAGACACTGGAATGGGGAGCCTGAAGCTTTGAAAACATTTTTCCCTTTAATGAACAAAGTGTTTGGGGGGAACCATTTTGGCAGTCTCCAGAAGCCTAACGGTAAAATGGCAGCTGAGCAACGTGGACTTTCTGCAAACCACTGAACTTATGAATTGCTTAAGATAGGTCCATTTGGAGGACAGAGGGCAATCAGCACAGGACAGGCTTTAAATACTGCCAAGATCATGACCAGTGTGCAGGATCAAATTAGAGAATCACACAGAGAAAACCACACAAATTTGCAAAGAAGGGCAGGAAATTAGCATTAGTATGCAGCTGTACTAGGACACTGGCAAAAATACTCCCCATTTCTTTTCTTTCTTTTTTTTTCAATTTAATGGCACAAGACTAAAAAATCTCTCCAGAGATTCTGCCAGAGGACTCCTCCACTACACAAATTGCAGCCCTGTGCACAGTGTGGTGGAGTTGCTGATGATGATTTTGCACCGGCACACATGCACACACACATTGCTAGCTATCACAGCTTGCAATGCCAGGGTCAGTGGGTTCTACCATGCATTCTGTACACTCAACATCCCCCCATATTATGAGATCATGTGACTCTTTCCCATTTTTTACAGTGGCCAGAAACACAGAGAATCCCCTGGTGCTCAGCAATATGGAAAACAGGGCTTCACAGCTGGTTGTCAGCTTCAAAAAATGTCTTGTAAGTTTCAACATTGGTTTTTCCTGCTTTGCCTTCATTCCTTTCTGTTCCCTTTCATTCAATGAACTAACACTAAAATGTATGTGCAAAATCTGAAACACAAGGATTTAATGGGAGGAACTTGATGGAAATAGGGCAATTGCATTTTTTTATATAAAAAAACACCTTTGGATGCCACCCACCCACATGTCACAAGTGACGTTCCACCCCCATTTAGAAAAGTGTATTTTAAAAATTGTACCTGCAGGATGAATACAGCAGAGGAAAAAGAATGGTGTGTAAGGCGGGCACAGAATCCAAAGTCAAGATTAAAGGCTTACTGCTCTGAAAATCTACAATAAGATGTGCGGGCATAATGTGCCTCACTCTCAGAGCCCAGCTAGATATTACAAATTGCATGAATTCTCCATGAGTAGTTCCAACTATACTGTAGCTGTTAGTTCCTAGTATTAGCTCATGAGTATTTATGCAGTAGGGCCCATTCAAATTGGATTGCTTCATGGGAGAAGGAGGAATTCCTGCCTTCTCCCCTCTGCTATTTTTAGCAGCTGAAACAGCCCGTGAACCATGGGGGGACTTTATTTTCTCTTTGAATGTGTGCACATGCTGGCTCCCAATGGAAAAACTCATGCTTCCTCTGTACCCTCCAAGCAATTGCAGCCACTAAAAACAGCACAGAGAGAAGGCAGGAATTCTTCCTTCTCCAGTGCTGTGGTAAAAATATGAATTGGGCCCTGCTGTGCATTGACTCACAAGTTTACTGCAAGTCCCCATGGCAGACTTGTATACTTCATAATGTCTAATTAGGCTTTCAATGGAACTAGGCAGAAACATGCTGTAGAAAGTTTGTTTATACATGAGCTAGATTGGCAGACTCTCCTTCTAATGAGGAATTTACACCACAATATTTTAAAAAGACTCTTGTGGGTTTTGTGTTGATGGTAAGAAAATAAGAACATAAGAGAAGCCATGTTGGATCAGGCCAATAACCCATCCAGTCTAACACTCAGTGTCACACAGTGGCCAAAACTCAAGTTCCATCAGGAGATCTACCAGGGGGGCCAGAAGGCCTCCCACTGTTGCCCCCCCCCCAGCACTAAGAGTACAAAACATCACTGCCCCAGACATCTATCTATTTAGTACTGCTCATACGGCACTGCTCCAGACACAGTGTTTCATCTATAAAGGTAAAGGTTTCCTTTGCTCAAAAGCCAGTTGAATCTAACTCTAGGGGGTGGTGCTCATCTCCATTTCCAAGCCAAAGAGCCAGCACTATCCGAAGAATTCTCCGTGGTCATGTGGCCAGCATGACTAAATGTAGAGGCACAAGGAATGGTGTTATCTTCCCACTGAAGTGGTACCTATTTATCTACTTGCAATTTCTTGCTTTCGAACTGCTAGGCTGGCAGGAGTTGGGGCCAGAGAAGGAAGCTCAGTCTGTCACATGGCACTAGGGTCTTGAACTGCCGAGCTACAGACCTTCTGGACTGCAGCTCAGCATCTTAACCTCTGAGCCACTGCGGCCCCTTGTTCCATCTATACTTTGTGGCTAATAGCCACTGATGGACCTCCGCTCCATATGTTTATCCAATCCTCTCTTGAAGCTGTCTATGCCTGTAGCTGCCACCGCTTCCTGCAGTACTGAATTCCATGTGTTAATTACTCTTTGGGTAAAGAATTATTTCCTTTGATCTGTTCTAAGCCTACTGCTCATTAATTTCATTGAGCACCCAAGTTCTTATATTGTGAGAAAGGGAGAAAAATACTTCCTTCTGTACCTTCTCTACTCCATGTATGATTTTGTAAACCTTTATCATGTTACCTTTCTATAGTCATATCACCAAGCTAAAGAACCCAAACCTCTTTAACCTTTATGTTGTCGAAGGCTTTCATGGTCGGAGTTCATTACCATGTCAGATTACACTGGCAAAACGTCAGGTCCTACAATGCCAAGACCACAGCCACACAACCCGGAAAATCTACAGCAGTCTTTAACCTTTCTTCATAGGAAGGGTATTCCATCCCCTTAATCGTTTTAGTTGCCCTTTTCTGTAACTTTTCCAATGCTATAATATCTTTTTGAGGTGCTGTAACCAGAACTGTACATAGTATTCCAAATGAGGCTGCACTGTCGATTTATACAGGGGAATTGTGATACTGGCTGATTTGTTTTCAGTTCCCTTCCTAATAATCCCCAGCATAGCATTTGTTTGTTTGTTTGTTTGTTTTTATTGCAGTCACACACTGAGTTAATATCTTCAGTGAGTTATCTACCAAGACTCCAAGATCTCTCTCCTGGTCAGTTACCACCAGTTCGGACCCCATCAATGTATATGTATAGTTAAGATTTTTTTTTTGCTCCAACGTGCATTACTTTGCACTTGCCCATATTGAACCTCATTTTCCATGTTGACTGTCCACTTGCTCAGCCTCAACAGATCCTTCTGAAGCATTTCACAGTCCTCCCAGGTTCTCACTGCCCTGAACAATTTAATATTATCCACAAACGTAGCCACTTCATTGCTTACTTCCAACGCCAAATAATTAATGAACAAGTTAAAAAGCACCAGACCTAGTACTGAATCCTGTGGTACCCCACTGCTTACCCCTTTCCAGTGTGAAAACTGTCCATTTATATTCACTCTCTATTTCCTGTTAATTAACAAGGTTTTAGTCCACATTAGGACTTTTACTCTTATCCCATGACTGCTGGATTTACTTAGGATCCTTTGATGAGGAACTTTATCAAAAGCTTCCTGGATGTTTAGGTAAACAACATCTAAGGCAACAATTTTGTGGTATTCCATATATATATATATATATATATATATATATATATATATATATATACTTTATCATATTGTTGTCCAGTCTATCATAAAAATGATGTTTAAATGATACATGCTTACATCTTTCTTGCAGCATTGTGCTTCTGAAGAAGTGTTTTTTCTGAAATGAAGTAAAATTCTGGAGTCTTCATGAATGTTTACTGATCTACCCTGCCTTAATTTATAAATTGCAGGAGCTATGTTCACTGTTCTACTTTGTCTCAATTTGTAAAGTGCAGGAACTCTAGTTCACTGCTTCTATGAATGTTACAGCTTATGCTTTTCGCCTCCATGTATGTTATGTATAGCATGTATTTGGTTTAATCAGGGCTCTTTTTCTGGCAGGAACTCCTTTGCATATTAGGCAACACACCCCTAATGTAGCCAATCCTCTAAGAGCTTACAGTAGCCCCTGTAAAAAGAGTTCTGTAAGCTCTTGGAGGATTGGCTACATTAGGGGTGTATTGCCTAATATGTAAAGGAGTTCCTGCTACAAAAGAGTCCTGGGTTTAATTACATATTGTTTGTGTCCCCCCCCACCGGCTTTTTCTTTCTTTACTGACTTTACCTCAATAGCTTTTGTTCATCTATGTGCCTACTAATTCTACCTTTAATAACAGATTGCACCATCTTATCTGTTATCAATGTTAGACTGACCAGTCTGTAATTTTCTGGATCTCCTCTGGACTCTCTTTTAAAGATGGGGGTTACATTAGATACTTTCCAGTTCTCAGAAGTGGAGGCAGATTTTAGTGATAGATCCATAAGTTCACATTTGAGTTCTTTCAGAACTTTTGGATGTATGCCATCTGGGCCTGGTGATTTGTCAATTTTTAAATTTTAACTTTACCCTCCTTACCTTTCTGTTCATTTTCTTCTTTCCAAGTCCCCTCATTTAAGAGAAGTTACCCCTTCTAAAGTTAATTGTGGTTGTGATGTTTTTTGGGGGCAAATCCCTGTTTATGTAAATGCTAAATTTAACAGCATTATGGTCACTGTTCCCTACCTGTGCTATCACATTTACCTTTTGCACCAGATCCTTAGCAGGGTTTAGGTATTTCTGCCTTCTTTTATTATTTACATTCTTTAAAAAATTATACCCATGTTCTAGTCCATAGGGTTCTCCAGACAGATTACAACAATTTTAAAAATGCAGTAAAATTAAAAAAGACAAACATTAATAAACATTATCAGCAACAATCCTAAAAAAATGTTCAATGAGAAACATTTCATCTGGTGCCAAAAAAGAAAAAAATCCCACAATGAGGTTGCACAATAGAAAATATCCAGTCTTTAGTAGTCACCAAGCTTACTTCTGAAGATGTGGACATTCCTCATTGCCTAGTGACATTTAAAAAAAACATCATGTGATGCACAGGAACCAATTAGGAACCCCAGCAGGGGTAGCGAACAGTCTTCTCAAAGCTGACAAGGTTGGGAAAGAAAAATTCAAAGCCTTGAAATAGAAGAGAAATATCCCATATTGATTCCCTTGTTGTGTAGTTGTAATGCCCCAAAAGTCAGGCTATAGATATCTATGCTCTAGAGGGTGTTTTGTTTTTGTTTTTTGCAGTCAAGTGACAGCCAAGTTATGGTGACCCTGTAAGGTAAGAGAATTTGAGAAGTGGTTTGCCATTGCCTGACTCTGTCTAGTGACCTTTGTTCTCCTTGCGGGTCTCCCATCCAGAAAACTAACCAAGGCCAACCCTGCGTAGCTTCCAAGATCTCATGAGATTGGGCTAGCTTGGGCTATCCAGGTCAAGGTCTAGAGGAATAACTTGTGGAAATGAAAAGTAGGAATGATTTCATATGTCTCAGCCCCACCGTTTTGGTTTTCTATTTTGCTTCTCCCTTGGACTAGTAGAAATCATACCGTATTTTGTGCCAGTTTCCTCATTTTGTTTCTCATCATAATTTTTCCTGCAAAACATACACTTTAAATGTGTCAGTAAACCAGGATGCTATGTTTCAAAACCAAGCCTTTACATTTTGCAGATATGTATAAATGGCATACATTATATACAACCATCTTGCATAAATGACATAAAAAATGTATGGCATGCCTATATAGTACAAACAAATCTACAAAACCAGCATCAATAAGGAGAGAATGTTAACAGGTGACCAAAAATGTATATAAAGGGCAACAAATAAATAGCTAGATAGATAAACAGATAAACAAACAAATAAATTAAACATCTGCTCATCCCTAGGAAAATTCCACTGTTGATATTTTATGCCATCAAAAAAAAAAAAAAATAAAGTAGCAAAAAACCCTGTCTGTTATTGAAGCTCTATGATAGAGAAGTATTTTTTATAATTCTCCAAAGCAATCTAAAATGTGTGCATTTTCAGATTTTCAGGGGTGGGGACATAAACTACACTTCTGCATCTTCCCTGCTTTAATGACCGTCTATGCCTTTGCTCCTCTCAAGGTATCATATGATGCGTATATGTACAGAAGGATCAAAAGCAATAATACTGTTCTCGTCTTGGCTTTCCTTTCTATAACAAAAGCGGCTTTCCACATTAAGTACCCAATGACCTGTGAAATGGAGCAGAAAATAAAACAACCCTAATTCTACTGACTAGCAGATTGCATTCACCTACAAAAATATAGGCCCCCTCTTTAAATCTGTCACTTAGACTCATCAAAGTTGCGTCTCCTCCCCCTGAAGTCCAATTCTTTAAAAAAAAAATAAAGCATAGCCTCAGCTTCAGTGAAGAAGCCAGATATGATAGGTTTCAGTGGGGCTCTTCCCCTTTCAATTTATATCCTCTTGGAAATAATGTGGTGTTCTTGTTAGAAATGCTTGCACAGCCTTTTAAAAATACACTCCAGCTGTGAATCATAGACATTACAGCCAGAGAAGGCCTTCCTAAATACATGGCAGTACAATCCAATTCCTTTGGTTATATAGGATTCCTCACCATGGTGTTTCATGGACAGTTGAACATTCTTTTGCAGAGGATACAAGACCAATCTACACAATCGGGGGAGAAAAAACATCTAATACAGGCCTCCAGTGATTTGTCAGCTTCAAAAGATCAGGAAGAGGGAATCACATGTACTCCCCACATTTTTAAGAAACACCTTTTATTCCCATGAAACACATATTAGCAAAAAAAAAAATCTGCAAAATGGGGCCAAACAGAGCTACAATTTATGGTTTTGACAACCCAGGGGAACCGTAGCGTTGTCGAGAAAGGTTGTTTTGCAGGAAAAAAATAATAATTTTAGAGTAAAACCCACTCCCAACAGAAAGAGCATTTTTAGCTTGTCAACGCTACAAAATAAGAAACACTACAAAAATTGTCAACACTACAAAATCAGAAAAGAAGCCCAAATTCAGGTGGGGTAGAGAGTGTACATACTGTCATATCTCAAAGTGAACATATGGGATGGTGGGTCAACTACTATGGCAGCTCCTGCCTCTTCTCTAATAAGCAGTTGGAGTGAACTGAGGAAGCAGTGTCATAGGACACTGCAACACCATTTTCAGCAGAAAAACTGGAAGTGATATCATCACACTGTGTGTTGTTATACAAATTCTCTTGATCTCTGTGTTGAAAACTATACATCACGCTGGCTCAAAAATATATTTTCCTGCACAGATTATCTCATCCGTCCATCCTGAATTTCCTACCATGACCTCATGTTGGTTTACATAGTTCCTCTCTTCTCCAGTGTACCATCACAACAACCCTGTGGAGTAGGTTTAACTGAGTGCTTAGCCTTAGGTGAACTTTATGGCCAAGTGAGGATTTGAAGTCACATCACTCCAGTCCCAAAGCAACACTCAAACCACTGCTTGTTGGCTCTCATAGAATTTACTGCTAAAGAACAGATGAGAGAAGACTGAGCTCTGAAAACCAACTACGGTGGCCAGTGTTCCCTCTAAGCTGAGTTTGTGTGAGCTAGCGCACAGTTTTTTAGCCTCCAGCTCACAGATTTTTGTCTTAGCTCAGGAAGGATGGCTCCAGAAAAACTAATTTAAGCAGCAGCCAAACAGCTTACTCACAACTTTAATGCCAGTAGCTCACAAAGTAGAATGTTTGTTCACAAGACTCCACAGCTTAGAGGGAACATTGTGGCAACTGGCAACTTTACAGTAACACAATTGCAATAAAACATCTGACAAAGGTTAAACTGGAGATAAAATTGGGATCAGAGCAAGTATAACAAAACAGACTACATCTTGTTGATCTAGATGGTTGGAGTACAGGCTACCTAATTTAAGGTTGCCAACTCCAGCCCGAGAAATCCCTCGAGATTTGGGGGTGGATCCCAGGAAGGGCAGAGTTTGGCAATGGATTTCACCTAGAATCTATGATATACAATAATCTGCCCTCTGAAACTGTCATTTTCTCCAAGGGAACTGGTCTCCATAATGGCAACCCTACATAGGCCGAGGACAGACTGGCAATTTGCCGCGGGATGGGACCCGGGCTGACAACGACTCAATATCAGATTAAATGGAATGTTCACACAGGCACATCTGCCTGGCGTCCCCCACCCGTAGCCTACCGGTGCCTTCGCGCTTCACTGCCAGATTAAAAAAACGCCTGATAAAAGCCGGTGCAAATCTTGAAAGCCTGCATTCGTTGCGCGTTTCTCCGCTTCCGGGGAGTCTGAACGCGCAGCTGAAAAGCCAGGAGCAACCCGTGTTGGGCACGAGGCAGCAGCGGTGTGATTGGCCGTGCTCCGCTCCACCGCCCAATGCGGTGCCGGCGTTGCAGGGCAAAAAAAAAAAATCGGCAAAATGCACTTATGCGCACATACACCCACAGCCGAATTAATGGGGAAACGGCGAATATAGCATGCCTCTGGTGCGGCATTCTGAACGCTCTCGCGCGCCTCCGTCCCGTATCTTCCGGCAGAGGCCCCCGCTGTGTGGACGGGAAAACCCGGTATCGTTTACTCCGGGTTTTTTTTTGCCGCGACTGGCTACCGGGGCAAATTGCCAGTCTGTCCTCGGCCATAATGTGTTGTTTATTGTACTAGATGTATTGTGATACACATTCATTCTCAGAAGTTGTTAATAGTAGTCCTCTAGGGCAGGGTTGCCAGCTTCAGGTTGGGAAATTCCTGGAGATCTGAGGGGTAGAGTCTGGGGAGGGTGCAGTTGTGGGGAAACTTCAGTGGGGCATATAATGCCATAGATTCCACCTTCCAAAGCAGCAATTTTCTCCAGGTGAACTGATCTCTGTTACCTGGAGAACAGTTGTAATCCCAGGAGACTTCCTGGCACCACCTGGAGGTTGGCAGCCCTCCTCTATGGCAACCTGAACTGTCCTGGATCAATGGAAATACAATATAATAGGTGATCAACAAAAGTCACCTGTTCCAGTTAATTAATTGAAAGTATAGACCATGTAATAGTTTAGACTCTTGGTGTTTCCATTTTGGCAGCCCAACAATACTTTTAAAGTGATTTGTCTGTGCAACAGGGTTTCTAGATAGCATTTAAACACAAATAAAAGGCTCTCTCAGGCTATGAAATTGACAGTTTGATGTTCTCTGATAACAGGGTAAACATTTGTATTCCTGCTTTCCTTCCCAAATCCTCAAGAACATAAATGAGGGAAAGCAACCCCCCCTTTCCTTGTTGAGTTAGTACAATGCAATTAATCAATCAAAAATTCAAAATGGCTTCACTGCCATTCCCCAGTAGTTTCTGAATGACAATCTCCACACAGTCTACCTTAGAAGACCCTTTTAGAATTAGCTCCATTGTTTAGGTTATAATACACTACGGTTAACTTATGTACTTTTTAAAGTAGCATATGAGCCTAGAGATCCCATTATTTGTGAAATCATCACTGAAATTATTGCAGCTGAGACTGTGAACACCAGATTCACAGGATACCTTGCTCAGCCAGCTATCACTCTCCTGGGTAAGGTGTCTGCTGAATCAGGATTGCTAGATTCTCCTTAAGTTAAATGTCTGACTTGATCTTCCCTGTTTCAAAATCCTGAAATCCTTAACGCAATACATAGCATTGAAGTTTTGAGATGTCATTAAAAAAACTGACTCACTAGACATGTTCAACTTCACATCATATGTCCCATTGCTCTGGGCATCTGAGACACTGTTGTTGCAGAATTCAAAGTGTCAGAGGGTACTACTAGTAACCTCATCACAGCTGCATTCAGGACAGTATGGGGAGACGAAAGAACGTGACTGTAGTTTTGGGAAATGATGGCTCAGAGATGAAACCTTTCTTCGTCATGTTACTCTGCAAAGCATCCTGTTCGCCAGTGCTGCGGCATTAATAATAATCAAAAACATTCAGTGAAAACATGCTTAAGCGCCCTGTATTTCCTTCTTCCATTTTTAAAGTGCTACATATTTTCATGGGGATTTTGAAAAAAAAAAAACCAAACACAAACCTTTGTAACAGCTGAAAGCCTTTAATTTATGCTGTCTCAAAGCCCATTTACTTTGAGCCCCTCTAGAGCAAAGCCCTTCCTGCCCCCTTTAGTCTCAGTGGGGTGTTTCTGTGGATTATGAGCCCATTCATAACCAACCAAAGGTTCACCCATGAATGCTTGAGGGTCAGGGAGCATTTTCTTGTACTTGGAGATAAGTGAAGTGTTTATCTGCTAAGGAAACCCTACAGCTCAGCTTAATAATGCCCAAGGTCTTCTAACACTCCTATTGTAATTGGTAGCAACAAAGAGGTTTGCAACAAAGCCTCTTGTCCTGCAGAAAGACTGCAGGAACAAAGTATACAATAGCATTATCATTTTCCCCACTATTATATAACAGAATTTCTCAATAGTTAGGGATTGACTTGGTAACCAGCCAAAGTGTATGGTTGTCATGACCCCACAACATCACCGAATGGGGAATGAGGGAGGTCAAGATTCTGACATCATAATGAATTCTAGAAGCATTTAGAGCACCTCCAGAGTGTGGGAAGGGATAATGCAGGAATGGTACTGATATGGTGCATTACTGTGTTAACACTGAAAACAGATGACAGGATTTCTAAGGGACAGAAAAGGGAAATGTGCATTTGCCTGCGGGGTACTCCAGATCTGCCAAAGCTAAGGAACTATAAAATAAAGCTGTGACACCCCCCCCCCAGTTTGTTTACCTTGCTTGTCTCAGACTGCTCAGCCCCATTGTCTGGTGTGATATAAGGTTGCCAGCTTTGGATTGGGAAATTCTGGGATATTTGGCAGTGAAACCTGGGAAGGGCAATGTTTGGAGAAGGGGGGGAGCTCAGCAGGGATGAGATGTCATACAGGCCACCCACCAAAGCTGCCATTTCACCAAAGGAACTGATCTCTATTATAGGGAGATCATTTGTAATCCTGGGAGAACTGCAGGACCTACCTGGAGGTGGGCAATCCTAGTGGGACATCTTCTGGGCACTGAAGCCTCAACCTGTAGAATAGGCTTCCCTCATCACAGGCTACTTCCACAAGCCTCCTTCTTGTAGGTTGCCTGATCTATTCTAGTTACAGTCCTTCTGAAAAATGAGAAGCTCTTTGGCTCCATGTTTTACCTCACATGGGAGCTGCGGTGGCTCAAGTGGTTAAGACGCTGAACTGCAGGCTGTGGAAGGTCAGTAGTTCAGCAGTTCAAGACCCAAGTGCCGCAAGACGGAGTGAGCTCTCGTCTCTAGTTCCAGCTCCTGCCAACCTAGCAGTTCGAAAGCAAGAAATTGCAAGTAGATAAATAGGTACCACTTCGGTGGGAAGGTAACAGCGTTCCGTGCGCCTTGGTGTTTAGTCATGCCGGCCACATGACCACGGAAACGTCTTCGGACAGCGCTGGCTCTTCGGCTTTGAAACGGAGATGAGCACCACAACCCTAGAGTCGGATTCGACTGGCTTTCGAGTGAGGGAACCTTTACCTTTACCTTTACCTCACACAGAAGCCCTCATCACACTTCTTTCTCCTTTGAATTGGTTTCTGGGCCAGTTATGATGTCGCTGCTGTACCTCCACTTTAGCCTTACATATCTATGAGGAATTAGGGGGTTAGGTTATACGACCTGAAAACACTGAGTTAGTTTTCAGTGCCCTTAGGGTGCTCAGTGCAAATGCCAGGAAATTTGTGGGTAGTGCCTGGGGAGAGTGGAGTTTGGAGAGGCTATGATGTTTTTCTGGGTGACATTCTAGGCTACCTCCTCTAGTTTCTATAATATCCACCATACAGACTGAGGGAAGTTCCTAGAACATCACTATGTGGAGGCCATACGCTCCAGCGCCAGAATGGAAGTTTCACCTTTACGTGTATGTCTGCATCAGATTGTATTGATGGCATCAGACTGTGTCAGATTTGCTGACAGTAAAGCCATGTGTTGCCATTGTTAGCAATCTGCACTTCTTCCTTTCTATGATATCTGGACTTGGTTCTAACTATTGCTTATGTGCAGTTCACTGCAGTTTTCAGTGAATTTTCCAATATTTTCTGTAGAGCTTACTGACAAGGGTGTTTGCAAATGTTCTCTGTGACTGAACTATTGCACCAAGATTCTTTCTTTTCTTTTACCTACTGTTCCAATTAATGTGCATATGCATTCAAGTGTATTGGTAAACTGTAAGAAACAAACAAACAACACAAAGTAAAAAGACGTATGCAATTGTAAAATTTTAGAAATTCTCCAAAATTCAGAAGGCAAGTGGAGCAGAATGCACATCAGAGCATAACAACAGAACAATAGTAAAATGGATATTAGTTCACCCTTAATGGAAATGATGGTGTATAAAGAGTGCTGATATGCACTAAATCCCACTATCTTCCACAAACCCCCAGCTGAGGGAAGGAATTATGAGATGGGTGGAGAGAAAAAGAAAGTAGCAGTGCATCTAACACACTCCACAGTTCCTAACCGGGGGGGAGCAAACAAAAGATACAATATGTACAATACGAAGGTCACTCTCTTTAAACTAATAATGCCTCCTTCTCCTCAGAAATCTTCTTCTTTCCTCAGAATATCTCCTTTTTCTGTTTCCTCAGTCACTCCCTATGGCTTTCCATCAGGAGGGAGAAAAATCCCTTACCTATTCCACCATGGGATAAAACCCATGGGATTACACAGCAACAACAATGAAATTTTATTAATACACAAGTAACACTGAAAAGTGTATACGGGAAATGTCATGAAAATAAGGCAGCGTGGATTCAATTTACACAGGGGGGAAACAAAATCAAAACAAGGATTGTCAGTCACAACCACGTGGATGAGAAGACTGAAATTGTCCCTAAATGTATAAGGCTGCACTGTCCGTGCTTTTGAGGATGCTTTAAATCGTCTGAATCCAATAACTGAGTAGATACAAAAGCCTAAAACAGAGTTCAGTCTGGGAGAGTTTCTTTTTTCGAAGTAATTAACACAGGAAAAAAAGCCTTTCTAATTCCCTCCATTGGGTCAAGGGAATGAATAGATTATTAAGACTCAATACCGCCATTTCATTGAGACCAATCACTGGGAGTAGGGAGGGAGAGGGGAGAGGGGGGAATGCCTTGTGCAAATCACTTAATAGCTTCAAGCCTACTTGGCAAGCACAAATTACAAAATTGATCAAACTAATTTATATTTCTCCAAAAGCAGGTAAAAAGGAATAAATCTCATTTCAAGCTGCATTTTAAGAGCCCCTTGGCTCCTGTCAGAAAATCGTACCGAATTTGAGCCAAGAATATGCTGCATTCCCGGTGTTTGGCAGATTGTATCATAAAGCTGTGCTTCTGAGTCACCACTGGAGGGCTGTTTTATCACTGTTCACAATCACACTTAGGAAACAAACTAACTGCGGTGTAAGTCAGGGAAAACAAACTTACAGGTATCTCTGGCCTTGTAGCCTTGCCTGTCCCTGTAGTCCCACCCATTTAGTACCACCATACGACAAAGAGGAAGAGATATGGAGACATAAAATGAAATAAAGAATACAATTAGAGCATAGCATAAAAAGAACCCTGCTGGATCAAATTAGAGGTGGTCGTGGTAGCAGTAGTAGTAAAAGTAGGCAATCAATGCATCTCTGTAACATGGGAGGGCTTGGCATGATGTGGAGTGATTTGAGGGCAATCTGGCTGTGACATCTGTTGATTGCCAGGGTTGATTTGGCTGATCTGGCTAGTAAAAGCTGAAGTAGTAATGGTAGTAGTATCAGTATTGTAATTTTCATTTTCATTTATAGCCCACCTTTCTTATTGAGATTCAAGGCAGATTACAAAATATGAAAAGAAATTCAGTTGGATAGCAAATACTTCTAACAAACAATGCAGTGATTACAGCACTTGAAAACCATGCAAACAAACATACCTGTCTAAGGCCTAACATAATAAAATGATGAAACAGGACTACAAAGATAGAGGACATTGCATTAAAAAAGGGAGGTGATATGTGCATTGTAATAGACTACAATATTATCCCTTATAGAAGTGATCTGCTGTGCTGTTCCGTTATACTACCATTCTAATCCTTCAGTAAAAATGCCCTCCTGTTTTCCACAGTGGTTAGCAAGATGTTTCCAAGAAGTTTATTTTAGTCATCTTTTTCCATACTAGCATCTGATTCTAGTGTCATCAAACCTTTCTGCTACTTACAGGGCTTTTTTTGTAGAAAAAGCCCAGTAGGAACTCATTAGCATAATAGGCCACAACCAACAGCAGAAACTCATTAGCATATTAGGCCACACCCAGGCAGTGCAGCTTATTATCATATTAGGCCACATCCCCATACTACCAGAAGTGTGGTCATCCAGCCACACCCACCTTTTGCTTCTTATTCTGTTTACCTTGTTTGTTGTCAAAACCCAGGGCTTTTTTTGTAACAGCTCCTTTGCATGTTAGGCGATGCACCCCTAATGTAGCCAATCCTAATGAGTTTCTGCTATTGCGTGTGGCCTATTATGCTAATGAGTTCCTGCTGGGTGTGGCCAACGTAGGAGCCAGCCGGAACGCTGTTCCTTTGCGTTCCTGCCCCAAAATAGCCCTGGCTACTTATTTAATGTTGCTGTGTACATTTTTGTACCTGTGTAATAATGGCTACCGAATGGAAGCAAACATTTTGGCAATCATGTTTGTTGCTTTACTGCCACACTTTTGACTGATGAGTATGGACAGGAAGTTAGATTTTAACTCAAATATGTAGTGGTAGTGGCAGCAACAAGCCATACTGCATAGGAGGGATGAAGATATGGATAATGTCAGGTTTTGGCCAAAGTTTCATGAACTATCCTGAAAGAAATAGTACATTCTCGCCCCCGTATGCCTCAACAAAGACATGAGACCCTGATCTAAGGGTTAACCTATTTATTTTGGAAATGCGTATGTCAGGCAACCTTTCCAAAACCTGCCTGAGGTTCAACAAAATAATAAAAATACCAAAAAACAATAAAACAATAAAAAGTCAAGCCATTAAATCATCCATAAAACTTCATTGATAAAACCTACCAGGATAGAAAAGCAACACAGACAAAAATAACAATCTAAAGTGATATTGATAAGACAATTTTCATGCTTAAAGCAGAGCATAAAACAGTTAAAAAGAGAGATGGATCCACTTAGCCTGGATTAAACTGGTGGTGGAAAGTGTTGTCAAGTCACAGTCAAGTTATGGTGACCCCTGGCGGGGTTTTCAAGGCAAGAAACATTCAGAGGTGCTTTGCCATTGGCTTCCTCTGCATAGCATCATTGCACTTCTTTGGTGGTCTCCCATCCTAATACTAACCAGGGCTGACACTGTTTAGCTTCTCAGATCTGATGAGATCAGGCTAGCCTGCACCATCCTGGTCAGTGCCTGGGTTAAACTAGGTCTTATTAACTGCTGATCTTTACATTTATTTAACACTTCTGTTGGTTGGCTGACTGCATTTGAGCAACTCCATCCTGGCTCCAAACTTTTACTTTACTTCTTACCAGTTTTACAACCCAAGTCATAAACAGAAACAATCCTGGCTCCAAGCTCAGTTGACATAATTGATGGTCTTGTTTATTCTTGTCTGTGCACAAAATCAGGCTGAGAGGTTCCAAGTGGAATTTCCCCACACACTGCAACCCCCTTAACTACTGCTACTGCTTGGTAGGCTGGTGAAGGGGGGGGGGGTGTGAAGAAAAAATGCAGTTATATCTATGGTGTGATGTCATTTCCTGAGTGAACCCACCCCACTGTCTCTCACCAGAATCCTATCAATACCCTAGCCACACACACAATAAGCAGCTAGCTTGGGAAACCACTTTTCATCCTTAAATGGCACAGGGTGCTAGTCATATGCCATAGAACTCTATACTATTCCTATCATCTCTACTAATCAATGTTACATACCTGCATGTAACAACACATAACTTCATTATGTCATATGGAGCAGATGAAAAAGCCCCCCTTTCCAAGTCATTCTGAATATGCAAGTGGATAGGCTTGCTATTTGGCCACCAGTGGTAGGTAAATTCCTCAGGTATAGCTCTCAAACCCACATCCTTGAGAAACAGGAGAAAAATGGCTGGGAAGTGCCTCCCTAGTGATGGTAGATTTAGAGAAATTCCTAAAGAGTCATCCAGAGGTTCCATCACATCCTCCCCAAACTCCACCCTCCCCAGCTGCTGCCCTCAAAATCTCCCAGCATTTGCTGAGGGAGTGCTGAGAACCCTACTGGATAGATGACAACAACTAGGGATGGGCATGAACAAGCTCACAAACTAAAGTTAATGATGAATTTGGGGCAGTTTGTGGTTCACAAACTGAAATTTGTGGCAGGTCAACTGACATGGACTTTCCATGAACTTTCAAGCAGTTTGTGGATGTCTATGGCAGTTTGTTAATGGATACATTTCCAGACAGACTGTCTCCACTGAAACACAATGTTTCCCAAATGTCAATGAAACCGGAATGTGTGTGGAATTCTCCAGCCTTGGGGGAAATGTTGTCAGTTTCAAACTAATCTTGTCAGTTTCAATTTCAAACTAGTCTTGTCAGCTATTAGCCACAAGGTATAGATAGGGAGTCTGGGGCTGAGAGAGCTCTGAGAGAACTGCTCTAGAGAGAACAGCTCTGAGAGAACTGTGACTGACCCAAGGTCACCCAGTTGGCTGGCTTCATGTGGAGGAGTGGGGAATCAAGACAGGTTCTCCAGATTAGAATCCACCACTCTTAACCACTACCCCAAGCTGGCTCTCAGAAAGTCATTGACAGTCACCCATCTATCTAAAGACACCTCTGTCCTTTTTATTTGGATGGAACATCATTTTATTGAATTATTTTGGCTCATCTGTACCTCCTCTTGGCATTGCTGCCTGGCTTTTTTCACCCCTATTAAGGAAATTTTAATGGATAGCATTTGTTGTACAAAGGGTCTAATGTGGGGATCAATAAAAAGGATTCACTGGGTCTTAGGTCAAAAAACTTCTTTCTATTCTGTCTTGCCCCCAAGTCAAGTGAGTTGTGGCACATTAAACGATGTCACATTGACACACTAAGTGAAGTGCACTTACCAGTTCCCTGAGAGATTTTCCATTTCTAGAGCCATCAAACTTGGCATGAGTTCTATTGTTAATTCTGCCACATTGAAAATCATGGTTTCAATCAACAAGGTAAACTTGTGCCCTAGCAAGTCACAAGCTATGGGGAGGAAAACAGCACTGGTGCTGGCTGTAGGACCATCTGGGGGCAGAGACATTTGTCAACTTTATCCCTCCAGTTCTCTGACAAAACCATAAGAGGAGGTTGGGGCTTCTTTAAAAAGGGAAAGGTGGGTGAGGAGATGCCCTGCCCCCAGTGACCATAAACATCCATTGCTGAGGTTACTCTGCAAGGACAATGGTTGCATTACTTTGGATTCTCTGCAGGTCCTATAGAATTAACAGCCTCACAGCCACAGGCTAGATTCTCTCATCTGAAGGCTACTTTCATCAGAGCTTAGAGCACTCCCAGGCCCACCCAGAAACTGTGTTGACTGATCACCATTTTAGGAGTTATGCTATCAGATTTTAAATCAGCTACTGTAATGCATTATAATTGTTTTTATCTTCTTGTAACCTCTCCTGAGCCCACAGGGGAGGGTGGGATAGAAGTGCAATAAAATAAACAAATAAATAGCAGAAGGAGAATAATCTGAGAGTTGCCATAAAGGCTATTTTTTAAGCCTTCTCTTCTTCCTTGCCTGGGTCCTATGACTGTACTGTGCAGAGGAGAACAAACAGTTGATACTCACTGCAGCCCCAATTTTATTATTTCAGTTTTCACTATCTATATAGCTAAGGAAACTTAGGGCAGTATACGTGGGTGTCCCCTCATTCATTCTCTCCCCACAACAGCCTTGTGATGTTGGTTAACCAGCCTGAAAGACAACCCCAGTCTTAGTTTGCCTAGAGAGCTCCATGGGAACTCGAGCTCAGATATCCCCTGTCCTAGTCTGACACCTGGTCTAACAACTACTACTATGCTCTGGTTTGAATCCCCACTCCTGCCCTGGAAGCTTGCTGGATGAATTTGGACCAGTCACACACTCTTAGCCTCACCTAACTCACAGGGTTGTTGTGGCAATAATGATGTAAGGCTTGTAAGTCACTTTGGGACCTCACTGGGGAGAAAGGTGGGCCATAAATGAAGTAAATGAAGACTTGTATCAATCTTGGTAGGAATGCTCCTTGTTATCACATACCCAGGAACCTGCGTATTATGTTTCTATCTTCCGAGTATTCCTTTCCTTTCCTCCCTCTGTTCTTTTTTGGTCCTCTTTACCATTATTTCACACTCTGTTGTGCAGAGAGTTCGTCTACACTAAATTACTGCTTGGGACATTAACTATCTTCTAAGAGTCATTCTTAATGCACAATATTGACCTCTTTTAAATTTAGGAAGATCATTTAATGACAATAACACTTAGCATTTGCCTAATGCTCTACGTCTTTAATGGGCTTTACAAATGTTAACTAATGAATTATGAAGAGAGTGGTCCTCAATACAGGTGGCTAAGAAATGAAGAAACCCATAGATACTGTGCTCCACCTAGTACATTTGCCCCCTGAGCCGGAATAACGAGGCAGACACAAGTGATGGGTCTAACTCTTGGGCCACTTTATTAACTGATAACCTTTAACTGGAAGAAAATGGCAAGGGCAAAAACAGTTTGCAGTATGGTCAAGGCCAGAGGTAAATACCCCTCCCTTGCCTCATGGAATAGGGCAAGCCACCCTGCCCTGAGCAGGAGACACAGCAGTGGCTTCCACCTGGCTGGCTAGCCATTGCTGGCCCGCCTTGTAGCCCCATCCCCCGGGTCACTAGGCTCAAAGGGAGGAGCCAGTTGGGGCAGTCCCTAAGGCAGTCTGTTTTCCCCGCCCCATGCTGCAAGGCACAAAGACTGTACTCACAAGACCCCTTCAAGCCCAAAATGGGTGTTGGCTAGTGCTCACCAGGCTGCAACAGTATACTGCATAAAACCCTGCCACCACCGAGGCCAAGCCTCCGCGTAGGCCTTTGCGCTCATTAGGAGGCCAAAGGCCCCCCCGAAGCCCTTGCCACAGATCCTCCAGAAAGAGGTCCATGCCCTTCTCAGACAGATGTACACCATCCCGTCTGTATAAGTCCACATACCCCACATATATGTCCGGGTGGGACAAAAAGATTCCCAAACCACCTTCAAGGATCCGTTGCAGCTCTCTGTTCGCCTTGCACTGAGCTTTATCAATGGCCAGTGGATCTTCAGCCCACCGCAAACTCGCCGAGGTATCATGGCTGACCAAACAATGAGGGTATCAGGCCAATGCCTCTGAATCAATTGAAAATCCTCCTGGGCCTGAAGGATGAATGCCTTCCCTTTAATCAGGCCCAAATCATTGCCACCTAAATGAATAACTAAAACATGTGGCGGAGGACCAACCCTCCCATGAAACAACAACTGTAAAAGGCCCACCCATTGCAAGGTCCAGCGCCCTTTCCACTCAATCGTAGCCCATTGGCTCAGGCCCAACTGTGTGCCGCACGGCATCCTTTTGGCATGATGAGCTGCCCAAAATATATAACTGTGCCCGCAGATTAACACATTCTTCCTCTGCTACTGGCAAATCAAATCTGAAATGAAAAAACAGTAAGCAGGGGCACAAAAGCTAAACAAACGGCCACTGAGGCCTTCACTTAATTTCCTGCCAAGGGTCGAACATAGGATTTATATGCTGCCGAATGCCATCTCCCCAGCCATTGGATATCATGCCCCTGATACCCCATGGTCGCTGCTGTGGGAGCCGCTCCAATGTGGAAACAATGGGTGCAAAAATGCCTCCCAGCCAGCCCAATCTTCACTAATGCTCTGGAAGTGACTGACCAAAATTGATGTTTTGTGAGGGGAGTGCCATCCTGGTGCTTAAACAACACCCCCACCTGCATACCCCAAACTGTTAGGTACGGAGCTAAAGCTGACACAGGACAAAGCTGCCTCTCAGCACATGTGCCCAGCTCAATCACAGAACCTCGCTGTTTCTGGTCTGTTTTTGAGTGCCTTAAGGCAATGGAGGCCTTAATGGTACCCAGACATATGTCCTGTGCTAGGAGGGCCTGGCCAGAAGATTGGGCAACCAGCTCGTTAATCGTTTGATTGGACAACCAGCTCATTAATCCTAAAAGCCCACCAAAAAGCTACCAAGGCTGCTGCATGAACCAGGAAGGCCTTGAAGTCAGAGGAGCAAATCGCACCCCACATGGCCTGTAGGCTGTGAAGAATTTCAGGTGAGTTCAGTTGCCTTAAATCTGTCCGCCTCCTGGACTCGCGAGCCCAACCTTCCAATAACTTATGTGCCTGGAAATCACTGGTATATTCAGCCAGCCCCCTTGCCTTGCTGGCATAGGCCAGAGAAGACAGCAACCCCTTCATAGAACTAATTGCCAACTCCTTACCTTTTGATGCAATGCAAAAATGTAACAGATGCTCCACCTGAACCAGCCATGAACTAGGATACCCTACCTCCCATCTAAATTCCTAGAACTGGGTGACTGCCCAGTCATAAGACAGCTTGGTGCTTGGCGCTATGGCTAATCCTATTGCCCTGAGCATTTCTGCCTTCCAACCAACCACATCCCTGGAGGCATCCGTACTGGCTGCAAGTCGGTGTCTGGGGCCAGCTGACAGAACCTCTCTATCTGTTTGCAAGAGAGAGCGTCAGCCACCCCATTGTCAACCCCAGCATGTGCCTGGCAAATATATATATATATTTAGTCATAGGCAATGAAGTGTAAAGGCCCTGACCAGATGCATAACCCGGTGGGACCTGGACGACAGAGAATTGATAACCTGCACAACCGCAAGGTTGTTGCACCAAAAATGGACCGTGTGGTTGGCCAATTCTTCCCCACACAGAAGAACTGCCACTAGGATAGAAAAAACTCCAGGAATGTAAGGTCAGACGTCTTCCACCCAGGCTGCCGACCACTGCTCTGCACACCAATGCCCATGGAAATAAACCCCAAAGCCAAAGGATCCTGCAGCATCGGAGTGGACCTGGAGCTCTGCCTCCAACTTAAGGTCCTCCCTCCAAAAGGAAATGTCACTGAAAGAAGCAAGAAACTCCATCCAAATCTCTAAATCCTGGCAAATACTTGCAGTAATATGGATCCTGTAATGGGGGAGCCACAGGCCCACCATAGCGGCATACAACTTGCACAGAAAGGCCCAACCAGGTGCCACTACCTTACATGCAAAATTCAGATGGCCCACCAATTGCTGCAGCTCCCTCAAGCTTGCCTTCCATTTGCATAAGAAGTCACTAATCTGCTGGCACAAATCCACCAACTTGCCCACTGGCAGCTGGGAAGCCTGTGACACTGAATCCAATTCTACACCTAAAAAGGTCAGCATCTGGGCTGGACTCTCCATCTTTTCCTGCACTAAAGGCACCCCCAACTTGCCTGCTAATGCCTGAAAGGAACCCAGCAAGTGCTCACAAAGCGTGGAACCTCGGGGACTCACAAACAAAAAGTCATCCAAATAATGAGCTACAGTACTCAAACCAGTGCGCATACAAAGAGCCCACTCCAAAAAGGAGCTGAAGCACTCAAAAGCTGCACAGGACACGGAGCAGCCCATAGGCAGTGCCCGATCCAAATAGAACTGACCTTCAAAACAAAAACCTAGGAGCTCGAAGTCCGCCGGGTGCACTGGAAGGAGGCAAAATGCCGACTTAATGTCACATTTTGCCATCTCCGCTCCTGTCCCACAGCTGTGCACTATGTGCACTGCTTGATCAAAGGAAGTGTACTGGATGGAGCACAAAACTTCAGGAATAGCATAATTAACTGAAGTGCCCCTGGGGTACGAGAGGTGGTGGATGAGCCAAAACTCCCCAGGAGCCTTTTTGGGGACAATCCCCAGCGGGAACATACGAAGCAGGGAAAAGGGGGGGGAAGGTCCAAGGTCCCTCCCTCCCCACAACTCCTTCTGAATCTCTTCCTGAACTAGGCACTCCTGACCCTGAACAGATCACAAGTTACGTGCCATAAAAGAAACCCTCTCACCCTGGTAAGGAATGCAAAAACCCTGCGTAAAACCATTCAATAAATATATCCTATCAGAATGATGTGGATAACCACATAACAACAACTCAAGAACTCTCAGCCTTATGGCCATTTGGCCCCCTTTCCATGACCTTGCCCAAGGCCACTCCCCTCTGGCCTTCGGTGACCCTTATGGGGTTTTCCTCGAAAGCACATGGAGAAGGGGTGAGGGCCTGCACATAAGAGGCATTCATGCCTATACTGGCAGGCCTTTCTGTTACATACCCCTTGGTCCCCAAACTCCCAACAGATTTGGTGGGGTTGAACCGCCTGCCCGGCCAGAAGGCAGGGACCAGAGGCCGAGCTAGCACAATGTACTAAATGGCCACTATGTGACTGATCCCCCGTGGTTGGCCTAGAAGCGGACATCACCTGTAACCAAAGGTGGGGGTGGAACTGGTCCCAACGCAAAGAAGGGTTCATGGCCACCCTCATCCTGAACTCCTCATCATACTGGAGCCAGGCAGGGCCAGTAAAACCCGTGTAGCCTTTATAAATTATATCAAAATATTGAAACAAGGATGCTGCCCTAAACGGCTGCACCTTAGAAAGCACCCAGCGTAAATGAGAAAACCTGCCACCCACTTAGCCAAGATTCTGTCCAGTTTCATTTTCCTGTACTTTTCCTTGTCCCCATCTTCCATATCCTCTTTTCCCTTCTTTTTCACCTCCCTAAACAAAAGTGTGAAAACATCCACATATTCCCTCTTACAGATTTTTTCCCTAGCTGCAGGTAGAAGATGGTCCCCCAAAGCGAGTGCCAAATCCCCAAAGGGAAGGGCAGCGGCAGGCACCACTGCATATGGGATCCTGCAGGTTGATGGACCCCCCCACCATGGCGTACCAGGCAAGCTGCACAGCTGTGCTGCCGCAGCGGCACAAACCAGTTGTGGAGAGCCAGCTAATGCAGCCATGCCACAAGGCTGACCATATACCGTTCCCATATAAAAGGGGGCACTGAGCTACTGGGTGCAGGTGGGCCCCAAGGCCAACTTCCTCCTGTGTGGTGCATGTTGCACTTACCCACTGCCATGGAAGAGCCGGCCAAGGTGTCATTGGGTGCTGCTCCTCAGCAGGCACTACCGGAGAAGGTGTGCCGCTGTCCTGATTCATGGACGCCCTGTCCTTGGGGGCTACTTGCATAGCAGTATGCCCTTCAACAATAGACAACCTGGTTAAAACCTCCGCTTGAAAACACTTGTTAGCCGTGGAGCGAGTTTCCTTCTGTCCCTGAGCTCCGCCCCCTTGTTGTGCAGCCAGAGGTAACACCCCCATGGCATGCTCCACTGCCTGCAAGCGCTTCATGATGGTCTTCTGCACCCCATCCTCCTCCTCCTCCGAGGAAGACAATGCTGGAGCAGGCCTCTTGGGGGGAGGCTTGGGTGCTGGCTGCTTGCCCTTAGATCACCCAGATCCCTTCTTAGGAGCCATACCACTGCTGCTTCACCCTCAGTAGTCAACTGCCCATGAAACCCGGTCAGATTCAACTGCCCTATTGCAGAGTGTCCACTTCACAGCCAATGAAGTGAAACAAAATGGCTGACTAGCACCCAAGCTCAAGATGGCCAACATGAGCTGTTAACAAAATGGCTGCCTGCACACCCAAAATGGCTGCCCAGGAAAATTCGGCCTCCACCTGTCCAGGAAAACTACCAAGCCTGCTCCCTGGAAAGTCCTACCCCCTCAATAGCCAGCAGGGAAAAAACCCATACACAAACCAGCAAAAAGGGTGTGTGTGGCAAAAATACACCGTCGCCGCACCCAACTCCAACCTTTCAGTCGTCATCCCAATGAGGAGCATCTGCATCACGACCCGCAGCAAGTAGGCTGAAAAATTATCATGCCACAGAGTTCCTCACCAGCTGAGAACTGGACAGGACTGCTGGTGAGGAGAGGAGGGGCCGGGCTTTTAAGCCCATCGGCCCCTGCTTCCACGCATATGCATTTTAGGCGCTTTTGGCACCCAAATTAATCCAGCCTCTTCTGACTGGGCAGCAAAGGCGCCTTCCCTTCCCAATGGCCGCAAGGACTGAGGGCTGGGGATCCAAATTGTCTCCAAATACAGTTCTTCAAATAAAGATGCAGGGCACCCATGCTTTCAACTAGTTTATTCATATTAAAATTGGCTGATCCACATCATAACTATAATTCTTTCAAGAATGGGTTGTGCTAGGTAGCCTTTTATCCCTACCAATCCCTACCAACACCTAAAGAACTTTAACCTGGTTCATCTATCCTCACCATGATTGTGTTGAGGTGTACTAAGATCCGTTGCCCTCACTCAGTGTGCTGTAGACACAACTAAGCGTTTGATTGATGCTGCTCAGTGCTAAAGACGTCACCTCTCAATCCATCTCACCATAGGGACAAATGACAGGACCAATTGCCAGATGACTCAAGTTGCTCACCAATTTGCCCTACCTATCATAAACAACCTGCCCTATTCCTACTAATTTAATTATGGCCTAATCAGTCAAAGTCCAGGCCTATTCATCCCAAACCATCCCTGGACAACATGGAGCAGACAAAGAAGGGTCTTCTATGAAGCCAGTCACAGAAGATCCAAAAAATATCTTGCTAGGCCCAAAAGCAACCTGCTAATCCCTTGATGCCCAGAGGGAGAATGGGTAGGTCAGTACCATGCAGGTAATGCCTTATATGGCTTACTAGATGGCCCTCCTACAGGCTTGGCAATTAACTGCTCCCCCCAGGGAGGTCCCATGTTTCATTTGAAAAAGAAGACAAGACAACAGCACCCCAGTAGCCATTAATGGGCTTGTATGCCCTGTTCCTCCCAGGAGTTCTGGGTGACATCAATAGCTCTCTTTTCCTCCATTTGATCTCCAAAAAGGTAAAGGTAAAGGTTCCCTTGCTCGAAAGCCAGTCGAATCCGACTCTAGGGTTGCGGTGCTCATCTCCGTTTCAAAGCCGAAGAGCCAGCGCTGTCCGAAGACATTTCCATGGTCATGTGGCCGGCATGACTAAACACCAAGGTGCATGGAATGCTGTTACCTTCCCACTGAAGTGGTACCTATTTATCTACTTGCAATTTCTTGCTTTCGAACTGCTAGGTTGGCAGGAGCTGGAACTAGAGACAGGAGCTCACCCCGTCATGCGGCACTCATGGGTCTTGAACTGCTGAACTACTGACCTTCCACAGCCTGCAGTTCAGTGTCTTAACCACTTGAGCCACCACAGCTCCTTGATCTCCAAAACCACCCTGTAAAATAGGTTAGACTGAAAAACAGTGACTGGCCCCAAATCACCCAGCAAGTTTCATGGTAGAGCTGGAATCAGGCTCCTGATACACCATATAGTGTATGTGTGTGTGTGTGTGGCATGTTATTCAGACTCAATTGTTGGTGTTCATTAATATGACAGGAGGAAAGGATGACCACTGTTTCATCCTGAATTTGAAGAAACAATAAAAGAATGTGCACTTTCTAAAGAAACCAGAGTTTTTGTGAAATTTGGTAACAACTCTAGTTTGGAATGGATCTTATTGTGCAGACAACTGTATAGGACTTGCTCTCAACAAACAACTGGGGCAGTTCTTTGAATGTAGTTTCTGTTCTAACCTGTAATAAAGGTAAAGGTTTCCTTTGCTCAAAAGCCAGTTGAATCTGACTCTAGGGGGGTATACTCATCTCCATTTCCAAGCCAAAGAGCCAGCACTGTCCAAAGGTGTTTCCATGGTCATGTGGCTGGCATGACTAAACACTGAGGTGCACAGAATGCTGTTACCTTCCCACTGAAGTGGTACCTATTTAACTACTTGCAATTTCTTGCTTTTGAATGGCTAGGTTGGCAGGACCCAGGCCAGAGATGGGAGCTCACTCCATCATGCGGCACTAGGGTCTCGAGCTGCCGAGCTACAGACCTTCCCGTCTGCAGCTCAACATCTTAATCTCTAAGCCACTGCAGCCCTTCAACCTGTAGTAAATGTATGTAAATCAAGGGTACAGCCTGCTGCCATAATTTCAGCTACACAGCTCAATGTATTCACTTACACTCACTGATGATCTAACAAGAGGCATCACACAGTAGCTAAAATCCACCCTTGAAATATTTGTAGTTGGCCAGAGTAGGAAATTCCTGATTCTTGTTAGCATTCCTTCCCTTTTAAATTATCAGATGGTCTCAGAATTGTTCTGAAAACATAATGAGCAGAATACAGAGAAAATAATAATATTTAACTTCTACTGAAATGAATCAAACTCAATGGGGCACTTAAATTATATTGCTTGCAAAGAACCATAAGCACTCTTAACTTGCTCCAAATTGCTCCCAATAAACATAGACTTTTTATATGCTTTCTGGTTACTGAGCCTTATCTTCCTATCCCATATGTTAAAATGTAATCTGGTTATTCTATTCCAGATTTTGTGGGGTTTTTCCCAGCATGCATTTGAATTGCAGGTCTAAAATGAGTTACAGAAACACATCACTTTCATCAGTCTCCCTCCTCCCCCCATCAATTTATTGAATTACCCCAGTGCAGTACATTCTGGCTATGTTTCCTAGGAGGTATCATCATATCTTCAACTGAATTTAGGCTGAATAAACAGCGCTGTCCATTGCAGCTTTAACATCTCTGGCTTCATGTTCTAAGCTTGAAAGAGGAGTTGAGGCAAGAAGAAAGCTGGCATACAGGAGGGTCATTCCTTATTTACACTTGGGGATTGTAAGCGTGAGCACAGGGGAGCAGAGTTTTGGTCCCACCCTTGCCCTGATGCAAATCTAGCATAACTTTTGAACAGAACTCACGTGGGTCTAAAGGTGTAGCAATCTTTTGGGATCAAGTGCCAAATCAAACACAGTATTTATCTGTAAGGATGTTTGTATTCTGGCAAACAAAAGGCGAGAGAATTGAGGGTTGCATTGGCTACATAAATGGCTTTGTCTGGTAGGACTTACACTTTTTTTGTTTGATGGCTTATACTTTTCAGAGAGCCAATGCCATGTGCAGCTGGCAGCCTATGACACTCACAGTCTGAGCATACTGAACATTGATGCAATACAGCACTAATGGCTGGTGTGGGGCTCCTAGAGATTACTGGGAATGGGTCCAGAAGGAGCCCCCATTGGTAATGTCACACCTCCAGGTCCAACAGATGTCCTAGAACTGTGATACAAGTGGCTGAAGCGGTAGAGGTGGAAAGTGCCTTCAAGTCACATCCAAGTCATGGTGACCCTGTTTGGTTTTCAAGGAGAGCTGGAATTGCTATTGCTTGCTTCTGTGTAGCAACCCTGGATTTTAATGGTGGTCTCCCATACAATTATTAAATAGGGCTGACCCTGCTTAGCTTTCAAGATTTGATGAGATTGGGCTAGCCTGGGCCATCCAGGTCAGGGCCTGGCTCAAATATACCCCAAACTGCCTTGTCAAAACAAAATGGTATACCATGGTGCCACTCAGTAGAGGTGTCAGGAGTTATTTGCTGTGCTATAAAGTATGCATGCAATTGTGAATGAGCTTTTGGGGCCAGATTGGGAATTCTGGCAAATGCAGAGTTTTTGATCACTTATAAAAAGTTTAAGGATGTACCCACTCTCAAGTTATTGCCAGCGTGTATTGGGGCAAGGGTAGGGCCAGGAGACGTGATCTAGGCTTCCCCATACATGTCCATTGTAAATGGGCACAGAGTCTTTTAAAAGGATACCTTCCACTATTTCAGAAATGCTTGTTCATATAAACCTATGTTACAAAAGTAAGAATTGTTCTAGGTTTTCATGGGTCCCTTCCCACCCATAGTAGGAAATATCAATATTTTGTCTCTAAAAAAACATAGGAAAGGAGAACTTTGGGATATTCTCATGTAACTTCACTGGAAGTGATGTAGGATATAGGTGAACAGTGGGGAAATTAGACATCTGCTCACATTTAACTCATAAAGATATATCTAATGTGCCTTTGTTCATGCGAAAATTAGAGTAAGGCAGGAGAAGCCTACATGAAGAGCTGTTAAGAACATGCTTATAACGGGTGAGTCATCATAGTAGGCCACAGACAAGAAGTCCTGCTGGGGTTCCTTGTGTGGGATCATTGTCTGGGCAAGGTTCACTGGTGGAAGAATGCTCCCCTTGCTTCTTATATAGGCCTTTTAAAGATTTACCTGTGGAGATAGCAGAGATTGCTTCATCATGAGAGGAAACAGCACAGACTGCTTTTACAGCTGTATGATAGCTCAGAGTCCTTGATAGCTCAGTAAGTATGAGAGAAAGAAAAAATCAGCAGCAGATAGTTCCAAGGCAAAATGAGGTGAATGGAGTTGAAAGAGGCTCTGTGCATCACCCCCTCTGTATGATTGCTGGCACAGGAGAGAATATATAGGGTGTCCACTCAGAACCTTTACAACTTTGAATAAGTAAAAGTTCCAAATGGGATAACATAATGTAACAGGGGATTTTTACATATACAACTCAGAAAGTTTATTATGGATAATTAGTGTTCCAGGTGACTATAGATAACTGAACAACACTATAACAGATGATCACTGATACTGTTGCAACAGCAGAGACAAGCATGCTCGAGCAAACCAGGAGAAGGAGGAGAGTTGGCTTTACACCCTGCTCTTCACTACCTGAAGAAGTCTTGGAGTGGCTTACAATCACTGTCTCTTGCTCTCCCCACAACAGACACCCTGTGAGGTAGGTGGGGCTGAGAGAGTTCTGAGAGAGCTGTGACAGACCCAAAGTCACCCATCTTGCTTCATGTGGAAAGGTGGAGAATCATACCCGGTTCTCCAGATTAGAGTCCACCACTCTTAACCACTAAACCAAGCTCTTAACCATTACACCAAGCTGGTTCTCTTGGGGTATTGACTTGATATACTCTGGGGGAAAAGTAGAATTTGGATAACTATGGCCCCGGTCATACAGGCCAGAAAACCCAGGGGAGAGGCGTGGCAGTTCGCCCCGGAGCTAAATAAGGTGCGGTAGCCTGATCACAGGGGCCACTGGGTTGCCACGCTCCAGTTCTGTGCCCTGATCACACCGCGCTGCTGCAGCGCGGCAAAAAAGCAGTGCAGCAGACCATGCAAGTGTGAAGTGTTGCAAAGTGTGCATGCACCATTGGGGGGGCGGGCCGCTGTCGGTGTCTTGTGTGTATGCATGCACTGTTCAGCATTGGTGCGCATCCCATGGAAACTTACAGCATCTGGAAACCCCGGGGACATGGGCAGGCATCGGAAGCCGCGGAATACTGGCGCTCCTGCGATCAGACGCCAGCCTTTGCCCCGGGGTTTCTGGAAACTAGTACTTCAGACCTAGTAGTTTTTTACTCTGCATTTTCCATGGGAAACCACGGGTTGGCCACGGGAGCACTATGCCTCCCAGATGTGTTCGTATGATCGTGCATGGAAAGTCCACAAGGCTCCCGTGCCTTCAGTGGGACAAATGCTCAGTGTGAACAGGGCCTATGTAAAACAAAACTTTTTGATAGGTTCGATGCAATAAAGCAAATTTAATTACTATAAGTGTTTTTATTCAATATTTATTGTAATTCAAAGCTGTAAAGGTTTCATCATTCCAAGTTGTAAAGATTTCATTTGGATACACTGTAGTTTATGGGACACAGATGGGTAGGACATCAAAATATCATTTTAAGACATCCCCATTCTAATAGCTTCTGCTCCCAGTCTTGGGGGAGGCTCTCACCACGTGCTGCATGCCATACCTGTGGTCTTTTCCTAATAACCACTTATTCATGTTGATTCTAATGGAGCTTTAGAGGATGAATCCACATAATATCTGCTCTGATGGAGACTCAGCATTCCATGCTGGTGGGCTGTTTGCAAGGAATACTACATTGTGAGCAAGGTTGATAAGAACTCAGGGGTGTTGCTAACTTCGCAGCAAACATGTTTAATAGGGAAACAGCACTTTCACGCACACTAAATAATGCACTTTCAATCCACTTTGCAACTGGAATTTACCATGTGAAATGGCAAAATCCGCTTGCAAATGGTCACTGGATTGAAACTGCATTATTTAGCATGCAAGAAAGTATCCATAGTGTTCAACAGCCGTGATCATTCATAGACCACACTTCAAATCTGTTCACATCTTTACCACCAGTCTCATACAGCTTCCAAACAGCTTTGTGGTTCTGAAGTAGATGTGATGGTGGAGTTCTGTTTCCTTGTGGTGGTAGTGGTATTTCATTGTGGCTTTTGCAGCCATGCTGTAAGTAAAATTCATGCTACCCCAGGGCTGGATTGTCAGGCCAGGTGATTAGTTGACATGTGAAGTATGCCTCCCCTACGTCTGTAGAAAAACACATGTGTGAAATAACCTCACCAGCATGACTTAAAGAAACACTAAATGGTGATTTTTTTAAAAAAAATGCAGTGAAAGTAGAAGTGTGAAAATAGAAGTCTCATTGGTCTCTGTGAGAAGGCATGCATGTGTGAAAAGCTGCCAGTTGTTATGTACTATATTGTACTGTTTGAATATGTGAAAGTAACCTGATAAATAGGCTCAAACTGTTCATGAGCAGTCAAACTGATATATCAAAAATCATTTCCCTGCTCACAGCTGGCAAACAGAGTGTTAGCCAAACTGGTGGGTGTTCAAGGATCTCTAAGCAGCCCCACTGCTATAAGTACAGTCTGAATACCAGCCTGAACCATGCAGAGATTTCCTAAAATTTCACCAGAAGCGAGTTTTTAGATGCTATTTGATCTGAATTGACAACTGGGAAGGCCAGGTGCTATGTCTCAGAAGTCAGATTCAGCACATTGGCTTCCAGCTGCTGATAATTTCTTTCTCAGACTTTCAGTTTCATGCATTCCCACTACAAGGTGAGGACATGCATACATGCTGTGAATCTTTTGTTTGCTGGCTCTGTGTCTCAGATGTTGACTGACTAGTTTCCTATCAGTTACCTTTTCAAAACAAATACATGCAGCCCTATGTCATCTTGCATCCATCGATCAGTTTTAGGCTAGGTTCAAAAATAATATACACCAATTTGTGTTTTTGCACCAGTTCTAATTCATTCCCTTTCATGCGAGTTGAGTTTCTCTCCATATATCCAAATCAAGGTAACAGGCTGCCATTAGCCTTCCATTGATGGTGTTAATCTGTGCTCTTGGAAATGGCTGACATGTCTCCATAAGTACCAGTGAATGACCCAGATTTCAAGCAGCAATTCTGCTTCAGCACTTCAATGAAAGGATTTTGTGATCTCATAAACTACAAGTTGTACCTTGATGTTTATAAAGGGATAAGGAATTCCTTTGTTTTAGGGATAAAGGCAGATGACTCAGAAAATATTTGGAAATGTACAAAGAAGTAGTTCCAAGAGAACAATTGCAATGACACTAAAACACATTTTTCTCCTTCGCTGAAAAATGACCATTTGCAGTGGATTAGTGCCTACATAACTCAATAGTACAGGTAATATTAGTTCTTGGATGATCTATTTCTTTTATCTGTTCCACTTGTCAGGCTGTTCTTTTTGGATGTTTATTAATTTTCTTTATGCTAATATAGGCATGTTGATTTCTTGTGCAATTCAAATTCATGCCTAAGAAGCTCTCTGAGGTAAAATTCTCAGGAGGCAACAGTTTAGTGTTGTCTTAAGGGAAGCTCCACTTGGTGTTTCATAGACAGGTCCTTGAAAAGCAGATCAATGAAAATGGTTTGGGATGTAGCATTTAGCTGATGGACAGCTCAGTTCTGGCCCTGGTGGGTGGCACATTCCACAGAATTGAAAAATGACCAACTCCAATGAGGCAAGACCATAGAAACTGCACTGCAATCCATGGCAACACTGACACACATCTACCAATCATAGCATGGCATGTTAATGATGCCTCTGTGATAACCTAACCATATTTAGAAGCAGCCAATCATGTTATGCCAATCATGATGCACCTCCTTAACATCACCCTGCCCCCATCCACCCACAGAATAAAACCAAGGAAGTACCAAAGCCATTACAGAACCCTCCATTGTATAGAGGATGGTGGCATTCCCATTAGAAGCCTTACACCTACGATGATCCAGAAATCTTTGTAAATGGGGGTGGAGTTGAATCCCCTCCTGAAATATTCTTTTTACAGGCAGACATACAGAAAAGCAAGCATGGCCTACCTAAGTATAAACACTTCTAAATCTTCTTTGGGAGAAGAAAAGCCAAAGAAAGCCCAGAGGTTGTCTAAGGCAGGGAGTATAGTTCCTGATGGGGGAAGAATCCTTCTTGAGCAGCTTTAGGCAAGACAAGGCAGACAGAGTTGTGAAGTCAGCAGCTGCCCCTGTCATTTCCCCAAGAGCTGATCAGGGAGCCATAAGAATGGGGGAAGCTGGGAATAAGGCTAAGCTCCACCTTTGACCAGCAACTAGCCAATCAGAGGCAAAACAGGGAGAGGGAGGACTAGAATCCATGACTCATGCACAGCAAAGCATTCCAACCATACAGCCAAACTAGGCACAAAGGAAAAGGACACATTATGGGGCATGAGAATCCTCAGTTGGGACTGGTGTTGAGACCAGCCTTATATATAAGAACATAAGAAGAACCCTGCTGGATCAGACCAAAGGTTCATCTAGCTCAGCATCCTGTCTCACACAGTAGCCAACCAGCTCCTCTGAAGGGCCAGCAACTGGGCAGAGAGGCCGAGACCATCCCTTGATGTCACCCCCTGGTTCTGGGATTCAGAGGTTTAGTGCCTCTAAATGTGGAGCTTCCCCTTAGTCACCATGACTTGTAGCCGCTGCTCCATGAATCGATCTAATTCCCTTTTAAAGCTGTTTATTCCTGTCACCATCATGACATCCTCTGGTAGCAAATTTCACATTTAAGTCAAATTCTAATATATTACAACAGGACTGCAGGTACAATGCAAGATAGGATTGTGGACCTTCACAGACTCAGTATTTTTGAGATCCCTGGCTCAAGCCTGACATGGCCACCTCAGGTAAGCAGCAGGTCAGAAGTGAACCAGGAACCTTCCAGATTCTTGAAGCCACTTTCCTGCATTCGCTTCCTAATGGGTTAGATTTCACCCCACACACACATTTTCCGTTTTATTGCCTATCACAGGTAACTTACCAGTACCTCAAATTCTTGTATCAGTACAATTCAAATAAACTAAAATAAAATGCTTCCATCAGGTCAGCACTGTGTTGCCCATAATTTCTGGAATTTCTGCAAAACAAGATTTGTTTACGTAATGCTAAAGGTTTTTTCTTGGTTCTTATCAGTCGTCGTCTTTGTGAACAAGAAATAATGGAACAAACAAAATGTTGTGCAATCAGTAAATAAATATGAAGAAAAGTAGCTGCTGGGGAAGGCAAATAGGATGAGAAGGGAATTACATGGCTTTACAAGATGCAAATCTAACAGCAGCAGAGTCAAATAAGTGGCAATAGGTTCTGTCATGTGTATTTAGTGTGATTCTTTATGTGGGCTGAGGCCTGCTGCTTTATTTTCCTATTAACTCTTCAGTGAGCCCACAATGTGCTTGTCATAGTGTCAGGTGCTATATGAAAACTCTACAGTGTGCATGATATAGCCTTGAATACAAAGCTCACGACAGAGCTTCATTATTTTTTTTAAAATAATAATTAAAAAATGAACATACAGTCAACTTGACTGCAGCATAGCAAGCTAGTGCTGCCTGCTATTCTTAAATAGAGATCTTTCATATTTTTTTTCCACTCTAGGTCTTATTCATTTATTTATTAGATTTCTACACCGCCTTCCCAGCAAGGCTGGCTCAGGGTGGTTTACAACAATATAAAAATACAATATGATTAAAACAGATCAAAACATGTTAAAACATATTTATTTATTTATTTATTTATTATTTAGATTTATATCCCACCCTCCCATATACAACTATACAACTATTAAAGTGCTAGTATTTGATTCCTCAGTGTGACAGTCAGTCTCTATATCTCCTTCTGGTGTCCCACAGAGAAGGACTAGATGCCTCTAAGTTTCTTTCAGATGTCCCAGGCCCTCAGGTCAGGTGTACTTGGGGGATCCAGGGGGTTGGGTTTGCTCTCCATAGCCTATCAGATGTCAGTGGTGGCAGTGGTGGTGGCAGCTCCAAAGTCATGGTGGAAGAGCTCCGTTTTACAGCCCTGTGGAACTGTAACAGGTCCCACAGGGCCCTGATCTCCTCTGGGAGCTCATTCCACCAGAATGGAGCCACCACCAAGAAAGCCCTGGCCCTCATCGATGCCAGTCTGGCCTCCTTGATGTTCAGGAGGGCCAGCTGATTCTGGGTCCCCGAACACAGCACCCTCTGGGGAACATATGGGGAAAGGGGGTCCCTCAGGTATGCAGGTCCCTGGCCATAAAGGGCTTTAAAGGTCATAACCAGCACCTTGAACCGAATCTGGTATGCTTTTGGCAGCCAGTGCAGTTCCTTTAGGGCAGGCTCAATGTGTTCCTGCACAGGACGACACAACAGCCTCGCAGCTGCATTCTGCAATAGCTGCAGCTTCCAGATTTAAGAAAAGGGCAGCCCCATGTAGAGGGTATTACAGTAATCCAGTCTCGAGGTGACCATTGCATGGATTACTGTTGTCAAGTTGTTGTGTTCAAGGAAGGGAACCAACTCCCTAATCAGCCGAAGATGGTAAAAAGCTGACTTGGCATGGCTGCTACCTGGGCCTCCGTTGTCAAGGAGATGTCTAGGAGCACTCCCAAACTCCTGACTTCCAGCACTGGCATCAATGGTGCCCCATTGAAGGTTGGGAGTGGGATCCAAACCCCTGGACCACCCTGACTCAGGCACAGGACCTCCATCTTCGTCAGATTCAATTTCAGCCGGCTCAGCCTCAGCCAACCAGCCATGGCTTGCAACGCCTGGTCAAGATCTTCCGGGTTGGAGCCAGACTGACTGCCCAACAGCAGATAGAGCTGGGTGTCATCCACATACTGGTGACAACCCAGCCCATGCCTCTGGGCAATCTGGGCAAGAGGGCACATATAGATGTTAAAGAGCATTGGGGACAACACTGCCTCTTGGGGAACTCTGCATTCAAGCGGGTGCCTTCGGGACAGTTGATCCCCTAGCACCACTCTTTGTCCCTGACCTTGGAGGAAGGAAACAAGCCACTGTAAGACCAGTCCCTGAACTCCAATGTCAGCCAGGCAGCGGATCAGTAGCTGATGGTCGACTGTGTTGAACACCGCTGACAGTCTATCTTCTGCTCTTGCAGGAAGTCTCAAAGGACTGTGGTCTTATTATTTATAGACCTGGCGTTACACAGCACCAATGTTGGAGGGGTGTCAATAATCCTAGCCCCCCACCTGCAACCTTTGAGATGGGATGTAGGCTGAAAGGGGGCCGAGCTACATTGCTTCTCCGTCCCCTTCCTTTGACTCTATGCCTAGTCCCACTGCTGTACTTTCCCCTCCCCAGGAGTACTGGTATTGCCTGCCCAGCAAGACCATAATAAATTAACTAACATATATAGTGAACTATACAGCAGAGATTCGAATGTATCACAGCCACTAACCTAGTGGCCTTACCTGAATGTCTCCTTGTGGGTGGATTGTGCTCTTCTCTCCCTGAAATTCTCTGAAACTCTGAGCACAGCAGCTCTCTTTTGTCCTCTTCCCCCATATATGTGTTCATTTGCTAGTCCTTGACAAGGATCTGTATAAATGCTCTAATTATGATTGTAGTTTTCCTATGCTCAGTAAGATGCCTAACTGTTTCGCAGCAATGGTTAAAAATATGGAATCTGGATTATGGTTTACAGCCTCTCAAACAGTACAGGCAGATGCATTGGGTTTACTTCCTCTTGGAAGTCACAGTGGGTCCCCATGTCAGAAAGAGCGCTTCTAAAGATATTTTGACAAACTGGAATCCATTTAGTGTGTGTGTGTGTGAAGTGCCATCAAGTCACTTCCAACTTATGGCAAGCCAATGAATTAATGACATTCAAAATGTCCTATCATTAACAGCCTTGCTCAGGACTTGCAAACTGAAGGCCATGGATCCTTTATTGAGTCAAACCATCTCAATCCAATGGTCTTCTCCTTTTCTGGCTACTGTCCACTTTCCCTAACATTATTGTCTTTTCTGGTGAGTCTTGTCTTCTCGTAATGTTACCAAAGTGCAATAGTCTTAGTTTAGTCATTCTAGTGTCTAGGGAGAATTCAGGCTTGATTTGATCTTGAACCCACTTATTTGTCTTTTGGGTAGTCTCTGGTATCCATAAAACCCTCTTCCAACACCACATTTTAATAAATCAACTTTCTTCCTGTCAGTGTTCTTCATTGTCCAATTTTCACACCCATACACAGTAAATCCATTTAGTAGGCATGGGGAACTGAAGAAAAAATCGTTATGGATGCAAAGAGAGTTCTCTGGAAGACTGTTCAGGTCTCAGAATTCCATGATGGCACCTGGACCCTTTCAAGAGAAAGAGAGAGAGAAAGAGAAAGAAAGAGGGGGGGGAGAGAGAGCATCTTCTCTGTATATGGTTGGAAACTGTGATAGAGGAAGATTAAGGGAGGAAATCAAGGTCCATCTGGAGCAAAGACAAGATGGAACAGATATTGAATTCTCATCACCATTTCCGAATGACCTTAAGGCAATGCAGACTTCTTGGAGGAAATCCATGGTTCAACTGGCATGGGACAGTATACAATAAACTTTACTTTCAATATGCCACGGCATGGGCTTCTTCATCTGAGTCAATGTGGTGAGAATCCAAACCTCCCCCATCTTCATTTCTTTCAGAGTAACTGATCTACAAAGCAAACATTGTTGAATAATCATTTTTGTTCTCCCCCCACAGGTTTCAATGATAATCTGATTTATAGCTTGTAAAGCTGCATCTTTATACTGAAATGGTCAGAGCTGCAATGATGATAACAGTTCTTTAAAAAAAAAAAAAAAGTACCCTGTATATTCCTTGTTGGTGACCTTGGGCTGTGGTAACATGTGCCAGTTGGAGTAGAGGGGAAGCGAGGCTATCTCCTCTGGAGGAATTTGACATGCAGTTGCAAGATCACGTATTCCTTTGTAGCTGCAGGTGCAGCCTGTCACTGATCAGAGGCAACTATGGGTGAGTTAGGTATTTTTGGCCATTTGTTTCCCATGCACATAAATGAGGAATCACACCTCTGTACTGAGGGCCCCCTCTGGAGTATGCGATGATGTGCATACTGTGAAGAGGAGGAAAAACCAGAACTGAGCTGGGATGGCCTGATCAGACCATCCTAACGGCATGAGAGCGTGCTTGCATGATCAGACAGGGGAAAGTCCATCCATGGCCCATCAGAACCTGTTTACTACTGGACTTTCCCCAGTGTCTTTTAACTCTGCTTCTGTAGCAGAGCAGCACAGGTTGTTGACAACTGTGGGATGCTTCCCAAATGTTGTTGTCTTATCGCACCCTTTAGATCCATGAGGCATTCACATCTATGTTGGATCTAAAGGTGCATGTGATCACAGCCTTGGGCAGTCATGAGGGGGCTTCTTAAGTCTGAATCTGTCTAGGAATTCAAAAACTGATATCAGACTTGGCAAGATGGATTATGCTACTTGGACAATCTTCCATTACCACTTTAATTGCCTTCCATTGTTAGTTATTCATTTCAGGTGCTAGGGTTGGTCTGCAGCAAACTTGCTGAAGCTAAGCAGCTTTAGCCAATGCTTAGATTAGAAAGCACCTGGGAATGTTTTGTATGCCACCCTAAATTCTATGATGGAAGGAAGGCAGGGCATATGTGCAATAAGGACATATTTTTCAATTTCACATGGCCATTCAATTTTAAACTGTGTGATAAGGGACTGTGCTTCAGTGGTCAAGCACATTCTTTGTATGCAGAAGGTTTTGAGTTCCATCTCCAGCATCTCCTAGGGTCAGGTAGTAGGTGATGTAGACCTCTGTCTAAGAGCCTCTAAAACTGCTGCCAGTTAATGCAGACAATACTGACAAATGGTTTGACTCTGTATAAAGCAGTGTCATGTGTCCATTTACATTAATCATTTGGGGAGGGGCCGTGGCTCAGTGGTAGAGTTTTTGTTTGTTTGTTTGCTTGCTTGTTTTTGCATGCAGAAGCTCTAAGGTTCAATCCCCGGCATCTCCAGTTAGCAGGATCAGGTCATAACTGATGTGAAAGATCTTTGCCTGAGACCCTGGTGAGTCACTCCCATTCAGAGTAGGCAGTACTGACTATGGTAGAGCAGTGGTCTGACTCATTATGTTAGCTTCTTCTATTTATGTTTTCATCAAGGATCAAAATTTCTGAAAGGCAAAATTCAGAATACCAATGTAATAAAGGTGTGATAAGGGCGCAAAGGGCAGGGGGAGAAGGAGGATTTAGCAAACTAGGAAGGATGGAGAAAATGAAGCCTATACAAACAAAAGAAGTGATGGAACTGCAAATTCAGTGAGTCAATGAGTGGTTTCCAATGTGGTGCAGAGCAGATAGCTTACCAGACGGGCATGGAAAGGACTTCTCACTTTTCTTCAGAATACCTTTGAGGGAGAACATCTGAGGAAATAAACAATGCCAGGCTGTGCATGAGAATACTTGCATCTACTTGAGGTGCCATAAAGGTAGCAAAGTAATTAGTTTAGAAGCCCCAGATTGTGCTATTAGCTAATCCAATGGTCTTTGGCATTGTTGCTGAAGATCTCTGTTCAAGAGGCTATTGTATTTTAAAGAAGACATTCCTCTGCCACTTTTGGTTCCTCTCAGCAAATCTTGGGGGCAAAAGATTTGCTTCTTCTTTTCCAGTGGACTCATTTAATGGCTCACTCTTATTTGTAGCCCATCAAAAGCAACTTTTGAAAAGAGGCAATGCGACAGGTCATAAAATCATTTCTGTTGAACTCCCCCCGCCCCCCTCAGCTGCAATGATTGTGTCAGGTAAATGTTTGTGAATTCACACAGCTCCAAAGATTGCTACTATCATCTTGATGACATAAATACAGGACTTTGATTGGTGCCTCCTGGAAAACCTAAGGGGTTGGGGAAATGACTTTTAAAAGTCACACTCTGCTTTTCTATAGATTTCTTTAATGTAAGAGGAAGAAAAGGAGTGTTAGAGGAGGGGGTATCAAAAAGCAAATAACTGTCACAGAAACTTCAATAGGACCTATAATCAGAGTCCATCATCTCCTTCCCTTGAGATCTTGTTCCTCTCTCTTGTAATAGATATTTCCTTTTAACTTGTCTAATTCCATTTCCCCTTCTCTGTAGTATCTCCTCAGTTATTTGTGATCTCACCTACTCCTTTTATTATTGGCAACACAGAATTTTGTTGCCATTCTTATTTGTTTACATAAAGAAAGACAGTTTGTCTTAACTTTTTTCAAGAGAAGGCCTATTCAGAATTAAGGAGTACATTCAGCTAGCAGTCACACCAGGATTGAGCTGAAATGCGGGCCCTGTTCTGCTCATCTCCAAGAAATGTGTGCATGTACACACAAATAAACACACACGCACACACAAACAAACAAACCACAGTGGTTGAGCAGCCTGCAAAATGGGTTGAAAATATTTACTCATTCAGATTGAGAGCCAGAAGCATTACTGTCACTGGTTGAATGCTTGATGATATCACATCATCCTGATGCATTTGTGCTTTGGTTGTCTGGGATAACCTTGGCAATTTTTAGTAGGTCATACTTGGAGTTAGTTTAAATTGACATCTTTATGCAGCCTATTTAATCCCATTTATTGGTTCTGCTGAGATCTGGTCTGGGCTTTAGAAATTAAATCCCTGTCCATGGTGCTGATATTTGAGCTCCTCATGAGGAGAATCAGGATGCTTTCTCCTATTTGCCTGAAACTGGGGGGGGGGCTACTTCAGCACTAACTATAGCCCCTGAAAATTCAGTCTGTATTGTACGAAATGGAGGAAAACTTAAATTCAGAAATATATTTTCTACTGAAAAGAGTGAATGGAAATGATTATCCACCACTGATTTCCTACAACAATTAGCTTTACTTCCTGTATTAAAGAATTCAGCTCAGGTTTTTAAAATAATATATGGCCCTACTCTGAATCCAACTTTTCTTTGCACATCCATTGTCTTGACACCCATAAGGGCTAGAAACAGGTGTTCGGTTGAAGACAGCTACAGTTTCCACCTGTCTGGCACTCCTGTTTTTCCTGCCTCCCTCCCCCAATGAGGCAGTGGTACATTTGGTAGTTTTAACACCATCTTACTAAGTTTATAGGTTAACCACTGTATTTATTTTAGTTGAGAATTTACTATGTGAATGCTTTTACTGATGCCCACTGCCCTGAGCCCTGTTCCATAGGGAAGGGTGGCCTAAAAATCTAAATAAAGAAATAAACTTGCAAAGCAGAAATCCTTAGGACGTTATATTCTGTGCCACTTACATAATTCTGAGCTTTTCCGTGAAACGTGAAATATACACAGCCATGATGATGTGATTGAGCAACTAGAAGAAAGACAAAAGACAAGCACTGCTTTGCCATCATTTATACAAAGATTCTGAAATATATTCCCTCCCTTGTATTTCCTTGTCTCCTTCATTCAGATGTCTCTGATGGTGCTGTACATATCAAACATGTTGTCTAGTTTTTGCTTACATTATCTGCAAAACACTTTATCTATGTCAGGTTTTGAAGCCCAAATGTTGATCTACCTTTCAGTCCCATCTGTGAGGCTTCACCTTCTGAAACCTTCCCATCCATCATATTCATTAGAATTTAGCTGTGAGCACAATATGAACACTGCAAGATCCTTCTTGATAATGCCGCGTAGAGTGATGAATCTTCTTGTGATTTTTTTTTTATTCTGAGTCTTCAATATTTGGTATATTATCTTGAAGGTTCAGTTTGAGACACATGTCTATATGAAATTCTCACATTTTATTCACTTCTTTCCTTTGGCCCGGTATAGTCACCTCCATTTATTGTTTTATTATTATTTTCATCTAGCACCATCCATATGCATGGTGCTTTTACTAGGGATATCACAGAGTTCAATGAAGTCATCTTGGGCAAGTGAACGTATGATGTTCAAGAACCATGGTTACTCATGAGGTGAACTTTGGATCTGTTTGCCTTGCCGTCAGTGAACAACTATTGAACAATGTTTTTTCCCCTTGCCTTTGGGGCAGTTCTGATCTAGGCAGTAGGTGAAATTAATTCTCCATCAGGTCATGGATACTCAGCTCAGGAAATTAAATGAAGATTGGAGGGGAACTACATCTCCCATAAGGCAGTACAAAAATGTGTATGTGAAAATAACCTTGATGACATAGACTTATGCAAACACCAAATGGTACCAACTTTTTTTTTGAAAAAAAAAAAAAAAAGGATTATGTATCTAGTCTGCCTGCACAAGAGATCTCTGGGAACCCCATGTACACTCATTGGGCTTCCATGAGAGAAGAAAAGTAGAATGCAACCCCCCTCAAAACTTAATAGTGAAAGATGTTTGCTGGAGCAGAAATGGTTCTTACAGTTCACCCTGAGCACTGCTTTGCCTGCCCAGGAGCTCACAGAATCAGAACACAGAGGAACTAAGAACTGAGGGTTAAGTTGAGGACTTGGCTGATTGCAGATTCTACAGTCTGAGTCCAAAGTAATGATTTAGTAGCAGTGAAATGCCTTGTAAGGAAATGAATGACCTCTGCCCAGCCTTTCCATTTGTGACTGTTTTATAAAACCTCCAAGATGCAGTTAATAATGATGATTTATATTGCACTCAGATGTGAGCTAGGTGCACTACAGGAAGCAAAAACAGATGAATCTTGTCATGAGGTCTCAAATCTTTGAAATGATGGCACCCTTTGTAAAACCAGCTGTGAACAAAGGTACATGAGGACAATTGAGGACCCCCCCCCATAACAGTCCCTAGCAAGGCTGGCTTGCCAGTTACCAATTGGGTTTTGTATTTTAGAAGGGGTTCCATGGTTGTTTAGTGTAATGAAGAAATGAAGTTCTTTGGAATGAAGTCCTTCTTCCATTTCTTTCGGTTCACATAAGCACAGCAGTTGTATAAAGTAGAGCCAGTTTGATGAAGTGGTTAAGAGCAGTGGACTCTAATCTGGAGAACCAAGTTTGATTCCTCACTCCTCCACATGAAGCCAGCTGGGTGACCTTGGGTCAGTCACAGTTCTCTCAGAATTCTCTCAGCCCCATCTACCTCACAGGGTGTCTGTTGTGGGGAGAGGAAGGGAAGGTGATTGTAAGATGCTCTGACACTCCAAGTGAAGGGCAAGGTATAAATCCAACAACAACAACAACTCCTCTTCTTCTCTTCCTCCTCATTCATTTAGAAGGGACCTCCAGGGTAATCTAGTCCAACCCCCTGCACAATGCAGGAAATTCACAAATACCTCCCCCCACACCCCCAGTAACTCCTGTTCCCTGCCCAGAAGATGACAAAAAGCCTCCAGGATCCCCGGCCAAACTGTCCTGGAGAAAAATTGCATCCTGACCCCAAAGTGGTGATCAGCATTTCCCTGGGCTTGTAAGAAAGGGCCACAAGATCTAAGCACTGATGCAAACCTTCCTGACCTCCTTCTCATGATCTGCCTAAGTTCACAGAATCAGCATTGCTGTCAGATGACCATCTAGCCTCTGCTTAAAAACCTCTGAAGGAGAGCCCACCACCTCCCGAGGAAGCCTGTTTCACTGAGGAACCATTCTGTCAGGAAGTTCTTCCTAATGTTTAGCCAAAAACTCTTTTGATTTAATTTCAACCCGTTGGTTCTGGTCCAACCTTCTGGGGCAACAGAAAACAACCTCTATATGACAGCCCTTCAAGTACTTGAAGATGGTTATCATATCACCTCTCAAGTGTCTCCTCTCCAGGCTTAGCATATCAAGCTCCTTCAGCCTTTCCTCATAAGACTTAGTCTCCAGACCCCTCACTATCTTCATTGCTCTCCTCTGGACACGTTCCAGCTTGTCTATATCCTTCTTGTTTTAAAACTTTACCAGGTATAGACGTCAGGCTGATAGGTCAGTAGTTACCTGGATCCTCCTTTACTCCTTCCCCTTCTTGAACATGGGGACATTTGCCTGCCTTCTTCTTTATGCCAGACTGAATCAGACCAGTATACTTAAGTATCACCCCTTTTCCTCATATACGCAGCCATAGTCAGGTTCATTTGATGGTATGTCAGGTGTTAACTTACATGTGTAAATGAGCCATCACAGATTTAATAGCAGAGATAGAACACTTGTATTGCCTCAATACAATGCTTTTCAATAATGATCTGTTTGCATATTCAGCTGATCATTGTTGTTGTTGTTATTATTATTATAATATCAGAGCAGGTAACATCACAAAACATACAATAAATACAATTAAAATTAAACAATTTAAAATTAATAAACATTAAAATGCAGTCACACTTCTAACAAATCAGCTGGCTGCAGGTTCCCTGGCATATTATTTGGATTGAGAAGTAGATGGGTGACAATCACCTCAGGGAGGCCATATAGAGACGTCTACTGCCTCAACCAAAGGCCTGGTGGAACTGCTCTGTCTTACAGGCTGGGAGCATATTCCACCAGGCAGGGGCCAGGGCAGAATTAAGGTATTAAGGTATATAGGTAGTCTCCACTAGTGAACAGTGACAGGGTCCTTGGTGGTATGAATGCAAGCTCCTTGATGGGAGAGCTAGCAGAAATACTGTCTCAGGAATTTCTGGTTGACTGGATGGGCTCAGGCTCAGACTGGTGGTTTTTGCCACCTCCTTCCCAAATCATCTGCCACATTTTCCTTTGAGTATGTGTCAGGATCACTGCTCATGATTTGGAATTTAGGTTGCAATCCTGATGCCCATGGTGTTTGTGCAACACTTGCTGCAAACTTTACAAGGGAATGGAGGTTACATAACTGTGATGGGCTTGCATTTATGGATTTATGTTTGTTTATCTCTTGTTTGCTTTTGCAAGACAAGAAATCAGCTGTGTCACTGTGATAGAACTTAATGATGTGATGCTCTGTGCCAGAGATGTTAAACAATAAGACTGTGAGGCCCTGTCATTTCCCCGGTGCTTTTGAAAATCTGTATGCAACTTCTGGGAGTCTGTTTGGTTGCTGCAACATGAGGTTGCCTTGAAAGCCATCTGGAAGCTTTTGTCAGAGCAGAAGGCTGTGGCTCACCTCTCAACTGGGGACAGGGTGCAGGAAGCTTGTTATTCCTTCTGGTTCAGCTGTCTTGTCTTCTTATTAGATTCTGGGCCCAATTCAAAGTGCCGTGATAACCTTTGAAGCCCTACATGGCTTGGAGCCTGCACACTGCATACATACCAACCCTACAATCTTAGATATTCAGGCATGGCATTATTCTATATTCTGTGTTTTGGTTTTTTTAATTGGATATGAAATTGTAAGGACCAATGCTCCCTCTAAGCTGTGGAGTCTTGTGAGCAAAAATTCTACTTAGTGAGCTATTGGCATTAAAGTTGTGAGTGAGCGATTTGGCTACTGCATAAACTAGTTTGCTCTGGAGCCATCCTTCCTGAGCTAAGACATAAATGTGTGAGCCAGAAGGTAAAAAACTGTGAGCTAGCTCACACTAACTCAGCTTAGAGGGAACATTCATAAGGGCTCAGGGCCAGACCTCCCTCTCTGCATACACCAACATTATGAAATGCTTTTTAGCGCGAGCCAACCTACTCTCATTTATCTTGGCTTTCCATCAACTGAAAAAAGCAGGCCCTTTTTTGGAAAGCATTCCTTGCTGGGTAAGGCTTATGAAGTTGGCTCTTTGCTGTAATTTGTATAGAATATCATTTGCCTGAGCTTTAGTCTCTCTCTTTTAAACAAACAAGCAAGCAAGCAAGCACTTTTTACTGGGGTTGAATACCTCTTCAGGTACCATTTTTAATGACAGAAAATGCAGAGCATAAATAAAAATAAATACATGTGTGGAACAAAATGTGGAATGGCTGCCATTTTACCTGGCTGTATAAGGGCTAGTTCTCAGCACCATGTTTCCACAGTTCAGACTGACATGATTTGAAGTCTGCCTTACTAGTTTAGTTTTTAATTCTTCTGGTTTTAGAAATTTATATAGATGTTATTGTTATATTGTTCTGTCATTGTAATGGCCTATGGCAATAAACTGAAACCTAACCTAACCAATTAGTTTATGGTGTAGAAAAGAGTGAAAAGCAATCTCTCATCCTTTCCTGAAGCATACTTCAGACGCCTTTGCCTAGACTTCCATTTCTTAGCAGTCTCCTGTTGTCTGACAGAGGACAGCTTGTCCATCAAGGGCTGAACTTCCCCCACCTGTTCACACCCTGGCTGCTCAAACCTGAAAAGAAGAGCTCCTGCCAATACACCTAGAGCAGTCAGAGCATTAGAGAGGAAGGGAGCAGTTTATATCACCTAGCCGTTGCCTTGGTGACCATCTGGCTTCTGGCCTGGGTGCTCTATTTTTGAACTGATACACCACCAGCTCCACTGACCGGCACTAAACAGCAACCACAGGGAGGCTAAGAACTAATTGTAATTTGCAGTTTAAGGGACTGATTTAATTTATTATTTTTTTCCTCTGCTTCCTTGTTTATTGCATTTCTTGTTGTACTGTTTCTGAGTTTATCCAGAGGTTTTGGATGTTGTCAGTTTGAAAGCAAGCTTGCTTGGACCCGTTTTGTTTGGAAGATAAAAATAGTTTAATAAATGTAATGTTTTTAATAAAGAGGTGATGGCACAGTTAGGTGCTTCCATGTCATAAAAACTGTCTCTCTGAACTCTGTACTTAGAGCATCCTTAGCATGCTCTCTAAGCAATTTGATCCAGATAGAACGGTGAGTTTGGATCAGAGATGTTGAGGATCAAATTCTGATTCATTCTTTTGCCTATTTATCACTGAAGAGGCAAACTTATGCCAGGGCAAGACCATTTCAGACTGTTGGCAAGGGTGTTGTGTCATCAGAGTTTCCAGCAGTGTGCTTTATCACAATTGGATCCCCCCCCACCCTTGTGCTTCCTCTGAGGAAATGAGGGAGCAGGCAAATGCTGGTGCCCACTCAATGGGCTGGCACTGGTCATTGCAGATTTACAGCAGTTTTGCAGCACTGTGAGTCAGCAGTAGTGAGTTTGCCATTTTCAAATAAAGGTCACAGAATACTAAGCCTGGAAAGGGCAAACTGGAAATAGATTAATGTTTTTTCTCATCAGTTTGAGATCTTTCTGATCACAAAAGTGACTCAATTTTTGTTGTGTTTAGGACTGAAAGCTCTGGGTTGGGAAATACCCAGGTGGATCCTGGGGAGGGTGGGGTTTGGAGAGAGGAGAGATTTCAGCAGGATATAACGCCATAGAGTCCACCCTCTAAAGCAGCCATTTTCTCCAAGGGAACTGATCTTTTTTTTTTTTTTTAAAGAAAATTTATTAACAGGATACAATAATATGTTCCATACTCAACAAAAAATTCTTATCATATCCTTTTCTAAAAGATTTTATCCCCCCTCCCCTGGCTTCCAATGATGCTCCACCCCCATTAACATTTCTATCAATATTCACTTACATTCAATTCATTTTCAATATTCAATACATAATTTCCAATATTTTCCTTTTCTGTATTTCACAATTAGGTAACCTTTCTATTACAATCCCTTTTCTGACAATACCTCTATTATTAATAACTATCAAAACATAGCAATCTGTTTTTCACATCCCAGTTAAGTTCTAAATAGTCTTTAAAATCTTTCCAATCTGCTAAAAATTCTTTGTCTTCTTTTCCATGAAGTTTTCTTGTCAGCTGAACTCTTAACAAATACACTCAACAATGGAATGCTTAAACAAAGAAATGTCTCTTATGGACATATTAAACTGTTCTGTATCCAGTCACACCCATTGGTCCATCTAGTTCAATACTATCTACTCTGGCAGAAGTGCATAGGTAGACAAAGGGATGTTCCAGCATCTGAGACCTGGGAATCTTCTGCATGCAAAGTATGTATTCTGCCACTGAGTCCCTTTCCTTCATTTAATAGATGCTTATTCTGCCATTCTACAGGACTCCTTTTCTTGGTCTTGAATCAACCTCAGTCTAGCCTTCTATCCACATGGAATATCCCCAGGTGACTACTTCTGCATTAAAAATAACAAAGGTCATAAGACATGACCAGAACTCTTCAATAGGTTAAATGCTAGGTGTGTTTATTGCAAGCAACAAATCAAGGCTTTGCAATACTAACCCTCCAGAATCCTTTAAAATAGATTTTATTTAGATTTTTTTTCCCATCCAGCTCATGTCCAACTGATAACTCAAGACTTCATTACTTGTAAGCCACTGTCATTCTCTTTTAATTACTGTCCTTCATAATACCTGCTCTTCAGACTTCCAGAAACTTGACTGGAATACATAAGAATTTATTGAAAACTGACTTTGAACATGCTGCCCTTCTTCCAGCTGGCAGGTGCCACAAGTCTTTTCTAGAGGGACACAAGCAGGTAGAAAGAGAGTCAGGGCCAGATGTTGATGGCAAAACTACAGTTAGAAATATGTGATCTGAAGTTCTCATATCATGGAAATAGATCCAGGTGGGTAGCTGTGTTGGTCTGAATCAGTAAAGCAAAGTTTGAGTCCAGTGGCACCTTTAAGACCAACAAAGTTTTATTCAAGGTATGAGCTTGGAAATTACAGTCCTCATTTTTTGTGCTAGATCCATTCACTGCTGAAAACAATCTGCATAGATTGATGTGGCTACATTTCAAGAAAGAAAGGAACATAAGTAGGGGTGGGCAAGAACCACATTTTTGTAGTCCAGTTAGGTTCATGGCTGAACCAGAAACCGAACCATGAACCCATATGACCTGGAAGCTAAGTTCATGAACTGCCCTGGTTCATATCAGTTCATGAGCCATTTAAACTTTAAAGCCCTGCTTTGCCAGCCATTTAAACCAAACAGCTGAGTGGCGGCTCATCTGGGTTTTTTTATGAAGAGCAGAGGTGTAAGCCCCTGTTTCCTGCTTTTCATGAATCATCATGAAAATTTGTGAAAGTTCATGGCAGTTCTTCAGTTCATGAACATTGCTTCATGAACCGTGAACTGGTCAAAATTCATGACGAACTTTACTTCATCAGTCAGTTTGTGCCCATCCCTAAATATAAGGAAGAATAACAGTAGGAGCAATCATGATGCATATTGCATAGTGGATTAACACCCAACTTCCTTTAATGGCTTATTTTAACAACACTGAGACCTTTGGTACAGACACTTGATTTGGTGCAGACTCTTGATTTGAAGAGAAAGCATAACAATACACTCTATTTCCTGGTCATTTAGGCTCTGGATTTTACTGACAAGTCCCAGCTTCCACACACACAATGCTCCCTCTAAGCTGTGGAGTCTTGTGAACAAAAATTCTACTTAGTGAGCTACTGGCATTAAAGTTGTGAGTGAGCGATTTGGCTACTGCATAAACTAGTTTGCTCTGGAGCCATCCTTCCTGAGCTAAGACAAAAATGTGTGAGCCAGAAGCTAAAAAACTGTGACCTAGCTCACACTAACTCAGCTTAGAGGGAACACTACACACACACTATTACATAGAATGTGCTTTGTACTAAAGCTTTTTGAGTTAGCTGCTTAAAAGAAGTAGTGGACAGAATGCCACTTTCTGTTTCTTTTTGTTGTTGTTTTTCTGGAGTCCTAATTGCATTTCCCCCACCCTATATTCCTAAATTTTATTTCCTCTTGCCATAGCACAAAAGGACTTGGGTGAGGGGAAATGGCAGTATGAGAATAGGGGTGACAGATATCATATTGCCTACTGGTTTCAACAAGAGTTCCTTGTGGCCTGAGGTGGAAAGGAAGGCAACAGAGAATGTTTTTGGCTACAGTTCTATGCACATTCATTCAGAAGTAAATCTCATTGACTTCAAAGGGTCTTACTGCCAAGTATACCCAAAAACATAAGGACACAAGGGAAGCCATGTTGGATCAGGCCAATGGCCCATCCAGTCTAACACTCTGTGTCACACAGTGACCAAAATCCAGGTGCCATCAGAAGGTCCACCAGCTGGGCCAGAATTCTAGAAGTGCTCCCACTATTTCCCCCCAAGCACCAAAAATACAGAACATCCCCACCCCAGACATAATGTTCCAGCTATACTTTGTGGCTAGTAGCCACTTATGGACCTCTGTTTCATATGCTTATCCAATCTTGTCTTGAAGCTGTCTATGCTTGTAGCCGTCACCACTTCCTGTGGCAGTGAATTCCTCTTTGGGTGAAGAAGTACTTCCTTTGATCTGTTCTAAGCCTAATGCTTAGTTTGCTCTGGAGCCTTAGAAAGCATTACTAACAACAAAGCTGGTGGAGGTGATGGTATCCCAGCTGAGTTATTCAAAGTCTTATAAGAAGATGCTGTTAAAGTGCTGCACTCAATTTGCCAACAAATTTGGAAAACACAACAGTGGCCACAGGATTGGAAAAGGTCAGTGTACATTCCAATCCCAAAGAAGGGCAATGTCAAGGAATGTTCAAACTATCGCACAATTGCACTCATTTCACACGCTAGCAAGGTCATGCTCAAAATTCTACAAGCTAGGCTCCAACAGTACGTGGATAGAAAACTGCCAGAAGTACAAGCTGTGTTTCGAAGAGGTAGAGGAACTAGAGATCAAATTGCCAACATTCGCTGGATTATGGAGAAAGCAAGAGAGTACCAGAAAAACATCTACTTCTGCTTCATTGACTATGCTAAAGCCTTTGATTGTGTGGATCACAATAAATTATGGCAGGTTCTTAAAGACATGGGAGTACCAGACCACCTCACATGTCTTCTGAGAAACTTGTATAAGGGTCAAGAAGCAACAGTTAGAACCGGATATGGAACAACTGATTGGTTTAGCATAGGGAAAGGAGTACGGCAAGGATGTATATTGTCACCTTGCTTATTTAACTTATATGCAGAGTACATCATGCGAAATGCTGGCCTGGATGAATCACAAGCCGGAGTTAAGATTGCTGGGGAAAATATCAATAACCTCAGATATGCAGATGATACCACTCTGATGGCAGAAAGTGAAGAGGATCTAAAGAGCCTCTTGCTCCGGGTGAAAGAGGAGAGCGCAAAAGTGGGCTTGAAGCTCAACATCAAAAAAACTAAGATCATGGCATCTGGCCCCATCACTCCTTGGCAAATAGAAGGGGAAGTCGTAGAAGTAGTGACAGACTTCACATTCCTAGGATCCCAGCTCACTGCAGATGGTGACTGCAGCCATGAAATTAAAAGATGCCTGCTCCTTGGGAGGAAAGCGATGGCAAACCTAAACAGCATGATAAAAAGCAGAGACATCACCTTGCCAACAAAAGTCCACATGGTCAAAGCAATGGTATTCCCCGTAGTAAAGTATGGCTGCGAGAGTTGGACTATAAGGAAGGCCGAGTGCCGAAGAATAGATTCTTTTGAACTATGGTGCTGGAGAAGACTCTTGAGAGTCCCTTGGACTGCCAGGAGATCAAATCAGTCAATCCTAAAAGAAATCAACCCTGATTGCTCCCTGGAAGGCCAGATCCTGAAGCTGAAGCTCAAATACTTTGGCCACCAAATGAGAAGGGAGCATTCACTGGAGAAGACCCTGATGCTGGGAAAGATTGAAGGTCAAAGAAGAAGGGGACGGCAAAGGATGAGATGGTTAGACAGTGTCATCAATGCAACGAACATGAAATTGAGCAAACTTCAGCAGACAGCGGAAGACAGGAGGGCCTGGCGTAAACTGGTCCATGGGGTCGCAAAGAGTCGGACTCGACTGTGTGACTGAACAACAAAAGCCTAATGCTGATTAATTTCATTGAGTACCCATTTCTTGTATTACGACAAAGGGAGAAAAATACTTCTTCCTCAACACTTCCCTATCCCATGCATAATTTTGTAAACCTCTATCATGTCACCCCTCCATTGTTATTTCTCCATCCACTTTAACATCCTTTGTAGGGAAGGAGTGTTATCCCCTTAATCCTTTTAGTTTCCCTTTTCTGCACCTTTTCCAATGCTATAATATCATTTTTGAGGTGCAGTGACCAGAACTGTACACAATATTCCAAATCAGTCCCCATCATAGATTTATACAGAGTCATTATGATACTGGCTGATCCCCTTCAATCCCCTTCCTAATACTCCCTAGCATAGCATTTGCCTTTTTTTTTACTGTAGTCACACACTGAGTTGACATCTTCAGTGAGTTATCTACCATGACTCCAAGATCTCTCTCCTGACCAGTTACCACCAGTTCGGGCCCCATCAATGTATATTTGTAGTTAGGATTTTTTTGCTCCAATGTATACTTTGCACTTGCCCACATTTAAGTTCATTTGCCACACTGACATCCACTTGCCCAGCCTTGACAGATCCCTCTGGAGCACCTCACAGTCCTCCCTGGTTCTTACCACCCTGAACAACTTGGTGTCATCCACAAATTTAGCCACTTCACTGCTTAGTCCCAACTCCAAATCATTAATAAACAAGATAAAAAAGCACTGGACCTAGTACTGAACCCTGTGGTACCCCACTGCTTACGCCCTTCCACTGTGAAAACTGCCATTTATACTTGCTGTCTGTTTCCTGTTAATTAACCAGTTTTTAATCCACAAGAGGACTTGTCCTCTTATCCTATGATTGCTGAGTTTACTTAGGAGCCTTTGATGAGGAACTTTGTCAAAACCTTTCTGGAAGTCTAGGTAAACATCTACTGGGTCACCCTTGTCCACATGTTTGTTCACCTTCTCAAAGTACTCTAACAGGTTAGTGAGACCAGATCTTCCCTTTACTGAATCCATGCTGATTCTTCCTTGATACATTTTGTTCTTCAATGTGGGTACCAATTCTATCTTTATTAACAAATTCCATCAATTTACCCAGTACTTACGTTATACTGACTCACCTATAATTTCCTGGATCTCCTCTGGAACCTTACCTTATCTACCTTCCAAACTTTGGGAATGGAGGCAGATTTTAGTGATAGATTGCATATTTTTATCAGGAGATCCACAAGTTCACATTTGAGTTCTTTCAGAACTCTTGGATGCATAGGACTGAGTGAGTATAAACCTCTCACCTAATCCCAAATCCTCCCTTAAATGCAGAATTGCCACCACAGCCTCTTTCTGCATATTTTCAGCAGGTCTTGAGCTCCACCTACTTCCTGTTTCCATTTCCTCATTCATGACTAACTGTTTCTCTTTGTTCATGAGTCATCATTCTGTTCCTGTTACCTTATATAGAAAGTGAAGTACATTCTTAAGAAAGCATCCCCATGATTCTGTTTCTTTCACACTGATGTCTTCTCTAGGGATGCTGCAAACTTCAACATGAATACATTCAGTTGTTGAACTTATTGTGTTCAAAGGTGAGCTGAACACTCCAGTGTGAGCAAATCACTCCAGTCAGTTAGGTTCATGCCAAGCAGCCATGAACACCTGCTAAACCAGTTTGCAGTGGGTTTTCCCAAAATAATGCATGCACAAACAGGCTACTGGTTCAAATTGATTGGCAGCAGTTAAAGTCACTAAGGACTACTTAGATGAACACTAAAGGGTAGGATTTCATTGAAACAAAGCATTTATTGATGTCTGATTTACAGAATTTGTAACTGATCTAATTGTCTATTTAAACAATTGCATACTGAGTAAAGCAGTTACTCAGCAAGGATTTAGGGGGACAGAAGAACTCAACTGGACTGTGGAAGGGTGTGCATGTGCAAAAAGCCGATTGACTGTACTGCATGTTTAGAAAGAAATACAGTGAAACAACCTGCCAAACACCTGCAAACAGATCAATGAATCATTGAACCAATTCTCAAAAAATCAGGTCTTTCACAAACAATAAACAGGATGCAAATCAAGCTGGTAGGTGTTGGAACATCCCTTGTCTTTGCTTGTTATCATACTATAATCAATTTGCTGGAAAAAACAGATAGGTTCCAGTGAGCCTGGGTTACTGCCTATTGTGTCCAGGGCAGAGCCTGGCACTTACTCTGCACATGGCCTCCAGGATGCACAAATGCAATCACAATCAATCAAGGAAAAAGGTTTTGAACTTCCTTCAAACTGGCCAGGAAAAATTTCCATTATCACCTGCTCTATGCTGCTTGAAGAGGTGGGGAGTTTGTTCAATCCTCAGAATCTCCAGTTAAGTAGATACAGTAGTGGGTGATGTGAAAGACCTCTCTACCTGAGACCCTAGAGCAGGGGTGGCCAAACTTGCCTAACGTAAGAGCCACACATTATAAACATCAGATGTTTGAGAGCCACAAGTCATGAACAAATAGTACACATTTTTATTAAAAATATACAAATTTGTTTTTTATTAACATTAAATGAGACCGCCAAAAATAAAAACAAAAGGGGTAAAAACATTTTATTTTTCCAATGATATTTGTTTGCTAATGATATTTGTCTACAAGAGAGAGAGAGATAAAGAGGTGAAAAGAATGAAAGAGGTGGAAAGAAAGAAAAAGAGAGAGAGAGAGAGAGAGAGAGAGAGAGAGAGAGAGAGAGAGAGAGAGAGAGAGAGAATAGATGGGGGAGGTGGGGGAAAGGAAGGAAGAAAAAGCAAGCCTCCCCTTCACTTTCCCAGCTGCCTTGCCAGGAGCCACACAATATGCATGAAAGAGCCGCATGTGGCTCCCGAGCCATAGTTTGGCCACCCCTGCCCTAGATAGCTGCCACCAGCCTGAGGAGACAGTACTGACCTTGATAGACCAATGGTCTGATTCAGTATAAGGCAAACTCATATGTGCAGATGGAAATAGTACAGATTACTATGGCATAGATAGGTTTTATATAGCAAGGACCATGAGACATCTAAGAATGAAGGGAAGTTGCCCAAGTGGGGAACTTGTGAACCCTGGAGTGTTGTGGACAGATCTCCTTTAGTGTTGAGCTGCATTAGCTGAACCTTAACTACTAGATGGCCTGGTGGAAAGGGGATGATTCTTGCCTTGTCTTGGCACTAGTTTGTGTGCAGTCAAGAAAAGCAAGGGTAACAGCTGAGTTTGGAGCTGAAGTTGGGTAGCCATCAGAAGTTGTCCACAGGTTGTAACCCACAATAAACAAGGCAGAAGTGTTTAGCTATGCAGATCACCCCTTAATAAACCTAGTTTAATCCATATGCTGATGTCTCATGTTTTCATTCCAGGGTGTGTGGGCAATCAACCGCATACATCTTTTCCTGTTTCCAGCTGTTGTCAATACAGATATATTTTTGATGGACCAGCAAGAAAGCTAAGCATGAAAAGTGAACATCTAAGCACATTTACTTTTAATGGAACCTCACTCGTGTTGCATATTGATTACTGCAGCCTGTGTCCACAGCACTCTTATTTCAGAACTATTTTGTAGCATAAATCAGAATAAATGTAGATTTCAGCCTTGATAAGGATGAATTCCTTATTTATGAGACACTGGTGTTAGTACTTGATGCTTCATGTATGTCTCAACCTGTTTTCATGCACTGAAGTCTCTTTATCATGCTATTTACCTAATAGCCAAATTGGGTGCCAATTCATAATAGTGAACCATGAGAAATACAATAAATTAAATAATCAAAGGCTACTGGAAGCCCAAAGAAACCAGTGAATATGCTTCCTAGCTCACACTGCCACATGATTTAGACTTACCTCTTTTCAGTCAATGGAGAATATCCATATGGGAAGTTTTCTCATGTTCTTATCTTTCAATATTTAGAGGAGTCAGTGAGCAAAAGGAGTGAAACAGAACCCTCTGCTTCCCAGCCGCCATTGCATCATATGAATCATGGCTATCACACTGCCCTATGATGATCCAGAAGCCCACTGTTCTCATTCCTGGCATGTGAAAGTCATAGTCAGCAAAATCAGGAGTTGGGCCATGCATAGGGTGTGAGGATGAGAAAGCTGCTGGATTATCCTATGTAAAGCAGAGGGAGGCTATGGTTTAGCAGTGGAGCTTCTGCTTTGTATGCAGAAGGTTCCTGGTTGAATCCTTGGCATCTTCAATTATGGGGATCAAATAGGAGGCAATGTGGAAAACCTCTTCCTGAGTCCCTGGAAAGCCTCCGCCAATCAGAGCAGATAACTCTGGTCTTGATAGAACAATGGTCTGAATAGAACAATGGAACACAAATTCCTTTGTGTTCACAAGTGATCCCCTGTTGAAGCTACGTGTTTGGCTGTGATGGGGTCCATATGCTGGGTAACCAAGTTCACACCCAGGGCGTTCACCTTTCCTCACCCCTGTAGGTCATGAGGTTTAACCAATGTTTCTCAAATTTCCTGATTTCATTTTTGCCAAACATCAAAGAATGACATTCATCGCAGATGGGACTGACATGACACTAACATGACAGTGAAATCCACCGAGAGTCTCCTCAGTCATTTCCATTGTAAATTAAACTGTCTCCTAGGCCTTTGTGCTGCCTGCCGTCATTGTGGCTTAAGCCAACTTCAGCATCAGCTTGTCTGTCCCAGATGAGCTTTTGTTTCCTCTGCTTCCAGTTTTCAAATACTGGGCTTGGTATAAGCCTCTATGGTAGACCTCTAAATGGTTATTTTGATTAACATCCTTATTCCTTTGTGTTGTTAGGATGGGATAAGAGCATCTTAGCACTATTTGTCCAGCAGAAACAAGGGCCGTACTAAGTGGCTCTTTAATATGGATAAGTTCAGATTTGTCAGCAGCTAAGTTCAGATGCTGGGGGTTTACCTCTTTGTCCATGAGACTGGACTTGCCCCTCCTATGAGAACTGGGCGGGGGGGAGAAGTGAGTACATGACTGCTGAGTACCTGTTCCAAAGTACCTTACAGTGTAATCCTAAGAACACTTTCCTCATTGAATAGACTTGAGTAAGTGTTTGAATCGTTCTGTCAGGGAACACTCCTAAGCAGGTCTACTCAGAAGCAAGTCTCTTGTTATTCAGTAGGGCTTGCTCCTAGAAAAATGTCCTTGAGACCACAGCCTGAAACTCTCTTCCCTCGGTTTGAAATAATGGATCAATAATGAGAGTAAACGAATCAAAGGTGCATGAATGGCTCTAAAGGAAACTACAACTGAATGGATTTCCCCTGCCACATTACTTGATTGTTTTATATTTGCTCTGCCCTGAATCCCGTTCCTCCCAAAGTCCAGTTTGACCTGGGAAATTGCCGAAATTAATTTCAGAATTGGAGCATGGACTCAATCTTCAGTACATTCAGTTCATTTGCAGCTCCCCCCACCCCAACAATTACTGATGCACACATGCATAAGAAAACATAATTGATTGGAGAGTGCATAAGATCATATGATGATTCTTTGTGTGTGATTTCTGACAGATGCACACATGCATTGATAAAACATTCTGTGCTGATTAAACACTATAAAAAGGGATCCAGATGTTCTCCTTTCCATATGTTCCTGCCTTTGGCTTTCATATGCATGTCTTCCCTGTTCCAACACTGTTGTATTTTATCTGCATTTACCCAAAATCAAAAGGATGATGATCCTTGGTTTGAAATAATGGATCAATAATGGGAATAAACGATGACCCTGACAATCCCCCTTAAGAAATGGTTATGTACAAATAGTATATAAACCAATACATGTATAATGTGAATTTAATGGTGCACAAATGGCATTAACTTGTAAACATTTTATATGGAAAATTCAGTCCAAGGAAATAAATTCATAATTCACTCTGTTGAGACGCGAAGGAGAAATGGAGATGCAGGGGGTTAAAAGAGCAGGGACCAGGATTTCACAATTGACCCCAGTATTGTCCCAGTCTAAATTCAGTCATCTGTCTAGAAGATTTCTCTGTACAGTATGACCACGACCTTTTTTTCTTTAAAGGCATGACTGGCTTATCCCTAATCCTATTCCCCCTCCCCCCTCTTTTTTTTTTTGCATTTTCAGCTATTCATGAAAGGCAAATATTTAATGCTTTCTCCCACCTGCATATTGTTAAGATCAGGCTCAGTGAGCACCCTTTTCATCATGTTCTGGGATGAAATATCAATATTTGGCTAATTTTTATGTAATGCACTGAAAGTTAATGCAAAAAAAAAAAGTGCCTTTGGGATGATGTTCTTATTTAACTCCCTTAAACTCCTGTCCAGTTTCAAAGTTGTCACCCATGAACCCCACTACTGCTGTCAACTCTTCCTTTTCCACCTCAGTTTACCTGGTGGAAGAAGCAAAATGGACTCGAAGGGGATCCATAATGCTATGCAGCATCCAGGATTTTGAGAACATTAGGAAATATAGTTCCTGTGGTCCCTGATGTCTTTTCTATTTACCACAGTTCCTGTTACCCTTAACAATATCTAAGGCTTAATGGGAAGCTTCACACTACAGCTGTTGTCACATATTTGGATAGGAAAGTGAAGGGGAAAGTAACATCGGTAACAGGAATAAGGCATGCAACCACACATGGCCCATTTCAAATGTGGGCAGCATCACCTTCAGCCATCAGTGACTTCTACACTTGAATGACAGTTCAAACACCATAATACTTTATCATTTCACACCACCTGTATAGTTTTTATGAGTCATTTTCACACATTCAACTGCAAGTCATTGACTCAGTTCAGATGCATGGTTTAATTATACTAATTATGGTTATTGGGATCATGTAAATGTTGACGACTCCACTACCTGTAGCTAGTAATGGCAGAGCTATTTTTGGGCAGGAACACACAGGAACGGAGTTCTGGCTGGCTCCTGAGTTGGCCACGCCCAGCAGGAACTAGTTAGCATAATAGGCCACACCCAACAGCAGAAACTCATTAGGATTGGCTACATTAGGGGTATGCGGCCTAACATGCAAAGGAGTTCCTGCTCCAAAAAAAGCCCTAGGTTTTGACAACAAACAAGGTAAACAGAACAAGAAGCAAAAGGTGGGTGTGGCTGGATGACCACACTTCTGGTACCATGGGGGTGTGGCCTGGTATGCTAATGAGCTGTGCTATCAGGGGTGTGGCCTAATATGCTAATGAGTTTTTGCTGTTGGATATGGTCTATTATGCTAATGAGTTCCTGCTGGGCTTTTTCTACAAAAAAAGCCCTGAGTAAAGGTATTCCGGACTAGGATCTGAAATTCTGGTTTGATATTGACTTATTACCCACAGTTTTAAGCATTGTTTCTCATGATGCAGAAATGGCTTCTCCCTGGCACCACTTTAAACACAATGAAAGATGGAAGACCAGTTGGGTCTCTGCAGGAGAGGAGAAGAAGAAATACAATTCAGCCAAAATTAGGTGAGCAAAAATGGGATTTGAAGGATTGTCTGCAGGTCAAATCTTGGCTTCACATAAAAACATACTCAACAATGTGTGAAGGGGGACTCTAGCTGGCCACAGCAGAGACAGCAACTGGAAGTGAATCAGCATGAACTTCCTTCAGTGTTTGGGGCAGTAGTTCACAAGAAATGGAAGCATGCAGAGCTGAGAGGACTACCTTCCCTGTACAGCACTAACTGCTCCACTCCTCCACAGGGGAGAACGGAGAAGACATTGAGAGGTTGGTAGGAAGCAGACCAGAACCTCCTGTTCCATAGCAGAAGTTGCCTGATACCTGTAGAACTGCATCAGCCACCTATATGGCTTCAAGCCATGAGGAAGGTATGAGAGCTACCTCTAAGAGGGGGAACTGGGCCAGCAGAACAACCAACAGCAGACTCCCCAAATAGTATGGCTTGTGATAAGATAAACTCCCCCCTCATCTGGAAAAACTTGAATGCCCAGCAGACATCAGGCCATAGGCTGGGGCTTTACCCTCTGAAGACCCCGAAGACTTCCCTCTGGGAAGTTTGCCCTATGGGTTTGCATTACATCTGACCTGAGCTACCCAGTGATACACGTGTGCCAAGGTGTTTATAGTCTACCAAATATCATAGGGTGAGTATAAATATCCAGATATTATAACATGGTCTTGAAAGCCCAAGGGAGATTTGCAAAATCAAGCTCTTTGTCAACCCTGCCAAACATACATTTGTCATTCTTTTCCAGCTTCTTTTGCATTCTTGCTCTCAGTTTGTACATTTAAATCACTAACTCCTGTCTTCTATGGGCAGCCCAAGTCATTACAATCTACTGAATCTCACAGGAGTAAATGAAAAGATTGCAATGACTTAGCCTCCCAGTAGAATTGTATTTTGTCAATTCCCCCCACCCGCTGTATTATGCAAATATCGCTTGTTTCCTTTGAGACATTGCCTTATTCAAGGGGAAAACAATGAATTTGACTTGTTTGTTTCTGGCAAACGTTCCCAGTTGGAATCAACATCGCTTTGTTGAGATTAGTAGTCTTTTGAAAATTCAGTCAAGATCTTAAAACTGGAGGAAATCGTAGGAGTCTCTTAGAAGCCACACTGGTGGATGGCTGTGGCTTTCAACCATATCAAATAAACGTAGCTATCAAACTGTCAAAAGAGTGAACTTGAATGTTATTATAAAATTAACCCCAAAATGTATTTGAATGGAACAATCTGGGGAAAGTTTTGAGAATTTGTTTTTGCTTAATATGGTGCTATTCACTCTGCAGCTCTAGGAGAGCCACATTCACAATTATTATCACCCAAAAAACCCACATTTGCTTCCATCCCTGGCTTGAGGCCATTCCTCTGGTGGTGGCTGTTTCAAGGTGAGAACCGCCTCCTAACAACAAGCCCCATCAGGCAAGAGTCTTGCCCACTTACCTGAAAAACGGGTCAGATACCACATTGGAGAATGGTGCTCATAAGAGCCACTAGGAGCATGTCAAAAAGCCACATGGGGCTCCCATGCCATTGAGTGAGTAATACTGGCTTAATAAATTTGTCTCCTGCTGTAATTAAGACCAAGAGAATAACAATGGGGGGCATTCTATATATATTTAAGCACCCAAAATGCTTTTAAAACTTTTAAAATCAAATCTCTTTAGGATGGATGTCCAAAATTCAGTGTCCAATTAACTATTGTATGCTATATTAAACTTCTCTTAATAGCCTATCAGATCAGTGTTAGTTAGTTATAATTGTTGCTTAACTCGAATCTTTGTCATCACATTAAGCCGACTTTTAGCATGATCCAACCCTAATTTTGCAGAGGAGTGAACAGCTTCATCTATACTACCTCGTGAAGTCGGTTAGACTGGTAGCACCCCTACCAAAAGTCATCCAGTTAATTCCATGACAGAGCATGGACTTGTACTGGGAGATACCAATTTATTTGTATTTATTTAAAATATTTCTAAATTTTCCTATGTTGTCTAAAGTGGCTCACAAAGTTAGCCATAGGTAATATATCACAGTGAATAAACAACACAAGTATATACTCAAAGCTCACCAGAGAAAGCAGAAAGTCTCTCAACATCTGTATTGTCTAATGTGATGGATTACAAAGAGTAGCAGGCTTTTAAAATGCTGCTTGTATCTGAGAGTCAGGGAGGTTATGAGTTAATCTTCCCTGGAGAGAAAAGCTTATGTGATTGGCTGCTCTACTCGCTCCCTGATCAGCCAACATCAGCTAAGAGAGGAAATAAAACAGCTGAGCTGGAGGGAAAAGAGGTCTTTTGCCTTTTGGTCTTTGTCTGAAAACTAATGTCTGGATCAGTAGCCAGAGGGTTTGGCTTTTGAGGGAAGAGACTTTGGGAGCCAGTGATTTCTGTCAGAGAATTGTCAGAGAAGTACTTCTATATAGAGAAGAAGAAGATCTCCAAGGTCTATTAACAATACGAACATGGTCCTTTGGGATTTTCTGCTTGAGTAGAATGTAGACCTGGCATGCATGACTGGGTGCAAGAGGGGGAGAGAGTAGCTCTCTCTCAACTGGCTCCTCTTGGGTTCTTGGTCCTTCACCAATCACAGACTAGGGGATGAGGGGAGGAGTGGCTCTATTCATCTGGGAGGTTTACTCCTTCAGGGTGCTCCTGCTTCTGAGGATCACAGATATTGAGTGTGCCAGCTTAGTGTGGGAAGCTGAGGAGAACTTGGCGATTTGGTTGGTGTACCATCTGCCTAACATACCGACCAATAGCCTGCTGTCCCTGGTGGAGGCCATGTCAGGCTGGGCATTGGGATTTCCTAGACTGTCTTGGGTGATTTCAATGTCCATGCTGACGATGTGGCCTCTACCTTGGCAGCGGACCTGGTATCATCCATGGTGGCACTAGGGCTCTCCCAATTTGTAATGGCCCCCATTCACTGGGCTGGGCACACACTCAATTTGGTCTTTGCAGCGAGAGTTACAGTGGACCGGATTACTGCCTTGGCAGTGCCATGGTCAAATCACTTTGCCCTGAGGGCCCGTTTGAATATTTCACCCCAACCCTTTTTAGGCTGTGAGCATATTTTAGATTGCCTGCAGAGCTAAATGGACCCAGTGTGGCTTCAAAAGGCTCTGTAGGATCCAATGCCCCTGGTGGCTTGTTAGATGAACTTGTGGACGATTGGCATAGCCAACTCTTGGCAGACATTGACAAGATCACCCTCTGATGTTCTCTGCGCTCTTGCATGAGGCTGGCACCCTGGTATACCTAGGACTTGTGGCTGATGAAGTGAGAGCTAAGACAGTTAGAGAGATGGTGGCAGCATGCCCACAATGAAGCAACAAGAACATCTTATAGGACATTTATGAGATCCTATGATACGGCAGCCAAAGCTGTGAAGAAAGGGTACTACGCAGCCTTGATTGCATCTGTGAGCTCAATTATTTAGAACAATTCAGTCAAAGATGACTCTGCCACAAAGTAGGTCAAATGTTAGGGAATTGGATATTGGCTGTGAGGCTTTTGTGAGCTACTTCACAGATAAAGTCTTGTCGCTTCACCATGACCTCTCCACCACACTTGAAATGGTGAGTGAACTCAAGGCCCCATGCACGTCTTCTGGTCAGGTTTTAGATTAATTTAATTCACTCAGCCTAGAGGAAGTTGACAAACTGCTTTTAACTGTACTCCCTACCACGTGCCTCCTTGACCATTGCCCATCATGACTCATTAAAGTGGGTTGCGATGGGTTTCACGGTACCCTATGGGAGATCATTAACAGGTCTCTCTTGGAGGGCTTGTTCCCTGGGACACTCAAGGAGGCTGTGGTTCATCCCCTCTTGAAAAAAACCATCACTGGATCTGGCCAAATTGGTAAATTATCAGCCAGTTTCCAACTTGTCCTATTTAGGCAAGCTAATCGTAAGAACATAAGAACATAAGAGAAGCCAATGTTGGATCAGGCCAACAGCCCATCCAGTCCAACATTCTGTCACACAGTGGTTAAAAATACCAGGTGCCTAATTGAGAGGGCTGTGGCAGCTCAGTTACAGAGCTTTTTGGATGACACTTCCATCTTAGATCCCTTCCAGTCCAGCTTCTGCCTGGGGCATGGGATGGAGACAGCACCCTAACAGACAACCTTCGGAGGCATCTGGATTGAGGCAGATTGGTGGTGCTCTTGTTGTTAGACCTGTCGGCAGCTTTCAACACAGTTGACCATCAGCTACTGATCCACCTCCTTGCCATCATTGGAGTTCAGGGGCTGGTCTTACAATGGCTCACATCCTTTCTCCAAGGTCAGTGACAAAGGGAGGTGCCAGGGGATCAACTGTCCTGAAGGCACCCACTGCCCTGTGGAGTGCCCCAAGGGGTGGTACTTTCCCCAATGTTGTTTAACATCTATATGTGCTCCCTTGCCCAGATTGTTCAAAGGCATGTGTTTGGGTGTCACCATTTATGTGGATGACACCCAGCTGTATCTGTTGTTGGGCAGCCAGTCTGACTCTACACCAGAAGATCTAGACTGAGCATTGCAGGTTGTGGCTGGTTGGTTTAGACTGAGTCAACTGAAATTAAATCTGATGAAGACGGATTATGTGCCTAAGTCAAAATGATCCGGGGGCAGGGATCCCACTCCCAACCTTTGATGGGGAGCCGTTGGTATCAGTGCTGGAGGTTAGGAGTTTGGGATGCCTCCTTAACAATGGAGACCCAAGTAGCAGCCACTGCCAGATCAGCTTTTTTTTAATAAAACTTTTATTAACAAGATATATTAACACGCTCCATATCTCAAAGTACTTTTGAATACATCCTTTTCATTTATCCCCTTCCTCGCCCCCAGCTTCCAGCGATGCTCCGCCCCACTTATTGTTTCATTCAATATTCAGCAACAATAAAAACTTATCCCATATTCAATTCTTGCTTTAAAACATATTGATACATATAGTCTAACTCTTAGATAACACTTTAAGTAATTGTCAATCATTACTTTCTTTTTTCTATTCTTAATAGTTATCAAAGCAGAGTAACTTATTTCTTACATCCCAGTTCATTTCGAGATAGTCTTTAAACTCTTTCCATTCTATAAAAAATTCTTCATCTTCTCTACCATTAAGCTTCTTTGTCAGTTTGTCCATTTCTGCCATAAAAAGCATCTTCTTTATCCAATCCCATTTTTCTGGTATTTTTTCTTGCTTCCAAAATTGGGCAAAAGTCATTCTTGCTGTTGTAATCAGATATCACAACAATGTTCTTTTTTTGGGGTTTATCTCTTCCATTTTCAAACCCAAAAGTAACATTTCAGGTTGTTTTTTCAAGGTACACTTCAGAATCTTCTGAATTTCATTATGAATCTCTGTCCAATAGGCTACCACTTTATCACAAGTCAAGTTTATTAAGTTTATTAGTACGGTCAAGCGACCAGCCAATATAAAATATTTCCCAAAAAAAAGGATTGAGGTAAAATACATGGTAGATACATAAAATTAGATAAATATATAAAACAGCATTAAGAGCAAAAGCGGGAGCAACACAGTGTATCATTAAGGTGGAAACAGGAGCAATACTACTTTATCATTGACTTGCTGTCTGAGGTACAAGCTTCCTCTTTTTAAGTGCGAGGAAGCAAAATTTTGCCACAGCTAAAGATATCCTCTCTTTCCGATCTTCCAACAAAAAGGTTAGAATCCTTGGTTCTGCAAATTTCAAGTGGACATCCAGAGGTTTAAATGTAGACAACAATGGGAAAATTAACAGCTGCCTCTCCGTAGCGTAAAAGTTACAATGTCCACCACATATGATAAAATGAGCCTTCCTTTTTTTTTACACTTCCAGCATTTGTTAGACATGTTCTCATTCATTTTAGCAATTTTTTTAGGTGTCATATACCACCTATACATCATTTTATAACAATTTTCTTTCACATTGACACATGTAGAAATTTTAATTGACTTTTTCCACAACCCCTCCCAAGTTGACATATCTATTTCTCTATTTACATTTATAGCCCATTTTACCATCTGTTCTTTTACAATCTCATCCTCAGTATATCATTTTGATAAAACTTTATAAATTTTTGAAATCATTTTTTCCCCCTCTTCTGCCCACACATTTTCAATTTCATTATTCTCCTTCCTGAAGCCATATCTCTTTTTATCAGCCTTAAATAAATCATAAATCTGTCTGTAGTTTAACCAATCATATTCAAATTTCAGTTCCTCTCTAGCTCTCATCGCAAAACTGTTCCCTTCTACCATCAAAATATCTCTATAAGGTATCCAATCTTCACCTTTATGTCTCGAAAGTGGTTTAATTACTTCAGCCAGTACTATCCATAGTGGTCTTGCATCAAAAAAATCTTTTATATCTCATCCAGGTAATAAACAATGATCTTCTTATGAAGTGGTATTTGAAAAAAAATATCCATTTTGGATTTGTCATACCATAAATAAGCGTGCCAACCAAATTTATGATCATGTCCTTCTAATGCCAACGTTTTCTATTGTTCACTGCCAGATCAGCTTTTTATCATCTTTGGCTGGTTAGCAGTTGGTTCCCTTCCTCAAATGTAATGACTTGGCACCAGTGATCCATACGATGGTCACCTCCAGACTGGACTACTGTAACACTCTCTACATGGGCTGCCCTTGTCTCAAATCTGGAAGCTGCAGCTAGTGCAGAATGCGGCAGCCAGGCTGTTGATGGGTATCCCGATGTGGGAGCAGATCCAGCCGGTACTGAAAGCACTGCACTGGCTGCCAATAGCACATGGGATTCGTTTCAAGGTGCTGGTTTTAACCTTTAAACACCCACATGGTCAGGGTCTGGTATATCTGAGGGACTGCCTTTCCCCACACATACCTCGGAGAGCACTGCATTCAGGAGTAGAAAACTGGCTGGCCCTCGCAGGCCCTAGAGATGTCAGGCTAGCAGTAACCAGGGCCAGGGCCTTCTCGGTGGTGGTTGCAGCCTGGTGGAAGGAGCTCCCAGAAGAGATCAGGGCCCTGTGGGACCTTCTACAGTTCCACAGGGCCTGCAAGACGGAGCTCTTCCACCAGGTGTTCAATTAAGGAGCTGCACTAAACACCGGGGAGTGACCCTATGCCCTGGCTCTCCAGTCTGTAACCTGGGTCTTACCATCGTGGTTCCTAACCTGTCCTCGCCGCATAATAAATGAGAACTGGGCTGGTGTGAAAGCACTGACATTTAACAGTTACCTAAATTATGTTATAAGATCTGATGCTCCTGCTGCTTAAGTATGTTCTAGTGTTTTATGTGTTATATTTTAAAGGATTGTTATTTTAAGTAATTTATGCTAATGATAGGTTTTTAACTGTATTTAATTGTATTTGTGATTGCTGTAAGCCTCACTGAGCCCACCTTGGCAGGGAGGGAGGGGTATAAATTAAAATAAATAAATTGTCATAAATGTATTAAAACTGCTCTGAGGGAGAATTTAGATTCTCAATCAGGAAAGCTACAAAACAGCCTTATACAAACAAAAGGATACTGGAGAAGGATTTGACAGAAGGTCTGGGTAGTTATAAATAAAACTCTCATACAAGCCAAATAGTAAAAGGAGTTATTGCTTCTTAGGAACAAGGAGAATAACTTCCTGCCAGTGAAAGGGGTTGGGAAGAGAACCCTTGTATGTGATAAAGTGGAAAAGTATAGACACCTCAGGAGTTAGTGAAAAGCTGTAATATCTAAAGGAAAACCTAGAATTCTGAAGGAAGGAATCTAGAAACTTTAAGCAAACACTGTCCTCAAGAAGAAACATTAATAAGAACTGTGTTAGTACCTCTCAAAGAAAGAACCAGAGAACCTTGAAACAAAACTACAAATAAACTTTCTTGAATGTTCTAAAAATTCAACTCTGTATATATATTAGAAAGTTTTTACCTCAGCAATATCAAAATCTTGACTGTTCCTAATATATGTGTATTCCCTGCCATTAATGAAATCTTTATTCTGTTTTTGAAAGTTAATTTGCCTCAAGTGCCATTTCACAAGGGTTTATAAAACAGGACAGCTCCTATCTTTCCCTCAAGTTCCTGTACTGGGTCTCAAGTCTTTTGCATCACCTACTGCCAGGTCCTTTTAACTGGAGATGCTGGGGATCAACCCTGGAAACTACTGTGTGCTGAGCAGATGCTCTACCACTGAGCCATGGCACTTCTCCTAAACCCCCCCACACACACACACACTGAATTGTAGAGGTGATTAATGACAAGGCTTCTCAACTGAAATGCAGCTCAGCTTTGTCTCCAGTACAGTAGCAGCAGCTCTTTGATAGATTAAATGTTTGTTTGTTCATCTCTTAATATTAGGTGTATGGCAGCAAAATAAAATGGCCTCTAAAGCATCGGAAGTTGGAAGCATCTCCCAGTCCTTCAATTTTGTGGCATATAATTGGGCCCTGAAGGAATTGCTTGTTGCCATCGTTCTTACTGAGGTGGTGCGTGGATATTGCCTCTATTTCTCATAGTTGCCTTAGAGCGATACATTTTGACAGGAGCCCCGAAGACTCTTACCTCATAGGAGGGAGGGGGAGCAGGGGGAATCTTCTGCTCTGTTAAAGGGTCAGCTTAAAATGATCCAAAGTCCCATTCAATTTAAGAAATTCACCAAGGAATAGACTCCTCAACATTTCAGGGGGGGAAATTCCTTGGTACTTTGAAGCAGGCAAGTTCACTGGCAGCCTTTTATCATTTGTCCCAAATGATGTCTGAGACATCTCACTTTTACAAGGCTTTAAACCTCCCAGACAGATGCCTGCTTCCCTCTGCCTACCCTAGTGCATGGCTTAACAGGCACATTCAAGGGTGCGTCATGGAAAGATGCTCAAAAAAATATTGTGCACATCCTTTCTCTTTCAGAGCATACCTGGCTTTGTGCAGCAGGGTGTGATGTTTGTGATCTGGGGCTGGTTTAAAAAAGGGGTTGTTTCTGGCCATGCCAATCCCACCTCCCTTTCCCCGGCACTCCCTCACTTATTTATTTGCATGCCTGTCACTTGCTCTCACTCACCATTCATTCACCCTCGTAGGTGCCCTCACATAGCCATATCTGGCTACCTAAGCATTGTGGAATCACCCCCCTTGCAGTTTAAACGCATTTTCCTATGTCCAACCAGAAGAAAACGGGCACAAAACAGGGGTACAATAGTGCTGACCATGATCAGAGAAAGATGAGTATTTGTGCAATCAAAATGTTCCTGAGGGAAATCAGCCTTTCACAACAAAACTGCTACCTTTGACCCCAAGATCGAAGGCAGAATATTTGATCTAACCCTGACTCATACTTCTCCAATTTAACAAGCAGAATTTCTAAAACTAATTCCAAACTTTGGGTCATGCTCACAGCAATTTGCCTCCGGACAGTCCCCCTTCTCTTTATATTGCCAATCCTCATGGGTTCAGTGATAAAACTGCAAATAAATAAATAAATAAATCCAAAAAACTCCGACCTTGATGTTGTTGTATGTCACCCTGTATCAAGATTCTTTTTTGTACTGTATTTTGTCAAAGCGAAGGAACTGAAAGCAGCAAACTGCACATACCCAGAGCTCTGTAAAACATTAAGCAACAAAGCAAGATAGAACAATGGAGAATTCCAAATGCACTGACTCTACTTTAAAAACAAGATCAGGTAATTTAGAACTCAACCCCTGGAGAAATTCAGATGAAGGGAATTTCAGTTGCATTTCTAATACTAAACAGAATTTTGGTTGCATCCTTTGAGTAATATGCTTTGAAAGAATCCCAGGGAGGCAAACTGATTTGTTAATCCAATTGCCTATCAGCATCTCAACTGTGCAAGAAGGCTGTTGTTAGCGCTACTTTATCCAGAATGGGGAAAGTATCACAGAAGAAGGAAAAGTGGTCTATCTTTCAGCATTGTTATATGGAGTCTGTTTAGTCCATGTGCCACCAAAGGTCACCTTTAAGTCCATGGAATACGCATTGTCCTGTAACACTCAAACAGAATTGGAAAATGACTTATGTGCATCAGTTTAATATTACTTAGAACTAGATGAAAAAATTACAAATCTAAAAAAAGGGTATGTCAGCATTAACAGGGTGATCCACAGAGTCTGATAGTGGTGGCTGATGTTTTAAAAATTTAAATGTACCAAGATTGCTTTTTAAAAGGTTACTTTCCCAAAAATAAAGACGACCGAAGTGTTGACTGGTTGGCTGGGAGAAGCAAGTCTCTTCTGCCCACAAGGGACAATGAGAATTGGAAAGGTCATTGGTTCTTTTGTATGTTAATAAACAATTAGTATGGCTAAGGGGGACCAAGCCACATGCTATAAATTTCGAGGCCAATTAACTATTCATGACAAGGCTGGGATGTTCATTAAACCAACATGCCTTCCTGATTTCCATTCCATCGTTTCAGTCTCTCTCTCTGAAAATATAACCATTTAACCTGTTTTTTGCTACCAATGATTTTTCATTAACAAACACCTCCTGGGACTACCATTCACTTCAGACAATTCATTTTTTTTATCATTTCGGAAGTGATAAGTAGAAGGGCTGGGAAAGGGAGGGGGAGACTATAATAATTGAAAATTCCTTCCAGGCAGTTATATTTCATATGCACACACTGCAGAGAATCTAAATACAAAATGACTTTCAGTCATTTGTCGCGAGTGTTTGCTGCAGTTCCACATATTCCTATAATTATGATTCTCCCTTCCTCCCCACAAGGCTACTGTACAGAAAATGACCATCTGGTCAACATTTTGAAAATAAAACAGCCAGCAAGCACCACAGCCTGCAAAACACCAGATAGACATATAAAGGGGCCACACAAAAGGGCTGTTCTTGGTTATTTGGAAACAGCTCGTCAACATCTGCAGGCTAGTAATCAATTTCCTAATCATTAGAAAACACATTTTATAACTTTCAGAATTAGTTTAACCCTCCAGGTTGCAGAATGTGGCTTTCACTGTATTTACTGTTGTGGATCAGCCAAGGCTCAGAAACGGTGAGGACTCCTCAGGAGAACAGGACTCCTCAGGGGAAGAGGAGTCCTGCATAGCCAGCTCTGAATCAGCAGAGTCTGGCAAGCAGGAAGATGAGCTGAAGGCTTGTCAGGGTTCACAGCCAAAAGCTGGTGCAGAGCCACTGACACCCTCCAGCCCCAATTCAACAGGTGAAACTCAGGTGGCTGTTTCTAGCCCTCCAATATCACCCACAACCTTAGAGCACCACCTACAGAGGCTAAGAATAGGGCTACAGGAGAGACGACAAAGGGCACGCCTCCTGGCCTGACACCAGCTGCTTGCCAATAGGAAAGATGAGTAGTTGCAGGATTACTCTTGAGCAGCTGGCTGCAAGCATGGCCCTTCAGCATATGGCTATAAAAACCAGTCAAGGGAGGCTGTTAGGTGTGGAAGCAATAAGTCAAAATCTCTCTGACATGATGATCATGGCATTGGATCTTGTGACTCTTCAGACCATAACCTAACTCTGCCTTTGTCTTGCCCTTGAACCTGTTCATAGATAACTCTTGGACTTCTGGACCTTGCTGTACAGGCTGACCCTTGGACAAGACTACTGATGGCTCTTGACTCTGTCCTTTGACCTTGGACTGGAACTTGACTATGCTACTTGAGTTCTTGTCCTTGCCTTATGCTCCATGCTCTGATGGCACTGCCTGTGCTGCTCCTGGCCTGGCTCCCAACAGGTGACTATGCAACAGTATACTAAATAGGTCCTAGAACTGGAGAACTCAAAATCTCCTGAATATCATCCAGTCCATCCCAGCCCCTAGTTTATCCTGAAAGCAGATTAATGTCTAGAATGCTGAGTGCTTTCATTAGTGATGGGCAAACTCACCTGCATTTAACCCCCAAACCTCTTGCATTTTGGGGGAGACTATCTTTAAAATGCTCAAAAAGTTCAGGGGATATTTTTGAATTGTTTGATGGGGTGCTTACAAAATGCATGTGGATGGATATATGCACAGGTACTTTCCTCCATACCCATCAGCTCCCTCCCTCCACCAGGTCTCTCACTTACTTATTCCCCAAGCCGCCAACTTTATCTTTGGAAAGTCTGGGGAGAGAAAACTGCAGTTTGCCACAGGTTTCTAAATAGAGGATAGGTCCAACCAAGGTCTATTTTGCCTCTGGAAATTACACTTCTCCAGGGACAGGCTGGTGTTTCAACTTTCAGGGAAAGTTCCAGGTGTAACACTGGCAACTTGGAGAGTTGCTTACAGCCAGGAATAGAACTACCACTGCCAGGCCATTGCCTGGCATCCTCGGAAGTTTGGTGGCATGGAAATGATGTTGCATATCATGTTGACATCACTTATGGATGAAAACCTGGATGTAGCATCAGCATGTCAAGCAACTCTGGAATTCCCTGGAAACTCCAATACCATAGAGATAATACCACAGCAAGTGTCTCTAATGTGCTGATGTTACCTCTGGGCTTTCATTTAGAAGTGATATTTACACATCAAACAATGTCATTTCCACCCTCCACATTTCCTCCACTGGCTTGGAAACAAGGGGCAGTAAGCAAATAGTAAGCCGTAGCCAGCATTAAGCAGAGTCAAGCACCAGTTGTTCTGCCACTCACATCAAGCCTGTCCAGTGGGACCAACAACCTGCTGCCAACTGGTGGCAGTGCAAGAGGAAGTAGTAGGTGAGCCAACATCCACTATCAGCTTCAGCTGGCCAGGTCTGGGCCAAATGACCCCTGCAGTGCTGGCTTGTAGAGCTGCAGGAGTTGATCAGCCTGACTTGCAGCTATGGTACTTTAACTTCTCAGTCCAGTCCTACTTTTCCCAATCTTCTCCAGCATGATTTCCTAACAGGCTGAAGGGCGTATTTTTCATTGTTTCCTTTACTGAATCAGATGGTCAAGAAACCTGGAATTTTCATAAACTCCAGCAGACTGATAAGCTCTTTATTTTTACCCTGCTTTTCTCCTCAGTAGGAACTCAAAGCAGCTCATTCTTCCCTACTCTATTTTATCCTCATAACAACTAATCTGTGGGTTAGGTTAGGCTGAGAGAAATCAGCTGGCCCAAGGACACCCAGCAATTTTCTGTGGTCATATCAGACCACAAATCAAATCTGAGTCTCCCATGTCCTATCCCAGGGGTCATTCTGTAGAAAAAGAGCTGCAGGAGCTCATTAGCATATCTAATAGGCTATTAGCATAATAGCATATTAGCATATTAGCATATGCCATGCACCCGACATCATCGGAAGTGATGTCAGAAGGGGAAGCGGGGGAGGCATCTTCAAAAACCACCCCTTCCCTTCCCCAGCCAGCCTGCCAAGGTGGGCTGGGGGGGAAAGCAAGAGAGAAGGGGTTTAAAGTTTAAACCCCTTTCTCTAGAATCATCATTCAATTATATTTTATGGGGCCATAGAATACAATGGAAAGAATGGTGGTGTGACTCCAGAAAAAAGGGGTTTAAACTTTAAACCCTTTCACTCTTCACTTCCTCCCCCAGCCCGCCTTGGCAGGCCAGCAGGGGAAGGGAAGGGGAGGCTTTTGAAGATGCCTCCCCCTTTTCTGCTTCCCCAGCCAGCCTGCTTCTAGAGCCCCCCACCCTCTCCTGGCTCGCCTGCCTCGGCACAAGAGCCATGAAGGGCTGAGGAGAGAGCCTTCCTCGTCTCGCCCATCTCGCCTATCTCGTCTCACCCATGGGCGGGCGAGATGAGAAAGGCTTTTAGAGCCCCCCGCCCTCTCCTGGCTCACCTGCCTTGGCACACAAACCAGGAAGGGCTGGGGAGAGAGTGGGGAGGCATATATATATATATGCTTTCCCATGCCTTCCTCAGAGTGCAGGGGGAGGGCTGCCGGGCGGAGGTGTTGGAGCCGTGCTCCAGTGCGCTGCGGCCCCAAATGACCCCTGTCCTAGTCCAAGAGTTTGTATCCACTATGTCATGCTAGCTCTCCAGTCTATTAACATTTATAGCCTGCCTCTCCTCGAGGTTCAAGGTGGTTTACAATGCACCATCAATGGTTCCCACTGAGTGCATATATGACTGTGCAGAGGTAAATAGACTCAAAATATTGTTTGTTTAAAACTTCAGAGAAACCAGTTATGGAATGCTCAACTCCAGAGGGAAAGGGCATTACAAGCATCTTATTTGAGACGATCACAACATCACTATTTTTCACACATGAGGTTGTAAATTTTATGTCCAATCATGATATTGCATACCAGTTCCAAGGCCCAGAGATGCACCCCCATATTCTCTTCTGTACCTGGACAGTATTCAGAGCCCTGAGAACATAACTTCCACAATGGCTCACTGTATCACCCCAAACTCAGACCCTCTTTTAGTTCTTGCCTTGAAGTTATAGATGACAAGCTGCAGTCATCAGTGGTAACTTTTCTGCATCTGGCATCTCATTAGTTTTCCACAGACAATCTTTCTCCAGCTACCTGAGTAATGTACTTAGATGTCCAATGGCCATCTGTGTCATGAGCCCATTGCACAATTCATTTTTTTTTAATTTTGCAGAGCGTTTGAACTGTGTTCGAGCATCTCTCGAATAATTATATCTTGATGGCACCAAGCACTGACATTTTCCCCGGGTCTTCAGTTTTCTAGTTTACTTTTTATTGGTCTCTCCATACAAAGCAATCAAACCTCAGCAGGTAGAGGACATTAGCACAAAGGGATATGGCCCTCTGTAAACTGTAAATAAAGACAGAGTGCTGAAGCACATTTTTTTAACATAGCTTAAACTACAGAATGCTGGAGCACCATGGAGAGAGAGCTAGCAAGAAAGCAACAAAGTCAGATGAGAAAATGAGAGAGCCAATAAAGACGCAACACTCATTAAGCCGCAAAGCACACTGTAAATCAGCACTCACAGCAATGTGGAGCACTGCTGCAATATTCAAAATGAGCATCTGATTTTGTAGCAGAACTTTCCAAGCTAAAAATCCAAAGCAATTACCATTGTAGTGAAAAGGAGCTGGATGTTGCTTGGATAGATAGGAAGGGGTTACAAAAGCTGGTGTCATGAGTAAAATGTAAGAAAGGGTTTGGCTTCAGATCATTTTATGGATTAAAAAAAAATGTATATCTTTATGCCATATGTTTGAAGTCAAGGAAGAATTGGACCAATGCTTGTATTGGTTCCAGTGGGAAATATGTGCCTCAGGTAGCTTCTTTCCCCCAGCTGGCATAGAATTTCCAGGGAATTAAGTTGTTACAGAAGGTATCCACCCTGCAAAGGGAAATTGATTACTGAACATCCATGAAGTTTGAAGTTCTCTCTCAGCCCAGTCTAAGCAGGGACCTGTCACTTTATACTCATTATAGGTGTTAATATCTTATATTTACCATACAAATTTTAATTATTTCAGCTGTATTCTCTATAACTTCCTATTATATCTGCTTAGCTCATTTCAGCCTGCATTATTTACTTTTCAACTAATAACAGTTGGACATTTCTCTCACTCGCACTGAGTGGACTGGTTACTCTTTAGATTGGATCATGTTTTGATTGGATCTAGTGGTTAATTTCAAAAACAGAATGTAGTTGCACATGTTTTTCTATGTAATTTTGTAAGGTTTTTTTTCCAAAATAGACTATTTTGCATTGGTAGTGGGTAGTTCACCCCCCCTTTTTGGCTGCTGCACTTTTTTGTAGATTAGCTCACTAAACAAAACAGAACTAGAATAATTAAATTATCATGAAATCACTACGATTAACAAACCATAAAAACCAAGCCATTAAAAATGCATTCACTGATAATGAGCACAAAAACAGCATAAATGTTTAGCATTCTAAAATGACCATCATAAAAATCCTCAGGCAAGAAGGGGAATGTAAAAACAATTTAATAAAGCTTAAACCTTTCAGTTAAAAGGCATTGGTAAAAAGTAATATTTGGCTGAGCAACAAAAGGAGAGTAAGGTAAGTGATAGGTGAGCCTCGGAGGGAAGGCATTCCACAGGCAAGGTGCTAGCACTAAAAAAGCCCTGTCACTGATTGTCACCCAACTCTCCTCTGCAGACATGGCCACAGAGACCAAAGCTTGTGAGGAAGATACTCTCTTGACTTGGAAACCCTACCTTGTAATACATGGGAATGGGGTTTACTTTGAGTAGGGAATCCTACTAGAAGTACTTCTGAAAATTACATGGCATAGAAAGCAGATTTCAAAGCTTATCTAACAAGGTTGGGAGATAAGTTCAGATAAACCCTAGTTCTCATGACACCCTAGATCTGGACAGGTAGCATACATTCTACCACCAGAAGGTAACCATAGATATCATTTTACTCTACATTTTTTTAAAAGGCTCCTTTTCCTCTCAGTTTTCCACAGTGGTTTGTCAAAACCATTTTGCTGATAACATGAAATGCTGGTGAAGCTGATGTTCACCTACTTTGACGGATATCCAAGATGGCCTTTTTCACATAATAACCTTTCCCGCTGTGCTGATCACATGGGCGTGAGATCCTAAATGGAACTGCCTGAAGTGGAGGATCAGAATTAATCTGTGACTCATTCACACCCTTTATTTCAGTGGGCAGAGAGCAGTTTTGATTCCAGGGTGAAACTGTACCGTTTAAACAGGGCAAAGGAAATTCAATTTTAATCATAATAATTTACACTTGCCCAATAGCTTTCATCTAGGAAAATATCCCGCTAGATTTCCCCCCACACACACTTCTACTCTCTCCAAGTCAGGGTAATTTCATTGTGGTAACTGTTTGTATTACATTCTTTTTTTCTTGCTTTGGAAGGAAATAAAGATTATTATGGTTTGTACTTACAAGAGTTTATCGTAATAACATTTTGCACTTATAGCCGGTTTTGTTTATCCCCTTATGAAAACCAGGGTGGCTTAGGGGGAAAAAAAAAATAAGCTAGCCTCTGAAACAGCCCTACAGACTAAGGTTATTATTAAAATGACTTCACATCAATGTAAAACCAAGCATGAAGACTACAAGTCGTGGAGCTGTTTTATAGATAGCCAACAAAGAGCAGATGGAAATGATGAGCACAGTAGGGCATCTACTGAAGTTGATGGTGCACCTGAAACCTTTCTACTGCATTGTGACTCAAAAGGGGGGCGCAAGGTTGGTGTTATGGTTTACAGCAGCAGATTCTAATCTGGAGAATTGGGTTTGATTCCTCACTCCTCCCCATGAAGCCAGCTGGGTGACCTTGGAACAGTCACAATTCTCTCAGAGCTCTCTCAGTCCCACCTACCTCATAGAGTATCTGTTGTGGGGAAAGGAAGGGAAGGTGATTGTAAGCAGCTTCCAAGACTCCTTCAAGTAGTGAAGGGTGGGATATAAAACCAACACTACTACTACTACTACTACTACTACTACTACTTCTTCTTCTTCTTCTTCTTCTTCTTCTTCTTCTTCTTCTTCTTCTTCTTCTTCTTCTTCTTCTTCTTCTTCTTCTTCTTCCTCCTCCTCCTCCTCCTCCTCCTCCTCTTCGTCTTTAGGAAGATGTGCCAATGGCCACACCTACTGACTCAGCAAATGCCAATGAAAGTCAGCTTTGTGGCTGCAGTGGGTTAGATGCAACGTTTGGCCCTAAGGATAGACAGACTAGAGCAGGGGTGGCCAAACTGTGGCTTGGGAGCCACATGCGGCTCTTTCAAACATATTATACAGCTCCCGGCAGGGTAGCTAGGCAAGTGAAGGGGAGGCGTGCCTTCCCTCCCCAATCAGACTTCCCTTCCCCAGCCAGTTCCCCTTCCTGGATAGGCCTGAGGCAGGGGGCGGCAGAGAAATAAAGCAACTTTAACTTTAAGTGTGTTCTTATCATTATCAATATCTATTTTTACCCCTTTTGTTTTTATTTTTCTCAGTCTCATTTAATGTTAACAAAAAAGCAAATTTGCATATTTTCCACTAAAAACATATGTGTAATATTTGTTCATGCCATGCGGCTCTGAAACATCTGGCATTTATTCTATGAAGCTCTTACGTTAAGCAAGTTTGGCCACTCCTGTGCTAGAGTGATACATGCCTTGGTGTTCAGTTTCATTCTTGAAATTCATCAGTCTCTGCCTGATCCATCAACTAGGCTGAGTTAGCACTACTCCCAGCATCAACAGAAAATATATATATTAAAAATGGTGCAGGGAGCAATTGCACAATTTTGCTCAGTGGGGCTCACTCCCAGGAAAATCCATTTAAGACTGAAACCATTATATGCTGGGTGGGGCTAGTGATGGTTGGCAGTGCTGGTAGGATTGACAACTCAGGCTTAGGTTGGAAAATTCCTGGAGATTAGCGAGTGGTGCCTGGGGAAGACTGGAGGTCTGGGGAGAGGAGATTGCTCAGCAAGGAAGTGATGCCACTAGAGTTGCCAACCTCCAAGGATTACAACTCCTCTCCAGGTGACAGCAATCAGTTTTCCTGGAGAAGATGGCCACTTTGGAAGGTGGACTCTATGGCATTGTACCCCATTGAAGTCCGGTCCATCCCTAAACCCTGCCCTCCTCAGGCTCCACCCCCAGAATCTTCAGGTATTTCCCAGTGTGGAACCTAGATGCCCCAGAATTCACCCTCTGACACTGCCCTTTTCTCCAAAGGAACTCTGTCGTCTAGAGATGAGTCTCTGTAGTGTAGAAATCAGCTGTGATTTGGGAGAACTCCAGGCTCCACCTGAAAGTTGTTAGCCCTAAGCACATGCTGTAAACTTGGCAGCACAAGGGAAAACTCCATGTGATGATGACACTATGTCCATGATAGAAACTAGGGATCTAAGTCCTGTAAAACACCAGAACACTGGTTAAGGAGGAGCTGACTGAGGGCAACAGTTCATCTGACTCCATCCTGTATATTCTAAACTAGAATAAGCTGGTAGGAGACATGATCAAGTTATCCTACCACCTGTATCTAGTGGCCTTAACTCACAGGGAGACACTGACTGTAGTCTCTGGGATTCTTTCTCAGACCCAGTTTCCAAAGGCTGGTCCAGGATTAGGTTACTTCTAAGCGGTGATTTTTTGTGCTGGGTCATGTGTGTGTCATTATTTTGGCCAGAGAAAGTTAATCAACGCAGAGCATTCAGCTAGGGCTGAATCTACTCTACACTTTGGGGGAAAAAAACACTGAAAAAACTACATCACTTCTTTTGTACATTTAGTGGTTCCTTTTCAACAAGAAAAATGCCCTGGAACCAACTTATAAAATGCAAGGATGCAGAAGCATCAATGCACATTACCATTCTTTAATAACCAATGTGATGTAATGGTCAGTATTCTGCAGGACTTTGACAAGACAGACTGGAGAGTTATAGGTTTGTATTGTGGCTCACCCAGAAAGCTCAGTTGATGATTTTGGGTCTGTAGCTACCCATCATCCTAACTGACCTTGCATGGAAAAGGGGTGGGGGAAGAATCCTCTCTTTACTATGCTTCTTAGATGGACACAAAAACTAGTAGATATAAAGTGGGTGTCAGTTAGATATTCAGGAAAACCCTATATAGTGCCTTGGTTCTCCTGGTATGCCATACCAGAAAGTGCTGGAATTCAGCTTCTTAGCTAGAACCATTTCATTATTATTTTTGTTTAGTTCCAGCTTAGTTTGGTTCCTGTTAGCAGCCAGTTCAGTTCAGGGTTTCTTCTTGATGTACCTTTGAAGTCTATACCTTTTGCTGTATGGCCTTCTGTTTATGATACTTAAACACCCTGCCCTCGTACCTCCTCTGGAAGAGTTCAGGGTAGAATTATACACCCAGAAAAGCGTATCTGAATCAGTTTATCCTAGGCATGATGGCAGGCCCTGAGCTCTGCTCCTGCTTCCTGCTGAGATTTAACTGACCACACATTTTAAATCTATCTTCACAATTACAGCAGTTTAGCAACACAGGGAAAAATCCAGATCATATATACATACTAGTATTGGAAAATATAGAAACAAACCAATGTTCTACGCCTTGTGTCAGAGTGGCTCACATGGGAATCATCATCTGACCAATACAGTCTGCAATGTGGGCAAAGGGTGAGTGGCACACCTGGCCCAGGTGCTTATGGGCATACTGGCCTCCATGTCCTTCTTTCTGTGGGAGGGAACATGACTCTGGATCATTCCTGAGATAGGGGGTTTAACTTGAGCAAAAGCCAATTTTCTCCCAAGACGAAATCCAAAACACAAAGCCAAATTGTGTGACGTGGTATTGGTAAGTGAATCAAAGACTATTTATTCTAATGTTGTTTTCTTTCTGGTTCATTCCCCTATGTGGCATTATTTATTTCTCTGAGAAATGAAATTGCACTCCTCCCCCTTTATTCAGGAGCTGTACAGTTTCTTAGCTACACTAAAATGATAAAATGCAAAGTCTATACAATTCCATGGAATATTTCAGAATACTAATTGAGAAGAATGTGCATGAAAAGCAAGCTGTTGAGAAACGGCAGAACCCAAAGCTGTTGCCAACTTACTCCATGGATAAATGAGGTATAAAAAAGGGGCTGCTTATGCTTTGACTGTTTTGTACTAATACTCTCTACCCTGTCAATACTCTGGCTCTTAACAAAAAGGAAGTGTTAGGGTTTGGAACAAGAATATAGTACACTCAGGCCCATAGCTACAGTGGGGCATCTCGGGGCTGGGCCCCCCAACTTACTGGCAAGGCTTCATGACTTTCCATCCAGCCCAGGGCCCTCGAGCAGTGGCAGGTATAGGGAAGGAGCCAAGTATTCCTGCACCACTGTCTGGCATGAAGGGCCAGCTAGGGTCGCCATGTGAAGCCTGACAGCACCTCTCTATTTCCTTTAATTCGATTATTCAGTACCCCCTAAGAAATTTAAATGCCCCCTGACTGAAGAAATCCTGGCTACAGCCCTGAGTACACTCCTACTTCATATCCACTCATGATGACACTAATGGGCAGCAGAAATTCTAGTTTCAAAAATGCCAGTTCAGGAATTGGAATGGAAAAGCATACAATGCTGGTTCAGAGAGTTCAGCCAGACTCAGAATTAGCATTAGACATCTATCATGGGCCTTGTTCTTTCTGTGTGTAGGTTGTACCACTTCAGAGTAGAAATGACATTCTGTGCTGTGTAGTGATCAAAGTGTTGGATTAGGGTCTGAAAGGCCTGGCTTCAGGTCCTCTTGCTGCCCTGTAGCTTTCTGGGTAACCATGGGCCAGTCAATCTCTTTCAGCTTGACCTTATCTCTAGGGTTCCTAGCCTTGTGCCAGCAAATGCTGGGAGATTTCTTGTGTGGTCCCTGGGGAAGGTGGAGTTTCAGGAATATGTGACTTCCAGATGATGGTCCAGGAAATTCCCTAGGAGTTAAGGCAAGGAGTCAAGTCTCATACATGTTGTTCCAGGAAAGGTTGTGGGTGACTTGAGGCCTTAAATGCTATTGCAAGGGGGTTTAGATGAAGACCTCTTCCCTTCAGGAACTGACTGCTGGTATTTATATGTGCCATGCCTGATTACAGTAGCAAGTACTGGAATGGGGCTGAGGTAGTTCAGGGAATAAGCCTGAAGGCAGGATGCTTCTCATGGTGAGCAGGCTGAATTAGACTCTTAGGGCTTCTCTTACACCTCAAAGGGGGCTTCTGAAGGTGTTCCAACAGCTCACTCTGTGGTGGTAAGTGCCCACTTCTATCCTCCTCTGAGTCTTCAGTCATCTCATTCAACAAGGAGTCTGCATGCTGGTCCATGACACTATTGTGAAGCCCATAAAGATAGGGAAAATTTCTACACAAGTTCCATCAATTAGGGTTGCCATCAATTAGGGTTGCACCTGGAGATCTCCTGCCATTACAGTGGATCTCCAGACAACCAAGATCAGTCCCCTCTCCTCCTCAAACCAGACCCTTTCTAGGCTCCATCCCCAAAATCTCCAGGTATTTCCCAACCCAGAGCTGGCAATCCTATCATCAATACCATCCACCCTCTTCCCCCACCCCTTCACATTATCTAGGATGGGATGAGAGTGGGGACAAGGGTTTTCTAGCTGCCAGTAGGCAAATGGCAAGTCTACTTATTTCAAAGGGATGTTGTGAGGATCAAATGGGCATGAGAGAGCAATGCTCTGAGGTCCTTGGAGGGTGGGAGGAATACCACTGTCCTGGATGGATATTATGAGTTGGTCCCTCTAGGGGAAAAAAATGAACTCCTACATAAATATATGTAATTCTCAACAATCCCTTCTGCATGTGGATACTTATTTCCTCAGGTAGGGGGCACACTCTCGCCCCAACAGGTTTTTCTACAGACTCAGGGGTCTGCAGAAAAATCCATTTAAAAAAAAAAAAAAAAAGCCCTCGGGGAGGCTTGAATTCCCCTCCCCATACCTTTTGAAGTGGCTACACAAGGATCTACTCCAGGTGTCACCACATCAACAGTGAGAGATAGACTGAGGGGGAGAGAGAGAGAGAAATCAAACAGCAGGACTGGAGCTCAGATTGGGAAGGATTATTCCTGCAGTATGAATGGCTAATTACCAGGGGGTTTGGAGCCAGTTTTGGGACTAGGATTGCCCACTCCAGGTTAGGAAATTTGCGGAGCTTCTGTGGTGATATCTGAGAAGTGCAGAGTTGGGACAGATCTCTGTTGTCTGGAGTTCAATTGTAATCCTGAGGGATCTCCATTTCCCACCTGGAGGCTGGCAAACCTAGGGCTAGCAGCACCCTCTGTGGGATTTGATACCACCTGACTTGCATGATTCAACTAGGCCTGGATGCTTGCTACTGTTCAACAGCAGCTACCCTATGAAAGTCAGTGTAGTATAATGGTCAAAGCTTCAGAGCAGGTTTTGCAAGACCCAGGTTTAGATCCCCTTCTTGCTGTGGAAGCTCACTAGATGATTTTGGACCAGTCACATACTTTCAGCCTAACCTATCTCATAGGGCTGTGTGGATAAAAAGGAGAGAATAATGTACACTGCTTTAGTCCCCATTGTGGAGAAAGACTATAGTTTTACTCAGTAGAAGCTGCAGGGGGAAAGGAGATGGAAAGCTGAAGACAGAGGGGCAGATAAAGGTAGGTTGGCTGTTGGCTGGGAAGGAGATAGGGATGCCAACTCCAGGTTGGGAACTCTCTGGATATTTGAGGGGTGGAGCCTGGGGATGGTGGAGATTGAGGCAGAGAGAGTCTTCAGACAGATGTAAGGCCACAGACTCCACTAACTATCCAACACAGTCATTTCCTTCCAGGGAAACTAATGTTGTCAACCTCAGGTGAAGGTGGGAAATCTCCTGGAATTACAACTGATCTCCAAATGAGAGAGATCAGTGCCCCTGGAGAAAATTGCTGCTCTGAAGGGTGGAGTTTATGGTATTATACCCTGCTGAGATCACTTCCAAGCTCAAACCTCATCCTCCCATGGCTCCAAATCTCCAGGAACCTCCCACCATGGAGCTGGTAACCCTAAGAGGAATTGATCTCCCTTTTTTTGGGGGGGGGGGCAATTCATTGTGATTCCTGGAGAGTGGCTTCCTGCCACTTTTGCTGTAAGGGGGAAGAAGTAGGTGGGAAGCCAGGAGAGTGACAGGAGCAGAAAGAGTGATGGGGTGGAGGCAGAAAGGAAGTGACAGGCATGGAGTGAGGGGGAGAAAGAGAGTAAGCAAAAGGGGTAGTAGGAAGGAGAAAGAGTGTGAGAGAAGTGAGGGAAATGGGATAGTGACTCCTGCAAGTTTCTTGTGGGTCCCCACTTGTATAGAATATTAGCCAGAGAAAGGTGAGCATGAGTTCTTCCCAACATCCATTTTTTAAAATGTAGGTGGGTTTTTTTATATTGCACCTGGAGCCTCAAATCAAGACACAGCTCTATAACTTATTTATTTAGCACTTTTTTATCCCATCATTCCCCAAAGGAGTTAAGGACTGGCATATATCACCCCATACATATCCCTATCCTCCACCTTATCACAATCCAGTGAGGTAGGTTAGGCTGGGTCAAGGTTACCCAGCACGTTTCCCTGGCAGGGTGTCAATTTGAACCTGGTTCTTCAAGAAGCTAGTATAGTATGGTTTGGACTAAACTGGCAATTCCTGCTGATTACCCCTTCCTGATAAAGACCCCCCCCTTTGTGTCCTATCCCCCAGTAGCAGGATTTTGTAGAGATCAGTAGGAGGACGGAGGCAAGAAAACTTCCATTCTGAAATTGGGAAATTTAGCCCCAATCTAATCTATATACCCTGCCTTTCTCCCAAACAGGGACTCAGGCTGGCTTACATTGTACCCTCAATTTTATCCTCACAGCAGCCAGCATGGCGTAGTGGTGAAAGGTCTGGACTAGGACCAGGTTCAAATCCCCACTCTGCCATGGAAGCTTGCTGGGTGACCTTGGGCCAGTCACACACTCTCAGCCTAACCTACCCCACAGGGTTGCTGGGAGGATAAAACGGAGGAGAGGAGAATGATGTAAGCCACTTCGGGTCCCCATTGATGATACAGGTGGGATATAAATAAACAACAACCCAGCGAGGTAGGTTAGGGTGAGAGTGTGTGACTGGCCCAACATCACCCAGCAAGCTTCCATGGAAGAGTGGGCATTTGAACCTGGGTTTCCACAATCCTAGTCTGACACTCTAACCACCACTCCATGCTGGGTCTCACCATCTTTCACATTGAACTTTGGATCTTCTGTATGCAAAGTAGATGCTCTTAACTCTGAGCCACAGCCTCTCCCCATGAGCACCTGACTAGGCAGGTGAGGGACTGTGAAGCTTTATTTTCAGGCTGACAAGCCAGATAGCTAAATTCATGCTTCCGGTGTCAGCTTTATGAAGCAGACTGCCTGTACCCAAAATGCCGAGCTGATTGCAAGAAACACTCCCCTAGGTAACATATCAGTGTAACATTTGTTCATGAGAGTTATCGATCTGCTTCAAACCTCTTCCTTTTGATTATGTCGTTAAGAAATGTCTCACATTATTCTCAGGGTTTTCCCCCCCTTCGTTCCACCAGTAATGTACTTTATTAATATTAACTGCTAGTTGCAAGTGACAAAATTTTGATCAACCTCAAACTTTTAATGTATTCCAATTAGCAGATGGATGTGACATTATTATGTCGAAGTCAATCACACTCCCAAGTGCTTCTTTGCTTTTAAAGAACACTTTGGCTTCACAGAGCGGAGGAAAGAGTGTAAAGATTTCGCTGGAGGGGGGAGGGGGATCCGTAAGGATGATTAATTATTTCAATCACATTCCACTTTGCTTCATTTTTTGGCAATGCATGTTTAAAAATTATTCATTCGCACACAAACGCAGATATGCAGCCAAAGTGTAATTTTAGATTGGCTTTGGGTTCCCTTATAGAGTTCATTGATATAAAATGATATATAGATCTATTTCTCTTGTAAAAATTGTGAGGAACAGAGAATTGATACGGCTACATATTGTTCAGATTTTATTTTATTTTTAAACTGAGATAGCAGCATGAAAGCCTGTGAAGAAAGTCTAAAGATCTCGGGACTTTACAATTTAGGGAAAAACGAGACTTTCTCTTTCTTCCATAAGATTAGAACTGGGAGGCACCCAATGAAGTTGGTGGGCAGTAGATTCATGATGGACAAAAGGAAATATTTCTTAATGAATAATTAAATTGTAAAATTCACTGCCATTGGATGTAGCGGTGGCCAGCTTTCTAAGGGGTTTAGTCAGATTCATGGAGGAGATAGGTCCAACAATGGCTACTACAAAAGGTGACTTCATAGAGGCAGTAATATACTTACGTAGGATTTTGAATTAAAGTGAAAAATGTATGAAACATTCAAAATAAAAATTTGATTTCACGAAGGCTGAGTTCAGACTGGCAATTTGCCCCACTATAGCCACGTTTCAGATGCCTTTTCCCAGCGGATTAAAGGGGGTGTTCACACAGGCACATCTGCCTGGCGTTCCCCACCTGTAGGCAACCCGTGCTGTTCTGCTTCACTCTCATTTTAAAAAGATACCTAACAAAAGTGGTAGCAAATCCCGGAGAGTGCCTTTATCCCACGTTATTCTGCTTCCTGGAAGTGTGAACACAAAGCCGAAAAGCCGGGAACAACCCGCTTCTATAGCGTGCGTCGGGTGTTTCTGCGCATAAGGCAGCAGTGATCTGATTGGCTCTGCTCTATCGCCTAATGCAGTGCTGGCGCAATGGGGTCCACCTCAAATGGGCCAGATGAGCTTATGCACATGAGCGCATATGTGCCCATGCGCCCATACACACATAGAGGACAAAGCCATTTACAGCCACACCTCTGGGCCAGCAGTCTGAACGCTCCCGCGTGCCTCCTCCTGATATGCTCCCACATCCGTCAGCCCTGTGTGACTGGGAAAACCTGGAACAGTTTATTCCAGGGCTTTTTTGCAATGACTGGCTCCTGCTGTAAACTGCCAGTCTGAACTCAGCCAAAGTAACTTAGATATATGGTAAAGTGCTGAATACCAGTGCTAGGAGACAATATCAGGGAAGGCCTGGGACACTGTACCCTATTTGTTGGCCCTCCAGGGCAGCTAATTGCTGGAGTAGAGGACCACTGATCTTGTCCAACAGACCTCTTCTTATATTTTTATGCAGGATTAAGAATGAAAGTGAAAAATGTATGAAATAGTCGAAATAAAAAATTGATTTCACAAAGTAGATTAGATTCACAGTTTTGATTTTTCAGCAGTGAAAAGTCTTATGACACCTTATCCAATATGTTAGCATATGAAAAACTTACTTCATCAGATGCAAGAAGTAGGCAATGAAGACTGAAGTGTCAGACAGAAAGATGACAGGAGATAGGGGCTAAATGGCTAGACAGGCAGCTTTTTAGACAGACACATCCAGTGTGGGATGGGGAAGGTTTGCAAGACGAGATTTAAAAATGAATGAGCATATGTTGGAAAGCAAATACACTTCAAAAAACAAAGTTTTAATGTTGAGTCAGGCTCTTTTAAAAGGTCATGATATTTGGTGTACCAAAATTTGGGGGGAGGGGTTGGCTGGTTTCATTATTATAATTATTTGGGGGGAGTTTTCAGAAATTTTGGCACCCAGAAATCATGCCCTTAAGATACCAACCTCAAATGCAAGCAATTGTTTTGTGCATCTACCCCATCCCTCACCGAAGCAGCAGGGAGAGGGAGGGAGGGAGAGATGCATACCTCAGAGCTCAGCTGTTCTATGGCTAGGATCCTGTTAAAGGGCCATTCTTTTCTATGGGAAGACTCTGGAGGCCAGATCTATCCCCATTGAAAACAATAGCCCTTTAAAATTTAGAGCTGTGATGTGCTGCTATACAGCTCAGGGGCACTGAAGCTAGAACTGGACTTGGAGCCTAGGTCTGTATCTCCCATAGGGAATTATGCAGCCAAGTAGCCATATTTCTATCGCAAGGTGACAAGAAGTCCATCGGGGGATCCAGAAAAATGGATCAGGCACACCCAGTAAGAGATAACTGTAGTATGGTGGGGGAATGATAATAATTGTATCAAAACTATCTTTGTATTTCAGTTCAGAATGCTCTTTTAACATCTTAGCATTATTTAGGGGAGTAGCTGTAATTTTGATACCTGCATCATGTAGCCAAAATCTGACTTTTGCACCTTTGAATGAATGTGATAACATTTATAGCAATTCCATCACTGCATTGTAGAAGCACAGAAATTGATACTGGGCAGAATTCAGTCTCCTGCCAATCTTTGGCCAAGTTCAGACTGGCAGTTTGCCCTGCTATAGCCACGTGTGAGCAACGTTTCACAAGCGGATTAGTGGGGCTGTTCACAGAGGCACATCTGTCTGGCGTTCTCCACCTGTAGTCAACCTGTCGTGTACCGCTTCGCTCCCGTGTTTAAAAGATACCTGGTGAAAGTGGTAGCAAATCCTGGAGAGCGCATTTATCCCACTTCATCCCACTTCCAGGAAGCGAGAACACTAATCCAAAAAGCCAGGAACAACCTGCAGTAATAATGTTCGCCGGGTGTTTCCGTGCATAAGGTGCACTTGATTGCCCTGGGGAGGCAGCAGCGATATGATTGGATGTGCTCCGCTCTACTGCCCAATGCGGTGCTGGCACAACAGGATCCTCCCCAAATCACCCTGATGTGCTTATGCACATGAGTGCATATGTGCACATGCGCACATAGCCAAATTACCAGGGAAAAGCCATTTACAGCTGCGCCTCTGGGCCAGCAGTCTGAACGCTCCCTAGCGCCTCCTCCTGGTATGCTCCCGCATCAGTCCACACAGTGTGACTGGGAAAACAGTCTTTTTTGCAACGACTCCCTCCCACTTCAAATTGCCAGTCTGAACTCAGCCTTTGTTTTTACATTTGGTTCAGGCAACCATGTTAACCAAAGCAGAGAGGCAACCAATGCAATTGGCTGAATGCTGACGGGATGTCATCCCAGTAAATGGTGACCACTGGCAGTTTTGCTGCTGCATTTTGTACCAGTTTAAGTTTCCAACCAAATGCAGCCCCATGAGAGCACATTGCATAATCCATTTCTGGATGGGATCAGATCTGTGGTCCATTCCTGCCTTTCAAAGAAAGGCTGCACCCAGGCATTCATAACAGGTCAAACAGAGCTCCCAAGATACCCTCAAAGACTGGTTTTCAAGGCATCAAAGAATTGTGGATAATAAGGGAATTCCTGATTCAATTCTGAGTTCAGGCTGAGGGGAATTTGTACTTCTAGCAAGCCCACCCTATAATATACCTCTTCAACAAACAGCTGTTTTTTTAAAATATATATATATATATTTTATGAAAAACAAAAAAACCCCCATACATACATACATATTGGGGATTACATTTAGCACATTATTTTATCTGTTAAATTGCCTCATACAATATCTAGTTATATAATTTGCTTCTTTATTTTTCCTCACCATGTAAGTTTGAATAAAACTTTGCTCATAACTAAAAATATAGTTCATATTTTTTTCTGATTTGATTGTATGTCCATCTGGTACCAAACAGCTATTTAGTAGGTGGCTAGCTGGGAAAACACTGCCTTTGTGTTAGCTGTCAGGATTGCCTATAGATTCATGTGGGTAGCAGTATTGTTGTGAAGCAACGGAACAAAATTTGAGTCCGGTGGCACCTTTAAGACCAACAAAGTTTTATTCAAGGTACAAGCTTTCGTATGCATGCACGCTTCTTCAGATAAAATGAAATGGAAGTTGTCAGTCCATATACATAGGCAGAGGCTAAGCAGCAATGAAGATGTCTAATAGGTGTAAGTACCAAACAAGAATAACAAGCTTAGTTTACATGGTCACCATTTGTTTGGAGTTAATTCTGGGGGGAAACATAGTGAAGCAAATAAATATATCAAAATTGGAGATCAATGTGTAAATGTGCTCTTAATTACTCTCAGCATTCCACAATTAAGAAGTATATGCTAATTTGTTGTATGCTAATTTGCTGCTCACCCTCTACCTCTGTGTAGGGACTGATAACTTCAATTTCACTTTCTCTGAAGAAGTGTGCATGCACATGGAAGCTTAGATCTTGAATAAAACTTTGTTGATTTTAAAGGTGTCACAGGATAAGGATTGCCTATGTACAACACGGTATGAAGTTGTTTTGTATGAAATATCACTTTTACACTACTTGGGTTCATTTAACCCCCAAACTATTTCATGCCACATATTGTGAATCCCACTGGAAACTGCTCTGTACTTATGGTGTAGAGTTGGATAGAAATCAGATAAATAAGTAAATGCATCTGGATGAAACAATAATGTGAGTGGCATCAGGTAGCAACTGACTTACTGTGACTCCTCAAGGGGTTTTCATGGCATAGCAATCTTGGTCTTCCTTGGTGATTTCTCATCCAAACACTAACCAATGGTTGACTCAGCTTAGTTTCCATGCTTTGACAAGCTCAGGCTAGTCTGGGCTATTTAGATTGCTGAAACAATAATTTCCACCCATCAGTTTCTTGTTCTGAGTGTATAAAATTGCTAATAAATACCCTGGACCTTAAAGGTCACAAACTTCTATTTGCAGCCTTCTTGGGCAGATCCGTGCATCATGGGATGTTGTGCTGTGGTCCAGACAGGAACGTCCACAATGATAATGAGGATTATAGTGTGTCAATGAGCCAATGCCACTCTTGTCTCTGTTTTCAATTGCCTTTTTGCTTATTTTTCATGAAGTGTCAACCATGAGATGTTTGGGTCAGATCTCTCAGAAAGCCAGCCCTCAACCTCTCCACCTACGGTTTCTATATCAGACGCTTATGATTTTGTCCAGATTGGCAGGAGTTTCCAACAATGCTACAGCCATAACCTTCACTGCAGCCTTCTAATTGCCCTCAATAAATGTCTGATGACGTTTGCTTTCACCCCCCCCCCTTTGTTCTCTCTTTCTCTTTGCTTCCTACCAGCACCCTTATTAATGAACTGTGAAAGCTGACATTTCCAATAAGGAACAATTAAATCTGAAACCAAATGTAATGAACTCATTCATTTACAAAATAATAGCTAACTAGTATGAGAACAGTGAAAAATGATTGCAGGGAATGGGTAGGGGGGAAAAGATGGAGTAAATTAAGTCTGACTACATTAATGTGTTTTAAATACTTTTATTGCTCAGAAAATTAAACAGGAAGCATCCTATTAGCTCTCTTGCACAGAGGGTAGTAATGTGTGTACTGAGAATAGCAAATATTGCAAACTGGAGATTCTTTGGAGAGGGCCTGACGGAGCATGATATTCAAGTATGTACCTAATTTCCAACAGACAACTTGGCCCATTAATTGTGATGAAATTCAAGGGAAGATCAAGATTTTATCAGCATACTGTGCAAGGAACTGGAAGCAGATCCAGCGACATCTCAACTCCACCTTTTCATTCTCAACGTTAGCTGATTTGTTTAATTTAAGAAAAGAATGAGAGCCCTGTTGGACTAGACCAAAGGTCCATCTTGTCCAGTATTTAGTTTCCAGCAGTGGTCAGCTCCCAATGACAACATTAAGGCAACATCCCTCCCTGATGTTGTGTTCCAGCATCCTCTAGCATTAAGCCTTCAGAAATATACTGCCATTGAAATGCAGGTTCCCCTCAGTTATCATACTGAAATGTACTGCTTCCATTTTGATTTATTACAGGTTTCCATTGTATGCCTGAGGTTCTAGAGCAGTGAAACAGATTGGAAGTATTTAGCTGTTATTTTCATAGGGCACATGAATTTACAGAAAAAGAAGAGATCGGATTTATACCCCACCCTCCACTACCCAAAAGAGTCTCAAAGTGGCTTACAATCTCCTTTCCCTTCCCCTCCCTACAACAGACATGAGGTAGGAGGGGCTGAGAGAGCTCTTTTGAGAATTTCTCTGAGAGAACTGTGAATGAGCCAAAGTCACACTAGCAGCTGCATGTAGAGGAGTGGGGAATCAAACTCAGTTCTCCCAGTTTAGAGTCCGTGCTCCTAACCACTACACCAAACTGGCAGATGTCATTGCTTTTAAATATAGATCCATCCCAACTTTTTTCTTGATCTGATCTTTATGGTATAGTTTTGAGCACTGTGGAGGCTGAGAAATCATGACTACAGTAGTAGTAGCAGCAACAGTTGTTGTTGCTGCTGCTGCTGCTGTCTTAGTCATATTATTATTATTTCATGAAGGCACCTGATATCCAACAAAGATCTGCAGGAAGAAACAGCCCTTTTGGAGAAGAAAGGAGGGATAAGGATCCTTTAAAATTCAAATAAATGAATACATAATTACCTCCAGATACTGGCTTCAGTGAGAAATAACACCATAGAGAATACCAGCAGAAAAGAATACTGGCTATGGGGCAATGGGGAAAGGATGGGAGAGATGATTTATTTGGTGAATCAAGGATTTGGCTACAGCTGGAGAAATGAAAAAGGGGAAATAGATGCTCAGCTCCACAACAATACCGATGGGGAATTTGTATAGGCTCTTCTCCCAGTTAAGTAGTTTTGAGAATTAAGGGTATGGGAATAGGGGCAATGTTGTCCACAACCCATGGGAAAGTCCTATGCAAACATTGTGTAATTAGAACAAAGTCTCTAGGTTATACTCGATGTGAAAAATGCAGAAGGGAGGTCACATACAGGATGTTAGAGAGGGTTTAAGACGTGGTTTTATATGCTATAAATGAAAACAAACATTTAACTAGAATGTTTTAACAGAGCTATTGAAAGAAAAGTTTTTTATATTAGCTAACACCAGCTTTTGAAAGAACTAAATATATCTAATACCACTGTTCCTCTAATGGCTTTGGGGGCTGGGATAGCCACTATCTGGCATAGAGGAGGTTCCAGTCTTTTCTCCAGTCTATTCTGTTTGCAGTGCCATTACGGATGGATTCTCTCTTAAACCTTGTCCTTAGACTTCAGTTTCAAAATGGTCCTTTCTATGGCTGAGTTCAGACAGGCAGTTTGCCCTGAGATAGGCACATTTCAGCAATGTTTCACAAACAGATTAAAGGGGCCGTTCACACAGGCACATCTGTCTGGCATTCTCCAGCCATACTCAACCTGTCTTGTAACACTTCCCTCTCAAGTTTAAAAGTTACCTGGTGAAAGTGGTAGCAAACCCTGGAAAACATGTTTATCCTGTGTCCATCCCACACCAACAAAGTGTGAATGCTAAAAGCCGCAATTTTTGCTTGTGTCCTTATGTGCATATGCGCATATGTGCATAAGCGCATATCTCCGGATTACCAAAAAGAAAGCCATGCCTTACAGCCATGCCTCCACCAGGGGTGGGCCAACAGCTTGAACACCCCCTTGCACATCCTCCCTGGTATGCTCCCACATCAGTCTGCACAGTGTGACTGGGAAAACCCAGAACACGTTGTTCCGGGTCTTTTTTGCCATGACTCCCTCGCGCTTCAAACTGAACTCAACCCAAATATACTGTGGACAGTGCCAGGCATTTGACACCCCCTTTTCCATTTTACTTTCACAGGCAGTAAGCCCCATCAGGAGTAGGGTTGCCAAGACTGGCCATCAGGCCATGGTAAAGGGGGCGGCCATCAGGCCATGGTAAAGCCATAGAGTGTTCAACAATTTCTAGAGAGGACTGGTGTCACTTTCAGTTTCACCCTAGAAGTAACACCAGCTGTCTCTAGGAATTGCCAAAAATGCTATGATTGCACCATAGAGATTCTGACAGTTCCTAGAGTGGTATGAAGTCATTTCTAGGATAATCTGGAAGTGACATCACATCAGAGACCCAACAGCCATTTTTTTTTAAAATAAAAATTCTCTTCCTACCTCTCCAAGTGGTGATGATAAAGGGAAGCTGGGACAGGGCATCTCCTGTCCCCACTGAGGGGCGACATCCTAATCAGGAGATTTATTGAACCTCTAGTGAGCTGTCTCACCCAGCTGGTACACTGCATGCTTGGAGGACCAAAGAGTTGTGCAGGTTTTCTGTCTTCCCCAGTTTCAACCAAATGGTTCTTCTTTCCTCTTTTATTCTTGTTCCGTGTGTGTTTGTGTGTGCTTGTTTCATTCACCCCTCTTCATCCCTGGCAATGGTCCAGCCCTTATGAAGATGGAAAATGTGTAGGTGGGCTGTGTCATTTCAGATGCTGACTCACATGACTGAATGCTCCTCTGCACAAAGATATCAGAAAGAAGGTCCACTGAGAAATTTGTCATTGAGAAGGTTTTCAAGACCCTTCTACCCAGTGTGCTTCTTCTGTTTGTGTTTCTACAGAGAATGTCATGAATGGAAGAACATTCTATCATAGATCTGAAGAAGTGAGCAGTGACTCATGAAAGCTCATACCCTGCCACATATTTTGTTAGCCTTTAAGGTGCCACTGGACCCTTGCTCCATTCTATTATGTGAGCTTCCAACTTTTCAAGGCCCTTCTAGAATATGAAAGCTCTGAGCAACTGCTGTATCTGATTCCTTCACCCCTTAATCCTTGGGGAATATTGACACAGTGAAGGACAGGCTACAAATTCAGTTGGTAAAACAATGAAGGCATATCCTAATTTTCAGTCCAGATATTCAGGGTCTCTAAACTATAAAGTTTGCCCACTTGTCATATTTCACATTTTTAAATCTTGCCCTTTCTTCATATAGCTCAGAGCTGTACACACAGGTCTCCCTGCCTAAATTTTATCCTCATAAAAACACTGTAAGGTAAATCAGTCCCAAAGCTACCCATGAGCTTCTTGGTTGAACATGCATTTGAACCAGGGGTATCCTATTCACTATTCATACATGACACAATCTTTTGTTTTGTATTCATACATGACACAACCTTTTGTTGTGATCTGTGCTCCTGTTTAGAATGCCCGTGCTCCTGTTTAGATGATATACACACACAAAAAATCAGATTTCACTTCACCTAAGGAATTTTAGCTTGCATTTCATCTCTTCCCTAAAGGAAAGACATCTAGAACATTTCCCTGTTTTAGGCAGAAAAAAGAATACTTGCCACATCTTGTTATCGGAGGAGGGATAATCCCCTCCCGAGGTGAGGATGTCAGCCTATGAATTTAAAAATGCTTTCTAGCCTTGGTTGGAGTAAATTCATGTAAATATTGCTGTTATGCTTATACCCTCTAGTTATTCCTGGAGTTGAATCAAGATGATCTTTTTATGTATGCTGATGACTGCAACCACCTCGAAGATGCCAGTAAATCCTTTGCCTTGTAGAAGCTGCATAACTATTACTTGTTCAAAGGTTACTGTGCTTCAGTTTGGGTTTGGGAATCAGAGGGGATCTAACAAAGACAAATTGAGTTTATTAGAGATTGTTTTGAGACATCCTTAATCTCCAAGAGAAGCAGGAGGCAATTTGAATTCAGCTTGATTCTGGGCTTGCATATTCTCTGCTGAATTCATTCACCTGACATGATGGGCAGTAAAATCATTCTGACCCCAAGAATGTTAATTGAAAGGCAGGCTACGGATCAAGGCCTTGGCTGCCATGTCACACCCATGACCTGACCAAGAAGGCCTCAGCTGATATTGGGGATATCAGATCTCCTACTGCAGTGATTGGTGGAGGAAAAAAATAAGGGGGATCCTTGGTAGTGTTGCCAAGTTGTGTCTGGCAAATGGCAGGCAGGTTGGAGGAGGGGACATGGGAGAGTCTGTCATGTCATCTGCACTGCTATGTCACTTAATGGAAAACCACAAAGTTTCTGGCAACTTGTAGAGCTATAAAGTCACTTTGGGGTTTTCACAGGAAGCAATATAGCAGCTCAAATGATGTCACTTAAAAAAAAATCCCACTGCTGCTTGGACTAGTGGCAGACAATCAGGGTTACTGGCAGGAGACCTCCTGCCATAGTGGGAGACCTGGTCCTCAGTGTCACACTGTTGTGCAACATTGCTTATGGCAAAAAAGACAGAAGTGATGTCCTCACGCCCAAGTGATCTCTAGGATTCACCCCAAACTCTATGATTTTACCCCAGCACATTCATTCATTCATTCATTCATTCATTCATTCATTCATTCATTCATTCATTCCCTGCCTTTCTCTCCAATGGGGACCCAAAGCAGCTTATGCCATTTTCTTCTCCTCCATTTAATCCTCACAGCATCCCTATGAGATAGATTAGGTTGAGAGAATGTGACTGGCTCAAGGTCATCCAGCAAGCTTCCATTGCACAAGTGGGGATTCAAACCCAGCTCTCCCAGATACTAGTCCAGCACACTTAACCACTACACCACAGTGGCTCTTTGTGGGCGGGTGGCAGCTGATGAGGAATATGGACTTCATGACTCCTGCAGAATAAGGGTGGGAGCAGAACTGAAATGAAAATGGGGTTGCCAAGGTTACCCTAATTTGTGGCTGATGTTAGTTTGTGTTGCTGTCCTGGCCAGCCTTTTAAGAAGCAAATACAGAGGCAGAGCCAGCAATGGAAGCCTGAATGCCCAGAAGGGATAGTCAGGAATCAGGACTGAAGAGCAAAATATCACTCTGCCCCCATATGGATCATTGTGCATAGGAGGGGGTAGTCCAAGCTATGTGGAAGAAATGCTGCTATAGACCACCATACCAAGAAGAGATGGACAGAACCTGATGGGCTCCACTGAAATAACTGGGGCCCAACTATCTTATTTGTTTGACAATAGGCCATCTAATCATAAATGCCTGTTAATTAAATTTACCAGTAGGGGCATCACCCTGTGCTGATCACCTTCTTGTACTGAAACCCACCAAGAACTCCATCTTGCACAGTAACTCCAGATGATCCAATCCAACTCTTTCCACTGATTGCAATTACTATTACATCTAGCCACAGGGATGATGTCAGTCAGCTAGTTACAGGAATGACTTCACTAGGGTTGACTGAGACAATTTTACATCAGTCGAACCGAACTTTCCTGCCTCCTCCCTCCCAGTACAGCCAACTAATTTATATTTGGGGCATAGGGGAGTCTGGTGAATAATATAAGAGGAATTTGCAGAGGGAAGAGGGAATCTATGGGACTAGCCAGTTTAGTCTAGATCCGACCCATAAAGCTGCCTTATATTGAGTCTAATACATCTATCCCACAGCTGGATAGTGCCTGAATGTTGAACTTGGAAGTTGAATGGCTTTGCGAAATTCATTTGCTCTACCGCTGAACTATGCATTTTCACAGTAGAGGACCAAATGCATAAACCAGTTGCAGCAATGTATACTGGCAACACATAACAAATCTTCACTAAAGATCTGCTCTTCATGTATGAGCAAAGACTGTTGCACTCTGGCTACAGTGAATGGAAAAAAAAATAACCAGCAAAGATGCCCTTTAATTCATTTAATTTCTGTGCACTTAGCTCTATGGACATCAAGCAACATGTTGGCTGCAGAAATATCCACTTGCTCCATGCATCCCACAGGTCAGAGTACCAACCTAACGTAGCACAAGTAATTAGTGAATCATTCATTTTAATGAGTGCATGATGAGTCGGAATGGCTGTGGTCGATTTATTCTAGCCTCATTATGTTGTGGCACGTTGCAAAATATTTTGCCATTCATTACATTGGTTTCCCTCCCCCCCAATATTTGTTTGGTCTGCTATTAAGCATTCTCTGTATTCTATATTTCCTACTAGGCTTAAACTACACTGAACAGCAACAGAAGGAAGCTCTTTGATTTCTTTTTGTTTGCTATATAAAAATCTGTTACATCGTGTGTGTTCAGTTTGAAGACCTTTTTTGGTATTTACAGAGGAATGCTATCCTTTATTTGTTTATTTACTTCAGCTATACTCCACTTTTCTGCCCAATGGGGACCAAAAGTGGCTTACATCTTTCTACTTTTTTTCATTTTATCCTCACAATAATTCTATGAGGTAGGTTGGACCAAGGGGGTATGATTGCCCAAAGGTCACCCAGCAAGTGTCCCTGGCAGAGTGAGGGTTGGAACCTGAGTTTACCAGATCCTAGTTTGACACTAGAACCACTATACTGGCTCCTTAAAATAGTTAAATGCAAGCCTCTTAGATAATCTGGTATACATTGTTAAAAGTATTTTAATGGATCTGTTCATTTTACCTTCCAACCAACCAGGTATGCAAGCCCCACCTCCAGCACTACTGGCTTCACATCTAAATGGGACCAAAACCTATGCACATAGGCTTATACTGTGCAGTTTGTGAACATGCATCATCAGCAACTACATGGGTAGAATGTTGTACAGATGTAAAACTACTCAAAATGCTGCTCATTTTGAAATGTGAGCAGATAGCTGAGATGAGATGTTGCATTTGACACCAAACAGGCATTGTGAACCAGGTGAGCTCCTATGTCAATTGCTCAGCATTCTTGCTCATAATTGCCTTATTACAGCATTAAAATAACTGTGCAAGTCATATAAATAGTAATATTAGGTAACTTATTTGGAAGAGAAGGCAGCATGGTATAGCCCAATTTTGTCAAATCTCAGAAGCTAAGCAGGATCAGTGCTTGGATGGGAGACCACCAAGGAAAACTCTGCGAGAAAGACTATGACAAACCACCTCTGTTCCTCATGTGCTTTGAAAGACCCTTGCTGGGGTTGTCATAAGTCAGTTGTGACTTGACAGCATGTACACACATTGCTGTGTTATTTCTTTCCGCATTTTTCAATAGGGTGAAACTTTTCAGCTCTTTGTCAGGACTGTGAGTCAGGAAAATACACTGTTGGCAGGAACAATCCTTTGCCTTTCTTTTAAAGGACATGGAGAAGTTAGGCCCATAACACAAACAGGAATATAAAAATCATCTTGCTACTGAGTGCTCCAGTCTAAGACTTGCTCTGGATCTTCCGGATAGTTTTTGTACATAAATAGTTCAGTGGGTACAGTGTTCCATGCTCCTCGGCATCTAGTCATGCCAGCCACATGACCCCAGAAACGTCTTTGGACAGCGCTGGCTCTTCGGCTTGGAAACGGAGATGAGCACCACACCCTAGAGTTGGAATTGACTGGCTTTCAAGCAAGGGAAACCTTTACCTTTACCGTAGTTCTGTGTTGAACACAGACATTTCACAGATTGGGTTGCTATTCCCACAGGGCAATTCTTAGCCCTGGAACCTACTCATTAAACTGCAACACCTATTGCTAAGCATTTAAGAACTAATGTTGCGTTGTAAAGTGCATCAATTTCAAAAGCAAATCAGACATGGGATTTTGGAGTTGCCACTTGAGTAATTTCAAGTGGGGAGGGGGTTTGCTTAGGCATTTAACATCACCTAATGGAATGATAGGCTGTTTGCATTTTGTTATGTACTTTTGATGTATTGTCTTCTATTTAAAAGTAAGACTTCAATAGACATATTTTATACCATATTAGCATACGTATTGGTATAATATATTTTGCAAGGGTTTTTTGGTGTTTTTTTTTGGTAGACAGATGGTTTTAAGGAGTCTGTCTGTTCTGTTTTTTGATGTAACTGTTGCCAGCTCAAAGAACAGAAATGAGAACCAACTCTGAAAAAACGGTGGAAGTCAATCCAGTCACAACTGACAGTGCAATCCTAAACAGAGTTACGCCCTTCTGATCCCATTGCTCCTGTGGTCCCTCACTGTGATGACGCAAAGGTGGACTCCCATAGCAAAGGGATATGAATGCTGGCACCATGATCACCTCAGCTTTCATCTTTGCTTCCCTATCATGTTGTTTCCCACACAGCCTATCTTTGCTTTGAATGCAGAAGGTTCCAGGGTCAATCCCCAGCACCTCCAGTTAAAAAGGACCAGGCAGTAGGTGACGGGAATGCCTGAGACCCTGGGGAGCCACTGCCAGTCTGAGTAGACAGTACTGACTTTGAAAGACCGATGGTCAGATTCAGTATAAGGCAGCTTCATGTGTTCATGTGACTGGTCCTGGAAATGACATCACATCCAAGCCACTATGTATCTCAGAGACTGAAATCCCATGTGAAAGTCCTTGACATCTGAGATCTTCTAGCAACGTCGAGTGTCACATTCCATCTTTTGTAGAGGAAAGATCGAAGAAGAAATATGTCTGTAGAGTTCTTTTCCTTGGGAACTTTGTTTGGTTCCCTCCTTTTTTATTCCCCTCCCCCAAAGCAAGTGGTAACTTCATTGTTTCACCTTGTGGTAAGGGATGGAGGTTCATTCTGTTATGGTGCTTTATTCTTTGGGGCTTCAAAAATCCTTTTTAAAAAAAAAAATAGCTCCAATTAAAACAGTTGGAAGAGATCATTGGCATTATTATTATTTTTTAAAAAATTATAACTCCTTTCTGAATTGTTGCATGAAAGGTGGCATCCATTTTTATATAAACAAATTAAGCAAACTCTGGCTAACTATGAAGTTCATGCACAGTAGGAAGACACAAACCTGCCACAGCATTTCTGATTTAATCAACTTTCATATACTGTCAAATTTTAACAATCCACCTTTCACAATTAACCTTAGGCATTTGTCTGCTTCAATCAGTCCAAAAAAACCGGGTCTGGAACCATTCAGAAGTGTGAAATTTTGTGATCAAAGGGTGTAAGAACATAAGCGTTTAAGATAAGCCCTGCAGAATGAGACCAATGACCCAATGCATTTATTTCAGCATACAGTTGCACATAATAGCCACCCGACACTTTATGTAAACACACAAGCCAACCTGTCATTTGAATACAACTGAACTTACCACTGGATACAACCACTGAATACAAGTTATTGCTAAATATACTCAACCTGCACTAAAGCAATGTGTCATATTTTAATCACGAGTGTCTCTGTTGAATAACAGGATCATTTGGGCACTTGCACTTTAAAACGAATCCAGCTTTGATGTGTCCCACTCTGGCTGAATATGTCCAGTGTTTATTTTGACTGTAGAAATCAGTCTTTGTCTTCCTTCTAGACTTCCCATTCCCCAACCTGTGTTTCTGAAAACTAGAGCTTCACCAGGTGTGGATGTGGGTAAATACTTATGGATGCTAAAGCTGATCTATTTGAAATAAAATATAAATCAAAACAATGCAAGCACAGCTGTTTTCCATGCCCCCAATATTTACTTCTGTAAATTGAAACTAAAAGTGACATTCACTGAAATGAAATGGCAGTGTGTTATAGTGGTTAAATAGCAAGACAAGGATCTAGGAGACCCAAGTTCACCACTCTGCTATGCATGCTCTCTGGACGACTCTAACATAACCTCATAGGGTGTGTTCAGACGGATCTTTTGATCTGCCATAGGAACGACTCCCTTGCGGATCAAAAATGCACGACCAGACAGAAACATCTGCGAAATATTCCAGTCCCATAGGCATCCCGTTCTGCTGCGCCTCCAATCCTGATTTAAAAAGTAGTAGTTTCAATGTAGGGTTTTCGCTTACCCGCGCAACAACTGCAGACTTTCTTCCGTCTGGTCACTCCATTAGCGCGCGATGCTCCCGTCGGCTCGGTCTGACGTCAGACTGAGCCGACGGGGGCGCGATTTTTAAAAAATTGAAACCCCATGTGCGCTTTAACGAGGAAACGCATTCAGCGATAAGCGCTACGAGGAATGTAATATTCATGCTTATTTCTTTTAGGGACAAGATGTTACCGCGATGGGAGATGGAGGGGGAAGGACTGTTCTAACTTGCAAAATAGTCCCTCCATTGATGGCAATGGCAAGGGGGAGGACCGGGACTTTGCTGAAAACCCTCCGCGATCGCCTCAGTTCTCCAAGGAGGCGCAGCCTTGCCTATGCGAATGTACAAAACTTTTTTTTTTAAAATTCTCGGTGGATGCCGTGTAGACAAATCACGGCGGGAACAACGCGCGGTGAGGCTATTTCATAGGGGGGCGTCTGGTCGTGCTAGGCTGGATTTAAAAAATCGGGATAAAATTTTAGGAGGGCTCATGGCGCGATTGACTGGCCGTCTGAACGCAGCCACAGAGTTGTTGCTTTGGAGCCCCATTATGGAGAAAAGTGGAATAATAAATATCTAAACAATTAAATAGTACACCCGCTATATATTTTTAGAAAATCTGATTCCAGCCAGAGTCTTGGACTTAGTGTGATGAGCAACTCTGATTGGGCCTTTCTGGGCAGAAAAACCCTCTGTAGGCAGCAGGCTTGCCATTCTGCTGCTCAGTGTGAGGGTTCCCCCACTGCCAACTGGTGCTTGTAGCTGGCCAGTGGAGGAAAAATGGTGGGAAACAGGGAGGATATTGGCAGTGTCCTGACATACTGATATCATTTCTAGGTGTCCTGCTGCTTCGGACCAACATTCCATTGTTACGGGTGTCCACCTTCCTTGCATGCAGCACTCTCAGACGGCAATCCTGAGCACACTTACTAGGGGGTAAGTTCCATTGAACTAAATGGGGTTTATGTTTAACTATACATTGCTGGTGTTGGGCTGTTGCTTCGTAATAGTGGGGTGCATTAGTGACTGCTGAGCTTAATGGAAGTCACCCTGCTGCTATGGAAGCAGAAATTGTTATACTTATTTGTGAAAATAATCATCTAGGTAATTACCACACTTGACTTTCATCCCTGCCTTCCTTGGGTTCTTGGGGAGGTTGGTTTTCACAGCTCATCAAAATACTGTGCCAGTTATTTTAAAGGTCAAAAGACTCTTGTATTATGATTTGTAATTGCAGGTAATGTATTGAATAAAATTATTCCAGCATCATATTAGCTCATTTAACTCATTGCCCCAGCTATGCTGTTAGCTTAGTTATGTCTCCTCTGTTTTGTGATTACAAATAGTTCCATCTTATGAAGCAACAGCTTGGAGCCTCTGTTTCAGGTTGAGGCAATGATATCCTTGGCACTGATGATGCTTAGGGATGCACAGCCAAAAATTTACCAGTCAAGACTGGACCTGGGCAATGCTCTTTTGTACATATCAGATTTGCCCCAAACCCAAACAAAATTATTTTTGAGCTCTGGCAGTGATCAGAAACCTGACAATTTTGGTGCCTTTCTGTTAGGTTGAAAGGTAGCACACACTAGGGTAATATGTCAAGAAACTGAGTGTGCATCGGCCAATATGTGTGTGGCAGATATAAAGGTGAACTCACTCCATTGTGGAGAAAATGATTAATGGGTCTGTCCATTTTCGTTTGGAAGGGTAAACCCAGACTGGAGGAACATGCCTTGAATACTTTCTTTGGACTCTGGCTTTTCTTCTGTTCCTCAGTGTCCCCTTTAATCTTTTAGCTTCCTTTAAAGAGACAGGTTATGTTAGAGAGGATGAGGGTCCAGCTGATGCTTCTCAGGTACAGGCCTACACTGAGCTCCCCTTGATCTCTGTAGGAACCCCCAAAAGGTAAATGTAACAGTTGATACTTTCCACACAGCTGATCTGGCTTCCCCTTATCAGATATCTCTGCTGTGTCTGCATGCTCCAGCAGGCAAAGGTACATCTCCCACTCTGCTGCCAGTAGCAATATGCTACTTCTGGTCCAGCCAGTTGGGCAGCATTGATGCCCAGACCCCATTGGACCTTCCTTCTAACAGAGGCTTTATGTACTCCTACAGTCCTAACATCCAGGAGAATTTGGAGACAACACCTGGAGAAAAAAATAATAACTATATGTGATATTGCTGAACTGCTTCAGGTTGGTCAAGGGTTTTCCACTCATGGAGCATACAGGCATGTGTATGCCAAGGAAGATATTTTCTTTGCCTGAGAAGAGACTCCAGGGGCTTGGCCTCTCCCCTCTATGTATCACTGGTAGGTGCATAAAGCAGTGGATACATAACGTTGGGTTGCCAGCTCCTGGAGATGTGGGGGTTGAACCAGAGAGGATGGGTGTAATGATTTCAAGTTATATGTGTGTGTTTCTTTAAAATGGTTGGTAAGTGTCAGAAGAACAAGGGGGGTGAAAGAAGAAGAAGAGTGAGTGGTTGGTGACTGAGAGTGTATGGGTGGAGCTAGGAGGGGTGTGTGTGTGTGTGTGTGTGTGTAGAGAGAGAGAGAGAGAAGGCAGAGTGCTCAGTTCTGAAGTTTGGCGTTTGAAGTCAGATGTCAGCAGTCAGTAGCTTTCAGTTGTGGTCAATCTATACAGAGTCTGAGAAGTAGTCTTTTGACTAGAATTATATAGAAGTGCTGTGAAAGACATTAAGTTTCTAAAGGAGGAAGAAAATATACTTAAGGGGGCACATTAGGAAAATTTATTTATTTATTTATTTATTTATTTATTTATTTATTTATTTATAGTCCAAGGATTTTAAGAGTGTGAGGGGAAAAGGTGACAGAGACCTGAGTAAAAGGGAAACATTCTACTAAGCAACTTAACAAAATATCTTGTAACCAATACAAAACCAATAAAGTACTATCTTGTTTATTGTTAACCCAGAGTCTTATCCTCAGAACCACATAGTCCAACGAGAGAGGCTTAGAGCTTCGGCACAATACTGTGGGAAAGTTTAATTAAAGACTGGAATTGAATTCCTGGTGGCAGCAATAGATACTTCGAGTGAGAGAAAGAAACAAAAAGAAATTTAAAACTACATCACACCTAACCACACACAAATAAGAAAGAGGTACCGTCATAGTGGAATTTGGGGGATTTCATCAGGTGGTAATGCCTAGAGTCCTCCTTCCAAAGCAGCCATTTTGTCCAGAGAAACTGTCACCTAGCAAGCAGTCATAATTCCAGGAGATCTCCAGACCCTACCTGGAGGCTGGCAAAACTAGCACATAGTGGGGAATTCTCACATCAAAGTCCTCTTTGAAACTACTGCTAAAGTGCATTGAAAGTGCCCAGGTATTTTTGCGAAAATATGTAGTTGTTTAAATGTTTGTTCTAAGCACCTTTACGTAAGCTAATGGGGATAAAATGCAGACTAGAAGTACAGAACATAGAAATAAAAGAAAATGAACTTTCTGGCTAAAAGCAAAACATGTTTTGATGGTTACACTTTCCCAGGGCTATTTTTGGGCAGGAACGCACAGGAACGGAGTTCCGTCAGGCTCCCAAGTTGGCCACATCCAGCAGGAACTCATTAGCATAATAGGCCACACCCAACAGCAGGAACTCATTAGGATTGGCTACATTAGGGGTGTGTGGCCTAACATGCAAAGGCATTCCTGCTACCACAAAAAGTCCTGGGTTTTGACAACAAACAAAGTAAACAGAATAAGAAGCAAAAGGTAGGTGTGGCTGGATGACCACACTTATGGTAACATGGTGTGTGTGGCCTAATATGCTAATAAGCTGTGCTGTCAGGGGTGTGATCTAATATGCTAATGAGTTTCTGCCATTGAGTGTGGCCTATTATGCTAATGAGTTCCTGCTGGGCTTTATCTACAAAAATAGCCCTGCACTTTCCAAGAAGGGTAGGTCAAACATTCCACAGACCAGCCCTGAAAGCCGTCAGAGCTGACAAAGGCAGATGGATTTTGGCAAGGGGACCCGTATATGTTATTCCCTATTCCAGAAATTTCCCTGGGAAAGAGGAAGTTCAGTTTTGGCCAATCAGAATATTATTCCAATATTCCTTCCAGAAAGGTCCAGACCAATCTAATATTTTCCTCTGGATTGTATACATTTTGCATTGAGCACTTTTGGGGCTAAAAGCAAAGCTAATATGAAGTGCCAAACGTTGCTGGGCGGGGATTGTAGTGGTATCAGACGGAAAGCATTTCCCCTCTCCCCCAAAGGGGAGCATGCTACTTTAGCAATCATCTAGCTTTTAAATTCTGACTTCCTAAGTGACTTCCCCATCTTGAAAGAATATCATTTTAGTTGGCCAGGATCCCCTTGGCCTATTTCTTTCTTTTCTTTTTCTTCTAAAGAACAGGAATCTATACATTGCAACAGGAATAGAATTTTTAAACAAATCCATTCTGGGAGCTAAACATTGTGCCATCCTGCATCTCACTTTAGTATTTAAAGTTTGGGTTTTGGGATCTAGGCCAGGATCTAGTAGAGGAAATCAGTTAGGCTGATTTAAAAAAAAATATTGCAAGATAAGTGACATAAGTTTGGTCCCCTTGCTGGCATACTTTTGTTGGTAAAAACAAGAAAGCAAACCTCCCATGGGCTGCTTCAGATTACTGGGAAAGGAGGAAGAAGTTCATTTATACACCATTTCATGCCTGTCCTGCACATGAGAATTTTAGCTGATCCCTCATATTACCTATTCTCCCATTCAGAAATACTTTATGAGGACTTCCAGGAATTTGTGAAGGAGGCTCTAAGGGTGGAGGAGTGCAATCTCTGAGAATGACATTACAGCTAGTGTGTGTGTTTGGGGGGGGGGGTTACCTCTATAACTGTATTCCCCACTGAAACCTACAGAAACAGGAGTTATTTCCTGACTCAATTGCCTTGCTTCTGATTTGAAAGAATCCCACTAAGTGGCATAGAATCCAGATTCAAATCCAACTTTAAAAATATCCCTAACTGATGCTGTTATTCTCTCTCTTTTTGAAATCTTTCACTGGGGTCCAACAGGAAACTTTCCTTCACTAACCCCATTGAAACATAGGGAAGATGTATAAGATCTGCCTTGTCCCTGCATAGTATCCATCCACTGAAATGAGCCCTGTGTAGGAAAACTTGCTTCTGGGTTGTGTTCTGTACATTTAAGCAATTATTTCTTTCTCTGAAATCACAGGATATTTTTATTTGTTTCTCCCCCCACCCCAGGACTGACAGGACTATTTACAACTTCCATTAACTTGATAGCCAATAGTATACATAAATTGCCTAGGCTAAAAGTTTCATTGAAGCTATCAACAAAGGTGGTAATTAGGGTCTTATACATTTTGTATTACATGATTGTCCTCGGCAGACACAATTATATTGTATAATCCCTTCCCCCCACTTTTTTTTCTTTTCTGTATTCCCACTGTCTTCCTAAATAAATAAATAGATTATCTTTTTTTAAATGGCCAGCTTTTAGAAAAGAAAAAAAAAATGATGAGGAGTGACAGAGAGAATGTATTAGCTAATGTTTTAGCTGATAAAAGAAAAAGAAAGGATATGGGAGAAACTATGGAAGCTGAGATTAAAAAGTAGGCAGTTCACATACTGATGAAAATCTTGAGAGATGTATCAGGTGGGCAACATACCTTCAGCAGTCAGGTAGATGTTTGAAAAGGTTCTTAATTAGGGTTGTTTGGATTCATCTGTTTTCCTTCTTTTTGTTTTTCTCTGTGGTCATCGTGAACCTTTTTTATTTCACATTCCCCCGCCCCCAATATTCCTTTTTTGTTTGCTAATGCAATTTTATATCATTTACACATTTGTGCCCCATTTATACACGACTGACACACAAAAATGCAAAACAATACATTAGTTTGGTGTCAGCAAACAGAAAAAGGGATGAAAATTCAGAATCACCCATTTGAGTCACAAAAGCAGAAACAAGACAGAATGGAGATGTTTGAGTCCAACAAGGATGTATCGGAGATTTGACTGCACCCAGTCCTGGATACAGATGCTCTCAGCCTGCTTATCGGTTACAATCATCACAGCTGAATGTTCAGCAGGATTTCTTTCCTTGTGTCCATAATATAGCCCCTCTCAAAACGTTTCACTTTTTATGAACCAGACCAACTGACCTGATGTGAACAAACAAAGCACATGTACATTCTTGCACTGCCTCAAATTAATTGTAATCCTCCCCGGCACATTCACAAAAAAAAAATCTTGCTTTGCATCTTGGTGCTTCTTTTATTGAAGTCTTTCTGGCCATGCCTTCTTGTGAGGAAGACTGTGCTAGCTGGCTAGCCACAGCTGTGTAAGAGATGGCTGCATTTGTTCCTCTTCTGCTACAGGTACTTAAAACCTGTAAACAGCTTATGTCCCCACTGGGGAGAAAAATGGGATACAAATAAAAAAAATATCATGAGCCAGTGGTTGTCATTAGGAAAGGTAGTTGAACTGTTATGATCAGAATCTATTTGTACATGTACATTTTGACACTGGCAAAAAAGCATCATTTACTGTAAGGATATTAAATGTTGTGTCCAATGGCGTAGACATGAAAAGAAGGCAAAATGTGTTGCTCTGCTTGATAATTACATAGGTTACTTTAATGACCTTGACTTTCTAGTATATACACCTCCTCAGGTGATTAAAGAAACTTAGACCACTGATTGTGTGAGGACAAAAGTTGCCACAACCTGCAATAGAAAAGTTATAAACACACCTATTTACCTTCTCATGACCTCTTGGTATGGCAATGAAACTGTAGCACAAACAGCTACTACGGTGCACATGTAAAGCTGCATAGTCCAGCATTAATATCAAGTCTGAGCAAAAGCACTGGAGGAATCTGATAAACAAGATATAGGCAATGGGCGGGAAACCTCCCAATGGTCTAGCCCTCCCACCTTGTACCCCAGCTACAAGATAAAAGTGTGGAGGAATGACATCATGCTAGTCATTGACATCACGTCCAGATGAAAACCTGGACATGATGTCAGCTTGTCAGGCAATGCTTTGGAATCCCCCCCCAACTTTATGATAATACCATAGGCTGAGTTCAGACTGGCAATTTGCCCTGCTATAGCTATGTTCCAGCCACGTTTCCCAAGCGGATTAGAGGGGGCATTCATACAGGCATATCTGCCTGGTGTCCCCCACCTGTAGGCTACCCGTGCTGTTCCGCTTTGCTCCTGCATTCAAAAGATACCTGTTACAAGTGGTAGCAAATTCCGGAGAGTGCCTTTATCCCACATCAGTCCACTTCCCAGAAGTGTGAACGCTCAGCCGAAAAGCTGGGAGCAACCTGCATTGCTCCCGGCGCATATGATTGGTGCATATGATTGGCTGTGCTCCACTCCACCGCATAAGGTGTATATGATTGGCTGTGCTCCATTCTACCACCCAATGTGGTGCTGGTGCAATGGGATCCTCCCCAAATTGGCTGGTTGTCTATGTGAGAGCTCATGCGCTCATACACACATAGGCATCCAGCCGATTTACCAAGAAAAAGCCATTTACAGCCGCACCTCCGGGCCAGCAATCTGAATGCTCCCATGCGCCTCCTCCCAGTATGCTCCCACATCAGTCAGTCCTGTGTGACCAGGAAAACCCAGAACAATTTATTCCAGGGCTTTTTTGCCACGACTGGCTCCCACTGCAAACGGCCAGTCTGAACTCAGCCATAGTGTTTATGGTGAATTCCAGAGTGAAGCATGATGTGCTTATGTTACATTCGGGTTTTCACACAGAAGTTACATTGACCCATAGCATGACATCATTTCTGCACCTTGCTCCACCTCCAAAGTTTCTGGGGTGCCAGATGACACCCTGGCCACCCTAACAAGAAGTTTGATGGCGGTGAACTTGAACAGTCATCCTGGATGCATTAACGTCCTCAGCATCTTTGAATATGGCCCCAGACAATTTGAAACCCACTAGCTTTTAGCATGAACCTAATGGTTTATTTAATGTTTACATGAACTGAAGCTCATACAAAGCACATTGTAGGAACCATGCCGACAAAATGTGATGCTGAAAGAAGAGCACAGTCTCTCTCATATATATAGTATGCTTATTTAGTACAGATCCCTAAATGAATACCTAGATAAGGACTTGGCGAGAGGATTCTATTTTCAGGATCAGAGCCCGTGTTTTTCCATGCAGAAGGTTCCAGATTCAATCCCTGGCCTTGCCAGTTCAAAGGCTCTTGGCAACATTGGCCCATCCTTTCTAGCTGTACAGATGTATACTTCTTCTGCAAACTGAACTTACATTTAGCCATTATGGCTACCACCATCAATAGATGTATTCTTCCATGAATTTGTCTGATCGTTTTTAAAGCCAGCTAAGATAGAGGCCATCAGCTGCCACATCTAATAGCAGTGAATTCTACAAGTTAATTATCCATAATGGGATGTATGTTGAATTGGTGAGTACATCATGCAATCATTCAGTTCTTCACTAGCAATCTGAAGTGGTATAGTTCAGCACCAGATATCTCCTAGACATCTGCTGATGGTGTAGCTCAGAATTATTATTATTTTTTTGAAGTATATTCTGGACCTTCGTGTTCTCCATTCCTCTTCCCACAGACTCTAGATGGTGTTCACCATCACCAAACTTCAGAGATCCTTGTGCAGCAGGCCTGAGGCATACACTCCACTTGAATTTACCTTAAACAATAGGATGTATAACACCCTGCCAGCTCTGTGTGTGCTGTGCAGATGGAGCAAAATATCTTGGCGATGAAGTGATATATTTCATGGAAAGGATTGCACACAAATAACCGACCTTGAACATTTATGCAAAGTAGTATCCAAAAAGTTTTAAAAAATAATTTGGATTCATCTTGCTGCCAGAGAAGTCATTAACTAGTGCACATTGCAGAGAAAATGAAATGCGTTTGATAATTCCATTTCTATTCAGAGGAAAAATGCATTTAAAAATGTATTAAATTGCAAACCGCAGATGTTAGTTACCTTTGAACTCTTAGCCCTGGTGTTCCCGTTTGAGTGAACAGGTGTTTATTAATTTGACTAACCTCCCTTTTAGTGATTTGGTAGTAATACGAACAGCATTAGGGAACAAATGTGCTCTGCTCCAATTCCTCCATGGGTTATTTTAAAAATAAGTTTAGAGCTTGGTATATGTGAATGCTGTTCTGCTTGAAAGCACATTCTCTGGTTAAGTGTCTGAGAGCTGAATTGTATTGCCCTGAGCTGATCTAAGTATGAAACAGACTCCATTTTTAACCTAAAAAATTGGCCAGTTTGCTTTGCCCTGCACCTTTCCCAGTCATTTGCTCACCAGCAATGCTAAACTTGTAAAATGAATATGTCACAGGGGGAACCCACAATTTAAAACTGGAAAGCTCTTCTCCCTAATGTACATGGTAGAAGATCCCAATAGCTATAACTGAATATTGAACTCTGCTTTTCAGGGGTTGTAGCCAGGATGATATCTTATATCACCTCACCTGGAGTTCTTGCTCATCCCACCTGGAAATGTAAGAGTGAGGAAAGGTGGCTACAGCCCTGAGTTTCAGGAATGGCAGCTGGTAACTGAGAAGAAGAAGCTGGAGCAAGATCCAACCTGATGGAGATGTGCCTGGCTGCATCCTCTTCTCCTAGATAATTTCAGGTGGATAGCCATCTTGATCTGCAGTAGAAGACCAAGATTTGAGTCATGTAGCACTTTAAAGACCAACCAGATTTCTGGAGTATAAGCTTTCAGAGTCAAAGGTCCCTTTGTCAGGTATCAGATGGAGATTTTACTATTTTGTTTTTCACATTCAAAACTAATAAGAATTCTTTATTATATGGAACTCCATTCTGGACAGCATAGATGACAGACAGAGATAGAATGTATCCTAACTACCTAGGATGGGTACGGATGCAGGGAAGAGTGTCCGTGCATCCATTGTTCAAAGCTGGAGAGAAATGTGCTCCTTCTTTGTGTGTGAGAGGAAGTGTGTGTGAGAGTGAGGTGTCAAGCCAGAAGGATTTTACTCTTGAGAGCATATGCCCTGGAAATCTCATTAGTCTTTAAGGTGCTACTGGACACTAATATTGATCTCCTCCTCCTCCAAGGTTGCAGCCTGGATAGGATCAGTATTTGTGCTACTTCACCTGGATCACTGGTTTGTCCCACCTAGAAATGGGGCAGCCCCACCTAGTGAAGAAGGTTGGCTATAGACCTGCTCTTTGTTATCTATACATTGGACCAAATTGGACTGAGCAGCATGAAAGCTGTTTTCTCTTTTAGTTCTGAATTTACTTACCTCAATTTTTAAAAATCAGAAAATACACACTGTAATTATTTCTTTTTGTTTTGACTACATTTTTTGGAATGATTTCTTGCTCTTAGCTATTCACATTTCTTCCAAACTTATGTAGCTAACATGCATATCAATTTGAAAAAGAAAAAACACGCAAAAGTGCCAACAACGCAAATGATATGCTGTAAGTAGACAAAAAGGAAAATTGAAATGTTGACAAAATAATAGTGGGGATGGGGGGAGGGATAAACTTTTGTACATCCCTAGTAGTTCTTCAGTATCTGTAGTAGTGGAAAAGGATTTCTGCACATACTGGAAATCACCTGTACTTAATAGAATGTAGATTGTACCTGCCTTTCTTTTCACAGGAATGAGGTGTGGGACTCATTGGATATACTGATTTCATGTCTTGGTTATTCCAGAAAGTCACTTTATCCTGTATTCAATTCACCCTGAATCCTGGTTGAATTAGGAGAATTTTTAGAATTAATTATGGGAATAGGAAAATATGCATGTCACTTCAGCCTTCAGTTCCTTCCATTCCATTCATTTGCAGCACTAAATCGTCTCTACAGAATGCCATGTGCATTGGTAACTGCTGGGGCGGGGGGTGGGGGGGAGGATGCGATTATACAAACACTTTCTTTGAAGTTATTTTATGTTCCTGTGACTTGCTTAAAAATCTTGATGAAACCATATGCACAATCATAGCAAGGCTGTTTTTTGCAGTGTTTTATCAGCTCATTCATACACATCGAAAATGTAAAGTTAGCATTAAGGGAAGAATCATGGGTTCATTAACACAGTTAAAACTCAGCTTTCAGAATCCACAAAACAGCTCACAAACTAAAGTTTATCACAAATTTCAGTGGGTTCATGAAGCAATGTTCGTGGAAGGGTGACCAGCATGAACCAAACCACATTTTCCCAGATCATGCCCATCCCTATTTTCGGATAATAACTAGCAAACTCCAAATTTTAATGTTTTAAAATATGAATTGTGAAAACAAATTCTAATTAGGAAAATTTTCCTAAGAAATTCTACCTTAAATTTATTAAATTATACTTACCATTTATATAGTATACACCCACAGCCGAATTAATGGGGAAACGGCGAATATAGCACGCCTTCGGCGCGGCAGTCTGGATGCTCCTGCGCGCCTCCGTCCCGTATCTTCCAGCAGCGGCCCCCGCAGTGTGAACGGGAAAACCCAGTATAGTTTAATCCAGGTTTTTTTTGCTACAACTGGCTACCGGAGCAAACTGCCAGTCTGTACTCAGCCAGAGTGAGATTTACACTGACAGTCCCATCATAGCTTCTGTTGCAGCTCCCATTACTGTCACACCACTTCTGTTTCCTTGTTCATTGTCAGATGTCCTAGATCAGCCAATTATGTTCAGCATTCATAATGCAGCAACATGACATCAAGAGGAACAGCACATCGACAAGTAAGCAAACTCATCATGTGGTTACAACAAGAGAAAACATCCATCTAATTCTTCACCTGCAGACAGAAAACACTCTGGCCATGTGGATAAAGGGGGTAGAAACCAGCCAAGTCCTTCGTTTCAGCACAGCTTTAAATAATTGGGTGTCTTTGATGTTTACTCCCAGAGTGTGTGATGTGACTTTATGGAACCATAAACACTTGCTCATTATTATTCTTGCTTTTACTGTACCACTGGAAAAAAATAGTATGCTGTGTATACCTTGAAAATGCTAATCTCTCCTTATATATAAAGCTGACTTGGGGTGGCTTCCATGTGCTCCCATTGGATGTAAAATGCCCTCCCTCAGCCATTTGGCCTGCCAGCCACCACTCAAGAGTACTTGCGTGCTATTGGCCAGGTGCTGGGTCTGCTCCTCTTCCCTGCCCACTTCCCCTTCAGCCACTCTTCTCTGTCAGAATTCCTAGCAAATGGTTTTGTCTCTTGACGAAAACGCTTCTCCTGCTTGCCTCCTATGCGGGACTTAACTTTTCCCTCAGTGGCTGTTGGTAGGTGTAATGAAATGGCAGTTACCTGTGTTTGTAAGATGGCTGCTGGGCTGCTGTCTGTGGTTGTTTGTTTAAAATGTTCTGCCATAAGGTTTAATTAAGCTGTAGTTCCAGAGAGGGGCCTGTAGGAGTATCACTCACTGGGTTGAATGGGCCTTCCTCATCTGCTGGACACATTTCCCAGCTGCCCCAAGGCAGAAAAAGGCAGGAAAACAGAGACTGTCTCAACATGCAGGGCAGCATCAATATAGACTGCAGCCCATCCTGGGAGGAGGCCGTCTTTGTCCTACAGGAGGTTAGAAAAGGCTCCTGCTGCCTGTGCTGACCAGGCTGTCCAGGCCACAAGCCAGAGACGTGGGTGAACCCTTGGAGAGAGAGGCTAGAGCAGAGAGCCAGAGGCCGGTGTGTAGGGAAAGAGGATGGAGTTTAACCCCTGTGTGCTTATGCCCTACTGGTTCATAGTGTGTGCTTACTCCTACAGTGTATGTGTGCCCCATAACTGTGTAAATAGATAAATTCTTTTATTTGGGATAATAATCTGTGTTGTGATCTGACCACATAGTCCCCCCTGTTCTGCACAATAACAAAGGGAGGGGGTAGCCCAAGGAGGCAAGAAAAGGCCAGACCCTTGGGTTGCCAACTTTCCAGGGGTCCCCCAAAGACTGGGGATTCCATCTCCAAACATGGAGATTCAGCCACAGGGGTTTCATTGTCCTTCTAAAAAGGCAGTGATGATTCCGTGAGTTGTGGCAGCAAATTTAAGGAGTGAAATACGCACACGGAACGAGGGTGGGAGGCAAACAGCTGTGTGGTAAACTGGAGCCCGTTTTGCCACAGTAGGCAACCAAGCTTGGTTCAGACAAAGGACAGAAACTTTTAGGCCTTTTAGAGGAACTCATTGGGGCCAGTCCTGAATCTAGTGTTGCCAGCTCCAGGTAGGGAGATTCCTGGAGATTTTTTGGACGAGTCTATGGAAGCCAGGCTTTGGGGAGGGGAGAGGCCTCAGCTAAACAGAATGCCATACAGCCCACCTTCTAAAGCAGTTATTTTCTTGGGGCGGGAGGGAGATCTGTTGTCTGGAGTTCAGTTGTGCTACCTGGTGATCTTCAGGCTCCACCTGGAGGTTGGTTGCCCTAGGCATAGCAGTCAGTGCTTCAAAGCAGGTTCTGCTAGATCCAGGTTCTTGCTGTAGAAGCTGAATGGGTGATTTTGGACCGGTCACAGACTTTCAGCCTAACCTACCTCACAGGGTTGTTGTGTAAGTCAAAAGGGGGAGAGGAGAATGATGTAAGCTGCTTTGGTCCCCTTTACAGAGAAAGATGACTTTTCCTCCTGGGAAACCATTGTTGCCAGTCTCCAAGTGAGGCAGTCAGGGCTTCAGAGCACAGAAAATGGTGGACTCTGGCAGTCAGGGCTTCAGAGCATGGGAGAGACTGCAGCTGTGTGTGGGGGGGAATGGAAAGCTGAAGAGAAAAGGGAAAATAAAGGCAGGTTGATGACTGGCTGGGAAGGAGATAGGGTTGCCAACTCCAGGTGGGAAATTCTTGGAGATTTGGGGGTGGAGCATGGAGAGAGTGAGGTTTGAGGTGGGATATCAGACAGGAACAATGCCATAGACTCCACCCTCCAAACCAGCCATTTCCTCCTGGGTAACAATTGTTGCCAATCTCCAGGTGAGGGCTGGAGATCACTGAAAATTACAACTGCTCGTCAGGTAGCAGAAATCAGTTCCTCTGGAGAAAATGGTGGACTCTGTGTCATTATACCCTGCTGAGGTCACCATCACACATTGATGCTGAGTGCGCAAGGCCTTGGCACTCTCCCAGAGCTTCTTTCTAGAGCTCATTGTATTTATTTCCACAATGGGCCTTATTCCTAGTTATATCATAAGGCAATAAAATGCCCTGTTTTGTGATCTGTTTCAAGCTGTCTAGGAATAAACATATTTAAATGCTAATAAGGCAGCCATGTTTTATCTCAAGCTTTAGCAAAAAAAAAATCACATATCAATTAGAGCAGCCCAAATTCTTCATTCTGAACTGCTTTCCAATGCCTGTTAATCCTTCACTGCTTCCATCATGCGGATTCCTCTATCAATCCCCAAGCTCCCATTTCACATTTTCTTACCTATGTTACTAAGTAGTGTAAACAGACAAGACATTGCCTTCACTGTGTGGTTCTTTCTTTAGTGTATTGATGACTTTTGAACACAGGGGTTCAGTAGTCAGGCTTTGCCTGACTGAAGAATCTGAGACAGGCAGAGACCTCCTTGAATCTGGTCCTACTTTACAAAATAATCAACTCTGTTACCCAACCCTCCCCCAAACCACAGACATTTCCAAAAGAGAGAGTGCAACTGCAAACAGCCTCATGAGATGAGGGGTTTTTTTTAGTATCAAAGGATAGGTTCCACTCAACAGGGGCCTGTCATTCCTGGAAATCACACTTCCTATTTTTTTTCCTGCCTGCCTTCTGTGGGAATGGTAGTTTTTTGGGCTATGGTTTAGTGGTAAAGCATCGTGTCCCAAGTTGAATCCTTGGCAATTCCAGTTGAAAACTGGATCAAGTAATATGTGATGTGAAAGGCCACAGACTGAAATCCTGGTAGAGGCAGGGAATCCCCTGGTGCCAGCCCCTCCCCCTCAGCTGCTGCCCAGGCACTAGCAACACAGCAATATCACTTTCAGCATGCACCAGAAGTGACATCATCACGCCAGCACCAGCACACTGACACTCTGGTATTGGGACAAAAACTCTATGGTAGAAATAGTTTTTACCATAGAGTTTTTTGCCCAAATTCCAGAGTGCCATGGCAATGTTGTGGCCTGATGTGGCTTGTACCATTGCATGTCATCACATTGCCAGGGATGTAGCCTGGGCCTCCCTCCCAGTCCTGGAAAGTCCACCCCATCCTCTGCTTGTTGCCAAGAGGGACCTGTCTACCCTAGATCCTGGAGAGGCAGTGCCAGGCAAGACCAGTAGTCTAACTCAATATAACGTAGCTTTATTGTTCAAGGGCATTCTGCACTTTTCTACAGTGTTGATTATTTTGCCTTCCCTGAATGACTACATGCATGTGACTGTGTTACATGCAATGTGGCTCATGCAGGGCTGTGGTGGTGGAAGAAATGGTTTTAAAGGCCATCAAATCAATGGTGTGATATCACTTCTGCAGAAAATGTAGAAGGTATGGTAATCCTCTCTAAAAACGGCCAGTAATGCTATGGTTTTTACCAAAGAATTTCTCCTGATTCCTTGTTGTTCGTTGTTGTTCAGTCGCAGTCGAGTCCGACTCTTCGCGACCCCATGGACCAGTTTACACCAGGCCCTCCTGTCTTCCGCTGTCCGCTGAAGTTTGCTCAATTTCATGTTCGTTGCATCGATGACACTATCTAACCATCTCATCCTTTGCCGTCCCCTTCTTCTTTGACCTTCAATCTTTCCCAGCATCAGGGTCTTCTCCAGTGAATGCTCCCTTCTCATTTGGTGGCCAAAGTATTTGAGCTTCATCTTCAGGATCTGGCCTTCCAGGGAGCAATCAGGGTTGATTTCTTTTAGGATTGACTGATTTGATCTCCTGGCAGTCCAAGGGACTCTCAAGAGTCTTCTCCAGCACCATAGTTCAAAAGAATCTATTCTTTGGCGCTCAGCCTTCCTTATAGTCCAACTCTCGCAGCCATACATTACTACGGGGAATACCATTACTTTGACTATGTGGACTTTTGTTGGCAAGGTGATGTCTCTGCTTTTTATCATGCTGTTTAGGTTTGCCATCGCTTTCCTCCCAAGGAGCAGGCGTCTTTTAATTTCATGGCTGCAGTCACCATCTGCAGTGATCTGGGATCCTAGGAACGTGAAGTCTGTCACTACTTCTACAACTTCCCTTCTATTTGCCAAGGAGTGATGGGGCCAGATGCCATGATCTTAGTTTTTTTGATGTTGAGCTTCAAGCCCACTTTTGCGCTCTCCTCTTTCATCCTGAGCAAGAGGCTCTTTAGGTCCTCTTCACTTTCTGCCATCAGAATGGTGTCGTCTGCATATCTGAGGTTATTGATCTTTTCCCCAGCAATCTTAACTCTGGTTTGTGATTCATCCAGGCCAGCATTTCGCATGATGTACTCTGCATATAAGTTAAATAAGCAAGGTGACAATATACATCCTTGTCGTACTCCTTTTCCTATGCTAAACCAATCAGTTGTTCCATATCCGATTCTAACTGTTGCTTCTTGACCCTTATACAGGTTTCTCAGGAGACATGTGAGGTGGTCCGGTACTCCCGTCTCTTTAAGAACCTGCCATAATTTATTGTGATTCACACAATCAAAGGCTTTAGCATAGTCAATGAAGCAGAAGTAGATGTTTTTCTGGTACTCTCTTGCTTTCTCCATAATCCAGCGAATGTTGGCAATTTGATCTCTAGTTCCTCTACCTCTTCGAAACCCAGCTTGTACTTCTGGCAGTTCTCTATCCATGTACTGTTGGAACCTAGCTTGTAGGATTTTGAGCATGACCTTGCTAGCGTGTGAAATGAGTGCAATTGTGCGATAGTTTGAACACTCCTTGACATTGCCCTTCTTTGGGATTGGAATCCTTCTCGGAAGTGCTACCTGTTCCACGCGCAGGGCCGGAGAGACAGGCACAGATCAGGAGTCTCAATGCGTGGATGAGACGGTGGTGTAGGGGGGAAGGGTTCAAGTTTGTTAGGCACTGGGATGCTTTTTGGGACAAGAGGGAGCTGTACAAAAGGGACGGTCTCCACTTGTCCCGAGAAGGAACCAGGCTGCTGGCGCTCAAAATCAAAAAGGTGGCAGAGCAGTTTTTAAACTGAATAATGGGGGAAAGCCGACAGGAGATGAAAAGTCTCTGGTTCGGGATGGCTCATCTCAAAGAGATGAAGGGGTAGCTATTACTTTTGTACAAGGAAATGGATTACAATTGTCCACTGAGACTGTGGCTAATGATAGGAACTGCCTGGCAAGGTCTCAAGGCAGCAAGAGGAAGGCTGTGGGCTTAACAAACATGGGAAACTATAAGTGTTTATACACAAATGCTAGAAGTCTCCAAGGTAAAATCGGGGAGTTGGAATGCTTGGTGTTGGGGGGGGGAAATAGACATTGTGGGTATTTCAGAAACTTGGTGGGATGAGGAAAATCAGTGGGATACGGTGATTCCTGGTTATAAATTATATCGGAAGGATAGGGGGAAAGGGTTGGAGGTGGGGTGGCTCTGTATGTCAGAGAGGGTATACCGTCCAGTAAGATTGAGAGGGTAAGAGAATTGGATTCCCTTCTGGAAATGCTATGGGTTGAAATAGTGGTTCCAAAAGGAGGCTTAACAGTGAGAGTTTGTTATCGCCCACCAGATCAAAAGATAGAGGAGGATTATAAAATGATGAATGAATTAAAGATAGTGGCTAGACGAAATAACTGTGTTGTAATAGGCGACTTTAACTACCCACACATTGATTGGGTCAATATGAGTTCTAGTCGGGAAAAAGAGATTGTGTTCTTAGACGCTCTCAATGACTGTGCTGTGGAACAGATGGTCACAGATCCTACCAGGGGAGAGGCGATCCTGGATTTGGTCCTAAGTAACACCCAAGACCTGGTGAGAGATGTAAAAGTGATTGCACCACTTGGGAACAGTGACCATAATGTCATTGAGTTTAACATTTGTACAGATAGGGAGTTGCCCAAAAAGACTGATGCAACCACTTTTAACTTTAAAAGGGGTAACTTCTCTGGTATGAGGGGACATGTGAGGAAGAAATTGAAAGGAAGAGTGGAGAAGGTCAAAACCATTGGGGAAGCTTGGAGACTATTTAAAAAGACAATCCTAGAAGCTCAGAAAAAATATATACCGCAGGTTGGGAAAGGTACAAATAGGTATAGAAAAAAGCCTGCATGGTTAACAAATAAAGTAATGGAAGCTGTAAAAGGTAAGAAGGATTCCTTTAAGCCGTGGAAAGCTAGTCTTAGTGAGGTTGATAAAAGGGAACACAGACTATGGCAAATAAAATGCAAGTCTGTGATCAGGCAAGCAAAAAGGGAATATGAGGAGCATATCGCAAAAAGCATAAAGACCAACAATAAAACTTTCTTCAAATACATTAGAAGTAGGAAGCCAGCCAGGGAGGCAGTGGGGCCCTTGGATGACCAAGGGGTAAAAGGAGTAGTGAAGGATGATAGGGAAATTGCTGAGAAGCTGAATGCATTTTTTGCCTCTGTCTTCACTGTGGAAGAGGAGAAGTGTTTGCCCACTCCAGAAGCACCGATTTCGGGAGGGGGTTTGAAAGACCTGAATCAGATTGCGGTAACAAGAGAGGAAGTCCTCCGACTGATGGAAAATTTAAAAACTAATAAATCACCAGGCCCGGATGGCATTCATCCGAGAGTTCTGAAAGAACTCAAATGTGAACTTGTGGATCTCCTGACAAAAATATGTAATCTTTCTTTAAAATCTGCCTCCATTCCTGAGGACTGGAAGGTAGCTAATGTCACTCCCATCTTTAAAAAGGGCTCCAGGGGAGATCCAGGAAATTACAGGCCAGTCAGTCTGACATCGATACCGGGTAAGTTGGTGGAAACTGTTATTAAGGAAAGAATTAGTAGGCACATTGATGAACAAAAACTATTGAGGCAGACTCAACATGGGTTCTGTAAGGGAAGATCTTGTCTCACTAACCTGTTAGTGTTTTTTGAGGAGTGAACAAACATGTGGACAAGGGGGACCCAATAGATATTATTTACCTTGACTTCCGGAAAGCTTTTGATACAGTTCCTCATCAAAGGCTCCTAAGTAAGCTCAATAGTCATGGGATAAAAGGACAAGTCCTCTTGTGGATCAAAAACTGGCTTATAAATAGGAAACAGAGAGTGAGTATAAATGGGAAACTTTCTCAGTGGAGGGTGGTAAGCAGTGGGGTACCACAGGGATCAGTACTCGGTCCGATGCTTTTTAACTTGTTTATTAACGATTTGGAATTGGGAGTAAGCAGTGATGTGGCTAAATTTGCAGATGACACAAAGTTGTTCAGGGTGGTGAAAACCAGGGAGGATTGTGAGGCACTCCAAAGGGATCTGTTGAGGATGGGTGAGTGGGCGTCAACATGACAAATGGGGTTCAATGTGGCCAAGTGCAAAGTGATGCACATTGGAGCCAAAAATCCTAAATATAAATACACGTTGATGGGGTCTGAACTGGCAGAGACAGACCAAGAGAGAGATCTTGGAGTCGTAGTGGATAACTCGCTGAAAATGTCTACACAATGAGTAGCTGCAATAAAGAAGGCCAACACTATGCTGGGGATTATTAGGAAGGGAATTGATAACAAATCAGCCAGTATCATCATGCCCCTGTATAAATCATTGGTGCGACCTCATTTGGAATACTGTGTACAGTTCTGGTCACCACATCTCAAAAAGGATATTATAGCATTGGAAAAAGTGCAGAGAAGGGCAACTAGAATGATAAAAGGGTTGGAACACCTTCCCTATGAAGAAAGGTTAAAATGCTTGGAGCTCTTTAGCTTGGAGAAACGACGGCTGAGAGGTGACATGATTGAGGTTTATAAGATTATGAATGGGACTGAGCAGGTTGAGAAAGAAGTACTTTTCTCCCTTTCTCACAATACAAGAACTCGTGGGCACTCTATGAAATTGCTGAGCAGTCGGGTTAGAACAGATAAAAGGAAATACTTCTTCACCCAAAGAGTGATTAACATATGGAATTCACTGCCACAGGAGGTCGTGGCAGCTGCAAGCATGGACAGTTTCAAGAGGAAATTAGATAAACATATGGAGCAGAAGTCCACCAGTGGCTATTAGCCACAGGGGATAGATGGGAATTCTCAGTCTGGGGCAGGTGATGCACTCTATTCTTGGTGCTGGGGGGGGCAGCAGTGGGAGGGCTTCTAGTGTCCTGGCCCCACTGCTGGACCTCCTGATGGCACCTGGTATATTTTGGCCGCTGTGTGACAGAGTGTTGGACTAGATGGGCCATTGGCCTGATTCAACATTGGCTTCTCTTATGTTCTTATGTTCTTATGGAATGTACACTGACCTTTTCCAATCCTGTGGCCATTGCTGTGTTTTCCAAATTTTCCTGATTCCTAGAGAACGTTATGTCACTTCCAGGTTTTTTCCAGAAGTGATATCATGCCATTTCCAACAGATGCCCCCCATGTCACCCTACCAGTATTCTACTTGTTGCCAGACTGTTCCTGGCAAATCTAGGCTCATGAGATATTGCAAAGAGCTTATTCTGAAGATATGTACTTGAGTTTAGCAGCCTGCAATAGAGAGGTCTTTGCTTTGCTCAAGTCCAGACTGACAAAAGTTTTAAAACAGGAACTACCTGACTTGCAAACAGTTTTGCTCTTCAGGGTCTCATGATTCCACTTCCCAGGCAGGCCACTGGTTCCTCTTGATCTGTCCGGGTTACTTCCTGAGCAGCGGTACACCTAGTCTTGGGATCAAGCTTCTGCTGTATGCAATACTGCTTGTGCTCTCCATGACCCAATTGTAGCTCTTTAGGCAGACAATTTGCCTCTTGAGCTCTGATCTTGTCTTCCCTTGACTCTGACTCTTCATGACCCTGGTTTCTCTGTCCTATTTTTCTAACTGGCTGCGCCCACAGCTATACTTGATCTTGGTACTTATTGCCTTGATTGGACTCTCAACCAATCTCAGACTAGGGATAAACACTACGGTTCATTGTTCATGGTATGCTTGGTTCGCAAAACATGAACCTTCATGAACTTTTAGCCATCAAACGAATTGGTTTGATTCATGAGGTTCGTGATATGGTAGAATGGCCCCCCGGCATACTACAGACACTAAACTCACAGGGGATCTCTGGCTGACTCTCCTCTACCTGCCCTCCAAGTTTGGTGAGGACTGGATTTATTTATTTATTTATTCAGCTTATAGCTCTCCTTCCCCTGCATAGCAGGACTCAAGGCAGGTACCAGTAGGTATCAACACATATATCTTCTGTTTTATTAGGTTTAGTATCCCTTATGTCCCTTCCCTACGTAGTTTGTCATAAAAAAGCAATTAAAACTTTTTTTAAAAAAATGATAAATTAAACATTATATATTTATGGGGTCTGAGTTACTGCCCCCTTAAAGAAGGTGCCCCCAGGAAATTGCTTTATGGGGAAATGACAGGTGCAGGTTCAGGAGTGTATAGAACAGATCCTGTGCAAGCTAGAGGCATCAAAGTTACAGGGGACCTCCCCCAGATGCTCCTCTACACACCTTCCAAGTTCTGCCCACCCATTGCTTTGAAGTTTGGTACACATTTAGATTGAGCAGAGAAAGTCTGTCTGGAAATGTTTGGTAAAAATTTAGATTGAGCAGACACAGTCTGTCTGGAAACCAGATGCTCCCACAGCATCTCAGAACTGGCACGAACCTCCACAAACACCTTGAAAGTTTGTAGAAAGCTCATGCTGGTTGAACTGCCATGAACTTGTGTTTGGGAACCATAAACCAGCCAAAATTCATCATGAACTTTAGTTCATGAGCTGGTTCATGTCCATCCCTGTCCCAGACACTGGGTTGCTATTGATTCTGCCTAGAGGTGATACTGGATATTGTGAAGTCACTTGAAAATCCCAGTTTCTGGCATGTGTTCTTCTTGCTTGGGATGGAATTACAGTCGACTTTTTTATGACCATGCCAAAGAAATTTGATATAACCATTGTCATTCTCAACTGATGCCTGTTTTTTGTTTTTTAAACCAATTGCATATAAATAGTATCTAAATGACAGGAAAATGGCATAAAACCCAAATTAATTAGCAATATGAGCAACAAAGATGGAAAAAATGAAAAGGATCACAAGGGCTGCTTACAGATGGAAGTGGGATAATGCACCCCTCTAACAGAGGTAGCAGCAACATGGGGGTGGGAGGGAAAAGCTTCCTCACACTCCCATTTGCATGCAGCTAGCTGCTGATGCTGCCAACCCCTCTCTCCCAACTCCTCCTCCTTTCCATGCATCATGCTTGCACAGAAGCACAAACATGGCCCAGAACTCCCTTTTCTCACTGAGCTACATTACAGCTCAGCAGGGAAAAGGAGGAGATCCCTGTAAAGAGGGGAGGTGCCAACCTAACAATGCATTCCTAAACCAAGTTAAACCTTCTAAATGCATTGAAGTCTATGAGCTTAGAAGGGCATAATTCAGCAAATATTGCACTGTAAAAAGGTTATATTTTGCATTACTCATTTGGCCATTGAACGGATCCTCTTGTGGAGCTGTCCCAGCAATCCATCCAATGCCAGTCTCACCTTGCATGAACAGGATCCCTTTCTATGGCTCAATGCAGTCAAAGAGGCCCAAATAGATCCCCCCCGCACAGACATCATAAAGCTTATTGCACAACTTCTGAGTGTCAGTGGCTATGTTATCAACGTCTTACATGCAATCATCAGAAAATGATTACACTCTGCCACCATCTGAAACACCTACAAACACACTGAATGCGGCAAGTTAATTGGCCAACAGAACAGCAAAAGCTACACCTGTCCTCCAGCAGCCAACGAGTGTATGCTGTCGGCTGCAAAAAAAAAAAAAAAAAAAAAAGCTCAATCAATCCCTATCAAGGCACACAACTGATGTGCTAACAATGCAGGCACAAAACTACTGTCAGAGATAAACAAAGCCAGAATCCGGTAGACTAAATGTGCCATACCAATTATCCCCACAGAAAATGTAACCGTACAGTCAGCTTATTACAGCTGCTTGTACACTCTGACAATGACAGAGTAAAGGACCTGCATTGGAAATGTTCACATTTATAACTGCTTGCTGGCAACAGCAGCAACAACAACAAAAAATTCCGCATAACAAGTTGCTTTGTCATCGGAGGATAGGAAACACTTTGGCATTATATACCTCTCCGAGTTAAGTTGAAGAATAATATGACGTGGAAAAATTGAATTTTAATAGACAAAACGCTTACAAATATTATTCAGGACTTCCTCAATACAGAGCAGTGATACTTACTCAGCGGCTCGGGAATCACATATGGCTCTTTGATATGCCACCTGTGGCTCTTCTGAGCACCTTCTCCAATGTGGCACCGACACCATGTTTCATAGAAATAGGCAAGGCCCTTGACTGATGGGGCTTGTGGTTGACAGGTAGTATCCACCTTGAAACAGCTGCCACCAGAAGAACAGGTAAGCTGCAAGCTTCACAGAGATGCAGCCTCGTGCCAGGAATGGAAGTAAATGTGGCTCTTTTGGTTGATAATTATTATTAATGTGACTCTCCATGAACTATGGACTGAGTACCTCTGATATTTTGTTTTTGAATTTGTGGAGTCTTAGTCCCTTGAAGACCTTCCATACTACATTCTGTTCCACCCTTTGTATACAGAGCCCAGAAACAAATTCATTGAAGACATTTCAAAAGGCCTAGTTTTCTCCCCTCATGGTGGAAAAAAAACATCCCTCCATCTTTCCAGTGTGGATTCATATGTCTCTTATAGAGGAGCACAGACTACAGTCCACCCTGACAGCTATAAAAATTCAGGCTCGAGCTGTGCTTCGTGGTTGAGACTCCTTCACCAGTATGCAAAGAAGGTGCTAATCTGTTTTAATGAGCTGTTATGTGTTTTAAACATTATAGCTTTGTTTGCTGTTCTTCGTCCATGTTTTATTTGTATGTTTTATCTGTTCAACTGAGATTGTCTTTGGACACATACAATAAACACAATTGACTTGAATACCACTGATATAAAGATCCTTCAAATGGTAACATTTCTGTTTGTCTCAAAACACTACTTATTTTATTTATTGATTTCTAGCTCAAAAACACACACCCTCAAAGTGGGTTATTTAAAACCATAATACAACAGAGATAAAATTATAACAATACCAATATATAATATCATAAAAGCCAGAGCATCAGAGAGCCCAGATTCACTTAAATGTCCATCACTGTTTTACACAGTCTCTGAAAAAAATAATAGTGTAAGGACCATCCTGACATCTGCGGGAAGACCATTCTACTACACAGCAGCCACCAAAGCAGTTATACAGTCTCTCTCTTTTTTGCATGCACAAACATACCGACACATAATTAATGTGCAATGTTTATATGATCATCTCAGATGAATGTCATGAATTTGGAATATAGATATATGGAACTTGGGACTCATAAGTAATCATGGCTGGGGGAGGGGTGTGTGTGCGAGAACAGTAACATGACTGAGAAATTCTCTCCAACCTAGATCTCAGCCTTCATGATACTACCAAAAACTTGATGAAGCAAATGTCTCAATTCCCTCTTTTCCTCCCTTAACCAACTTTCAACTGCTATCAGCTAGGCTTCCTAGGTCCCCCCGGCTGTGGGGGATGGGGTGTAGAATTGCCAGATTCAAACTGGGGAACTCCTGGAGATTTGGAGATGGAGCCTGGGGTGGACAGGGACCTCAGTGGGGTACAATGCCATAGAGTTCACCCTCCAATGCATCTATTTTCTCCAGCGGAACTGATCTCTGTAGTTTGGATTTGTGGTGTTTGGATTTGAGGTGAGCCTGGAGGCTGGCATCCCTACTGTCAACATTCTGAGGGCAATAAGCATGCTCCATCTTTATCTGCCTAGAGGTTTTGTGAGTGGAGTGTCTTTGTAGAAACATATTTATCTCCATTCTTATCTCCAAGAATGCAGAAATCTATTTTTGCCTGTTGTGCTATTGCCTGATAGGCTCTCAGCCATGAATTTAAGTGTTAAAGGAAATGATTGCTCCACTTGGAAGTCCTTCATCAACAAATGTTGACAATCCCATTAGGTTATCATCAACATTTGCCAGTATATATCTGAAATGTTTGACAGCCACAAAAGTTCTCTGGCATTGTCCTCATTCACCAGATTTCAGGTCTCTGCTGCCTACAATTGAAGGTGCCTTATACTGTATCCGGCCCTTTGTCCATCAGTGTCACTTACTCTTTCACATCACCTACCACTTGATCCTTTTAGCTGGAGATGCTGAGGATTGAACCTGGGACCTTCTGGATGCCAAGCCAATGCTCTGGTGCTGAGCCTAGCCCCTCCCAAATATATGTGATGTAGCACATATTGCAGAGTTCATTCTGAATACAGTAGCAGCCTGTTATGTATTTATTTACATCCTGCTTTTCTTCCCAATGGGGAGTCTTCCAATCTTCAGTTTATTCCCCAGGACAACAATCCTGTAAGGTAGATTAGGCTAAAAGAGAGTGACTAGCCCAAGATCACCCAGTGAGCTTCCATGGCAGAGTTGGGTTTCAATGCTGGGTTCAACAGAGTCCTGTCAGACTCTCTAATCAATACACCAAACTGGATACCAGACTATAAACTTTTCTAATATTGATAAGCATACCTTATATTGATAACGAAGCGGCTGTGAGGATGAACTCCCGTTCAGACCTTAAACTGCCTGAGCCATCTATTTTCCATCAGCTTTTAAATCAAAGTTTTGCCTAATGATATATTATTGTGGTAAAGAGTGGTAAGGAAGAAAGAGCTTTCTACATGAATGACAAAAATTATAGGCAATTCCTAAATTCCCATGAATAATATCAAGGAAACAAATGGAGGTTATGACATTGTCCAACCATGTTTCATTTGATGGGTGAAAACTGTAACTTAAAGTTTCATATCAGCTCTTGGAGGAAAGAAAAGCAAAGCAAAATTGTCAGAAGCCAGGTTTTCTCCACCTGCAATCATCTGGTGAACGTCTATGGTAGCATTCCATCCAGACCGTATTTAATATGCACTGGAATGATTGTGTTTGATATATATATCAACTTTAAATCTGTTCCAATACAACCTTGAATGCCTTTCTGGCAATATATCACTTCATCAGCCTAGCTTAACTAGAGCTGCTTTTTCCCCTCATTTTTTACGACCTCCATAAAATCTAGGAATGGAACACTTCGATTTTTCTAGCAGTAATTTTTATTACTTTTAGCCCTTTTTTAAGTACTTGTCAGAGAGATACAGTACTTTGTACAGAGTATATTTTTCCAGGTTTGCATTATATTTTTATTTCAATTTATTTTAGATAGAATGTGCAACATACATCTAAATAATACCTCTGGTATTTCATAGAAACCTGTTATAGATGTAATTATAATGGATATAAACCTACTTTGTCCATCAGTGTTCCTATATTTCATTTGCCTCTATCAGCCATACAGTCACTTTCAAGTAGGTCTTTCAAGGATAACTCAAATCGTGGCTTAAATGTGGCTCATAAAATCATATTACAATATGAGAGGGTGGAAAAATAAGAGAGTATATTACAATTTAGGTATCCTTTTATTTAAATTTGGTTGGGCCTTTCTGGTTGCTTCACTGGAACGTGTTCTCACAGGCTGAATTCATTTAATGAGATCCTAAATTTGAAATATGTTTTGATTTATTTGCCTGACGAAGAGTTCTGTGGAACTCAAAACATAGTCTACTGTTCAGTGGTGATATTATATACAACCCACTAGTCCCAATTCATCAGGGAGAATCCCTGCCTTCTGTTAACAGTTCCAAAGAAATCAGCGTCCCTATTTTGTTCCTATTTTGCCTTTGGAGGAAATGATTGGCCTATGATTGGCCTGCTTCATAATATGTCTGGAGGAGGATGAATAGGCCCATCTTTGACTCGTTAGGGCATCTAATTTAGGCAGAAACAGGTTGGGATGCTAAGAGTAGGTAGAGCTAATTGTGAAGCATACTAAGGCATTGAGTGTGATGGAGTGCTGTTCCTATAACAGGGAGGGAACACCCAGGGTGCTGAGAATTGTCTGTGCAGCTCATTGGGTTGGGAGGAGGAAAATGGAGGAGGAATGGCAACTCTTAGTAAATTTCATGTACAGGTGAAGATAAATAAAGTTATTAAAATTGCTGACTGGGGCTGGAACCAGGATGGATTTGCCAAATAACAATAGCTGCAGGGCTACCTTGCATGACCTACCTTTACCATATGTTAATGGCATTCAAATCAAATAGTTAAACCCATGTTTTTGTCTCATGTCTTCATGTAGGGGAAGGTGTTGGTGACAACACTGCCATTTTGTACTAAGAAGTCCTGAAATATAATTTGACCCTGAAAAGCAGTCATGGGGGAGCCTGAAATGAATCAGAGTTTAATTCTTCCTCGCTGTGTCATTTCACCAATTGAAATGCCACTTTGTATCTATTTTACACATGGGGAGGGCAGTCCTGGATTGTGCCTGTCTTTATTCCCTCTAGTGAAGCTTTAAAAGGTCTGGAGACATTCATTGACTGGGAGAACAGCATGGAGGTAGACTATAACTCCTGTTCCTGGTTTCATAGCCACAGTCCTTATCCCTTTTTCCAGACCATGTCTCTCTGTTTAATTTTGTATGCCTCCTCTCTAAAGACCTGCTTAAATCAAATTACACATTGGGGGTTCCAGTTAGGGAACTCCAAAACCATGCCTAGTCCCCACCCCCACCCCTTACAAGAAGCTTATAGGGAGAACAGTAAGATAAAATCCTCTTTTCATGTACATGTTCTGTTAGGATGATGAACATTTGGATAACTACTATAACAATATTTATTTGTCTCTGTGTTTAAAATGTTTGTCAAATCCTTAAAGAAATGTCCAAGGCTGCTCACAGCATCAATTACATACCATCAAAAACGTTAACAAAAATGTTAAAACTCCACCAGATCAGGTCAAAAGCGCACCCAGCCCAGCATCCTTTTTTCCTGTGCTGGCCAGCCAGAAGCCTCATAGAAGCCATAGTTGGGGTCCAGAGGCCAAAGATTTCCCCTGTTACTAAATCCTAGCAGTTCTCCTTTAGGGAGATACTGCTTTTGAGCATGGAGGTACCATTTAGGCATCCTGATAAATGGATGACTGTGCAAATAAAAGACAGAAGACAGTGGAGGAGGGAACTTTGAAGTTTTCCTTGGCAGAGGAAGTCTTGTTGCCTTCATTTCCCCTAATTCTGAACAGCAACTGTTTGTTTGTTTTTTCCTGCACAAGAGCTAGAGGAGTATGGTAGACACAAGGAGAGGCTGATTGAACTGTACAGGTTACTATTTTGTTAAGATGGTCCCCTGGAACAGCCTGCCAAGTGTGGAGGAAAACTTGATCATGTGCCTGAATCCAGTAAGAAATCCAATGGAGCTAGGGATTAGCAGAATTTTCTGAAGCACTTGGCAGGAGCTACCAATCATTAGCTTCCCTCATCTAATCAGTGCAGTCTTTCACCCATTGGTGCATAGGTACTGCTCAAGGAAGCCCCAGAACTTTGGAGACCAAGGAAATTTTTGCAATCCCTGAGCTTCTCTAACCATCTTTGTTGAATTTCCAAAGGAGGAAGCCCTCCCTGGCCGAGGACAGACTGGCAATTTGCCACGGGATGGGACCCGGGCTGACAACGATTCAATACCGGAGTAAATGGAATGTTCACACAGGCACATCTGCCTGGCGTCCCCCACCCGTAGCCTACCGGTGCTGTTGCGCTTCACTGCCGGATTAAAAAAACACCTGATAAAAGCCGGCGCAAATCTTGAAAGCCTGTGTTCGTCGCGCGTTTCTCCGCTTCCGGGGAGTCTGAATGCGCAGCCGAAAAGCCGGGAGCAACCCGCGTTGGGCATGAGGCAGCAGCGGTGTGATTGGCTGCGCTCCACTCCACTGCCCAATGCGGTGCCGGAGTTGCAGGGCAAAAAAAAAAAAATCGGCAAAATGCGCTTATGCGCTCATGCGCACATACACCCACAGCCGAATTAATGGGGAAACGGCGAATATAGCACGCCTCCGGCGCGGCAGTCTGAACGCTTCCGCGCGCCTCCATCCTGTATCTTCCGGCAGCGGCCCCCGCTGTGTGGACGGGAAAACCCGGTATTGTTTAATCTGGGTTTTTTTTGCCGCGACTGGCTACCGGGGCAAATTGCCAGTCTGTCCTGGGCCCCTATATGGGTAGCATGCCCACCCAGTTTTGACTGAGAGGGAATTGGAAGGGTTCATTCTAAACTGAAGATTCCTTCAGCCCAAGATCTTCCCTGACTGGCCAGGCAAACTCAGAGATTACACAGGGTTTTTGTTTGTTTGCTTGTTTTTGTTTGGGTATTTCCCCCCCTGATTCAGAAAATCTACTGAGCTCTGCCCAAAGAGGAAGCTTGCAACCTACATTGTTCCCAGGAGCCTTAGAGTCAAACTGCATCATTTGATGTTGGGGATATTTGATTAGAATCCATGAGGTGTAATTTGCAGTGGGATTTGAAGCAGAGTTCTAAATCCTTCTAAATCCTTGAAGTTACTTTTTTCCCACCATAAAGAACAATGGAGGGAATGGGGGCAACCTGTTTGAGGGCCCATAGAATTGGACCCTCTAATCCAATGTTCTTGAAACTTGGTAGGTGTCTTGGGGAGAGGCTCCATAAGCTACCCTGTGAGTTTGGAGCCTCTTCCTCAAACCTCCTCCCCTCCAGCCCCCAGAATATACCCTATGTTTTCACCATTGACTTCAATGGCCCATGGGATATAATGAGGCAGAATTGCCGCCGAATTTGTTTCATTCCCTCCTTTCCTTCTCTCCTTTCCTTCTCTCCTTTCCTTCTCTCCTTTCCTTCTTCTCTCCTTTCCTTCTTCTCTCCTTTCCTTCTTCTCTCCTTTCCTTCTTCTCTTCTTTCCTTCTTTCTTTCCTTCTTTCTTTCCTTCTTTCTTTCCTTCTTTCTTTCTTTCTTTCTTTCTTTCTTTCTTTCTTTCTTTCTTTCTTTCTTTCTTTCTTTCTTTCTTTCTTTCTTTCTTTCTTTCTTTCTTTCTTTCTTTCTTTCTTTCTTTCTTTCCCACCTCCTTCTATTCTCTTTTTTCCTCCTTTCCCTGTTTCCCTCCTTCTTCCCTCTCTTTCTTTCCCTCCTCCTTTCCTTTTCTTTCTTTCCCTCTTTCCTTCCTTCTTTCCTTCTCTCTACTCTCTTTCTTTCCTTCCCTCTTTCCTCCTTCTGTGACCCAACTCTAGTGAGAAGGAGTTTAAACTTTAAACCCCTTTTCTCTTAGCTTTCCCACCTAGGCCAGCTGGGGAAGGGAAGGGGAGGCTTTTGAAGATGCCTCCCCCCCTTTTGCTTTCCCTTCTGACATCACAGTGATGTCAGGGGGCGTGGCATATGCTAATAGCTTAATAGCTCATTAGCATACCATATGCTAATGAGCTCCTACAGCTGTTTTTCTACGAAAAGACCACTGGTGATAGTACATAAACACCTAGTTTATTTAAATGAAAGTAAGTCCTCAGGGCCAGATGAATTGCATCCAGGGACACTAAAAGAACTCACAGATGCAATTTCTGAGCCTCTGTTGATTATTTTTGAGAATTCTTGGAGAACAGGTGAGGTACTATAAGACTGGAGGCTGGCAAGTGGTGTTCCCATCTTCAAGAAGGAGGAAAAGGAGGATCCAGGTAACTATGGACCTGTCAGCTTGATGTCTATTCCTGGAAAAGTTTTAGAACAAATAATCAAACAGTTTTATAACAAAACCATCCTTGTGCATTTAGAAAGTATGGCTGTGATTACTAAGAGCCAGCATGGGTTTCTCAAAAACAAGTCATGTCAGATTACTTATCTTGGTTTTTGAGAATGTTACTACCTTGCTGGATCAGGGGAACTGTAGACATAGTTTATCTTGATTTCAGAAAAGCTTTTGATAAGGTTCCACATAATATTCTTGTTGACAAGTTGGTAAAATATGGTTTGGATTCTATTACTGTTTGGTGGCTCCACTGTTAGCTCCACAGTGTTGTGAGCAGAAATTTTGCCTTGTGAACAACAACAAAAATCTAGTAGCAAGTGATAGAGAAAATGGAAATAGGTCAATCTTTTTAAAATATGATTACTGCAATCTATTCGGATCAAAAAGCGGCATTGAACGTTAATAAAGAAAAAACGGAATATTTTAAAGTGTGAAAAGGGACTAGACAAGGCTGCCCCCTATCTCCACTATTGTTTATTTGGATATTGGAAGTATTATTGGGGAAAATAAAAGAAGACAAGAATATTAAAGGACTGACAACGAGAGGCTTTACATATAAATATAGAGCCTTTGCGGATGACATAATGTTTATGATTCAAGATCCATTAGAGAATATACCACGACTGATGCAAAAAATTAAAGATTTTGGAGACTTGGCCGGTTTCTATGTTAACAAAAGTAAAACAAAGGTGATGTGTAAAAATATGACGAAACAGAAGCAAATGGAACTCCAGGAGAAAATCCAATGTGAAGTGGTTACAAAGACAAAGTATTTAGGGATTGAATTGACTATGAAAAACATAGATCTATTTAAAAATAATTATGAAAAAAATTGGTATAAGATTCAACAAGATATGAAAAAATGGGACACTTTGAATTTATCACTAATGGGAAGGATTGCAACAGTCAAAATGAATATTTTGCCTCGGTTAATGTTTTTGTTTCAGACTATCCCAATACTACGACAAAGTAAGATATTGGATGGATGGCAGAAAGAAATATCAAAATTTGTGTGGGCAGGAAGAAAACCAAGAATTAAAATGAAAATTTTATGTGACGCTAAGGAAAGAGGAGGACTTCAACTACCAAATCTTAGACTTTACTACGATGCTATCTGCTTAACGTGGATAGAACAATGGATTAACCTTGAAAATATGAAGTTGTTGGCGTTAGAAGGACATGATAACAAGTTTGGATGGCATGCATATTTATGGTACGAAAAATCAAAAATCGATAAATTTTTTAAACACCACTTTATTAGGCGATCACTGTTCGAGACTTGGATGAGATACAAAAAATTCTTTTATGAAGAACGACCACTTTGGATAGTGCCGGCAGAAGTGATCAAACCATATTCGAGACATGAAGGACTAGATTGGTTACCGTACAGAAATCTTTTAAAGCCTGATGGGAAAAGTTTTGTTATGAGAGACAGAGATGATATGGAATTTGATTATGATTGGTTGAATTATAGACAGATCCATGATTTGTTTAAAACTGATAAGAGAAAATATGGCTTTAGGGCAAAGAATAATGAAATTGAGAATATATGGGTGGAAAAGGGAAAAAAATGATCTCAAAAATATATAAGGTTTTACTGAAGTAGTATACAGAGGATGAAATTGTAAAAGAACAAATGATAAAATGGGCGGTAAATGTAAATAATGAAATAACTATGGCATCATGGGAATGTCTGTGGAAAAAGTCAATGAAAATTTCATTGTGTTAATGTTAAAGAGAATTGTTACAAAATGATGTATAGATGGTATATGACTCCAAAGAAAATTGCTAATATAAATGAGAGTATGTCTAACAAATGTTGGAAATGTAGAAAGAAAGAGGGCTCATTTTACCATATGTGGTGGACTTGTGATAAAGCCATGAGTTATTGGTCAGAGATTCATAACAAAATACAGAAGATTTTGAAATGTACTTTTAAGAAAGATCCACAAATCTTGTTGTTAGGTCTTAAACTGGAAGAAATAAATGTAACCAAGAGAACATTGTTATGGTACTTGGTCACAACAGCTAGAATGACTTATGCACAATTCTGGAAACAAGAAAAGATTCCTGAAATATGGGAATGGATTAAGAAGATGCTTCTTATGGCTGAAATGGACAAAATGACAAGAAAGCTTAATAACGAAGAAGACAAAGCTTTTTTGAAGAATGGAAAGATTTTAAAGACTATCTTGAGAAAAATTGGGATGTTAAAAATAGATTGATTTGCTTTGATAGTTATTAAGGAGAAAATAAGAAAAAGAATGATATGATTGCCAAAATGTTACCTAATTTGATAATGGAAATGACATATTTTGTGAACGGTTATTAGATAATAGAGTTTATAAGGGGTAAGAGCATTGCGGGAAGCCTTGTACTGGGGGGAGTGGGGAGAAAAGAAAAAAGGTATGTGATATCTATAAGATAAAATTTTAACTATGTGAAACATATCCTATAATAAATTGCTTTAAAAAAAATCTAGTAGCATTAAAGTTGTGAGCAAGTCTACATTTGACTACTCCATAAATTATTTTTAAGAAGATTATTTCCATAACCTTGTAAAAATCTCAGAATGAATTCTTTTAAACTATATTTTAAGAATAATTTAAACATTATGAGAGAGAACAAATTCAAGTCAAATTTCATTACACAAAATGTCCTCTATATGGGTAGACCAGGCCTCCGGAGAATAGGTCTACTGACACCTTTCCACTATATTGGTAGCCCTGGCCACAGGAGAACAGGTCTACCCACCCCTTCCCGCTACATTGCTAGCCCTAACCTCCAGAGAACAGGTCTACCCACTCCAGACTACTATATTGGTAGAACTGGCCTCCAGAGAACAGGTCTACCCTCCCCTTTCCACTACATTAGTAGACCTAGCCTCTGGAGAACAGGTCTATCTGCCCCAGTACACTATATTGGTAGACCTGGCCTTGGACCTTCACCCTGCACTGGCCCTTAGAAAACATACCAGCACTTGGGGTGGGGGGAACTCTTGCAGTTTACATTGTTTTTTTTTAAAAAAGTGAAATATGATAACCAGCATTACAGGTCAAGTATAACAGAGATGGAACAATCACTGTCAGAACACTGTATAACCCAACAAACAGGAAGTTGCTTAAATGTTATCAACCTGCCCAAACTACTTATTTATTCAAATATTTATGTCCCACTTTTCCCTGTGACTCAAGGCAGCTTACAAATCATACTGAAAAACATAATAGGGTTTTTTTCCCTGGCTCAGTTGTAGCCTATGGTAACCATTATAGTCAATAGGCCCCATAGGCTATGAAGGAGAATCAGTCCAGGGGTATCTGGGCTCTGGGAGGGCTGTTTTTTTAGGTAGAGGCACCAAATTTGCCACATAGTTGCTGGTACCTCTCCTCAAGAAACTCCCAAAGTTTCAAAAAGTTTGGACCAGGGAGTCCAATTCTATGAGCCCCAGGAGGAGGTAAGCCCATCCTCCATTGTTTCCTATCGAAGCTTGGTTGAGAGCCAAGCAGAAATCCTCTGAGCTGGCCTCTGAGATGTTGTGCACCAGCGCCCCCTAGTGCAGCTGAGAGGGGACTGTGGTGACTAGTGGAGTGCCTCAAGGATCTGTCCTAGGACCTATTTTGTTCAACATCTTTATAAATGATTTGGATGAAGGAACAGAGAGAATGCTTATTAAATTTTCAGATGATACTAAACTGGAAGGGGTAACAAATATAGTACAAGACAGAGTCAGGATACAGGATGATCTTGACAGGCTGGAAATCTGGGCTAGAACAAATAAAATGAATTTCAGTGGGGATAAATGTAAAGTTCTGCATTTAGGTAGAAAAAATGAAATGTATAATTATAGAATGGAGGAGACTTGTCTTGGCAGGAGTATGTGCAAAAAGGGTCTAGGGGTCTTAGTAGACTATACACTGAACATAAGTCATCAGGGTGATGTGGTAGCTAAAAAGGCAAATGTCATTTTGGGCTGTCACAACAGAAGCATAGTGTCCAAATCATGTGAAGTGATGGTACTGCTTTACTCTTCTCTGCATTCAGTTTTGAGCACCAGTATTTAAGAAGGATATAGATAAGCTGGAATATGTCCAGTTGAGGGCAATGAAGATGGAGAAGGGTCTGGAGACCAAGTCCTGTGAGGAAACGCTGAAGGAGCTCAGTATGTATAACCTGGAGAGGAGACAACTGAGAGGTAATATGATAACCATCTTCAAGTACTTGAAGGGCTGTCTTATAGAGGATTGTGTGGAGTTGTCTTCTGTTACCCCAGAAGGTTGGATCAGAACCAACGGGCTGAAATTAAATCAGAATTGTTTTCAGATAAACATTAGGAAAAACTTCCTGACAGTTAGAGCGGTTCCTCAGTCTTCCTTGGGGAGTGGTGGGCTCTCCTTCTTTGGAAGTTTTTAAACAGAGGCTAGAAGGCCATCTGACAGCAATGCTGATTCTGTAAATTTAGGAAGATCATGAGAGGGAGGGCAGGGAGGGTTGCATCAGTGCTTAGTTCTTGCGGCCCTTTCTTACACGCCCAGGAAAATACTGATCACCACTTTGGGGTCAGGAAGCAATTTTCTCCAAACCAGTTTGGCCAGGGATCCTGGAGGGGTTTTTTTTTGTTTTGTTTTTTTGTTTTTTTGTCATCTTCTGGTCATGGAATAGAGGTCCTTGGGGGTGTATGGGGGAGGTAGTTGTGATTTTTCTGCATTGTGCAGGGGGTTGGACTAGATGACCCTGATTCTATGATTCTATATGATGACATCACTTCCGGTGCAACATGGGTGGTGAGGCCTTCTCTTTTCTCCTGGTAAGTTCCCCCCACCTGCCATCTGATCAGCACCAGGGAGTAGGGCCTGGCAGTGGGGGACCTCTGCCTCCACCAGGGGAGTCTGACAAGCTTCATGTCTACCCCCATGTCCTGCCCCAACTATCCAGAAAGTAAATCCAGGTCAGGCATGAAATGTGAGTTAGGTTGGGGGAAAGCTCCAACCTGACTCATGTTTCCCATAATGAGACCTATAGCCTCAAAAAGCATCTGCAGGGAGGCCTGATAGGAGTTAAAGTCTTTGTTGGTATTGGGGAGGGTTTTAACTTTCCCCCTGCTCCAGTTTCTCAATTAAAATTGGCACATGGGGCGTGCTTTGCAGTACACTAAAGAGAGGTACACCCTTTTAAGCCCACTGACTTCAATGGACATAAAAGAACAGGACTATGGCTAGGATGACACTATTCACTTCTGATAGGGATAAAAGGCAGACATAATATGCGGGTAATTATTAGCTTCAGTGACATCACTTCAGATAACTGTTTCATGTTTTATTGTATTTTGCCTGAAATTTCTACTCCAATGAAGAAAAAAAAATCTGTCTTTCATGTTTGGATATCTGACCCTTCTGGCTCTTTGCCTGCTTCCATCATGTTTTCCTAATGATTTTTTGCTAACAAATGTCTCAACTGAAACAAGCAAAACAATTTCAGATGCTGAACTGTTGGGTGAGGGGGAAAATAATAATTTAGCAGTTAAATTCACTTGTCTAGCCCGATTCTGTGTTGCTTTCATTAGTAGGGCCAAAAGTGGATCACTGCAAATGAATATGCTCCATTTCTTCCCTCCTGTAAATAAAAAAGTAAAACTGTGATCAGATGTGTCTAAACAACATTCTTCAACTCTAATCTAAATAGGCTCCCCTCCCCCCACCTCTGGCTCCCCTCATTTTGCTAAATGAATATTAATAATGTCTTTAAATAATACCTACATTATTAGAACCACCAAAGACCCAAAACACATCACAAACTAATTAGAGTGGATGAATGACATTGGAAAAGATGTCAGGTTAAATCATCTTCCCTAGTAGCGGGTCAAATTAGCATAGATTTAATGCCAGTGATAATTTTATGCAATTGTGAGATCAGTCGTTTTAATGCATTTGGCATAGAGAAAGGGATTTTCTTTTTCTGAAACCTCTGAATAAACCCTTCTAATCCTTTTCTGTCAGCACTCACGTCCATCTAGGCTTTGACTTAATAAAAGGCCAGAGAAATCAGGATTCTACTGTGCTTTTCCTGGCAAGCATGGAAGAATTAGATGTTATCTTTGGGCTGTTGTGGCCCAGAATCATTAAGAAGACTAATGGCTGGACCAGAGAGGTAGGTTTACATTTCCTTTTACTTGTGCATTGCAGACAGTTTCCCTGTCTGTAGGTAACCATATATTTACTTCCATTTCTAGCATCCAGAAATGACAATATAACAGGAAAAGTAAACAAGAGGCTGGATAATTAGGACAGAGGAGATTCCAAAATATGTTTCCTGCCTGTGGGTGTCATAACTTTTTTTTTTAAAAAAAAGAACACCACCCAATCTTAACAACCAGGATTTAGCTGTCATTAAAATTGTAGGTATGAAAAAAGCAAAATAGAAATACACTCTGATAACTTTAAACAATTTGTATGTTGAAGTCTAGCTACAAATTGTTTTGTTTTTAAAGGATAGCATTAAGTAAAGATAGAATATGGAACCACACTGAAGGAGCCCAAAACAAAGCAAACACTTGGTTCTTGTTTTGGGAAACTAAATAAATGAATAATATGACCTAAGGAATCCAAATGTTTCATCCTGTACTGTAACTACTGATGAGATAGGGTCAGAAAATGGGGAACAGTTAGGCATGGGGTTTCATGAGTTCACCCCTTCAACCTCTCCATTGTCTAGGCCAGCCTGAATTGAGTATGTTCCATGAAGTCCTACTCCCATCTTCTTCTTCCCTTTCCCAAATTTAGATGGATGCAATGGCAGTAGGGGGAACTGGATGGAGGCACTGCATCAAGGCATCATTTAGGAACATGCCCACAGTGTCGAGGAGATTGTGCATAAGAAACATAGTTTCTATGTTTCCAAACATTACTAGATGTCCCTGTGCTTATCCAGTGTGCTGTGTGGATACTGGGAATACTTTCTGTGCTGGGATAAGTAATTGACATCTAGAATATCTAGATTAAGCTAGATTGAAAAAGGATTTCTACTGATTTTTCTTCCACAGAGTGAGCCCACAATATACATGCCAACAAATCAAACTCAGCTCAAGGCTAAGTTTAGTATGCAATCCTAAACAGAGTTACATTCTTTGACTACAGTGGATTTAGAAGGATGCAACTTTAAACACCATTTAGTATTGCCCTGACCTGGATAGTCCAGGCAAGTCTGATATTGTCAGATATCGGAAGCTAAGCAGGGCTGGCCCTGGCAAGTACTTGGATGGATGGGAGACCTCCAAGAAATACCTCTCTGAAACATCCAAGCCCCACAGGGGTCACCAGAAGTCAACCATGACTTCCAGGCATACATACATGCACACACAAAATACCAAAAAAGCCATTTAGCATTGTACTGCAAAATGCTAAATCCAGCAGCATCTACAAGTGGGAATACTGACATTCAAAAAAGAAAGAAAATATAATTATCTTTTTTCCAAGATGATCCCTGCCTTCTTTCACTCCAAATTATTTTCAACTCTAAACTAAAACAATACATTTTCTTAAAGATACAGAAAACAAAGTTTGGTTTATAGTCCCACTGAAGCCATTATTAGCTGCCCAAACAAAGGGCTTGCATTGATCACATTAGACTACAGATGTTTGTTGCTTGTGTAGCTGAGCAATTCATAATGATCCAAAAAGTTTGTTCAAGGAACAAGCAGATTGATATACAAAGATGCTATTTACTAACTGGCAATTTGATAGGAATTAATGTCCAGTTAACAGGAATCTAACATTGATAAACAAAGGTAGCAAAGAATATACAAGTTATGGTGCACAAACAAGACCCCTGAAGAATAGTGGGTGCACTGCCATTGGTGGTCTCCCAGTAGGCATGGTTGTAATGTCAGAAAAGAGTTACTGTGTTATAAATCCAGAAGAATGCTGCAAAGATTAGGGATACTGCAATAGCAAGGGTAATGACAAGCAGTTTAAAAATTAAGAGCCAATCAGAGATCTTCCTTATAACACCTGAAGTCTGCTGTGTCCTTTCCCCTGAGTATGGTACATGTTGCAGCAATTTGCTAAAGCTTAGCAGGTAGAGGTCATGTGAGTATCAAGATCAGGGACCTCCTGGGTCTCTTATGTTCATGGTGCCTTGGGTTCCATGATGTAAGAAAGGTGGATATCCATTTGATAAATCTGGAATAGAAAATGTCATTAGGGTTAAACTAACATTTTTTTTTTAAAGTAAGGTGCTGCGATCATTAATAATATTGTTGCAGTTTTTTATTTGATTTGATTTTTGTAACTCTTTATTCCCTCCTCCCCCTTCCAGTGCATCACAACTGCCAGCTGGGATTAGTGAGCCAAGATGGCTTTGGAACTTCTCCAAGATGGGCCCCGATATCGAATCCTGCATTTAAAGAGCTATTAAGATGTTAGATGGATGATAATGGAGCCTCTTCCCACTGGTACGGTTTGAACACCTATTTCCTGTCTGTCATTCTTGTCTATCAGAAATAGTCGTGAGAGATTAGACAACCTAGGCTATTTCATCCAGGCGAGGCTTTTCTTGGCACATAGCAAAAGAAAACTACCTATTGCAGCCCTTAATCCCTCAAAGATGCATTCTTGCAGGAGGAGGGGGGAATGAATATATATATATATATATATATATATATATATATATAAATTTCCAAGCCAGTCTGGAGACCTTTAAGGGGAAAGAGGTACCCTGCAATTCAGATAATGCAGCACTATCTAATTATTTTTAAGTTGACAAGACTGACCTTTCTCACTTTAAAAAATGTCACTTCCACCAGTCCTAATGTAGGCCACAAATGAAAACCATGATATGTTTTCTACTGTAAGGACAGAGGAAAAATGGAAAACTCTCATCCTTTTTAATCCATCTGCTTTTCTAGTTCTTTGACAAGCAGCACCAGGAATCTTAGCAGGATAAAAGAGGCAGATGAAAAACCAATCAGAGAAATGACAAAATGTATATATATTGCCTATCCCCACACACAATAAAGAAACAAGATTCATCCAATGGTTTGTTAATTCATATCGGAACTATGCAGGCACTGATGAAGGTTTCCTAAAAAGGCTTCCAAAACAAGGTGCCAGGATTTAAGCAACCCCGCTTTAGCCCCCACCATGACCTGGCAAATATGTGGCCAAGCATTGCTGATAAGGTGGGGGAGATGGGGGGGGTAGGGACCTACTGTTTGATAAGGGGTGATTAGCATCCATGATGCAACTACATCAGTCCTGGCAATTGCATCATTTCTGTAGCATTCACCCCAAACTCTATGGTTTAACCATAGAATTTTGGGCAAATACTAGAGTGTTACCCAGAGTGCTGATATCAGTTCTGGGTATGCCAATCATGTCCCCCTATATTTCCAGGAAATATCTTCCTGCTTCCAGCTGAATGGCAGTGGAGAATGAGAGCAGTGGGGGAGGTGTGTGCTGCCAACAAAATACTGGCAACCGTAAGTGCTGACCCTCATTCCCATTGCCCCATGCTGGCCAACATAAGGGCTCAAATGAATGTGGCCATCAACAAGGGAGTTCCCTACCCATTCCTTAGGCTCAGTCAACTGTGAATCATGTATAAGTAGCTACCCTGAGGACTTCCTGCCATTCTGAGACACCTCAAGTTGTTTACTAGTCTGTCTTAAATTTCCATCATGTAGCCCTCATTAATCTCTCTCCCTCTCCTTTGTTCTATAAGAGTTTATTTCTTCTTTAATAAATCAAGTTATTTTCTTTAAACATTTGGTGCTCCATTGCTCTGCATGTTTAAACCCTGTCAACAGGGTTCTGGCCCAGTGTGAGCACCATTACAAAAAAAGGGAAAAGTTTACATAGATTGGTAGGAAAAAAGGAAAACCTGCAAAATGGCTGCTTCCTGCACAGTTCAGCACAACTACCTACTAGATAGGTTGACTGACAACAATTTTCTCAGTGGAGGGAGAGAATGAAAAGTCACTTGCTTGAAATGAGACTCTGGTACATAGTCAATGAATCCCAGCCAGAAGATGACATCCAAGCAAAGCAGAAGTCCTGGGACAAGTGCAATGAGAAGGCAAGAGGTGCCTTAATAAAATGTTTGTCCAATAGAGATGTTTTGCAAGTCATTCAAATGTAAACTGAAAGGCAATCAGAAATGAATTGGAGAGACTTTATTTTAACTCCTCTGTATCCAAAAGAAGCTACTTAGCATAAGGATGACTGAACAGGATAATCTACTAGAGCATTTAGATCTAATACTTTATCTGATTCAAGAGCTAAGAGAAGGATGCATGGAGAGCCAATGTGGTGTAGTGGTTAGTGCTGGACTAGAATCTTGGACACGTATGTTTTAAACTCTACTCTAGAATCATAGAGTTGGAAGGGACCTCCAGGGTCATCTAGTCCAACCCCCTGCACAATGCAAGAAAATCACAAATACCTCCCCCCCTCACACCCCAGTGACTGCTGTTTCATGCCCAGAAGATGTCAAAAAAAACAACAACACTCCAGAATCTCCAGCCAAATTGGCCTGAAGAAAAATTGCTTCCTGACCCCAAAGTGGTGATCAGCATTTCCCTGGGCGTGTAAGAAGGGCCACAAGAATTAAGCACTACCGTGGAAGCTTGATGGGTAACCTTGGTCCATCTCTCAGCCTAATCTACCTCACAGGATTGTTATTTTGAGGATAAAATGGAGGAAAGAAGAATAAAGTAAGCCACTTTGCATCCCCACTGGGGAGAAGGGCAGGGTGTAAATAAAGTAAATAGTCAGAGACCGCATCCTGCTGCAGTTGGCTAAGCTTGAAGGCAGGCTACAGGCAGGCAGGGATGTCTGAAGATGCCCTTTTTGTTTATTCTTATTTCTGTTAGTGTCAACTCCCCCCCCCATGCACTCATTTTCAGTGGTGGTGTTTCTTGTATAGCATTTTGATGCCATTTTCAGACTAATTATGTACTGTTTTTACAGAACTAATGTGAAAATAATGTTAAAATTACATACGTTTCATGGAATAATTGCCCTGGCCTGGATGGCCCAGGCTAACTTGATCTTGTCAGGTCTTGGGAGCTAAGCAGGGTTGGTTCTGGGATGGGAGACCATTGAGGAAGTCCAGGGTTCCTACACGGAGGCAGGCAATGGCACGCTTCCTCTGCAAATCTGCCATAACTTGGTTGCAACGTGATGGCACTCTCTGCCACCAACGGGAAAAATTAAAATGAGGAGACAGAAACTGATGCAAAAATAAAGACACACAGGTTTGGTTCACACAATTTAAAAGTGAGGGGGAAAAATAATACAGGGATTTTTGAACTGACACCGTGGGACTGTGCAGTAAGGCGGGGGGGGGGATATTACCTATGGCTGCTTTTTATTTATCATTTAATGTACATATTTATGAAAACATTTATACCCCACTTTTCCTCTCGGGTCAAGGCAGCTTTTAAATATAATAAAGATATCAGAGAATCTCAGACCCTGGAATAGTGTTGCTTTACCGCATATAAGAGAGATTATCTGATCCTTCATCATCGCCGATCTGTCTTCAGTCTCCTATTTGTATATTCATCCTTCTGTCTGCAGAGCTGCCTATCACTGGGGGAGCAGAGTCTCTCTTCTACCCAGTCTGCAGCTGCAAGCAATGTCATTGCCTCTCTCCCCTGCAGGAGTGTGTATTTGGGGAGAAGCAAGCTGTAGCTTTATTTCTAAAAAAAAAAAACCCCAATCTCAGCCCCAATCAGAAAAGCAAGCAAGCTTCCTACAGGAGGGCAATTGTGAAAATCACTGTTTCTGTCTCGGTCCCCGATCTGCCCGGCCTGTTGCTATGCACAAGCCGACTGTTTTTGCACCTGGATAGCCAGACTGAATGAAATAGCTCACATAGCTAGATGGGATACATATTGATATAGAACTAGGCAGCCCTCCCAGAGATACAGGGTCAGTCTAATGGTTAGTGGAACGTGGTGTGCATTGAAATGTCCATCGGTAAAGTTCTGTTTGGTAGGAACACTGGCCAAACACTGGTTTGGACAACATCCCTGTCAGGTACACAATATAAGGTTATTATTTCTCCCTTCGCTGTCCTGCTCATGCTCCTTGGCCGAGAAAAATGAAACAAGGCAGTGAAACACAAGCATGATAACTAAATCAGAACAGGTTTTTAAACAGATCATAAATTTTAGAAATATTTCTTTTTAGATTTACAGCATTTAAAATATTTACAAATTGCCACGGGTGAAGTCATATTTTGATTGAGAAATTTCTGACTACCTATTCTACCTAGTAGAAAGAGACATTCACACTTCTTGAGTGTATGTTCTTAGGCATAATGTTATGCATAACTACATTTTACAAATTCCACATACAAAATGTAAAAGCGGGATTTACTTTAAAGGGTGACATCTTTGTCTTACAACTTGAAGCTCTTTTTTCTTTTCTTTATGAGTGAAACTGTGGGCAAACTGTTTGCTTGACATTTGGCTGGGCCACCTGGGCCAAGTTATAACTGCCTCAGAGAGGAAACCTAGCATGAGTTGTGTGTTCTTACTCTAGAGGAAGCATGATCCATAAAAGTGCCAACATTATGACTTGTTTCACAAGCTTTCTCCTTCTAATGCTGACAGGGGGGCTGATACACACTGAGAAATGCTCTGGAACTTAGTCATTTCTCAAGTTTATATTATAAAGGTACAATTCCATTTTTTTGATTAAATGGCCTTTGTGTTGATATGGCTATAAATAATTCCCAGGGAGGGTGGATCCATCAGAATCTTGCAGAGTTTAGCTCTTTGGAAAATGGACGGTGCTAATTTCAGTAAATCTCAGCTCATCTTGGAGGGTTTAGATTTCTTAGACAGATGTTAATGGGTGCAAGCTTTTCCCACTCTCCATAAATTATAGTGAAACAATATGATTTATCGTGAGTTGTCCTTTCCCTTCGTGTCTGAAAGCAATATCAACGCATGTAGCAATAAAGATTTCCTGTGCTCATAAAGACTTTGTTTGCACCAAGGAAGGTTTATTGCAGGGGACAGAGATCATTTCTTGGGGGTTATCACAAGTTTAATGGAATTTCCCCCAAAAAAAGTTAATTTTTATCAGTTTGCTTTCTGAAATCTTTATTGTCTCCCTGCACCTCACATTGGTGATTGGTGGTGCTGCTGTCTTTGAATACCCCCAAAAGAATTAGAAGTTTGTTAAAAAAAAAAAAAACTCCCAACCTCAGGCAATGTCATAAAATCACATTGTATCACATCTCAGGATTATTAAATTGGACAAGTGGCCACAGAAATGTCAGTTTTTATGTATAAGAACTAGTTTAGTAATTTTTTTGGGGGGGAAAACACCATATCTGCCAATGACTTACATATAATGGGCGTTCTGGGGACAGTGGCCATGAGAATTCACAATAAACATGCTAGATGAGCAGGGCCATAGTCAGGATTTTTTTTAGTTTGGAGGGCTTTTTAAAAAGTTGGGGGCACTGAAATTTGTGTGTGTCCCCCGTGCAATGCCCCACTTCTACCCCAAAGCATTTAAAGGGTTCCTTTAAATGCTTTGAGGGAGAAGTGGGGGCCATGTGCCTGCACTCCAAGCTGTGAATTTGGGGCTTGAAGTGCAAGCACATGCGGCCTATTCGGGCTCCCCCCAAAAAGTTGTGAGGCCTTGGGAAGAAGTCATGGCATCATGGCTCAGTGCAAGAATTGTTGTTATTGTTCAATTTCACAGTCAAGTCCAACTTTTTGTGACCCCATGGGCCACATCACGCCAGGTCCTCCTGTCTTCCGTCGTGCTCCGGAATTTGCTTAATTTCATGTTTGTTGCCTTGATAACACTGTCTAACCATCTCATCCTTTGCTGTCCCCTTCTTCTTTGACCTTCAGTATTTCCCAGCATCAGGGTCTTCTCCAGGGAGTGCTCCCTTCTCATTTGGTGGCCTAAGTATTTGAGCTTCAGCTTCAGTATCTGGCTTTGCAGGGAACAGTCAGGGTTGATTTATTTTAGGATTGACTGATTTGATCTCCTTTCAGTCCAGGGGACTCTCAAGAGTCTTCTCCAGCACCATAATTCAAAAGAATCTATTCTTCAGTGCTCGGCCTTCCTTATAGTCCAGCTCTTGCAGCCATATAGTACTACTGGGAATACCATTGCTTTGACCATATGGACTTTTGTTGGCAGGGTGATGTCTCTACTTTTTATTATGCTGTCTAGGTTTGCCATAGCTTTCCTCCCAAGGAGCAGGCGTCTTTTAATTCCATGGCTGCAGTCACTGTCTGCAGTGATCTTGGATCCCAAGAATGTGAAGTCTGTCATTGCTTCCATGACTTCTTCTATTTGCCAAGGAGTGATGGGGCCGGATGCCATGATCTTAGTTTTTTTGATGTTGAGTTTCAAGCCAACCTTTGCGCTCTCCTCTTTTACCCTCAGTAACCTTTGCATTCGCAAGGTCCAATCCCTTTCATCATCTGTTAAAAGTGTCTAAGATAACAAAGTTGAAAAATACATTCAATGAAGACCCATACAGTGGCTGTCACCCCCCCACATACACACCTTTACTAAGAGTTTAAAGCAGCTTGGAGGGGCTGTTAAAAAATAGGGCTGCTGCTAAATAACTGGAGACTGCTCTGGCTTGATTTTAAAATGACACAGTTGTGATGAAAGTACTTTCTCATACAATTTGCACATGCCTAACATCTTGTTTAGTCTGGGTGGCAACAGGTGCAGATCCTCACTAGCTATCTGGTCTCCGGTGGGTTAATGCTCCACACATTCTGGCTGAAGATAGTTTCAAAGGATAGCCCTGCAGGTCTGCTGCAGAAGAGATAGATCCAAGTCCAGTAGCACCTTAAAGACCAACAAGTTTATATGCTGGAAATCTTATTGGTTACTAAGGTGCTGCTGGACTCAGTACTAGCTAAAGGCTCAGATTAAATGAAATTCTGGGTACTCACAAAGTCATGCTGTGCAGACACTAGGACTTTAAGTGGGTAGTGCTTGACAAGGACTAGAGCCTATACAGTTAGAGCAGAGCCATGAGCAAAGCCATGGCTGAAGCGGCAAGTCAGTCCTTCTAATACTGATTGATAAATTATGTAAATAGTTAAGTTCTTCTCATGGTATATTGCACCCTCGATCCTGAAAGTTGTTCATTAAAGAATGTGACACATGCAAGTAAGTTATTTTGTCGCACCAGCATCACATTAAAATCAGGATGCAACTATAATTCTCCTGTTTGTCAGGCTGCTCAGTTTGATGTTTTAACTAACAAAACTTATCAAATTGCTTGTCAAAATTCTATTGTCAGTTTGATGGTCTGGGTTGTTCTTCTTTTTCATTTCTCTACTGTCTTCCTTTCTGTTGGAAGAGAAGGACTAGATGTTGTCTCTAAGCCACAGTCTCTGGGTGTGGGGGGGGTACAAGAGAGTCAGATAAACAGGCAAACTGTTTACTCTTCTGCCTCTGTCCCTTTCATGTGCCAACTGATACTCTCAGGGCATTGCTTCCTTCCTTCCATTCACAATTCTTCCTCACGCACACAGAGAATGAGCATGTTTGCTCTCCATCTTTGACACCACGGATGCAAACTCCATCTGGATCAATTCAGGTAGTTAGCATAGATCCTACCCTTATCTCTCATCTATCCTATCTAGAATACAGTTCAGTAAATAAAGAACTCTTTATTAGTTTGAAACTGACAAGTAGCTCTGTGTGACTCTGTAACTTTGCTAGCACATAAAGAACAAAGAATCTCTGCTGCATATAGCCTGTTTGTGCACTCTACTAAATAGATACAGGTTTCTGGTTTACTATACCAGTGACTCTAACAATTTCCATCTTCTGTGACTTGGGAAGTCATTTTGCCCCCCTAGTGAGTGTGTTCCCTCAGGGTTTTAAACTAGCACCCCACTGTAATCTGTGATAATATTGCAGCAAACGTTGTTGACTGGTACTTTCTCAGGATGTGTTAATTGTTTGGTTGGTTCTGTTTAGTACCCAGAACCAATGAGGTGGTTTTGTTTAGTATCCATGGGAATTTGCAGATGAAGGCAGTAGGAAGGTCCATATCTATATCTGAAGATGGAGCTTGACTTGCAACACAACTGAATTTTGTGAACTAAGAAATGTTGTAATTCAAACCTGTTATTTTTGAACTTCAGTGATATCACTGCTTGATTGACATGCTGACTTTCCAGAGACCTACCTGTAGTGTCTCACAAAGTAAAAATGATACAACAAAAACATAAAAACAACATGAGAAGTATCCATATTAAAACATAGCCACAAAAGAGCGTAAACGACAGCAGCCTAAAATTATATTCATAAAATAGGCCTCAGGTTAGAAGCAGATAAAAAGAGCTAAGAAACGATGCCCCCCCTTCCGTTAAAAGCCTGAAAGAAAGGTTTTGGCCTAATACCCAAAGGACAGTAAGGTAGGCACCATGTAAACCTCAAGTGGAAGACTATTCCAATGGCAAGATGCCACCACTTTTTTTTAAAAAAAAACAGAACTGTTGCCACCACCTTTACCTCTGACAGTTACACAGAGAACACAGCAGGCAAGAAGGATCTTAGCCAGTGGGCACAAACAGTATCATTCAGTCATATCACTGAACATCCATACTATAGTGATGTTTGTTTTTTTCAGGTCAGTTGTTCTAGACAGAAAAATGTATATTTAAACATGAAACAAATATGTTCCACAGCCTCGTCAAAAAGTTAATTTACTTCAAATTAGGTTTATAGGTAATAGTTAATGCCTGAACTCTGTCTTGATGCCAACTTAACATTCTTTCTTTTTCTCTTTTACTTAGAAATCAATCCATTTCATTTTTAAGCATCAAAGGTTTCAAACTGATGAACCCGACATGATTGACTGGGCTCACAGTTAAAGCTGTTGTTCATTCTGCAGACATACAACTTATCTCTGAACAATTAACAGCCATAGAGAAAGTGTCTTCCAAACATTGTGAGCCATTAACCTAACAAAGGCATAGTCAGTCAACATTCACAGACATGCTATCACGGATCACAATGGGACATTTGACGAGAGCCCCTGAGAGAACACATTTCACATGAAGGAATGCATCTGAATCAATTAAAACACAAGATCTTTGACCAGATGGCTAGGACCTCAACATTACAAAACAAGCATAAAATATCATTTCAGTAAAAAGAAATCCTCCTTTTTTTGGGGGGGGGGACCCTCATGGTTTCCTGCTGGTTGATGGATGAAGTCCCCTGGGCTCAACATTCCCTTTGAGAACACCCCTTCCTTCTTTTTTGACAGCAACACTTACAAACTAAAAAAAAAGTGTGCTCCCCTTCTTCCCACCAAGGCAACAAAACTTAATCTTTCCTGCCAGCGACAATAGGAATTGTTATTTTAATTCAATTTGAAGGTCAAGAATGTCATAATTCCCATCATCCTCAAGAGGAAATGATGGCTAGGGATGATGGGGATTGTGTAATTGCAAGCTGGATAGGATTCTTGAGTATTTAACAAGGCCTGGTCAGGCTCCTACTTTGCAAAGTGGCAAACCTTGCTCTGCTCATTTTGCCATGAATGTAAGGGGGAGGGAATTCCTTAGGGGGAGTGAGTGTGGAGTTTGGGACTGTGCTATCTTAGAGGCCATAACTCTCCTTGAAGAAGCCTTCCTCTCCCAGAGGAACATCTTTGAAACTTTTGGTGCCAGCTTGCTTGTGTAGGTAATGGGATCATATGTTTCCCAGGTGAAGGAGGGTGGTAGAGAATGCAGTGGCTAGGCAGGATAGATGTGATGTGTGAGTGACTATTAGGAGGGGTTTCATTTGAATTACCTATATCTGTGACTGTACCCTCCAAAATCTTCAGTTCTGACACAGTACGGTTATGACCTGGATCTTGCTTATACCTCAATAAACATATCACTGCCAAGGAAAGTGCTGTTGAGAGTAACTTGACCCAGCGTCTGACACAAAGGTAAAATACTAGTGCTTTGGAAAGAGGGCTGGGAGGGACCCCTGCTTAGAGGTGAAGCTGTATAAGCTAATGCCGTTTTGACCTGGAGTCAGAATCCAAGGAGTCTGGGGGACCCTACTTAAATTATTGCATTGCAAGCCCTTCTCATCTGCATTCTAAGCACCGCCCTTAGTTTTTAAAGTTTGCCAGCCTGACTAATTCCAGTGAGCGAGTTAACCATATGCATACAAGTTGCTTATTGAAAACAATGGTTCTAAAAGTTCCTTTGTTCAAACCATTATTTCCTTATTCTCTTCCTCCCCACAAATTAATTAATTAGTTATCAAATGACATCGTGTGTAGTATAGCCAGAAGATCCTAAAATTGCCTGGCATATTGATGTTCTAGCTCTTTTTAGTGTTATGCACCACTAGGTGGTGAACTAGACTTGTTTTTTTAGGCAAGAGATATTTCGGAGGTGGTTTGCCATTGCTTGCCTCTGTGCTAGCCAAGGCCGACCCTGCTTAGCTTCTAAGATCTGACTAGATCGGGCTAGCCTGGGCTATCCAGGTCAGGCTTTCCAGGTCCTCCCCACAATGACAGTCAATGCAACAAACCAGGCATACCCAATGTGATGCCCGGGGGCTCCATGGTGCCTGCCGACAGCTTTCCAGGTGCCCACCAAGCGTTTTCAATTGGTTGAGGCCAGGTAGAACTTTTGCCTGGCAAGTTTCTGACTGGACATTGGAGATTTGATTGCCCGTGAAAATTTTTAAAGCGTTGTTTTGGCAGCAGTTGCCACTGCAGCTCACAGATTTATGACTGAAGACTCTGGCGGCCATTTAGTGGCTGGCTCCGACTCCTGTGGCAGCTATTTTGTGGCTGTGCCCACCACACTATCAGAAATCCAAAGATGCCCACAGGCTCAAAAAGGTTGGGGACCCCTGCACAAAACAAATACATTTGCTAATATATATATATATATATGTTTGAATCCATGCACAGAGGTCTTTTGTGCATCATGTAACCCAATCCCAAAACAGATTATAGCATAGTTTGATCATTACAGTTTATTAAGTCATAGTTATAGAAGAAGAAGAAGAAGAAGAAGAAGAAGAAGAAGAAGAAGAAGAAGAAGAAGAAGAAGAAGAAGAAGAAGAAGAAGAAGAAGAAGAAGAAGAAGAAGAAGAAGAAGAGGAGGAGGAGGAGGAGGAGGAGGAGGAGGAGGAGGAGGAGGAGGAGGAGGAGGAGGAGGAGATTGGATTTATACCTGCCCTTCACTTGGAGTCTCAGAGCGGCTTACAAACTCCTTTCCCTTCCCCTCCCCACAACAGACACCCTGTGAGGTAGGTGGGGCTCAGAGAACTATAACACAAACTGCTCTTTCAGGAACAGCTGTGCCAGAGCTTGTGACTGACCCAAGGTCACATCAGCAGGTGCAAGTGGAGGAGTGGGGAATCAAACCCGGTTCTCCCAGATTAGCGTCCGCACACTTAACCACTACACCAAACTGACTCTTAACTGGTGGGTCCAAGGAAGTTTGCAAAGGCATATTACAGGTTGCCAGCACAGCTGCCACAGTCCAACTTTTTAATGCATGTTGCAGAGGCACAGCCTGTGCAGAGAGTGCTGGGCTAACACCTGAGACACCCAGGTTCAAATCTCCACATATCCATGAAATTCACCTTGTCCTCTTGTTGGCCTGAAATATTTCACAGGGTTATTGAGAGGATGGCAAATGGTATATGTCATCCTAAACTCCTTGGGGGGATAAAAATGTAGTGGACTGATATTATCAGTAAAAATCCCTTTTAAACAATACTCCCCCCCCCCATGTTCTCGTAAATCTATGTAACATCTCAACTCCCACTCCAGACAATTGGAGTGACCAATGAATAAACCCCAGAAAGAGGCATCACAGACAGATCATCTCCATGAGAAGAAGCACAGAGGAGAAGCTGGTGGGAGCAACAGAGGGGGCAGACTGGTTCATATTAAAATTGATTGATTGTTGGGGGTGGGGACAGCACCCTAAAAAAACATTTGAACAATTTTTCCTTTCAAACACAAAGCCTGGCTATGTTTACTACCACTGTCCTTTAAACCACACGTTATTTGTAAATCCCAAATGGATACAGCTGTTTATGTCAAACCCTCATTGTCAATCTCAAGTCGAAACCTTTGATGTCATTTTGGAGCATGAAATGAATTTTTATCACTGCATTATAAGCCAATCAAAATAGGGGTTCATAATGGAAGTGCTGACAGTTTATCATGTTAGCTTTAATTAAATGGGGCACTGACATAATTAAAGGTTTTGAGTTATTAATGCATCACTGTAGCAAACATTTAACCTTATAAGAGTGGTAAAACCCTTATTAGAGGCAGGGCAGATGAAGACTACTAGATATCTTGTTAAAAAGTTTCTGCAACTTATTTGTTAATTCTCGGCTCCCAGAAGTGTCCGTATTAAGCCTGCACTTTAGTATGCAAATCACTGAGGCACTGGAGGAAACTCAAAGATGTGATCTAAAAATATTACTACATGTAGCAAGTTAACTGGGTTTGACCTTGAAATTAGCAAACATTCTTTAAGGAAATGAAGCAGCCATGGACAAGAGTCTGGCCAAGACATTAACCATAAAAGCCTATTGCAAATTCTGTGGTCATTTACCCTAAAGCCTTCACTGGTCTTCTGCATCAAACTAAAATCTGATTGACACATACAGGAGGACGATGCAACAGAATGTTGAGGATGGGAGGAATGGACTATACCACTTCATACTGCAGACAGTTGATCCAACTTGCAGTGTCCTTTTGCATAAAACACTGAAGAACAGAAAACTAAAATAGCAGGGAGAATTCCGACTCCCCACTGTTTATTGGCTGTGTTGATTCTTTTTTTAATTACAGGGGGTGTTATAAAGGTGAGCATTCCAGCCTGTGATTCACAGCCTGCAGCATGAAGTGGGTCAATCCATTTAATCCCTTCAAAATCCCTTCTACTAGCACATTTTGCTGCATGCAAGAACCAGATCTATGATATATTTATTGATTTCTTATGGTAAATCATCAAGAGCTACTAGGTCTAGAACTGGAAGCCCACAGAACTTCCCTGCGATAGTGGTAAAGAGTTCTTAGGCTGATATGACCCCATTCATCCAGACCTTCCATTAGCTGTTCAAGACCATGAAGGACTATAAAGGCAGGCCACTGTTGTCTTTGGCTTAATACTCCTAAGTGAAGAGGAACTATCCAGTAAATGTCCTTCCTGCATAATTATACTATTCAATGACATAACACATCACAACACAAGTTCACTACATGTTGTTTTATTTGGGGGGGGGAGCTCTTAGAGAAAATTTGTGATTGGAAGGTATGTAATGTATGATGACTGTGGTCTTCAAACTTTCCAGACCCAGGATTCCTCTTTAACCCTTAAGTGCAAGTACAAGAATGGGGTATTTGAATGTCACATGATAACACTTCCAGTCACATGATAACACAGGTAAGTGACACAGTCATCTAACAAGGAGACAGGGAGACAGAAGCCCTGCTCACAAGTTATTCTGAATGCATGTACAATCTGTGTTCAGGGCACAGTAAATTTTTTGTTATATGTGTGTTCAGTAATTCTTGTGTTACATCCAACGTATGCACAGCTGAATATGTGATTGAAATCCCACATTTATCCAGGTACCAGTCTCCAGTTTCATTTGTTAGGTGAATCCACACTGGCTGTGTAACACTTGAAGAGGGCTAGTGTCTTTGAACCTACTTCTGCTGAAACAATAATCTTCTGCAATACTTCCCTTGTTGTCATACTGTTCCTTTCAGTGTACATACTGTGAGAGGCAAAAGGCCCACTGGCAGCCAGTTCTTTGCAGAAAGAACAAAAAGGCAGCTTGTGACTCAATCAATGTAGCTTTGTGACATAACCTGAGTGTCACAGCTAGGATTGCCAACTCTGGCTTCGCAGATTCCTGGAGATGCAGGGGGTATCTGGGAAGGGTGGAGACTGGGAAGAAGAGGGGACTAAGCAGAGATGTAATTCCATGGAGCCCACCCTCAGAAGGTGCCATTTCCTACAGGGGAGTGTCCTCTGTAGTTTAGAGATCAGTTGTAACTCTGGGAGAACTTCAGGCCCCACCTGAAGTTCAGCAACCTTAGTCACAACCCATGAGCTGAAGACTGCTGCATTATGGGAAAAGCTGTATGGGATGATACAGCAATCAAATGGTTTTAGATTTTTCAAAGAGGGTACTGTTATTCATTGAACAATTTTCATCTGCCCAAGTATGGTTACCAACCCTGCATGATGTCACCAACACAATGGTGTCACTTCTGGGTGATGTCATTGTGTCAGAGATGTTGCACAGTGACATTCCTGTTTAGGGGTGGGTTTCCACCACCAGCCAGCTGGTCCATGGTGGGTTGAAGCCCCTGAAGCTGGGGGATCTCTTGCCCAGACCTGAGGGCTGGCAAGCCTATCTATAGGAAATGAAAGCTTTGAAGGGCAGACTCTACAGCATCATGACCCCAAACTCCACCCACCCTCCCCAGACACTGCTCCCTATACCTCCAGGAATTGCCCAAGACAGAGCTGGCAAACTGAACAAAAAAAAAAGGGGAGGGGGGAGGCATATCACGTGTGTGTGCGCGCAAAAATGGAACACACCAAACATTAGATACATCGCTAGCCTGAACAGTATAACAAGTCAATAAAAGAAACTAATTTGCTCACAAGCCTAGAGGATCAGAGAGGTTGCATTTATTACATTTTCAAGATCAGAGTGCCTTGCAAGGGTCAAGTGATTGGAGAGCCTGGGTTTCATTTTTCAACCATAAACTGTAATCTTAGTTGCCTTGCCATGATTTTTATCAGCTTGATAAAATGGAGTGCAATATCTGTCTTCAGTGGTCTGCATTTAAATGCAAATGCTAAGTCCATTCTGTTGTAAACTGAATTTCTCAATGGGAAAAAAGGCTTGGTTAAAAAAAAATGCTAATGAGATTGTTTATTCCCAAACATGATTTTTGGTCTAGCTTTCATAGCAGAGAAGTTTTATCCATCATATGGGATCGAAAGCACAGATGTTCTTTAGAAATTACAAGTGAATTGGTGGGGGAGGGGCTAAGAGGACACCAAAACACATCAGAGAGGACTATTGAGACTTTAGAGCTTTCCCTTGCTTCGGTATAAAGAAACGTGATGGTCTACAGACTTGCAATGGTGCAAATCAAAGAGAAAACAACAGTTTTCTTTCCAAAGCGCAAACAGCCAAAAAGGTTAGCTCCATTAACTGACAGCATCATAAGTCTTCACTGTTATGCTTTAGGTAACTTAATCACCCAAAAATGCAACAGATGTTTTACAAATCTGCCACATCCCTCTACCTTAAAAAAAGACGTGATATATTTATTGAACAGGAGACTGATAATATTGATTAAATGCTTTCATTTCATTGATTTATATGATTAGGAGTAACAATAAATTGCCAGGAACAGGGACTGATAATTAGATAGCATGTGTAATGGATAATTACAAATTAAGGCAGTTTCCAAACTCAAAGACAAATTGACAGAATTTTATGCGCTTATTTATTTAACTTAGTTAGATATTTATACCCTGCATTTCTCCCCAGTTGTGACCCAGAGCAGCTTACAATATCATTATCCTTTCTTTTATTTTATCCTCACAACAACCCTGCAAGAGGCTGAAAGTTTTGACTTGCCCAAGGTCACCCCACAAGCATCAATGGGCCATTCCGCACTAACAGTTTATTTCCAATCTTCACTGAGTTCGACTTGAAGTTTTTGTGCATGCATTCTGCATTACCTTTCTTACCCCATTCCCCCCCCCCGGCCATACTGGATAATGTTTTCTGCATTGCCACCCTCCTCCAGCAACCCTCTATTGCATCTACCCAACAATGACTGGCACAGATTATTTCATTGACTCGAAATCTGAGAAAGCGAACCAGTCCTGTCTTGCTGCTCCATTCCTTCATTTTTTTTTCTTCCTACCTCCGATACCACTCTGGATGCATGAGCTTCCAACGACTGCCGTCAACAGTGATGCAATAGTTATGATAAACTTCTATCAATAGACCCAAGACACTTGTTAATAAAAACAAAAGGGGGGATGTGGAACATGTGCATAGAACAAAGAGAGAGGAAATCAAATGCCATGCTCACAGTACTGTATGTGAGAACACTGCTCAAAAATCTCCTGTTGTGAAGAACATTGAGAGTTACACCAACCAAAGAAAGAATGAACTGATGGATGAGGATTGGCCTTGTACAGGCAGGAAATGGGAGGGTCCAAAGCAACTGGGGTAACATTTTTGTTTTGCAATCTGCCTTGGGTTGGAACCGGGTCAGGGGAAAACCCGCAACAAAACAGCATTCAGAAAACCCGGGGCAAGAGAGGGTTGAAATCAAGCTGACCACTGAAGGGAGGGAAACCGATGCAGAACAACAACAGCAGCAAACCATCGGGAAAAGCAAACTGAAATCAATTTGAATGCAGGAGGACTTGGATAACCCAGTGGTGGGGGGTCCCAGGTTCAATCTCCAGCATCTCCAGTTAAAAGGATCAGCTTAGTACCTGATATGAAAGACCCTGGAGAGCTGTTGCCAGTCTGAGTAGACAGCAGGCCTGTAGCCAGGATTTTTTAAATAGGGGGGGGCTTTTAAAAAGGTGGGGGGCACTGAAATCCACAGCCTCCCCCCCCGCTTCTCCCTCAAAGCATTTAAAGTGGGTGGTCATGCACCTACACTCAAGCCACAAATTTGTATCTTGGAGTACAGGCATGTGCAACCTCCGCCCACTTCTTTCCAAAAGTCGTGGGGCCTTGGGTGGAAGTCAGGGGGCCAGACCCCAGAAGGCCCCACTGTAGCTACAGGTCTGGTAGACAGTACTGACTTTGATGGACCGAGGGTGTGATTCAGTATAAGGCAGCTTCATGGGTATCCACATTTGGCTACCCCCTGTTCACCCACCTTCTCCATAGCTACCATACAGCACTGGAAAGTGCGCCTGTGGAGGTCTGTAAGATCTCATCTCTGCTAGCTTTTTCAAGGGCTGTAAAGAACTCCCGTTGCAAGGATTGTTGGGATGAAGTGCCTATGAAATATTTGGCTGCTGTTCTGTGCATTGAGATTTGAAGTTTGAGGTGAGACGTTTGTCATTGATGTGCTGGTACCTGCTCTGGGCTCCAAGGGGGAAAGACAGGTTATAGAAGTTGTAAAATAAGATCAACAGATTTTTCAACATCATTTTGCATCAACTGTATTTACATGGAGAACACGAAACAACAGAAATGAAAGAATGCTGCTTTTTTATCATGAATGTAAGCCATTCTTTTAAACAGTAAACCACATTAAGTGCATTGCCAGAAAGGCGAAATAGGAATATAATCAATTTAAGAAACCTTTATAAAAAGCAACAGTAAATAGAGACATCAATTTACCTTGTTTGCTTTTCTCCCTCTCCTGTTGAGACAGCAGGAGGGCTAAAATCTCTTCTTAATCTGTTTTACACTCTTTTTATGTTGATATTTATCTGCTATTTATATCTTGATAGGAGTCCTGAAAGAGGCTACACACATCCTTGGTACAAGCAGGGGGCAATTCGCCATTAAAAGGCGCATTGTCCATACTCTTTCCTCACTGATAGCCACTGGAACAATGGATATTTTTGCATGGCACCATTTAGATGGCAGTATTCTCTGATAAGGAGCCAATGGCGTGTATATTTTTTTCTCTGTCTAGCTGGCTCTGCAGGAACTCATGCCAGTGAGTGGCACAGGTGCATGCGATTTAGGAAGCGAATTGAGGGGGTTTCTTTAATGCTCAGTGAATCCATTTAAATAGCATTAGGCAATATATTAATGCGCTAGGACTCTATGTCATGTAGGGAAAAGGTCAAGCGGGCTCAGCTAAGCATAAGGATGAATATAAATATCTGAAGATGAACAAAGCATCCAGAAATTATCATTAATGTCAGACTAAGTTTGCCACAATGGCCAGGTACATCACTAAGAGCTCAGCAGAGGCAAATTATAATCCTCCTAACAATTTTTTTTTGCCAACTCCTATACTGAAAAGGGTCGTTAAAGTAAAGCCCAGAAACTGTCTGTTACTTTACTCACTAAAATAATGCAATCAATATCTACTTTCAGTTTCAATGAAGTCTATTACACCAGGTCCATTTTGCTAGATTCCACCTGTAACTGGCTGGCAGCAAGTAAAAGCACCCCGGACAGCTTTAAAAGAGGATTGGGAAGATTCGTGGAGGATAGGGCCATCAGTGTTGATTGGAGTGGGTTGCAGGGACCATATTACTCCTGTCTTGTTCCAAGTACACTGGCTCCCTTTCTGCTTCTGGGCCCAATTCATGTTGCTGGTATTAATGCTTTAAGCCCCATACAGTTTTGGGCCAGCACACTTTAAGGACTGCCTTCTCCCATATGAGCCTACCCGTCTATTTGGGTAATCCTAGGAGATTGCGTTTAGGGTTCCCTCTCCATCTAAATCTAGATGTGCGGCAACTAGGGTTGCCAGCCTCCAGGTGGGGCTTGTAGCTTTGGAGAGGCAGGCTGTGGGGATAGGGAGCATGCAAATGCTGAGCATGGGGCAGGCCAGAAAAAAACAGGACACGTGAGAGCACTGAATGGCCTATAAGGGACCAAAAAAAGGGACAGCTGTGGGGAAGTCAGAGCCTGGCTTCCCTTCATTAACCAATGCAGGTGAGTGTCACAAGAGCCTGATTGGACCCAGGCCCAGGAAGAGTGGGCTCAGGGGTATGATAAAAGGGAGACTCAAACCAGGTCAGGGAGGAAAGAAGGACTGAGTGTAGGACGTGGGGGGAGGGGAGAGAGAGAGAGAGAGAGAGAGATCATTATGGGGCATTTGGAGAGTCTGCTTGTCCCCAGTCAGGATGGCGGAGCATGGTGGGACTGGGCAAGCGTAGGAGGAGCCTCATAATGGGCCAAGTAAAAAAAGTTGGCAACCTCAATTTTTAGCAAAAGGACAAAGAGATAACTGAACTGCTGCTTCTCCACCTGGCTAGCTAGCCCTTTCCAAACCATGCCTGTAGCACAAAAACAAGTTGCTGATAAATACTCTTATTCTTAAGAAAATGATTTGATTGGATCTTGGAACCTAAACAGCATTGGTACTTGGAAGGAAGACCACTAATGAAGACTCTGCAGAGGAATGCAATGGCAAACCACCTCTGCTTCTCACTTACCTTGAAAGCCCCTCGCTGAGGTCACCGTAAGTCAGCTGTGATTTGAGGGCACTTTACACACACATAGAGCAGCATCACCTGAAATTAATGCCTTTTATATTGAACTCTTATTCTGAATTAGTCACATAAGTGTGGGAGGGCATTTCTAGTCTGAGTTCTGCCCCCCCCCAAAAAAAAAAAATTAAGTAATGGTTAGGATTAGGGATAGGCACAAACTGATCTACAAACCCAGTTCAGCATGAACCAGGCCAGTTCGCGAAGCATGAACTGGGGTTCAGGATACCAATTCTTCCCATGAACCTCCATGTTTTTGTGGATGGGTTCATAAGTGAGCTCCGAAGGCATTTAAATGCCTTCAGAGCCCACCACTGGCCCATGGCCTGACCTGAATGAGCATTTAAATGCCTCCAGAGACCACCTCTGGGTCAGGCAGGCCGTACTGAGCTCCTCAAGTAAGCTCTGATGGCTTTGATAGGCCTTATATGCCTATATCAGCAAGCCCCACCCGGAAGTGGGCTCTGAAGGCCTATAAAAGCCTTCAGAGTTTACTCTGAGAGTTCAGTCCAGCTGGCCTGATGTAGAGGTGGGCTCTGAGGGTCGGTTGGAGTGGGCTCTGAGGGTATTTAAATTCCTTTGGAGCTCACTAACAGATGGGGGAACTTCTGAAGCACAAACTAGTTAGTGCAATGGAGAAGTTTGTGGAAGTTTAGGGTATGTAAAACCCCCTGAAGCACAACCCTCCATTTTTCCAGTGGCCATCTCTAGTTAGGATTCTATTTTGGCTTGAGAGAAGATAATGTTTTTTAATCTGGTTTTCATATAATTTTATTTGCTGGACTCAGTTGCTTGGGGATCACTGTGTTGAACCAGTTGATACTGGTGATCTGAAGAGAAACCAGAGTAATACTGCCCCTGCATTTTCCTGAGAGCAAGACTGTGACTCTCAATTTCTTTTTTTAAAAAAATTATCAAACAAATTATGAAATCCCCACAACTGAGATTCATCATAATAAAAGCTTAACAGCCTTTGTTATAATCCTGCTATTGTGAATACATCAGAGCCCCATTCCTGATCAGTGTAGCATCCTCGACCGAAAAGGTTTGGAGAGGTGCTTCTATGCAACGTAGTCATTTACAGTCTTGCTTTTGAACTAAGCAGAGGAGATCTTCTCTCCAGATCTTTGGTGCCATACAAAAGGTTTATCAGTTCTGCTGTGCTGCCTCTGTATGAAAATCTCATTATGTATTTCAAAAAAGGAGTGGGGGGAGGAATGCAAGCAATGTGATTTTCAGGAAGTGTAATTACATTTATAACTGAAAGGTATGCTTCCTTACCACATTTGACCTTTCTAATAGGCTAGGCAAGACATGTAATGGATGCTCAGGCTTTAATGGCCTTAGAGGAATGAGCAAAGCTGACCTTTAAATAGGGATCTTACTTAGTGATTGCACCAAGAATGTATTTGGCACGAGAGCATTTATAATGGGGATCCAGGCTATTTTTCCCCCCTTTCATCTCATTAAAGATTTGTAGTAGCATCGAAGTGCTAAGACACCCTAAGAGTCACAGGCCGATGGCAGGCCAGCTGGTGGAAAACAAAAGTTCAGGCAGCCCCTCCCTCCCTTCCACATGCTGTGCTCTACCTGACCTGACTGGGAAGAAAGACAGAGGATTTCTCCAATGCTGTTTCTTTGTTGTTTCATGAATTTGCTCTGCCCTGCTCCTCCTGAAACTCAGTTCAACTCCAAGAATCTCTGGAATTAATTCTAGAAGTAGAACATATACTGGGTTAGTTCAGACATAGTGCAAAATCATCATTTGTTTATTTTCAAATGATGATTCATTTGAGAAACCAAGATTTAGCATGTAGATGACTATTGAAATTTTGTGTTGTCTCAAAAGCTGGTTCGCTACCTGGGCTCTTTTTTTTGTCTTACTTTTATGGTGGAAGGAAGGAAGGAAGGAAGGAAGGAAGGAAGGAAGGAAGGAAGGAAGGAAGGAAGGAAGGAAGGAAGGAAGGAAGGAAGGAAGGAAGGAAGGAAGGAATAATGGCCAATGATCATAGCAACTTATCACTGTGCAGCATTATCAGAGATAGAAAAGGTGAGCTGAGAAGCACCTGATCCCATCTTTACATCTTGGATTACATCACCTAACCTATTATAAACTGTAAGTATCATTGACTTGAAGCAGAAAACTCTAAAGAGCCCTCCCCTTGTACAATCAGCCACCTCTCATATAAGAAGCACATATTTGCCACACCAGAGGCTAGCCCTGAACATGTTTTAATTACTTGGATTTGACCCTGGAGCATGTAAAGAACTGATAAAGAAGCAATTGGACTTCCACAGGTGCTGCAGTATAAATGCATTGGGTTGTATCCTGACTCCTTTTCTGCTGGTGCAAGAGGAAGAAGAGATAATCTTGCCAGATTTCATTCATGTGTTCTCCATGATCCCCAGGATACCCTGTGTGTGCATGCTCATGTGTATGTGTAAAGTGCTGTCAAGTCGCAACTGACTTATGGCTACCAGTATAGCTTGGAAGGAGGGTCAAATTTGCTGCTGGTAGGATCCACACCATATACAGCAATTGCAGAGACCATCAAACAAAAAACAAGCCTCACAGTTAAGCATATAAACGTTGGTATGGGAAGCCATAAAACCTGATAGAACTGTATAAAAGTCGTGAAAAGTTTAGTTCTCTAGTTAAAGCAAATGACTTGAGGTAGAAATATTAGTTCACTGGGTTCAAACTGGGGGGGGGGGAGGGATGAGCTCTCTTATGTGTTGCCTCCTACTTGTTCTCAGTCTCATCTATTGGAGGGTACTCCATTATTCACTCGAGATTTCACCTGGTGTGAATAAGAGAGACTGAATTTTACTACAGCTGAAAACCTTATAATTTATTGAATCTCCATTTTATTACTATTTACACTTCTATTTAACCAACTCTAGTTATCTATTAGTTTATAAGTACATTGATTTTTTAAAAAAAATAATCAAATTTATCACTGAGCTAAATTTAAAATAAATTATACTTCTGACTACCTTAAAGAATCTGCTCCAAAAATGTTGCTGAGCCTAGGCAAAAACACACTTTTGTGTGACTTGCAATTAGAAACTGGTATTGTCAGATAAATAATTGTTATTTTCTGTTCTGTTTGTCATAGGGCAAGTTATTCATATCTAAGATGGTATTGGTATAGCTGTTTTAGAGTAGAGTGAACTTGCAACCTATATCAATAAACACCATTAGCGCTGCCTCAATAACCATCACATACCAGGGACTCCTATAGCAAGTACAAACAAAAAAGTTTAGAAGCACACTTAGTTGTACACATAAATTTAAAGCTGAAAACTTCATATTCTACAGAATCTCCAATTTCTTTCCATTTTGCATTTTAACTCTAGATTGTTTAACTATTAGTATATAGGTACACTGAGTTTTTAAAAATAAAAAATATCAAATTTATTACTTCACAATATTTAAAATAAATTATAGTTCTGTTTAACTGAGAGAATACATATTGCACAAAAGTTTGCACTTTAAGCTAATTCCGCTCACAAAAAAACCCCAAACAAACAAACACTATACACTCTGGTACTCTCAAACACAAAAGGAATTATTTACCAGAAACACCACAAAACTAAGAAGAACCTTCCTTGCAGACAGAGCAACAGGTAGCTCTATACACATACAATCACAAAATGCATAAAAACACACCTGAAGAGAATCAAAGCAAACAAACAAAAGTAAACACAGCAAAACATGACTTATTTCAAATTCAAGGAAAGAGGAGATCGTAGAGGCCTCTATGGGACACATCATCTGGTCAGATCATGCATGGGTCAAATGTCAAATAAAATCACAAGGTGATAAGCCAAACACCAGGCACTCAACATGCAACAAGACTATAATACTAAATGACAACTACACAGAGGAAATAGAACAAATCAGGCAATATTTCCAAATAAACAATACCAGAGACACTAAACCATCTATAATATGGGATGCATTAAAAGCAACAACAAGAGGCAAACTTATCTCCCTAGCTTCACACCTGAAGAAAACCAAAGAAGCCTACAAAAAAGAACTAGTAGCCAAAATAACAAAACTAGAACACCTACACAAAGATAAAAAGAGCAAACAAATCTATCAAAACTTGATAACAGAATGGAAGTGACTAGAAGCACTTGATAGCTCTAGTATGCAAAAAAACCCCTACTATACATAAAACAAAAATACTGGGTCTCCTCGCCAAAATCATTGAAAATACTCTCATGGAAAGTGAAGAATCAGAAAGCAAGTACATCCATCGCTATGTTAAGAGATGAAGAAGGGATTCCACAAACAAAATCAAAAGCCATTAATGACATACTATCCAATTTCTATCAGAAACTATATACATCACAAGAGCCTTCAAAAAACAAGATTAAAGTATATTTGTCCAATCACTCGTACATCATCAAAATAACAGAGGAACAGAGGCAAAGTCTAGAAAACCCAATTACACAATGAGAAATCCTAGAAACCATTAAGAATCTAAAAAAAACAATAAGACAGCTAAACCAGACGGCTTCTCGGCAGAATTTTACAAAAAAAATTAAAATATCCTAATACCCCCACTAACAGACGCATGCAATGAAATCTTGGAAATGGAAATCCTACCTGCATCCTGGAGCTCAGCAACAATTACAGTAATCCCCAAACCAGAAAAAGATCCAAGCAATTTGACCTCATACTGCCCCATCTCACTGCTCAACCAAGATTATAAATTTTTTACAACAGTTATCACCAAATGCCTCAAGTCCTTTCTTACAAATTATGTACATGAAGACCAATCTGGGTTTACGCCAGGGCAAGACATAACCAATAATATTCACAAAGCACTACACATAATAGCGGCCTGTGACGAAAATCAATCAGGTTCACTATTGCTCTCGCTCGATATAGAAAAACGCGTTTGACACTTTAGAGACTACATATCTACTAGAACTGCTCAAGAATATGAACTTCAGGGAATCCTTCACAAGAACAATAATAGCTATCTACTCAAAGCCCACAGCACAACTAAATGCTAATAGCATCACATCAAAGCCACTCAGTTTGAGTAGAGGGACCAGACAAGGATGTCCTCTATCACCCTCATTATTTGCATTAGCACTGGAACCATTGATGGCAACAATTAGACATGAAGAAAACATATCAGGTATTAAATTGGGACCCAACACATTCAAATTAAATATGTTTGCAGATGACATGCTTCTATTCATAACCAAACCAATGATATCTCTAAAAAGATGTCAAGAATGTTTTCAAATCTTTGGACAAATCTCTGGTTTACAAGTGAACCAGATAAAATCTAGCATAAAGCCGATCAACCTAACGCTGGCAGACAAGCAAGAACTTTGCAACTCATATAACTACAACTGGACAGAAAAAACACTGCTGTACCTGGGCATACAGATCCCAAACAAACTACAAGATCTAGTCAAAGTTAACCATATAAAAAAAATTCCAAGAAATACACACTTCACTGCATAAATGGAACAAAGAATACCAATCATTCTTTGACAGACTACAACTAATCAAGACTTTCCTGTTTCCCAAACTGTTTTTCCTATTCAGAGTGATACCTATACACCTAAATACACCTCTACTACATAAATAGCAGAAAGCATTCAACTCATTCTTATGGCAATATAAAAAACATCAAATAAATTTTAAAATACTGAGAAGCAATAACAACAAAGGAGACCTGAAATACCCAGATATCATCACCTATTACAAAGCCACAATGTTATTCACAATAGTCAAAATGATGCAAAATGGAGAGAAATCAACAAGTGCCAAACCACTACACCCGCTAATCTATCCCAGGACCATCCAAGAGATAATATGGAATGAAGCAGCATCAAGACCTAAGAAAATCAAAATAGCACCCTACTTAGCTCGCTTCTAGAAGTATGGGACAAAACCAGATATAAGCTACTTCCAAGAACATCAAGACAAACAACATTCCTATTCCAAACTTGGTTTCCACCAGGAAACGAAACAAAAACAGCCCAACAATGGAGAACTGCCAACATGACCAAGATAGCTGACATCACAACATCAGAAGGCATACTCCTGAAACAGCAACTAGAGAGAAAACTAGGGCATAAAATCCCCTGGTTCTTTTACTTGCAATTTAAACATCTAACTAGTCATATATCAAAAATGGCCAATTCACAAGTCACCACGGCTTTTGAAGAATTACTAGATGGAAAACAAAACCGAAACAAAGGCCTAATCCCAAAAATATACATAATCCTAATCAATCTAATTAAACCACAAGACACTAATCTGCGAAATAAATGGCAAGCCAACTGTGAATCCACAATTTCAGAGGAAAGATGGAAACAAATATGGCCCTCACAACAGATCACATCACCAGCCATTGCCACAAGACTACAGTCATACAAAATAATCACAAGATGGTACATGACGCCAAAAAAACAGCCCTGTCTACATTATCGCACGCACCACTCTGCTGAAAAAAATGTGGCCAAATATGAGATTACGCCCACTGTTGATGGGAATGCTCAGTCATAAATAAATTCTGGCTAGAAGTCCTATCACATATTAAGAGTATTATGGGCTATGAGGTAGTGTTAATGCCTGAAGCCCTCTTCCTTAACATCTGGCAAAACACTACAATTCCGCACATCTGGCAAGAACTGATCTTAAGTCTTATTGTCGCAGCAAGGATGTGTATTGCAGCAAGATGGAAGGTACAACAAGCTCCCATGATAGAAAATTGGCTATCAAAAATTTGGGACATCTTTATAATGGAAAAGATCTCAGAAAATATAAAACATACAGGCAACACAACACAACATTACATCTCATTCATGAAATGGGATCCATTTATGGAATATGTAACAGCATCTGACATCCAGCCACACAACCTGATCTACCTTAATTTAGTTTATACATAAACAACACACAAACACCACATTGTCATAAACCAGTCAAATACATAAGAGTTACCAAACACAAGCTTGGAGTCCACATGGAGGCTAGCAACAATATGTAAGGTCTAACACTGTAATGCGAAAATAGCCATGTTTTATGTGGATTTAAACTGTATATAAGCTACAGTGTTATCACTTCATTTTTGTATATTGTATATTTTGGAATAGCAATTTAAAAAATAAATAAATCAGAGGAACTGAAACTAAAAACAAACATATTTGCATCAGTTATGAATTCTAAGCTAATTTACGACATCAGGACACAATATTAAGATATCAACAATATTATTGTGATCATGTTTAGATATTCCACACATACATTGTATTGCCCATATTTCTCTTCTGAGTAAGTCATACAATGGTTAATGGACCTTGGGGAAAGGGTTAGCAAATCACTTGGTTCATTGTTACTGAACAACCCCCAAATGTAAAACTGTATACAAGTACGAGAGTATGGTCCATATTCTCTGATTCATTCCTGACTATTGGTTTCTCTCCTTCATCTCCCCACTCCTTCTCTTCTGCCTGTAGAAGTGTCAACAAAAAGAAAGGAAACAGAAAATAATGGGATGGGAATTACACCATGTACCCAGGATGGCAGATGAAAGTGAGGAAGATCTTGATGGCGGGAAGCTAGCAGCTACTGAGTCCCATCTGGGCTAAATTTTGTCTTCTCCCTGCATGTAGTATGAAGCTTGGTCATGGCCAGAGATGCAGGTCCTCGGACATGACCTGAAGAACAAAAGCTGAATGGTTCTAGACCTTTTGGCACATAGACCATGGTTTGTGGCCAATGTCCTTGGATGAACCCTCTATTGAAGTACCTCTGGAGTACCTCAAGAGATAATGCTTGGTTTGTTGTATTTTTTGGTTGATTTATTTGGTTTGTTGCATTTTCTTTTTTTGAGCCAGTTGTGTTTTCCGGTTTTTTGTTGGGTTTTTTTGTTTTTCCCTTCCAGGGAAAAAAAGCTCAGGATATAAATGCTTAAATACTTAGGTAGCTTTGCTTCTCTGTTTCCACATTGGTAGTTGAGTGGAAAGGGCATATTTACAACAATAAAGGAGAAACATTTGACTGGGTTTCTGTCTCATGGAATGGCCACTCCTAGTCTGATAATCACTGAAGATGGAGGTATTTTGAAGCACATATCTTAGATACAAAGTACATCTCAGGCTCCCATCAGGGCCCACAAGCTTCACAAGTGTGAAATTACAACTATTTCCACATGAGTGAAGTCTCTTGTTGCCATTTGTTGCTATTTCTGAAGCCTTGAGAGGAATAATGCTAATAATAACGGTCCCTGAGAACGTTAGCAGAGTGACACTCCAAGTCTTGCGTTTTACTAATATCTGCAAGCCTTTCCCATATGGAAGGAACAAGTACTTGGGAGACGTATCATATGCCACATGACAGAGAGATTACTCGATGAGTACTTTAAAAATGTCACTAGCAGAAAATTAATCAGACCTGTAATGTGTGTTTGAATTCATTTATTTTGCTGTTGGAAGTGATATCTCAGGAGCCTCCGACAGATGTGTGAAATTTGTTAGCAGCCTGAGAGCTCTCAGTGGATTAGAAGATGCTTCTTTTTCAAGTTCCCCCTTTTTTTCCTGGTCTGTTCTTCTCCCGCCCATCTCTTGTACCACTTTGATAAACAATGCAACATTTCTCATTCAGGGAATATCCACCTCTGCTATTTCTTGCTTTGCCTTGCCACGTCCCAGTGCTGAATTCTGCTTCCAGACCACTGTACCCAATGGGGAGGCATCAGAGGTATCTGGCTACCCACATTTTCCTCATCAGAATTTGAGTGTAATTGAGTTTTCTGCCTAATGAAATCTGGAGACATTTCCATCTGTTAATGGCACATTGCTGTGGAAACCACTATGTGGAGCAGTCTGAAGTCCTTTCTTGACAAAACCAGAAAATCAAAACTAGTTAAATATGCTGGGTTGTAAAAAACAAACAAAACTGTGCTTATATGGTAGGCATTCATGGCTGTGATTCCCCCCCCCCCCTCCTCACTGCAAGTTGTTATGGACCACCCACACATAATTTTCTTTCCTCTCTTGAAAAATAAAGCATCACTTTCTCTCCAATTTTTAAACCATCAGCCATCCTCCTTTGAATTTAGCCTCTCACCCCAAGTCTTAAAACAACCAAGAAATCATATATATGCACTTTAATTTTTAGCTTCCCTTAAATGATCCAGAGACCTTCAAAAGAAGAAGTGGGGGGAGAAATCAATTTGATTTTGGCAGCTGTCTCTATAGTGCCTGCCAATCACCATAGTATCTTGGCTATTTTGAAGTCTCCTGAAATCAGCTTGCATTAAGAAAATAGCTGTGTTTGGACTGGAGCCCGGGATTCTATCAATATAAAATGATTTGTTGCAACTTTAAAGATGCTACATCCCCATTCTCTCACTTGTCATTTACATTTTAAACCCTCATCAAAATGAGGATCAGCAGTACAAACGAAACAGGGACCTCCTCTTTCATGCTTTCTGTTGTTTTCCAAAATAATGTCTTGTATTGTGTAATACCTGCTCCTTCATTTGACAATGTGGATGTCAATGTCCCCTGATATGATGTGGGAGGATCAGCTGTCTCAAATGAATCTGCTCAGGCTCCAGACAGGTGCAGATTTAGACACAAATTAAAGTTAGAGTTTCAGGCCAAAGATTAGGTAAAGGTTTTTCTTGCTTGAAAGCCAGTGGAATCTGACTGTAGGGGTGCAGTGCTCATCTCCGTTTCCAAGCCCAAGAGCCAGCGCTGTCTGAAGATTTTTCCGTGGTCATGTGGCTGGCATGACTAGATGCCAAGGTGCACAGAATCCTGTTACTTCCCACTGAAGCGGTACCTATTTATCTACTTGCAATTTCTTGCTTTCGAACTGCTGGGCTTCTAAATACCACCCCTCCCCCAAAAAAACTTATTTAGAATTAGGCACTGCTGTTGTTGTTGTAATACTATGAGGATCCTTAAACCTTACATAGCTTAGGCTAGGGCATCCATTTGTCACTTCCAGTTTTTACCAGCAGTGATGTAGGCATACCAGTGCATGTGATCCATCATTAGTAGTTAGGTAAAGAGAAAACTGGTGACTGCAGCCATGAAATTAAAAGACGCCTGCTCCTTGGGAGGAAAGCGATGGCAATCCTAAACACCATGATAAAAAGCAGAGACGTCACCTTGCCAACAAAAGTCCGCATGGTCAAAGCAATGGTATTCCCCGTAGTAATGTATGGCTGCGAGAGTTGGACTATAAGGAAGGCCGAGCGCCGAAGAATAAATTTTTTTGAACTATAGTGCTGGAGAAGACTCTTGAGAGTCCCTTGGACTGCCAGGAGATCAAATCAGTCAATCCTAAAAGAAATCAACCCTGATTGTTCCCTGGAAGGCCAGATCCTGCAGCTGAAGCTCAAATACTTTGGCCACCAAATGAGAAGGGAGCGTTCACTGGAGAAGACCCTGATGCTGGGAAAGATTGAAGGTCAAAGAAGAAGGGGACGGCAAAGGATGAGATGGTTAGACAGTGTCATCGATGCAACGAACATGAAATTGAGCAAACTTCAGTGGACAGCGGAAGACAGGAGGGCCTGGCGTAAACTGGTCCATGGGGTCGCAAAGAGTCGGACTCGACTGTGCGACTGAACAACAACAACAAAAAAGAGAAAATTACTGGCCCAGGATCCCGCAGTGAATTTTGTGGTGAGGGTTTTGGACTTGGGCCTGAAGTAGAACCAATGCATTAGGAATTGTGTATCATGCCATTGTTTGTTTCTGAATACAGAGTACCACACATATGCACTTTGCTTCAGTTTCTTCAGGTAATGTCTTTTCCTTCTTCCACATCACAGATGTCCACACTGACAATGCCAAGCCTCCCAAAATCCTGGAACTTTGCCTGCCAACCCCACAGAGGCTGCAGGGTGGAAATAAGGGGTGAAAATAGAGCATGTAAAAGCATTGTGCCAGTACATTGCCATCATTTCCAGTGAATACTGGAAGTAGCATAGTAAACGCTCTTGAATTTACAACAAGCCTGTGGTAAAAAGCATAGAGTTTAGCGTCAGTTCTGGTTTCTGCCAGGATTGATCTCGGTGTACCAATGAGACACCAGCATGCCAGGCCCCACACCACAGTTTCTCCTGGGGGGGTTAGCTGTGGCCTGGCAACCCTAATCTATTTGCAGCAAAAGAGCAATCTTGACATGACAGAACATACAGTAATATCATGGTTCTTTTCGGTTGGTGTCTAAACACATGACCACGCCAGTGTGCATCAGCAATCACCTTACAGATATGACTGCATGAAGATTACTTCTTTCAGCTGCTTGTCAATTTTCATGTGAACATCAATAAGACAGAAAGGTGGGAAGGAATGCCAGTGAACAGTGGGAAATAAAACACACATGAAGCTGCCTTATACTGAATCAGACCAGTGGTCCATCAAAGTCAATATTGTCTATTCAGACTGGCGGCAGCTCTCCAGGGTAATTTATTTATTTATTTAATTAGATTTATGCCCTGCCCTCTCCACCAAGGTCTTTCACATCACATATAGCCTGGTCCTTTTATTTGGAGACACTGGGGATTGAACCTGGGACCATGTCAAGTAGATGCTTTACCAATGAGCCATCCTCCCTCCCCTAAATGGCATCAAGTTGCACATGCACCAGTTTCCAGACATGATTTTAGAATTATTCCTGCTCAAACAAAAATTGAGAAAGAGTAAAACACAATGGGAAGTCATCTTCCAAAAACAATAAATGAATGAACAAAGCAAATCCATCCGTTCCTAATCATGATTCAAGGTCTGTAAATAGGAATCAATGTTGGATTAGAGGTTTTATGTTACCCTGCCTATCGCTCAAATATTTATTTTATTTATTTAGAATATTTTAATCCTGCCTTTTGATCAAGAATATCTATAAACTGGCTAACAACATAATTCAAATTCCACAGGATAAATCATGGCATAGTAATCAGAACAGATATAAGATGATAAAACATAAGGCCAGGCCTGAAGCATTGTGAGGGACTATCGTACTAATCCAAATCAGGAGTGCTAAGAACTTTCATGGGATTTTTGATTAGTGGAGGAATTTACCTTGATCAAATTCTTCACTTACACTTGAGTCCCTTCACCAGATTGCCTTGACACAGCTCCTGTCTGATTTGAATGGAATGCACAGTTGCTTTATGGTGGTGGTAGGATGCATGTACTGCAGAGTCATGGCTTGGTCATGCCTTGTTAGGTAAGTGCCATTTACTCTATCTTTGCAAAAGCTTTTGCACTTGCATAGTTTGTGAAGTCAGTCTTCCCTCAGGGTCATGATCAGGCTATTAAAATGACCAGCTTCTCAAACATACATCACTCACAGTTTGGCCTCCTCTTTGCGCCTGTGCATCATTTAAATGATCTCCATGGGCTTGCATTTTGCACTTACACAGTCAGTGACAGCTACTGTGATCACAAACCTGACTGTAAGATTAATCAGGCCACACAGAGACACCAAAGGAGTATGTCACAACACCCCCTATGTCAAGGTATATTTCTTTCTTTTTAATAATGTCTTAAGTTGGAGGCAGTGCCATCACTGTTAGATACAGTGGGGTGGGGGAGTTGCAAAAAAAAGCAATATGTAATTGCATGAGCATGGAAAAGACAACAAAGAGACATGTTGAAACTATTCAGGTGCAGGTGAACAAGACATAAAATGTTTAACTACTGTGATTGCTGCACACAGGAAGGACACAATCCAACCCACAGGTACCTCCTGATCCATCACAGCAGAAATTAAACAGTTCCATAGGTCCACAGAAAAGCAATGGCTTCTGTTTGCACTGGAAAGACAATGAGACAGAATGTACTTCCCTAGGAAGGAATTTCTCCTCAGATGGCAGGAGAACCTGAAGCAGAGTTAATGAATGGGTACATTCAGATGGGAGAAAGCAGTTCCCAAAATATCAAACCACCACTTTGAACGGAGCCCAGGAACCATCTGGAGACCTATGAAGAGGCCTACACAGCATCCAGAACTAAAAAAGAAAGAGCACTTATCACTGAGTGTCATCCACATACTGATGAGATGACAGTTTTTTGGATGACATCACCCAGTGGTTTTATGTAGATAGTAATAGCATCAGGGAAGAAAACATAAATGTCACAAAGGAGAACAAAACGGACTCCTGTAGCTTTCTGTAACAGCAGACTCCATCGGTAACTAGGGGGCCCAAATGGTAGAGCTAGGCTTAAACCAATATTGCCAGTTAAAATGACCAGGAGATGTCGAAGGAGTAGGTGATGAGAAAGACCTCTACCAGAGATACTGGACAGCCACTGCCAGTCAGAGTAGACTTTGCTAACCATGATAGATCAATAGTTTGACCCACTATAAGGCCCTGTTTTGGAGCAGCTACTATTCTAACTTAAAGGTAAATCTCAGTGTACATGTGTATCTTATACTGTATACCTTCAAGCTGCTTCTGGGAGACAGTATACTTGAGTTACATTCTGTGGCCCAATAATGTTATTTAGATTGTGACTATTTAATCAGTCTACACTGCACAGAGTTGGGTTCCTTATGGCTGCAAATAAATAGTTGAAACATATACTTGCAATAGCTCTTACTCCACAGAAGCCTACATAGACATTGGCATCACTGTCTATGGTAGACAGAACATCAAGTTAATCTTTGGTAATCTAGTATATGGAGCATTCGAAAAAGTTAGGATTGGTGGCACAGAACTATTGTCTTACATGTTCTAAACAATGCCGTTTCCTTGGAGGGCAGATCTATAAAAGTCTTTGCTGCTTTGTATAAATGATGATGAATACATTGCCTTCTAGTGCATCAAGATGATTATCTTGATGATTTAATTATTATTCTCAGTAGCAACAACTGCTCGGGTGACTGGACCAGATCTCTGACACATACTCAACTATCAATAACTCAAAGTACTGAAATAGATCAAGATGGGTAGCCGTGTTAGCCTATCTGTAGCAGCAGAAAAAAGTAAGAATCCAGTATTACCTTAAAAAGTAACAAAATTTATGGTATAGATCCAGAGGGGTTTATGGTAGGGAGTGAGTTTAAATGAGTCACTGGCCGAGTTCAGACTGGCAGTTTGGCCTGATATAGGCACGTTTCACAAACTGATTAAAGGGGCCAGTTCATGCAGGCACAGCTGTCAGGCGTTCCACAGCCGTACTCAACCTGTCTTGTAATGCTTCCCTACCAAGTTTAAAAAGTACCAGGTGAAAGTGGTAGCAAACCCTGGAGAGCGCATTGATCTCACTTCCTGGATGTGTGCATGCTAAAAGCTGTACAAACAAGCCACTGATAATTGCTGCTGTACCTATGCTCATAGGTGCATGTTGCTGGACTGAGAAAAAGCCGCTTACAGCCACGCCTCTGCCAGGGGCAGGCCAACAGTGTGAACAATCCCTTGCGCCTCCTCCCCGGTATGCTCCCGCATCAATCAGTGCAGTGTGACTGGTAATACCCAGAATATGTTGTTCTAGATCTTTTTGCCATGACTCCCTCACGCTTCATACTGCCAATCTGACCTCAGCCACTGTTCACCTCTTCAGACACTCTTCAAAGTATTGAAAGTAAGTGTAAATGTGGCATTACATAGTATGTTAATCCAGCATTCAGTTCTATCCAGAACTGCACTACATCTAGGTAACATTGCAGGATATGGACCAGCCCCAGTGGGTTTCACCAGCTTCTAGTGCTTGTTTTTAGCAATCTGGATAAATCCTAAATTTGATTTTCTGCTGAGGATTCCAGAGGTCAAAGTTTAAGATTTCTTTTACAGTTATGAGAAACATCTTACAAAATTGCATCTTTAAAAATTCTTTTTGATTCGTATTGAAATGGCTTTCCCTCCCCTTGGATGGTTTGCCCGAGCAGGTATACCACATTTGGAATCAGCTCAGTACCTACATGCTTTCTTACAGAATGTTAGAGTTCATCTGCTCTCCAAAAGTTCTCCCCACTAACTATTGGGCTGCTCAGGGTACTGTATGTATTCCTGTAGCCCCATTGCTCAGGAACCCCTCTCTGGGATGTGGTCCCCCAGGAGCTCCCATTCCTGCAGAATCAGACTGGGAGGAGGTTAGCAAGCAGCCTCCTCCAACTATTAACAGCTGTCCTATGCTACCCAGAGTGGGTAGCTAGCTTATGTCCTCCAGTGGTTAAGTGTGCGGACTCTAATCTGGGAGAACCGGGTTTGATTCCCCACTCTTCCACTTGCACCTGCTGATGTGACCTTGGGCCAGTCACAAGCTCTGGCACAGCTGTTCCTGAAAGAGGAGTTTGTGTTGGAGCTCTCTCAGCCCCACCTACCTCGCAGGGTGTCTGCTGTGGGGAGGGGAAAAGAATGGAGTTTGTAAGCCACTCTGAGACTCCAAGTGAAGTGCGGGGTATAAATCCAATCTCTTCTCTTCTTCTTCTCCTTGGCTTTCTCCCAGAGCACTTTAAAGCAGATAATGGGAAACCTTTGGCTTCTGTGTTCCTCCTGTGAGCATTACAGCACCTCTGTCTGGCCACTGTGGTTGTTTAAATGCAAATGACTATGGACCCTAAGCAGGATAAATGGCTGGCTACTGTTAACCAATAGCAGGAGCCCCCAAAAGGCGGGAGAACCATCAGCTACTTGGTTCAGTATGTGCATCCCTAACAACAATCAGTCTGACATTTAGCTGCCCTGCATCAATTCCATTTCCCAGGTTTCTTTATCTCTCCATGCCACAGTCTATTGGCAGTGTGGTATTTACTTGACTTCAAGGTTAGGCAGCTTATACTTCCTTTTCATTAGTTCTGAAATGCATTGTCATAATTGACCCTGTCATGCTCACATGGAATCTTATAGAGACAATTCCTGGGCACCTGTTCCCAGGATGCCACACACTTTTAAGTCTCCCTTTTTCTTTGTGTCTCATTAATCTGAAGCTGTTTTTCAAAGGTCAAGGTGGAATGGCACAGAATAAGGACATTTTCCTATGAAAACCTGTTTGCATGAAACATCGCACTTACCTGAATTTTAAATTGCCTTACCAAATGGTGTTGTGGCTATTTAAAAGTGAGTTTCTTGTGCATACCTGATACTTTCATAATACTCAGAATTTATATTCATGTTCAGTTACCTTGCTGTGGTCCTCATGTCAACCCTGTGAAACAGGCCAGCACAATCATCGCATCTGTAGCCACACATACTCACTGGGAGGAGGGGCTAACACATGCACATAGCAAGAGTGGCTTCCCATTGCTGCCCCCAACAATTGTGTTCAGTCGTATATTGCCTGTAAACATGGAGATTTTATTTAGCCACCATAGCTAACAGCTATTGATGGACCTCTCCTCCAGGAATTAGTCCAATCCCCTTCTAAAGCCATCTAAGCAAGAGGTCATCACTACATCGTGTTGCAGTATGTTCTACAAATTAAGTATGCATTGTGTCAAGAACTACATCTACCTGTCTGTCTTGAATGTAGTGTTCATTACCTTCACTGAGTGCCCCTCAACTGTGGTATTTCAGGAGAGGGAGATGATTTTCCCTCTATCCACTCACTGCATAATTTAGAAACATGTATTATATCCTCCCAATTGGTGTCATTTTTTAAAAAAACTGAAAGACCTTGCTCCTCAGTGTTGCATTGTAAGGTGGTCTTCCAACCCCTTGAGCTTAACATTTTCTACACCTTTTACCACTCTATAATATCCTTTCTGAAATGTCATCAGTAATTTTTTAATAGTGCACAGGAAAAGTGGGGGATATGCTAAGAAGGAGAGAATACTTCTGAAGAGTGTTGGCATTCAAATCTCGGATTGCTATTTCTAAAGCAATATCATTGACTAAATAATGCTCTGGAACAGAAACCCTCCAAACTCTCAAAAATCTTTTGGACCACCTGCTGTAATCAGAGTCAGTTGTACCAAAGCTCTCCAAATGAAGGTCTCAGGCAACCATATTTCAGACTAACCAAGGTTTTAGTAAATGACTGATTGGCACCATTAAAACAGTTACTCTGAAATTTTAGGACAGGTTGCAACTCAGGCAGCTCAAGTGGCTACCTAACATTTTAGGCAACTTCACCCTGTGTGTGGTCCAATCAACACACCGAGCCCCCTAGTTATTATAGTGCTGAGATCAGCTCTGTGAATGTAGATGTCTCTATATGTGGAGCTGCGTCCCTTCGTTGAGGTGAACGGGGAACACTTACAAGGTGATAAGAGTTCTACTTCAGTCTGATCACTCCAAGACAAATAAAATCAAGTCTGAGGTTCTTTATCTGGATCCAAATATTCTCCATGTCCCCATAGTCCAGAATCACCAGCCCCAGGTTCTTGATTTATATGAATTAGAACTAGCCAACTAGAAGGCAATTATCATCATAACCACTATGGTATTATTAGTATTTGATTTCATTGTCACTTTTCTGCTTCTCGACAAGGCAGACATTTGGGCAGAAATTCCACAAGGACAATGAGATACACACAGTGATTGCCAGCCATGTGATGCTTACCCTGAAGTAAGCCCACTGAATGAAGTGAGACTGTGAACATGTATCAAATCATACTAAGTTAAAGCAGTGCCATTTTCCTTTCTCATTTCTATGAATTATTATCATCAAAGAAAACTTACTCTAGGCAAGGTAAGGTAATAAAGTTTATTGTATATGGCCATTGGCCTTTACAAATTAAAATATATTTACAGCCATAGAATTTAAAAATTCCTGATATAACATCCATCTCTAAAAATTCTCATTCAGACCCCAAAATTACATATCATTCCATTTGGCTGCTTTCTTAGAAACCACATTTGCTCTGATTTTCCTAGCCGCTAAAGCGAAGAGTGCCATCCTGTAGGAGACAAGGGAATCCATGTCTGACAGCATAAATACTAGATTGTGAATGTCATTTGTGTAAGAAATCAGCACTATACATATAAATTATGTACACTGTCATATCAATACCACATACAAAATATGCATTCAAAAATGTACAGCATGCCAGAAATCCACATACCAATAGCAGAGAAGAAATATTATGGACAAAAATGTAAATCAATATAACCAGAAATATAATATAGGATATTGGCATGGATGAGCTAAACAGACAGATCTTGATTTGGGAAGGAAGAGGAAGAAGTCAAGATCTTATCCAGATAAACAGAGGGCATTGCTTAGAACCTTGTAAAATCTTTTTTTAAAAATTCTTGCAAGTAATATTGTTGGATGGGATCTGTCTTAATAAATCACCACTTGATGAAAACCGGGAATTGGTCCCATCTCATTATCATGGCAGACCTACAGGCACATATTTTTGCTGTTTTGATCAATTTTCTATTTTCAACTCCCTTGGGACTGTGTGAAGCAACTGCATAAGTCCACATACTTATTTTCCATGCTGAAAGCACAAACACCACTGTTTAAAAAGATTCCTGATGACTGATCAATTGGAGGTGACGCCATTGTTACTGATAATGTATACAGTGCAAAAAGAAAAATAGCTCTGACAGACACTCTCAAATACACTGTATCAGTTTAATCTTGAATATCCTGAATAACAAACCACTGAAACTTGAAACTTAATAAATACTGAAATGGCACCCTTAACAATTTCTCTAGCTGCCATTCGCCTAACTGCCATTCGCCTAACTGTCACAGGTAGCATGGCAATGTAAGCAGGGAGGCTTGTATCCATCAAGGCCAGCCCGGAAAGTGGGTAGCAAAGCCAAGTATACAATTAACATACACATATCATGCCTTCAGGCAGGCTGCCAGCATAGCAGGCAGGTGGTTGTTATGCAGGGAATGGGATTAGGTGAGGACACAGACCACAAAACCACCATTCAAACCCTGTTCTGTTTTGTGATACCAGTATGTGAGATTCCCCCCCCTTTTCCTGAAGGACAGAATGCCATTCCTTGCTGCATAAACCGGACACTGCTACTGTATATGTCCATATTTGAAATGGAACATGAGGTTCGGGGGGGAGGCTGGCACAGAAGCCACAAGTAGCCCAACCAGTAGCCAAAGGTACAAAGGATTGGTTAGCAGCAAAAGGAAACCTGGCCACGGTGGCTAGACACCATAAAAGTCGACACCAGCCTGAGCATGGAGCATGGAACAACTCAAAGAAATAGTACAAGATCAGAAAACATGGAGAGAGCTGGCCCATAGAATTGCCAAGAGCTGAACACGACTGAATGGCTAACAACAACACAAAGGAGTGACTATTTGTCAACTGCTCCTTTGGGGTCCACTGTTTTGCAGCTGTGGCCCTACCCATCCACCATGTTCTTATCAAGCTGGTCATCTTGGGAGGCCCAAGCAGGACTTCTTTTAAACTGGTTGGGAGAGGGTCTTTGCATTGTAATTAAGAGTGAGGTCATATTACAAGTGCCTACTGGCTAAGTTTTAACTAGGTTGGCAGGAATCATACATATGGGTATGGATATTGGTAAGTACTCTGTAGCATCTAAGATGAATGAGAGTTACCAAAGCTAGATGATTGTTAACTGTATGGATGGGAAGGCTGCAGAAGGGACTGCTTTGGTGTTGAGTAGTGTCTGCCTAACTCTTAGATAATTCACAGCATGCTGTAGGAAGAAATGAAGCTCAGTGCCTCTTGACAGTGGTGGCTGAGTTTGGAGCTGCCCCTACTGTAGCCCACACTAAAAAGGTGAATAAGGCCACAGTCACACATGCTAAATAATCCATTTTCAATGCACTTTCCAACTGGATTTTTACTGTGTGAACTGGCAAAATCCAGTTGGAAAGTGCATTGAAAGTGGATTATTTAGTGTGTGTGACCACAGCCTATGTATCAGCTGTTCAATGACCCTTTTAAAAACTATAACCCGGTATCTCATGTCTTCATTTAGAGTACAAGGATACCTACATATTATGTACAGTTCTGTGCCTCCACTAATAACCGGACAATTTAAATTTGAGCAAGTTATAATTTCTGACTTTTTCAAGGATATCCCCACATAAAGCTTCTTACAATAATCATGCCTGGAAATGATGCAAAAGTGTGGTAGGAGTGTTTTGGATTCCACGTTACTGGCATTATGCATGGAATGGTCTGGGCAGAAGGAAAAGAGCTGCTCGCTCTATGTAGGAGTGTCTACAAACTGGCCCTCCCGGTATTCCAGAAACAGACCAGTTTTGATTAGGACTGCACTGGACTGTTATTATGCCTTTAAACTGTGTTGTAGTAAGTGTGTTACTGTATAGGGGAGCCTTGGTCTCATTCTGCCACTCTCTAACTCCCAGCCTCATTAGTATTTAAATCAGTTTGTAAGTATTTTGGCTTAAATAAATTATATTCTTGATCAATGTAATGCCGTGATCTTATGTCTCTTTTAAGTCCTTTCAGAATAAAATAGTCTTATGATAAATACTGGAGATGTGGGTAGAGCAGAGGTTGATTAAATTAGCTGCCGCAAAGTGTATTAGGTAATCATGTGAAAAAGAAGGCACATAAATGCAAAATCAAGCCTGGAGATTGAAAAATCCTAAATCTTCCTATTAATGGATTCAATCTGCTGTCAAGAGAATGAAAGAACTTCAAAGAATCTCCTTCCTCAAAAAGAAAAAAAAATGGAATTAACAAAGACTTTTCTTCCTAGAAGTGTCAGCATCACGGCTCCACCATGAACAATTTTCACATCTGATGCAATTTTATTTTTAGCTCTGCAAAACCCCACACATATGCAAAGAAGTCAGGTTCTTCCTTCCAAAATCCTTGTTTTCCTTTACTAAGGATATATTTCAATCAGAATATTCTTAGCTAAGGACTGTAGCCTTCTCAAAGGTCAAGATACGTTTCCTATCCTCCCTGCCTATTTTGTGGCATACTATACTTTTCAAAACAATGCGCATACACACAGGGGGTATGGTATCATGATAAAGCACATGTTATGCATCCAGGGAGTCCCAGGCTTCGTCCCTGACATCACCAGATGAAGAATCTCAGGTAGCAGGTGTGGGGGGAAAACATATTTCTCTTGGAGAGCTGTTGCCAGTCAGGACAGACAGTTTTGAGCTAGTACAACCCACTTTTGTATATAGCAGGGTTGCCAGGCCCCCACCTTTGGTCCCTGGGAACTGCTGGGGGATCCTGGGAGGGAGAAGCATCGCTGGTGCTTTGACATAATTTCTGGATGATCACCTCAAAGTGACACCGCTGCCCTATGATGCTCTGGGAATTCCACCCAATCTGTATGGTAATTATGGTACTGAGTCAGTTCCTAGAGTGACATTGGGAGGGCTGTGATGTCACTTCTGGATGATCACCCAGGAGCAATTTCACTGTCTGAGTGATGCAATCCTCTCATTTTCTCCCCCTGCAATGATTGCAGACAATGAAGGGAAGGGGTGGGAGTTTATCTGCTTTGGGTGGGCAGCTAATAACCTTTTAATATGCATATATTGATGGATGATGGGGTCCATGCCTGACTTGTTCCTCAGACTCTATGCCAGGGGTGATTCCGTGTGGTACTGAGCACTGCTCCTAAATATTTTCCGATACCCTTCTCATTCTTCCAGCATTCACTCACAATGTATTTGGAGGAGTGCATTGCTACCTCTCAGAATCTTAAAGCACGGACTGAAGTTATTTTACTTCTATGCACTTGTTTGTGTGTATAATCCCATCAAGTAGGTTAGGTTAAGATAGTGACTGATCCAAGATTTCCAAGTGAATGTAATGCCCAAGTGGGAATTTGAACACAGGTCATTCCAGTCTACTATGCACATTTTTAAAAAACACCTACTCTAGTTTCTGCTTAATATATGAGGAATTCAACATGTGTTAAGTGTTGTCAAGTGCCAATTTATGACAACCCTATGGATTAATGACCTCCAAAATGTCCTATCATTAGCAACTTTGTTCCGCTTTGCAAATGGAGGACTGTGGCTTCTTTGATTGAGTCAATCCATCCTATGTTGCGTCTTCCTGTTTTCCTACTGCCTTAAACTTTTCCTAGCATTATTGTCTTTTTCAGTGAGTCTTGTTATCTCATAATGTGACCAAACTAAGATAGTCTCAGTTTAGTCATTTTAGCTTCTATGGAGAGTCCAGGCTTGATTTGATCTAGAACACACTTATTTGTTGTTTTGGCAGTCCTCAGTATCTGTAAAACTCTCCTCCAACACCACATTTCAAATGAGAACTTAGTCTACAATGTATCGATTCATAAAGTTAAATGAGATAATTAGTGAATCTAACATGAGGCTGATGGTGCTAGAATATACAAGGTCTATAGTGCAGCCTTAAGAAGATCAGAAGACCACCCTACAGGGAGACAGCTGAAGAACTGCTAGTTGGCATAGCTAGATTAGGGACCTCCCACGTTTTCAAATTATGTCCTTCCTGTCTCCTGATCGGCTCTTCTGGAGACTTCCTGCTCCTGCAGATCTTCTGTTGTTGTTGTTCCTCCTTCAGCTGTTAACCAAACTGAGAGCCAGTTTGGTGTAGTGGTTAAGAGCGTAGACTCTAATCTGGGAGAACTGGGTTTGATTCCATATTCTTCCACATGCAGCTGTTGGTGTGATCTTGGGTCAGTCATAAGTTCTTTCAGAACTGTTCTCTCAAGAGCAGTTCTTGAGAGAGCTCTCTCAGCCCCATCTACTTCACAGGCTGTCTGTTGTGGGTAGGGGAAGGAGATTGCAAACTGCTCTGAGATTCCGAGTGAAGGGCAAGGTATAAATCCAATCTCTTCTTTTCTCTCTCTTAAGTTAGGCAGTTAAGGTTCTCTCTCTTCTATGTTCTATAACACTTTGTTCTTTAATAAACCAACTTATTTTTCTCTAAACAGCCAGTGCTCCACTTCCTCTGCCAACAGAACCAGTCACTCTCAGCCTTGCAGGGTTGTTGGAGGATAAAACAGGGGGTCAGCCTTATTTACCACCTTGAGCTCCTTGCAAGGGAAAAAAAAATTGATAAAATAGTTAAGATAGGATAAAAATGTATCCTTCACTGATAACAAAATATATACACGTATTAGGTGTGCTAAAATAGTATACACAGTCCTTGTAGATTTACCATACCATTTTTTTCACAATACCCTGCTCCTGTCTTTTTCAGTGAGTCTTGTTATCTCATAATGTGACCAAACTAAGATAGTCTCTTGATTAGCCCCTTGATTAGCAGACAGGTCTGTCTCCATGCTGCAAAAGGCTCTGCTTACTTTCTGCAACTCAAAGCCACAGAAACAGACCCGGATGCTTTTTTTCCTGATCAGCTGGCAACTCTCATCTGTTATGTCTGAACAGGGTCGAACATGACAAAATCTCACTTTCATTTAACCTGAGTAAGGTGAAATTATAGACCTTGTAAATGTTAATCAACTCCTTTCTTCTATACTGCAGATTTTTTTCTTGGAAATTGGCTTTCTGCCATCCATATGCTGTTCATGTGCTATGTACATAAATTATATTTAAGAACCCAGTATAATATGGTGTTGTTTTTAGTAGCTTAAAGTGTGTTTTCTACAGTGCGAAATGACTTATCTTGAAGCAGTATCATCTTTACCAACACTCCTGTGGCCAGATCCCCCCATGGCGTAAATCTGCTTAACTATATTGTCTTAGAAAGAACTGTGTTTATTTAGCCCAGCTCGGGATCTGAGTTACTAGCTACATTCAGAACTACTTCCTTTAATGAGAAATAAACAGTTTTACTGTATTTTATTCCCAGTTGTTATAGAGTCAATACGGCTAAAAGAAAACTAGAGAAACATGGCTTTTATTCCAACTTGTTTGCAGTAAAGAGGCATAGCTGACCTCTTAAACTTTGTGCCAAAAGATATTGGCCACAAATCAGCATTGAGTTGAATGTGCTTAGAATGGCTTTGTTTTAATAATGTGGTTGACTGGGCACTTCTCTTTATTACTACAAAGCACATCTCCCAGATATTTCTCCCAGAAAGTATCCAGTGGCTTGGTCTTGCAGTGAGGTTACCTACCACCGATTTACCTCGCTTATTGAATAGGGATGGGCAGTGATGGGCTAAGTCCACAAAGACTTCTGTCCAAAATTATGGGCCAAAAGCCCCCCCCAAAATCTAGAACTGAATCCATTGAACACTGTTTTCCCAGACCTTAGCCCTTTTCAGACACCCAGTCTCTGTATATCTGGAGGCCCAATCTCCAGGTGGGGCCCGAAATTTTCCCAGACTATAGAGATCAGCTTCCCTGGAGGAAATGGCAGCTTTGGCGGGTGGACTGTATTGAGCTCCCTTCCCCACCTAGACTCCACCTTCACCAGGCACTGTCCTCAAATCTCCAGGATTTTCATAATCTGGAGTTATCTGTACACTGAAAGCACATGGGAGCAGGTTCTGACTGTGACCTATATCTGTTCAGAACAGACTAGATCTAGATCTAAAGTCCTGATGTTGGCATAAGGTATGCAAGCAATAATGTCTAATTCCATATACCCCAGTTGCCACAATACAATACATCTCTAGGGATCACTAGAAGGTCTGTGGCAAAACCATAGAGCTTTCAGAAATGCCTAGAAATGTGTGACATGACTTCTGTGTTTTCCCTGGAAGTGACCGTGCTGTTGTGTCAAAGGCTCCCCACCCCCCATTGAAGTCAGCAAAAGGAGCTAAGGGCAAGAGATGTCTGACTCCTATTTTGGAGAGGTCAGAGCTCTGATCCATGTCCCCCAGAAGACTAACATGTTTTTATTGCCACAGAAATATTCCTGGGTTAGACCTCTCTTTGTCGATGCTTACAGTAGGATCTCAGTAGGCAGACATATCAGGTTATGAAGAAAGAAATTGTGAACAGCAAGATCCAAACCAGCAAAATTGGAGAGACTGCCAATTACTTCTAATGTGAATGATTTCTGTACTTTCCTTGATTACATTTGACTTTTACATAATTGCCCCTCACCCTGCACACTCTGCATTGCATGGACCTTTGACCACCAAAGATTGCTCTAGAATAAAAACTTGCTGCAAGACTTATGTTTATTTATGCTTCTGAATCCTGGAAGACTCTTAAGGTATTCTTAGGACTGGTTGACAAGCTTGTCCTTTAACCAATGAAAGAAAGAAAAATGATTTGGCCTGGCCAACCAGGTCAGTGGTCTGGCCAGCTGCTATGGGAGCATACAGACATATTGTGACACCAGCTGCACAGGAATGTAGCCTCGGGGTGCAAGCGCCCCAAGAACAACCAAATCATTACTTTGACACAAATTCCACCAACCACTTTACAACAAGGGAATGATTGCCTGGAAAGAACACCCATTATGTACTTATTGTATAACATGGGGAGAGGATGGCAGTTTTGGCTAGAAGGTATACAAAAAGGAAACAGCGCCAAAACACATTCTTCAACAAACAAGCAGTCTGAAACACACACAAAAAAGGAGCGAGTCTGGGTCAGGTGCCTAAAATGCTGCTTATTCAATTTACATTTCAGTCAGTAAAATGCAGAGTTGTCGTGTGGAGGGGTACCCAAATGAGGACATGTACAGGCGCTATAACAAGCAAAGCATCCTTTACATGTGTCAGACCCAACATGCATCATCTGGGCAATTACTTTTGGGATCTTCTGCCAAGGTTCCAGTTAAGGACAGTGCTTCAAAAGTATGATGGGGAAAACAGCTCTCATATAAGAAAGAATCTAACAAGATACAGAAGGGGGGGGAATGGAATGGCAAGAATAGCAAAATGAAATAGTACAATAAACAAAGGCCAAACCTTTACATACTACTTGCCTATGAGCTGTTGTTTACTGGGGGAAACCTGGAAAGAGGAGAGGCTGACAGTGAGGAAAGCCAGTAATGCAAATGGAGAAAGGCAACATACAAGCCTGATCCTGAAGAGAAAAGATGGGTGAGAGTCCCGTGCAAGAGCAGGTGATGAAAAGCAGGTCCAGGGATGAGAAAGTTAAGTGATTCCATGGAAAGAGTGGGGACCCAGAATGTGAACCAGCCATAAAGTGGGAGAAGCAGGCTTGGGTCCAAGAACCAGCTATGAAGTGTGAGGAGTGAAGTCTAAGGCAGGGAGGTTCAGTGATTGCAGCAAGAGTAGACCAGCCATAAGTAGGGTTACTAGGTTCTACCTGGCTGCCATTGGGGGGATTCCTGATGCTTCCTGGGTTTCTTCTGCCACATGCACAAAGTGTGCACACTGCGATAATGCCACGCAGAAGTGGTGTCATTGTGTTTCTGATGTTGAGGGCAACGCTCTAGGTTTTGGGCAAAACTTGATTGTTTTTTGGCCTCAAACCCATAGAGTTTTGCCCCTAACCTAGAGTGTTGCCCCTGATGTTGGAAACATGATGATGTCACTCCCAGGTGATGCCATCACACTGGCAGCACCAGGTGGGGGCTTCTTGGGGTGGGGTTTTCCTGCTCTGGTCAGCTGGGCCATGGCAGATTGGAACCCCTGAAATCAGGGGACCCCCTGGCCCCACCGGTGGAATGGCAACCCTAACCATGAGGCTGGGAAATTAGGATTGGATTCAGAAAACCATCTACCAATGTAGGACACATGGAGGGTGGTTTTTATACACCTTTAGTTATATCAACAGGGAGCTGCAGTGGCTCAAGTGGTTAAGACGTTGAACTGCAGGCTGGAAGGTCAGTAGTTCAGCAGTTCGAGACCCAAGTGCTGCATGACGGAGTGAGCTCCCATCTCTGGTTCCAGCTCCTGCCAACCTAGCAGTTCGAAAGCAAGAAATTGCAAGTAGATAAATAGGTACCACTTCGGTGGGAAGGTAACAGCATTCTGTGAGCCTTGGCATTTAGTCATGCCGGCCACATGACCACAGAAATAACTTCAGACAGCGCTGGCTCTTTGGCTTGGAAATGGAGATGAGCACTGCAACCCTAGAGTCGGATTCAACTGGCTTTCGAGCAAGGGAACCTTTACCTTTAGTTATGTCAACAGGGAGGCTGTGGCTTTGCGGGATTGGACATAAGGTTGAAATTTGGAATCTTTTGGGGAGTTTGACAATAAGTGCTAAAGTTGGCACACAAGGAGTCATAAAATGAAGCCGGGATGCGAGTGAGATGTACTCGGGATGACGGTGGCTCAGGCAGGGCGACAAGCTTGGTTGAATCAAGTTGGAGAATGGAGGTGTTTTGGCAGAATCAGAAGCCTCATTTATTGTCCGGCAAGTTTGAGTCAATCATTCATAGCCTGCGGTGAGGGAGCTCTAGAGGCTGGGGACAAAAGGACTTTTATCAATATGCTTTGGGCTACTAATATGGGGTTTGGATCCTGGGAAGAAATGAGAAGAAATGATAATGTGCATGTGGAAAAGACAGTGGAGGGTGCAATCTCTTTCACTTACCACAGACAGTCAGCAAGGAGGATCTTCGTATATTCACTTGTGCGAGTACTGTTGCACATACAGAACTATTCTGTGGGATCCAACCCACAGCACTGCAGCATGCAAGCATGCATGTAGGGGGACAGTAGTAGGCAGATATCTTTCCCCCCTGCTGAGCGGGAAGTTAGGCATGCTGGCTGCCAGCCCTGTATTGGTTCTGTAGTGATCTCTGCCAGGTATGGTGAAAACCAGCATGGATTGAATGTCTCATCCTGTCTGCAAGAAGATTGGTGGACAAACAGAAACAATATTCCCAACCACCCAAGCCTTTATTCATCTGAATACACTCATTGTTTTTTAACAGATCTTTCAACGTGACTGCAATGCCACAGAGTGCCTCAGTACTTCCCATTCTTTAGCTTGTGCAAACAGATCATATTTGCAGTCTGAAATATTGACAGACCACAGACACAGGACCCCGCAGTACAATTTCAAAAGTGCAATTTTGCAAGATAGTGCCACCACCTGAGAAAATACAAGGAGCGGGATTTGGTTTTCCAAAAATAACTGACTGTCATTTTAATTGTTAAACTCTTGTAAGCAGCCGGGAGGGGGGAAAGAACACCAGCCAACAGCCCGTGCTTTACTTAATGCCTTTGAAATGCTGTTCTCCCACTACCCTCTCTAGCTGACAAGGAAATGTTCTCAAAGATTAGGGCCTTGCAGAGATGACTTGTGCACTTACAGCAACTTTCAAGGCATCCCATACCTACAGCACTCAATCATATATTTGCTCTATCATTAAACCATATGTGGGATTTGGAAATCTTATTTACAACATCTATTCAGCAAAGCTGGAGCACACTAAAGCACAATCTGGAAATAGCAGAACATCACGGCTGTACATTGCCTTTGATTGTAATGCTCATTTTCGGTACGGGAGACGATTGAAAGCTCTACAGGACAATGAGAAAACCAATGAAAATGCTTTTGCCCAATGTCACAATGTGCAGCAGATGGCAAAGGACAGGAGTGTACAGCACAGCAATGCAGATGAAAATATTCTCCACATTAACGAATGTCATTTACGCTATTATCCACGGCCAGCCGCAGCAGGAGAAACAAAACTGATTACCCCTCTTGCACCTCAGTCTGTATTCAGAAATCCTGATTGAGTGGGCCTGGAAAGCAACTGGGTCTCAGAATCAAGGCTGTGCTGGTGGTGATCTGCTTCCTGATTACAAACAGGCTTCCTCCAAGTACTATTATAAGGACCCCGCCCCCTCTTCCACCTGAGACTCCCTTGGATAGGAGGATCCCCTTTTTATTTTGGACTTCATTGTTTTAATAGGCACTGCTTTTTACAGTGTAAAACACTGTAAGTGCCAGGGGATCTGAAACTTGGGGAGCCTCATAAAGGCACCTAGGTTCAGCTATGACATTGGAAAATCCCAAAAAAGAAGAGGATGGGTGTATAGGACTTTTTTTTTAAAAAAAGGAAACTGATTAATTGCAAGAAAAAAGATACCCAGCTCCATGGTATATCTTGCTCAAGAGCAAAAAAAATCCTTTCAGTGGAAAGAACACCACTCCATAGCCTGACATGCCTCAGAGGTGTCTGTCCAGCTCCAAGGTATGCCTGATACAATCATATCCTTTGCTCCAAGGGATACTTCATCAAGACAATGTGAACCATTTCCAGCTATAGACAGTTGAGCAACCCTTTAATCCAATCCAGCCACTGATAAAGGCAGCCTAATATTCAGTTCACCAAGGATGGGCCATCAGGAGGACATTTAAACTCATCATTCACTGCCTGTTCTTTGTCAATATGCTAAAACTGTCGGAACAATCACTCCACTTTGGAATGTCAGGTTCCCTACTCAACTTCCTGCCAGATTTTGATAGTAGTTACCTTCAAAATGCCCAGTCAAATTCAAGCTTCGTATCTTGGACCAATCATGTTCCTGGAAAAATAGGTTCCCATGTCTAGCTATGGGACCCTTCCCCATAAATAAGATGACCTCAACTCAGAGGAACGTATGCCAGGTTCTCCTGCTGCCTAAACACTCCTGCAACTGTTTCACAGGTTCCTGTTGTTGTTGTTGTTGCTCTGCTCTGTGGACCTCAGCTGTGTCTGACCCTGGATTTATCCAGACCCTAAACCCTAGATTTGTTGTATGTCCCTTCCCTAAAATGTCCCAATTTCCTCCTTTCTACCTTTTATAAGTGTGCTCTTGTTGGTGTACGTCTCTCTGTGTGTGATTTCATAGGGAATCAATACTCAGGTGCTTAATGTAGGTTCTCTACATTTTTAGTTTTTTTTTATTTTGTATACTATAAATTTATGTATTTACAATCACTCTTACTCCTGTTCTTCATAATTTTATTTTGGAGTATCCCCACCAAGATCCACCCTCATATAAACAGACCACAAGGGCTTTCTAGAACCCATTTTTAAAAATAGTTAATTCCTCTTCTCTGGGTCCAGTTTGGGTAACACTATGCAGATATTGGCCAGGATCCACAGCAAGATTTTCATGTCATAGGGCACTTGTGGAAATGGAAGTGTGAATGCCTTTTTCACCAAGTTAAACATAAGACCATCTTGAATTTTTTTCCCTGCTTGCACAAGACCGTATGTCAGCAATTTCTGGACACTAAGAGTTAGGAAGAGAAGTGCCAGATGTTGCAGAAGATCTTGAGCAAGCAGAACTGTGTTAAACATATTTGCATTTCTGCAGACACATAGCTAGACCCAGGCCCTTTGTTATCAGTACATAGAGGAAGGGGGACACAACTGTGCTGGCCTACATCTCAACATCTGCATGTTGGGAACATACATGCACTTGGTGGCACATGTATGTAGATTACAATCAAACACACAATTGGAGCCTAAGCACACTGGAGTCAATGGATACAAGCAACTATCCATAAGGGATAACTCCAGTTCAGAAACAAGTCCACTCATCTACAATTATAAAATACAGGGGAAAATTCAGATGAGAATTTTAGAAGTATCTTTAGACAGAAATACAGGTGGGCATAACATGAAGTATTTTATACACCCCAGTTCAACAGAGACCCTGAATCTGGGTTTGAAATTAGGAATGCCATAAACTTTAGTTGCTGTGAGGAAATGAATTCAGTGTTAGAGAAAGAAAGGCTCTCTACAAAACTTCATATATATATAGTCTCCCATGCCAATATAATGTTTAAGAACTGACTATAAATTCTCTTGGGAAGGCTTTTTTTACCCCTATTGAAAATTGATTGAACCCTTTTATGTAACTGCCTTTGAAGACTATAAACAATTAAAGTTTATAAGAGGGAGTCATAAAAGACTGTTCTCCTTTTATATTTGCATTTATGGTGGTGGAACAACCAGAATAATTTACCATTTGAGATATTTGTTCAGCAAGTGACGACAGCTTAAAACTTTTTACTCCAGCACCTTGAAAAGTTCCACACTGGTAATGAAATATGCAGTGGAAAAAGGCACATCTCAAATATCCTTTGTTATGAGGCATTTGTACAAAACAATCATATTTAATAGATTAGAAAGAGTAAAAAAAGCATTTTGCAATAGAACTTGAAAGAATAGCATGTGATGAATGTATCAAAAGACATGAGGACTGAGCTATGTTAGAATAAGGACAAAATCACATGTGGGATTAGCCATGATTTTATCTCCAGATGTGTAACAGAGCTGTGAAAGGCAGCCACTGATATGGATTGGGACCACAGCACTGGAGACAGGGGTTGCTTAATTGTCCATCTGTACCATTTTATGAATTGAAAATTATTTTGACTGACGTTGATAAGCTACAACAATGGTGAGTGAATAGAAACCATGAAGTATTCTTTCTAGAACTGATATCATTGTTCTGGGATATTAATCAAGTCTGAATATGCATTTCTCTAGATGAATATTCAACAGTGCATTTCCAGCCACTAGATGCTGCAATAATAGTTTAACCTAGGAACATGCTTCATTTTCAAGTATACTTTTTCCTGAGACATGTCCATTCTGTGATCCTACTGGATTTATTGCAATGTGTACTTTCAAATATACTTCCATTGATACTTTTTACCTTAACACATATTAGGAAGGTTGTCTTAAGCAAGCTGTGTTTTCATTAGGGATGTCACCAGATGTCATGATTGCTTTGGCACAATTCAAAAGTTGGACTTTCTTTTTGGGTTTTTTTTTAGAACTCAGCACAAAACCGTACTTGTATTTTTCTTTGCTGACCAAAATAATGAATGTTGATGGTAGAACTGATGCTAAAACTGGTGGCTGTGAGTCAAGGGTAACAACAATGGCACAAAATGGCTGAAAATGTTGTTCAATATATAACAAGGGGGAAATAGCAAAGAAAGTAGCAAAGAAATTAGGAAGTGAGTATATACATGTACAAATAGGATGTATGTAGGCTATAATTAGACTTTCGGGTGAAGGCACAGAAGTCAGAAACAGGATTTATGATGGCATTATTTGTCCTTTTCCATTTACACCGGAGCAAAAATAAAGTTTCAGTTGAATATATATATGTTTATAATTATATAAATATAATTCTCCTGGTTTTAAAGTCACCATCCACTAAAATTTGCCAAGCTATTGAGGAACAAGTTCTGGCAACTGATTTAAGAATTCAAAGGCAACTCCCTCCAAGGGATAGTTTAACTAAATGTGAAATGATAGGGGTGGACAACAGAATACCAATGCCCCTAAGCTGCTGTTTTACTTGACTTCTAGATCAGTTCCAATTTCAGAGTGAAAGCCCTTTGCTGTCAAACTGCCTTAGCCTGGAAGGAGGGGCAGGGGTAGGGGGGCCATGTTAGCAGAGACAAGCGGCTCCAATGCCAACAAGCACATTTGAAATTCGATATCCTGAAATGTGTTTGAATGTGAAATTTTAGATAGCAGGCCTGCAGGAAGGACATGCTTTATTTCTAAATTCTGCACAATGTGTAGTCGTTTTAAGCACTTATCATTGAAAACATCTCTACTGCACACTCCTAGCTGGCATACAATCAAGGTAGGGATCATTAAATAAATAATAAAACAAAAGACCAGCATAAATACAGCACTGAAAATCATCAAAAAGGAAGAATAAAAAGGAGTCCATGTGACTGAAAGTAGCCTCATTGTTTTGGAACCATAAGAGAGATGTTCAAGGTCAATGATGAAATGGAATCGAGAAAAGGCTGTAGGAGAATAGCATCATAAGCACAGTTACACCCTTCTAATACCATTGACTTAATTGAATGTAGAACAATATAACTCTCCTCATCCCTGACCTGGATAGCCCAAGCTACTTTGATTTCATCACATCTCAGAAGCTAAGCAGGGCCAGCCTTAGTCAATATTTCAGTGGGAGACCACCAAGGAATACCAGGGTCTCTATGCGGAGGCAGCAATGACAAACCACTTCTGAACATCTCTTGCCTTGAAAATCCCACCAGGGGTTGCCATAAGTCAACTGTGACTCGACAGCAACAAAACAAAACACCCTCCTTAGAATAGCACTGTAAGAGTGATTTTACCTGGTACCTAAAGCTCAGAATGCTAAACACCAGGGAACTCTATGGGGACAGCATTCCACACAGCGTTGCCACAGCTGAGAAGACCCTGTCTCTGATGGTGACCCGGCTTAGTCTTGTAGGTGAGAACAGGCTTTAACTGAGGGTAAGCAGTCCTTTGACATACCTGTTTCTAGTTAAACACTGTGTAAAGGACACTTTGAATAGACTTGAGGAATGGAATATTTGGTTATTGATCTCAGGAATGAAGAATGTAGAAAATGTAGAGACTGAACTCAATCCTCAAAAACATAGTTGCATTGATGTCCCATTGAAATTAATGGGCCTTTTATTAGTCACAGTGTTAGAGAGGGGGAAGCTGTATAACTTACCTGAAATGAGTGATCGCTTTGCAATACACCCAGCAGAGTGGCTGCGTGCATGCAGTACATAGGAATGAAGCTGAATTGTGAACTCTATCTGGACTGGTTTGAATATCCCCATTTTGATTTTATATTGGTGTCAGTTTTCATCAAATCGCCCCCTACTTTTTCATGGAAACGAACTAAGCCCACAGAAGAATGGAGAGAGAATAATTTCCTATTCAGATCCATGCTCCCCAGCTCACAGGTGATAACAGCTTAAACATTAATTCATCTGAGAGTATTATGTGTTAAGAATGGCACACAAAGTTAATTAAGACTTGGAAGCTTTTAAGACTGATCCTTAACTGGCATAAATCTGCATAGTTCTATTGACTTTCAGAGGACTTATTCTGCCTTATTTCAGAAGAGAATCCAGCCTTTGATTTTTTTTTCCTGTCCCAAGTCTTTAGATCTCTAGAGCCTTCAGAGTAAAATATATACATACTTCATTTATAAAAACACAAAGAGCTTATATATTAATCATTCAGCACATTGTTGTTGAGTCTGTCTTGGCATGTAGGCAGGCATCTTACCAAGCAACCCAAATTAGTCTACTCTGAACTAAGTCCCATGTTATTAAATGGGTCTTACTTTTAGGAGTTTGTTCTTGGGACTGCAGCCTCTGTTTGCAGCCCCAGCCACCAATGCAGAAGCCAGGAGGGCCCTGAGGTGTGTGGGAGGGTTCCCTTATTCCCTTACCAATAAACCTGTTCATAACCCCAGGTTCAAATAACGCACACTCTGGCTGAGTTCAGACTGGCAATTTGCCCTGGTAGGGATCCGTTCCAGCAACACTTCAAACCCTCAGTAAACAGGGCGTTCACACAGGCACATCTGCCTGGCATCCCCCACCCATAGCCAACTGGTGCTGTTCCGCTTCACTGCCACGTTAAAAAGATACCTCATGTAACCAGTAGCAAATCCCGAAAGCGCATGTGTGTCCCACGTTTCCCCGCTTCTGGGAAGTCTGAACGCTTCACTGATAAGCTGGGATCAACCCACGTTGGGCAGAGGGCAGCAGCGGTATGATTGACCATGCTCTGCTCTACTGCCCAATGTGGTGCCGGCGCTGTGGGGTCCTCCCTCAATCGGCAAAATGCGCTTATGCACGTGAGCACATGAGCACTCATGCACACATACACCCATACACCCACAGCCTAATTAATGGGTAAACGCCGCATACAGCGTGCCTCCGGGGCAGCAGTCTGAACGCTCCCGAACGTCTCCGCCCAGTATGCTCTGCCAGCAGCCTGGGCTTTTTTGCCATGACTGGCTCCTGAAGCAAATTGCCAGTCTGTCCTCAGCCTCTGAACATATAAACGATGGAAAGTGGGGTGGCATATGGTACATAGTTTCACTGGAGAAGGGTTAGGTAGGAGACATTTCCTGAATTCTTCATCTACTGGGCCCTTTCTCCCCCATTCTCTCCATCTACTCTCTCAGCTACTTTTCTTCCAACAGGGCTTACTTCAGGCCTTGAATTCTGGCTAAGACAGAACAAGCTGCTCAGCGTGACTTGCAGTGAAATCCTTAGCAGAGTTACACTTTTCCAAGGCCATTGAAGTAAATGGGCTTAGAAGGGTTTAACTCTGCTTAGGACTGCACTGCTGCATTATAATAAGGGCTGTGCCGCTTCCTCATCAAAAGTAGAACATCTGCCCAAAGTACAAAAACAGACTTAAACTGAAGAAATACTATGAATACAGTTCCATTGGTTAAGTTTCTTTGCACAACAAGAAATTGTATGAATCAAATGTCCAGAACTAGTCTAAAGGTATATTATGATCACTGGATGGAAAATAAAATGGGCTTCCTCAGTGGTCTCCCATCCAAATACTAACCAGGGCTGACCCTGCTGAGCAGCCAAGATCTGATGGGATTGGGCTAGCCTGGACCATCCAGGTCACAGCAGACTCCCTAACTGGTAGTATACAATCCCCTGTCAATCCCCTGACCACTTCTTCCTTGTATGAACCCATGCAGTAGAAGAAGAAGAAGAGAAGAGATTGGATTTATATCCCACCCTTCACTACCTAAAGGAGTCTCAGAAAGCCTTACAATCTCTTTTCCCTTCCCCTCCCCACAACAGACACCCTGTGAGGTAAGTGGAGCTGAGAGAGCTCTTTGAACTCTGAAATAACTTGTGACTGACCCAAGGTCACACCAGCAGCTGCTTGCGGAGGAGTGGGGAATCCGTGCTCCGACCCACTACACCAAATAGCACTCTCAGCAGACTTTCTAAGTGGTGCCCTCTGTCATGTGTCAGTTGCCATACTAGTTTTACGGAGCAAGTTAGCTCTGTATTTGGGACATATTCGTGTACAGGGCCCATGCATGAAGATGGAGACCAGGAGCCAATATGCTGGCCCTACCCCTTGCTTTCAACAAAGTATGATGGCCCCACCCCTTGCTACTTGCACTTGCCATGCATAGGTGGTGTGCCAATACGTACACATTAGGATGTGCATTAGGGATGTGCATTAGGGATGAGCACGAACTGGGAAAATTGAGGTTCATTTTGGTTTGTGGATCGTGGGGGCACACAAACCTTCGTGAACCTTCCCATTTACTGAACCAGTTCATTTTGTGAGGTTTGTGATGTGGTAGAACAGCCCCCTGTGGGCTAGGGATGTCAAATCACAGTTAGTCTCCATATGACTCTTCTCTACTTGCCCTCCAAGTTTGGTGAGGATTGGATTGAGGGAGAGTTACAGCTCCCCAAAGCGGGTACCACCAGGAAAGTGCTCCCTAGGGAAATCATAGCCGCTGGTTCAGGAGTGTATCAAATGGACTTCCTGCAAGCGAGGGATACCAATGAAGCCAAGCCCCTCTGCTCAGCAAGAGCAGAAGGTCAGGTGCCACAGAGCTCTGAAAAAGCACCAAACACCCCCAACCCCACTGTTCATATTGAGGAATGACTTCCAGTTCCCTTCCCTCTCTGCCTCTGCTATGCAGTGTGCCTGCTGCTGATGGGAAAAAATGGCTATGTGTGAGATGGGGGTATATATACCATTCTGCTTCCACAGAGCAGAATGGGAGCTGTCTTAACGGCAGCCAGTGCTGTGTGTCAAGCTTTGGAGGGCCACGATTGGTGTTTCCAGGACTGCAGAAGCCCATCTCCCCTGCTGTTTTAATTAATGTAATTGATCTGTGCCAGCTTGTCTGCCATGGACACTGCCTACACGCACAACCATGAACCACCTGAACCTCTGAAAACCATTTGGAGGATTGTGGGAGGTTTGTTGCAGATGAGATTGCACAAACCTTGGCTCACAAACCATGAACCGGGCAATTTTTGTCATGAATTAAGGTTTGTGGGCTGGTTCATGCCCATCCTTAGACTGCATTCTCATGATCAGGAGCAATCAGAAGAAAATGTTCAGATGAAGTGTACATGCTTCCTCCCGAGCATTTACAGGGCTTCCGTCAATGGAAATATGGAGAGTATTACCAGTGGCAGTCTTACGCTGGTTCATTTAGACAGATGCTATTTTAGGGCCTTATTTGTGGGCTGTGTCACTGGACTCTTTTAGCTCATAGTTTAATACACAGTATAATTGATGTTTTGCTGCTTGCAGTAGTTCTACACTGTTTTCTACTGTTTCTAGAACAGGATTTATTATGAGAGATACTTTTTATTATATTTGTGTCCTGCTTAATCCCATGCACTCAGAACAATTTTACAGCATGTCTTCCATATCAGTTCTGTCCCCATAGGCTTCACAGTTAAAAATAATTAAATGGTTTATGGGGCAAAAAGCTCAATCATAGGTATGGTGGGGATGATGTTTCTGATCTTCTGCTCAGCAGAAGCTCCCAGAATGCTCCTCATTTCAATTTGTGTCACCTACTGCTGATGGAATCCATCAGAAAAATTGTGGCACAGTGGATTGGATGGGTACCAGAGCTCAGCCCCAGTTGTAGTGGTGATGTTGGCCGAGGACAGACTGGCAATTTGCCCCGGGATGGGACCCGGGCTGACAACGATTCAATACCGGAGTAAATGGAACGTTCACACAGGCACATCTACCTGGTGTCCCCCACCCGTAGCCTACCGGTGCTCTTGCGCTTCACTGCCGAATTAAAAAAACACCTGATAAAAGCCTTCGCAAATCTTGAAAGCCTGCGTTCGTCGTGCGTTTCTCCGCTTCCGGGGAGTCTGAACGCGCAGCCGAAAAGCCGGGAGCAACCCGCGTTGGGCATGAGGCAGCAGCGGTGTGATTGGCTGCGCTCCGCTCCACTGCCCAATGCGGTGCTCATGCGCACATACACCCACAGCCGAATTAATGGGAAAACGGTCCCGTATCTTCCGGCAGCGGCCCCCGCTGTGTGGACGGGAAAACCCGGTATTGTTTAATCCGGGTTTTTTTTGCCACGACTGGCTACCGGGGCAAATTGCCAGTCTGTCCTGGGCCGTTGTCTCTGCCTGAGAAGTAGATAGCTCTTTTATTGGTATTGGTCTGTTTATGTAAGCTACTATGAAAATACAGAATAAGTTGGGTATAATTTTTTTTCAATAAAGTACTGGCCAGGGATCCTTTTTTCTCCTTTTTTCTCCTTTGCCTTCCTCTGGGCATAAAGCAGGGGTCACTGAGGGAACAGGAGGGGTGGGAGGCAGCTGTGAATTTCCTGTATTATGCAGGGGGTTGGACTAGATGACCCTTGAGGTCCCTCCAGGTCTATGTTTCTAAGTCTTCTTTGGGGGTGAACTTAGGCTCATGCTGCTCACCCACTAAATCTTCTGTCTAATTCGTGGCATTTGAAAGACCATCCTTGGGGGAATATGCAGGGTTGTTATGTTGTAAACATGGGCGGAGAAGTCTCCCTTTTGTCAAATCCAGACTGAGTAATGGAGGCAGTCTCTCTTGCTGCTCTTTGCTTTCACCCTATTTGATAAAAGCTTTTTTTAAAAAAAAACCCAACAAGCAAGTTTAGGAAGATCAAGACTATTGATTCATTTGAAGGAGCCCTGGATGGTGCTCACTTGCTCCTTTCATTCATATTTTATGGGTAATGAATAAGAGGTTAATGCTGTTATGTTGATCAGATAATGTTTAAAAACTCACCAGGGGCCACAAAAAAAGACCGACATAAATTGTGAGGCTTAGCTGTACGGATGGCTGTCTCCCAGAAGGCTGTGTAAATCCATGGTTTTGAAATCCCAGTCTGAGCTTTACAAATGTTTTATTTAATTCTATACAATATTCTCTTCTCACGCTGCACTTCAAGTCAATCAAGAAAAGTCAGAGGAGAGCAGCCTCGCCCCCACTGGTCAAAACACATTGTGCTTAGAAATAAGACAGACGAAAGTCTCAGAGGAAACTTTGGCCCAGAGCTCCCCCCCTCCCCGAATCAAAATTCTAATGTTATCTCTGGACTCTGAACTCATGCTTGCCCTTCAAAGATTAAAACCATACTATGCATCAACAAGAGACCCTGAAGTTTTTCAATGGAAATGCAACAGTGGGGTAATACTATCTAAAACAGAGCAAAGAGAGCAAAGTTGTGAGTTCAACAGAAGTCTTCTTCAGGCAGGATGTTAAGCCAAACAATACCCCCCCTTCCTGAAGCGGTATGCTATTGATTTAAAAGGCCCATAAAGGGCAAGTTTTGAGTTGTTGTTTTTTAATGGGGTTGGTATATATCTTATTGTCTTAAAGATTCTACCCCTTTACACATGATGCTATGTGCATTGAGACCAACATGTGTAGAAGGGGAGATATTGGTCCCCATATCCTACCTATGCATGGTCACTGGCCCATGAGCACAGCATCTGTGTACTCTATTTCTATGACCCAGCAGTGTTGCTTTTTTTGAATGCGTCCATTCATTAAGTTGTAGGGACTAGGGGAGGCTGGAATGTTCTGTTCCATTGATGGAAAATTTAGCCAGGATATAACCCTGAGGGGTCTGACCGCAAGATTCATAACACAGACACATCTGAACTTGTTCAAGACTTTCCCCACAGGCCTGTGAAAGCCCTGATGTCACTGCAATAGCTGAATGTGTCCAATCAAATGAAGGGAGCATACAAGCATACATTTCCTATAGATTCCATGATCAGAAATTGGAGACTGCACATAAGCAAGGATCTGGGCCATGCAGTTGTCCCTGCTCCCACGGTACTCATGGACATTTTCAAGAGGAGGCTGGTGACCATCTTTTGGGTATGTTGTAGGTATGTAGGGCTATCTTTTGGCTATGCTCCTGCAGAGTGCAGGGAGTTGGATTAGATGACCTGCAAGGTCCCTTCCAATGCTAACATTCTATGATTCTGTGTTGAATTCACATATGTAATGCTACATGTAAAGTCTTCAGTATGTCACCAGTCGAGGTCTTCTTCATTCTTGGGATCTACAGATGACAGTAAGCTACTTCCTCTGGTGCTAGTGAATAAGATATCCATGATTCTTGCACCTCTTCTAGGTGTTCTATGAAGACTCTGGAGGGGTGTCTACTTCCTCTTTGGCTGTTTTCTAGTCTCCAAATTCTTCTGCCTCTGAGTGCTCTTCAGATTCCTCATGTGGCAGAATAGGGTAATTTGTAACTGCATAGTTCTTTATACTATATTCACATACAAATAGAAATGTCTGCAGTAGGGGGTGTGCCAAAAAAAAATATTTGTTTGGATTTGGGTATATTGGACCTGAAAAATATCACCGTTCCCAATATTCCCAGATTTCAAAACTGGTATGGTATTTGGATCCCCCCACCCCTGCTGGTTTCTGCATTTTGAGAGGTCCATTATTCCCTATGGGGAAAATTTATGGGTGGCTGGGGAAAAGTTATTTTTAAAGATACAGGCACCAAAACAGCAGCAGAACTGCTGGTGCCTGTCCTCTAAATAACCCACTTAGTCAATTGGACTAAGGAGTCCAATGTTATGGGACCCTGAACAGGGTGTCCCCCAGCCATTCTCCATTATTTCCTATAGAGGGGTGAAAAACAAAACCCTGCAAGCTGCTTCCAGGGCAAAAAGCCATGCCTGCAAGTAGCAATCATTGAGAACCAACCGCAAGTCCAACAGAACCATTACAGAACTTAGTAATCACAGTAGAACCACAAGCCAATGTGCCAAGCCAAACAGGACCAAAATCAAACCAGAGAATCTCTTCAGTGGAAACTCAAGGTGGTGGTAGTGGAGACTTTTGCAAGCCCAGAAGAACTAATGACCATGTGCAGAAGCCTAGAAGAACCCAGGACCTATGTGGCAGTGCAAACTCAACATAAGCAATGTCAAACCAGGGGATCTCTGCAGTAGAAACTGAAGGGGAGGCATTTTTGCAAGCCAATTGCAATGTACAGAATGTCCAGCAGAAATCAGTGCCACTGTGGCAGTGTAAGCTCAACAGAACCAAAGTGAAACCACAACAAAACAAATCCAAGTGTGTGGGAATGGTTCTTCTCTAATGCTGCACAAAAAAAACCCTAAAGGGGACACAAAGTAACAGGGCAAAGAAGTGGGGGGAAGCCTCTTGAAACTGACAAAACATGCTCGAAATTGACAAAAGCAGTCTGGGAAGCCCATAGAACTTCCTGCCCTGACCCCCACACACAGAAACAAAGGGGAAAAGTAAAGACAGTCCTGGGAGCCTGCAAATGCTGGCTCCCAATCTTCCCAGTAAATCACAAATATTTTCTGGATTTTTAGGGGGGCTTTTTTTGTTTGTTTGTTTCCTGAAAAATTCTCAGACATATTTAGGATGCCAAATATATCTGAAAAATACCAATAAGATTTTTTGGGAGGTAAATTTTCAGCTTCAAACACACCCTTAGTCTGCATCAATGTTTCAGCGGGGTTTCCGCCTCTGAGAAAGTTCTGATTCCTTTAGAAGCTGCACCAAAGCAGAACTTCTCCCATCACTGCAACTCTGTGATGGGATAAGCCACATTGGCAAAATACCATCAATGTAATTCTTAACCAACAAGCCAACTCCCTTCATTTTGAGACACTTAAATAAGGTATTCGGTTTTAGGGAGATGTTAACATGGCCATTATGGGGCTGTGTGACTTTGACTTTCATCCTACAATCTGAATAATTTATTTTTATGACAGCTTCAGCTAAAAGACCCAAGTGCGTATGTCAACATTTTAATAAACCATTATGGCACAACACCTTGGGAGGAGAAAACAGAATCAAACACTCTTGAAAACTTTGTTGCATAATTAATGAAGGGAAATTGAACAGTGAGATAATGTGAGGTGGTGGAGGGAGAAATGCTCACTTGTACAGATGTTTTGTATATAATACAGACCACATGCTGTTCTGATTCAGGCAAAGAGGGGAAGGAGATTCCATGTCTGTTTCTGGATATGAACAGTGCTAAATTCCAACAGAGATCAGATCTTCTTCATGCTGAATTGCAGTGTGAGTCAATAGGGCCTACACACTGAAACCAGCTCCACGATGAAGCAATACAAGTGCTCCAGAAGTGATCAAAATTGCTGAGCATGTCTGGAGCCCTTTATTGGGTCTCACCCAATCCTCTGAGGAGCACTACTTTGCTCCCCAATCATCAATTGATGGGCAAAAGTCAAAGGAACGACAGGTGTGGCAATTAGATTTGGTTGCAAGTCAGTTGTGTGCAGAGGGCTCACACATAGTTTGGCTTTTCTCTCCTAAATGGTTGTGGGAGGCTACCCAGAAACCAACTGCCTGGCAGGGCAGGACAGGCCCCTTGGGTCCAGCAGCAAGACTCACCTGGGTGGGGCAGGGTGGGACCAGGGGCTGAAAGGTGCAATCAGGGTAGCCTGAGCAACAGGGCAGCCTTGGCAGTCTGGCCCAAGGAAGCTCAAAGGGTGTGGAGGCAGTGAGCAAGCCTGGATGGGAGAACTATGGCTCTCTGGGTCCATGTGTTTGGAGGCAGGGCGGGGAACAGAGGACAAAGCTTCACTCAAGGGTCAGGCATCAAGCTGGAGCTATAAAAAGCAAGGGAGGGGAAATGGGAGGGGCTGACAAGACAAGAAGAATGAGGCAGGTGGCAGAGTCATGGCTCTTCTCCTATGTAATGCAGCATAACCACAACTTCATGGACCTGGATTGATAAATAAAGCAACCTGCATAAGGAAACAATGACTGGGCTCATGATCTTAACACTCCGTGGACTCCAGGGACAAAGTTCCCCTGCCCCCAGAGGACACTACAGTGGTCCTCTAATGCTGCCATCCTAAGAAGCAGAGTTAAACACTTAAAAGTTCATTGAACAATATAATTCTGCTTAAGTGGGTGTTGTGTACTGACTGAAGACTGCACATGCGGTTGACTTCACACGTGGTCATGTGAAGTAGCAAAGCTTCACTTTCAGAGACAATAGCCCGCACGGATCCTTGAACGAACTAATGGGTCAGTCAGGATCTGAGTATGAACCAGTGGGAGATGGGTGCACTGTAAGTAAACCTATCACATGTGTGGGATGCGTGTGGGGTGTGGCATGCAACCAGGATATAAGCTGGCTACCAGGCTGGCTGGGTTGTCTTGTCTTGTATCTAGAGCAATAAACTGTGAGCTGATTCACTACACAACACATCTAGAACCCAGTACTTTACAGTGGCATTCTAAGAAGCAATTTAGTTACCAGGGCCAAAAATGCAATGTGCAGCGATGAATATAAGTCCCCTCTTTTGTTTCTTTTTATGCTGGTTCATTTTCCCCCCTTTCATTTTGCACTGTTTGTTCCATAAATCAGTTTGTATTATGTAAGCATATGGCACAGTTTTATACTCAATGTATATACTGATTGCATGTACAAGAGGCATTATTTTTATGTATAATATGCATACGAGAGTCAACGTGGGCAGTGTGTTAGACTAGGAACTGGAAGAATCATAGGATCACAGAGTTGGAAGGGGCCATACAGGCTATCTAGTCGAACCCCCTGCTCAGTGCAGCATCATCCTAGAGCATCCCTGACAAGTGTTTGCCCAGATGCTGCTTAAAGACTGCCAGTGAGAGGGAGCTCACCACCTCCCTAGGCAGCTGATTCCACTGTTGCACAACTCTTACTGTAAAAAAAGTTTTTTTCCTAATATCCAGCCAGTACCTTCCCACCCTTAATTTAAGCCCATTTTTGCAAGTCCTACCCTCTGCTGCCAACAGGAACAGCTCCGTGCCCTCCTCTAAGCGACAGCCCTTCAAGTGCTTCAAGAGAGCAATCATGTGTCCCCTCCACTAAACATTCCCCTCGGCCTTTCCTCACAGGGTTTGGTCTCCAGGCCCCTGATCATCCTTGTTGGTCTCCTCAAATCCCCATTCTGCCATGACACTTGCTGGGAAACCTTGAATAAGTTGCTTTCTATCAGGGTTGTTGCGAGGATAAAATGGGCAAGAGGTTATGTGAGCCACCTTCAGTTCATAGGAGGAAGAAAGAGGTGATGTTTTCAACTTATTTTATCCTCCCCCTGCAGGCTTCCTTTTGTCCCTCATGCTGTTCCTGGGGGTTTCGTGTCCCCCAGGAGCAGCACCTTGGGAAGTATTTGTGCTGCTGTTGCTGGAGGCTAGAGGTGAGGAATATGTATCCCAGTTACAGAAATACTTTCCATGAGACAAGATTTATCATGGGATTCAAGCCAGTATATGGACGATGTAATTAACTGAGGCTTTGTGACTAAGACTGGGTCAGTTTCAGCATCAATATGCAGGAGTGTAGCTCTGTGCCCTGGAACTTTCATGAAATTGACCAAGACTTTTTAAAAAAGAATTCTTTATTAATGGGAACATTTTACAGCATTTAGTTTGTTGTATATATTACACTCGTCGCAGTGTAATATAAAATATATAGCAAAAAATAAGCTAAATACCAAGACTTTCTTAGCCATGGCGTCTTCCTTCAGGGAAGAAAGGGAAGGGTCCTGAGTCTGTTAGGAACTATGGAAGAGAGGGAGGGATGTTGGTAGCCGGGCAGATGCAAAATAAGAACATGTACCCTCACTTAGGCTGCAGTCACACAGGCTAAATAATCCACTTTCGATCCACTTTCAGTGCACTTTCCAACTGGATTTTGCCAATTCACACAGTAAAATTCAGTTGGAAAGTGCGCCGAAAGTGGATTGAAAGTGGATTATTTGGTGTGTGTGATGGCAGCCCTAGCTACTTTTAAAGGGGGCATCTCAGGATTACCTTGGGCAGTTTCTTGGCTGCCATGCCAAAGTCTAAAAACCCAGAACACAATCCATATAGTATCTTTTATTAGGTCCAACCAAATGACACATAACAGCGTGCAAGCTTTCAAGTTGTCCAGAGCTCTTCTTAGGCTGGATCCATGTGTGTGTGTCTGTCTGTGTCTGTCTCTGTGTGTGTGTATAAGAAAAGGAAAAAACTTCAGGACATAACATAAAATCTAGGTATAGTTTGCCTTGAGTTTTTTTGTGCAGATGTAGTGAGCAAATCTTCAAAGTGATCAAAAAGGAGGCTTTATTCAACAAAAGCACCTGAGCAATTTGCACAAGATAAGATCAAATGTTGGAAGAAAGGCAGCATGGTATAGAAGGTGGCATGGTATAGTCCGATCTTGTCAGATCTTAGAAGTTAAGCAGTCAGTACTTGGAAGGGAGACCACCAAGGAAGAAGCTGAAGAGCAAGGCAATGGCAAACCACCTCTGCTTCTCATTTGCCTTGAAAGTCCCTTGCTGGGTTTGCCATAAACTGGGTGTGACTTGATGGCACTTTACATAAGCACATAAGACGACTTGTGTGTCAGTTGCAGTTTTTGCAGAGTTCTCACCTGTGCCTTTATAGTTTGCTTCAGCTTTTAGTTCCTCCTGTCCCTATGTGTGTCCCCCACCCACCACTACGCTAATGATTTATATGTGTATGTTGATAGTACACTGGGAAAAAAGTAATCTTGCTGTGATTATGCATATGATTTGATCATAACTCCTTTGGCATTATGTTTTAACAGTGCACATATGCACTTGTGTACATTGCTAATAAACTTCCCAATAAAATATCCATGTAAATATATGTTTTTTCAATGGCCACATGGACATTGGCAGGACACAGGAGAAAAAAAAATGCAAATGAACTGAATTACTTAGCTAACTGTGCACATTCAAATTATGGATTTAATTTTAGAAATTCTTCACATTAAACTGAAATTAAGGCAGAGTGACAAGTGGTACAGAGCAGAACCTCACAACCAAAAAGAAATGGAACTGGGGAAATATGTGACTAGCTATAAGGATCAGAGATGACCACATCATTAGACTTCTTTTCCAGTTCTAGGACCATGATCCTGGTTGGCCCTATAAAAGGCAAATCTCCTTGTAATTTCCCTTAGCATACTAAGAGTGTAACTGAAAGCAGAAATATTATGTTCTGCAACCACTGTGTCACCTAAATCCCTAGATGTGTGTGGGGGGGAGTAATAATAACAAGTTTTGAAAACATTAAGGCAAAACCCTCTTGTGTGGCATGATTTAGGGCATATTTTTGTGGTATATTTCAAAACAGAAAGTTCTGTTAAGAAAAGCCCTCTTTAAAGCCGCTTCATAAATCTTTCATGAGTTAGCTACTGCCTAATTTATTTGGCATGCATTAGCATACAATTAACCCAAGGAACTTAAAAAAAAATACATAGACTGAATACCGATGAAGATCACTTTTGCACCATAGATACTTGTAAAACTTCTTTTAAAAAGCACATTTGCTGCAAGCTGACCATCAAGCTAAGTGAAAAAGTACTCACCTATCCACTCTCTCTATGGGACTGTGCCTTGTGTACCCCGAAAGAGAGTTTCATCGTGGTACGTATGTGTCCATGGTGAATATAGTAGCGCACTGATCATTCTCAATACCCTCACCTGTAATTTCAAACAAAGAGCATCTTGATAATGTTGGTAATGCCTCCAGATGGCAGCTTCTGAGACTCTCAGACTGGTATTTATGCATTAAACTCAAAGCCAGCCAAACAGGCAACTTTCTGCAAATATGTATAGCATTACTTTGCCTGGATTAAATCACTCCATTTGTGAGTGCCATACTGCACCAGGTAGAATTCTCTGCTGCCCAACTTCTTCATTATATTTGATCTGGCCGCTTACCAGCATGACACACTAAAATGGACCCAACAATCCCTTTTCTTCCTGCTCACCTTATTTTGTCACTTCTGAAAGGATTATTTAATGTATATTCAATTACTCAAGCAGGTATATAGTAGGTTTGGCAGAATGTGCAAAAGTCTGTAGATTATGTGGTCTGAGGAGCAGCCACTGATCTCTGTTTCATGCTGCCATCTGCGGTGGTGGAAAGTGCCATCAAGTCAGAGCTGGCTTATGCCGACCCCATAGGATTTTCAAGGCAAGAGATGTTCAGAGATGGTTTGCCATTGCCTGCCTCCACGTCACGACTTTTGTATTCCTTGGAGGTCTCCCATCCATTTATCAGCCAGGGCCAGCCCTGCCAGCATGGTGTAGTGGTTAAGAGTGGTGGGCTTTTATCTGGAGAACCAGGTTTGATTCCCCACTCCTCTGCATGCAGTCAGCTGGGTGATCCTGGGTCAGTCAAAGTTCTCTCAGAGCTGTTCTCTCAAGAGTAGTTCTGTCAGAACTCTCTCAGTCCCACCTACTTCACAGGGTGTCTGTTGTGGGGAAAGGAAGGGAAGGAGGTTGTAAGGTGCTCTGAGACTCCAAGTGAAGGGCAGGGTATAAATCCAATCTCTTCTTCTTCTCTTCTTGAGTTCTGAGATCTGATGAGATCTGGTCAGCCTGGGCTATCCAGGTCAGGAAGCTGCCATTTTTTCCCACCTCTAAAAAGACCCTGCATATACTTCCTCAAGAACAGTGGAATATCCATTTAGCCAAGCTATATTCAACAGCAAAGTAAAATATGCTTTTAAAATGTGGGATGGAATGCCAAAAAAGAGATAATTCTAAAGAGAAGAATGCCTATACATTCGTTCTCAGAGAAATAACAAAAAAAGAGCCAGGGAAATTTGCTTATCCGGACCTACGCATGTTGCTTTGAAATACTTATTCACCTGGCTGTCAGTGAAAGACTGCTTCCAGTGCTCCAGTTAAAAAAGTAACAGTTGGTAAACAATGAAAACAACCAGGATCTTTTCACACATTTTGGTGTGCAGGCAAGTAGAAAAACTGAAGTCCAGTTTTATCACCACTCCAAGCTTTGATGTTCAAATGCTCAATGCAAACACATTGGGTAATTTGTTTCAAAATCTATGCTAATCAGAAGGAAAGTTGTAGTAAATGGCGGGTGTTAACTGTCTTCATTTTTTAAAAAAATATATTATTTCAGTACAAACATACACTCAGAACATACACACATACACAAAACAAATTCCCCAATAATAAGCAAATGAGTATATCGTATCATTTTTTTCCATTCAAAAAATAGAAAAGAGAAGAAGAGATTGGCTTTATACCCCACCTTTCACTTGGAGTCTCAGAGCACCTTACAATCTCCTTTCCCTTCCCCTCCCCACAGCAGACATATTGTGAGGTAGGTGGGGCTGAGAGAGCTCTTTCAAGGACTGCTCCTGAGAGAACAGCTCTGAGAGAACTTCTGACTAACCCAAGGTCACATCAGCAGCTGCATGTGGAGCAGTCAAACATAAGAACATAAGAGAAGCCAATGTTGAATCAGGCCAATGGCCCATCAAGTCCAACACTCTGTCACAGAGTGGCCAAAAATACCAGGTGCCATCAGGAGGTCCAGCAGTGGGGCCAGGACACTAGAAGCCCTCCCACTGCTGCCCCCCCCCAGCACCAAGAATAGAGTGCATCACCTGCCCCAGACTGAGAGTTCCTAGCTATACCTTGTGGCTAATAGCCACTGATGGACTTCTGCTCCATATGTTTATCTAAATCCTTCTTGAAACTGTCCATGTTTGTAGCTGCCACCACCTTCTGTGGCAGTGAATTCCATGTCTTAATCACTCTTTGGGTGAAGTACTTCCTTTTATCTGTTCTAACCCAACTGCTCAGCAATTTCACTGAGAGCCCAAGAGTTCTTGTATTGTGAGAAAGGGAGAAAAGTACTTCTTTCTCTCAATCCCACACATAATCTTATAAACCTTGATCATGTCACCCCTCAGCAGTCGTTTCTCCAAGATTAGAGTCCGTTCTCTTAACCACTACACCAAACTGGCTCTCCCAATAAATGAATACTATCCAATATTTAGTAAATAAATCAGTTTACTTTCTTCATTTCATGCTGACTCTCCAGGGAACATGCCCAAGGCAGCTTCCAAAATAAAAAAAAAGATAAAACATTAAAAGTTGTTAATTAAAACCGGACATTGAAAAGCCAACCAGGCCATTAAAAAAGATATCAGAGCAACTTAAAATGAACACCAGTTTTCAGACTAAAAATACACGATAAAAATGGTGCTAAATGATCAGCACCTTAATCAAAAGCCTTGTTAAACAACAACATTTTGTTCTGGTGCCTACAAAAGACTAATGTAGGTGCCAGGCAAGTGTTCATGGAAACGACATTCCATAAGCAAGATGCCACCACTGAAAAAGCCCTGTTTCTGGGTGCTACTCACATCACCTCTGATGTACGAAGTGTTAAGACCAACTCAGAAAGCAGACACAAGATGGGGAAGGGCAGACCCAAACAAAGGTCTGGGACAACACAGTTGATCCTTTCTCAAGGGGTTGGCTATGTTGCTTCACAAGGTGTGTAAATAGATCAGGATGGGCAGCCATGTGGAAAGAAGAGGCAGAGGCTTTCAAAATGGTCTTATGGGAGAAGATGAGCAAGGAGAGGCTGGGATACACCAACAGGATCAAAATATCTGCATAAGTATGTTTGTGAGAGATGCATGGGGAGGAGAGGATAAACATCAGCTACAAATCTGCTCCTTGCTCTGAAGCATTGTATATTCTGCTCGATACATGTCACTTTAAATTATGACACATTCAGTGTAGTAGTCCCATGTTTTATACTTTTTTTTTTTTTCATTCTTCCCTTCTTTCATTCATTGCTGCCTTTCTAAAGGGAGCTTCTCTAACTCCCTAAGTGGTTTACAATCAAAAGGCTTACAATATACAATACACATTCAACACAACCAGAGTTAAAAAAAGAAAAGCCAAACGTCAATCAAACCATGAAAACAATTCAAAGGCAAATAAGGTTTGTTGTTGTTGTTGTTGTTTTTAAAAAAAGTCCAGTTATGGGGGGGTTAATCAGCATTTTTTGGGTTGAGTCTATTGGACTCCCCCCCATTTTGTGTTTCTGAAAAATCCCGGATTCCAATACCATATAGTATTGCTCCAACCTCTCTGCTGTTTTGGGGTCTATTGGTAACTCCCAAATATATCCAGGATTTTCTCCGGATTTTTGTTTTGTTTTGTTTTCTGGAGAAAACCCAGATACATTTGGGAAGCCAAAATATACCCCAAAATACCAATAAAATATTTTTTTGTGTATATTTTCAGCTCGAGTAGATCCAAATGTAGTTCAGAGTCTGAACTTCAGACTGCATGGTGCACATGACAAATTTTCATAATTACATTTGTAGCATGCACAGGCTATTTTTTCACCCCACAGAAACAGTGTCTGCTGAGACTGGCTCCGAGCTTTATGGTATATACTAGGTGAACAATAGGAAGCATGTGCTAGAGACGATTTTGAATTTCTCATATGCACTGTTGCAATTCCAAAGCCCCCATTTCTTTCTTGTGCTAATCGAATCCATGATTCCTTATTTTTAATTCTTCCCTTTTTTTAATCACACCAGATTTTCTCAGCATTATTTGCGATCAATACATTGGTGTTATGCACATACATTATATGAATAACCAGTGTGCATGGCACATACAAAACTGAGGATACAAACTGTACTTGATATGAGCAGGAGTCCAGGAACACCTTAAAAACATAACTAAATTTTTGGCAGAGTATGAACTTTCATAAGTCACTGCACACTTCTTCAGATAAGAAATGAACAGTGACTCACAAAAGCTCATAACCTGCCAAAAACTTTTGTCAGTCTTTCAGGTGCTACTAGACTCTTACTCTTTGCTACTGCTACAGAAAGACTAACATAGCTACCCATCTTGATCTATCTTGTACTTGATACATGCACAATTAAAAAAAACACCCTTCAAAAGCAACAGAAGAAAACTCCATCTATAATAGATGAATCTGTCACTAACAAGTGGGTTCAATCTATGATGACCTGAAGTCAAGGGGAAGAGAGAGAGAGAGAGAGACTGAAAGATTAGTGATGCTATGGGATGAAGAGATGAATAACTAAAGCATTGCATTTTATTATATTTATAATTTTATTATGCTTTACTAGATGGGGAAGTGGATCAGGCACTTCATTGTTGCTTAAATTTTTAATTTTAAGTCACCTTGAGAAAAGGGAAGAGGTGAGATATAAATATTCTAATCGATATGTAAGATGTCCTAACACCCAGAGGCCATGAAACCATGCAATGTACATCATGTTGGTGTGATGGTCTCATCCAGTTTGATTCATGCTCTCTGTCACTGGTGATAATGGCCATTAAGAATTAATTCTGCATCCTGGGTTCTGACTCTTTGTCATGGTAGCATTATGCTTGTCCAAGGTCATTGGGTCATTGGACTTTTTTTTTTTTAACTTAGCATCATGTCAGAGTATAACGGAATGTCAAGAGCTGGAGATTTTATATGTTTTAAAATTTTATTTAACGTGAACTTATAATGAACTGCTTGAATTAAGGAACACCGCATAGACCAAGGATGGCCAAACTTGCTTAACATAACAGCCACACAGAATAAATGTCAGATGTTTGAGAGCCGCAAGACATGAACAAATATCACACGTTTTACTAAAAAAATATGCAAATTTGCTTTTTATTCGCATAAAATTAGACTGTGTGAAAGAGCCACATGCGACTCCCGAACTGCAGTTTGGCCACCCCTGACATCGACACTACCTTTAAAATCACAGAGCTAAATATTAAATTTATAATTTACTATTATTAACTTTTTGGAAGGGGGGGGGGAAATACCCGCAGCAGTCACAGAAAACTGGTCAAAACTGCAGTTTGATTAAATACAATGAAAGGCTGAAAGGTCTTCCGAACGTGCTCCTGGAAGGCAAAGGAAATATTTTACTGCCTCCTTCGACAAAAGTGGAAACAACCATTTCCCAAAATGTGGTTAAAAATTGATCTCTCCGTGTGGATAGAATTTCCCCCATCCGAAATGATCATTTAACTTCACCTTCTGCCTTGCATTTGTCTCAGGCCAGAAATGTCAGGAGACAGCCTCCTGGTTTAATTCATCAGTTTCACAGATTCTGGTATGGTTTGAAAGGGGACCGAGTCGCCTGACAAGATCAATCATTTTCAGACAGCCAGTCACCATTTCATGAATATTAAGAATGATAGTCACAATGGCAATGCTTTTTTTTGAATCTGGAGTGTGGCAGAGGTGGAATTTAAAGCTGCACAAGTCAGAATGTGAAAAGATCAGCATTGCAGCTTTCATTAGGACTTGAATGCCACTGTGCATAGGTGATAAGAAAGAGTCAACTTGGCTGACAGATGGAGATAAATGGAAGGTCAGAGATCTCTGATGCAAAGATCAGACAACTGTTAGCAGTGAACATTCATGAAATAGAGTGTCACTTTAAAAAACACACACAAAGGAATGCCCATTTGATTTGTTATTCTGGAACTTGCATCAGTGTTTCCTAAACCATGTGCCACAATAGGAGGTAAAGTGTGCCTTCCAAAACTAAAACACCCAATGGGATGTATCTATTACGACTGTCCCATCAATCAAAGAAGCTGATTTGGTGAGAACATGAGAGAGGGCCTTTTCAATGGCAGCCCCACGATTACGGAACAATCTCCCTAGCAAGATGTGTGTGGCCCCCTCACTCTCAATCTTTATCAGTTCTTCTGCCTGCCAGCAGTTTTAAATTAGTAATTTTAACTAGTATTTTTTACAACTATGATTTATTTTATTATATTTTAAGATTATATAAAGTGTAAGCCAATACATGAACACTGACAATATCTTAAGGGAGACAGTACAAATGTTCTCTGGGTTCCTTCATACAGCCTATTTGTTCAGCCGGGAAAGCACAGTTCCATCTCTGAGCCCCAACAGATTGGGCAAATTGATAGATTTGGGTGCATTTAAGATCTTTGAATGAGTGGTACATCTATGCATGCAAAAGCACCCAGTTTCAGTCCTGGACATCTCCAGACAGAAGGTCTTTGGTAGCAGCTGCTGGGGAAGACCCTTCACTGACAGAGACCTGGGGGGGGGGGCACTGTCTGTCGGAATAAACAATACTGAGCTAGATGCACTAACAGATGCTTCAGTATTAGATGGCTTCGTGTGTAATATTCACCAGGCCATCCAGCAATAGCAAATGTGCAGTGCGGATACTGATGGCTTTGATTGACAACCTAACCACACATAATCAGGGATGGGCATGAACCAGCTCACAAACTAAAGTTAGTGATGAATTTTGGTTGGTTTGTGATTTGTGAAGTGAAGTTCATGGCAGGTCAATTGGCACAAACTTTCCATGAACTTTCAAGCTGTTTGTGAAGGTTTATGCCGGTTTGGGAATGGATGCATTTCCAGACAGCCTCCACACAATCCAAATGTCTGCCAAACTTCAAACAATAGGGAGCAGTGTGATGTAGTGGCTAAGAGCGGCAGACTCTAATCTGGAGAACCGGGTTTAATTCCCCACTCCTCTACATGAAGTCAGCTGGGTGACCTTGGGCCAGTCACAGTTCTGTCAGAACTCTCTCAGCCCCACCTACCTCACAGGGTGTCAATTGTGGGGAGAGGAAGGTGATTGTAAGCCACTCCAAACCTCCTTCAGGTAGTGAAGTGTGGGGTATAAAAACAACTCCTCCTCCTCCTCCTTATTCTTCTTCTTTGTGACAGGGAGGGGGGCAGAATTATCCAGCCTTGGACTGGTTTTTGCTCTCTGTATGTCTGGAGTTTCTATGAGCTTCCACTAGGATTGCCCATTTGTCAGTTTCAAACTAGTCTTGTCAGTTCCAACCCCCCCACCCAGATTGTGCTGGAACTGCTGGACACTCTATACATTGCACTGGTTCTGCTAGTTTTGTAAAAATGCCCCCAGCACCTTTAGTTTCTACTGCAGAAATTATCTGGCTTGACCTTAATCCTGTTGGTTTAGCACTGCCATAGTGGCACTGGTTCCTCTGGGCTTGAAAAAATGCAGTTTGTAATTCAGGGATTCTCTGGTTTAACATTAGTCCTGTTTTGCTTGCAGTGCCACAGTGACACTGAGTTCTGCTGGGTACTAGTACATTGCATTGGTCCTACTGGGCTTGCACACACACCCCCTTGCTTGGAGTGTGATTCTGTGCTTTACATCAGTCCTGTTTGAGCTGGTATTGCCAAAATGGCACTGGGTTCTGCTGGAGGGATATGTTAAAAGGAATGACAGGATTGCCTGTTGTAAACAATGGGAGAGGCCTGAAGGTCCATTGGAGATAATGGGAGCCAGGAACGCATGGACTCTGTTGAAACAGATTACAGCACAAAGTAATTGCAATGGAAATGCAGAGTGGATTTTCAATCAATGTCTCTGGGTGCAGATAAACTGCTCTGGGGCTGGCATAACAGGTCCCAAAGTGGAAAAACAATCCCCAGAAATAGAATTAGTACTCTGGAACTGGAATGATAGCCCCCCCCCCAGTGGAATGATGGCCCCTGGGAGTAGCAGAAGTGTTGGGTTTGCACTGCCACTGTGGCACTGGTTCTGCTGGGCAAATTGCAATGGTTCTGCTGGGCTTGCAAAAATGCACAGTATCTACTGAGAGATTCTCAAGTTTGACCATAGTCCATTGGAAACAATGGAGAATGAGGGACCCTTCTTTGGGATCCATAACTCAGACCCTGTGAATCCAATAATCACCAGACTTGGAAGGCAGGTAGACGAGAGTCAGTTGGAGTTCCCCTGCAAGTTTGGTGACTCTAGCATGCTAGGGGGCATTCTACCATGTCATGAACCTCATAAACCCAACCAGTTTGTTTGGCTTCTAAAAGCTTGTGACGGTTCATGGTTTGTGAACTGGGAATGCCACAAACCAAACCTAACCATATTTTCTCAGTTTGTGCCCAGCCCTACAAATAGCACTGTTTTGGGGCCCTGTCAAACCAGCATTCCATGTTCATTGTTCACAGCAATTTTTGACAGGTATCAGACACAAATCAGGGTCCACAATGGATTGGGATTATGATGCCTTCACCTGAAATGACCCCCAAAGAGCCATTGTTTCCCCCATTGGGGAAATTTGTTACAACCCATCCACATAGACATATTTAGAAGGAGAAGGAGACTGGATTTACACCCCACCCTTTACTTGGAGTCTCAGAGCGGATTACAATCTCTTTCCCTTCCTCTCCCCAAAACAGACAACCCTGTAAGGTAGATGGGGCTGAGAGAGCTCTGACTGAGAACTGCTCTTGAAAGAACAGCACTGAGAGAATTGCGGCTTGCCCATAGTCACCCAGAAGCTGCATGTGGAGAAGCATGGAATCAAACCCAGTTCTCCCAGATTAGAGTCCGCGCTCTTAACCACCTACTGAGCAGCTGACCACTGGTGTCCCAAGTCATCATTACATAACACACAAATAGTATGTTTGTTATACATATAAATACCATGTTATTGCCTGAAGCCACAAAATCAGCCCTAAAAAAGCAGCACTCAAAATCATTGACAAAAATATGAATGAACATAAGAAGAAAAAAATGGGGACATGCTCTTATTACCACTGTCACTTTAGAGTCATTTCAAAGGAAGCTTTGATCATAAAAATGATGGAATACAGTTAACAGCTGTCAGACTTCCTGAATCTCAGTACTTGGTGGAATCTGACAGAGTGAGGGGCAGATCCTGACAGCACTTGCTGATTTTTAAAACAGATATCAGGCCTCTCCTAGGAATGAATTTCCAGTATAGAATTATTTGTTGCCCACCTCATTTCAAGCTTGATGACAGTTCCTTTTGTCAGTCATTCTATCCTGCAGGAAGACAATAGCTTGGGTAAAATATGTTGAGAAAAGACGGTGGTTTAAATTTTAGAATGGAGGTGGGGAACACATGCTAGGGATAGGCATAACAGAACAAAGTTTGCTTCCTTGTTTCTGTTGCCTGAGACTTAGCCCCCCCGCCCCCTTTTCTGGACACCCTGAAAAGAATTCAAAGGTGGCAGTCACACACATGAGATAATGCAGGGCGGGGGGGAGTGAGGCTATTTTCTCCGGAGGAATTTGACCTGCAGTTGTGTGATCACACAGTCCTTTGAAGCTGCGGGGACAGCCCACCACTGCATGATCAGACGCAATTGCGAGTGAGGTGGGTTTTTTTGACTATTTCTTCCCAATAAGCTTAAATGGGGAATCAATGAATTGCATCTCAGCACTGAGGGCTCCCTATGGAGTGTGCGATGATGTGCATACTGAGAAGCGGGGGGGGGGGACAACAGCATGGAGTTGGGATGGCCTGATCAAACCATCCTGACACCATGAGAGTGCGCTGGAATGATCAGACAGAGGAAAATCCATCCATGGTCCATAGCAACCCATTTGCTACCCGGTGGGTGCGTTTAGACAGCGTGCTGGAGCGGTTTAAACTGCTCCGGCACGATGCATTTTTTTTTAAAACTGGAGAATCGCGCTCAGACTCACCTCCTCCTTCGGAGCTCCCCGCCATCCTCCTGCAAGTGGGGGGGGGGTTTCCCCTCTCCTTTGAGCATGAGCACAGGCAGCCCTCTCCCGAACAGGAAGTTTGGCGGGTGCACAGAAGAGCGAGCTCAACAGGTCCCTTTAAAGTTTAAATGAAGACTCCTTTTAAAAATGGCCTCCCCGAGATCCCGGACTCCTCTAAATGCCTAAACTAGGCACCAGTGAACCTTTTCTTTTTTTAACTTAAGTGCGGAGCTCCGCTCAAACGCACACCGGTAAGGAAAAAAAAATGGAGGACTAAAACCGGAAGCTGGAGGCAACTTCCCAGAGGGGGGGGGGTTGAAGCACCCGGAAGTGGCTGGATGGAGCGATCAGACAGGGAAAAATGCGGCTTGAAACGGAGAATCATGGAAAACACCACTTGGGTAAGTGGTGTCAAAATACTCCGTTTCAAAGGGGGTTTGCTCCAGAAAGCGACGGCTGGGGGCGGTAGGCAGATGTTGGGTGTGTGAACGCGCAGGTAAAAGCCGTTTCTGAGCCGTGCCGAAAACGGCTCAAACGGTGCGTCTGAATGCACCCGGTGTCTTTTTACTTCACTTATGTAGCAGAGCAAAATGGGTTGCTGACGGGTGCAGGGCGCTTCCCAGATGTTTGTGTCTGATCGTGCCCTTTAAATCTGCCCAGCATTCGCACCTATGGCACGGCTAATTGTGCATGTGATTGTGCCCAAACAGTGGGTGGGCCAGGCTTGTTGCCCACATAGGGTCACAGTTTATGTTATGTATAGGGCCATTTTGCTCTGCTAGGAACCAAGGCTTAGCTTGTTGCCTTTGACATGGGTGACCAACTTCGCTTGGGTGAAGACTGTATTAAGTACTGAGCTGAACATAGACGACTGGGCTGGGAATGGACTAGAAGAGAAGAGGGAAGAAGAAAGTATTTATTTATTTAATCAAATTTATATCCTGCTTCCTCTCCCCCGAACAGGACTAGGGGCAGACAACAGCACATAAAATACACATGATACAAACATTACAAAAGATACAATAAATAAGTCTTAAAAATATAAAATGATTAAAAATATATACCCATTGAAATCTATTCACTATGAAGCAAGGTAGGATGTGTGGATGTTGAAGACACAACTGAAGCATACCCACTGCCTGGTGGATCCCAGTCACCCAGAGGCCACTGGAAAAGTGCAACCTTGCATGCCCTGTGGAACCTAGGGAGGTCCCACAAGGCACACACCTCTTCAGGCAGCTGATTCCACAGTAATGCTCAAAACATTGTCTATCTTGAACCTCAACTTTTAATATTGGAACCCAGCAGTTCTCAACCTATGGGTCATGACCTCTTTGGGGGTCGAACAACCCTTTCACAGGGGTCGCCTAAGACCATCGGAAAACACCATCAGAAAATGCATCCTGCATATCAGATATTTACATTACGATTCAAAACAGTAGCAAAATTACAGTTATGAAGTAGCAACGAAAATAATTTTATGGTTGGGGGTCACCACAACATGAGGAACTGTATTAAAGGGTCATGGCATTAGGAAGGTTGAGAACCACTGGAACAGAAATTTGTTGTGGAATGGATCTCCTTCCACAACTGAGGTTTTGGCAGAAATAGCCAAGACAAGTGGGCCCCTAAAAAAGTGGTCTCTTTTGTCTGGTATCTGCCCCTCTTCAACACAAACGTGAGCAGGGAGAGGGACTTTCCTGCAGTGGCACCTTGACTTTGCAATTCCCCCCACAGTTGTTGCCAGCCTTCTAGGCTGTCTAGTTTTAGATGAAAATGATTTGTGTATGTACTGATTTGAGTCTGCCCCCCCCCAATTAGTTCTATATTTTCAGCTGTGATCATCAGCCTTTATTAAGTACAGGATGTTTTATGGTTAACTTCTGCTACTAGCTGTCATTTAGTTATTGCTTTTTTGTTACATTCAAATGGATGGTTTTATTCTTCTATGTAAATGGCTGCAGAAACCAGTCAGCGTCATTTTTGATGTAGGATTTAAATCTTTCCAAATGAAGGCAGCAATGATAAATAATGTTGTTTTTTAAATGTGTTGTAGCTTTTTGTTATGCTTTTATTGTGTTGGGAAGCTTCTTTCAGCATTAATGTGCCCAGCAGAGCACTAAGAATATTATTCAAACCAACCTTCCTTTCAGGAATGGGATCTTATAGATAAGATATTTTATTTTCCTATTACATTCCCATATTCACTTCCTTTGAAGAGCAATGCATTTCTAAAACAGGTCCTATTTAAGAGACAGAACATTCACTGAACAAATACCCAATTTGTTCTTTGATTTTCCTGACAGACTCCTATATAATCACAGGTTTCATGAACCTTTGATTGCTCAGCTGTAGAAGAATTTTTGACATTTTGTCTTTCTGTGCTATCCAATGCCATTACCTAAGCTAGGATATAGAATTCCATAACAAATGTACACTGTGAAATAGATTACTGTGTAATCTCGCCTCTGAATGTTATTGAAATAAAGTGTCATTTGAGAGAGAAGTGACCTAGCAATACAGGCATACACTTTTGAGAACAAGGACATTCCAGCTGTGCTTAAATATGTGCTGTTCTAGTGACCTTGGATCTGCCAGAGACCTCTGGTTTAAGTGATGAGGACCCAGAGGCTATTACTTTCAAGTGTGAGACTCCACATCTATTTCATGTGTTTGCTTCTGTTCTCACATTCACCTGTGCTGGATCCCTAACTCTAGGCTATGAAATGATAGGATATCAGAGCCCATAAGACCCCAAAGATATTTTGTGGTGTTCAGAGATCATCTGCTCTGGACAATTTTCATTCTGATTTCAGGATGGGCTATGGCACAGAGTATATCCTGGTTAGGGATGGCTCACAAACTAAAGTTCATGATGAATTTTGGCTGGTTTGTGGTTTGGGAACTCAAGTTCATGGCAAGTCAACTGGCACCAACTTTCCACAAATTTCAAGCAGTTTGTGGCTGTTTGTGGTGATCTGTGAATTGATACATTTCCAGACAGACTGTCTCTGCTCAATCTAAGTGTTTATCAAATGCCAAAGAAATGGGGGGGGGCTGGAACTTGGAGAGCATGTAGAGGAGCATCAGAGGAAGTTCCCTGAAACTTTGTTTTTTTCTAGCTTGCACAGGATCCATTCTATGCATTCCTGAACCTCCTGAACCTGTGTCTGTCATTTCCCCAGAGAGCACTTTCCTGGGGGCACCTTCTTTAGGGGCCCCTAACTTAGACACCGTAAATCCAATCCTCACCAACTTGGAGGGCACATAGAAGAGAGTCCACTGGAGATCCCCAGGGAAGTTGGCGTCTCTAGCACACCAGGGTTATGTTCTACCTTTTCACAAACCTCACAAACTGACCTAGTGGTGCATAAATGTTCATGATGGTTCATGGTTTCTGAACCAGGCATGCCATGAACCACAAAACAACTCCCATTTTCCTGGTTCATGCCCATCCTTAACCCTGGTGGCTTTAGCTGATGATCTTTATCTGATGTAGACAAAAGCCATACTTTTTAGTTACTCCTTCTGGATTTATCTCCATGTAAAGTAAGGTTGTCAGGCAACTGGCAGGGATATGGTGGGGGGCAGGGATATGGTGGGGGTGTTGTCACAAGCATGATAACATCACTTCTGGGGACAACCTTGAAACAACCAAAGGCAGCTCTAGGAATTGCCAGAGTATTTGGAGATTCCTAGAGCTACTGTTATCACTTCCAGGTTTTCCCCACAAATGACATCATCATGTTCACAACACTGGTGTGTTTTTTTTAATATATATATATTATTTTCCCCTCGACACTCTTCAGAGTGGTGGTGAGCCATGGGAGCTCAGGGTGGGGATGTCCAGCCCCAAGAAAGAGCTCGGCAGGCCTGATGTAAAACCTTTAGAAAAAATCAATTGTAGCTTTGGAACTGGATGCCATCAATATGCTGATGACAGCCATCTCTGTAGCTCTCTATCCAAATCCCCTGGTGATGCAACAGAGGTTTTGAGCCAACGCCTGACTGCTCAATGTCTGAATTGCAACTGAACCCGGAAAAGATGAAAATAATGCTGCTTGGGAAGCATGGGGTCTTAAATGATATTGTGCTTCCAACTTTGGAGGGGGTTCACCTGACTCTTGTTGATTTGGTTAAGAACCTAGGGGAGCACTGGACCCAGCATAACTGCTGGAGAAGCAAAATAATGCAGCCACACAGACAAAAAAATCCAGATTATTTTAGCCTGGAAGATGCTCCCTATGTTGATTCTGCCAATCCAGCCACCTGGATCCATGCCACAGTTATTCTGAGACTAGTCTACTGCAGTGTACTCTACATAGGTCTCCCCTCAAAATTACCTTGGTGCAGTTGATGCAGAATGCTGCAGCTCGGTTATTATTGGGAGCTAGATGGAGCATGCATATTATACCCTTTCTGCAGTCATTCTAATGATGGCTCATCAGTTTGAGTTCAACACAAAATATTGGCCATCACTTACAAAGTCTTTCATGGCTTTGGACCCTCATATCTGTGGGACCACTTCTCCCTCATGATCAACCATGACAACTTCACTCAACAAAGCTTTCTGTTGTTGTCACCCTACTGATAGGCAAGATCAACAACTACCCATACATATTCCTTCTCTTTAGTAGCCCCCATCCTGGGAAATGGCCTACCTGAGGAGTTCCTGGTATTTTACAAACTATGTAAAACAAAATTCTTCAGGAGGGTATTTTTAAATAAAGGAAACAGGGCTACATTATAACAGATCAGTTCAGGAAAATGTTTCTACTGATGAAAAACCATGTTCTGCATCATTTAGCAAATCATGTTTAACACTTTTGCTTTGTTCGGATGACAGCTCTATTTCAAAATTCTGCAATTCTTAGTCCTATTACATTGCTTACTAGATGTATAATATTGATTGCATTATTTCTATGAGCAAGCCACCTTGAGTCTCAATGTGAAAGCAGACTGTGAATAACCTGAATAAAATAAACAAAAAATTATAAATGAATGCAATCCAACTCATTAAAACCATAATGTGTATTCATTTGTTTATTAAAAGAGTAATTTACATGTTGCTTTTCTACCCAGTTGAGATCCAAAGTGACTTGCAGCAGCATCCTCTCATTCATTTTATCCTCTCAATAAAGAGAGAGAATGACTGGCCCCAAGGTCATCCAACAAGTTTTCATTATGAAAGAGTGGCAAATGGAACTTGGGTCTCTCAGATCCTCATCTGACACTAATCCCTGTGCCATGCTGGCTCTTGTAGCTGCTCATTGGTGGGAGAAAGTGGATACACCTTCAGTTCTAGGTTGGTATCTTGAAAGGAATTCTTGACTAAAGTAGAACAGATTTTTAGAAAGATGGATAATAAGTATTGAATTCTGGAATTTCACATCTGAAGATGGAATTTGTCTTCTGATGTGTTTAAAGTCTTTTTCTTCTTGTTTGTTGTCACTGTATTGCATTTAATTTTATATGTTGCTTGATATTTATTAGTAATTATTAGTAATACTAATTTTTAAAATGTGGGACTCATTGTTTACAGTTCAGTTTAGTTGTGATCTCGACAGAACTGTGATTTCTCCTCCATTGCCACCCCTAGTACTGCAATGAATATTTTCTTCCAGACAACTGATTTAAACTGTGGTTTTCTCCTTGTATAATGCTCAGTAACCTTAAAAATATGCATGTTTCATACAAACCTGTCTTCAGATGGAGAGGATCAAAAATATTGCATCTTGTTACAAGGAAGTAAGGAACAGATTCATGTTTATCTGTTTATCACACATGCATGACTATCCAGTGATGTGCAGTGGGCAAAATTAATTCCTCATCTAACTTGATGAAAAATATATCAGGGTTAAATATGGCTCATAGTTCAGTAAAATAATTTAGAATGGTTGGTGTCAAATAATCAACTTTTAGGCCAAGAAATAATGCTAAGCAGGATAACTTAGAATTAAATGCTATTCAGTGGAATTTACTCCCATGAAAATGTCCCTGGGATTGTGGCCTCCATTGTGTAATGGACACAAGTTGTATATTCCGAAGTTGCATTTGTTTTTACAACATTTGGGTTTTATAGTGGATCAAATTTGCATTTGTTGGAAGACTTCTGTTGCTACTGCAAGCTACTGCGCCACAACCTGCTCACCTAGTTTGAATGATGCAAAATAAACTGGTCACTTTTTGGACCTAGGGTTGCCAACAGGCCTGTAGAAAACCTTCCTGTCCCTTTAATAGAGATATAATATATGGAAACGGGCAACTGGAGCTTTTATTGCCTCCTTAATTCATTTTCTTACCTAACATCAGCAAGGAGGTTCTGGCAGGCTGATACTGATTGAAGTCCTCTCTTCAAACTTCCTGCTGAGCCAGCTATGTTCATTGTTGCTGCTAGACTTTGTAATCCCCACAGGATGGCCTACACAAATGCGACATCAAACACACAGGCAGCTTCCTTGTTAGTTCCTAGAATGTGCTGCACTTCAGACATTACTCTGTTGACAGAATAGCAATATTCTCCATTCTCCCTTTAAGCTCCCTTTTCTTGAGAACCTGGGGAGGGCTGTGGCTCAGAGGTAGAGCATCTGATTTTCATGCAGAACTTCTCAGGTTCAATCTCCAGTACCTCCAGTTAAAAAGAGATCTGTTAGGTGATGCAGAAAACCTCCATGTGAGACCCTGGAGAGCTCCTTAGGGTTACCAACCCCCAAATGGAGCCTGGGGTTCTTCCAGAATTTCAACTGATCTCCTGGGGATAGAAATTACTTTTGCCTAGAGGAGATGGTAGGTTTGGAGAGTAGATTCTAGGGCATCACATCTCTGCTGAGCTCCGTCCTCTCCCCAAACTCTACTTTCCACAGTCACTATCCCAAAATCTCCAGGAATTTCCCAAGCCAGAGTTGGCAGCCCTAGAGATGCTATCACAGTAGGTAATAGTGGTCAGATGAGTGATTCTGATTCTATGGTCTGATTCAATAAGGCATCATCCTGTGTAACAAACAGCATTTGAAGTTGTATTATATGGAGTCAGACCTTTGCTTCATCTAGCCCAGTATGTTTCCACTGGGAAGGGTTGCGGTTAGGGAAGGGTTGGTAAGTTTACACAGCAACTCTAGTTCACTTGGTGAGTTCAAGTTCCTTTTGTATTAAGATTTGATTGAAATAGTGCCATTAAAACTGAAGACTGTTTTTGCATAAATTGCACATAAACGGGGTGATACTGACAATGGCATATAGCATAAAAATGTGGTAAAAGAAAGAAATGAAACTGGAAAATTTGCCAAAGAGAATATGTGGGACAAAAATTTGTGGGACAAAAGAAAATATGTGGGACCATGTATGAAAATTAAAACAAACAAACAAACAAAGTATATATTTGACGTGCCCAGACTGGGTGGCAGCAGCTCTCTGAGGATCTTTCCATGACTTGCAACTTCCTTTTAACTGCAGACATTAGAGATTGACTATGAGATCTTCTGCATGCAAAGAATATTCTCTGATAGAAGTTGTGGACTATCACCATAAAATGTGTTGAGGTGTTCAGTAAGACTCCTAACCCTCAGGCTGGGACTGGATTTCTCCAGGAATTATAACTGATCTCCAGATTACAGAGATGAGTTCTCCTGAAGGAAATGACAACTTTGGCGAATGGGCTCAATGACATCACATCCTGCTGAGCTTCTTCCCATCCCCAAACTCTGCCTTCCCCAGACACCCATATCTCCAGAAATTTCCCAGGGCAGAGTTGGCAACCCTAGCTTACTTCCTTAGCTGGAATTATTAAGAAAATTAGAATGAATGAATGAATGAATGCTAGAACATATTATGTTAGTCTTTAAGATGCTCCTGTTTAATTTTGCAAGGAAATCAGATTGCTTAAAAGGAAGGTCAGCCTCATTCTGTTCCCCATACCTTCCAGTCATAGACTGTTTTCCACCACTGTCTTTCTTTAGTCTCCTGTCTCTGCAGAACAGCTGCATCAGGAACAACATGCAGTTTGGGGAAAAGAGGAAGCACCTGACAGAGGGGAACCCAGCAGCTATTTGACAATGCTCATATCAGAGCAACTGCCTAGGCAATTGTATCATTCACCCATTGGATGAGCCACTCATGCCTGCCTCCAAGCTATTTAACATTCATAAATGAGATCCCAAGTCACTGAATCAATGAAAGGCTCCATAAATTGCCTTTAGGGACATGTGTGATCAAAATGCAAAATGCAATCTGCCCCCCCACACACACACCAAAAAAAAAAAAGGTTTGAAAGTTTTGCCATCAAGAAACACTCGGCAGCAATTATATGTTTAATTTTTTTTCTTCACTTTAATCAGTGGCAGTCATGTGTTGCTAATCATTAACCTTTTCACCCGTATTCCAAATGGAATAATTACTAGCCGTAATTAGAGGGGAAACTGTTCTAAATGTATGGGCTGATCTTGCGGTCTGACTTCTGGTTGCCTTGCAACAATTTGCACATTAGTAAGAACAAATGACACACAAAACTGTGTATGGATGAGACCTTCAGAAGGTAAAGGCTAAGTGTGTTACAAATTTTATGCCACAGAAGAGGAAAGCAACATGAGAAATTATCAGTCGATGAAATGCAAATTGGAAGTCACATTAGACTGAAATGTATGAGGTCAACCCTGCTTGCTATTTTATTATGGTGATTCTTCACAGCATTTGTCCATTGCTCCTTGGGAAGATCCAGGACCCCTCCTGAAGGATTAAGACCTCTCAAAGAGGATTTTTTTTTTCTCTGAAGGACAGGTCAGATGCTCAATTCTGTGCATCCTATACTAGGTGAACAGGCCAAAGTCTGTATGAGAGGCTGGAAGAGTTCATGGGCAGACAGGTAGGCAAAGGTGAATGCTACAAAAGTAGTCCAGGCAAGCAGGGAAGGGGAAAGTGGAGAAAAGAAAGGAAAGGAACAAAGCAGAAGCAGACAAGAGTACAGCCAAGATACAGGATCTGAACAATCAATGATCTCCAGTGTTCACAACTAAGGGATAGGAAAATTGAACTCATTCTGTACTTGCAAAGCAGATTTTCTGTTGATTTGTTCCTAAATAAAAATGAGCAACATTCCAAATGGTTTTTAACTATGGGCTTAGTGGCATTTAGTATGACAACTGGCTAGATAACCACATTTGTTGCATGCTTACGATTTACTGGGTTGCTGAGGCTACATATGCTATAAGATCATCATGAATGTGTCACACACCACTTGAAATCAGCTGCGTTTTTAGTGTATATGCTGCTTGTATGCCTGCACAATTGGCAGTATTAACCATGTTTGCCCATACTCAGGACTTACTGGACTGAAGTTCCCATATGACAGTTGTTACTCGCTTGTGTCCCAAATGAGAACATTCAGTGAACATCTTTAGCTTTGGCAGTCAGGTGTGGAAAATTGGCAACACTACATAAAACACAAAAACCCACCTCTTGAGGAATCAAGACAACCTAGACAAGTACTTCTGTTGTAAGTTATTTTGGTGTTGTTATTGGGTGGGCTGGATACATGACAGAGAGGGACAAGGATGAACTCAGGAATGCAGCCCCAACATTTTCCCATAAAATGAACCTATTTTTCAAAATGATATAGTCAGGGTACATGTGGACGTATGTGCTGTCAAATCACAATCAAGTTATGCTGACCCGAACAAGGACCATTCAAAGCAAATGAGAAGCAGAGGTGGTTTGCTGTTGACTTCTTCTGCAGAGTCTTCCTTGGTGGTCTCTCACCTCAGTAATGACCCTGCTTAGATTCTGAGATCTGACAAGATCAGGCTATGCCACACTGCCTTCCCTTCCACATACAGTCAGGTCACAAAATAAGAATAAAATGTTATGCAGCCTGTGCATTGGTTGGTTCCAGTGGTAATTCTCTCCCAATGGAAGGTACTTCCATGCCTTCCCCACCACTACAGCTGAGGTCCTCAGAATGCTGTTCGTGGAGAACATGTAACCTGCAGGAACAGTATGAGTTGTAAACTGGGGGTCTGCAGTATGAGGGGGAATCGGCAGCCATTACCATCTTCCACCAGAAGAATATCATTGTTCAATCCAAACAATTTCATCTAACCCCACTAAATCAATTGTGTATAAAAAGTAGTAGTAGAAGAAGAAGAGATTGGATTTATACCCTGCCCTTCACTACCCAATGGAGTCTCAAAGCGGCTTACAAACTCCTTTCCCTTCCCCTCCCCACAACAGACACCCTGTGAGGTAGGTGGGGCTGAGAGAGCTCTGACAGAAACTGCTCTTTTTCAAGAACAGCTGTGCCAGAACTATGGCTTGCCCAAGGTCATCCAGCAGGTGTAAGTGGAGGAATGGGGAATCAAACCTGGTTCTCCCAGATTAGAGTCTGCACACTTAACCACTACACCAAAAATATGTTTCAACCATAGCAATGCATCCAGAAAATCAAGTGCAGAAAAGCAGAAGCTACTGACAAAAATAGCTCTGAATTTTTTAAAAAAGAAATGAAATAGGGACCATTCACTCATCTCTACATTTATATGGAATATAACATTTTAAACTGGAAGAGAGTTTTTATACGCAAGGCATTGCTGCCCAAATTCTCCAAAGAATGATTAAATAAAAGAGAGAGGGGGGAAAAAAACCCAAGAGCTGCTATTATTGTCATGAAATGTCATGAATCACTTGGCAGAACTAATTAAAACAAAGAGAGGTTTAATACTGCAGATAAATCTGAGAAGGGAAAGCTTTTTTTTTTTTAAATGATAAACTGTGAACTGGGCATTTTTCTTCCCTGACAATGCAATGTAGGTTAAGAGCTATCAAGTTCTGGAGAGCTGTTGAGGAGGAATGAAGACAGAGCATGACCATAAGAAAAAAAATACATAAAACCCATGAAGAATTAGAAATGAGATCAGTCTTCAGTGCTTCAAAAGAATGAGGTGTGATTGCTTTGCGGGAAGTGAAGAATCCACTGCATTATTAGGGAACGAGGGTTATGTGCTAGAGGCAACTGTTATTTTTCTTGTGCTGACACAAGATTGGCAATGGAGAATCCAAGAGCCTTGATTTTCACCTTGCAAAACAGCCACTGTACCATCACAGGCTGCAACTGTAAAGAAGAAAGATGGGCTATTAGAAGGACTGAGCACCAGCAAAAATGCAATGATTGGTTTACATCCTAAAAAGGCAAAGGTGAGATGGCTGGAAAACCCAATTGCTTAACTTTAAACTTTGGAAGACCCTGAAGGGGCTCTGATATTGATCAAACAATGGAGTTGGAGGAGACGTAGATTTCCATTATGCAAGTATCCAGCTCCAATTGAGGCAGGTTGCTAACCTCCAGGTGGGCCCTGGAGATCTCCTAGGATTACAACTGCTCTCCACACTACAGAGATCAGTTCACCTGAAGAATACGGCTGCTTTGGAGGGTGGGCTCAATGGTATTATACCACAGTGAGGTCCCTCTCCTCCCCAAACCTTGCTTTCTCCAGTCTCCAGCCCCAAATCTCCAGGAATTTCCCAACCAAGAGTTCACAACCCTGAGATGAGAGGTCTTCCTCCTAGTTACCAATTGCCCTTGACAAGGCCAGAGGGAGGAGAAGCATATTTATTCATGACTAGGACATAGACTTCACTGAGAACTCCTTCCGTAAGCATCTCAATATATTTCATTTGATACTTGTATTAGCATTGTTAAGAGAAATTTTCTTAATTCCACTTTACAAAATTTCTCCTTGAAACCGAACAACCCATTTATTTCCCCCCTTTTAGGAATCTGGAGTCCATTTTGAATCAATTTTCTTCTGATCAGATAGGAATTCAAAGAAGGGAGGCACAGGAAGGAAGGTCCAGCATTTCATTCTGTAGATGTTCGGTGGCCGGCAATGTCTTCCCAAACCTTCCATTCCTTCTGCTTAGAGTAAACTGGTGTGTACTCTAAAACCAACCACAAGGGCTGAAATTACAAAAGAGAAATGAATGAGAGCTCCAGAAAAAAGAACATAAGAGGTATCAGTGCTACATCTAAAAAAATGCATTTTGGATAAACATACTCCCTTTTTTGTCACCATGCTGGCTGTAATCGCTTTAAGTGACTTTAGGAGGCAGGTTTGAGTTGAAAAGGTGAGCTATAATACAGCAGACACACATCCATTTGCATAATTTCATTTTCTTGATTTAAATTGCCCCCTCCCAACTGCTGTTCAACCTCAAGTGGAGTACACATATTGTACCTGCATGTTAATTAGGGTAATGATGGCCAGTGGAAAGGAAGGCAGCATGGTAAATAGCCTGATCTTCTCAGATCTCAGAAGCTATGCAAGACTGGTACTTGGATGGGGAACTCCCAGGGAAGACTCTGCAGAGGAAGACAGTGGCAAACCACCTCTGCTTCTCACTTGTCTTGAAAGCCCCTTGCCGAGATCAGGTGCGACATGACAGCACTTACGTACATAACAGCAGATGGGGAAGGAATTTTGTTCAACAAAATGGCTTTGATTATATGTTCTCATTTTCATCACCATTACTGTAGTTAAAATCTGCTTCCTGCTTAGATCCAGAGATTTTAATCTTCTCACAAACCTATCAGTCTGTGGATACCTTTACCCTGTTTGCCTGGGGTTTTTTCATGCTGTGTCTTGCTTCACATTGTTTTGACTTACCTTACCATGGTAGCACATCCCACAAACCGGAGCCTACAGCAGAAGAGGAGATCAGATCATGAATTTCCCATGTTTTAGCCTTTTTGATAATATTTTTTTGAGGTTACAACTTCAAGAAAGCAGGAAAGTGGTGGGAAGGTGGACCTGGTTATAGGGAACAGACATGACAAGGGATTAATAGTTAACAGAAGGGGCAAATCAGGCATTAGGTATTGAGGCCTGAACCTTCAGAACTGCTCTGGAGTCCCGTCCCCCGCTTTTGGTTATTCATACAAATCTATAAGGCCTGGGAATTTAACATTAGCACAGGAAAAATCAAGAAATTGGTATGCAAATATGTGGTTTGCTAAAATATGGAATTTGTTGTTATCTGATAGAGATTTTATCATGTCGAAAAGTTTAAAGCATTCATAAATACTGATAAAAATGTTTTGGTTTATTTTGGCCGGGGCCTCAAAAGATGGCAAACTGAAAAGGAATGGCAGGATCGATTTGTGAGTAGATGTTCCAAGCAACAAATACCTAATCACCAATGGAACTTCCGCATAAGCAAACATCTGCTACTTCATTTATTTTTATATATGTATATATTTGTATTTATGGGTTTTCCTTTTGTTGTAAAGCTTGTAGATTTGTAATGTATACACATCTTGCACAGATTTAGGATTTGGAGCCATATTAAACTTTCTGCTCAAGGAAGAAGACGTATAGCTGTTGTTGTTTTTTCCCAATTTCCCCTTCCTGCTGAAAATTCCTGAGTTGCCCCTCATGCTATTCCTATCCCCCAAAAGCAGCATTTGGGGCAATCAGTGGACTTCAGCAGAAGAAAGAAGGTAGGAAAATTGTGTTCCTCTGACTCATGTCTCTTCTTTCAGCGGAAAATGTAGTCTGCATCTAACCCATAATATACAATGTATACATACAGTGTCAGTAGTTTATGTGTATGCATTATGTGACATCAAGTCACTTCCAACTTACAGTGAAGCTATGAATTCGTTACCTCCAAAACATCCTATCATTGACAGCCTTGCTCTGATCTTGCAAACCTGAAGGTCGTGGCTTCCTTTATCGAGTCATGAGTATATTGTGTATAATATACGCATAATGCTGATTTATTGGCAGATAAATATTGTTGAAAAATGGATACATTTTACAGGGAAAAATCAATTTGAGGCTACAGAAAATGGTATGAAAACAGCTGGCTGAATTCTCAGATGGAGAAGTGGAATCAAAATACAGATTTGGGAGTGTCAAAACAGCAGGAATGAGACATTTAAAATCATCACTACTTACACAAATGGGTTTTAGAAAAAAAAATGTTTGCTGCATTCTCCATAAAATGGCTGAATAGCTTACAGAAATCAAAGCAAGAATGGCTGAGTTAAAAGCAAGTTTCTGGAGAGGCAGAAAACAGCCCTGAATGCAAAGTAATCACTAGGGCTGAAGTCAGACTGGCAGTTTGAAGCGCAAGGGAGTTGTGGCAAAAAGACTGGGTTTGTTCTGGGTTTTCCTGGTCACATTGCACCGTCTGATGCGGGAGCATATTGGGGAGGAGGCGCAAGGGAGTGTTCACACTGTTGGCACGCCCCTGGCGGAGGCGTGGCTGTAAGTGGCTTTTTGTAATGGAATCTGACGATATGTGCTTATGCACAAAAGAGCATCCCTACCAGATGAGCTTGTTCACATTCACACTTCTGGGAAGCAGGATGAACACGGGATGAATGCGCTCTCCAGGGTTTGCTACCACTTTCACTTGGTATTTTTTAAACTCAGGCTGGGGGGGGAAGCGTTACAAGATAGGTTGAGTACGGCTGGGGAATGCCTGACAGATGTGCCTATGTGAATCGGCCCTTTAATCTGTTTGTGAAATGTTTCTGAAATGTGCCTATATCAGGCCAAACTACCAGTCTGAACTCAGCCTAGGCTAAGCAAAGCAGGATTGGCTTTGACTAGTATTTGGATGGGTGACCTCCGAGGAATACCAGGGTTATGATGCAGAGGCAGACAATGGAAAACCATCTCTGAATCATCTCTCACCTTAAAAACAAGTCTAGCTAGCCACCTAGTGGTGCATAATGATAAACAGCTAGAACTTCTGGCTGCCAGACAATCTTAAGATCTCCTGGTTATTCTACATGCAATGCCAGATGATGATGATGATGACGATTCTGGAGAGGCAACTAAGAAACCTATTATATAAATATGCATACATATTGGCATTACATCTGAATTAGTAAGATTAAAATAGCAGTACAAAATAGGATTAAACAGTTATCCAACTACAAACAATAAAAATGGCAGATAAAAAGACTTTTAACACATATCTTAAAAGCTACAACACTAAAGTAACCAAGTGACTAGTCGAGTTGCCAGGTGTTTTTGTTAAAAATACCAGACACACTAAGGCTCTGCCCCTCCTCCGAGGCCTTGCAGGGTGAAGCGCACTGTTTGCCTTGGCAGGGGAGCTCCCCAACCCAGCGCAAACAGAAGTGGCTTCTTCCCTCTAGGGCTGCCTCGGCACTGCCTCCTCCTAACCCAAACAGCATGTTTAGTTGTTTAGGCTTGATAAGGTTGCCAGTTGATTCAGACAGTCCCATATTTTCAACAACTGTTTGGAAAAATGCTGGAAAAATACCGGACATTTAAATGCCTGGTATTTTTTCAGGTCCCCCTCCCCCAGACAGTCAGTGAAAATTTTGGACTGTCCAAGTCAATACTGGACACTTGGCAACTCTCAACTGGACAAAGTTAAAAGTCTTCTCCTGCCACCTAAAGCTTAACATAGTAGGTGCCACTGTAGTGAAATGCCATCATGAAAAAGGCCCAGGCAGTTTCCGGTTTATGGCAACTCGCTAGCAGATGTACCACCCAGTCGATCCGGGGGCCCGATCTGCGTGCAAGCGGTTTGGAGGGGGGTGAATATCTATTACCCCCCGGGAGCCTTGGTATAAAGGTTCCTAGCCATGGGGCTTTTGAGGGGTCACCTCTTCACCAGCATAATGCTGGGGAATTGAGGTGCTCCTCCACCCCGACAGTCCAGCCGCTATGTGGCCATATGGATCTGGAACTGCTGACTGGGACAAGCGATGGAGATTGAGCGAGAAACTGAATTGAAGCAAGGTTGCAAGACCGGCAATGAGCAGTGCGTTGAGTAAAGGCAAGAAAACAGCATACTGAAAAGAAAGCACCCCCCTTAGGACTGGGGTGGGAAGTGTATGGGGGAGGGGCCCCTCCCAGACACAGAGATCTAAAAGCAATACAGCAAGGGGGGAGCAGAGAGGAAAGCTAAGAATCCTGTTTTAAGAAACTTACCAGTGTACGTCCAAGCATTTTGGGGACTTTAACAACTTTCAGTAAAAGTAAACAATCCAGAAAAATGGTGGGGAGAAAGCCTGAGAAAGGACTGAAACCGAAACCAGCAGGCGGCATGAGTCCGAGGGTGGAAGAGACCATAGAGTTCCCTAAACTCTTAGCAGATTCCTTACGCCCTCTACTGGACCAGATGGCCAATATTAACCAGCAACTAACAACTTTAAACCAGAACTTTGCAGCACAGCAACTCCAACTTGTGGAAACTAAAAAAAAAAAAAAAAAACCAGAGCAGGTGGCTGAGAAAGTTTTGGAATTGGATGCCAATTCAAAAAAAGCAGGGAAAAAGATGCAAATGCTGGGAAAGAAGCAAGCTTCTGAAGAATTTCAACTGCTACAGCTACAAATGGAGAGAGCAAACTTGGTGCTCTGGTTTCAAGGGATTACTGAAGCCAAAAATGAGAATCTAAAGCAATCACTGAGCGATCATTAGCCCCAGTGACAGATCTAAAAGCAGAATATATAATAAGTGAAATGGATGTGGTCTACAGAGCCTACTCTACATACATTAAGAAGAAGAATCTGCCTGGGGAGATCGTGGTGAGATTTTTGAAAAAGCATATAAGGGACTTAATCCTAAAAGCGACTGCAAGTACACCCTTGAAAATCGGGGGTAATAATATTAGAATTCTAAAAGACATTCCATTTGAAATAAGGAAGAAGAGGAAGAAGTATAAGGACTTGATTCTCTTTTTACAAACAAACAGCATTGCATACAGGTGGTTGATTCCCAAAGGTATCACCTTCAAAATAAAGGATAAAAAGGAAAAAAAAATGTCTCTGTTTTTAAAGCACGTGAGTTTCTGAGGCTGCAAGTGGGACCAGAAGAGGACGCGAAGGAAGAAGAGGATAGCAAATCCACTGGTAAACTTGACTCTGTGTCTTCTGACGAGGACTCTGACACTGAAAAGGGGGCAGCTGCACCTAAACAAATCTATGAACTGAGAGACCATAAAACCAAATGAAGACTGAGACTCTGAAAGATTGTGTAAAGCATTTGATTTTAAGATGATCTGAGGAGGGCTGTTGAACAGGGAAAGTGGTTAATAAGATGTTTAATCGAGAATATTCAATCATGCTCAATGTTTTTAAGCATTTTTTGACTAAGCTATACTGTACAAGCTATACTGATGACCTCCAACTCTTGGGGTTTTAGTTAGTTGTGGTTATCTTTTCTTTCTCCATAGATGTTGTTGTTTCCCTTCCCCCTTTTTCGTTGTAGTTTGTAGTTTATAGAAAAATGCAAATAAAAAAATCCCCTTTGGGGGGCCAAAAAAACAAATGAAAAAGGATCAGGCTCTGGTTGCCATTCACATTTATTTAGAAAATAGGGAAGCGCCATAATGCCAGTCTCAACTGATGGGCAGATTCCATGCAAGTTATGGCTTTAGAGGTAAGTACCAGCAATTTCAATTGTGCCTGGAAACAAACGAGCAGTCAGTGAATGGCAGATCTTTAATATATAATCTCTACAGCTGACACTAAGTGAGCAGCCTTGTCACATTCAATGCAACCCAAGTTTCTAAACTTTCAAAGAAACCCCAAGTAGGGTACATCACAGTAGTCTAACATGGATGTGATCAAAGCTAGGCAAACATGGTTTAGACTAGGGGTCCCCAAACCTTTTGAGCCTGTGGGTATCTTTGGAATTCTGACACATCATTGTGGATGTAGCCACAAATGGCTGCCACAGAATGGTTGCTGTAGGAGGCAGAGTCAGACACAAAATGGCTGCCGCAGCTTACCTTCAGTCACACAGTGAAGATCCTTGTGCTGTGGCATCACTTACTGCCAAACCAACATTTTCAAAAATTTGTACAAATCTCCAATGGCCATTCAGACGTCATGCTGGACAAATGTCCCACCTAACCCCACCCATTTTCTAAAAACATTTGGCAGACAGCTTGATAAGGACTCACCTTACAAGGAAGGGCCACCATTTGTGTACCAATGGAAGTTGGTATGACACAGGCCTTTTCCACATGACAATGCTTTCCTTTGGAGGCCCCAGTGTTGCTGCAGCTTCCCATGCAGGGCTGTGGCAATCAGTCTTCCAGGTGGCAGCTTTCCCTGCATTTTCCCTGTCCCCATCCCCTTGGGCTTTTTCTGAAGCTACCCCCCCCCCCCAACTGGTAATGGATATACCGATATACCATTGCATTGATATGTAAATTGTCATTTTAAAAAAATAAAATAAAAAGCCCCCTGGGAGCGGGGGGGGGCTGCTGGTACTTTCAATCCAAACAGGACTGCACAAGGTGTTCCAAAGCTGATCTGGGATGCTTTCCAACAGAGGAAAACAGCTGGTGCAATGTGGAGACCTAGTCCAATCTTACTGTTTCTTTTAAAAAAGATGTAGTATATATTGTGTAAATCATATTTCAGTATCAGCAAAGGCTATAGTATTTTTCCTGGACCTGTCTGGAGTATAATGCAGTGCTAGTGTGGTGTAGTGGTTAGAGTGTCAGATTAGGGTCTGAGAGAGCCAGGTTCAAATCCTCACTCACCCATGGAAGCTTGGTCACTCTGTCTCAGGCTAACCTACCTCATAAGGTTGTTGTGTGGAGATAAAAGGGAGGTGAGGAAAATGATGTGAGTTGCTTTGGGTCTCCATTGGGGAGGAAAAGGGGGAATAAATAAACACAAACAAACAGTCAATGCCCCCTCTAAACTATGGAGTCTTGTGAGCAAAAAATTCTGCTTTGTGAGCTACTGGTACTAAAGTTGTGAGCGAGCGATTTGGATACTGCATAAATTAGTTTGTTTTGGAGCCATCCTTCCTGAGCTAAGACAAAAATGTGTGAGCTGGAGGCTAAAAAACTGTGAGCTAGCTCACACTAACTCAGCTTAGAGGGAACATGGCAAACCATAGTACATTGTTTCTAGAATAGGGCACACTCTGCCACTTCAGACATTGACTTTCCTTGGTTTCTCTTCTCTCCTAACAAACAGAAAAATCTGCCTTTGGTATGATCACCTCCTCAGCAATCAATGGTTCTCTCTGGAGCAGCATTTTGTATACGTGTGAGTCTGCCTGAACTTGACAGTCCTTGGGAATGTTCCACCCATCCTAATATGAAAATCAATGGATCCCAAGGGGAGGATGTCTCTATCATTAGATCAGCTCCCTCCATAACCTTCACACAAAATGACTTGATGTATAAGCAGTCTTATGGTATATGAAATAGTGTTTTGTTTATAGGACTCCTGTATTCAGATTTTACTCTCTCGGCTTAGCTGCATTCACATTTTCAGTCAGAGATATCAATACCTTAAAAAAAAAAAAAAAAAAAACACTTAATTTTGATAATACTGAAAACCTAAAGTAGAAATAAGGACACTTCCACAGAAGGTGAGAGAATATTATGAGAGAGGGGGGCACTATCCTTTGGAGGTTCCACTCTGACTTCACCAACCAGTTCCAGAAGGTGGTGTTGGGATACTGCTGCTCAGCCCCATGGTATTTATGCTATGCGGAGCTGCAGGATTCCATAGTGTCCCCCATGCTATTTATTAACATCTACATGAAACCACTGGGAAAAGTCATGGGGGTTAGTGTGAGGTGTCACTGAATGACACCCAGCTCTATTTCTTAACAGCTAAGTGATAGGTCAGTGGAAGTCTGGAATTGGTGCCTGCAGGGGGTAATGGGATGGGTGAAGGCTCACTCTAGACAAGACTGAAGTACTATTGGTCAATGGAGAAGCTCCTCAGGTACTGCAGATTCAGCCTATGCTGGAGGTGCCACGAGATTAGGGTTGCCAGTCTCCAGGTGGGGTCTGGAGATCTCAAGCTTTTACAACTGCTCTCCAGCTGGCAGAGATCAGCTCCCCTGGAGAAAATGGCTGCTTTGAAGGGTGGGCTCTATGGCATTGTACCATGCTGGGGTCCCTCCCCTTCCCTCATCCTTCCCTCTCCTGGATCCACACCCAAAGTCTCCGGGTATTTTCCAACCCAGAGCGGCAACCCTACTCAGGATCCTGGCTTATGGTTGGAGGCTTAGGTATCCTCTATGTGTAGCACATAGTGCCTTTTATCAGCTCTGTCTGAGCTGCCAGCTATAACCATTCCTCAGAAAGTGGGATCTGATCACAGTGATCTATATTCCCATCACATCCAAGTTGGAGTACTGTAATGCACTTGTGGCCAGTGGACAAGCCCCACGGGGCCCGGTTGGCAGCCAGAGGCCTCTTGCACCTTGGTCAGAATAAACCCGACTGGGTTGAAGTTGCAGGCGGCTGCCACCAGGAAGATAGGGTGTGGGAACACTGGCTGGGACATTTAAAGGCCAGCACAGGAAGCAAGCCAGGGAGGTGAATGCTGGCTGTGATGGTCAGTCAAGTGGAGGGCAGGCTGCAGAGTAAGGCTGCCAGATCCAATTGTCTCCCTGGTGGGGGGATAAGGGGGATTCCAGGAGGGAGCATGGCCATGCCTGACATGATGACATTATACACAGTGACACCATCACATCCTGGACACAGCTCGCCCCCGCCCCCACCCTTTCCCAACCATTTAAAAGGAACCTTCCCTTTAAATGGTTGGGGGGAAGTGAGTGCCAAGTGTGCCTGCCCAGGAAGAGGGGAACTAGCCTCTTGCAAGGCAGGAGCCAGCAGCCCCCACCTAAAGAGAGCAGGCACCGGGCACTCCTGCCCTGCAAGAGGGGAACTCACCTCTTGCAAGGCAGGAGCCAGCACCTGCTTGGAAAGAGTGGGTGCCGCGCGCACCTGCCCTGCAAGCAGTGAATTTGCTACTTGCAGGGCAGTTGTGTGCAGTGCCCACTGTTTTCAAGAGGGGCTGCTGATGACTGTTGTGGTCAGGGCTTCCCCCACCAGCCACCTAAGACCTTACAATTGGGGGCACCCCCGCCCACACCTGGGGACTGGCATCCCTACTGCAGACGCCAGGAAAGAGGCAGCAGGCAGAGCACAGGAAGTGAGGGCTGGATAGCCAGCTGGTGGGGAAAGTGCAGCAGATGTGACAGCTAGAGAGGGCACCAAAGGGTTGGAAGCTGCTGGAGCACTGAGACCTGGGAAGCTGATGAGAGGCCCAAGGTGATGGCGGCAGCCTGGGGATGGTCAGCAGTCAGCAAGAGCTACTGGTAAGGACCAGAGCCTTTTTCAGATCCCAAAGACAGTGGTAGGGTTGCCAGGTCTGACCTTGATCCTGGTGGGGGGCTTCAGCCCTGCCCCTGAAGTGTCTTGGCACACCCATCTTCCCAGCATGGTGACGTCACCTAGAAGTGATGTCATTGTGCTCAGCTCGTCTTTTAGGGGTCACCATAGAGTTTTTACTGGAATACTAGAGCATCCCCCGCCCAACATGCCTGGCGTGATGATGGTACCTCCAGGTGACTTCATCACACAGGGCATGCCATGAGTGTTGGGACTTTTCAGGGGCAGGGCTCCCCTGCCAGCCAGCTGGCCAGTGGTGGATTTGGGGACACGAAATCAGTGGAACCCCCACCTCCATTGAGGGGTTGGCAAGTCTAGACAGTGTGGCAGACACAGAGAATCCAGGAGAACCCACAGAAGACAAAATGTTGATGGAAGGACTAGTGACCCTTGTCCTGAGAGACTCAAGGGAAGGCCTGACATTGAGGACTGGGGCAGAGGGGACTGAGGACCTAAAGCCAAAGGACCCAAGTAACAGGGAGTGCGGGGTGAGGGCTCCTGAGACTGGGGACCCAGTGCAAGGACTGAGAGGGACTATTGGGGGAGGCAGTATCCTGGGATATTCCCAGTGGGAAAGCAATGGGGTCTAATGGTGAATGAAGAATCCGACATGTTTCCATGGTATCAGCTTTAAAGTGTAAGGGGTGGCCTAGGAGGAACAAGAGAAGGCGACCCCTGCTGGGTAAAGCCGGGAGCCACTGATCTGAGGCCCCTGTATGAGTGAAAACACTCTGATCCTGGTATGCATCCATGATGTGCCTACATCTGGAATACTGTGCACAGTTTTGTCTATCCAGTCTCCAAAAGGGTTCCACAATCCTGGTACAGGTACAGAAAAAAAATCACATTCCCAAGGAAAGGGAAAAATATTTAGGGGTTTTTAGCTGAGAAAAATACATTTTAGTGGGAACATGAAAGAGAGAAATAAAATTATGCACAGTGTGGAGATAGAGAGAGAGAACATTTATTCCCACTCCCATCATACTAGAATTTAGGGGCACCAAATCAAGTTGAAGGGCAGTTCAGGAAAGACAAAAGATAGTATTTCTTTACACAATGCAGAATTAATTTACAGATGCTAGCTTAGATGGCTTTAAAAGCAAACTAGAAACTATACTAGACTAAACTAGATAGAACCAGCATGGTGCAGTGGTTAAAGTGTTGGATTGGGATCTAGGAGACCCAGGTTTGAATTCCCACTCTGCCCTGGAAGCTTGCTGGGTGACCTTGGGTCAGTCACACACTCTCAGCCTAACCTATCTAGCAGGGTTGTTGGGTGGGTCCAGTGGAGGAGAGGAGACTGATGTAAGCAGCTTCTGGCTAACACCGTTAAGATAAATTCTCTTCATTCCTCTTTACCCACTTTCTCCCTGAAATCCAAGAATCTGGTTTTCCCCCCTCCTTTTTAAAAAGAATTTGGAGTCAGTTTCCAATTGAGTCTGTTTTGATCAAAATTTAAATTCAAAGAGAGGAGGAGCAGGAAAGGAGGTTCTGAAAAATTTCAGAATTTCACTCTGTAGATGCTCAGAGGCCACCAGCATCTTCACAGACCTTCCTAACCTCCTGTTAGAGCAACACCCTGTGATGTGTAATGTCAAAAGAACTCTGCAAGGGCTGAAGTTACACAGGGGCACATAGAGGTGTAACAGAAAACTACAGAGAGAGGGAAAAATAAGAAAAAAATTCTTCATTTGAAAGAGAAAAAGAGAATAAGGGGAATAAATGGCTATATCTTTAAAAAAAATGAATTTCAGAAGAAAAGAAATTGCATTCTCCATACCAATGCTAATTCTGGCACAGAAGTGGGAAGCTTCAAGACAGCAACCCCCCCCCCTTTCAACATGATGTGTTTTATAGTATCCTGTGCTTTCGATCAGCATGGTTTTGTTGATTCTGCTGTATTTTTATCTGCAGAAAATCTCAGTTGTCATTGTTTCCCCTCTATATCAATCGTTGTTTGTATTTTCTGTTGATATCTACATTCTAGCAATATTTGAGCCCCTTTACTCAAAACCAGTAAAATGTTACCTTTTATTTCATGATCTGTTTACATTTTGGGGAAAAAAGAAACCTTCTCCACTAAAAATCCCACAAAAATGAAGAGAGAGCATTTTGCTGCAATTCTAAGGTTCACGCAACATGATGATTGGCACATTTACAGTGGGGGGAAATAACAGATAATTGGAGCCCAAATTTGGCTGACTCTCTGCTCTGTAGAATTCGCTGGCGTAATGTTAAATTCGCTGTACTTGGAAGAGTATTGGGGGCTAAAAGGCAGGTAGTTTGTGGAGTGGTCAGACATATTTATTAAGGCCTTATTTTCTCTCAAAGGATCTGTCCTTTGGAATCAACCAAGATTGAACAGTCAAATGCCATCCAGATTTTCATAGATGAAAAGAAGGACATTATTGTGCGCTTGTAAGACTCCTGACGTTCACACCAAGTAATTGCTGTCTGGGCTAACACCACAGACATGGAATGCTACCAACTTTTCAGAGAACAGCCACAATCACTTATGAGCTGAGCTTTGGATATCCTCATCTCACCACTATGAGAGCCAAAAAGTGGCTGAATGGTTTGGTACCTGTGCAGGTGGAGTTCTGTTTCCTTGTGGATTTTTATTTCCTTCTGACTTCCATCCACACAGTAGGTAAAATCAATTATTCTCCAGGACCCTGGATGGTCAGGTAAGTTCAGGGCTTTTTTTGTAGAAAAAGCCCCCAGCAGGAACTAATTAGCATAATAGGCCACACCCAACATCAGAAACTCATTAGCATATTAGGCCACACCCCATGTTACCAGAAGTGTGGTTTGTTGTCAAAACCCAGGGCTTTTTTTGTAGCAGGAACTCCTTTGCATGTTAGGCCACACAGCCCTAATGTAGCCAATCCTAATGAATTTCTGCTGGTGGGTGTGGCCTATTATGCTAATTAGTTCCTGCTGGGCGTGGCCAACTCAGGAGCCAGACGGAACTCCGTTCCTGTGCGTTCCTGCCCAAAAATAGCCCTGGGTAAGGTAATGAAAGGGTATGTATGTGGGGAGAGACTATGATCCTAGTAATGACTGCAGGGGGTAAACTAGGACTCCCATCAGCTGTGTGACCATACATGCATAAAATACTGCCACTTGCACTGTATTGTACTATGATGTTTGATTATAAAGAAAGTAACCTGAAGAACACATTCCAAGTTCTCACTGACAGCTGAACTGCTCACCCAAAATTGTGTCCGTGCTTATGATTGGTGAGCAGAATGTAAACTAAATCAACGAGTGTTTAGGTATCCCTATTTGTCCTGCAATCTGCAGTAGGCCCACTTGGGTTTCTTCTGAAGTAGGACCCTCAGACCTTGGTTGGTGAGGCTTGGAGCTTGGGACATAGGCTGGAGCTGGGGGCTGGAATCTTGGAACTTGAGTGGAGGCTTGACGCTATGGCGCAAACTGGTTGATCCAAGAAGGCTGTCTTCCCAGGCCTCAGCCTAAATAGGCTGAGAGATAATTGACCCCAGCTGTACTGCAGGCAAGTGCTGGAGCTCCTGAGGCTACATTGTGCTCTGGCCAGAATCCTGCAAGGAAGCCCCCCATCAGAGTTTTGTTTCTACAGTTGGGAAGCATGCAGCCAGTATGGCAGTTCACCTCCTCTGTTCCACCTTGACTAGGGTTGCCAACCTCCAGGTGGGGCCTGGGGATCCCCCGCTTTTACAACTGATCTCCAGCTGACAAAAATCAGTTCCCCTGGAGAAAATGGCTGTTTTGAAGGGTGGGCTCTATGGCATTGTACTATGCTGAGGCCCCTCCCCTCCCTAAACCCCACCCTCTCCTGGTTCCACCCCCAAAGTCTCCAGGTATTTTCCATCCCAGACCTGGCAACCCTAACTTGGCCCAGGCCTTCTTTCACTACCATTCCTGTGGTGTGAGAAAGGGTGGGTGGGACTACAGGCCCAGATTCAAGTCCTGCCCAGCAGAGGCTTGGCAACTATGTCTAGGGCTGGTGGCAAAGGTTCCTTTGCAAGATCTGGCAGGGTGGCATCTGGCACAGATGGTACATTGTCAGCTGGTGACTCTGCAATGCTGGTCCCTCCTAGGTCCCTCTGGCCCTTTTCAGCCATCACGCTTGGCTCCTCGGGCTCTTTTCTTAAGGACTTTGATTCAGAGTCACTGAGCTGGTTGGAGGTCATGACACTGTTGCCCTCTCTCCACTGCATGTTGCTGAAATTTCTTTTCTATTTGATTCCCTTCTAAAGCTATAATTGGCTCTGACAAAGGGAAAAAGACAGGTAAAGCATTTGAAGATGTCTTTTTCCTCCTGCTGAGCTAATTACAGCACGGGGGTGGGTACTGAAATCACGGAAGAGGCATGGGAGGAAAGATTAAACACTCCTCCACATATTCTTTTCCCAGGCATCAAAGCAGCCACATGGGGTTGCTAATTGGCTTTAAATAAAAGCATGAAAATCTGGCATTCTTTTTTTTACTCCAGGGTTCCTCCCAGTTGCTCATTTGTTGCCTCTGATTTGTTTCTTATGAATATATTGATGTGCATTTTAATAATATATTTGCTTTATGCTTTGCCATTGAGATTTTATTGTGGTGTAGTGGGGCTTTAGGGATCAAAAAGCAGAAAGGAATAGATCAGATAAATATAATCTTTTTACATCAGAATAAGTTTGACCCTACCTGGACTAGAGATGCCAAGCCCCTGTTTCTGTTGCCCTGCAACCAATCTGAGAGGCAGCAGGAGAAAAATACTCCCTCCTTGACACCACCTGCAGTGTCACTTCACTTCTGGTTAAAAAAAGAAGAAGAAGTGACGTAGGATAGCTGAAGAAATCACCAGAAATTCTATATTATAGAATTTCTGGTGATTCCTAGAGCCACCTATGCCAATTACAGCTTTTTAGTGGAAGTTACGTGACTCCTCAGCCAATGTCATACCCTCCCATGTTCTCATACATAGCCCAACCAGTGCTTACCAAGCACTGCCTGGCAACCCTAACCCATAGATGAATGTCTGTCTTGTTACTTGAGCCTAACAGGCTATTGTCCTGACCCAAACCAAAACACTAAACGAAAACTCACATTCTAGCTGTATCTGAAAAAGTGAGCAGCGACTCAAGAAAGCTCTCCTGCCATAAATTGTGTTAGTCTTTAAGGTGCTACTGGATTCTTACTCTTTTCTTCTGCTATAGACATACTGCTACCCATCTCGGACTAAACTGATGTGAGTTATAAGAGTAGCATTTTGTGGTCTCTATTGTATTACTTGTACAGAGGACCTGTTGTGTGGAAACTGCTGCCTTGCAACAGGAAATTAATGAAGAAGGCCCTTCTCTTGCAATAGGATGACTCTATGAATTATGATGGACCTTCAGTAGTAGGCCAGTGGAACTGGCTGGTTGCATGAAAGGCAAATGAAAACCTCATGGAGAGCCAAATCACTTGCAATTCAGCCTTGAGGTGAACATCATTGACCCAGAATATGACTTAATAAGTGCTCCAAATTGGATAATTGCACCAGTGGATGCTGAACATAAAGGGAAAAAATGTCCCTGTGTTTATGTACAGGTTTTGTCTTCTTTTTTTCTTGTCAATACAGATAGCTCTTTTCTTTTAATACTTAATGTGGAACATATTCAGATGCCCTCTTGATTATATAATGTAACAGTATTTTGGGAAAGATTTATCCTCCTAGCTACTCTGGTTATTTATGGATTCAACTAAGCCCCAGAGCAATAACTGTGCATTTGCTCTCATACAGTGGCCTTGTAAAACAGGAGAGGTGTACAAATTGGAGGCTGCTTAATAAAGCCAGTATTTTGCTGGGCACAAAGGTGGATTTTCTTATCTGAAGTGCAAATGCAAGTGCTCTCACTAGAAAAGGTAAGTGCTGAGTATACTATAGAGAGAAATTTGATAGCATCCTGAATTGTAATCATCACAGGTTGGGGCGGAGCTTGCTGCTGTGATCCCACTTTCCACTTTACGCTTTCATTCTATCCATATTTAACAGCTGAACAGGGCGTCAGCCAGTCTCAATGCAAGCCCAAGCCTACTTCGCTTCACAAATAAAACTATAAGCCCAACCTTTCAGATTATTCTTCTCATCTGTGACTCAGCCCTTGAACACATGAGCACATGAATCTGCCATATACTGAATCAGACCCTTGGTCCATCAAGGTCAGTATTGTCTACTCAGACTGGCAGAGGATCTCCAGGGTCTCATGCAGAGGTCTTTCCTAATACCTGAGCCTTTTAACTAGAGATGCCTGAGGAACTGAGCCTGGGGCCTTCTGCCAATTCGTATATTGTTTCCCTATAAAACTTGCACCCACATTGGTCAGAAAATAATAATAAAAAAGAATAGCATGGCAACTGCTTACCTCCCCTGATCTTCCCTTCCCCGATGTGTGTTGTACTGGCAACATTTACAACTCAATTCAGATGTGGAGCCTCCCTTTCTTTCAAAGAGCTCGAGGCATTCAAGGTGGATGTCTCCCATTTTATCTTCTCCATAACCCCGTAATGAAGGTTAAACTGAAAGGAGTAATTGATCTGCAGGAACACTTGGTGCCACCCTAAATAGTGTTACACCCTTCTCTAAGTCCATTGACACCACTGAGCTTAGAAGGGTATAATTCTGCTCAGGATAGCCCTGTCAGTGAGCTTCATTGCTGAGCAAGAGTTTGAATGCAGGTGCATCCAGTACTCTATCACCTATGCCACCTTTCTTAATAAAACTTAAATGATTTATTTGTCTCTTGCTTGCTTTTGAGGCTGGTGATGGAAAGCAAACATACCACCTTCACTTCTCTCTTACGCCCATGATGGATGGGACTTTAGTTGTGTCATAACCGAGGCCCAAGCTAGATGAGACATTCTGTGCTGTGTATTTTCCCGTAAGCATTCTTTAAAAACAAAAAAATTAAAGCAACCTAATGCAGTCTTGGGAGACTGTCAGGTTGAGGAGAGGGACTGTTTAAATATGCTCCAACGGTTCCTGTTTATCAAGAGTCCTGTTATAGTCTCTGTCCCAGGTCAATTACTTTTCCTTATTTTGCTATTTTTGCTTGTTGAAACGGTTGTGTTGTTGTTGTTGTTTGCATGAGATATTAACATTTTTAATCATCACAATTCACCTCCATCCACAATTCTCTAGAAGTTAAATTTTGAAGTCGAGGGAAGTTGATGGTAGATTTGGCATGTGCTTTGAACAAAGGAGGGAAACAAACTTAACCCTGAAAACTAGGATCAAGAACCTGAAAAGGTAAGTCAAATTAAGTAGAGGGCCAACAATTAAAACATAATATTTATTTTATTTTTTATTTTATTTGTTCAATTTGCATCCCGTCCTCCCCACCAAGGCAAGCTCAGGGCAGCTTACAGAATATATATATATATATATGTGTGTGGGTGTGTATATATATATATATATATATATATATATATATATATATACAGAAAATTTAAAATCAGACCACAACATATAAGTCATTAATACTAATAAACATAGGTGTTAATAAGCAATGGTGGCATTCTCTCAACATCCAAAAAGTCACTACCATCATAATCCAAGTTCCTGCCAGGCTGTTAGTTATTAAATTGGTGCTGATGTTGGAGCTAAGGTCACAGTATTGGGAGGCGGCACCCTAACTGAAAGCCTGGTGGAAGAGCTCCATTTACAGGCCCTGCAGAACTATCAAAGGTCCCGCAGGACCCTGATGTCATCTGGGAGCTTATTCCACCAGTTAGGGGCCGCCACAGAAAAGGCCCTGGCCCTCGTCATGGCTAGCCTGGCTTCTTTAGGGCCTGGAAGGGCTAGACGGTTTTGGGACCCCAATCTTAGTGCTCTCTGGGAAACATGCAGGGAAAGGAGGTCCCTTGGGTAAGTAGGTCATTGACCATATCGGGCTTTGAAGGGAAGAGTCAAGACCTTGAACTGAATCTGATAAGTTATAGGCAGCTAGTGCAGTGCTTTTAGGGCAGGCTGGATATGTTTCCGCACAGGAAGACACAACAACAGCCTCGTTGCTGCATTCTGCGCCAGCTGCAGCTTCCAGATTTGGGACAAGGGCAGCCCCATGTAGAGAGCATTACAGTAATCCAATCTCGAGGTGACCATTGCGTGGATCACTGTTGCCAGTTCATTGCATTCAAGGAAGGGAACCAACTGCTTAATCAGCTGTAGATGGTAGAAGGCAGACTTTGCAGTAGCTGCTACCTGGGCCTCCATCATTAAGGAGGCATCCAGGAGCTCTCCCAAACTCCTAACCTCCAGTGCTGGGCCAACAGTGCCCCATCAAAGGTTGGGAGAGGGATCCCTAACCTTGGCCCACTCCGACTCAGTCACAGGACCTCCATCTTCATCAGATTCAATTTCAGTCAACTCGATCTAAGTCAACCAGCCACAGCTTTCAACATCAGGTCCAGATCCAGACTAGAGTCTGACTGGCCGTCCAACAACAGATAGAGCTGGGTGTCATCCACATATTGGTGACAACCCAGTCCGTACCTCCGGGCAACCTGGGCAAGGAAGCGCATATAGATGTTGAATAACACTGGGGAAAGCACCACTCCTTGGCGCACTCTGCAGATTAGCAGATGCCTTCTGGATAGCTGTTCCCCAATGGCCATCCTTTGTCCCCAACCCTGAAGGAATGATGAGAGCCACGGCAAGGCAAACCCCTGAATCCTGGTGTCAGTGAGGCTGTGGATCAGTAGTTGATGGTCGACTGTGTCGAATGCCACCAACAGGTCCAACAACAACAACACTGCCTTGATCCAAATGCCTCCGGAGATCATCTGTGAGGGTCCCATGGCCTGGTCAGAAACTGGACTAGAAGGGGTCTAATATGGAGGCATCATCCAAAAAACCCTGCAGCTGAATTGCCACCACCCTCTCAATCTATTTGCCCAAGAAGGGCAAATTGGATATTGACCGGTAGTTAGTTAATTTGGCTGGATACAAGGATTTTTTATATAATAAGAAGACCACAGCCTTCTTATTATATAAATAACTAGGAATAAGGCCCGTTGTGGAAATAAATACAACGGGCTCTAGAAAGAGGCTCTGGGAGAGTGCCCCAGCTTTGGGCACTCAGTGACAATTTGCTGTGGCAATCTCAGTAGGGTATAATGACAGTCCACCATTTTCTCCAGAGGAACTGATCTTTGCTACCTGAAGAGCAGTAGTAATTTTGAGTGATCTCCAGCCCACCCCCAAGATTGGTAACAGTGGTTCCCCAGGAGGGAGTGGCTGGTTTGGAGGGTGGAGTCTATGGCATTGTACCTGTCTGAGGTCCCACCCCTCCTCAACACTCACCCTCTCCAGGTTTGACCCCTCAAATCTCCAGGAATTTCCCAACCTGGAGTTGACAACCCTATCTCCCTCCCAGCCAACCATCAACCTACCTTTAGTTTTCCATCTCCTCCCCCCTCCCTCCTAGAGAGCAGTTGTTATTTTGAGTGATCTCCAGCCCCCACCTGGAGATTGGCAACAATGGTTCCCCATCAGGGAATGGCTGGATTGGAGGGTGGAGTCTATGGCATCGTACCTGTCTGAGGTGCCACACCTCCTCAAACCTCACCCTCTCCAGGCTCCATCCCTCAAATCTCCAGGAATTGCCCACCTGGAGTTGGCAACCTGACCAGGACTGGGCCCAATGAGTTTTCTCCCAAAGGCCAACATAGGTGTGGAAAGGGCCTTTTACTGACAGAGGAGAAAGTACAGGTGCCAACTTTGATTAGGGAAATACCTGGAGATTTGGGGGGGTGGATCCTGTGGAGGGCAGCATTTGGGGGGGTGGAAGGACTCAGCAGGGTATAATGCCATAGAGTCTACCCTCCAAAACAACCATTTTCTCCCAGGGAACTGATCTCTGTCATCTGGAGGTCAATTGTAACAGTGTGAGATCTCCAGGTCCCACCTGGAGATTGGCAGCCCTAGGGGAAAGTCAGCCACACAGCGGGGAGTTGAAGAAAATGGTTTGATGGTTGCGGGCCCACCTCATTAGCCAGCCAGCCATGCTGAAGCTAAGCAGGAGAAAGAGCCTTTTTCCATTCATTCTGACAGGAAAGTGGCCATTGGGGAGGGGGTTATGGGCTGGGGAGGGGGTTATGCTGAAAGTCCTTTGTTTTTTTACTCACAGAACCAAGCTTGGTGCCTATCGACAGCCACTGAGGGGACAGTCCCTCACAGGAGTCAAGAGAACTGTCTTCCTCAGGAGAGAGAGCTGTCTGCCAGTAAATCTGACAAGCAAAATCTGTTTGAAGGGGGAGTGGGTGGGGAAGAGGAGCAGACCCAGCACCCGGCCAATGGCACGCGAGTACTCTTGAGTGCCGGCTGATGGGCCAATGGCTGAGGGAGGGCATTTTACAGCCAATGGGAGCGCATGGAATCTTGCGAAACCAAAAGGTAATTATTTATAAGGAGAGATATGTAAAAATTCGTCAGGTCAAGTCCATTGGCCCTTGTGTATATATGATTTTTGAATTTTTACATGATATGAGATTGGGCCCCTATGGTTTTTTTTTAATCCTTTACAAATAAGTATATGCTTTTTACATATTATTTATATATTAAGTTTTAATTGTTGGCCCTTTACTCAGTTTGACTTATCTTTTCAGATTTGGCGCTTGAACAGTAAAAGATTTGATCCAGTAAGGTTTGAACCAGTAAAATACTAATTAAGTATAAACAGTGAATAAGAATTTTTAAAGTTTGAGTTGGCTTCAAAGGCAGTCCCATGTAGAGAAATTTGCAATTGTCCAAACTAGAGGCTATGGGAGCATGGATCAGCAAGCCTAGAAGTGTAGAGAATTTCCAAGCAAGATATAATTAACAGAAATTCTATAAAATTATTTTGTTAATAGCAAGCCTAGGAATAGTAGTACCCCTGATTTTTTTTTTTTACAGAGATAACCTAGCCCTATCTGGGGGATATATGCCATTTATTAAAACTGATAATCAAATAGTGCACCAGTAACATTAAAAAATATACACATTTTGTGGGGGAAATTCAGTACATGGAAAATGTGATAAAAATAAATAACGTCTCATGGGTTTGATTTGCATAACGAGAAGGAAAATCGAAACAGACATTTCAAGTCAAACCAGTGGAGATGAGAAATTCAATATCCCTAGTTAATTGACTAGCCTGTCAACCAAAGTGGAGGCATCTTGTCTCTTTCTTGTCCATATCCATGTAAATGTGTATACATGAACACCACAGTCCTTTTTTCAGACTTTACATTTGATCATGTCTACAAAGAGAATGGGTTACGCAGTCACCATTTTATCTGAAGGGGAAAACATGTTTATTTTCAGCCTTTCCATACACATGTACCAGAATTCTGGAAAACGTCATGTATTCGGAGGATTACATGTAGTATGTTCTCCATGCACACATGATCAAACATAGCACCTGAAAAGATCTAAAGGCACCATCCAATGAACACCTTGCCACTGCACACACTTCGGCAACAGAAGTCTACTCTGAATGGTTGACCAAACTGGAAGGACAACAATGTTTTCAATCTGCATCTTTAAGAGAATTACCCTCTTGGCTTTGGCAGGATGTAAGTTGTTGGCAGCCAATATATGGTCCCAACTCAGCCCCACCCCAGCTGCTCGAGCTGAGGGTGGCTAGGGGCCTAATTCTCCCATGTGAGGAAGGCTGGGAGAGGGAGGCAGCTGGGACTCAGGCAGATCACTCCCAATGCAGCTGAGAACAGGGCCCAAAGCCAGGAATCAGTGGGGAGGGGCATGGTCAGAAGACAAGGCAAAGCCTGGACTTGGGGAAGACCAGGATGGGAGTGACTAAGAGAAAGCCCTGAGTAGCCAGTGGGAGGAGCAGGACAGGCATCAAGGGGAAGAGGCAGGGAAGGATTTCCTTTCTTTTCCAGCCTCCCAGATGGTGCAGAAGGAAGGGGATTGGTAAACATTGATCCCTGGCATCTGAACTGGAGTATTAAAAGCATGTCCTTGATGGTATTTGAAATAGGGTTGTCAGCAGTGTTCCCTCTAAGCTGAGTTAGTGTGAGCCAGCTCACGGTTTTTTAGCCTCCAGCTCACACATTTTTGTCTTAGCTCAGGAAGGATGGCTCCAGAGCAAACTAATTTATGTGGTGGCCAAATCTCTCACTCACATCTTGAATGCCAATAGCTCACAAAGTAGAATTTCTGCTCACGAGATTCCACAGCTTAGAGGGAGCACTGGTTGTCAGCTCCAGGTTGGGAAATACCTGGAGATCGGAGGGGGAGCCCGAAGAGATGGGGATGGGAGAGACTTCAATGGGGTATAATGCCACAGAGTCCACCTTCCAAAGCATCCATTTTCTTCAGGTGCTCTGTTGTCTAGAGATCACTTGTAATCACAGGAGATCTCCACCCACCTGGAGGCTGGCAATATTAATCTGAAATGGCATAGGGTTTGTGCTTTGCCCTTTCTCCATTTCCCTTGAGTGCCATCTACCAACCTTTATTATCACTGCAGATGCTTTTCTTTCAGTGGGAAAAGTACAGTGGAGATTTTCAATGGAAAAACAGCTCAGTGGGGAACAGTTGAGAGTCAGAATGGCTGAGTTCAGACTGGCAATTTGCCCTGCTAAAGCCATGTTTCAGTGACACTTTAAAAGTGGATTAAAGGGGGCGTCCACACAGGCACATCTGCCTGGTGTTCCCCAGCCGTAGGCAACCCATGCTATTCTGCTTTGCTCCCACGTTTAACAGATACCTCTTTGAAGTGGTAGCAAATCCTGGAAAGCGTGTTTATCCCACTGCATTCCACTTCCTGGCTGTGTGAACACTCGGCCAATAAGCCAGGAGCAACCTGCGCTGGGCAGAAGACAGCAGTGGTATGACTGGCCGTGCTCTACTCTACTGCCCAAAGCAGTGCCAGCACAACAAGATCCTCCCCCAAGAAAGAGTGCAATAGGATTATAGAAGTCAAGAACCAACCAGAAATCTAAAAAATAGAACTGAAGCAATGCATTAATATTAGCATGGCAAATTAAATGATGCAAAAATTACCTAGTAAGACCCTACTTAGAACAATGTATACGCAGTAGAATAGACCATGGTCCCCACCTAATCATTTATCTAGGTAACTTTGTAAACCATTATGTACAGTGAAATCCTATTACCCCCTTGAGTGATTAAGTTTTGTACAGCTTGCAGAACACAGGGAGTGTGAAAGCCTTTCTGACCTCCTCAGGCAGACCATTCCATGTAAAGTGGGGGACACAATGGAGAAAGCATGTATATGGACAGTAGCTAATTTTGCCCATTTGCAGATTGACACTCACAGAAGGATCTGCTCAGATGAGCAAAGTTGTCATAGTAGAGCATGGGTGAGAGGCAGTCCCACAAATAAGAGGGACCAAGGCCATGAGAACATGCAGCTGCTGGTGTGACCTTAGGCCAGTTACAAGTTGTTGCAATGCTGTTCTCTCAGGAGCAGTTTCTGTCAGAGCTCTCTCAGCCCCACCTACCTCACAGGGTGTATGTTGTAGGGAGGGGAGGGGAAGGTGATTGTAAGCCACTCTGAAACTCCTTCGGGTAGTGAAGGGCAGGATATAAATCCAATCTCTTCTTCTGAGTTAGCAAGGATCAACTGAATATTTATTTTATTTTTTTATTCATTCGATTTATACCCTGCCAAAGCAGACTTAGGGTGGCTTACAAAAGTGGGGAGCATAATGTCCTTCAAAATCTCTGCCTTCCCAACCAGCATTACCTTGATCTTTTCAGGGTTTACTTTCAATTAATCCCAGCAGCCAAGCACCACTCAGCTTTGGTTTAATGGCCCCCTGCATTCTATTCCCCATAGTTTTTTATGGGGAGCAGAAAGCAGGGGTTTAGATGGCTGGGAGCCATTTAACTTCCTGCTTTCTTCTAACAGCCAAAAGCAGTGGGGAGCAGAAAGCAGTTTAAACTTTAAATGGCTGACAAGCCAATACAATGGTTTGGTTCACGGATCAGCCTCCCAGTCCATATAGGTTTGTGCCCATCCTTAATAAGTTTTTTTTTTTAAAGCTGAGTATCATCAGAAGCTATTTGATGGGCAGCCAGCAGGTATTTAAATTAATTAATTAAAATTTTAATTGTTGCTGATAAATGTTTTATGAATTGTTTTAGTTAATCTAATCCATGATTTTATAGATGGATAACATGTTGTGAGCTGCCCTGAGCCCACTTGCGGGGTAGGGTGGTATAAAAATCCCATAAATAAATAAATAAAATATTGATGACAACCAACCCCAAACCTATGAATTATTTGTCCTTAGGGCTTTACACAGGGATTGAAAAGCATTCAGGACAGAACTACACCCAGTGGAACGCCACAAGGGCTGAGTTCAGACTGGCAGTTTGAAGCAGGAGCCAGTTGTGGCAAAAAAGCCCTGGAACAAACTATTCCGGGTTTTCCTGGTCACACTGCACCGACTGATGCCAGAGCATACTGGGAGGAGGCGTGTGAGAGCATTCAGACTTCTGGCCTGGAGGCACAGTTGTAATCCCATTGCTTTTTCCTGGCAAATCGGCTATGTGCACATGAGCGCTTATGCACATAAGTGCATATGCACTCATGCACACATGAGCTCATGCACACATGAGCTCATGCACACATAGCTGATTTGCATCCCGTTGCACCAGCATCGCATTGGGCGGTAGAGCAGAGTACAGCCAATCATATTGCTGCTGCCTTATGCGTAATGTGGGTTGCTCCCGGCTTTTTGGGTTGGTGTTCACACTTCCTGGAAGCAGAATGAAGTGGGATAAATGGGCTCACTGGGATTTGCTACCGCTTTTACCAGGTATCTTTTAAATGTGGGAGTGAAGCGGAACAGCAAGAGTTGACTACAGGTGGGGAAAATCAGGCAGATGTGCCTGTGTGAACGCCCCCTTTAATCCGCTTGTGAAACATAGCTGAAATGTGACTATGGCCGAGGACAGACTGGCAATTTGCCGCGGGATGGGACCCGGGCTGACAGCGACTCAATATCGGATTAAATGGAATGTTCACACAGGCACATCTGCCTGGCGTCCCCCACCCGGAGCTTACCGGAGCCCTCGCGCTTCAGTGCCGGATTAAAAAACACCTGATAAAAGCCTTCGCAAATCCAAAAGCCTGCATTCGTCACGTGTTTCTCCGCTTCCGGGGAGTCTGAACGCGCAGGCGAAAAGCCGGGAGCAACCCGCGTTGGGCACGAGGCAGCAGCACTGTGATTGGCTGTGCTCCGCTCCACTGCCCAATGCGGTGCCGGCGTTGCAGGGCAAAAAAAAAAAATCGCCGAAATGCACTTATGCGCATGAGCGCATGAGCGCTCAAGCGCTCATGCGCACATACGCCCACAGCCGAAATAATGGGGAAACAGCGAATATAGCGCGCCTCCGGCACGGCAGTCTGAACGCTCCCGCGCGCCTCCGTCCCGTTTCTTCCGGCAGAGGCCCCCGCTGTGTGGACGGGAAAACCCGGTATCATTTACTCCGGGTTTTTTTGCCCCGACTCGATACCGGGGCAAATTGCCAGTCTGTCCTCGGCCTATAGCGGGGCAAACTGCCAGTCTGAACTCAGCCAAGATAGGTCCCAAATTGTTGACAACTGGTTTTCAATAGCAATTGTTCAAGTCTAATCCATGAGGAATTATTTGAACCAGTTCAATGCACATCCTCTGATACCTACTTCTGCCTACAGGAGCCTCAACAAGATGGCATGAACTACTGTATCATCAAAGGCTGCAGATAAATCCAGTAAGAGCAACAAGGAGGCATAGCCCTTGTCTACATCTAGTTATCAACTAAAGATAGTAAAACAGTCTCTGTTCCTGTATTCATTCCTGCAGTCTCTCAAGTCCTCTATTGAGGGAATGATACAGATCATTTACAGTGCAATCCTAAACAGAGTTATGCCCTTCTGTGTCCATCATAAAGTCAATGGGCTTGGATGGGTCTAACTCTGCTTAGGATGGCACTAGGACTTTCTGTTTGGGGCTAGAGTCTGTAAGGAATGACTGACAGGGCAGACGGTTGGTGTCATAAAACTGGATTTAGAAGATAAGCAATTGCCTTTATAACCTGACTGATCTGAGCAGTAAATAGAGAATTTCCCACCCACCCTAAAATCCTCTTTATATGAACTTTAATTATTGGATTAAAGGTTCATTTTAATTTTAGAAATCTGAACCTATTCATTAATCGTTTATTTAAAGGTGGATGAGCACATTACTTAAGCTCCAGCTGTCACAGACCTTCCCCTGCTCAAATACAAAGCATTTTAAGCTTATTTTAGTTTGGTTCCTCCAATTCAATTTTCTCCACCCATTTTAAGTTTTACTCCACAGAAGGACCAACAAAATAACAAGACAGAAGAGGTAGCCCTAGAAGATTTAAAGCAGCAGGCAAGATCTCCAGGTAATTCTACCCTAAAACTAAAGTAGATTTCTGACCCAGTTGAAACTTTTGTTTAGTCTTATAAGTGAGAAAGCTCACCTGCTCCCTAAATGAATGCCCTTGAACATGGCAGCTGTTGTTTATCAGCAAAGATTACAACTAAAATGTGCAAATCCTTATCTTTTGATCCATTCTTCCACACTATGGAACACTCAGTTTTGTGGGAGAGCCACAGAGCTGTAGCCAGTGGGGCACACGGGGTGGTGCCCCCTATCGAATTTCCAGTGCCTCCACCCCAATCTTCCCCTTTAATTTTGAATTTTGTCCGTTATCACTTCAGAAATATTTCTTCAGCCATGCCGTGCAGGCCCGAAGTTCACACAACTAACCATTATTAATCCCTTCCTTTCTCCTCTGATTACCCAGTGCAGCCTGTAGCTACATGACCTGGGCTTCTTAATTCCTTAATTGCAGAAGGAGGAAGGAAGCTGATGCCTGTGAGGAAGGGCACAGAAGCTATAGGGGCCGGGAAGGCCCAGGTATCTCCACTGCACGTTTCCATTCTTCTCCTCCCTCTGTGAGAAAAAGTTGCCTGGCCACATAAGAGGAGGGAACGACAGAGCTGTGCAGGAGGGTTAGCCTTGCCCAGAAGCAAAAGTTGGGGAGGAGGAAGGAGGGGGAGTCCCTTCGACGTGAGGGGAGAAAAAGCAAAGTCACCGCCAGCAAATTGCCCACTGGACAGACAGTGGGTTGGGTTTTGTGGCTGGCCAGCCGTTCCCCTTTCTCCTCCCCCTGGGTTTCCTCAGAGGGCTCCTCTCTACCCCTCTGCCCCCCTGCCCCCCTCGGGAACAAGAAACTCAGAAAAGTTTCCTCAGTGTCACCAGCTGCCATGTCAGGGAGAAGGGAGGAAATCTGTGACACACTCACTTTCTCTGGGCAGGGGCTTCAGCAGTAGGATTCTAAAATCATAAAAGCAAGAAATTAATTGGTGTCCCCTTGGCACCCCGGCACCCCCCTAAAAAAAATCCTGGCTACGGGGCTGGAGAGCCACCATGTGACAATTGGTGACAAAGTCATTCCATAGAAAGGAAGTTGTAAATGCAAGAATTTATGTATGAACCTGTCTGATCAACTGGAAATATAAATTGGAAATGTTAGGCAGCTACAGCAAGAATATAATTTTCCTGTGGAAACATTAGGGCATTATCTCCAAAGTCTGAGACTTTTTTATTAGTTTAGTTTCTTTCATGCTCCTGTCGTTTTACAATGCTGATTCGGCACATTATATAAGACAGATGTATTCGACAGCTCAGATTTCCTTCCAAGCTTTGAGTAGATTTTTCAACCATAAAGTGTATTTTTATGACCAAGTAATAATAAACCTATTACAGCAGTTGTTACAATACACAATGTCGTAAGGCCTGTGACTGCCCACAAATCCATGTGATTTATTCTGCCTCTAGTTCAGCTCAATTATTTGACAAATTGTCTTCTCTACTAAATCAATTTCTTAATTACAGGAAAATCTTAATTTTGCACTTAGGAAATTAACTTAATTTACCAGAGTTTTCTTTGTCAGAAAGGAAATAAATAGCCCCTGAAAATCTATGATATATAATCTTATGCAAAATGTAAATGTATGCTGTAAGTATGCTGATGACATCCAGCTGTATCTGTTGACAGACGGATGGCTGGACTCTGCCCCTGAAAATCTGGCAGAGGGCTTGCAGGCTGTGGTTGGATGGTTGAAGCAGAGCTGTCTGGAATTAAATCCTATGAAGATGGAGGTCCTGTGGCTAGGCCAGGGAGATTCAGGTCTGGTGTGCCAACTCTTGACACCGCACCTTTAACACTGGTGCCAACTGTGAAGAATTTGGGTGTGATACTGGATGCCTCCTTATCAGTGGAGGCCTAGATCACAAATGTTGCCAGACTGGTATTTCTATATCTGCATCAGGTCAGGCAACTAGTCCCTTTCCTGTCTTGCCCTGACTTAGCCACAGTGATTCATGCAATGGTCACCTCCAGACTAGACTGCTGTAACTCACTTTATGAAGGACTAGCTTTGACCCTGACCTGGAACCTTCAGTTGGTCCAGAATGTGGCAGCATGAATTCTTGCTCAAACTCCACTTAGAGCCCACATCCAACCTGTGCTTCGCCAGCTGCACTGGCTCCATATTGAATACCAGATCTATTTCAAGGCATTGGTTTTAACCTTTAAAGCTCTGTATGGTCTGGGACCAGCATAGCTCCGGGACTGCCTCTCCTGATATACCCCCCCAAAAGCATTACATTCTTTTAAACAAAGACCTATTGGTGGCTCCTAAACCAAGAAATACTTGATTAATCTTGATCAGAGTCAGAGCCTTTTTGGTTCTGGCCCCGGCCTGATGGAATGCTCTGCCTCCTGAGATCTGGGCCCTGCGAGAACTTGCACTGTTCTGCAGGGCCTGTAAAACAGATCTGTTCCACCAGGCCTATGGTCAAAGCCCCAGACCAAGGAGTCTGACAGTTTCCTCCACGGGCCTCCCTCCCGTTTCCCTTTTTTGACCTTTCCCCAATGCTGATGATTATGATTCTCTGATGAAATTGTACTGTATGCATGGTCTGTGTATTATGATTTGTTTTTAATTTTTGATAACGTTTAATAATTATTTATGGATGTTTTATAATATGTTGTTACTTGCCCTGAGGCCTGCTGTAGTAGAAAAGGTCAAGTCAGAAAAGGGCATACAGACTTTTTCAAATACACTGGAATGGAAGACAGAGTTCAAACTTATAGGCAGGCTGACCAGCAAAGTTGCATGTAACATGATGAAGGCGTATTAAGTATGCACACAAAAGCTCATACCTTGAATAAACCTTTGTTGGTCTTAAAGGTGCCACTGGACTCTAAATTTGTTCTACTGCTTCAGACCAACACGGCTGACCACCTGAGACATACCAATACATTAACAATATTCCTGATATAGAATTAAAGTGATCATTTTTGAAGTGCGCACCCCTATTAGTGGGATGTGATTTACCAATTGATGTTATCTTCATGCCACAAAAGTTTCAGTTGCCCATTTCTGCACATTAAATCTCAATTAAAGGGACAGGAGATTTTTCTCCAGGCCGGTCAGCAACCCTACTAGCCTGTTCCTTTGCCCTTTATAAGAGCGTTGATGTGTGAAAATCAGCAGCTGAAACTTTTCATGTCAAAGTGCTAAATATTATTGCCTGCTAATTGTTTTAAATGATATCTCTCCTTAAAGGACAGCTACAGGGTTGGCTCCAAAGCCATTAAAATGTTATTTCCCCTGCCAATGTGGTGATGCTTTACTGAGAGCCCAACTACACACTGGGGATCCATAATGGAATCTCCTAGCACACGTTTTAGCACAAAAAGCAGCATGAGGTGAAGGAACTGCTTTGGACTGGGACTATCCAAGCTGGGGCAGGTGTTCACGTAGCATCGCCTGAGCCTCCCAAAGCTGTTTTAGACCCAGTGAAGGGGCAAAAAATAAGGTACCCATGCTGAACTACTGGCACAAATAATGTGGAGAGGATTTCCCTCAGGGAAATTGAAAGTTAATCTCTCCTTATGTTGACCCCGTGTTCCTTATCTAAATTGCTGCCTGACAGGTTTTCAACCTTAAATTATAACTTGAGAAATTGGATCACATGTTGTTTTGCTCTGTTTCTCTACTCTTTTAATCTGGTGAGGATTCTCAGTTTTTGTGGGTCTTAAACTACCTTGGCAACTATTGGGTGGAGAGGAGTCTTTTAAACAAATAAAAAATAACAACCCTACAAGCAGCCCAACCCCATGTACAAACCCTACTGATTTAATATGGGCTTATTCTCGAGTGAACATGAACAGCACTGTGGTACAAAAATGCAATCCTAAGCATAATTAGAAGTAAGTCACAAGGGGAAAAAATAAAAGCCACTAGTGCTTTCAATTGTTTGGTCCAGATTTAAGGTGCCCTATACATTTTGAGCTCAGTGCTTTTCATCAGGGGCACAATAAAACCTGGGGATAGTTTTCACTCATACATCTTTATGGGCTTTTTTTTTTTTCTATTTCAGCTAAAGAAGTACCTTCTTACAGATCTTGGATTGGTTCTTCTTTGGCTGATATATGCAAGCCCATAAAGATTTATAAAGCTTTCCCCAGTTTTTTATTTCGCTCCTGATGGAAAGCATCTTTTCCCTCCCCTGATTTCCTGCTGCTCAAGAGAAAGCCCTTCTGCTTCCCTCCTCCATTATGCTCAGCAGCAGAGCCATGAAATTCAATGGGGTTTACTCTCTAGAAGTGTGTTTAGGGTGTCACCACAGAAGATATTGCCAATGATTACTTTTAGGGTTGCCAGATTTTAAAGTGGTACCTGTAGCTGTTCCTTTAATATCAATTTGATCTTCAGCAAATACCAGGTGATGTCATATATCTTCCTGTCCTGAAAATCTTCCACTGCCCATTTGTACATGTTAAAATTCTATCACAGGGATAGGACATCCCCCTCTTGACAGCTGGTGATCCTATTAGCCATAGAGGCTCAATGGAATGTTCAAAAAGACTGCTGTTCCAGATGCCAAAAGCTGTGGGGTGGAAGGAGTGACAATAGGGGAAGTTAGGCATCTGTCCCCTAATTGTGGGCCTCCTGGGACATATACATACATCAAACAACTTTATACCAAGTCCTCCTGTTGGTCTATGTAATTGGTATTGTGACTGGCAGATGCTCTCCAAGCAGAGCTCTTTCCCAGCATGTCCTGCCTGAGGCTCTATAGCTGGAGATGCCAGAGACTGCATTTAGGATTTCACACATGCAAAAAACTGTTCTACCACTCAGCCACAGCACCTCCCCAGTTGATATCTGACTGACTGCTGTGGGAAACAGGCTGCTAAACCACTGGTCTGATCCAACAGAGCTTCTCACATTCTTATCCAAATGACTAAACAGAGGCTATTGTACTTTGGTCACATTATGAGAAGGCAAAAGTCACTGGAAAAGACAACGATGCTAGAGAAAGCTGAAGGCAGCAGGAAAAGAGGAAGGCACAACATGAGATGGATTGACCCAATCAAAGAAGCCATGGCTCTCAGTTTGCAAGACCTGAGCAAGGCTTTGGAGAACATTAATTCATAGGGTTGCAATATGTCAGAGGTTACCAGATGGCCCTTAACACACACACAGCACCTTAAAAACCAACAAAATTTCCTGGCTATAAACTTTCGAGAGTCAGAACTCCTCTTGTCAGACAGGATATCTGACGAAGGAAGCGTGGACTCTTAAAAGCTTATACTTCAGAATTCTTGTCTCTAAGGTGCTATTGGACTTGAATCTAGCTCTTCCACTGCAGACCAACATGGCTACCCATTTGAAACGGCTTTCATATTTTTATGCAATTCTTGGACATAATCCTCACTAAACACAGTAGGACAATTTTGTGTAAATATGGATACAATCAAATTTTCAAGAAGAACAAAAAAACAACAACGTGTTAGCTTAATTCCTCTTTGTGTGTGTGTGTGAGTGTGTGTGGCTCATGTAGCTGTACTCAGCAGCAATTAGCAGGTAAAAATGTGTAGGTCTGTTTCATTAAAAGACTTCCCCTGCTGATTTTGGCTTCTCAGCCCTCTGTTATGTAGACATGAGCAAGCTAGGCTGGTTTCATCCTGGCAATCTTTTTTTGTTTCTCCAGTGCTAGATATATTTCATCATTATTTTTGTATTTAGCTCCTGTAAAAGCAATGTATTGGTTGGGATACTTTTAAAAAAAATCACCTGATGGGAAGGTTCACCGATTAGCACCTTTAAGATAGGTTGGTCTTAGACATTTCAGGCTTTTTAAAAAAACAAAAACTGTACAGATAACTGTACAATAAGGTGCTATGCCCCACCACCATTGCCCAGTGTTGTACAGCAGCCAGGGTTCAGCTGAATGCTGCCCAGGACCAAGGGCTCTTTCTTGCACTCATATTAGGTGTGAGCATTAAAATCCAAGAGAGAGCTTTTGCTCACTTTGTATAGACTACACTACATGGCTCAGTTTCTCATCACCTGTATAGAGGACACTGCTTCTTGAAGCTAACTTTTTTTTCTGTTTGTATATTTGTTTATATTCTAGGTCTGTGCTACCACAGAACATAAGGCATCATGAAATGGGTTTTCTAGAGATGTCCCATAAAGTTTTTGACCTGCTTAGATTTAGCTGCCAGCCAGGGGAAAAAAAATATCTGTCCCAGATGGTAGAAACTTTTTCATAGCACAGAGGTAAATAACATCACCTGGTATTTCTATAAATCAAACTGATATTAAAGAGAGGGTCCAGACTGAAGGTTGGCAACACTAGATGTCAGCTCACACCATGGAATTATATACTTCTTAACCTTATTTGAGTGCACTACAAGCATATGAGGTGCAACACAAAGTGCACTTTGTTCCTATGAAAAGACTCTCCTTTCCTTCTGTCAGAGGTTTCTAAGTTTGTTGTTCAGTCATACAGTCTTCACGACCCCATGGACCACATCATGCCAGGTCCTCCTGTCTTCTGTCATACTCAAGAGCTTGCTTAATGTCATGTTTGTTGCATCAATAACACTGTCTAACCATCTCATCCTTTGCCATCCCCTTTGTAGTACAAAAAGGAAAAAGAGTGGATACTGCATGGCACCATTGTCAACTGCTGTGGCTAAAAGAAACCCCACATGTACATAGTGGCCACTATGAATATGACCCACTTGCCAGTTCAAGTCCAAATAAATGCTGACGTAGCATGATAGTAAGGAAGAAAACTCTTCTTCTGCTGTCTTCTCTTTATTAGGCACAAGGGACTGCTAGCTTACATTTTACACTCAGCTGAAGGCCAAACTACATGTTACAAATATCAATGCTACTGAAAGAGCAAAATGAAGCAGCCAAAATAATGTCAAGGATTCAGTGTCATACTCATTGCAATATCCAGTACTAGAAGCCCAGTTGCTCCTAGCTTCCAAATAATTTTGGACTTCATTCCCCTGACTCTTTCCCTACTGCTGTCCAAAATGCCCATTTCCTGCTTTGGAAGAACAGGAGTGCCTGCCTCACTCAGATGGTTAGATTTCGAAGAACATCCCTTAAAATGTCATTTCAGTTTTGAATAATGTGTCCTCTGTTCATGCACTTAGAATCAAACTGTTAGTCTTGGTTCCCTTTTAAGTTATGAAGCTTCCTTTATGTTCTAACCATTTTGAAGGTGAAGGAAACTTCTCCAGATGGTCCTTTGACACTTTTGAAGTAGGAGGCAAATTGTGTTAGGAAATCTTAGCATGTGTTGCTATAACATTTATATTAGCTAAAGAGAATATGTGGGGGTCATAAATTTATTGCATCATATGTATTGCATATCTCAGTGACACAAAGAACATTACATTAATGCAGGGCATATTTCAGTGCATACTGACATGAGAGTAATTCACATTGAATTCAGTGGGACTTCCAAGTCAACAAAGTTTTTAATTTATTTTTTTTATTTATTTTGGGATTTTTATTCCCCTCCCAAGCAGGCTCCGGGTGGATCACAACAATTCGAGTCAAAGACTCATTATAATAATCACATTGAAATCATTAAAACAATCAGAATGAGCCCTTTCAGTGGGTTGGGAACTAGAGCAGGGAGGACAACTAAAATGGATGCCCGCAGCCTCAACTGAAGGCCTGGTGGAACAGCTTTGTTTTGCAGGCCCTGCAGAACAATGAAAGGTCCCTCAGTGAAGAGGAAAACATGGCCATGATGAGGAACAGAAGAGAAGAGGTGGAATCAGTGATGAGGAGGAGAAAGCCAGAGGAAGAAGTGGAAATCCCACTGATTGGCAACCACATTTTTTTTAATAATTAAATTTATATCCCGCCTTCCCCTGCAAGCAGGCTCAGGGCATGTCACAACATATCAATTGGCACAAAATAGAATCAAGCATTAAAAATAATACTTGAAGCAAGTTAAAACAAAAATACATATAAAAAAAGAGTTACAATCTGATCAAAACAAGATGGTAAGTATTCAGACAGTACTTACCTCCTGGAAGATGTGCATTTGATGGTAGTTAATAATGGTAATGCTCTGTTGATCATTTTGAGCAGGGCAAGTCACATCACAGTGGACCATACAAGCACTGCAAGCAGTGCAAAACATGCGAGCAGTGCGAGCAGGGGAGGTCGGGATGGGTTAGACGTCCACCACCTCAGCCAAAGGTCTGGTGGAACAGCTCCATTTTACAGACCCTGCAGAACTGTAATAAGTCCTGCAGGGCCCTAATTTCAAGTGGGAGCATGTTCCAGCAGCCCAGGGCTAGGACAAAAAAGGCCCTGGCCCTTGTCAAGGCTAATTGGATGTCATTCTGGCCAGGGACTACCAGAAGATGATAGTTTGCTTATTGTAGAGCTCTTCAGGACACATATGGGGACAGACGGTCCCATAGGTATGTTGGTCCCTGGCTGTATAGGGCTTTGAAGGTCATTACCAGAACCCTGAACCAAATCCAGTGCTCAATAGGCAGCCAGTGCTATTGGCGCAACACTAGCTGGCTGCGCACCCGCACAAATGTCGCGGTAAGTAGGTGTTCTGCCACATTTTGCACTAGCTGCAGTTTCCAGGTCAGGTTCAAAGGCAGCCCTACATTAAGGTTGCCAGGTCTGGATTGGAAAATACCTGGAGACTTTGGGGGTGGATCCGGGAGAGGGTGGGGTTTGGGGAGGGGAGGGGAGGGGCCTCAGCACGGAGCAATGCCATAGAGTCCACCCTTCAAAGCAGCCATTTTCTCCAGGGGAGCTGATCTCTGTCAGCTGGAGTCAGTTGTAAAAGTGGGAGATCCCCAGGCCCCACCTGGAGGCTGGCAACCCTACCCCATGTAGAGCGAGTTACAGTAATCCAGCCTGGAAGTGGCCATTGCATGGGTCACTGTAGCCAAGTCCTGGGGGGAGAGATAGGGAACCAGCTGCTTAATTTGCCAGAGATGATAAAAGGCAGACCTAGCAACTGTGGTAACCTGGGCCTCCATAGAAAATAAATATAAAATGGGACTTCTTACCTTGGAATAATATTATATACATCCTACCCAAATCTGTCCCTAGTATGCTTAAACTCAAATGTCTGACACGGATAACTTAGAAAGTATCACATTTGCACTGAGGTAGTAGGCCCAAAATAATGAAATTTTCCATAGAATGTGTTGTTGTTTAAAAAAACCTATTTTGTAACATCGACATATGAGGCAGCTTCATCGAAGCCATGTCTTTATGGTGGCCTTGCAATGTTTCTTTAACACAAGGCAGGTGTCAAGAAGAGTGCAGTATGGGCATGTAGCTTCTTTGCTTGACTTCATTTAGTGCGTTCAGTGGTATGAATTCATGAAAGGAACGTATGAGCTCTGGTGGTGGAAAGTGCTGTCAAGTCACAGTTGACTTATAGTGACCCTGTAGGGTTTTCAAGGCAAGAAACATCCAGAGGAGGTTTAGCATTGCCTGCCTCCATGTTATGACTCTGATATTCCTTGGAGGTCTCCCATCCAAATACTAGCCAGGGCCGACCTTGCTTAGCTTACAAGGCTAGCCTGAGCTATCCAGGTCAGGGTATATGAGACCTAGCCTGCATCTAAATATTTTTAGAAATGTAAACAGATACAAATAGATTTACGCTGGCTGGAGCAGAGACCATGCCACATCTGTGTTATGCAGGATACCTGTCAAGTACACTCTTTGCAATTAAAAGCAGCAGTAACAATAGTCATGATTTAAACACCCCCCCTGCGTAGAGCTTAACCCCCTGCCCTTTACAGTATTTTTAGGCAGCCAGCCGTCTCCCTCCAGCCAGTAATCCTTTGTCTAATGTTCGTATTCATTTGTGTGAATTTATGCCATTTTGAAATGGCCTGTTGTTTGAAGCTGACTTTTGGCTGAAATGAAATGACTGTTTGGGAATCCTACCAGCAGGCTGATTGAAAAACCAATGGAGCCAGATTAAAATTCTCCAGGTGGCAACCCTATTTACTTGGCAGCCAAAGGTTTGCAGACCCTATAACAAAAAAAAAGGCAGCATGATTTTTTTTTAAAAAAAAAAACAAAGCTGGAACAAACAAAATTGCCTTGCAGGGCTCTCTTTCTCTGGGTGCCAAGTGGCTAAAACAGGTGATCAGCAGAATCCAAGCCAACAATGCTCCTGCTTCCCTGTACAATATATCTATGCCTCATATTATTTTTTCTTTTGGTTCATGTATACCACGTTCCCTTCAAATATGCTGAACCTGTCGGTTTGTTGCTCCAATAACCTTAGACTTGCTCCTGGGCAAGTAATAAGCTGTGTGTTTGCAGGAGCATCACCTCTGCCCTATGTCATGCTTCCGTCCTGAGAGAGGACAGAAAGCATGTGAGCTGGAGCAAGGGAAAAAAAATAGTTCTGGTTTGAACCACTGACAAACTTCACAACTCTCTTAAATGATTGTGTAGACCTTTGGCCAGCTGAACCCTAGCCTGTTGAGCTTGACCTCCCTATTGTGATCACATAGCAACTAAGCTTTGCTTTGCAATCAGATTACAAAGCTTAACTTGTTGCCTCTTGGAAGGAAAAAAAAAGTGGCCATTGTATCTGGGGAACATAAGCCCTGGTAATATCCTTGACCCCTTGTGTTCTTATGGGGCTTTGCTACTATTTTTAACATGCAGCCTACTTGTATCTGTCACTTTGGGTTGGGTTAGTGTTCCTCTTTTTGTTTTGATTTTTCTATACTTCCGCATCCAGTTGTGATTGCGAGCATACACCGAAAGCAGCTACCCAGGCAATTGCCCTGCTGAATGCACGTATCCAGCCTTTGTGCCTTATTTATCAAAAACAAGTTGAAAGATTATGAACATGGACTAACAGCTACCCAGCCAGGAGCTTTATGAAACTTACAAATATGCTCAAAATGGTGCTCATTTTAAATGATGACCAAATAATCAGTTATTATATAGGGTGTTCTGGTTATTATACAGGGAGTCTCCACTTTCAAAGGCACTAAACTTCTGAATCCCAGAGCCAGAAGGCAATATCAGGGGAAGGCTTTGGCCTCTATACCCTGTTGTTGGCCCTCCAGAGGAACTGGTTGGCCACTGTGTGAGACAGGCCACTGTGTGAGATGGGCCACTGGTCTGATCCAGCAGAGCTCTTCTTATGTGCTTAATTTGAGAGTTGCAAGCTAGGTAAACTAAGTTACTAACTTACTTGTGAAAACCATGTCTTATTACATATAGGCTGCAATCACATGCATAATTAGCCCTGCCATAGGTGTGAATGTTGGGCAGATTTAAAGGACACGATCAAATGCGAACATCTGGGAAGTACCCTGCACCTGTTGGCAACCCATTTTGCTCTGCCACAGAAGTGGAGTTAAAAGACACTGGGGAAAGTCCAGTAGCAAATGGGTTGCTACGGGCCACAGATGGACTTTCCCCTGTCTGATCGTGCCAGTGTGGTCTCATGGCGTCTGTGCTGTCCCCCCCCCCGCAGTATGCGCATCATCACACACTCCATAGGGAGCCCACAGTGCTGAGATGCAATTCATCGATTCCCCATTTAAGCGCATCAGGAATAAATGGCAAACCCCCCAAAAAACGACTCACCCGCGGTTCGTCTGATCACGCAGTGGCAGGCTGCCCCCACAGCTTCCAAGGATTGTGTGATCGTGCAACTGTGGGTCAATTTCCTCCAGAGGGAATAGCCTCACTCCCCCCCTCCGCGTTATCTCACCCATGTGACCGCCACCATAATTGACTTTTTTGGAGGGTATTTTAAATGATGGGGCTGTAAGAAGACAGTGGGTGAGAAGTTTAGGATTTCAGCCATGTTGACAACTGGTTTACCATTGTTCTGCTTGATCAGATCGTTCATTTAAATATTTTCATATGCAGTGGAAACAAATATTGTGCAAAGAGACACATGAGTGAAATAGCAGATCCAAAGAAGCTTAACTAAAAAGAATCCCCATATTCATAGGCAGCAAAAATCTGAATACTAGTGCTAGAAGGCGACATTAGGGAAAAGCCTTCACATCTATGGCCTGTCTGCTGGCCTGCCTGATTGTTGCTTTTATATATATGTATTCAGAGTCTAGGCCAGGTAAATGCACTATTTTTGGCAGAAACAGTGGGCTGTTGCGCTGGAGTCCCACTAGCCCAGAGATCCTGTCCACTCAGAGGAGCAGACATTGAATCACTAATCCATTTCTTCTTCAGTTGTTGGTTATATTCCACTCAAAGGACTTGTTTTATAACACCTCTTGTTGCCAAGTTTCCTGTCTGCTCACACAATTTTCACCTTTTATTTCTCTTGGCTGGTAGTGACAAGGGAGTTATACTCTTGAGTTATTTTTTTTTCTGCTCTTAAAGTTAGGAGCCTGTATGTATCATCTAAACCTAGGAATTGACCCCCACCCCCTTTCCTCCATTTATTTATTTTAAATATCAAAAATTTTGGACTTGTTTTGGTGATTCACGCACATAATTTGGCACATAGGTGCTCGAATTTTGGAACAGGAGCAGGTATTCAGAACCTATTCCAGGTTTTGAGGGGCCCTGGACAGAGACTGTTCATAGTTCCCCTCCCCTCCTCCACCCACCACCACCACCCCTTCTCACGCTTCCCCTCCTGCCCCAACCATAAGCCCCCACAACTGCCTGCGCACCTTTCTTGTGCCCACTCATGACCCCTTCCACCACACATACTTATATCCAATAGCACTGCTGTGACTGCCAGGAGCATCTGTGTAAGACATACTCCCTTTTTACCAGCAGTGCAGGACAGCCCAGGCAGGCAGGTACACAAGAGATGGAGCACTTGCAAGTGGGTTGGGAAAAGGCACATGAGCAGGTGGCAGATCAAGTGTGTGGGCTGCAGCAGTGGGCCCTGGCAGATGTAGATGCCAGCCCTGTAAGCATTACCTTTAAAGTTGATTTTAATGTCTTCTTGATTTTTTGCCAACTTGAGTGCCCAAACTGGGTGGCAAGGTAGCATACAAATGCTTTAAGTAAGTACATTTAAATAAACTGGTTGGCCATTTTGTGGAACAGGATGCCATCTAGATGGACCAGTGGTTTGATCCAGCAGGGCTATTCATAATATTCTTCTGAAGATAGTTTATATGGGCTCTGCTGAGCTAATAATAAGTGGACAATATTAACTTCCTTTCTGAGAAATAAGCAACAGATTGTGACCATGTTGATTAAAAGATGTATAAACCTAGAAGGCATTTAAAAAGCAAAACTGTATCTTATTTTTCCTAAAAAACTAGTAGACTAATCTCTTGAGTTTGAAATCTTTGAGGAAGTCTTGGGAGGCTCTAGAGACAACAGTCTCCTGAGACTAGAGCACTTGGCAACAGAAATCGAAAAGTATAACATTTCTTGAAGTATTTCTGGTGCTTTGTGCTTCAATGTTTTTTGGCAGAACTGTGAAAATAGCTTTTTCAGAACTGATGTTTCCAGTTGTACTACAGGTTTGAAGGCAGAGGTGGCAAATAAAATCCTTTATAAATCACTTATGGCCATTTTCCATCCACCATTTCACTAAAGTGCAAAAGGTTTTTTTTCCTCCTCACCAAGACCAGATACAGTAAAGACTATTCTGTTATCTTACAATATTATGTTATTAATGCATTCACCTCAGAGGCACTAAGTATTCAAACTATCTTTCAAAATTTGGTCAAGATGGTATCTGACCCCACAAAAGTTGCACATTTTCTGTAGAAAGTTTCCAAATGTCTTTTGGAAAAATGTTAACAGAAAGTTAACAGATAACTTTCTATCATTGTTGGTGGCAGTGTCATGCAAGGGTTTTGGAGCAAAGTATTGAAGGTGATTCATAAGATCTGTAATGAAAAGTTAGAGCTAGATCCCAAATGGCTATTATTGGATTTACTGTGGAAACAGCAGAAGCATTTAAGCCAAGAACAATATAGCTTGTCTTCCTGACTTGGGCTCCTCACCTAAAGAATTCACTCTTTCCCCTAGCAACTTGAGAAGAAGGCTAAACATTGAACTTTGAAACCAGATTTCTCTGTATGTCTTTTCAGCCCTTGCACAAGAAATCTGACACTCTTCTTAAAGTGCTGGTGTTAATTTATCATTTTTTAAAAAAGGAGGATCCTTTGGTATTCCCTTCTTCCAAATAATTATTTTCTATGAGAGGATAAATAAGTATAAGGAAGGGAGCTTTAAGAGCCAGCGTGGTGTGGTGGTTAAGAGCAGCAGATTCTAATCTGGGAGAACCAGGATAGACTCCCCACTCTTCCACATGAAGCCTGCAGGGGTGACCATAGGTCAGTCACAGTTCTCTTAGAACTGTCTCAGCCCCACCTACTTTACAAGGCGTCTGTTGCGGAGAGAGGAAGGGAAGGTGATTGTAAGCTGCTTTGAGACTGCATAGGATACCAAAAAGTGGAGTATAAAAAACAACTCGTCTTCTTCAGGTCAGACCTGAGATCTGGCAATGCAAGTCATATTTGAGCAAACAATGGGAAGTGTCTGAGTTGTGTGGCAAAGAGTTGTGTGGCTGCTCACTAATGATGCAGATGCATTGGGTCCTGACCAACAAAGGTGCTGTAGTGGTTTAGAGTGTTGTAGTGGTTTAGGCCTGGCGAAACCCGTGTTCTAATCTATTATCATTGGATGACCTTGAACCAGTCCATTTTTCTCTGCCTAGTCTACTTCACTGGTTAACTGTGAGGATGAAACAGAGATAGGGGAAGCCATATATGCCACCTTCAGTTACTTGGATGAATGATAGGATAAACATTTAATAAACAACTATGGGATTTCTTTATCCATCCTGAAATATCATCCAAGCACTATTGAACTGGCTGGGTATGTTGTTGTTGTTTTATGAAGATTGAAATGACCACTAAGAGTTACCAGTTGATGGGCATAAGTAGAGATTACAGATAGTTGGGAGCCACTGTATCTACCTAGTTCCCAAGGACAAACAGTGTTGCTTTGAGTCTCTAGGGAAGGGGGGGAAACCAGAATACTTTCCTTTGAAAGACAAATGGATATTGTAGTATACTTTTAAAGTGTCTTTAATTTATAGGGAGAAAAATCTTGATTTATAGAGAGACCCAAACTAAATTGATATTATACATTACTAGTGCAGTCATCACCCACACAATTTCACATGGTTATTGCACAGTCCATGCTCTAAACTTCAGAGAATGCTGGCATTGTCTGTTGAATGCTAGGGAGTCCCTGTTAAAGATACCCACTTCCACGCAAAGCACTCAAAGGTGTTCAGAATGGAGAGACAGAGGGATATGGTAGATGCATTTTCAAAGTCTTTCTTATTACCAAGGAAACCAGATTTCTCTGTCTGTCTTTTCAGCACTCAGTTGCAGAGGAAATCTGACACTCTTCTTGAAGTGCCAATATTAATTTATCTTTTTAAAACAGAGGATCTTTCGGTATTCCTTTCTTCCAAATAATTATTTCTATGAAAGGACAAATAAAGATAAGGCAGGGAACAGGGACACTGAATGTGCAGAAAATGTGTTTGAGTCCAGTCTGGAAAAATGTTAGCAACATTTTTCATCTTTCATATTATCTTACTGCATGTTGTTTCTTTTAAATGCCCATTTGTTTTTCCCCTGGTTTCTCACCTGGAATGTTCTCCTCAACCTGCCAATCCTTGTCTGAGGAAGAAAGCAGTCCACCATTGTATCCAGACAGTGCTTAGTGCCTGAGAGGATGTGACATTTGAGGACTTGCCCTTTTATGGGCAGAAGTTTTTCAACTCAAAACAAAGTGGAAGGAATGAGAGACAAGGAGACTAGGGTTGGGCATGAATGGGGAAAATCGAGGTTCATTTTGGTTCGTGGGGCTGCACAAACCACGAACCTTCCCATTTACCAAATTGGTTTGTTTCATGAGGTCTGTGATGTAGTAGAATGCCCCCTCATAGGTTAGAGATGCCAAACTCACAGTGAGTCTCCAGCTAATTCTCCTTTATGTGTCCTCCAGGTCTGGTGAGGATTGGATTTAGGGGGTCCAAGTTATGCCCCCCTAGGAAAGTGCTACCTGGGGAAATCACAGCTGCGGGTCCAGGAATGCCTAGAACAGAACCCCCTCAAGCCAGAGGCATCACACTTGTAGCAGACCTCCCCGGGATGCCCCTGTACATACACCTCAAACAGAAGAATGGGAGCTCCCTTATTGGTGGCCTACACTGCCTGTTGATCTTTGGAGAGCCACTATTGGTGTTTCCAGGGCTGCAGAAGTCCACCCCTTCCATTGTTTTGACAATTGTAATTGATCTGCACCAGTGTGTCTGCCACAAACACTGCCAACATACACCATCATGAACCACCTGAACCTTCAAAAACCACATGGAAGGTCATTCGAGGTTTGACTCATGAACCTCAGCTCATGAATCTCGGCTCATGAACTGCAAACCAGCCAATTTTCATCACGAATTTAGGTTCATGAGCTGGTTCATGACCATGCATAAAGGAGATTAAACAAAGGCAGTGTCATTTAAAATGTTCCTTCTTTCTGAACAGGAGCTTCAGTTGGTTTTGAACTGTTAATTGGGTTAAGGATTCTTGTTCTGAGAAAGAATGAGAAGAAGGGGAAGAGATGCAGTAATGTTTTGAAAGTATTTTTGGATGATAATATGAAACAGTTTGGACAGCTCCAGCAGGGAAACAGTAAGGACAATGAAAAGAATGCATAGGACAGTTCCAGATTTTGTGGGGTCCTAGGTTGAAAGTGCTTAGTCCCCCCATGCCCACTACTAGGCCCCCGTTCTTGCCCATCCACCCATGCATACCCCCCACCTGCCTGTGCATCCTTCCTCTGCCCACTTGCAAGTTCTCCCACCACCTGCAGTCACAACTGCCCACACCAACTGTATGTTCTTTAAATTATGGTGCTGGGTGGTTAGAGCAGTGCCCCTGCAATGACCACCAGGAATGCTGATGTTTTGAGCACCACCCACATGTCCTGCTCCAGCAGCACTAGGCAGCAAATGCAACTGGGAGCACAGATAAGGCACAAGTTATAGTCTATCAATATGGTCTGGGAGAGCTTTGACGCCATGGGGTCTATTCCAACTCACATTCCCTCTCACATGATAGAACTATATGGGAAACTGATGGGAAGTCATGGTAGTGGAAAGTGCCATCGCATGCAGCTGACTTTTGGCAACCCCAAAGAGTTTCCAAGGTAACAGATGAACCGATTGCCTGCCTCTTTGTAGCAACCCTGGACTTCTTCAGTGTTCTCCGATCCGAGTGCTAACCAAGACTGACCCTGCTTAGCATCTAAGATCTGACAAGACTGAGGTAGCCTTGGCCATGGGAAGTCATAGCATGCCAAAAAGCTTTGACAGAAAACAACCGCATAAAATGACTTGTATACTCCACCTTTTCCCCATGTCTGAGTTCATTTTTAATGAGGAAATATAATATTTAAAACAGTCTTTATGGTTTTCTGCTCCTGGTTGGAAAATTCCTGGAGATATAAGGTGGGACTTGGGTTTGGGGAGGTGAGGGGACTCAGTGGGGCATAATGCCATAGAGACCACTCTCCAAACACAATATTTTCTCCAGGGAAACTGGTCTCTGTAGTCAGGAGATCTCCAGGCTCCACCTGGAGTTTGTCAACCCTACGTTACTTCCAAGTAATAAGCGTGAAATTTAATCCTTTCTAGCAGAAAAAGGAAGATGACAGACAGAACCACAGGCCGACTTTTGAGACGGAAGGATAATATAGCTGCAAAGTGACAGAAATAGGCAGCAGTCCATAGGGAAGAATGAAAAAAAAAAGATGAAAAGGAGAGAGTGCAACATTGTAAAAAGGAATCAGAATGAAAACATGGCTTACTGAGGGAAGGTAGAAAAAGAAGAAAATAAGGAATTTTCAGTAACAATGCCGTAGGATAATGTTCAAGTTTCAGCAGGTAGCAATTGTTCAAATTAAACAGAAGTCCAGTGCAGTATTCCCTCTAAGCTGTGCACATGAGTGGCTGCTCATTAACACAGGAAACCCCACTCAACAACAACCTGGAGCCATACAGGGTCCATTTTAAGATTTCAGCAGTTATATTCTGCTCAGGATGTGAACTGCTCCACTCAGTGGGGGGGAGAATATAGGGAACATTGGGCCAGTGGTACCTTAAAGACTAACATAAATTAGAGTAAGAAAATAAACTCTTAGAACCTAAGGAGAAATGAAGGATATGAATATGATTATAGAGACAGTAACTTATGTGAGGAGAAAAATTGTCAACATCCTGCTGAACTCATAGAAAAAGAAACACCTAGCAATTTAGAAAATTCATAGGATGAACTCAGTGAAAGGAAATACAAAGAAGAACTGTATACAAAAATATATTTAAATACATCCCCACAAAATGCAGCAATGTATAAAGCACACCCATGGACAGGAAAAAGAAACAGCTTTCACATAAATTCAACTACAATGTACTAATATAGTTCAATAATGACTGACATAAAAGTATGCAAAAATCACTTTGTATGTGGTGGTGGGGGAAAACCTCATGAATATTTCTTAAGTAGGTAGAAAAGTTATTTGAAGGCATAAAATAGGGGGGATCTTTCTATAGTGAAGGGTAGTAGGTTACAATTAAAAATGCTGCCATATTAAAAAGCGTTGGGAAAAGGCAGGGGGATTAAAATTCACTTCAAGTTGGCAGCATTATTAAAAGTTGAAGAATGAAGAGATATGTGGGAAAATATCTAACTGAAGAAAGGAGAATGCTTTTAAAAACTACTGATAAAAATGAAACTGTAAAGAAGGAGAGTTGTTATGTCTTAACAGTGAATGCTGCCTATTCTTTACCATGTAAAGCTTGAGTTTATGTACAGGATCGTAAGATGTCACATTCCTATTGGTCCTTCCTGTGGAAGTGTTTAAATCAACCAATGACAGTGAAAATATGTTGTATGGAGGGAACAAAGCTGATTGCCCTTTATCCCTAGAATCTGATTGGTCTTTAACTTATTTTGGGAGTGTCTTTGACAGCCCGGGAGATTCTCCATACTTAACAATTGGTGACGAGGATGGGATACTAGTGCGGGTAGGCAGCCCCGCTGAACCAACGCAGTAACAGCGAATGAGAACACTCACCCGGCGTGGAGGGGGTGGCCGGTGGGAAAACAGGGACCGGAGTTTAAACCATATACTTCCCGCCAAAACGAACTGTCAGTGTCCAAAGTTTGCCTGCTTTGGGGGAGTCGAGTGGTGATTCCCTCAAGGCTGAGGGAGAGAGTCCTGGAGGCCCTGCATGCTGGGCATTCAGAGATTGTTCATATGAAGGCTCTCGCCAGAGGGTACATGTGGTGGTGGCCAAACATTGACGCAGACATTGAGGTGTGGGTAAAAAACTGCATGGCCTGTCAGCAGTCATGCCCAGAATCACCTCAAGCACCCACTCAGCCCTGGGAAAAGGCGCAGAGGCCATGGTCCTGCCTCCATGTTGATCTGGCTGGTCCTTACCATGGACAAATGTTTTTTCTTTGTGTTGATGCATTCTCTAAATGGTTAGAGGTTGTGCACTTAAGGTCGACTGGGTCTGGGCCTGTAATTAATGCGCTCAGAAAGCTCTTTGTAATGCACGGGCTGCCGGACTGTGTCGTCTCTGACAACAGACCACAGTTCACATTGGCCGAGTTTGAGGGGTTCCTCACCGACAGCCTCATATGCCATGTGACTTCTGCCCCGTTCCATCTGGCCACCAATGGACAGGTGGAACGGATGGTTCGGTCGGCCAAGGAGTCACTTGGGCGCCTGACATGCGGGGATTGGGGGCAAAAGATCGCCTCCTATCTCTTGAGGCAGCACATTACACCTAGCTCTGCGACAGGGAGGAGCCCTGCAGAGCTGCTAATGGGCCGCAAATTGGCTTCTCTTTTAGACCGACTGCATCCTGATCTTGATCAGTCCAAACAGTGGCCAGAGACCCCGGCCCAGGGGAGAGTTTTCTCTGAGGGGGACAGAGTGTTTGCCCATGGAGGGTCATCGGTGGCTATTGGCCGTAGTCACCAAGGTTGTGGGGTCTAGGTCGTATGTGGTCTGGCTACCCAATGGTCGGGAGATTCACTGCCACATAGACCAGCTCAGGGAGCAGTGGGCTGACTCAAGCGCCGAGTCACAGCCCAACCCTGAGCTGGTTCCTATCGGGCAGGAGGGGCCTCCCAGAGAGGAGGTGAGTGCTCCCGATGGGGAATCGGAGTCTGGGCAGACCCCAACTCCAGGTCCTGAGACCCATGTCCCTGTTCCTCCAGTCTCTCCTGCGAGAGAGGTTCCTGAAGTGTGTGCCGCTCCACCGCCAACGGAGCAGAGACCGCTGTGCCAGTCAAGCCAAAATCGTTGTGCGCCTCCCTACCTAAAAGATTACGTTTGGCAAGGTAATGTTCCATCTTAGGGGGGAGGAATTGTTATGTCTTAACAGTGAATGCTGCCTATTCTTTACCATGTAAAGCTTGAGTTTATGTTCAGGATCGTAAGATGTCACATTCCTATTGGTCCTTCCTGTGGAAGTGTTTAAATTAACCAATGACAGTGTAAATATGTTGTATGGAGGGAACAAAGCTGATTGGCCTTTATCCCTGGAATCTGATTGGTCTTTAACTTATTTTGGGAGTGGCTTTGACAGCCCGGGAGAGTTTAAAAGAAGGAGCTGTGCTCCACTGTTTCGTGGGTGTTTGATAGCGTGTTCTAGTGGTGTTTGCTGTTACAAATAAAGCCGAAATCTTTTGCTGAAATCAAGTCTTTGTTGAGTCTCCATACTTAACAAGAGTCTATTGTGCAATGTCTCTAAATGATTAGGGTAATTGAGGGTGTTAACATTTACAAATATGAGGAAAGCAGAACTTTTTTAAAAGGACAGGAAACTGCCAAAACTGAAAAAGAGAGGGTGCCCAAGGCCTATAATACACATTTTAAAAACAGAGTGGGATAAAAGAAGCATTATAAAAGAATTTAGATTTCTCGATGGAAAAAGACAATTAGAATGAAGGAAACAATGCATGTTCATCAAGCAGAAATAAGAACAAATTAGGGTTGCCAGGTCTGGTTTGGAAAATCCCTAGAGATTCTGGGGGTGGAGACTAGGGAGGGTGGGCTTTGGGGTAGAGAGGGACCTCAGAGGGGTATAACGCCATAGAGTCTACCATTTTCCCCAGGGTAACTGATCTCTAAAACCTGAAGAGCAGTTGCAATTCCAGGAGATCTCCAGCCCCCACCTGGAGTCTGCCAACCCTAGATCAAATATAGAGATTGGCGATATTACAGATTTTATTGAGAGTGGTGCTGGAGCTCACAAAATGTCTTTACAATACGTTAAAATATCCAGAAGCCTCCAGAGGGCCAAAATATCCAGCTGAATGGAAAGGTCATTGTTTGAGATTGTCACAACCTTTTTCAAATGATGAGCATACTCTTTCAGAGAGGTACTAGAGAACATTCACCAATTTACAAATGGGTTTTTTTTAATCTGTGGTAATCAGTTAAAAATTGCACTCTGACATGAACAGTGTCATACAACATAACGAACTTATATCCCAATGCATAGCCTGCACTATACCGACCGAAGTTTAACATTTTTAAAGGCTCTGTTTGCTTTATAGCAAAAAGGGTTTTTCAGGAGTACCAACAACTGGAAGCGCAAAATAAACTGTGAACTTTTTTAATGGGTACTCATCAAAAGCAGAGCTGAGTTTCTGCACAGTGGAATTCTATAGTCTGGCTGCTTATGGAATGAACTCCCACATAGGCTTGTTACTTAGAAAAGTAATATAAGTTCTTTATTATGAGAGAGCACCATGCTAGTTGGGAAAGACAGAGTAAAAGCTATCTGAGTTAGGATGGAGCGAGACTGTAGAAAGCATTCCAGCCCTCATGGTAGACAAAGAGAGAGAGAGGGAGGGAGGGAGGGAGAAAGAGAGAGAGAGGTGACCAGAAGGAAGCAATCCCTGAGAGTAGCATTATGGGTAACAAAGGGACAGCAGCAGGCCCATTGCTATGGTGGGGCATTTTGGGGACTCACCCCTTAATTAAAAGCCCCAACCCACAAATAGCCATATCAGAAACCTTATTTTTAACAGTTTACTGCTGCGCCATCACCACCACTTTCTCCATGGAGCTGCTTCAGCAGCCTAAGCCCGCTCCAACCAGAGAGACCCCCACTGCCTCCTGCTGGTGGCGGTCAGGGTGAGAGCACCACAGTTTGCCCTCGGGCTTCCCTCTCCCTCCCACTGTGGCATTTGGGCAGCGCCATCATGGGACCTAAGAAAAGATGGCTCAGAGGGCATTTAAATGCCTTTTGCATTCCCTTCCATAGGGCATGTTTCCCAAAGTCTCATGGAGATGCTTTTGAAAGACTCACCATGACCTTGGTGGTATACAGCAGGGCTGGGCTAGCAGAAAGGAGGATAATTGGAGAAGTTCTGAAGATAGCACTCTTGAGTGCCTTTCTAAGCTTTCTTGTCCTGTGGAAGGGAACTCAAAAGGCATTTAAATGCCTTCTGAAGGCAATTAAGTACCCTTTGAGCTGTTTTTTTCCTAGGAACTGACACGCTCGCTACCTTGTTCCTTGAAAGGAAGCACTAGAAATGGGCTCGGAGCTCCCCCCTTTGAAGACAGGCATTCAGATTAGTTTAATAATTAACTTTAACTGCTCCTTAAAAATTTAAATGACCCCTCAAACAAAAAAAAAAAAATCCTGGCTGTGGGCCTGGACCACAGTCAGAGTGGACAAAGGAAAGGTCAGAGAGCACTCTATCTACCCCTGTACCAATTCTCTACTGCTTCCCCCGAGGGTCCAAAGTCTGTGCTAGCATTAAGTGACATTGCACAGCCCATTCCTTCCAACACTCATTTGTCCTAATTCTACAGTAACCCAAAGGGCCACTTACTGCTGTATGACTTTGCCTGTCATTAAAGACTACCATCAAAAGCCCAGCTCTTTGTGTCCCCGCTTTCTGAAGTAAGATCACTTATAAATTTAGACAGGGCCTTTTATGTGTCTTGGCTCCCTCCCTGCAGCCATTTGTCGGAGATCTAGTCTACCTTTTAAGCACCTTTTCAATTTGTCCAGAGTCTTCTCAATTTTTTCCAGGCATTTGGTCAATCTACCGGCATCCCTGTTTAAGAGCCGTGGTCTTCCCTCTCTCCAGACTGAGGATTTGCTCAGTCTGAGACCCCACTGAGCTGCAAACACATGACAAAAGTCATAGGAAGGAAAGGAATAAAATGAACTGCAAATGAGGAAGTGCAACACAATGCTTATCTTCTGTTGGCTCCTCTGTTTTAAAGGCACCACACTGATTTTCCCCTATAGCAAGGTGACTGCCCTCATTATATTTCTCCAGATTTCTCTCTAGCAGAATAATAGGCCTAAAACCAAAAATTGCTCTCATTGCTTACAACAAAACACAGTCCCTAGGAGGCGGGCTTCAAAGGGGCAAGCCCCAAGCATGGAAGTTATTGTTAGATTTTCAGAGAAGGAAGAACCCTCCACTGTCATTAAGTAATGTTTAGCTGCAGAGTAACCAAGTGTTGTAAATATGTGCTATAGAATATAACATTTCAATCAGCTGTTGTTATAACAGTTAAGAGAACAGATATGGATCAGAGCAGGTACTCAATTATTTAAGGTGTCTTTCTCTGGGGTTCACATGGTCAAGAAGACTGGCAAGGAAATAAAGTCATAGGTAAATTTCCATTAATGGAGGCAGAGATGATTGTCTCCAAACTGCCTCCTCCAGTGTATACTTCTAATTCACACCTTATACTGTGCCTGGGGTCCCCCCCAAAGCATCATTTCAGGGGGCATTTTGACTGCAGTGGGATGGGAGAAATAAGAAAGCCCTATTTCATCGAGGAAAAATCTGCTAGTGGAAATTATTGCAGGATATAGCATTACAAACCATCCATTTCTGGTTGACTGTCTGTGCTACAAAAGACCAGTTGATAGGATGTGGTCATAGGAATGGCAAGTGACCCAAACATTACTTACTTACTTATTTCTCCACAATGAAGATCCAAAGCAACTTATATCATTCTCCTCTCTTCCATTTTATCCTCAGGTTTAAAACTGAGGTCTGCACATTATATATGGAACTTTTGAACTTTTTTAATGTATGTATGCATTTATGTATGTCTCTCTGTGTTTACATTATTCATAGTCCACCTTTCTCACTGGGACACAAGGCAGATTGCACAGAGTTGTTGGCATTCCCCTACCTTTGGCATTCCCCTACCAGTTAGCATCCCAATGTATTTTTGTGATCCAACATATCCTAAATGTAGATATGCCTTTATGTTGGCATGTCTTAAGGCTGTACCATCTGCAGTATTGAAAGGTGGATATGCTGGTATTCCTGTATTCAGAGAGAACATGCAACTGAGACTTCAATCACACTGAATCCATTGATCAAGTACTTTTAAGCTTAAAGAAAAGGGCTTTACCAGAATAAGAGATATGTATGAAGAAGGTGGCCAACTTAAGCCATTACAAACAATAATAGAGATGGTAGGGAAACAGCATTGGTTGAAATTGATGGGACTATATAATGCAATAAAAAAGAAGCAGCAAAAGAGGGAGGGAAATTCAGAAGGAATTGCAGAAGTACTATACAAAGAGAAGAGAAAGATAAGTAGAGGCTTAGCTGGTAAGATATATAAAAAAATGACTACCAATGAGGAGTCAATAATTAAAAGCATTCAGGAGAAATGGCATAGAGAAGGACTGACTTCAGAAATAACCTTAAAAAAATTAATGACGGGGGGGTCAAAAAGATTAAACTTGACAAATTTAGAGAAATGGAGCTGAAGTGTTTTACTAAATGGTATCGGACGCCAGCCCAACTAGCCAATATGATATCCGGGATGAGTTCAAACTGTTGGCACTGCAATCAGGTAAAAGGCTGGTACTCGCATATGTGGTGGGAATGTGCCAAAGTTCAGGATTTTTGGAAGAAAATATTGGATAGGATAAAAGACAAGATAGGTGTATTAATACCAATAGACATTAATTTAATGACATTAGACATCTTGAAGAGTGAGACAATAGAAAGCAAATACCAAGAGGTACTCAGGGCGATGATATTAGCTGTGAAAGTTGTTGTAGTATTAGGATGGAAAGATAAGAACAAGTGGACCATGGAGAACTGGAATAACTACCTTTTTGAATATATCCAATCAGATATTGTGGCCTTGATGATGGAGGAGAACACTTGGGAGGAAAAGAAGAGACGGATAAGGAAGAAATGGTCGCCCTATTTCAACTGGATCAAGGAGGATGAAGCCAAGAAGTACACTTACTGGAAACTTTACACTTTGTGCCCGTGGCTGAAGCAATGATGGAAGAAGAACAGGGGAGGGAGGACTGAGGGAAGGGAGGGGGAAGGGGGGGAAAACTTGTATAATGATGACGAAAAGATTATGTGTTGATTTTGATTTTTTTTAAAAAAGTACTTTTAAGCTGCCCTGGATTTTTAAAACTTAGAGAAGCACTGATTTCCCCCCTACTTAGTAAGGACTCTGCTTCTCCAACTGCTGAGACTTCTAGCTACTGAACAATGTACATGGATGGATTATATATAGGGTTGCTAGATTTTTGGCTGCCATTGTAGAAACATTCTAAAACAACTGCACAAACCCTATTGTATTCTGTTGGAGAGATCCCATTATGTGGGTAGCTTTCCATTAGTTGCTTAAACATAAATTCTCAGTGGCTGTTTGAGACCATTGGGTCAAATGAACAGTAATAGAAAAGAAAGAAAGAATAAATGAACACAGTCAGCAGGAAGGGACATCCAGTAGACAATGCTATAGGGTTTGACTTGGTAACCTTACCCAGGAATGGGGAAAAAATACTGATACTGTGCCAATATTTTTGGGAGGGACATTTCCCTCTCTATTTTTTGGGAGGGACATTTCCCATTAGAGAAATAGCACAAGCAAAGAGTTAAACTCACCTTCTGTAATATTGTACCACTATCAGGATCCCCATTGTTGTTTCTTGAAGCTCAGTTATGTGTCTGGGGACCTGAATACAGAACCCCAGGATCTAAACTTTGCATTCTTTTATGTGTCAAGTCAATACATATGCTTTGCTTCACCTCTGGATCAGATTTCTGATTGGTCCAAGCCTCTGCCTGGTGGTCTTAGGAGCAATTAAGGGTGGGGCATGGGGAAGGGGAGCATTGTATGATGCTCTACAAATTTCCCCAACCTCTACAGTAAGACCCATCCACACTCGGAAAATTCCTAGAGTGTCACAGAAACAGTGATTGGAAGTGACATCACCGCATCTACAATTCATTTTCTATCCCCAGTTTTCTCCTGGGGGTAGAACCTCTGGGGCAGCAGGCAACATGGCAAACCTGTTCCTAGCACATAAAGGATCTGTGGGAAGGAATCTGCATTTGCAACTGGGGAAATGGCACAAGAGATAAGTTAAGCCCCACTTCCTCAGTGGTATAACCAGGGCTTTTTTGGTAGAAAAAGCCCAGCAGGAACTCATTAGCATAATAGGCCACACCCAACATCAGAAACTCATTAGCATATTAGGCTGCACCCCTGACAGCACAGCTCATTAGCCTATTAGGCCACACCCCATGTTACCAGAAGTGTGGCTTGTTGTCAAAACCCAGGGCTTTTTTTGTAGCAGGAACTCCTTTGCATGTTAGGCCACACAGCTCTAATGTAGCCAGTCCTAATAAGTTTCTGCTGTTGGGTGAGGCCTATTGTGCTAATTAGTTACTGCTGGGCATGGCCAACTCTGGAGCCACCTGGAACTCCGTTCCTGTGTATTTCTGCCCAAAAATAGCCCTGGGTATAACCCTGATCTATATTGCCTCCAGAACTGCTGTTTGCAGCTCTGATATGGATCACCAGTGTCCCATGTGACTGGTCCAACAATTTTCAGAGTGGGGGGGGGAGACAGGAATAAAGTGATAGAGTTCATCATGGCAGCCAAATTTCACCTTTGCTATGAGCTCACTAGGTGGTCACTGCTCCTCTCCTTTCAATCTGAGGATTATAATACTGGCTTTCCCTGCAAACCTGTTCTAAAGATTACAACAAGATAATTTATATTGTGTGCTTCGCATACTTAAAGTACTCTGTAAACACTAGATATTATTAGTTTCAAAATAAATAGTTACCATCATACCATATTTGAATATCCTTTATACCCATCCATCCACATCCCTTTAAAAAAAAACAAAAAAAAACCCCTTTACTTTGGATTACCAGTAACTATAGCAACTGTGGATTTGTTTCTTCCTTCTCTCTCTTCCTTCTCCACTCTTCTTAAAGCTCTCTTTTTGTAAGTGATATATTTTAAAAGGCTGGGATCAGGACATCTTTTATTGCAGGTGGCAATTGATGTTTTAAAGGCTGACATCACTGCCAAGCAGTGATAAGGTTACTATCATGCCCAGCAGACTGTTGTTACTATGTGTGAATTAATCTGGGATACCTACAATGTCCCTGTTTTGTACTAGTAATGACTTGCTACCCAACAACTTACACCACAAGGCATGGACAAAACAAGCCACATTTTAAATCCAATTGTTTTAAACCAACAAGAATGGGAATTAAGATATACTTGGAGAAGAAATCGGAGACTGGCTGAATTGTTGGGTTTAGATATAGGAAACTCCAGGTGTGTCCCCCCCCCAATTACTATAATGACTTAATCATTAAATCATCATTCATGAACATTGCGTGTGTGTGTGTTAAGTGCAATCAAGTTGCTTCTGATTTATGGTGACCTTATGAATTAATGTTGTCCAAAACATACTCTTATTAACAGCCTTGCTCAGGTCTTGCAAAATGAGGGCCGTGGCTTCCTTGATTGAGTCAATCCATCTCATGTTGAGTCTTCGGGTGATTTCCCACTAAAGCTGCCGCGGAGTTGCGCCGCCGTTTGCCCGAGATTTTTAGTCAATTTCACACCCGAAGCCGCGGGGCTGCATTTTGACCTGCGGCTTTGCCTGATTTCCCCCGCAGTTTCGTAATCCTGTTTTTTGAGGATTACGAAACTGCGGGGAATCGGCGAGCCGCGGGTCAAAATGCAGCCCGCGGCTTCGGGTGTGAAATTGACTAAAAATCTCGGGGCAAACGGTGGCACAACCCCGCAGCAGCTTTAGTGGAAAATCACCCTTCCTCTTTTCCTGCTACCTTCAACTTTTACTGGCAGCATTATTGTCTTTCCAGTGAATCCTGTCTTCTCATGAGTTTGACCAAAGTACAACAATAGTCTCAGTTTGGTCATTTTAGCTTCTAGGGAGAGTTCAGGCTTGATTTGATCTAGAACCTACTTATTTGTCTTTTTGGTAGTCCACAGTGTCTGTAAAATTCTCCTCCAACACCACATTTCCAAGGAATCTACTTGCTTCCTGTCAGCCTTCTCCATTGTCCAACTTTCATAACTGTGCATAGTAACAAGGAATACTATGGCATGAATTAACTTGATCTTGATTGCCAGTGATGCATCCTTACCCTTAAAAATCTTTTCTAGTTCCTCCATGGCTGCCCTTCCCAGTCTCAATATCCTCAGTCTTTCTTGGTTGCAGTCTCCCTTTTGGTTGATGATGGAGCCAAAGAATAGAAAATCTTAAACAATTTCAATTCCTTCATTATCAGCCGTAAAGTTGTATAATTCTCCGGCAGTAATTACTTTTGTCTCCTTGATATCCAGCTGTTTGTTTCCTGCTTTGATCCATGAACATTAGGTTGGATTCAATTACTACCATCTCATCATAGTTGTGATGTAGTTTGATCTCCATCGTTTAAGGGTTAAGTTTATTGTTTTAATCTTGATTTTATTGTTTTATATTAATGTTGTAACCTGCCGTAAGCCCGCTTGTGGGAAAGGTGGGATAGAAATTGAACTAAATAAAAAAATATTTTTTAAAAAAATCTTCTAAGGGCCTCACTAGGTGATACATTGTCCTCATGTAGTGCTGCCAACTCTGGATTGGGAAATTCCTGGAGATTTTGGAGTAGAGCCTAGGGAAGGGGTAGTTTGGGGAGGAGAGAATCCTCAGTATGGTATAATGCTATAGAGTCTACCCTCCAAAGAAGCCATTTTCTCCAGGGCAAGTGTTCTCTGTTATCGGGAGATCAGTTGTAAACCCAGGAGATCTCCAAGTTTCACCTTGAGATTGGCAATTCTGTCTTCATATCCCTCACCCATGTGTCTACCCCAGGAACTGAATTTACAGGATCAAGACTGTTGCACAGGGAAAAGAGATGGAAGGGTTTCTCCCCCTGCACCATAACCTCAACCTGAAACAGCCTTGGGGAGCAGCTCTTTGTCCTCCTGGGGAAACATACATTTATTTACTCATGGGGTACATGCAAGTTTCTTCTACATCTAAATTGCAGCTCAGGAACAAGCCATTTTAGCTTAGTCACTGGAGATGACTTAAGTCCCTCCTAAGTCATTCTTCTAGAGAACTGGGTTGGGCAGTGCTCCAGAACTTTATTCTCAAAACAGCCCATTTGTGTAGTCCAAGCCCAAGGTTACCAGATTAATTTCATGCACACTCAAGGATTTGCCCTGCCCAAGCCCCACCCACCGTGACTTCATTGTTGAGTTAAACCAGAGTCAACTTTATTCAACAGCTAATTTGCGTAAACAAATTCTAAACAAGTTGCCCACTACTCTCAGTGTTGGTACCCTTAAATTTTGGCAAGCAATGGCTCAGTACTAAATGCCAGATGCAACAGCACATCCCCACTGTGCAAAAAACCCCAACCCATATCTCAAAAGTGGGTCCCCAGTTTATAGGCCCTGAACTACTCTGTTGTCTGGCTCGCTCCCTTTGAGGCCAGCCATTCCTTTGAATAGGTATGGACAGCCCTCCTCACATGCTTGGAGGGGAGGGCTAGAAGGCTAACTTTATGTGGTCTCAGTTACAAACTCTGACCATTATCCCACACTTCTCTTTGGGATGCTTACATCTGCTTGCAGTGGGAACACTAAAACATCAGAAGACCCAGATTTGACATCCATGCAGTGATTCTCCAACATTCTTATAAAGTTTCTGATTTAGTTCCCTCATCCCCTCTTTACACACCCTCTTGTCTCTGTTTTGTCATATCAGCAGTATTTCTTCTTTCATTCTGCTGTTCCTTAGTCAGTAGTTATATGCATGCTTGGTAAGTAGCTTAAATTTCCTTATCGCAGACTTCAAGGGTGACAATTGTGGCATTAAAAATATGGTAGGCAAGATAGACGAAAATCTCAAGCTGCTCCAGCTATTCTGCATCAGCTGAAGGAAATAATGACTGAGATATGGAGGCAAAACAAAGTTTTGGGGCTTTTTACAACATCAAACCAAGGAGGGTGTGCCAAGTGGCTAATCTCTATGACAATTGCAGTATTCTCTATGTTTTTGGACAGCCTCAAAGTAAAGCATTTGTCCACGAGATGATCACCATTCGGCACAGTGGAATGTAGATGCTCAGCATGTAGCATACTAGCTATCAGAAATGTCAATCTGTCAGAGTAGAGATGAGAAAGAGGCTGAATGCTGAAACAGCAGGTGGAGTTTTCATGGAAGCTGAACTGCTGGAAGGAAAGTAGGAAATGTAGCTGCTTGGAGGAACAGAAAGAACTTGACACATTGTTGACAGTGCTTGGGCCTGGATGGTCTTTGATGAACCAACAGGCCTCATCGTCCCCAGGGGTATATGTTGGAAATTGGGTTCATAAACCCAAAATAAGCTGAAGGAGAGAAAGTGTTGAAATCCATTGGAGATGTTTCACTGTTCTTACTGAACACATTCAGTTTTCCCCTCAGAATTTCACAATAACAGACAAATTGCCCCCATGATCAACCTGAAACCACTTACATTTTTGCAAGCATCCCAAATGAATATTCATAAATGTTTGAATTTGTGAGCATTCAGACCACATGATTTTGGTTTTTTTGGTGGGGAGATCATCTAAATTAACCTTGAATTTCAGTATTTGTAGAATTTGGTGGCACCTTAAAAAATGCAAAAAGCTTTTGAGTCATTATGCTTATCTTTTTTTGAAATAATTGTAGTAAGAGCAGGAAAATGGCAAAGCCTTAGGCTTAACTGTGGCTAGACCAGGGCAAAGTTTAAAAAGAGGTACCAGTAGAACACATTTTGCATCAGCTGTAGGAAAAGCAATGTGGAAGGCAGAAATTATACAGAAACAATTTCAAATGAAGTGGCAAGTGTCCAGGGGTCTTTTTTTGGGGGGGAGCGCACCGGAGCGCAGCTCCGGGAGCTCAGGAGCCAAGCCCCGCCCCCAGCCGGCATCCCGGGAGTCTTTCAGGCAGCCGTATGTCAATTTCAGCTCCATTATATTCTATGGGCCATTGCTCTCTATAGTGGGAAAAAAGTATTTTTTTTTCTCACCATAGAGAACAATGGAGGGAATAGGGGCAACCTGTTTGGGGCCCCATAGAATTGGACCCCCTGGTCTAACGTTCTTGAAACTTGGTGGGTATCTTGGGGAGAGGCTCCATAAGCCACCCTGTGAGTTTGGAGCCTCTCCCTCAAACCCCTCCCCTCCAGCCCCCAGAATATACCCTATGTTTTCACCATTGACTTCAATGGCCCATAGGATATAATGGGGCCAAATTGCCGCTGAATTTCTTTCATTCCCTCCTTTCCTTCTCTCCTTTTCCTCTTTCCCTCCTTCTTCTCTTCTCTCTTTCTTTCTTTCCCACCTTCTTCTCTTCTCTTTTTCCTCCTTTCCCTGTTTCCCTCCTTCTTCCCTCTCTTTCTTTCCCTCCCCTTTCCTTCTCTTTCTTTCCCTCTTTCCTTCCTTCTTTCCTTCTCTCTACTCTCTCTCTTTCCTTCCCTCTTTCCTCCTTCTGTGTCCCAACTCTCATGAGAAGGAGTTTAAACTTTAAACCCCTTCTCTCTTAGCTCCCCCACCCAGACCAGCTGGGGAAGGGAAGGGGAGGCTTTTGAAGATGCCTCTCCCCCTTTTGCTTTCCCTTCTGATGTCACTTCCGGTGCTGTCAGGGGGCATGGCATATGCTAATAGCCCAATAGCTCATTAGCATACTATATGCTAATGAGCTCCTGCAGCTGTTTTTCTATGAAAAGACCCCTGCAAGTGTCAGAATATTATCATAGAAACCTGTGGTGTGGTCATGTTTTGAATGCTAGTTGTCCCATCTCAAAAATAAGTATGTTGATTGGACAGGAAGAGGTAACCACTTTGACTGCCACTAAGAAAGGCTAAAGTTTTTGAGGCATTTTAGTTTACAAAAAAGAAAACAAAAAAAAAGTCTGTGTGGAATTTTTTAATATAAATTGATGGATTTATAGGATGGATAGAGAAATTCTGCAACCCATCACCCAAAAACTAGGTCCTGGAGTCATCCAATTAAGTTGATCGGTCCTGTGTATAAGAAAAAAAAAATCTTCATGCAATGCCTCATTAGTTTACAGAATTTGTTCTCAAAATTCATGGAGAGCAGGTCCACAAAGCGATGTTCAGTGGCAGTACACTATACCTTCAAATAGCAAATAGTGAAGATAAGCATCAGAGAAGGACTGATGATGACCTCTTGTCTACCTTATGACTTTCAAAGAATCATCTTGTAGGCCAGTGTGGAAACCAAATGCTAAATGAAAAGGACCTGTATGATCCAGAAGGGCAAGATTTATAGAGTAATTTCATCTCTACAACGTACAGCCATGCAAAAGTTGTGCCCTACTCTGTACTTTAGCTGCCCTCTGTAGTTAAAATGTCAGCAAGGAAAAGCTTTCCATTTTTGTAATCCTCCCAACTTTCTCCGCCTAGGACCTCTGAGTGCTGACAAAAGCTGACTGAGAACAGCAAATATATCAGCATCTCCTCTTTCTTAAACAGGTTGTTTAAAGCCATGTTCCTGAATTAGTAATCTGTTATTTTCTTTTTTAACCTCTTCCTAATCTGGGTACATTTATAGAGACCAGGGATTCCAGCCTCCAGGTGGGATTTAGGGATCCTCTGGAATTACAGCTCATGTAATGTACCCATCGCAGAACGTGTGTCCAGGCCAGCCATGTGCTCATACCAGTTCCAGCCGATCTGCCATGAGGCTGGGCAAAGTGCCTGAGCGTCTTTCCTGAGGACAATGGACAGTAGGATCCTAGCTCCCTTCCAATCGGGGAACGGGGATCCAAAGAGATAATGCAATCAGTGTATATAGGCCAATCACGGGTATTGTGTGTGTTGGGGGGTGGGTTTTCTTCGGGAATATAAGCCAGCCTGTGAGCTGGCTGAATTTGTCTTGTTCATGATCTTAAATAAAAGTATGCGCTGATGTCACTCTATGGACTCATCAGTCTCAGTACTTTTCAGCTGATCTCCAGACTACAGAGAACAGTTCACCTGGAGAAAATGGATGCTTTGGAGGGTGGACTCTATGGCATTGTATTCCGCTTGAGATCCTCGTACTCCCCAGGCTCTTTCCCCAGGTCTCCAGGGGTTTCCCACCTGGATCTGGCAACCCCACCCCCCATTCCCCACCAATATCCAGGGAGGACCTGGCAACCCTAATTGAAATCCATGATACTTTTAAAAAAAATAATCAGCCAGACCAAATGTGAAACACAGCAGGTTTTGTCAAATGGTGATTTGAAATGCAATGTGATCTGTGTTCAGTCTTGATTTCGCTTTCACCTTCAACTTTTCTACGAACTGCTCAGACTCCTTTAGAATTAATGAAGGCTGTGCAATTACTAAGTAACATAATAGCAGGAGAAGGAGGAGGGAATTTGAAATTAGTTAAGAAAAACTCATGTCTGTGAATATAGTTTATGTCTGGTTTTTGTGTCTTCCAGAGCTCTTCCCTCTGCAACTCCTTAGACTTCAGTTTCAATCACTTTCCATTTTAACTTGCCTGAGGGTTGTACCACAGTTGTCAGACATGGCCAGGGCTACCACGATGGGGGGGGGGCTGTAGGGACAAGATTCTGGAGGTCCCAGTGACCCTTGGGCAGGCCCGTAGCCAGGATTTTGTAATTCAGGGGGCCTTTAAATAAGTCAGGGGGCACTGACATCACAAAATGAAAAATAAAATAAAAATAAAAATTTTAAAACTCACTTGTGCAGCATTCACACTCTGCTTGCCTCCATGGGGCAGTGGTGGGGAGGGGGTGGTGGTGGGGAGTCCTCCAGGTGGCCCAGAGGGTCTGGGGGCTGGATGGAAGTCAGCAGGGTTGGCAGAGAGTCGGGGGGGGGCAGGCCCCGAAATGCCCCACTGTAGCTACAGGCCCGCCCTTGAGTCCACCAAGCAAGACAAGTCATATGGTTGGTTTCATGTGATGTGAGGAGAAATTTGTTGGGGACCTACGGTAGCTCTTGGCAGCCCTGCACGTAAATTATCTAGCTTCCCTATCACAGATGCAATGCTTGTTTTTTCAGGACCCTCCAGACTAATGTGAGCTGAATGATACAGATGACTGTGCATAATCCATTACTAGATTTTTCAAGTACATGGTGCGGGGGGAGGGGGGGAGCTTCCGACTATGTACAGAGAACTCATGAGAACTGATCCTTAATTTTCAGTGGATTAGTGCAAAACTGTTGCAGAAAGAGAACTAAAGATTGGGTATTACTATAAAGAAATTTAAGAAAAATATTTTGTGTGGCTGGATATCCTGGAGAAAAAAGTCTCTTAACTCACAGCACAAATGAGCTTTCAAGCTCATTCTTAGTAAAAAATGTTGTGCTACGTACAGTATGCTTCACAGTCATTAGACGCTCAGGAAGAAGGTGCATGACTTTCTTGGTGTTGGCTCAGTGACTATGGAACAGCCTCCAGATGAGATGAATCAGTATCAGTATTTTCTTTTGCTAGCCTTTAAAAAGGAATATAGGGTCCATCTATACAATAAGACCTAGGTTGAGTTAGCAGTGTTTCACTTCTTCTTGTCTCAATTTCTTTCTGGAATTCAAAGTTCAAAATGACCTGGCCTTGCGAAGGGAACCGATGGATTTTATATTGTTCTGGATTTTATTTCCACAATTGGTACAGAGTGCTGTGCATACTCTATTACCAGATTTTTCAGGTACTTCAGTTCCTATGTATCTTTCCCCCTCCTCTGTTACTGGTGCCCATGCATGCATTAAAACATTGCAAAAGGCAAACCTGATGTGACTTTTTTTACAATTACGTCAACATTATTTTGGTGCAGTGCTTTGCTCATGTGCAGGGCTGAATGTCCACACTTAGGGCTGGCTCCAGGGTTTTTTGCACCCTAGGCGAGGCTGCCTTCTGGCGCCCCCCACCTTCGTGTGCCCACCAATTTCAAGCAGGGCCAGGGAGGGGAGAGATGTCTGGGAGGCAAAGTACCTCTTTTCTCGCCTGCAATTCCTGGTGTCTCTGAATCCTTTCACAGAGGGGTTGTTATTGATCTTTTGACAGCAACCCCACCCCCTCAAGCCTCCCCCCAGCCTTGGAGCCGGCATTCCAGGGACCCTCCTTCTTCCCAGCAGAGTGCAGGGGGATGGCTGGATATGTGCCTCCAGACCTGATGACAGATCCAGGGGGGTCACCCTGTTGGTCTGAAGCCACAAAATAAAGCTGGAATCCTGGGGGGGCACCTGGGAGACCCACAAAGTTTAGTTCTGGACCTAAGTTTCCCGTGGGCAGACACACCCTTCAGAGAAAGCTTCAAGGAAAGCTCATCCCCAGAATTAAACTGAAGGTGGGGTGGGGGGAGATGGAGGCATGTCTTCCTTCCAGTCCACCTTTGGGGACCCTCCACAAAACCCATCTGCCCCCCTCCCCCACTGCGGAGCCGAAAGCAGCGTGAAGCCTGGTTTAAATCAGATTCTGAAAACACATCGAATCTCCTCCAGTTTAACATGGCGCAGGGCGCAGTCTTTATGAAAAAATGATTCTGAGGTTTGCTTGAATTATTCATGGAGGGTGAACAATCGGAAGTTCCAGCTCCCCAGTCTCCCCTCCTCCCTGTGTTTTTTTCACGGCCCCCAAGAGCAAAAGGTGGGGGGAGGTGGCAGGGGGGTAGTTTACACATTGGAGTCTGAACAGGGTTTTCTTCTTGTGCTGAAACTGGCCCCCTCCCTCCCTCCGGCCACATTGCTCTCGCTGCCACCGCCGCCATCTTCCTGCCCTCTCCCGCAGCTGTCCTTTGGCAGAAGGGCACAGCGGCTCCCCCTGCCTGCTGCAGCTCCTCCTTGGCATGCTGGCTGGCTGCCTGCCTGCCTGCCTGTGGGGGGGCAGGAGAGAGGGAAGCACCCTCCCTCCTTCTCTCTCCCTCTTTTTGCCACCAGCTCACCTCTCCTCCCCCAGCACTCCTCTCCAGCATCCACCATGCAGCTTGGGTTCCCCCTCAGTGGGCGGCGCCATGCAGGGTGGCGAGAGTTCAGAGGTGCTGGAGTGGAAGTGAGCACAGGGTGTCTCAGTCACTTGGTGCAAGGCGGACAGGCTGGAGGCCCAGCCCAGGGAGTTGTAGCCCAGCCTGGCGGTGGCATCTCAAGGGGAAGGGGCACGCTGAGCAGGAGAGAGGAGGTGGGGCGCAAGGTGAAGCGAGCCAGCAGGAAGGGGCACGCTGAGGAGCAGGCACCCAGAAAGCAATTATAGGGGTGGGCCGCTGGGCGGCAGTGGCGGCAGGGGCCTCGCTTCACCCCTAGGAGATCTGCATCCTAGACCGTCACCCTAGTTGGCTTAGTGGAAGAGCTGGCTCTGTGCACACTGTTAATTACTCTCAGCATTCCACAATTAAGGATACATCTGGCCACGAGTCTCCAATTTTGACATATTTATTTCCTTCACTAAGTTTCCCCCTGAAATTAAACCGAAATACATTATAACCAGTGTTCCCTCTAAGCTCAGTTAGTGTGAGCTAGCTCACAGTTTTTAGTGTCTGGCTCACACATTTTTGTCTTAGCTCAGGAAGGATAGCTCCAGAGGAAACTAATTTATGCAGCAGTCAAATTGCTCACTCACAGCTTTAATGCCAGTAGCTCACAAAGTAGAATTTTTGCTCACAAGACTCTACAGCTTAGAGGAAGCATTGATCATAACCATATAAACTAAGCCAGTTTGGTGTAGTGGTTAAGTCTGTGGACTCTAATCAGGGAGAACCGGGTTTGATTCTCCACTCCTCCACTTGCAACTGGCTGGATGACCTTGGGCAAACTGTAGTTCTGATAAGAGTTGTTCTTGAAAAAGAGCAGTTTCTGTCAAGAGCTCTCTCAGCCCCACCTACCTCACAGGGTGTCTGTTGTGGGGAGGGGAAGGGAAAAGAGTTTGTAAGCTGCTCTGAGACACCTTAGGGTAGTGAAGGGTGGGGTATAAATCTAGTCTCCTCTTCTTCTTCTTCATTCCTGTTTGGTCCTGAATGTGTTGAACATCTTCATTATGCTGTATACTAATTTACTGATCACCTTCTACCTATATGCATGGACTAGTAATTTCCATTTCCAACAATGATTGAAATTTGTAGAGGAATAATTATACTCCTAGACAAGTCCTAAGACATACCTTGTCCCAACTGTGATTTTTGACATCTTCATGTTATGGTTTAGTAACAATGAAATGGCATGATTATTTTAATGGCTAATGTTTCTAAGTAGTTTATGAATGTTCCTTTATCCCCCCCCCTTTTCAGCAGCATGGGTGTTTCTTGATGTTACTTCAAATACCATACAAACCATTGTAAATGAATAAACGAATCAGAGGCAGAAATGTTTTAATAAGCAGGATGCTCAGGATTCAAAGGGGACACACATATGGAACTCAATTTTACCTTGATGCTGACTCTGGTGATGGCAGGATTGCTCTTTCACTTAGGAAAAAAATCCATCTTTGACAAGAATAGAAGCAGAAGGTGGTAATTTTTCATATTCCTTAATTGCCTCCCAACGAGGATAAAACAGTGACTTTAAAAGACTGTAGCGTCATCTCTCGAACTGAAATAAAACCTCTGGAGAATCACTTCAAAGGACAGGTAAAGATCCTTCATTTATTAAGGAATGTTGAGGCTAAATTAGCTACTGGCTTCAACAAAACTTGCTGTCATTATACATTCCTTTTGTGTCATATTTAATAATGCAATAAAATGGCTGTTCATGAACAGCCTCTCAAAACAAGGAATTAAGAGGCTGCCTTCTACTGAGCTAAGACTGACTTAGAGTTGCCATTGCCAACTCTTATTTTCCTGCCAAATGTCTCTGTAACTTTAACTGCAGGAAGACAGAGAAAAAAATCTACAGGTGTAGGGCTGTTGTTTTTTGCCATTGTGACTCCATAATGCCTCCATTAAACAATCAAGGCCTCTTTTCGGAAAGGCATCCTGTGATCCTATCAGTGTGAAGTAGGGTTCTCTTGGGAGTATCAGACTACATGCATGTATTTGGAGTAGGAAAGTTCCTATAAATTTGGGGGTGCAGCTTGGGGAAGGAAAGTTTGGGAAGGAAAGGGACCTCAGCATGGTATAACGCCATACAGTCCACCCTTTAAATCAGCCATTTTTCTCTACAGGATCTGATCTCTTTTTAATTTGGAGATGAGTTTTCATTTCAGGAGATCTCCAGGAGTTTGGCAACCCTAATTTGGAAAATATATACAACTAGGAGTAAGGCCCGTTGGGGGCAGAAATACAACGAGCTCTAGAAGGAAGCTCCAGGTGAGTGTTCCGTCTGTGGCTGGTGGGGTAGCAGGGGGAAGGGGAAAATAGAGGGAGGCAAGCCACGTTTATTTCCTTCTGCTTAGCTATAACGCAGGGCTGTCTCAAGTCATTTTGCTGCCCCAAGTGGGTAGTATGGGAGGACAGCCTCATGGTAACAGGTATGGTTCCCTCCACCCCTGACTTACATTAATTTGGGGCTATGCAGTGACAGCTAAGGTAGGAAAGGACCTCCTCCTATGCCATGTCTTCTGGCTTCCAAGGGTATGGAAAGCAGTTCCATAGCTAGTTACAAGGTTGGGAAATACCTGTAGATTTGGGGTTGGGAAATACCTGTAGATTTGAGGAGTAGAGCCTGGGGAGGGCAGGATTTGGGGTGTGGAGGGACCTCAGCAGAGTATAATTCCATAGAGTCCATTGCCCAAAGCAGCCCTTTTCTCCAGGAGAACTGATCTTGGAGATCTCCAGGTGCTGCCTGGAGGCTGGCAATACTAAGGGGAGGGCCAGACCTGTAGATTTGATGGGTAGAGCCTGGGGAGGGCAGGGTTTGGGGTGTGGTGAGACCTCAGCAGGGTACAATGCCAGAGTCCACTGGCCAAAGCAGCCATTGTCTCCAGGAGAACTGATTTTGGTCATCTGGACATCAGTTGTAATAGCTGAAGATCTCCAGGTGCTGCCTGAAGGTTGACTTATGTTAATTTGGGGCTATGCAGTGGCAGGTAAGGTAGAAAAGCACCTCCTCCGATGCCATGTTTTCTGGGTTCCAAGGGTCTGGAAAGTGGTTGCGTAGCCAATTACATGGTTGCCAACTCTGGGTTGGGAAATACCTGTAGATTTGAGTGGTAGAGCCTGGGGAGAGCAGGGTTTGGGGTGGGGAGGGACTTCAGCAGAGTATGATGCCATAGTCCACTGCCCAAAGCAACCATTGTCTCCAGGAGAACTGATCTTGGTCATCTGGACATCAGTTGTAATAGCTGGGAAATTCTCTGTAGGGGAAATGATGTGCTGTGGCTGGGGAACACGGTGATTTGTGGGAGATCTCCAGGCCCCACAGGGAGATTGGGATATGTATTTTACCTCAGGACTCGCAACAGCAAACTGTTTAGAATGTTAGAGGCAAAGGCCAATCAGGCCGCATATGAAAATGTGTTCTGATTGGCTATTGGGGGGAGAGGAAAAGCAGACTGTTTAGAATATTGGAGGCGAGACTCAGGCAACACAGCTAGTGGATAGGGACAGCTTCTGAATGACAGATCACGGAGCCAAAGGCTGTGGGCGCCGTGTGGAAAGTTCAGCAATGTGCCACCATCAGAACAGCTTTATAATATAGGACAGATTACATTCAGGGGAACTTACTTTCATTGCAGTTATGATTCCATGACTTCAGGGCAAAGAATAGCTGAAGACATTAGAAAAAGCCAAGCAATACCTGGCTGAAATCCTCTCAAAGCAGACAGAACTAATAAGTCCAAAGAACCAATGCAGAACCAGAGAATCCCAGCAGAAGCATGGAACAGAGAGGCACTAAGAAACAAATGTAAAACCTGAGAATCCAATGCAAACCCAAAAATCATCCAAGCTGAAATAGGAATTGTAAGGACCCCGAAGCTTATACCTTGAATAAAACATTGTTGGTCTTAAAGATGCCACTGAACTCAAACTTTGTTGTAATTAAAGTATGTTAATCATATTGACTCACCCAGACTCTTTGTGCCCACGTAGCTCTGACTCACAATAGCCTAATCAAGGTATTTCCCCACCACCAAATTTTGGCATCAGCTGCCTTCAAACTGCCCAGTTCAATTCAAGCTCTACAGCTTGGATCAATCATGTTTCTGAAAAAGTAGGTTCCCATGTCCAGCCATTTGACTCTTCCACATAAAAAGACCATCCCAGGACAGTGAAAAGTGTGCCAGGTTTTCCAACTTCTTGAACTACCCTGCAAAGGTTCCCTTTTTTCCCATCCTTGCTCTGCTCCTTAGACATCAGCTGTGTTTGTCCCAGGACCTTTCCAGACTTCAAGCCCAGGTTTTCAGCTCATATGTCCCAATTTCCTCTCTTCCTCACTTTCTCTCCCTCTCTTTCTTCATAATTTTATTGTTGGGTCCCCCTACTAAGATCCACACAGGTATACCAAGGTCCTGCGTTATTCTTTTCAAAGCTAACTTTGCCTTCTTTGGGTTCAGTTTGGATAACAGAATGCTGTTGCAAACCCAACATATGTAATATCAGTAAATCTGTGCCAATGTATTCTTGGAGTAAATGACTCAGCATGCCTGGACAATGGGTGCTGCTACCTTACTCTAAGAGTGTATCTCCTTGAATAGTATGCCTCCCTTTGTCTTCAGATGGGGATTGCCCTCTGACCTCTCCTCTCTCCCTTTATCCTCTCCTTCTCTCCCATGACCTTCCAAGGAATCACATGTTTCAGCAGGTGCCACCTGTAGATATAATGCTGGATAAGCTGCCATTTGTGAAAGGGAAAGTACTCTTTAGATTAGGGTTTTTCTCTTCTTTTGACTGTAACTTGAATGTGAACTGAATCTACCTGAATAAATGTAAATGTACCCTTTTTGCAAAATACTTATTGGGAGTTTTATTTATTGCACTCAGTATCATGAATTTATGACTGGGCAAACCTCTGCTATATTAACCAAATATCCAATAGGGTTATGGGCCCGCAGTGATTTTTTTTTAAATTTAAATGGAATTTTTCTTATTTATTTGTGTTTCTCTTGCTTCAGCAATTATAAGGCTTCGCTGCCTGCTGGCAAGAACAAAAGATGCTGGGAATTTGCTTAACAGCTGGTCCCAAACTCTGAGTGCAGAGATATTTTTTTCTCTCTCCCTTTTGAATTGCTAAACTATGCCCCAATGATCTGCAATCCTAGAGAAATTTACCAGAGATAATTTCAATGCATGGTTTTTTTAGAATTGAGCATCAGCTCAAGGAGGAAAAGGCTAATTTTTCATTAACTGCTCTATGACCTTTGAAGTCTGAAAATGAGGCCATGAGATGGGAGAATGCAGATGGTAATTATTAGTGCACTGGCTAATTCCCAAATGGCAAACATAAAAGGACAAGAAACTGTAAAAGGGATGATGGAGAGCAAGACCAGGCTAGGAAGATTTCTTTGTTTAGATAACCTTTCTCAATTAGGCTACAACAGAGAGGAAATGCAGAAACCCATATTGAAATGTTATTAAATTTAATTGATAAGCTTGCAAATGCTGGTAAAGTGCTGGATGAGGATTTACAATTTGGACTGTTCCTAAATTCCCTATCTGAATCTTATTCTGCATTCATTTTAATATTTAATGGGAAAGATTCTAAGTAGGAAGACACTCTGAAGCTGATAACAGCTGAGTATTGTAAACAATAAAGGGATTTGCCATACACTTTGAGAATAATGTATGTACTGTCTCATGCCAAGGTGAGCTGTATTCCACAGGTGGTCTCAGAAATAGAGTCTTTGAACTAGACTGCCAGGAACCTACAGCAAGACAATTGCTGACCAGAAGTCCCTGGAGCTTTGGCACAGGGGATTTGTTCATCATGACCCAGAAGCCTGATCCAACATTGGCTTCTCTTATGTTCTTATGTAGATCACATTTTTCCATAAGCGCCCCAGGGTTGCAGGCCCTTACCGCCCCCACCACGTGTTCAAAGGAAGCATATTTAACTGAGCAAACTTCAGGAGACAATGGAAGAACCTGGGACTCCCAAGGCTTGTGTGTAGGTCACACTAATAGCAGCACACACAACCAATTATATATAAACCCCGGGGGACCCCAGGCTATGAATAGTAGTGCCTTTCCCAACACCACCCAGAGCCCAACCTTGCTTAGCTTCCAAGATCTGATGAGATAAAACTCTCCTTGATTATCCAGACAGAATTTGCTTACCTAACACAGTTGACCTATCTATTACCCAACAACCTATCTGTCTTATCTATGTCCTATTTAATAATCTGTCTACCTAATGACCCATTCACCTATCTTTCTATCCAACTATCTGCCTATCTATCTGCCTATCTATCATCTATTTTTTTTATTTATTTATATTCCAATTTATATCCCACCCTACCCCACCAAAGCAGGCTCAGGGCAGCTCACACAGATAAAACACAGATTAACAATCCAATCATTAAAAACCAGTAAAACAATTCATTAAAATAATACAAAATTACATACTAAGTGCTAGCGATGTTATCCAATATCGCAACGATGGCAGTGCTGCATGAGTGCATACCATATAATGTTCGTTTTCGGCATTGATCTTACTTGATGCACACAGGCTATTGATAATTCACCAGGAACCAGGCTCTACAGTTGTTACTAGTGACAGTTACTAGTGATGGTGGCAGCTCCTAATTGAAAGCTTGATGGAAGAGCTCCATCCCACAAGCCCTGCTGAACTGTAAGAGGTCCCTCAGGGCCCTGATCTCCTCCAGGAGCTCATTCCACCAATATGGAGCCACCACCGAAAAAGCCCTGGCCCTGGTTATAGCAAGCCTGGTGTCCTTTGGGCCCGGGAGGGCCAATCAATTTTGATTCCATGACCGTAATGCTCTCTGAGATATATATGGGGAAAGGTGGTCCCTCAGGTAAGTCAGACCCTGGCCATAAAGGGCTTTCAAGGTAAGAACCAGCACCTTGAAGCGAATTCGGTATGCTATTGGCAGCCAGTGCAATGCTTTCAGGGCTGGCTGGATGTGCTCCCTCAAGGGGAGACCCATCAAAAGCCTAGCCGCTGCATTTTGCACAAGCTGCAGCTTCCGGATCTGTGACAAGGGCAGCCCAATGTAGAGAGTGTTACAGTAGTCTAATCTTGAGGTGGCCATTGCATGGATCTCTATCTATCTATCTATCTATCTATCTATCTATCTATCTATCTATCTATCTATCTATCTATCTATCTATCTATCTATCTATCTATCTATCTATCTATCTATCTATCTATCCTGGCTGTATTCCCTGCTGCCACACATGTGCATCTACGGACACCCAGCAGGTTGCTGCATGGACCATCTTTTAACCTTGGCTCAGTCTGAGGTCTCCCCCCACATGCCTACTGTAAATTGCCAGGGAAGGAACCTGAGCTTTCAGAATGCAAAGCAGTGGCTTTTCTGCTGTAGCCACAGCCACTGAGTTTTTGTTTTAGTGTTAGTAGTAATAATGGAAAGACCACAAACAGTAATCAAATAGGGGGACGGGTGGTATGAGGGCTAACTCTGGCTGCACAACATGGCCCACCCAATATAGTCTAGGAGGCAGGGGTACGCTAAGGTAGCTGAAGAAAAGGAACCTGGGGTGAGTTTCCTGCTACCCCTTACTGCTAAGGAAGTGCACGTAATAAGCAGGGGTGATAACCCCCTTTGGTCTCCTCACAAGCAAGCCCTCCCACAAAAGCACTCTCTTCTACCGTGTGAAACCCATCCTTTGTTTATTGGCTGCCAATTGCTTCTGATGCTCCTGGCTTCCTCCACTGGTTCAGCTGATGGATGGTCTCTTACTAAATATACATGGAGCTAGTGGGGCTTTCCAAAAGTTAACCCCTCCCCACTGCTTGTTCTGAGGCTCGCTGCAGCTGCCATGCTGGAGAGAAGTGGCAGTGCTCACCCCATAAAAGCCCTGATGCCACAGCACAAGGCTCTGTGCTCAGGAACTCAATGCGGCAGCACTCACCCTGTAAAGGCCCTCGATGCCACCACACAAGGCCCCCACACTCAGGAACTTGATGTGGCACGGTATGCTGCCACCATTCCTCAATGGCTGCCCACATTCCTGATGCTGGTTCAGATGGTTCTGGCCATGCCACCCGCTGCCAACCAGTGTTCCCTCTAAGCTGAGTTAGTGTGAGCTAGCTCACAGTTTTTTAGCCTCTGTCTCACACATTTTTGTCCTAGCTCAGGAAGGATGGCTCCCAAGTGAACTAATTTATGCAGTAGCCAAATTGCTTGCTCACAACTTTAATGCCAGTAGCTCACAAAGCAGAATTTTTGCTCACAAGGTTCCACAGCTTAGAGGGAACATTGCTGCCAACCCAGCTGCACTTTCCTTCTGTGGAGACTCTAGGTGGCTAACCCAGGCACTTGCCAGCCGAACCACACAGGCCCTGATCTAGCAAGGGAGGCCAATGGATGATATATGGGAGTAGCGAAGACGCTTGTCCAAGCAATCCCACACAGCCAGGTGAGTTAGCCAGGCAGTGTGGCATGCTTCCCCCCCCCCAGTGGCTCCTCCTCTTCACTATCCCCTGGGCCCCAGCTCAGGGCCCCCATAGGCCCACCTGGGAAGGGGGAGGCTGGGTTTCCCCACCATTGCTGCTGCCTGGCCCCCAAGCTGCCCATGCAGCCCATCCTGCCTTGCAGGACATGGGCAGCCATAGCTGCTATCCTCCCTGCTGGCACTCCCTATCTGCACGGGACTGCAAATGGGAACCATGGGTGAGTCAGAGGGGTCCCTTCTGGCTGAGCTTCAGTCACTCACACACTTTCAGCCAAATCTAGCTCACGTGGTTCTTATGAGGATAAAATGGAGGAGAGGATAAGGATATTAGCTACATTAGGAACCTACTGGAAAGAAAAGTGGGGTATAAGCACTCTCAAACACAGCAATTATGCACAAGTATGTTTAGCAATACTAACCAATGTGCAAAAGGCAATGTACAGGAAACAATGTATAAAAAACCAACAGTGTGTTGAACTGAAACTAATAATCCCTCTAAGCTGTGGAGTCTTGTGAGCAAAAATTCTACTTTGTGAGCTTGTGAACAAGCAATTTTGCTGCTGCATAAATTAGTTAGTTCTGGAGCCATCCTTCCTGATCTAAGACAAAAATGTGTGAGCCAGAGGCTAAAAAACTGTGAGGAAGCTCACACTAACACAGCCTAGAGGGAACACTGGTGTGTGTGTGTGTAAACAAAAGATGTGAAACAAGGAACATTCATTCAACCCTTTTTCTTCAGCCAAAGGGATTGTTGCATTTCTTATCTGCCCTGTCTGGTGTTGCTTAATTCTTCTCTCCATCCCCTGCCACTCATATTCAGTCTGCTTAGGGAAGAGAACCAAAGAACAAAGTGCTAAGAACTGCTGACCAGCATACCAGGCTGTTGAGGCAAATTAATTGCAGTAAGCAAAACACTTCCTAATGCATTCTTCGATTATGCATCTTCCTACTGTCAGAAGGATCTCAATAGAGTCTTTATGCTTTCCTTCTTTATCTTCTTGTAGGTCTGATTGACATGTGAATTGCAAAGCAGCTCAGTTTGGAGAATTGCCCTGGGACTTTTTAGAAAATATGAATATTGTTCTATCATAAAGGCATCCAAATCCAAATAGTGACATTTCATTATCTTGGTGAATTATTTATACATTGAAATACATGGACCTAATCTTTCAATCGATGGAACTCATTTAGTCTCTTGCTCCCCACTCCGTTTTCCCAACTTGAAGTAGCCCCAAGGGAGTGCTGTTAGGCCTTTTAAGGAAACCTGCTTGCACCCATTCAGTGTATGTTGGGCCCTCAATGGGGCAAATAGTGCTCTCCTGGGGCTATTTCATGTTGGGAAAATGGTCTGGGGGGGCATAAGCACCTTCACTTTATGTGCCATGGTCCCAGTCCAAGTCAGGCCCCCATGCACATGGAAACTGAGTTCATAGCAGAAATTCATGTCTGGCTGAAATTACTCATGGCAATCCACGCATGACCTGAGGGCTTTGTAACATACAGAATGCCCTTGATGGAAAATGCATATTGGTCCTTCTTGTAAGCAGGCAGCCCCCCCCTTTATTGAGAAGCAATATGGAGGAGAACACCCCTATTTTACAGCATCCCAGGAGTTTGTATGCCAGGCAGACTTGACCTAAGTATAAACAAGATGGATCCCAGAAAGGCAGACCTCAAATTATGCCTAGGCAGTGACCCTGGAAGAAATTGTTGCACACAAACCTGGAAGGTGTAAGATCTTGGTCTGACCCAGCTGTAGCCACTCCCTCTGCCCTGACATCTGCATTAACCAAACAGTGGACCTGCCTCACCTCAGAGCTAACACCTAACATGAGGGTCACCAAGCAGCATTGTTTCTTTTTGATTAGTTTAATTAGCAAACCATTAGCCCAAGTCCCAGCCTAAGCCTTACTTTATATCCAAAACTCCTCCCAAGAACATCTCCTTCTCTGTCCATACCTGGGAACCTCATTCAGCACCCCCAAACTAATTGTTTTACCTTTTAAGTAACCTCATCAATTCTTTGTTTTCAAGGAGCAGGCACGTTAGCATGCCCTGAAGTCCTATTTTTGCTATAACTAGGCAGCCACAGCTCCATTGCTGTGTGTGTTCTCCTGGATCCAAACTGCATACTCAGGAAGCTGGGTGTCTTACTTTTCTCCCTGGATTTCTGCTCTTTGGGACTGGTAGCTATAATCTCCATGGCACCCTCCTTTATTCCTGCTGCTCCATTTATTTCTAAATTGGTCTAAACATGAGCCTGCAGTGTGATGTGGCTGTGAAGAAAGCTAATGCAATCTTAGGATGCATTAATAGAAGCATTGTGTCCAGATCACGGGAGGTGGTAGTTCCACTCTATTCTGCTATGGTCAGGCCTCACCTGGAGTACTGTGTCCAGTTTTGGGCACCACATTTTAGGAAAGGTATTGACAAGCTCTAGCGTGTCCAGAAGAGGGCAACCAGGATGGGTTGGAGGGTTGGAATCCAAGTCTTACGAGGAAAGGCATTACAAAAAATACTCCCCGCAACCCCCCCCCCAAAAAAAAAAAAAAAAACCTGTGCTTTTTTAATGTTTGGGTGCTTACTGTTAACAGCAGTAGGCATCTTGTTTTTTCTTGATTTTTCCCTGATTTCCCAGGCAGTAGCATTTCTCCCTTCCAATCAGTTCCTTTCAAGGGATCAGGAGGTGAGCACTCCCAGCCAATCACCTTTGGAGACAAACTCCAGAGAAGGAATTTCCATACATTGGAAATAACTACCCATTTTTTAAAGATCATAAAATGGCTGTGTGGAAGGAAGAGCCCCCTCCTCCACTCATACAGCTCCTCATCAGACAAATCAGTTTCTATTGCTTTTAAAGCAGTGTTCTTGGAGCTGATGTGTGACTCTAATCAAAGTGCTGACCCCAGAGACAACTCGTAAACAATCGTATCAAGTGACTTAGCTTTTGGACTTCCATATGCCACATCCTTGCTGCCACTGCCTCCTCCTTCTCCAGGAACTCCTTAAATACTAGTAATACAAATTAATATTTATGCATATATTAAAACATTTTTATCCCACTTTTCCTCTTGTTTCGAAGTGGCTTACAACAGTAATTAACACATCCCCAGTTAAAACCAAAGGTAAAATAGCAAGCCCTTAAACCTCCCCCATCCCCCCAAAAAAGATGCCTGCCATTTAGTAAAGGTAAAGGTTTATCTTGCTCGGAAGCCAGTCGAATCTGACTCTATGGATGCGGTGCTCACCTCCTTTTCCAAGCCAAAGAGTTAGCACTGTCCAAAGATGTTTCCATGGTCATGTAGACAGCATGACTAGATGCCGAGGCACACAGAATGCTGTTACCTTCCCACTGAAGTGATACCTATTTATCTACTTGTTTTCGAACTGCTAGGTTGGCAGAAGTTGGGACCAGAGACAGGAGCTCACTCTGTCATGCTGTACTCAGGTCTCAAATTGCTTCCTTCCAATCTGCAGTTCAGCATCTTAACCACTTGAGCCACCCCCCTCAAAAGCCCTGGCAAACAGGCAGGTCTTGCAGTACCTCTTGAAGATCTCCCCTCCCTCACCTCTTCTGGGAGCTCATTCCATAGAGCCAGACCCACAATAGAAAATAACCATGCTCTGGTCGATGCCAGACAATGGGATAGCCAACAGCTGCCAGATGACTGTAGTTGGTGCACAGGGCCTTATGAAAGGAGATGGTCCTTCAAACATTGGGTCCAGGGAAGTGAAGGACTTTGAATGTCATAACCAGCATCTTGAATTTAACTTGGAAACAGACTGGCAGCCAGTGTTGCCCCTGACAGCAGCAATGTTCCCTCTAAGCTGTGGAGTCTTGTGAGCAAACATTCTACTTCGTGAACTACTGGTATTAAAGTTGTGAGCAAGCGATTTGGCTACTGCATAAGTTAGTTTGCTCTGGAGCCATCCTTCCTGAGCTAAGACAAAAATGTGAGAGCCAGAGGCTAAAAAACTGTGAGCTAGCTCACACTAACTCAGCTTAGAGGGAACACTGGACAGCCATCATGCTGTCACATTCTGAACTAGTCGTAGTTTCCAGGTTGTCTTCAAGGGCAGCCACATGCATAGTGTGCTGCAGTAATCCAGCCATGAGGTTACATGGATCAGCACGGTCAAATCAGCTGAGTCTAGATAGTGAGAAAGCTGGTGAATCAGATGCAGCTGATAGATGGCTCTCCTGGTCACCATGTCAATCTGCTTTTTAAACATCGGGGCAGGATCCATGAACACCCCCAAGTTCTTAACCTGCATTGAAAAAGCCAACATTACTCCATCTAGAACAAATTTCTGGCTAGGCGGGATATAAATCAAAATAAATAAATAAATAAGTGGATTCAGCCTTCCCAACCAGCATTATCCTGTATTGTCTGGGTCCAGCTTCAGTTTGTTCTGCCTTAGCCACCTGACCACAGCCTCAAAGCACTGGTTCAGAATTAAGGCAGATACTTCTGGAGTCTTGGGTAATGAAATATAGAGCTGGGTGTCATCTGCATATTGATGACGCCCAGCACTAAAGCTCCCAACAGTCTCATTCAGCAGACATATATATTATTTATATTTATTTATTTATTTGATTTATATCCTGCCTTCCCCGCGAGCAGGCTCAGGGCAACTAACAGTCAGTGGCACCACGTGCCAAGATAAAACAGTTAAAAACAAGATAAAACAAGTATACAATTAACTTAGATACAATTGATACCAGAAAGTGCTCGTAGTGCTCTTCTTTCTTCATTCAGTTAGAGAGGGCGTGCAGACAGAAGTAATACTAGGGCCCTGATTTAACAATATTTTGGCCTCCCGAAATTATTTATTTAATTTATACCCTGCCCTCCCCGCCAAGGTAGACTCAGGGCAGCTTATATAAAATTTAAAACAGTTAAAACAATAAGTTTCTAAAACCGATCATAAAGTGCTAGTGTGCCAAGTTATAAACTAATGGGTGAGAGAACAGAATTTTGTGGCACTCCCCAAGATAAATTCCACCCAGCTGATTCTGTACCTCCAATGGAGACTCATTGTGTCTGATCAGACAGGGAAGGGCTATGCCCTTAATACCAACTCCATATTTAAGCTAATGGATAAGAATAGAGTGACCAACTGTGTCAAAGGCTGCTGACAGGTCCAACAGTATCCATAGGAAAGATTGCCCTTTTTCCAACTTTAAATGAAGATTGTCCACCAGTACAACTAAAGCCATCTTGGTATCAAACCTAGGCCTGAAACCAGACTGAAATGGGTGAAGGGCAGATGTGTCATTCAGGAAACCCTGGAGCTGCTCTCTTTCACCACACTCACTATCACCTTCCCCAGAAAAGGTAAATTGGAGACTGGCCTGCCATCGGCCATCTTGTCTGTCCCTCTCTGGCACTGCAGGAAGGGCTGCATTATCACCAATCCAGGTTACCCCTACGATGGATACCCAGAGTGAAGAGATGCGTCTCATAAAAACTGGGTGATTGATTCATCACATGCAATCACACAAACATTCTCTCTTTCTTTTTTTCTTTCAAGATGTGAACTATTTTTGAAGATTGTAGCAATGGGGCAGGGGTAGGCAGGGTTGTTGTTTTTTTTGCAAAGGAAGCCTGCTTTACATTGTGAAAGGAAACTTACAGATCACTAGGAAGGATGGCAAATGCAGATTTTTCAGTAGAAAGGTAATTTTCTTTTATTGTCAATCTGTCACTGTAGGATTATGTATAAAATATGGATGCAGAGAGGATTTTTTTTTTAAGTACACTTACAGCAAGAGACACCTGCTTTGGGGATCTGCAAAACCAAACCCCTTTGTCCGCTCTGTTTCAAACATGGGGAGTCTTTAGATTAGATGGAAGACCGTGTTCCGGGCAGATTTGTTGCTTTAAAAAATGTTGTCATTAAAAAAAAAAAAACAGCTGCCCCAGTCCATCAAATTGGTTCCCCATGGAAAATAATGGTCCCAACATTCCAGACTCCCCCAAAACCCACACAAATTTGAATCCCAAACTACTAATGGCCTATCTGAATACCAGCAATCACATTAATCCCCTCCCAGTTCTGAAATCACAACATTTTTTTTTTCTTGGAGCACACCCCTACTTTGCACTCAATAAATTGTAACAAAATAAGTAGCCATTTTAGTCTGTAGCAGTAGAAAAGAGCAAGAGACCAGCAGCACCTTAAAGACTAACACAATATGTAATGGGGTATGAGCTTTCGTGAGTCACTGCTCACTTCTTCAGATGCAGATAACATATTTTGGCCCCAGTCATACGAGGCAGAAAACGCGGGGGAGAGGCGTGGCAGTTTGCCCCGGAGCTAAATAAGGCATGGTAGCCCGATCACATGGGCCACCGGGTTGCCACACTCCAGCTCTGCACCCCGATCACACTGCGCTGCTGCAGTGCGGCAAAAAAGCAGCGAAGTGCACATGTGCCATTGGGGGGCGGGCCGCTGTTGGTGTCTTGTGTGCGCGCATGCGCTGTTCAGTGTTGGTGCGCATCCCATGGACACTTACAACATCTGGAAACCCTGGGGACATGGGCGGGCGTCGGAAGCCACGGGATACTGGCACTCCCGCGATCAGACGCCAGCCTTTGCCCCGGGCTTTCCAGAAACTAGTACTTCGGACCTACTAGTTTTTTACTCCGCGTTTTCCACTGGAAGCCGCAGGTTGGCCACGGGAGCACTACGCCTCCCAGATGTGCTCGTATGATCACGCATGGAAAGTCCGCAGGGCTCCCATGCCTTCAGCGGGGCAAATGCTCAGTGTGAACGGGGCCTTTGTTAGTCTTTATGGCGCTACTGGACTCTTGCTCTTTTCTGATACATTGTATGTTTTGTTGAATTAATAATTCAGAAGGAAAAATGTTAAAAACAGCTTAACTTTGGTGAAATATTTAACACCCCCACCAATACTCCCCCTAAGGTGTGGAGTGTTGTGAGCAAAAATTCTACTTTGTGAGCTACTGGCATAAAAGTTGTGAGTGAGCGATTTGGCTACAGCATAAATTAGTTTGCTCTGGAGCCCTCCTTCCTGAGCTAAGGCAAAAATGTATAAGGCGGAGGCTAAAAAACTGTGAGCTAGCTCACGCTAATTCAGCTTAAAGGGAACATTGACCCCTACTGTTTCTATGCAAGTAAACAGAATTCCAGCTCACTATAAAGGTTAGTGCTGGTTCCTACCTTTAAGGACACTGAAGATCCTAAATGGATTTTGGGCCAGGGTATCAAGTACTGACTCCTCTCATACTGTTCAACCCACCAATTGAGATTCTCCTCACGGGCCTTGCTGTGTTCCCACCTTCAGAGGTGAGGCAGGGTTAGGCAGGCCAAGCCACTCTGTATTTGATCCATGGTTTGGCTGCATCATGAACTCCAGCGGAACTCCGTCAATGATCTCCTGAATATTTCCCTGAACTTTGTCTGGATGCGCATATCTCATGTGCTTTTGAATATACATTTTATACATATTCAATGTATGTTGTCGTCTGTACTTCCACAGGACTTCTGCAATGATTATTTATACAAAAGTATATCCAATGCATATCCACGTCCCAAAAAATCCACAACCCACCAACAGGCAATGGATGAAAAAAGGGCATATGCAGTTCTGTTCTCCCCTCATATACAACTTAGATCAGAATGGCTTCATCTAGAGAGAATTCATATTGGGGAAGTATTTGAAAGTGTGCCTGTTTCATTGTACCCATATTATAAGAGAATAACATGATGTCAGCTAGGAAGAAAACACAACCCTGCCTTGTTATTAGCAGCAACTGGATTTTTCTCTCACGGTGCCCAGCTCATCCATTCCCTCTAACTCCCAGCTTATAGTTATAACTACCGATGACCTGGATGTGAACCGGACTCCAAAGTACCAAAGGGATCAGTATCTCATTTACCAATCCCTTGAAGCTCACAATCCTTCCTAGAGCAGATTTAAAACAAACCCTGATCCAGAGTCATCAACCTGAGATTTAAGTGACTCTGCAGATAGATGGCAATTTAAAGATCCTCCCTCGCCCCTTCTTACTAACATCTCACATTCTTCCTTTGGTCATATTGTAAATCCCACTTAAATCTCTTTAAAGAAGATTATGAAATGGTAGATTCTCTAAAGAGCATAGATCCAAAAGAAAATAAAACAAGGTAGACATTCTCATCCAAAGCAATGCCTTCTTCATTTCCAGTTCTCCCCACCCACCCCCGAAATTCAACAACATCCTAAAGTTAATCTGCCTCTCAAAAAGGAGCTTCAAAATGCAGCCAATCTTGGCTGAATTTTTCTGCTGCTCCAAATATCTAAAGCTTATGTTATGTGAGATCTTTATGGCTTTATTTGTTGGCAGAATTTTCTCCCACTTCAGTGGAGTTTTAAAACAGGCTATAACTATAAGGAACTGCAGTGGCTCAAATGATTAAGACGCTGAACTGCAGGCTGTGGAAGGTCAGTTGTTCAGCAGTTCAAGACCCGTGAGTGCCGCATGACGGGGTGAGCTCCCGTCTCTAGTTCCAGCTCCTGCCAACCTAGCAGTTCGAAAGCAAGAAATTGCAAGTAGATAAATAGGTACCACTTCAGTGGGAAGGTAACAGCGTTCCATGCGCCTTGGTGTTTAGTCATGCTGGCCACATGACCACAGAAATGTCTTCGGACAGCACTGGCTCTTCGGCTTTGAAACGGAGATGAGCACCGCAACCCTGGAGTCGGATTCGACTGGCTTTCGAGCAAGGGAACCGTTACCTTATAAAGTACTTTATTGACATTTTCCCTTCTGGGGTCTTTCTTCTCAGTTGCATTGTAATTTTGTCCCGCAACAAGGTTTCTTTAGAGCCTCAAAGCTGCACAAATAACATGCATTTAGTATTTAGTATGACGAGAATCTCTATTGCTTTTTGTGTTGTCGTGATTGCTACTGTTTTAACTGCTTTGTGGAACTGGGACCTCACTGAAGACTTGCAGTAGCTGTGTGATTGTGACAACCTGCACTCATGGAGAACCATGATACAATAGACTCTGGCAATTGACCAGACTAGCGGTGGCCCAATTATGGGAGAAGGATCTGAGCCAGCAGACAAGAGGCTGTGACTCCTCTCCAGAAAATGTCTATCCATAGGGTTGTCAAATCGGGATTGCAACATTTCTGGAGATCTGGAGGTGCCTGTGAAGAGCTGAGTTTGGGGACGAGAGGGAGCTCAACACAGATGTACTGCTATGGAGTATACTCTCTGGGGGTGCATTTTCTCCATGGCAATTGATCTCTGTAGTCTGGAGATCAGGTGTAATTAAAGATCTCCAAAACCCTGGAGGTTGGCAACCCTAATTCATATTGGAAGTCTTTTGAAATTTGTGTGACCTGAGCTAGACCCTGTTTACCAACAAAGCTAAACTTCCACCCACATAGCTAAGGTCTTCCACCCACATAGTACTATGTGATGGCAATTTTGTGTCATATGTGTAGTGGAGGCAGGAAAGAAAGAAGCTCTCCCCAGTCTCTGAGAGAGCACAGGGTATTCCTCCTACACTCTCCAGCTGGCTACTTGCCTTCCTAAAATCTGACACAATGATGTTTGCTATTTACTGCCACCAGCCTATTTTTCTAGGTAATTAGCACACCATATTCTAGCTGTGCTATATAAAAAAGCAAATGTAAAACCCAATGTTAATGGAGGACCACCTTGGGCTGTTTGACTAAGGTGGTTGGCTTCTTTGTTGGGTTCCCGATTAGGTAAAGTGTTAGTTCATGGGCACAATTTTATATTGAAGCCCTGTTATACTGAAAGTGTTATGATGAAAGGAAATCAGAAAATGACACAGTAGGAAAAGAAAAAAAGGTAGAGTGAAAAAAACACAATCAGATGTAAAGGTAATATAATGAAAGAACAGCTCGGAAAATTCCTTCACTGCCAGGTGCAAAAGTAAAATCCAGGTAGGGTCCTTAAAATCTTTTTGTTTTGGAGGCTGCAATCCTTGGTTTTCAAAATGTTTCCATAGATGGTTACAGCCAGGGAATTCCTCCAACATTGGAGGGGATGGGGGGCGTGGTCTGAGGGCTCATTCAAGTGGACTGCCTTTCTAAAGATCTTCAAACACATTCATTGAACTATCTAACAGCTCTCAAGCAAAATCTTTCTTTGCTAGTTCCCTACAATGCCAAATGTACTTGTTTCACAAGGATTAAAGTACTACAGTTTCAGTTAGCTGACAGGAATGTAAGCTTGTCTTTTTAGCCAATGAGACAACAAGTTAAGAAAGTTAAGTGTGCGTGGGGGGGAGACAGTATTAAACAGTCAATCACAAGAAATAAATTTAACTAAGCATCTATGAATGATGCTAACATCCATTTGATGATCTGAGATTATAGCCTGTTTTTACCCAGCACTGATCTGGCAGGAACAAAGTTCCTTTCTGGCAAAACTTCAAACAAGGTCTATCAAATAAACTGGGGAAGAAAGTGAATCAAAACAGATGATAATGACAGCTAGAGATGCTCAAACACATGTTCTACTTGCAAGCAGAGAACTGTTGTTTTGTAGAGCAGTTTAGCTGTTGGCAAGCAGATGAAGCCTGTTTGTCATGTTCCCTCTCATGTATTCAAACAGCACAGTACACTGCAATACAACTGGCAGTATTTCATGCATATTCATTCTCACATTGCCCAATGGGAGTCTTAGTTTCACCTTTCCCACAGACCTGCCATCACTGCGCACTGCTTTGCAGCTTTTGTGGCCCCAATTGTGGTAAATAAACACATAAACAATAAACAAATCAATCTATCATCTAGTGATTACCATATAAACAAATACCATGTTTTTTAAAAGGCTTACCATTTGGTATTTCCCATCTGCGTTTTGCATTTAGACATGTGCATGTACATTTAGACATGTGAGCAGAAGCTCTGCTCAAGTCATATAATTACACATCCTGACTATCCTTGATCTTGGAAGGGGGAGATGCAAAAGCACTCAGAAGGTGGAAGGAAATGAAACTCTGAGGGCTCTGTCACCCCCCCACCCCCCACTGCAAAGCTGTTCAGCAGCTGCTTGAGCTGGACAGTGGTGAGGCAAGGAGACTGGAAGCTCAGCTCAAGAGGGACTGCAACTGTCAAACCTGGTATATTCACTGCAGAATTCTCAGAATTCCTGATGACATCATAAAATGGGGGGGGGGGGCAATAACCAACACAAAATCTGCACACATAGATGTTTAGGTGAAAGACTTCTAGATCAGGGGTGGTTTATTTTCCTCCCCACAGTTATGTTTAAAATTAAACACTGGCCTTTTGGGTCATTTTCAACAATGGCCCCAGGCCTAAACAAGTTGCTTCTCTCTGGCCTAGCAGGAAGTGCCAAGGTTGCCTAAATATTGGCCTGTCTGCTAGATAGTGCTGTAATATTAAACACAGAATAGAAGGCTGCAACATGAAATACTGGTCCTTGGCATACTGGGCAAGAATATCAGCAAAGGGACCAATTAGTGCTAGTGACTTATTTTAATACCAGTATTTTTCCAACAGGAACTGGGCTGAAACCCCCAGTCTCAGACCCTAAATCATATTTGTTTTCTTTTCTCTTCAGTTTTTGTTACCAAAAAACAAACCTATTCCTAGTTAACTAGTACAGGCTAGCAGAAAGTAAACGGAAATCTTCAGTAGGATAATTAGGGTAAATTATAATTTCCCAGAGAGTGCAATGAGCTATGCTTATTTTGAATAGATGCCTCCAGTATGATTGAGAATAGCCATGGCATCTGCCATCAAAGAGGATGGAAAAAATAAGCAGGAAGTGGTTTCTCACTACCTGTCTTTGCTTAATTTGTGGTTTCATTTGATAGTATAACTTGTACACCCCAGGTTTACAGGACCATTACAGGACTGCTTTGGGTAGTTTTTATTTCTTAGGGCACTTCTTGGTGCTGTGTAGCCAGCAGATTCATTGGGTGCATTCAGACGGGCCATTTAGTCCGCTTTCAGCACACTTCAGTAACGGATTTTATATCCACGTTCACACACCCAACTTCTGCACACCGTCCCCAGCTGTCATTTTCGGGATCAAACCCCTTTTAAAATGGAGTATTTTGATACCACTTACCCAAGTGGTGTTTTCCTGATTCTCCGGTTTCAAGCCACAGTTTCCGACGTCTGATGGCTCCTGTGGTGTCAAGCCACTTCCAGGTGCCTCAACCCCCTTTCCTCTGGAAATCTGCCGTGGAAGCCTCAGGCTTCTGCTTTTTGTCCGCCATTTTTTTATGCCTTGGCGGTACGCGCATGGGCAGAGCTCTGCTCCAAAGTTAATAAAAGCTAAGTTTAAATGGTGCCTAGTTTTAGCACTTAGACAAGTTCGGGATCTCACAGAGGCCAGTTTTGGGGGTAAAAGTTTCATTTAAAGTGTTCATTTAACATTTAAAGGGAAGTGTGGAAATTGCTGTTCTGCGTATGCGTGGAAATTTTAGTTCTAAAGATGGCTGCCTGCGCGCATGCTCAAACCAAGAAGAAAGAAACCCACCGATGCACGCTCCCAGTGGGGAGTGATGTGACTGCGCAGCGATCCGGAACAAGGAGGTCAGTGTGATTGCAATTCTCTGGGTTAAAAAAAAAAAAAAAACATCGGACCAGAGCAATTTACACCACTCCTAGCTCACTGTCTAACTGCATCCATTGATGGAGTTCTTCCTAGTCCATGCTCTGTTTCTAGGACAAAACAAAACCTGGTAACATGCTAGGGGAGAGTCACAAGGAAGATACACAGGTGGCAAATCCCACAGAAGAAATGGAAGGGGGCAAGTGCAGGAATCAGTGGAGATGTGTGAGTAGGGAGTCAGCAGCAGCGGGGCCCTACCAGAAGCCATGTACCCTGGTAGCTGCCTCACCCCAGGATACACTGATGCCAGACCCGCTGCTATTAGCTCCTCCTACAGATTTGTTGTTGGTTGGGACTCCAAATTGTTCTACTTACAGGTGCGCTCTCTCTCTCTCTCTCTCTCTCTCTCTCTCTCTCTCTCTCTCTCTCTCTCTCTCTACACACACACACACACACACACACACACACACACATACACACACACACCACATCTCTCTCTTCCTCACTCTTCTATTTCTTCTTATATCAAATGAACTGCAGCGCTCATTCCAGAGTGACTCTCAACCTCAGCAACACACAGTAAATGCTTATGTTAGTATGGCAGAGACTCCTGAGAAGAGGCTCAATCTAGTTGCCAATTGGCTAGAATGTTTCCAGCCCTACCAATGACCCCAGGATTTATAAAAATGTTTTCAACTGAGCAGAGCAAATGAAAAAAGTATGGCAACAACATTTACTTCCAAATTCACCAGACAACGTTATAACATTGTTCTGAAGAACCTACCTTTTAAAATAATTATATAATTGCTGTTGTCAGTGTGGTGTTCAAATGAAGAAAGCTATGAAGAAGGAAAAAGTGAAGTGTAAAATCTTCCCCAGAAACTTTCAGATAAATAGCTGTACATGGTTATTTTGTACAAATCAGATATATCTTTTAGATTAGAGATAAGTGAATGTTACCCATTTTGTTTCTTTTCATTTGCTTAGTCCTGTCAAAACCTCTTTTCACTGTTAGTTTTGAAGATTGATTTGTATTGTGTATACAACTTGTATTATTTTTATGCACACTTTATATTTCCAATGTACTAAACATCACTTATGCAGATATTATATGTATGCTAATTTACTGGGGGAAAACAACATTCAAAATACATATTTGGGGGAAAGTTAGTGTGAGGAAAGTGTTGCGAAAATAATCAGATTCCATTTGCACAAACGGGAAACAAAATGTATAACTACCTTTCTGCCCTCATAAGGGCCACCAAGGAGTCTAACAAATCAAAACATAAATAGTAGAATCACTTCTTAAAATTGAAGGGGACAGACGAGTATCTCTGGGGAGAATGTTTGAGAGTTTGGGTACCACAACGAAGAAGGCTCTCTCCCAGGCTGCCACTTACCTAATCTCAAAAGCTGTGGGCACCCAGAGCAAGGACTGTGTAGATTACTATACTGGCTGGGTAGGTTCATAAGGGAGCATGAGGTCCTTCAGGTATGCTGGTTCTTCACCATTTAGGGCTTTAAAGGTCAATACCAGCAACCTTGAAATTGATTGGGAGTGAGTGTAGATGGGCCAAGACTAGAGTGATATGACTCACACAGGTCAAAATCCTGGCTGCAGCTTTCTGTACCAATTGACATTTCCCAGAACTTCTCAAGGGCATCTGCACACAAAATGTATTTGGTAATCTAATCTAGAAGTAACCAGGGCATGCACCACAGTGGCTAGAAATCACCCCTTCACTGAAAGGCTGATTACCATTTGGATTCCCTTCCATTTCATTCACTGAATTCCAACACCAACCTAATTCCAAGCCGTATAATTTAGTCTCTTCTTCTAGAACAAAACTACAGCCCCTGAATTATTGATATTGCTGGAAGGGATGAGGCATAAAGAGATCCCATTGGTCCAAAGTGTTTAGTCAAGGTGGACAAGGCTAAACTCTGCCAAAGATGAAATGGAATGCCTTGAAAGGTCACTAAAACAGAAAGGCATGGGGAAATTATTTACTATATTATTTATATGACACGCATTTGATTCTTTGTAGCAAACAAAAGTGGTATTTTAAGGGTATAAGGCTGCCGTAAAAAGCCCAATAACTATTGCTGTTTTATTTAGAGTAATAAAGAAATGTGTTTTATTTTAAAGATTTAATGCACAGCTCCTCATCCAGCCAGAGGAAATTGTTGTCTCAAAGATTAAAAATACGTAACATTATTTCTGTCCCCCCACACACCCCCTTGCCTCCTTGGCAGCTTTTATTCTCCTCATCCTAATACAAGTTATGGTCCTGAAGCCAAAATCTTTTTTTGGAGGGGGGAGCAAAACAAAAGCAGAAATAGACTTCAGTTGACAAAGAAGAAAGGAAATAAGAGGAGGTTTTTTGCCAAGAGTGGTCAATCTTTTTCTGCTGGGAATTGAATTTCCTGGTATTTTACCCCTCTCCCTGTGGATATTTAGGAGGAATGTTACTGTTGCTGGAAGGTTTAAGGTATCAGCCCTTTATTGAGTTACAGTCTTTCCTCAGTACTGCAAAATATGTGTGTTTTGCTTTTCCTGTTGACTAGTTTTCTTAGTAAAGATGGTGATAATTTGCTTGAGGGAAGGGTAAATATTTTGCTTTTGAAGGCCAGGATAAATTTTCTTTCTCTGGAACAGGGGATAATTCAGGTCCAGGTCCATGTTTTTATGGGCTACTACCCCCACTGCAGCTCCTTTCATCTTTAATTATAGCCTTCTCCTCCAATCTCCTCTACCAGTACTGATAGCCACATTCCCCTGTTGTGGCCCCCTTTCCCCTACCTCTCCCAACTGTTGCTATGCTGAAGGGAATGAAGTAGTGGAACAGTCTGCCTACAGAGATGGTGGATGCTCCTTCCCTGGATGTTTTCAAGAGGAGGCTGGATGACCATCTTTTGGGTATGTTGTAGGTATGTAGGGCTATCTTTTGGCTATGCTCTTGCAGAGTGCAGGGGGTTGGACTGGATGACCTGTAAGGTCCCTTCCAACTCTAACATTCTATGATTGTATGATTCTACAACTTTCTCACAGTCCTTTAGATCTATCAGTGCCAAATAGTCTAAGGAGAGCAAGAAAGAATCACTGCAGCTTGCAGAGCCTTCTGAACCAATTGAGAGAGCAGCCTTGAGGAGGCAGTAGAGTACAATTATCTTATGTTCTGTTTCCTTCAGGAATATTTCCTTTTGGGAAACAGAGGCCTTCTGCCCGGCTGTGAGCCCAGCCATGCCTACCTTAATAGTAGGCTCATCTGGCACAGCTGCTATAGACTTCTAGAAGCTACACCCACTGAGGTACAAATTGGGTATAAGTGCACAAGGATGGGATTCATCCTGAATGTGGGCCAGTGTAGTTTGGCCTACAACATACCTAGGCTTGCCATTTTCCTGCCCATTGCAGGTAACCCTCAGGCCCAATACTCCCACTCTCAAGAAATTTAGAAGCAGGAGGGGAAAATATAGACAGAATTGACCTCCCTAGAGATGCTAGGAATTCCCCCCTACCTCTGTGGCCTTTTCCACAGAGATTAGGGTAAATTCCTAGAGTGTCACCTGGAAGTGACATCACAATCTCCCAAAATTCCCCCCTCCCTGGACTCTACCTTCAAAATATCCCATTGTTTGCTGAGGCACTGCTGGCAACCCTAATCCTACTACTCTACTCAGCAAAGAATGAAGCCTTTGGAACTTTCTTCCAACTGTATCTTCAGCAGTGGTTGTACTAGGTTGCAACCCCTGGCCATTTGAGAGCACCTTGGCATCTTTAATTCTCAGTTCACTCCTTAACCTTTCTTTATTCATTGTTGGCATCACCTGCAGCTGTTTGTCCTGTTCACAGTCTTTTTCCACCTCTTCTTTCTCAGCTGCTCACAGCTTGCTCATTCACAAGGAACCCTCCCTGACTGATGCTATGTATCTTGCTAAGAGCAATACCTCTAATTCAATAAGCAGAGGGCAGTGTGGAAGAAAGGAGAAGAGCATGTCTTAAAATAGTTCTAGGGATAATGAGATTTTTTTTTTTTTTTTAAAGGAAAGAAAAGAAAAGAAAGAAAGAAAAAATAATTTGACAGGTTCCCCCCCCCCCTTTATTCCAGGCCATTCATTAATAAAGCAAGCCCATGCTTCTTTGATTGTTATACAAGGGAACACATACTATAAATTTAATATGCTCACATTCTGAAACAGAGGCCTGAGTGCTGTTCTTTGACCTATAGAGAAAAGGTGTCAAATGAGATGTGTTAAAAGAGGGACCACGTGGCTTTAATGAAATCTGCCATTTACGGATGAATGGTTAATGCACCCGTCGTGCTCTCCTTAATCTGCTTTTTTAGATGGTTGTGAAGTTCAGCAACATTATCTTTGTCACTCATGCTACACTGTTAGTATCTTTGACAGTATCTTATAAGATACTTTGTGATATCATTTGAACCGTATAACACAGAAGAGAGAACAGAGATTTCCATGGTTTGTGAGCCAAAATCTGCACAAACTATCATTGCACAACATATGCCAACACCTGGAGCATCCCAAGGATATTTTGTCGAATTTGCCTGTAGAACAAAGACTGACTTAAGAAAAATATCCAGGTGGCTCAGGTGAGCCAACTAGAACATATACTGTGAGGAAAGTCAGAACCCTCAGTTTCTGAGGGTAGGGTTGCCAGCACTAATTTGGGAAATATCTGGAGGTTTGGGGAGGGTGGAGCCTGGGAGAGCAAGGTTTGGGGAGAAAAGGCACCTCAGCAGGGTATAATGCCATAGATTTCACTCTCCAAAGCAGCCATTTTCTCCAGAAGTTTGTCATCTGGAGATCGGCTGTAATAGTGGAAGATCTCCAGGTGCCACCTAGAGGTTGGGAACTCTGTGAAGGAAAAACTCAGTGCTATTCTGCAGAATCCCATGTCAGAATCCTTCTTAGGGACTGGTTCAGACAGTGGTTGGATCCTCCCAGCATTTTAAAAAAGTGCAATAACAGTGGCTACCATTTCCATATGTTGATAAGGGCTGCACAACAAAGAGAGAAGAGTTTTAATCCTCCTACCCTAGCGTGGTTTCACCCTGGCCTTTAAATAGCTGGGGAGGGGGAGCGATGGGCAACTTCTCATCTTTTCCCCTCCCCAGGACTAATTACAGCCTGAGAGCAGTAATGTTTGATTAGCAAAGTGCTGCCTCTTGTCTTGTTAGACCTTTAGAAGTATGTTCTTCTTCTCTTTTAACTAAAAATTAAGTGTCCCTTCATAAGACTTGCTTCTGAGACAAAAGCATACAGGCCTGAGGTCTTAATCTGCAAATGTTGATGAAATCCCTCTTTTGTAAATGCAGCAAAAATGCCTAAGGGGGAACTAATTTGTATCTTCGAAACAACTGTTTCCAATACCTAGATCCATGCATGCCTGAAGATTTTAAAAGGCTTCATGGATTACATTCATAATAATCTTGTTCTGTTATTTTGGAAAAGGGAATAAGCAACTGATGTAATTAAATATAACAACCTCAGCATTTCTGAAATTGTATGCTGCATCATTCCCCTTTTTTGGGAACCAAGATGATTAGGGGGTTGGAGCACCTTCCCTATGAGGAAAGGCTAAAGAGTCTGGGACTTTTCAGTTTAGAAAAGAGATGACTAAGGTGAGACATGATAGAAGTTTATAAAATGATGCATGGGGTAGAGAGAGTTGACAAAGAGAAATCTTTCTCCCTTTCCTAAAATACTAGAACTCGAGGGCATCATATGAGGCCGATGGGCAGTAGGTTCAAGGTGGATGAAAGGAAATACTACTTTTACATGGAGAGTGATTACAATGTGGAATTCACTGCCAGAGGATATAGTGATGGCCACAGGAATAAACAGCTTTAAAAGGGTATTGGATAGATTCATGGAGGATAAGTCTATCAGTGGCTACTAGCCATGGAGACTGAGGGGAACCTCCACATTCAAAGGCATTAAGCTTCTATATCCCAGAGCCGGGAGGCAACATCAGGGGAAGGCCTCGTCCTCTATGCCCTGTTGTTGGCTTCCCAGAGGAACTGGTTGGCCAGTGTGTGAGACAGGATGCTGGGCTAGACGGATCACTGGTCTGACCCAGCAGGGCTCTTCTTGTGTTCTAACCACACATTTTTTATACTCATGCATCTGAAACCCAATGATGTTCATTTTACCTACTAATGCATTCACTTGATTTAAGTAAAAATTGATTGGTTCTTCAGAATCTCAGCATCTTCCTATAATCTTGACAAATACAGGAAACTGAACTGAATAACACTTGTGGATACGTAGCATGACACACACTTGACCTGACTTCCCCAAATCTAGTTTGTTGATTTCAAGCATCCCAGACAAACTTAATTCTTATTGTGTGTAACATGCCCGGATGGGACCCGCATCAGGCAAGGCCCAGTAGCTTACGGCCCATATAACAAGAACTAGGTACTGCAGCCTACATAATGCAGCAACATTTGTAGGATACTGGTCTGGGATCACATGGCTATGTTCTGGCACTTGGCTCAAGAAGCTGATCTAAAGCCCTCAGGCCCTGCATTGCAAAGCTAGCAGGCTACCTCCTCAGCCTAGAAAACCAGACAGAGACTTAGAACTTTTCCCTGGCTGAGCGTTATTTGAAATAATTATATCTTGCTTTCTGTAAAGATTAAAGTGACTTTAGAGATCAACCTTAAAACAGGTTCATTAAACATAGTAAATATCAAATATACATGATGGACTATACCCTGTCTCTTCACTTAGGGAATGGCGGTATGTTCCTGTAGTGTGAGAAGTCATCTTCAGATGCAAGAGAGAAGAGGAGCCTGCCACTATTAGCTCGGCAGAGTGGTAGGAGACAATCTAATGTGCCATCATCCAGCAATTACTCAAAACATCAGCACAGCAACAGTAAAATTACTCAGCAACAATATCAGCCAGGAAGAAAGCATCTCTAGAATATGAGAAGTATGTAATAAACTGACCTCCAAAAGCAGAATGCTTAGTGCATCAAATTCAGAGAGCTGGGAGATTAGGGGTTAATGTCTCACTATAAAGCACAGTTTGATTGACAGGCTGCTGTCGGTGTGCACCCCCCTTCTCTCTGATTGGTCAGCACCAGCTGAAGAGAGCTTTCAAAAGTCTTGTCAGTCCTGTCAGAGGCAGTCAGTCATCATTTGGACTTGGCTTGGCAATAGCCAGTCAGGAGGAGTGTGTGTGTCAGTCTGAAGGAAACAGACAAGTCACTTGAGAAGTGAAGGAACAACCAAAACATTTAACGGAAAGTTCAGAAAATAAAACTTTATGGTTGCGGTCACATGTGCCAGAAAAAATGGGGCGGAAGCGAGGCTATTCCCTCTGAAGGAATTTGACTGCAGCTGCACAATCACACGTCCCTTTGAAGCTGCAGGTGCAGTCTCACGTCAATGTGTGATCAGACGCAACTGCGGGTAAGTCTTTTTTGTGTGTGTACCATTTTTTCCCATGCGCTTAAACAAGGGATCGATGAATAGCACCTCTGCACCAAAGGCTCCCTATGGAGTTTGCGATGATTCACATACTAAGTGGGGGGGAGGACAACGGCATGAAGTCGGGATGGCCTGATCAGACCATCCTGATGCCATGAGAGCGTGCTGGAGTGATCAGACATGGGAAACTCCATCCATGGCCAGTTGCAACCTGTTTCCCCGGTGTCTTTTAACTCCGCTTCTGCTGTAGAGCAGAACAGGTTGCCCACGGCTGCGGGGCGCTTCCCAGATGTTGTTGTCTGATTGTGCCCTTTAAATCCCCCTGGCATTCACACCTATGTCAGGTCTAATTGTGCATATGATCGCAGCCAAAGTCTAAGTGTCAGTTCTAGCTGAATTCCTTTTGTTCACAGTCTCCAGAACTGGGGTTTAGGTTTGACAGAAGAGACTGGACAGGAGGTTGAAAACTGTCGATTCAGCCAAACATAAAAGGATATTGGTCCTAGAAAGAGGAGGATATTTCTTGCCCAGTTATTCAGAGAGTTCAACTCAGAAGGGACCCCGGGTTTGTGTGAAAAGGAAAATGGCCTTAGACTCCTCAAGGCTAAAAAAGGGAATGTTATAATCTCACAAAGGAAGTATTCAAATACAAGAAGAAAGTACTAACTTTCCAAGAAACTAAGATAGTTTTTTTTTTTTGTACAATATATTTTATTAATTTTCAAATAGAACAAGAAAAATTTAAACAATGATACATCAAATGTTCATAAGATGCAATCAGCATAATATTTCACAAACAAGTAAGTAAATAATAGTAAGATACAGGATGAAGAGCCTAATTGAGAACAGAAAATAGGTATTCACCAAGTTGTACCAGTATATAGGTTGTCTGCCTAGGTTTTAGAGAAGGAGCAGCAAATATATATGACCTTTAAAAACCAATGTCTGGAGCAAATAATCTAATTACCATAGCCATAGAACATCCATCATTTTGGGATAGTCTGTGTGATTAGTTAAGTAATCTAGGAGAGGTAGCCAGGTTGCTACAAAAGAGGAAGGAGCAGGTATTTTTTCAATCCTTGTAAGATTATCCGAGAGTTTTGCCATAATATATAAATCCCACATCTTATTATGCCATTGTGTAAGAGTGGGTGTAAACTAAGATAGTTTTATTAAACTTTATTGTTGCTGAAAGAAATCTCCAAGACAAACAAACCTCTCACAGTTAAGAACTGAGTCTCCAAGAATATAAACTTCAACTATACTCTGTTGCCTGTTCAAAATATTATAATTTGGATAAACAACCAAATTTACCTCAACTTTGCATCCCCTGCCTTGTTCCTAACTCAGCTGTGCCTGTTCAATAAAATCAACTTTTCTGTTTGAACTCTACTTTGTGCCAAGTGCTATTTTCAAAGGGATTTATAAGCGGTCTCCTGCTGAGTTACAATAAATTTCTGGCTTGGGCAAAAACCAAATAAGTTCTGTATCATAGGGTGGGGCATGCAGAAAGTATTAATGCTATAATTCAAATATGCTACTAAGAGGCTGCTCAGTCAGAGTGGGGAACAGTGTTTGGCAGGAAAATCTGCCTCACAGAGAAGAAGTAGGGGTCTGTCATACCTCCAGCAACCAAATCAGCTGAATGCTAAGCAGAAAAGCACTGCCTTATACATCATCCTGGATGCTTATAAGGAGGCTGACCTTCACACTTCTTCAGGCAGTCCATTCCATAGGAACAGAGCAGTACCAGAGAAGACTCAAAAGTGAACTGCAGATATGTGGACTATCTGAGGAACAAGGCAACACAGAAGCAGCAAGACCTGAAAGGAGTATAGCTTGAGGTTTGAGTTCATATTGGGATTGATAGCAAATAATATTCATCATGCACAACAATATCTTGGGTTGCTGTATCAAAATGTGTAATGAACAAAGGGAAGTTTCTGGTACATGGTTAAAGAAATAGTTTGGTATCTGGGTCAAAGTGGGTTTGAGAAAAAGTAGGCAAAGAAAGTGCCTGCAACAGGTGGTTAGTACACAGGGTGATGATGATAAAGAGAGATTCTTACATGCTGCAGCAGCTGTATAATGACTCTTTGCAAGCTGGGTACAGGTCTCTAGAGGATCCACATGTATACATACAGTTTGATCCCACCAAGATATCTCTATGGACATGACTGTATCTGAGTAGGTGTTGATTTTACATTGTCTGGCAATTATGTTTTATCAATTTCATATGAATTGCAGTTGTATCCCCCCACCCCATTCACAGCCTTCAGGATCAAGCCAAATGAAAATCTAATAAAGAAATCAGTTATACTCACCGAACTTCATGTCTACCAGTCTTTGACTGGTGATTAATGATGCCACTGTGTATCTCACAACATGTCACCAAACTGGGTGGACAATGTCAAAGGATATAGGTAGATCACTGGCATAGCCATTAGTCATATCTTTCTTGGAGATGATTATCATTTGTGCTGAGACAAACTGGGGTGAGGGAGAGAAAAAGAGAATCATAATCTCTCGATTTAAATTTTCTTGCAAGAATTACCATTTGTATTCTGAGCATTCAGGTTTTAATATTCCCAGTTATGGATGCTGTTGGATAAAGGACTTTTAGAGGAACTAAGTGTGTATTCGTATATTAACTGTGGGAAAAAACATTATTATTAAAATGTTTGTGACTTGTTTTCACCTGCATAGAAGGCCTTGGCCTGGAAACACTGCCCTCTGAGGGAAGGTGTTTTCTACAGAGAAGCCGGGTAAATGGTTGCCTGGCAAGAGAAGGAGAGAAGTGAACTCCAAGAGGGTGAAGTGGGGAGAGAAGCAGCTGAGGCATTTTTCTTCTGCGGATGTGGGGAATTTCTGAACAAAAAGTACCTTAGGAGAATAGCTTGTGGAGGTGGAGAAAGGTAGTTGGCAGAAGAGTGGCCATTTTCTGGTGTGTGCCTTCGATCTTGAGTGCTTGTGGGACTTCTGCTGAGACTATGGGGGAAAGTGGCTTCCTAGAGTTTGTGAAGAAGAGAAACCTCACCAAGTGTGCAACATGACCTGTTTGCAGTTTGTGAGTCAGAGCCCAAAGATTAGAGCATGTTTTTTCTTAATGGCTTTGGAAAAGTAAGGTGTTCTACATGGGGCTGCTCTGAAAGACAATTACAGTGTAGCTTTAACAAAGTTATGTCCTTCTAAGTCCATTAACTTCAATGAGTTTAGAAGGATATGACTCTGATAGGACTGTTTTGATAGAAATGTTGGTTAAAATATGGCAGTTTGCTAACAGCTACATGCATCCTATATCTATTTTCTTTTTATTTGTGGCTTTTCTGTTTCTGAGCTTAGTTCAGAGTGATGGCTTTCCCTTTAAAGTCCAGAACCCATGTACTTGCAGGGCCTCCTCTCCCAGTATGTACAATATGGCAACAACATTCTTCTGGCCAGGATTTTTAGGTCATCCTCTCCTGTAGGTGGGAAAGAACAACCACGGCCTAGTGTCCAACATCATCTATTGTAGTCCCAAAACTCTGGGATGACTTCCCTGTGTAAGTCAGACAGGGACCTACAAAACTGAAGTTTTATCAGTTATGTAAGGAGGCATTAGTCAGGAAGGCCTTCCCTAATGATGGTGGTATGATTGTGGCATATTGGCAACTGTTTGGTTGATTATGTTTATGCTCATGGGACTTACTGGCTTGGATCCTATCAATGGGTTCTGTGCATCCTAGACAGAGACCAGTTCTGCAAAAGCAGTTGTTCCACCCTCAGTCTCCCATTTCCCTCAGTTGTACCACTCAATTTCCCACTATTTGCCACACAGCCACATTTTGACCCACATCTCCCTCAATTTCCCCCACATCTTCTTGATTCTTATTTTTTTTTTTTTTTAGGATCAAGAAGACACAGGGGGAATCAAAATGTGGCCACGCAGCAAATAGTGGGAAACTGAGCAGTACAACCATGGGAAATGGGAGACCGAGGGTGGAACAACTGCTTTTGCGGAATTAGTCACAGTCTGCCACTAAGTATATTTCTTTTATGGAACTTCCACATACCATGTATATGTGAGATGCCATTTTATGCTGCTTATAGGCAAACAAGGTATCAGTTTTAGTGGTAATTTCTGTCAAAATTTTGTTGGTACAGTTGAGGGAAAAGATGACTGCAGTTGCATCGTATGTGAGGAGAGATCCTGTGTCAAATACTGGAATTTTCATATTGAAAAGTTGGTTTGTATCCTTGCTTGTCCTGCAAGCAGTATGAAGCTCAAAGAGTGGGACTTTCCCATCTCCCCTTCCCACTGCAGCTCACTGAGCCCCCCACTTTGTTAATGGGAGGGATCAGCAAATGTCATGAGCAGCACAGGGTGCAAAGGGAAGTCTGCAGTCGGAGGGGGAGGCCATTGGAAATCACCTTCGCCCCAAACAGAAATGCTCTTCTGTCATCGGAAACAGATGGTGAGATGCAAGGCAGCGTGTGTATGAAATGCAGTAGCTTTCCCAGTGGATGCTCTTAATACCAAGGAAAGTAGATGTGCTTCATAGTTATTATCCAAATCCACAGGATTTATGAAGAGCATCCCCAGAGTGATTTCTCAAGAGTTAGGATCAGCTTGAAACATGAAAATGTTTCATGTTGTTTACCATTATTGGCTTCCCCCCTTTCTGTATCCTGCACTGAACTGTACCAGTGGCCAAGCACCGATGTGAGCCATCTGCACTTTAAAAGTTTTGTGGAAAAGCATTCCTTTACACGGGAGGATTGTCCTCCTCTGTACAAAGAGTTTTCAAACATTGGCAAAGCAATCAGTGTAATTTCTTCTCCAGCACAGATTATGACATGAAAGCAAGCAAACCGGCCGCATTGATTGCTGCTGTAATAAGATGACAAGTTTGCTTTTATCGTGGCTTTCAGAGGTGATGAAAATGCCCTTTTCACTTCTTTGCTCTTTCTCTCTTGTCAATATGAGTCTCCATTCCGTCTTCATCCTGGCTGCTATTTCAGTCTTACTCCTATCAGTGTCAAAAAAGCTATTTGGGTGGGTTTAATCAAACACTGATCTGTTACATTGAAACGAAACCCATCAGAACAGAGCTGTCAATAACTTGTATTGGAGTTGGGGAGGACGGTGTCTTCACGCCGACTGTGTATAAGAACAACATCAACAAAAAGCCACCTTCTGTACACAGCTCCATTGTTGTAGTCCATGGTAGTTAAAAGTCTTGAGCCAATTAGCCAGCCATTTTTACACTGCGTCTGCAGAATCTGAACCTTCATATCACGGATGATATTTTTAATATGACAATAATAAGGTACAATCATCAGTGTGATGTTGTGATTAAAATACTGGGCCAATACTGAGACAATCAACACTCCATGATATAGTTTGGTGGATAACCTTGGTCGACCTAATAGGGTTGTTGTGAGGAATAATTGGGAGGAGAAAGAAACCATGTATGCTGCTCAAAGTTCCTTGGAGGAATGATGAGGTAAAATAGCAAACAGTACAATCTAACAAAATCGGTCAAGTTTAACAAAATCAACAGAAAACAACAAAAGCTAACCAAATGAAAAAGATGGCATCAACAGAATCCACAAAATCAATAAACACTGCTCAAAAGCATCTACAACTAGAAAGGTTAGGTGCCAGATGAGTGGCTGCACAGAGGGAGTTCCACTGTTGATGTATCATCACAAAAAAATCCTATCCCTGTCAGTGGCCTGGCACATGAGGAAGACTTCTGCAGAAGTTTTTTAATCCTCTTCCAAATTTCTCCCCAGGCTTTGGAGTTCTTGTTCTGAATCACCTGGTCCTTGTTTTCCAAAATCCTCTGTTGTTTTGTTGTCAGTTTCTGAATTTTATACAGAGTGCTGTGCAGACATGATTTACTGCAGCTTTCTCTCCACTTGTGCCTTCTTTCTCTCCTCTTCATTATCAAAGCATACGTGCACACTGATAACCACTGCAAAAAAACAATGAAGGAAAAAAACCCTTGCTGTAGCCATACAGATTCTTTTGGTGCAGTGTTTTGCTGATGTGCACCTGCATTTGTATGTATTGATAAAACATTGCAAAAAGAGAGAGAGAGAGAGTTGCTTTGATGTTTTGTCATTCTTTTGCATGTGATGCCTTACTGATGTACAGGAGCACATCTGTGAACCACAACAGACCACAACAAACGAATTTTCAGATAACTACAGGACTGTGAAAGTTGGTCATTTGAAATGTGGTGTTGGAGGAGAGTTTTACAAATACCATGGACTGCCCAAAAGCAAATCAGTGGATTCTAGATTAAATCAAGCCTGAGCTCTCCCTCAGAGCTAAAATGACTAAACTGAGGCTATCATACTTTGGCCACATTGTGAGAAGACAAGACTTAATGGAAAAGATAACAGTGCTAGGAAAAGTTGAAGGTAGTAAGAAAAGAGGACAACCTACCATGAGATGGATTGACTTTGTAAAGGAAGCCACGGCCCTCTGTTTGCAAGGCCAGAGCAAACCTGTTAATGATAGGGCATTTTGTTGTTGTTGTTGTTGTTGTTGTTCAGTCGCACAGTCGAGTCCGACTCTTCGCGACCCCATGGACCAGATTACGCCAGGCCCTCCTGTCTTCCGCTGTCCGCTGAAGTCTGCTCAATTTCATGTTCGTTGCATCGATGACACTGTCTAACCATCTCATCCTTTGCCGTCCCCTTCTTCTTTGACCTTCAATCTTTCCCAGCATCAGGGTCTTCTCCAGTGAATGCTCCCTTCTCATTTGGTGGCCAAAGTATTTGAGCTTCAGCTTCAGGATCTGGCCTTCAAGGGAACAGTCAGGGTTGATTTCTTTTAGGATTGACTGATTTGATCTCCTTGCAGTCCAAGGGACTCTCAAGAGTCTTCTCCAGCACCATAGTTCAAAAGAATCTATTCTTCGGCGCTCAGCCTTCCTTATAGTCCAACTCTCGCAGCCATACATTACTACGGGGAATACCATTGCTTTGACCATGCGGACTTTTGTTGGCAAGGTGATGTCTCTGCTTTTTATCATGCTGTTTAGGTTTGCCATCGCTTTCCTCCCAAGGAGCAGGCGTCTTTTAATTTCATGGCTGCAGTCACCATCTGCAGTGATCTGGGATCCTAGGAACGTGAAGTCTGTCACTACTTCTACGACTTCCCCTTCTATTTGCCAAGGAGTGATGGGGCCAGATGCCATGATCTTAGTTTTTTTGATGTTGAGCTTCAAGCCCACTTTTGCACTTTCCTCTTTCACCCTGAGCAAGAGGCTCTTTAGGTCCTCTTCACTTTCTGCCATCAGAGTGGTATCGTCTGCATATCTGAGGTTATTGATCTTTTCCCCAGCAATCTTAACTCCAGCTTGTGATTCATCCAGGCCAGCATTTCGCATGATGTACTCTGCATATAAATTAAATAAGCAAGGTGACAATATACATCCTTGTCGTACTCCTTTTCCTATGCTAAACCAATCAGTTGTTCCATATCCGGGCATTTTAGAGGACATTAATTCATAGGACCACCGTAAGTCAAAAGCAACTTGACAGTACTTAACACACGCATAAGACAGTCACATCTGGATTGTTGTTTGATAATGTGATATCAATACACATACCTGCATTGATAGTGTGGGGGGTGGGGGAAGGATGCAAATGAACTGAACTAAAAGCTGTAACAAAAATCTGCATGTGTCTCAATATGTCTCAGTCTCCTAGTTACCAGAATTAGGAGGACTACAGCACAGAGTAAAGTTCCAGAACAACAAAGAAGAAAATCTGTTCATTCTGTCTTCTAAACATCATAGGAACATCATGGGATAATTCCCCCCCACCCCCATGGTTCAAATTCCTGCCTAGCCATAAGACTCACTGGGGGTTTTCTTAGGTCAGAAACTAAGCCTAACCTATCTCACAAAGTTGTTGTACAGATAAAATGGGATTACCCCATGTACACTTCCCAAAGTGCTCTGGGGGAAAGGTGACAAACATTTGTTACAAGCAGTGTGCGCCATCAGGCATGGCTGTGAATTCACAAGTACCTGAAAGCTGCCAATTGTAGCAAAAGGGGTATATGTGTTCCTACTATGGTTGACAGAGCTGTAGCTAGAGCAGGGCCAGTCTGAAAGAGAGGCTGAGCATGTCAACATTAACATGATCATCTGCTAAACTTACCCGGATCCATCTTATTTACATGCAATTTATTATTTAATCCATTCATTCATTTGTATCCCACCTTTCTCCTCAACGGGGACCCAAAGCAGCTTACATCATTCTCCTTCCCTCCATTTTATCCTCACAACATCCTTGTGAGGTAGGTTAGGCTTAGAGACCATGACTGGCCCAAGGTCACCCAATGAGCTCCCATGTAAATGAACCCCTTTGCCAAATCAGTGCTGTTTTGCTGTTAAATTTTCAACTCAAATGCCATGCCAAGCGGCTTTAGAGCTATGCAGCAGTCACTTGTGCGACAAGGTCAGAGCAAGGTCATGCACTGATGATTTAACTACATTTCTAACTCTATATGCTGCAGCTTGTGATCACTTTTGCCTCTGTATAGCTCATGACCTAAAAATTTTCAGCCACCAGCATTGTGACTGGGTCACCAAAGTGGTCTATGTGCATCAGAGTAAACTGGTTCTCCATTCAGCCAAGTTGGTATCAGTTCAGGCTTCACCCCAGTGACCTGTGTAGCTCAATGTGTACATTTTTCAAAATCACTACAGTCCCTCTTTTAAGAGATTCTCTTATTACAGGAAATTTAATTTTCAAATTGAGCTGAAGTTATCAGGAAATTCCATAACATCTTTAGGACCACATTTCATTCATTAATTTGGTAAAAAAAATTAGGTATGATGATGATCTAAGCTTAAGGCTTACAAGGTGCTTTACAAAACAATGACCTGCTGACTGAGATAATTAACAACAGAATACATTTAATTAAAGTCACAATAAAACAATTGATCAGCACTACCTTACAATAGCTATCAGCAGAAACCAGCAGCAACAAATAAACTTACGCCATCACAACATAAAACCATCCATACCAAGGTAAATCAATGAAACCCAGAGTTTGGAGTGAAAAGACAAATTTCACCTGGTGTCCAAAGCAGTTGAAGGGTAGGTTTCAGATAAGCAGCCATGCTGAAGCAGATCCATATATGAGACAGTACTGAAGAATAGGTGTTCTGTTTGTTCACTACCCTCTGAGAGACTTTGCCTGAGGGATACAGTATCTAATTTGCATGCATATGGTTCCAGGTTCAATCCTAGACATCTCCATTTAAAAGTATCAGGTAGTAGGTATTGTGAAAGACTTCTACTGCCAGTCAGGGGACAGTCTTGACTTTAATTGAACTGTGGACTAAGGCAGCTCTGTGTGTTCCTTTCTGAGGGTAGAGTAAACAAGGAAAGGCGTCCACATATAGGGTTAGATCCTATCAAAAAGATCCATGTGCAGTGATTTCCACTTATTCTCCCCCCTCCCCATTCTTGCCTAATGTTGCTCCTAGGGTCCTCCATTTCAGGTTGCAGGGGGAGGTGGGAAAGCCATGCTTCTGTGGACAGAGATTTTAGATGGGATCCAACCCATGATTTTAAATGGTAGTCATGATCATAAAGACGTAAGTGATCATTTAAGTACCCTGGATCAAAAGTCATCCATTTCCTAACAGTAATGTACAATAAACACAAGATTTAGCTGAAAGAGTTCTGTTTAACTGATAGAGATGGAAACTAAACTCTTTAGAATGACAAATCCAGCAACACAAACTAACTGTTTCCAAAATGGGGAAAAATAGGAATGTGATAGGGACAATTGGTTCAGGAGTAGTGAACTGTTGCCAGACTTCTCAAGGGCACAGAGGAACCAGAGCACAAAAGACAAGCAGGAATAAGAGAATTGCTTTGCTGTTTGTTTATAGCAGTGTACATTTTACCTTGGATCTTCCAGGCAGTTTTAACTCAGAGATGTCAGAGATTATGCTGTTCTCATAATGCAGTACCCATAGGCTTTTATCTGAAGCAGTTGTTCTCCTGTAATGTAATTACATTTTTGTATTGGCTTGGATTTGTGACTCTGGGAATATACTCCCATGTTTCTGTCATCTTGCTCATACCATGTGCTTCACCATGTGATAATACTTAGTTCAGCAGTATGCTAGCAGGCAGTCCAAGAGCACTGTATGTTCATTTCCCTCCTCTGCTTTCTCGTTCCATAGACATACTTGTAGTTCTCAATCAAGAGTAACAGCTGGCTAGAGCAGCTGCCAATCACCCACGCCATCCTCTGCTGCCAGGCATCCAACTTTGTTGGCTTGTCAGAGCCACTGTTATCAAATTGTGAATGCATATTATCCAAGTTTCAATAGCCATCAGTTGTATGAATTGATTTGACCAGCTCAAGATGGACAACATCAGTACCTCTTGACACACAACATTGATTTTGAAAATGGGCAAACTGGAAAGATCAAATCAGTCCAATAGTTATTTACGTTGGTTTCCACTGGTGCAGTTTTCATGTCTGGATGACCCCCCACACCAAGTTCAGGGCATCCACTCAGTAACAAGTTATGGCATTAGAAACTCACACACACCCCACCCAGTGACCTAAACTGGTTGTGTTCCCACACACACTCCTTGTGAAGGCAAGGCAGATAAACCCCAAGAGGGTCCTACTCAGGAGCAGACTGGGAATTGAAAAGGAAAATGGAGCAAATCAAGATGAGCAGTCCCCCTGTTATACTACAAGTCAACATTACAGGGCACCTCAGCTTAGTGGGCACTACCTCACCCACTGCATCATTTCTCAGACTGGAAACAGTTCAGGAGGAGATAGCTGGTGAGCTGACACAAACTGTTATAGCTGAAGAAAGGTCTGGGCCAAGGAGCCCCTGAGGTTCAGGCAGAGTTGCTGGGGCTTGGCTCTACTTGCTTCTGGCCACAAGTGGCCATCTATGGCAGTGACCCACTAGGAAATTTCCCTGTAAGTTAAAACAGCCAGTTTGCCCCTGATCCTAGCTCTACAGAATTCCAGCAGCAGAATCCACAGTGTAACACAGGCACTAGAGTGACTTCTGCATATTCGAAAAATATGAGCCAATTTTCTGGCAAAGGAGAACTCACTAACTAGCAATGAATAAAGGAAGCCATGGTCAACTACACCGATAGCCAAAGCAGGTTTCTTTCCTAAACAATTCATGTGTGTTGTATATATAACAGGACAAAGGGATATGAATGCTATCATCTTTCCTTAGGTTCCCCCTCCCTTTCACCCTCCCTCAGAGGCCATGGCCCAGTGGTAGAGTATCTGCTTTGCTTGCAGAAGGTCCTAAGTTCATTGCTCAGTATCCCCAGTTTTGAAGGGAGCAGGCAGAGGTTTTCCTTGTCACATGAGATCCTGGAGCTGCTGCCAGTCTGAGTAGATGATACAGGTCTTGATGGTCTGATTAAATATACGGCAGTTTTATATGCTCTTGTGTTAGGTTTTCATATAGTTGGCTAAGTTTTCATATCCAGATATGTAGCTATACTTAACGGCTTGTGAAACTGCAGGAACACAGAACTGAGATAAGAGCACATGGCTCAGCATCTGTTCCTCTGATCTGCACAGCATTGTCTGCTGCAGGGATACTAACCCTGAAAAAGGGTTAGAAGAAACAGCAGTGTTAACAAGAAATTAAGCCAGTTATGTTGGGGTGCTATTAAATTTCTCATCCCTGCTGACTCAATCTGAAAATCCACATTCAATTTTGTTTCTCCCTTGTGCAAACGTGGTTTTGTTTTCACGCTATTATCGGTTTCCTCACGCTGAATTTTTCTCATTAAAAAGAACACATTTCCCCAATGTTATTTTTTGCATTGGTTACATGGCTATGGCATATAACTTTTTTAAAAAAAAATGCTGTTGAAGAAACAAATGAATGAGCAGTATTGGCATTGCAGATGGGCAGAATGAAAAGGCTCCTGAAGACAACATAAGAATACAAAAAGAACCTTAAAATGGGATCTCTATAAATTGTATGTTTGTAAGGTGCCATAATGTTGCAGCTGACTTTTGGCGACCCCAGCAAGGGGCTTTCAAGGCAAGTGAGAAGCAGAGATGGTTTGTCATTTCCTTCCTCTGCAGAGTCTTCCTTGGTGGTCTCCCTTCCAAGCACTAATCCTGCTTAGCTCTGAGATTTGACCTGATCAGGATATACCATGCTCCATTCCCTCCCTAAATCTGTACATTGAACGCATCAGTAGCTTCAAACTGGGGGCCATGACAGACTTGCAGTGTACTGCTAAGCAGAGTGATACCCAATAAGTTCATTGACCTCAATGGACTTTGAAAGGTGCAGCTCTGTTTGGGATGGCACTATTACTCCCTCTGCCACTGGGGAAGCCTGCCAAAGCTGCTGGCATACTCTTTGCTATGCTTAGGGCCACCAGTGTAGATGGACAGAGGTTTAAAGGCTTCATTCATTTCTTAAAGGCTTTATTATTTTCTTCTCCTCCCCCATGGCCTTTATATATACAGATTTCACATGAAGACTTTTGGAAGCAATGAATTTAGACTCAAAAAAAGGTTGTTCCTCCCAGGTTTCAATACTGAATGCATTTTCACAATGCATTTCACAGTGACTCTGCGAGGAGGGGCTTTTATGGGTGGGGGCTCTCTATCAGTTAAAGTAGTCATGAAAGTAAAAGAGATGGGAGAGAAAACCAACAAAAATAATAAAATATAAATTACTGGCTCTTGGGTTTGAGAAGCCTTTCAGAATTTGGTCAGAGAAGCTCAGGGGTTATACTACTTCTTTCCCTCAGTCTTCCTAGATATCTCTGGGTTTGCCCACTGGACCAACCAAGCCTCTGAAACATTTACATAGTTCTTTTGGAGCTGAAATGTCTGTCTCTCTGACTTGGAGTACAAATAGACTTATACTAGTATTTCTGTTGTGTAGTGGGTTCGATACATAAAGGAGTCAGGAAACAGCATGATAATCAGCACATGGTTTACTCATACACAACCAAACAACCCAATACTGGCCGATGGCCAACTATGTACAGTCCCCATGGACCACCCCCAGGTCCCATTGGTGGGTTTAAACTTTCCACCGAGGTTCCTAGTGGTGACTGCTTGAGGTTTCAGGATCCTACTCCCTATTGTATCTTGAGCTCCAAGCTCAGGTAAAGTTGCCGTCACCTAGTGGCGGTCAGCAGACATAACAATTTCATTCTTCATATGTGCAGAAGTTCAGTGTGTTTTTTGAGTCCACTTTGAAATCATGGTAAGATATTTGGAGGCCGCGTAGAAATTCTGAATGTTAGGGAGAGTCAGAGTTTGCCCATTTCTGGTAAATGGAAGTCATTCTGTCTCTAGAGAAATCAATACATTAGGGAAACGGCTGTACCAATCATGACGGCAGCAAAGTCAAGCCGCTTGCAAACCAAGCAAAGGTCTCTATATACTTGGGAATCTGCCCGGGTATGCAGGAAAACACAATTGTATATGATCCTAACCCCCCCCCCCAAAAAAAAAAACCCTATCGAGGGGAAATAAATATGTTCCAGGAGGCACAGAATGTTAAATTAGCCTGACAGAAACCCAGAGGGAAGATACTGGGAGGGTAGCTGGGTTGGGATTTTTACCCTGATTATCCTTCCTGCAATTCCTAATGGGCCCCCAGCTTGTAATTGTCTGCATATAGCCCAGCATAGTGAAGTCTGCACCCTGCTCTGAAATTGCACTAGTTTATTGCAGCAGTAACTTCAGCAATAAAATACTTCACTTGTCTACTGTCTGCACTGCCAGTTCAGTGGAGAGTAAATTGAGTTGGCATGGTAGATACTGCAGAAGTGGAGTACTTTATGGCAGAAGCTACTGCTGGCATAACCTGCAGTTGTTTGAGAGCACTGGTGCAAATGCACACTATGGTTTTATGGTTTTGGTCAGTGAGAACATCAGGGACAATTTCCAGGATTCCCAAGCATTACTGAGACTATTTCCAGGATTCTCAGTCATTCTACTGGAAGCAAACAGTCTACACTTTCAAGACATGGCCAATATACCCTTCCTTCCCCCGGGAATACAAAACAATCCATTTCTCCTCTACAACAAAGAAATTCCGGTATTCAAAATCATTAGCAAGTAGCAGGTTAATGCAATCCTGCATTTAATTATTATATGCACCACTCAATAAACCTGACTGTTGAAGGATATCCAAGATACTCTGCTATTAAAAGTGAGGAGTCTCTGGTCTGGATTTCACCTCTGCCATGTGCACACTAGATGGATTTAGGCAAGCCAGTCTCTCAACCTCCACTACCCATTCTGCAAGATGAGGATAACAACACTCATCTACTTGACGCAGGTATTGTAATGATTGCAAAAAAAAGTATGTGAAACATTCCTGACATCTGAAGGTCCCATATAAATATTGATTTTCAGTTATGCTTCCCTAGAACAAATGAATATGAACAATCTAATGCCTCTTGCATGTTCGTTTTCATTGAGGCAGGATGCACTTAAAATGCCAGCATAATATATGTCATCCTTACCTTGACCATGGAACACGCTTCCCTTGCACTAGTAAGACAGTCTCATACAGTGCTTAAGAGTATCAGCCTAGGATCTGGGAACTACAAACCTAGGCAGAGTTATACTTTTCTAAGTCCACTGAAGTCATTAGGCTTAGAGAGGAGTAATTCTTTTTAGGATTGCACTGACAGATTCTAATGTCTATTCTGCCTTTTATGACAATTTGGGGGCAAGAAATCATACTGTGTTCCATGCACATGCAGCTGCATAAAGAGAGAAATAAATTCTACCACCCAGGGCTTTTGTGGTTTGGGAAAACAGCAAGGTGGGAAGGCAGGAGCCCCTCCTCCCCCCATGCTGCAGTTCTGATACAAATCAGGCTCCTGCTGATTTTTAAAATGATGTTTTCCACAGTTGCTGTGTGGCAGCAGGGAAAGCAAGCTGGTCCCTGTACCAGACTCCCTCAAATATGTATTGTGTCGATTGACTCTCACTGGCTAACTTTGGGGCAGTTGCTCTGTCTTGGGCTGACGTACCTCACAGGATTGCTGTGCAGACAAAATGCTGAAGGTATTGTCATGTACATCATGTTGAGCTCCTTGGAGGCACGATAGGATAAATATGTACTAGACAGCTATTCCTTGGATTATAAGAGAGTATGCCCTTTTTTGTTTTTGAACTTTGACCTTGTGAACCTTTTTGTTATACTCAGATTTGCTCCCAAATTGGAATTCCCCAAACGTTTATTTGACAACAGCTTTCTGCCATTTGTATGCAGTAGATGTCAAAAATACGGCATCACAGTAATATTTCTGCCAAATATTGGCCCCGGTTGCACGGGCCAGATAACGCGGCAGGGAGGCAAGGCTCTTTGTACCGGCGCAATTAGACCCACCAGAACATGATCAGACACGAAGGCGGCACACTGCGGTTTCATCCATCAGTGTGTGTATGTCAAGGAGGACAGCCGGGGGGAAAGCCGCATGCTGGCACGATCACACAGAACGATTCCATTGGCATCCCGTGGCAAACTATTTGCTACTACACTTGTTGAGATACTTTTTAACTGCGCAGCTTCAGTGGCATGCCACGGGTTGGCCACAGGAGCACTACGCTTCCCAGATGTTGTGGTGTGATTGTGCCCCAAAACTCCACCTGACATTCGTGCCTTCTGTGTGGCAAATCCTCCGTATGACCAGGGCCATTGTTAGGAGCACAAGGAGGGGAAGAGATGGTGATTTCGTCCCAAGCAGGGAATCCCCATATCCAAAACTGGAATTTTCATATCATATCTGAAATTTGGCAAAACCCCTTAGCCAGTTCCTTGTGGCATGCTTGCTTTCATCTAAATAACAAACTCTTATAATTGCATCACCCTTACTTTGACAGTGAAATGCCCTTTCACTTCCTTATTCCTTCAGTGAGAAGTTCTGCATCTGAGATTGAGCTCAAATTTCCCCTTAAATGGAGATGCTTTCTGCTTTAACCCCCTAACCCTCTCCATGCCTTCCATTCTTTTAAAGCACACAGATGCCAGCATTCCATCCTCCACATAAGCTAACACAAGCTTGGCCTCTTGTTGTGCTTATGAATTGACTGCTACACAATTAACCAACACTGCTATTGACAGGCATTTTAAGATTTAATTGACCATTAACTATTTCTGATGTTATACAACATTACCTCCAAGAGCAAGAATGAAAGAAACAACCCCTGAGGAACCTTTAGTAGTTCAGCAACACTGGACATGTGATGGCAAAGTTTGATTCCCTTTGGAGTGTGGAAAAAAAAATCTACTTAAAATTCAGACACTTCCTTTGTGTTTGTGTCATATGCTGTTTCGGCCGCGGTAGCTCTCCTTCCCCCACTGAGTATCAAACCAAATGAAAAGGAGCTTGTGTGCAGTTTGGCTGTGTCGCTGGTATTCTACCCCTGTGCCAAGTTTGGGTTTTCTAAAGTTGTAGCAAAGCTTGCTGGTGAAACCTCGTAGGCAGGGATGCTCAGCCTCAAGTACTACAGAGAGCTGTAGTGTCACCTTCTCTTTTATCGTGAAGCATAAGCAAACAGCTGGCTTGATAATCTAAGAGACTGAATTTTTTGATAATCTAAGAGATCATAGCAAAATCTTGTGCTTTCAGACAAAAACAACAACAACAGGGACTGAGCCAAAGAATGTTTTCTGGAAATATTCCAGTTCAGAAGGTGCCCCTCCCTTTTTGGTGATTGTTGAGAGGATAGCTGTGAGAGGCAAAAGCACGTGCTTGCCTTTTCAAGAAGCACTGCCTGAATATTCTCTGTTTGCCCTCACTAATGTCAATAGTCACTTGTCATGGGTGATGATGACCGCGCCGGGCCCCCACCTGAGTTGGCAGCACAGCCAGAGGTGCTGGCCTTGCCAGAGCCAGAAGCTGGCCCTGCTGACTTCTTGGGAGTAGACAGTGTGCTGCCACCAGTGCCTGAGCCTGTAATCCCCACATCTGGTCCTACAGCAGCTGATCAGGTACAGGTGCAACCAGGAAGCCCGCCTGACTCACCTCCTTGAGTGGTTTGGCTGAGGGAGTGGCTCTGCAAGGACTTAGCCACCTGCCACCGAGACGCACAGTGGCAGGGAAGGCAACCGCCAAGTCTTGAGTACTAGCAGGAGCAGTGCCGCCACCAAGGGAAGTATGGCTGGAAGCCTATATATCTCCCACTCGGGACTGGACTCACTGTGGAAGCAACGAGTCACCTCCAACCAGAACTCACATCCATTTCAGCTCAGACCCCACTTGTGTTTGGATTCTTGGCTTCCTGACCCCTGCTTCGGATGACCACTGTCTCGTGTTTCGGCTCTTGCTCTGACTCTCCTGGCAACAACCTCAGATTGGACTGGACTCTTGCCTTGTGGCCCAGCCCAGCCCATGACATCACTATACAATCCCTGATTGTCAAGTTGGAGTGTGTATTCAGATCTACCTGAGCCAAAAATATACCCCTCCCCCAATACCAAAGGTATCTGAGATTTTCTGGGAAACCTGGGGAAAAAATTCCCCCAAAAATCATGGATATATTCAAGAAGATTGGTAAAACCCAAAGAACAGTTGAGAGGCAGTAGCAGATAGTTGCCCCCTCTCAGCTGTTTTTCAGGCTTTCTTCTACAGTCCTTTTAAATGGGGTGCATTTAAAGGGACTGCAAAAGACAGCTCAAAAAAACAGACTGCTCCCTGCAGGCTCAGCTGTTCTGGGCTCTTTTGTGCAGCCCCTTGAAATGGGACTGCACAAGAGAGTCCAAAGCAAGAGAGGAGTATCCCCATCAGCCCAGCTTTGGGCTTTCTTGTGCAGTCCCATTTCAAGGGGCTGCACAAGAGAGCCCAAAACAGGTGACTGACGGAGAGACTGCTGAGAGGTGGGAGCAGATTGCTGCCATCTCTGTTTTCCATGCTGTCTTGTGCAGTCCCTTTAAATGCACTCTGAAAAAAATGCACATTGTTTAAAGTGATTGCAGAAGAAAGCCCCAAAAACAGCCAAGAGGTGGCAACAATCTGCTTCTATCGCTCAGCTTTGTGTGTGTGTGGCTTTGTCATTGTTTTTCCCCTTGTGTTTTTCTTCTTCTCAGGTTTATTGGACCTGAGAAATTTAGGATTTCTGAAAAATTTCAGATCCTAATGCTATATTGGTATTGGGATTCAGGATTTGTCAAGAATCCCAAAATTTTTCTGAGTCCAATAGACCCGAACTGAAAAATACCAAGAGAAAAAATTGTACACCCCTATTGTCAAGTACAAGAAGCACTGCGTTCATTCTAAGCTGGCGTCATTTGCTCCCAGTGATGTCAATGTACAGCCATACCTCACTGGCTATAGATGTTTGTGTTGTTGTCACATTCTGTATGTGATTCCTGATTGCCTAGGATCACTTCTGAAGCTGAAAATAAATCCCCATCTGTACATTTTAAAGCATGCAGTTCTGGTAACTGTATCTTAAAAAGGATATTGTGGAGCTGGAAAATGTACAAAGGAGGGCAACCAAGATTAATAGGGAGTTGGAGCACCTTTCCCATGAGGGCTCTTCATTCTGGAAAAAAGTCATCTAAGGGGAGACATGATTGAAGTTTGTAAAATTATGCACAAGGTGGAGAAAGTAGATAGAGGGAACTTTTTCTACTTCTCTCATATTACTAGAACCTGGGGGCACTCGGTGAAATTACTGGGAAATAGATTCAGGAAATCTTTCTTCACTCAGTAAGTAATTAATCTGTGGAACTCATTGCCAATGGGGGTAGTGATAGCTATGAGCATAGATAGCTTTAAAAGGGGGTTAGACATATTAACAGAGGAGATTAGGCAGGCCAGGTCTCACAGTATAATGGAAAATCTCCAACTGTTCTCCCTATTCTGTTTCCCATTGGATCTTTTAAGGTTGGTGGGAGAAAAATGTGAGGGAAATGGGAAGGTTCCAGAGTCATACGACCATGTTGGATCCACCTAAAATTCTTTGGTGATGTGTGCTGGCATGTCACTAGCATGCCTGTCCCCACCCCCATTCCTCTCTGGGCTGCTGCCCATGGTAACTGAAGTTAGACTTAATATAAAGAGGTAGCAGACCTTTGAATGCCAATGCTGGGAAGGCAGCAACCTTGGCCCTTAAGCCCTGTCAGTTGTTTGTAGATTGAAGTCAAAATCAGCATTGCTCCCTGTTAGAATTTCTTCAAGAACCAGGAGCATTGGAATTACTTCTGAAAGATATAAATGCATATTAAATGCCATAGGCCCATGAGGCTTCCTAGTTCCTGACCATGAGACTGGCTCAGTCACAACTGCTTTTTAAAAAAATTATGCATTCTCATCAGTGCCCCATAAATAGTTCCAGGTTATCTAAAGGAATTACAGTATGCAAATGAACAATTGCTAACTTATTTTTTTTCTCTGATAGAAGCAGCATCTTGTGAGCCATTAACACATCTAAGACCTCAGGATACCAATGCACCTTTTACCTATGAGGCTAGACTGCATTTGGACTAAATGTTTACATTTCAAATTGTGTGTGTGTGTGAAGTGCCATCAAGTCACTTCTGACTTATGGCGACCCTATGGATTAATGACGTCCCAAACATTCTATCCTTAACAGGTCTTGTAAATTGGGGGCCATGGCTTCCTTGATTGGGTCAATCTATCTACTGTTGGGTCTTCCTCTTTTTCTGATGCCTTCAACTTATCCTAGCACTATTGTCTTTTCCAATGACTCTTGTCTTCTCCTAATGCAATCAAATTACAATACCCTCAGTTTGGTCAGTTTAGTTTCTAGGGAGAGTTTAAGCTTAACATTACCAAAAAAATCACAAGTGTAATATGCTACCAGTTTAGAACAACCAACTGAGTTATTGGAATCACTGGAAGTCTGCTGAGGATTTCAAAATGGAGTGAATTTAAAAAGGGCAATATCTGTAAGCTCCACGATTTGCAAATGGATTATTCCATATTGATATGGCTTGATTTGAGCCAATGAAAAAGAGGAATAACGAAAGCTGTGTATATGCACTAAATAAGAATACCAAAGTCAATAATTACAGGATATATAATATAATCAAGTACAAAAATATTAGTAATCATAAGCCATATAATGTGCAAAAAAGGTCCAAAACAATTGTGTTGACAAAATTTTCTGGATTACAAAGTCATTTCACAGTCTTCCTCTGAACAGGACCGTTATATATCTCATTAAACTGCAAAACTCATATTTTTGTTTGTTGAGTAGTTCTGTAAACAGTCAATCGATCAACAATTTCCATACAAATAGAATGCATTTATATCTGAAATCTAAAGTTGGGCCATCAGTATTCAGGCATTAGCTGTGGTTCTCTGTTTTTTGTACTTTTGATTTGAGCCAAAGTTGACCAGAGCTCATCAAAGAGCTTGAACACCATGAAAAAGTATCTCTAAGCATGTGGAGGCTGCAGTTGCCCCAGAATTGAAGCATCATGGTCAAATAAATAGCTTTTTAGATCAAATACCTCAACTTGCAAATAAAATTGAGCCTCAGTAAACCCTTTCTGTTGCTAGAGTCCTCTATTAAGCAACGATCTCTTTGACCCACATGGCTTGAACCTCGGCTTTTCCTTAGGAAACAAACACTTAATATGACTTCTAGAGTTATCATCTGCTGTGCTAAGTGTTGTCTTTCCAGGAGCCCAGATTGCTAAGAAGCAGAATGTTTTCAACTGTGGCTCCAGAGCTATGGAGGTCCCATCTTTGTTATTCCTTGATCTCACTTCAGGGATGAGGGGAAACATTTTTTTTTAATTCATCCAAGCATTTGACGTTGAACTGAAGGTGTATTTTTTTTCCTTTCCTTTCCTCCCATTAAAAATAGTGTTAGTAAAATACTCTTAACATTTTTGGAGTCATAGACCCCTTTGAGCATCTAATGAAAGCTAAGGACCCCAACTCCAAAAAAAATGTCATAGCGAGGCAATGATGATTACATGTTACATGAACATGTTCAGCAGCATCCCATGGCCTCCTACGCTATTTTTTGGAGTGAAACATTATTGTATTAACATAATTAAAAATTAATTTAGAGTCCAGTGGCACCTTTAAGACCAACAAAGGTTTACTCAGTGTATGAGCTTTCGTGTGCATGCACACTTTCTCAAATACATTGGAATGGAAGGTAAGAGTTCAAACTTATAGACAGAGGTTGAACAGCAAATTAACAAGTAGGTAAGACCCATTTTCCTCAGTGGTGAGAAGTTCCGGAATCAAGCACAATCAGGTTTGGTTTCTTTTTAACGAGAGAGTACCAGAGGCTTTGGGTGTCTGCGATATTTTCCTTAATTATAAAAATTGAATTAGTAAAGGTAAATAGATCCTCTTACAAAACAGCAGATGTACCGTCCCACCTCAGATCCCAAGAGAGAGGAAAAGACAGAGATATGTTGCACATCCAGATGTAACTTGATGAAGATGTTTAAAGATATGCTGCCAGAGGATGTAATGATGGCTACAGGAATAAACAGCTTTAAAAGAGGATTAGATAGATTCATGGAGTTTATCAGTGGGTACTAGCCATAGTGACTGAGGGGAACCTCCACATTCGGAGGCACTAATCTTCTGAATCCCAGAGCCAGGAGGCAATATTAGGGGAAGGCCTCATTCTCTATGCACTGTTGTTGGCCGCTGTGTGAGACAGGATGCTGGACTAGATGTACTATTGGTCTAATCCAGTAGGGTGGTTCTTATGTTCTTATATGTATTATTTTTTTTAAAAAATGAATTGCCTGTAAACTGCTTTGGGGATGTCTGTGCTAAAAGGCACTTCAGAAATATGTTTGTGTTAAAAGGTGCTATAGAAGAAAAGTTTTCTATCCAGTAATGCATCACACTCTTTTTTTGGTCAGGACATTTTGGAATGCATATAATGTAAAGTATGTAAGAAGACCCACTTTCCTCAATGGTGAGAAGTTCCAGAATCAAGCACAATCAGGTTTGGTTTCTTTTTAGTGAGAGAGTACCAGAGGCTTTGGGTGTCTCTGATATTTTCCTTAATTATAAAAATTGAATTAGTAAAGGTAAATAGACCCTCTTACAAAACAGCAGATGTACTGTCCCACCTCAGATTCCAGGAGAGAGGAAAAGACGGAGATATGTTGCACATCCAGATGTTTCGCCCTGTGCCAACTTACTGCTTTGTCTGTCTGCCCCACTCTTTTTCACTTCCAGGCACTCAGTTGCTGACTCCTCCTTTTTGGCACAGTCCCATCAGCACAAAGAGTGGCACATTCTTCAAGCTCAGATGGGTTCTTGAGAACAAGAGAGCAAGTAAACTCTCAGGAGACACCCCCCCCCCGATAATGAGCACATACTGAGAAAACACCTGCAGCTATTAAGATATATTAACATACTTTATTCTTAAAGACCCCTCCCCCGCATCACCTTAGGCATACAATTCATAGCACAAAATGGAGGACTCAACCCCCTGGTTCTTTTGTGAGTTGAGTGCGAGTTATAGAAATGCCCTTCTTACATCCACACCCTCACTACATGGGAGATGTGGCAACATTGTGTGCAGCTTAAGATCATGAGTTAGGCACATGTTGTTGGTCACATGAGCCTTGTATATGCCAGTCAATGGGAAGCAGGCAATTGGTAGGCTTATAAAAAGACTGTGATCACCTCTCTGGCATTGAGAATTCGGGAGTTTGCGATGTTAAAATCACATTTGGCTGTGATACTATGGACCAGGGAGAAGTTAAAGATCAGTAGGTATCCTGTATCAATCAATGAATATCCTGGGATGTCACTTAAAGGAAGAAAGTAGGTTCTTCAGTCCAGCCCGTCTGGGTTATTGGGTTTAGCAAGAGCTGAGACAGACACTACCTCGAGGCCCAAATGACTCACCAGAGCTGTAAGAACTGTGAATTTTACACACCTCTCTTGATACATGATGAGTCAGGAAGAGTTTTGACACTCAGTCTGAGGCTTTGAGTAGGATGGATGGTCCATATAGGTCAATTAGGTTGAGAAACAAGGTCTCAGCCATCTTACCCAAGAGAGAAGGAGAGGGAGGGAAGAGTTAATCTACATTTCCCCCTGTTTCATTAAATAAAGCCATGAACAAAACGTTGCTCATTCCACGGCAAAATCCTCTGAAATATACATGGTTTTGTGCATGATGTACATTACACAAGTAACTGAGAAGATGTAAATGTTTTGGATCACTGAAGTCTATGGCCACTGGTCTCTCCTAGGCCACAGGTTTTGAGGCCTACCCACTCTATCCTATCCTCCTTAGCCAGTTTCTTTTTTTTTGGTGGTGGGGGGGAGAAATCTAACAGATGTACAGACTTTTGTCTTGCCAGGGTGGCTTGTCGGCTCCTTTCCCTGCTTGCTGTTACCCCATAATGCATTTGAAGGATGGCCTTTACAATATCCTATTGTAAGATCTCACAATATGAAATGAACCTTGTACGCTGTTGAACTGGGGGGAGTCTTAGTCAATGGGCACCAGGAGCAACTGCCCCAGGCTATATGCTATGGGTCCATATGACAGAGGGGAGAAAATACTCCTGCCACCCACACTTGCATCTGCTCCATGTAGGGCTTGGGCAGCTGGCTCTGTAGTGGTTGCTTGTACCCACTCCATTCAGAAGTTGGGTGGCCAGCTGCCAGCAATGCCCCCACCCACTTTGCACAGTGTCAGAGCTGTCTTTTGCTTGGTCCTGGTAGGTGAAGGAGTGGCAAGAGGGCGGTGATTCTGGATTATTGCCCAGGACCCCAGAATCACTAAGACCAATCCTGTATTACATATCACACTTGGTGCTGCTTCTGACCAGTAGGTATCCTGTGTCAATGACAAGATTCTCAAGAGAATTCTAGGATAGCTTTTTTATTGTTGTAGGAGATAACATATAGACTGAAAGTGAAGTATGGGTATGGCACAGGTAGTGCTTTTCAGGTTCCCATCCATCCTCACCAGCAACACTCTCAGTACTCAGTGAGAACATAACACTATGGTCCATATGTTATCTCTGATTTCTCTGGGATGTTGTTTCATTTAGCACTGGGGACTGAAATATCCTCCTAATAGTGTGCAAGGGGTGGCATCATGGCTGCAGGGGGAGAGGTCCATACTACATACTGAAGAAGTTGCCCATTAATAATCTAATGCATAATAGGCCAAAATGTTTTTTTAGGTTGTGTTCCTGATCATTCAGTTGGACATTTGAGTCAGGCAGTCTGTTGCTCTATTTTCCTTGCACCCTTGGTCTCCATTTGGATCACAATCACATGAAGGCAAAGCTCATATCTTACCATTTGCTTAAAAACAACAGAGGGTCTCAAGAGTCAGTGTAATTGGCATCAGTAATGATAAGAATTAAACTTGCAAATTAAATGGATTTTAAAGGGCCCAAGAGTATAATGGAGCTTTATTGTGAAATGAACAAAAAACTCTGAAATGCACATTTGGCTGAGGAGGAGGGGTAGCATTATCTTCTTATTTTCACACATAAACAGAGTTGCAGCATTTTAATGACAACATGGTATGCACAGACTTAAACCTAATCCGCATTGGTCTTTCCGGCCACCGTGCTGCTGATACTACATCATTTCACAAATTTCTGTCTGCATCTCATCTCACATTAGGTCTCCTATTCTTTTGTCTCAGCATCAGCTGTCTACATCATTTTATTGCCCCCTAGTGGCAACTCTGAGGTCACTATGGCATCTCCCCATGTTATCTGGATTTGGTTTTAAGACAGTCCAATTGCTCCTTCCTGCCCTTGAGTCGCTGTGAGCAATAAGCAGACAACTGGAGCCAAATCCCCCCCCCCAGTTGTGAAAGCAGCCAGGGAACATTTTTTCTGTGATCATATTTTTTGCTGGTGGGTTAGAAGCACACCCACCCCTGAACCATGGGGCAGTCCCCAGTATGCCCTGCCCAACAACCACCAGGTGTGTCATGTTTTTTACCCAGCTTGTTCACTTCCCAGCCCCTCTCTGCCCCACTCGCCATGTCATCCCCTTTACTTTCTTCAGGGGGGTCGCAGGTGCTGTTTCCTCCCCACAGCACAGTGCCCTGCCAGTGCCTCAAGAGGCCTCCCACCTCTAGCACGCACTCCCTCCCATGCTCCTGTAGTTGCCATGGTGAGGTCTGATGCAGACAGCTAGCTTTTATGCCAAGCCATATACAACGGTGTCACAGCAGACCAAGATTGCATTACACAGCAGATGCAGATTTAGCCATAGGCCGATATTGCCTAAAGCCAGCACATCCACTGGAAAAAGAGGGCAAATATTGAGGAAATCTTCCCTCTATCTGCTGCAAGGGTGAACAGCTGCAAAAAGTAGACAGACTCCAGCATACTCAATGGTTGTGTAAAAAGAAGGAAGAGTGCTGAAAAGTACTGAGACTGACGAGTGATTTCAGCTCTCACATACTTTATTAGTTGAAGAACAAAACAACTTAAGCCGGCTCGCAGGCCAGCTTTTATTCCCAGAGAGCCCACACCCCAAACACACACAACACCCATGATTTGCTATTTACAGTTGATTGAGTTACCCCGGGCTCCTCGATTGGAGGAACGCGAGGAGCCTACATTCTATTGTTTACAGACACAAAGCTCAAGCCCTAGCCTGGCCACGTGATGGACTGGTCAGAACTGGTCCGAGTACATGGTAGCCCTGCATCCATGTTTCCCTGTGGATACACCACAAGTGCTGTAGGCATGATTTGGAAAGTCTCATCCCTGTTTTTTCAACTTTGAATTCCTCATTTTCCCTGTGTAGATTTCCCATTATTTTTCTGTTTTATTGCATCTAATTTTTCCAGACTATCTATTAATGGAGCTCCATAATTCCATATTTTCTTTTTAACTCCAAGTATGCTGGTGCTGTGGATCAAGAGTGGAGGAAGGAAATGTGGAGAGAGTGGGAGGACACTTTTCTCTCTGGTCATATTTGAGCTCACAATGACCACAATCCAAGCTGCTTTTTCAAACACGCTGGGAAGAGAAAGCTTGGGGAGTCTGGGAAGGATTAAAGATTGAGATTAAAAATAAAGTATGGAGACAAACTTCCATGATCAGTCTTATTAGAGTATTGAATAGATCTGTGATGTAATCAACATGCATCGTGTGTGATGCTCTGGAGGAACAGTACTAGTCATTCTAAGTCTTGTTGCAAGGCACAGGCTGAATTCTAAATTCTATTCCCAGAGATGATATCAAGGACTAGCAAATGCTCTCCTAAACCATTTCCTGCTACCCTGTTTTCCTCCCTCAGCTTTCGTCTACAGGCCCTACTGCAGGGTAGGTAATCCTAACCATGTGTGCTGCTGACAGCAGCATACCAAGACATTTTGCTTGGAACCCGGGGTCAGATCTGCACTCAAGCAAATGAGACACTGGCAGTACAGCTGTGACCACTGATGTGGGAGAAGGCAACAGACAAGGCTAATGTCTGTTATCTCCTTCCAGAACTTCACAACTGAGTCCAAGGTGAATCCCTTAGATCAGAGGTATCAAACGTATTTGGGGATCTATAGAAGGGGAGACGGAACTCAGGGCAATTGTGTCTATGCACTCCCCAGGTCAACCAGGGCCAGGACGGGGTGCCAGCCTTTTGCTACCTTGTCATGCACACTGGGCAATGATATATTTATGCAAGGTTGAAATCAAAATATTTATCCACTGCTCAGGCTCCAAATCAAAACAGCTTTCTGAATAGCACCTCTGTAACAACTCTTGCTAAGTGTAATGGGGCCCCTACTCCCACCTTCATGTCTTGCATCCCATCCAGAAACACTGACAGCCACTTCTGACCATCATTTGCCTGGCTCTAATGGATGAAAATCCATTTCAAGTCTAATAACGGGGAGTGGGGGAAATGCTTCCAATTGTTTTGCAAACGAGACAGGATCAAGAAAGTGGGCACCTCTTCCTATTAACTTGGAGAGGGGGAAACATATGATTATCTTACTTCCAAAGCAGAATGTGTGCCTATATTTTTACAGTGCAATGAAGCAGTCGGTTACAGCAGCACTGGCAAACCTTGCTTGTTTGTTGGCAATGCTTTCGGCAGCATGCCACTTTAAGTTGGGCCTCCTCATATGCCAACTGCATTAGTATTCTACAACCAAACCAACTCGGGTACCACCAGAATGGCATGCTAATTAGCCTTGCTACTCATCCCCCCCCCTTTCTCCTGCCTTCCCTTACCAGTATGGCCAGCCACTTCTATCAATGATATATGGCTTATATCTTCTTAGACATTCTGCTGACGACCCAGGGCAGCACCTGCCACTTTTGATAAACTGTCAGATTATTTTTGGAAAGTCTGCATATGCTCGTTGTTTGTTTTTTTTTTTTCTGGAGGTACAATTTAGCACTATGATAATCTATTAAATTGCTTTTTCAGCAATGCCAAGTATTCAGTTGTGCTGCTTTTTTTAAAGGGCACTAAAGCAGCCGATTAAATGGGTGTCCTGATATTTTAGTCAAACTGTGGATGAGGCACAGGAAGATTCCATCAGGGCTAGATCCTGAGCAATCTCAGCATTGTTTAGCTAGATCTTCAGTCAGATGGAGAATTAAACACATGGTGTATGGAAGTTTTGTCTTGGGGCTTCAGGATGGTGCAGGGTAAGGTAAGGCAACGTATATAGCATTCAAGTCAACTCAAGTTTGCTATCAAGCAAAATGTTGGCTGTATGAATTATATTATATCACTGCCCATCAGCCAGTGATTGATGTATCCCATGTTAGGCTCATTTGAGAATAGATTTATAAGCAAAAGTCAGTCTTTGACCTGTGTCTGTCATGGTCTGGGGTGGGGTGTGACTGTGGCTCAGTAGTACAGCATCTGCTTGGCATGCAGAAGGTCCCAGATTCAATTCCTGGCATCTCCAGCTAAAAGGATGAGGTCAAAGGTGATGTGAAAGACCTCAGCCTAAGACTCTGGAGAGCCACTGCCAGTCTGAATAGATATCACAATACTAACTTTGATGGGCCAATGGTTTGATTCGGGATAAGGCAGCTTTATATGTTCATATGGCTCTCTCTCTCTCTGCAGGAGGGTTGGAGAATGAAATAAGTAGGGTCCTGTCAGAGCCATTTCAGTATCCACAGTCTCAGGCTGATTTCCCACTACAGCTGCCTCGGGGTTGCGCCGCCATTTGCCCCAATACTATTCGTCAATTTCACACCCGAAGCTGCGGGGCTGCATTTTGACCCGCGACTTTGCCCGATTTCCCCCGCAGTTTCGTAATCTTCAAAAAACAGGATCACGAAACTGCAGGGGAAATCAGGCGAAGCCACAGGTCAAATGCAGCCCCGTGGCTTCGGGTGTGAAATTGACGAATAGTATCGGGGCAAACAGCGGCGCAACCCCGAGGCTGCTGTAGTGAGAAATCAGCCCCAGATTCCACAAGTTCACAGAGAGTTTCTAGTTCATGTAGTAGCAGAAATTGGCTTAATCACTGGACAGTGTCTATTAGAGCCTCTGAAATTACAGGGGTATTTTGTGTGGCATTTCTTATCTATTTATTATTTCATTAGTTCTAAAAAAGAATTCTCCAAAAGGTAATATCATTGTCAGGTAATGCGATATTATAATAAAGGTATATCCCAGAGCAATATACCTGTGAATTTCAAATGTGGATTGATTTATGTGTCTAGATTTGGGGGACAGAGATGGAAACATTGCTTTATTATCTATAACATCCCACCCATTTTGTATGTAGAATCTAATTATATTGTCATTTTTTTAATGAATGGGCCCTTTGCATACAGCTTTATTTATGAAGGATCCAAAGATGTGGAGTGGAGAAACTGGTTAGGGCCCAGCTTATCTAAGGGCCCACCTTCTTTATACTTTTTTTTCTGGAATTGGGGGGAGAACCTTTTTGGGTTATGTTCTGAGAGCATTTTTTTAATCTTCCCTGTTTCTTCAACTCTCAGGGAGCATTCAGATGTCACACAAACAAGGCATATGCAGAAAGACAGCTTGTTGCCATGCCTGAGTGCACATCTTTCTTATCCCACTCCATCCCCCAACCCTTTAAGCAGGAAGTAATGATTCAATCCTATTTGAAAAGAAACTCCAATTACAGAATCTAAGTACACAGCTCAAGCAGGGTTAGTCCCTCCATATACATACACTGTGGCTGAGTTCAGACTGGCAATTTGCCCCGCTAGAGCCACGTTGCAGCCACATTTCCCAAGCGGATTAAAGGGGGTGTTCACACAGGCACCTCTGCCTGGCATGCCCCACCCGTAGTCAACCCGTGCTGTTCCGCTTCACCCCGGGATTAAAAGATACCTGTTGAAAGTGATAGCAAATCCCAGAGAGTGCCTTTATCCCGCTGCGTTCTGCTTCCCGGAAGTGTGAACGCTCAGCTGAAAAGTCGGGAGCAATCCGCGTTGCTCCCGGCGCATATGATTGGTGCAAATTGGCTGTGCTTCGCTCTACCACATAAGGCGCATATGATTGGCTGTGCTCCGCTCTACTGCCCAATGCAGTGCTGGCACAATGGGATCCTCCCAAAATCGGCTGGATGTCTATGTGTGTATGAGCGCATGAGCACATATGTGCTCATGCACTCATACACTCATAGGCATCCAGCTGATTTACCAGGGAAAAATCATTTACAGCCAGACCTCCGGGCCAGCAGTCTGGACGCTCCTGCGTGCCTCCTCCCAGTATGCTCCCATATCAGTCGGCCCCATGTGACCAGAAAAACCCAGAACACTTTGTTCTGGGGCTTTTTTGCCACGACTGGCTCCTACTTCAAACTGCCAGTCTGAACTCAGCCTGTGATTCCAGTATACCATTTAATCCAGGCTTGGAGTCCTTGGGTGGGGGCATTAACTCAGGTTAACCTGGACACCTGCTTTTGTATATCACTGGTAACTGGGATTTGTTTTAAACCAGGATTCTTACATTGTGTTCCAGGCAAGGGATGGGCTGTGGTTCAAATGGCAGAGCATATGTGAAAAACCTCTACCTGAGAACATGGAGAGCTCCTGCCAGTCTGAGTAGATATCATCCACTGACGGATCAGTGGTCTGATTTGATAGCCCTGTTATAGTCAACACACGTACACTCTATGTACACTCTGCACTTGACTATTCTTTATACGAGCATTAAGTAATTCTCAAGTTACATTCAATACCTGTACATCTGAATTTGTGATTGAAACCCCACATTTATCTAGGTACTTGTCCCTGGTTTCATTTATAAAATGACCACACATTACTTCTGTCTTACAAATGGCTGTATGCTCTTACATGCAAGTTGCACGTGTGTTCACTGTAACATGAACAGGGCTAGCATAAGGCAGCTTCATGTGTTCAAGGAGGGGGAAGAGAAGAGTATGGCTTGCATGAGAGCTCAGCACTATGCAGGACTGGTACATATCCCTGGCTTAATGTGATTTGTTTATTTATTAAATTGGATTTACTAGGCCACCCTTCCCTACAACTAGGGCTCAGGGTGGCTTACAACAAAATCGTATACAAATCTCAATTTAGAAACTAAGTTAAAACAAATTAATAAATACCAATCGATAAAAACAGTGTATATATACGATATGCAAGACGGTGGAAAAGAATCCAACTCCCCAGCCTCCCTGGGGGGATGGGTTAAGAGGGATGGGGAACTATATGAGAGTGCCAACCAAAGGACATTATTATTTATACCTTGTGTGAATGATGTGTGAATGCAGACCAAATGAAAGCAGCTGAACAGAGTCAGACCTCTCCCCCCAGAGGGAAAATCCATCACCGATTGCACAGCACCTCCATTGTTTGCTAGCCCTTATTTTACATGGTATTATTGGGTAGGAGGAATGGGCCAATGAATAATGACTTCCCTGGGGCCCAGAATCTCTTTCAAAGCCTTGATAAAGGTAATAAATGATTATTAGATGTTTGAAGGAATGATTAATTAATAAGATCATTATAGAGTTCTTCCAAATCAACCTCTCTAAAGCTTCTAACTATTTGGGCTTCAATATCTCAACGACATCCATCATTTTGGTAATGCGTATTTAGCTTTGAACTTTTTTTCTGCAAAGGAAAGGCAGGGTATAAATAATAATTAACCCTCATTAACCTTTTATAAACTATTTGAGATGTTTCTGTATGTAAGGGGTATTTCAATGCCAGGTAGATGTTGAAAGGCTAAGGAGAACTATCAGGGAAATTGGAAACTATGGAGAGATCTGGACATCGGATTTGAAGTTCTTTTTTCCCCCCTTTTTTTGCCTAGTTCTGTTCAAACTATTCTGTTTTGTTGTTTAGATACCTTAGTTCTGGTGGTTAAATTTATGATTTGTGGAACTGGGTAGGATGAAAATGTAGGGCGTGAATGCTTTCATGTATGAAGTAATGAAACAGCCAAAGAACTGAGGTGCTTGTGCTAAGATTCCCTTTGAACTGTAAAGTATGACTTAAGAACCTGAAAGGTTAAATGGAAACAAATGAGGGGGCCCAATGTTAAAATCCATAAATGTACAACATAAATATTACAAATTATTAAAAATGCATGTATTTATTACAAATTAGTTTTAAAACAATTCTGGGCCCGAATATAGCCTCATTTAAAATTGCAAATCATACAATATGCACAATAGGGATGTTATGCGGCCCTAAAACAGATGTGTATGACTAAATACCATCAGTTCTATTATAAGGTTATACATTCTATTCTAAATAAAGAAACCAATTCTGCTTAATTATTTTATGAAATAATAACACTATAGTGCTAGTGCAAAGCAAAGCTATTGGACAGTAAATGGTTATTAGCCAAAAAAGAGAACATTTGATGATGTTCAGAAGAGAAGAAGTCACAGACAGGGAGACCTTGGTTTGAACACAGGGGTGTCATAATGTTTAAGAACATTGCTTTCATTTAGAGACATGTAGCAAATTCTTCCCGTTTTAATTTCTCTCTGGATTTTGAAGTTCCAAGTTATCTGATCTCATGTTCAAAGCAGGATCAATGCATTAGGAATTTTCTACTGTTCTTTTTCTTTTTCTTTTTTTTAAAAAAACAACCTCTGATTTTTTTTCCCGCTAAGTGATACATGCAAATATTGGATTCTTTTTTTCTCTTGTTGGATTAACACAATGCATATGCTTTTACTTGGTTCATTCCAGGTCATAAATAAATAAATAAAGTAGCTAACCTAAATAGAGCCAACTGACTTTGATCTTCCTGAGATCGAACTGTTAGGAAAACTTAATAACTGAAAACAAACACATAGAGAATCCCCCAGGGGATTAAAATATATCTTTGAATCAAAGTATCTCTGTGCAGGAGACAAGTACAAAGCCAATTTCCAAAAAGGTCACCTTTATACAAAATGAGTGGAAGAGGGGAGGGAGTAATTTTGAATGAAATATACAAACCTTTGAAGGACAGTTCTCAAAAGTGCCATTGGACTCCAATCACGTGGAAAATCTCCTGCATCATCCCTGTCCAAATGAATGAAAACTGTGGCAGAGTACAGAATTCCTCTTGTACAGATTATAATTTTTAATGGGTTCTCTACAGGAGCTCTTCGAGGTGAATTTTATCCCATGGGCACACATGAGCACACACGAAGCTGCCTTTTACTGAATCAGTCTATTAAGGTCAGTATTATTTACTCAGACTGGCAGCAGCTACCCAGGGTGTCAGGCAGAGATCTTTCACATCATCTGGTCCTTTAAACTGGTCCTTTAAACTGAAGATGCTAGCAGGGATTGAACCTGGGACCTTCTCTATGCATTATACTTTGTGGTGAAATATAACTTACTTTATTTAAAATATCATCTACATCACATACAATTGACTCCAATACTGGAATTTTCTTCTTTTAGAAATAAAAACACACCAAGAAATCAAATAAAGGGAGATGGAAAAGGCTATGGAAAACAAGAGTAGGGATGAAAGGGAAGGCATCCCCCCCTTCCTTTTCTAGTCCAGTGATTCTGTCAAATTTGATAATTTTGACAGAGCGTCTTTGAAACAAATTCAGTGGAATCCAGAAAGATAATATTTTTAACAGAATGGCTCTTTAACAATGTGATCATCCCTAATTTCAAAGTGGAAAGATGGAAAACTAGCTTTCCAACCAGCCATTGTTCCCTCAAAATATATATAAACTAGGAATAAGGCCCGTTGTGGAAATAAATACAACAGGATCTAGAAAGAGGCTCTGGGAGAGTGCCCCGGCTTTGGGCACTCAGTGACAATTTGCTGCGGCAATCTCAGCAGGGTATAATGACAGAGTCCACCATTTTCTCCAGAGGAACTGATCTTTGCTACCTGAAGAGCAGTAGTAATTTTGAGTGACCTCCAGCCCACCCCCAAGATTGGTAACAGTGGTTCCCCAGGAGGGAGTGGCTGGTTTGGAGGGTGGAGTCTATGGCATTGTACCTGTCTGAGGTCCCACCCCTCCTCCACACTCACCCTCTCCAGGTTCCACCCCTCAAATCTCCAGGAATTTCCCAACCTGGATAACCCTATCTCCCTCCCAGCCAACCATCAACCTACCTTTAGTTTTCCGTCTCCTCCCCCTCCCTCCTAGAGAGCAGTTGTAATTTTGAGTGATCTCCAGCCCCCACCTGGAGATTGGCAACAATGGTTCCCCATCAGGGAATGGCTGGATTGGAGGGTGCAGTCTATGGCATCATACCTGTCTGAGGTGCCACCCCTCTTCAAACCACACCCTCTCCAGGCTCCATTCCTCAAATCTCCAGGAATTGCCTACCTGGAGTTGGCAACCTGATCAGGACTGGGCCCAATGAGTTTTCTCCTGAAGGCCAACATAAGTGTGGAAAGGGCCTTTTACTGACAGAGGAGAAAGTACAGGTGCCAACTCTGATTAGGGAAATACCTGGAGATTTGGGGAGGTGGATCCTGTGGAGGGCAGCATTTGGGGGGGGGTGGAAGGACTCAGCAGGGTATAATGCCATAGAGTCTACCCTCCAAAGCAACCATTTTCTCCCGGGGAACTGATCTCTGTCATCTAGAGGTCAATTGTAACAGTGGGAGATCTCCAGGTCCCACCTGGAGATTGGCAACCCTAGGGGAAAGTCAGCCACACAGCGGGGAGTTGAAGAAAATGGTTTGATGGTCGCTGGCCCACCATGCTGAAGCTAAGCAGGAGAAAGAGCTTTTTCCCATTTATTCTGACAGGAAAGTGGCCACTGGGGAGGGGGTTATGCCGAAAGTCCTTTGTTTTTTTACTCACAGAATCAAGCTTGGCTGCCTACCAACAGCCACTGAGGGGACAGTCCCTCACAGAAGTCAAAAGAACTGTCTTCCACAGGAGAGAGAGCTGTCTGCCAGTAAATCTGACATGCAAATCTGTCTGAAGGGGGAGTGGGTGGGGAAGAGGAGCAGACTCAGCACCCGGCCAATGACACGCAAGTACTCTTAAGTGGCGGCTGATGGGCCAATGGCTGAGGGAGGGCATTTTACAGCCAATGGGAGCACATGGAATCTTACAAAACCAAAAGATAATTATTATAAGGAGAGATAGGTGTCTTATGGTATCTGTTACTTCTGTTGCAATAGACTTACATAGCTCCCCCTCCTGGGATCAAAACTTATAATAATACCTCTTTCAACAACTTGTGGAGTACACAAGTTGGGTCTGGTGTCCACAGTTAGAAGGGAGTTGTGGGTTCTCAGTTGCCATGTGCATGGTACCCAGTTCAGATCATAACTGTGGCATATATGGAAAAGGGGCTTCAGTCTTCCCTCCTGGAATAGTCCTGATTTGGGAACTCTAGGTCCAACCTGTGTACTTTGGAATTCATAAACAGCCATATAGTTACCCATATGCGTATCTGAGGCAGCACAGAAAGCTGTACTCTCATACTATTTGAGTTTTGCTGATTTGTGCATAAAAGAAAAACATCTCCAGCAATTTGAAGGGATATTTTCAACACACTCTAAAGTTACATTGCCAGTTTGGGACAAAGCAAACATGTCATTCTCATGGGGCTGCAATTTTACAAACGTTCAGTCACATGTTAGAGTGGGACCTAGCTAACATATAATAGACAGATTGCTGTGTCTGCTTGTGGCTCCGAAATAGACCTGCTAAGAACCACCATGATCACCTAGACAGATATTCCCTCTGGGCCTGCCACTCACACTATCCAGATACATTGTATGAAAGAAAATCACATGACTGCCCCAGCTCCATGGGCCCCCAGCATGGCCAGAGCCCCTGGAAATTTTGTTTCTCTCCTCCTTTCTCTCTCCACTGTCCCTTGATAGATTGTCCCTCACCATTATTCCCCGTTCAAACAGCCTGCCGAATCTACTGCACACAATGGTGGTTTATCATGTGTCCTTCTCCATTTCGTGCTGTTATTGCACAACATCATGAAAAGGGACTATAGCTCCTCAATATGAAAAAAAAATCTGTTGTATTCTTAAGGAGGAAAGAAAAGATATGACGGTATCGGAAAGTACAGTATATGTGTGCCCAATTTATTAGCACTGTAGGGGTTAAACCTCATCTCTTGACCCAGTCCCACAGCACCTTTTGTTAAAGGGAGCACCTATCTTCTATGGATGCCTGGCATTTAGGTGAGTGCTATTTCTACCTCAGCAGGGACCTGTGAAATAAGTTAATAATAACCAACCTATTTGTAGTCATAAGATGAATAACGGAACAGGAGCTGAAGGCCTAATTATGCAGAGGCACCTTATTGTGATTCTCGAGTAAGAGGTGTGAGAGAAATACAAAGTATTTGTTATTGTTATGAATTTATGGAGCCAAATGATAGCTGCTATTTTCAGATCATGGTTCCAATTTACAGGATTTGTGCATAAATTGGAATTCCTCGAGAAATAAATGTGACCTCAATTTCCATTTATTGACTGTGTGTCTGCCTGCCTTTGGCCTCCTTAGGCACTGTGGTGTGAAATGGGAGATTAAATTAAAGAAGCAATCGCTTTGATTCCCTCTGTACACTGTACCTGGATTACTAAAACAGGGAAGGCATTTTGCGGGGTGGGAGGAAGTCGTTGAAACCACAGGCAATACCTCATGCATCGAGCTCTGCACTCCTCACCCTGGACTTCATTAGCATGCATACATTGTTACAGACACTTTTTGCAGTAGCTCAGTGGTACAAGTATGCTGTGTCATTAGTATGATCATATGCATAAATATGTGTTTATATATGTATAATGCAAGAAAGAAGGGATGTTTTATTGACATCCACTGTTTTTGGCTCAGCTGACTGGCATTTGAAAAGTACAGAGCAACAGAGCCACAGCATATGAATATGGAGTTCCCCAGCATGTTACACCCCTTATTAGATCTCTGTGTTTTAGGACGCAACAGGTCTGCCCTGTTTTGAATTCACGATGGAACACAAAACTTGATTACATGGAGATGAACAAGGCAGGGAGGCATCCCACATTCAGGTGTGTGTGTGTGAAATCAGCATGCAGATACCAGCATATAGATGTCACACATCAGTCCACAGATCATAGTGATAGTTGCCCAATCCCATAGAGATGAGTCAATTCCTAGAACACTGTGATGTCACTTTTACATACAGTGACGCCACAACATTATTCCCCCTCCCCCAAGGCTCCTGCTGGTTGCCAGAACTAGGCTGGCAACATTATCTGACATCCATTACAATCCCAGTGTACTTCCCACCTTTTGAATTCTTCATAAAAAAGGAGATGCATGCAAAAAATACCCTATGATCTTAAGAGAAAAGATCATTGGTTAAATTCCCCTTTGGCAGGAAGTTTAAATGGATACACCATTTCCCAGCTGGCCCCCAAAAGGAACTCCCTGATTCTGAGGAATCCCTTGAAATACGGGCCAGAAAAGTGCAAGCCTTTGCATATTTGTTGCCCATTCTGAGGTGTGCTGTGGGTAGGGATTGACATGAACTACATTTCTGAGGTTTGGTTCAGTTTGTGGCTGAACCATGAACAGAACCACAAACAGATACACCAATTTCCAGACTGAACTGGTTCATATCAGTTCGTCAGCCATTTCACCCCTGCCTCCTGTTCACCACTGCTTTTCGTGACAAGCAGAAAGCATGGGGTGAAATGCCTCCCAGCTATTTCACTAAGGGTGTGCATTCAGATCTAACTGAGTTGAAAATATACTTATCAGTATTTTTCAGTATTTTTTTGGCTTCCCAAATGTATCCAGGTTTTCTAGGGAAAACTGGGGGGGGAGGAATCTTGAGAAAATTCTGGATAGATCTGAAAACAGCAGAGAGTCAGAAGCGATCTCCTGCCTCTCAGCTGTTTGTCAGGCAGGCTTATGAAGTCCCTTCAAACTTTAAAGGGACTTCAGAAGTCAGCTTGAGGATCAGCCAAGGTGGCGGGGAGCTTAGAGTTTCCCACCACCTCGGCTGTGGCTGGCTTCTCTTGCAGCCCAGTTTAAAGGCTGCAAGAGAAGCCAGTCTAAGATCAGCTAGGTCGGTGGGGAGTTGAGAGCTCCCTGACAATGCAGTGCAGTGCTGTGCCCACAGGGAGCCAATTGCTCCCTGCAAGGGCAGCTATGTGCTGCCTTCTCCTGCCGCCCAGTTTAGACTGGGTGGCAGGAGAGGGCAGCACAACCAGAATTGCTGTGCCTGCGGGGAGCTGATAGCTCCCTGCAAGTGCAGCTGCCTTCTCCTGCCACCTAGTTTAAACTGGGCAGCAGGAGAGGGAAGCCCAGCCAGGACTGGCTGTGCCCGTGGAGGGCCAATCACTCTCCACTGGCATGGCTCTGTGCTGAATGTTCCCATGGCTCAGTTTAAACCAGGCTGCAGGAGAATTCTGGACCAGGCTGGTATTTTTTACCAGTATTTTTCAGTTTGGGTCCATTTGACCCAAAAAATTTTGGGATTACATTACCAAAAAATCCCAGATCCGAATATCATACCGGTGTTTGGATCCAGGATTTTTCAGGAATCCCCCCTAAGTGTTCAGGTCCAATAGACTCAAACTGAAAAATACCAGTAAAGAAATTGCATATCTCTACAGTTTAACCCCCACCCCCCCACTTTTTGTTTGCTACAGCTTTTGGCGGCAACTGGAAAGCAGGGGGTTATATGGCTGGGAGCTGCTTTTTGTGAAAAGCAGAAATTAAACCACTGCTTTCTGCTCTTCACGAACAGCATAAAAATTCATGGCAGCTCTTCAGTTCACAAACATCGCTTTGCAAACCATGAACTGGCCAAAATTTGTGACGATCTTTAGCTGGTTTGTTCCCAACCATATGTATGGAGTATAAATAAGTAAATAATAGGATCATACCAGAGAACAAAATGGAACCTTCAGGCCCAAATCTCTACCATGTTTATTGTTGTAAATGACCCATAATGCAATAAAATAACCAATGCTAATAAAAAGTAAACCAGCAGTTGCAAGAAGGCCTAGTTTGGATTGGGACCAATGCAGAGAGGGAAGGTCATTAACGCTTGCTTCTGTACCATTATCCTGAGCCTAAACAGTCCCCTGGAGCTGTCATTTGCTCCAGTGAGAAAAACATAGAAATTGCTTATATCATACATGCATGTTTACCCAACAAGAGAAACAATGCTCTGAGAGGACCCTTTGAAGTCAGGAAAACAACACAAGAAGAGTTACCCACACACACACAAACACACACAGAGAGACTGTGATCCTGATCTGGACCAAGCTGTTCTGCTGTTGTTATTTGAAAATGGGGGGACCCAAGTATATCATTGTGGACCTTACTACATTTCATCTGATTAGGCATTACAGTCAACCTCCACTTAATGGAAAACAAGTGCATATATATTTGTGTCACAGAGGAAGATACAGAAAATTGCCAAATTATATCCTACCATCAATGTGGGTCTAGATATCTAAGCAGTTTCAACATTTATCATTGCTTTTGAGTTACATCAGAACTTTCTCAAAAGCTACCCCCCAATGAATTAGAAAGAAAGCTCCCCGTGGCTCTCAAGCTGGAATATAAAACTGATTCATACTTCAAAACTGACAGTTTTCACAACAGAATAGATTATTTCATTTTGTCACAGGTAAAACGGCACAGCTATCCTCCCAGCATGAAAATAATTGAATTGCAATTAAATCAGTCGTATGTCACATGAGTCATTTAATACGGGCCCTCTACCTGTTGGCAAAAGATGATATCCTTACCATTTAAAGAACTGACTTACATACAAGACAGAATTTGCATCTAAAAAGGCTGAGGGGGGGAATGTTACCATGGCTTGTATAATGCCTGTATTTTGAAACTTTGTTAATTGCCGCATTTACTGTTCTCTGGAACAATTTCACATTTTCCTCTGGCCTCCCTTAGTGTAATTAGCATAAGTGGAAATTATTTTACACAATTACTAGCAATGAAGGGAGGATTATAATAATTTCTAGGTATTTTCTTATCATTATGAAAGCAACTGATAGCTAAGGCCAATTATTCCATTATTAAATTGTGGAGAAAGGATGTTTTTTTTAAAAAAAAAACCACCAATTGTATTACCCGCTCTGGGGGAAATATCCTGATTGAGTTTAAACAATGAACCTGGTAAAATTCCAACAGTGAAAGTTAAAATTACATGTATATTAAAAGCTGACACTGTAGATCTTTGGATAACCAAAGTTAGGCTATACATGTTGGTCTACATATGCAGCATGAAGAAACCGAACGGATTGTGCCATTTCCAGGAGGGGATGGTGGCCGTTTTAATGCTCTGCTATATCTACAACAGACAAAACAGCTAGGGCATCAAAGAGGAAGGTTGTATCTCAACCCTACTGTGCCAGGTTTCTGCCAACATGAAGGTTACCTATTTACACAATCAGAACATTTTTTAAAAGTGTGATTCCCCACTCCCTCACGAATTATGGTACCATGGTGGGACTCCATTGTCTCATTCCCACCTCATTTTACTGCAGGTAGTATGTCAAGGCAACCTGAGAGGTGTATTTTCCAAGTCACGCATGACCTTAGACACTGGTGAATAATATTTGAGGCATCTGATCAAGAGGTGTGCAGGAGGGGTGATATTCTCATTCTTCTCATCCACCTGGATGTCTCTTACCAAAGCATGGTAAATGGGGGTATGTGAAGGGGTGGGTGGGAAAATGTAAGTGTTGGGGGAGATTTGTTATGGGTATGATTTTTTAAAACTTCTATTTTGTTACAGTTTTTAATAAGATTATAACCCACTCTGGGTGCACAATTGAACTCAGGACTGAACTCATGTTCCAGACTAAAATACTAATCAACCCTCTGTCCACTATATACTGTCTCCCATCAGCCACCATTCACTGGCTGTTGTCTTTCCCTGTTCCTTCTTGCTCATCATGCAGTCTCATCATCCTTTGCTGACTGCTGCTTCAGAAAAACAAAAGGTCTCAGTTGTGTTTGGGAAATAAAAGGATTAATTTCCATATTTTATTTTGTAACTACAGGTATACTGCCATTGGGAGAATAATGTACTATGAAGAGCTTTGCATCCATTCTGAAAAGCTAATCCTATTAACAAGAGCAGGATTAGTTTATAAATTAAAGAAAGACCTGGGTACACTGTTTTACATCCCTCATTATGAAAACTGATTGTCACTTAAGTACACATTTGATCAGGAGCTTTTCCTGTGCCAATAAGGGTGCTATGGCACTGCTCAGCCAGAAGAACTCTAAAATGTACTACAGAAGGGTTGTTGTTGTTGTTATAACAGAGCATTGCATTTGTGACATCAAAGTTTCTGTTCCAAGTTTGTTTTTTAAAATAGAAAAATTTCTGGTAAGAAAAAATGACTGCTGCCCAGCCCCTTCCATGGTAGTTGTTATATATTGTTTTATTCTTTAACAGGTAAGGAAAGTGTTTCTTGTGTCAATAAATTGTTCATTGTTCATTACAAACAGGTAAACATTTATCAGCTTAGGAAATCTATGTGCTTTTGACAGTAAATATTCACAGACATGCAAGCATGAAACAGATGCCACCCTGAGAAACCCATGATCTTCCCAGTGCCTTTTGAAATCAAATTGCAGTGATTTACAACCTGAATTCTGATTGTGGCCACATGGTGTAAGGAGAGGGAGTGTAACACTTTTACCCTTGCATGATCCCCGCCCCCGACTGAAACTGGAGCCTCTGAACTGTTGTATCCCATTGAAGGGCCGCTAGAGATAGTTTTGATGCAGGGCCTAAAGAGCAGAAAGTTCTCCAGGTACATGTCCCCAATTTGAACTGGGGACAGACCCAGATGCAATTTGACTTAAAAGACTATCATAGAGATCCATGATCTCTGTCATGGCTATTTTAACCCTAAAATGCACATGACAAGAATTCTCCATTTGGAAGTCTCACAGTCCCAACAAGCAAGCAGTGCTAGCACCAACTGTGGTATAAATTCCATCATAATGAACTGAAATTGTATATAGCAGAAACCCTTGCTCAAGTCTCATTCATTTCAATAGGACTTGTGCAGGCAAAGACCCAGTGGGCCATAGCTTGTAGCTACTAACCTACCCTACTCACATACAAAACAGCCTGAGAACCAGTGACTATCTCTCCAGCAAAGGGGAGGATAATGGGACGTAGGAAACAGATTCTGCTTTGAAGGGCCCAGGAAACAAATGCTACTTGGAAATCTGCTGTATCAATGGAACAGTCCTGTACTAGTTACACTTTACCCAGTGTATGCCTACAATTCAAGAGATTCCTTGATCCAAAACCAAGCTTGAGATTCTTTTCAAAATAGGATTACGGGAAGAAATGCTGTAGTTGCTAAAAGCCATGTGACCTTCCCTTTAGCCTTTGAGTTCCCAGCAGAACTGATTAGGTTAGACAGGTTTGGAATGGAAGTAAGTTTCAGAGAAGAAAAGAATACCGGCATAGATGGATTTGGAAAAGGAGCTCAGTGGCAGATAAGAGTCAGAGTTTTTTTATGGTACATCATGGACTGCAGATTCTTTTTTTAAATCAGCAATCCAGCTCTAGCACTATGTAACCACATGCAAGTGTAGAGTTGCAAATTCCTAATACAGTGCCGTGTTTTTAGTTCACACCACATATGTTCACACCACACCATATAGTTCACATGTGTTTTTAGTTCACAGATTTAGTTAGTTCTTGATGCTACCTCAAGCAGGATAGTGAAACAAAAATGGAACCCCAAGGTAGCATTCTAAAGGAATCCAGGGTGGAGGGGGAATAGCCACTTCTGCACACTTGCAATATATGGCAGCATCTCCTCCAGTCAATTATAAGGATTTGAACATATCAAGCTGTCTTGAACTGAATAAGACCATTGGTCTAGCATTGTTAGTATGATCTACTCAGACTGTCAGAGTTGCTGTGGGTTCTCAGATGTAAGTATTACACATCACCAGCTACTTGATCCTTCTAACTGGAGAAGCTGGGGATCGAACCTGGGACCTTCTGTACGTAAAGCAGATTCTCTACACCATCAAAATGAATGACTACTGTGACCATAAATATTTTCTCTATTGGCCACATATGAGGGAGCACCAAGGGACCTTTCCATTTTGCCTGGACCCATCCGTAGCCCTCATCTCAGCTACCAACTGCCATCAGCAAGCCAGAAGAAAGAGGCAGTAGTCATATCTGGACAAAGTTCTCATTAAGATTATATGTTAATTTAATAGAACAAATTTAGAGTCCAGTGGCACCTTTAAGATCAACAAAGGTTTAAGACCAACAAATTTTAAACAAACTTTTAAACTTTTGTTGCTCTTAAAGGTGCTGCTGGACTCTAAACTTGTTCTACTGCTTCAAACCAACATGGCTGACCACTTGGAACTATGTTAATTTAATATTTACTTTAGTTTTAATTTAGTGTAAGTTGCTTTGGGAGCCATATTGTGGGTTGAAGTTACAAAATGATGCAACCAAAGAAGCTGGAAAAGGAAGCACATTCCAAATTAAACCAATTTGCTTCCCAAATTCTTTTCAATGCACAATCTCAGTGTTGTATATACTCCTGATAGTCTTTGGCCATTTTAATAACTTTTTGATATCTGATATTTGTCCTTGACACCTATGGTATTTGATTTCAATATTTGATATCTGACAGTTGATGTCTGGCAGTATTTGATAGATGACATAAAGGTATTTAGCAGTGGTAGTAACTGTGCAAAGGTATTCGACGGTGGTTTTCAAATCATCCACCTTCAGGGAATTAATTCTTCACATTGATTTGTCTGCCAAAGTATTTTCATATGTTTACCACAGAACATGATGCATATTATAGGGTGTATATTCAGTTCATACAGGACACTATTAGGCCACACCACAGTCTTTGATGAATCGATAGTGTATGTAGGAAATGCTTTTCAATTTTTTAAGTACCTGATCCTCCTATTTAACTTATTTTCTTTCAAAGACCCTGTAGAACTCAAGGGCACCCAGTGAAGTTGACGGACAATAGATTCATGATAGACAAAATGAAATACTTTTTTTTTTTACTTAATGACTAATTAAATTGTGGAAATCATAATGGCTTTTTAGAAGCAGGAAACCAGCCAGGGAGGCAGGGGGGCTCTTGGATGGCCAAGGGGTAAAAGGAGTAATGAAGGATGATAGAGAAATGGCTGAGAAGCTGAATGCGTTTTTTGCCTCTGTCTTCACTGTGGAAGATGAGAAGTGCTTGCCCACTCCAGAACCACCGATTTTGGGAGGGGTGTTGAAAGACCTGAGTCAGATTGAGGTGACGAGAGAGGAGGTCTTACAACTGATAGACAACTTAAAAAATGATAAATCACCAGGCCTGGATGGCATTCATCCGAGAGTTCTGAAAGCACTCAAATGTGAACTTGTGGATCTCCTGACAAAAATATGTAATGTTTCATTAAAATCTGCCTCCATTCCTGAGGACTGGAAGGTAGTTAATGTCACTTCCATCTTTAAAAAGGGTTCCAGGGGAGATCTGGGAAATTACAGGCCAGTCAGTCTGATGTCGATACTGGGTAAGTTGGTGGAAACTGTTATTAAGGAAAAATTAGTAGGCACATTGATGAACAAAAACTATTGAGGCAGACTCAGAATGGGTTCTGTAAGGTAAGATCTTGTCTCACTAACCTGTTAGTGTTTTTTGAGGGAGTGAACAAACATATGGACAAGGGGCACCCAATAGAAGTTGTTTACTTTGACTTCCAGAAAGCTTTTGATAAAGTTCCTCATCAGAGGCTCCTAAGTAAGCTCAATAGTCACGGGATAAAAGGACAAGTCTTCTTGTGGATCAAAAACTAGCTAATTAATAGGAAACAGAGAGTATAAATGGAGGGTGGTAAGCAGTGGGGTACCACAAGGATCAGTATTGGGTCCGAAGCTTTTTAACTTGTTTATTAATGATTTGGAGTTGGGAATAAGCAGTGAAGTGGCTAAATCTGCAGATGACACAAAGTTGTTCAGGGTGGTGAGAACCAGGGAGGATTCTGAGGCACTCCAAAGGGATCTGCCAAGGATGGGTGAGTGGGCATCAATGTGGCAAATGGGGTTCAATGTGACCAAGTGCAAAGTGATGCACATTGGAGCCAAAAACCCTAAATATAAATACACATTGATGGAATCTGAATTGGCAGAGACTGACCAAGAGAGAGATCTTGGAGTCATAGTAGATAACTCAATGAAAATGTCTAGACAGTGTGCAACTGCAGTAAAAAAGGCCAACACTATGCTGGGGATTATTAGGAAGGGAATTGAAAACAAATCAGCCAGTATCATAATGCCCCTGTATAAATCAATGGTGCGACCTCATTTGGAGTACTGTGTACAGTTCTGGTCACCACACCTCAAAAAGGATATTTTAACATTGGGGAAAGTGCAGAAAAGGGCAACTAGAATGAGAAAAGGATTGGAACACTTTCCCTATGAAGAAAGGTTAAAACCCTTGGGGCTCTTTAGCTTGGAGAAACAATGGCTGAGGGGTAACATGGTCGAGGTTTAAAAGATTATGCATGAGATAGAGCAGTAGAGAAAGAAGTACTTTTCTCCCTTTCTCACAATACAAGAACTCGTGTGCACTCAATGACATTGCTGAGCAGTCAGGTTAGAACAGCTACAAGGAAATACTTCTTCTTCCAAAGAGTGATTAACACAGAGAATTCACTGCCACAGGAGGTGGTGGCGGCTACAAGCATGGACAGCTTCAAGAATTAGATAAATATATGGAGCAGAAGTCCATCAGTGGCTATTAGCCACAAGATATAGATAGGAACTCTCAGGCTGGGGCAAGTGATGCCCTGTATTCTTGGTGCTGGGGAGGGGGCAGCAGTGGGAGGGCTTCTAGAGTCCTGGCCCCACTGCTGAACCTCCTGATGGCACCTGGTATTTTTGGCCACTGTGTGACAGAGTGTTGGACTAGATAGTCCATTGGTCTGATCTAACATTGGCTTCTCTTATGTTCTTATGGCTCATATCCATGAGCAACAATGGTTTTAAAAGAGGATTAGAAAGATTCATAGCAGATTGGCCCCATCAGTAGATACTAACCAAGGTGACCAAAGGGAATCTCCATACTGGGAAGCAGTAAACCTCTGAAATACAGTGCTAGGAGGCAACATCAGGGAAAGCTTCTACACCCTGTTTGTGAACCCTCCAAAGCAATTGGTTGACCACTGTGGTAAACAGAATGCCGAACAGAATGAACCAGTGCTCTGATCCATAGGCTGAGTATCTTTGCCCTAGAATAAATTGAGCATTCCCTTGTGGCTGTGCATTCTCCATTCCATGATTCCCAAATGGACAGCCAGGTCTTCACCATCAGTAATAAGTTAGTTGCAGTGCAACAGTATCAGCAGTCTGTGTACTTTTGTCATATCAATGGTTCATCTAACAGAGCATCTAACAGTCTCAGGACTGAGATCTTTGCTAGTTTTCCTAACTGGAGATAATATTTGGTTTAATGATCCTCTGCCATTTAGTCACAATGCTATTTTATCAGTGTGGACAGAACAAAATGACAGAGGATAGCTTCTGTTAAGAATCTGTTAAGAATCAACAAAGGCAGGAAAGAACTGCATCACTCAATGCTCTTGAGAGAGCCTTAGGAGGAAAAGCTAGACAGTACCATAGCATTAGATACATCCTCACAGAAAAATTAGACTAGTGACAGATGTGTTCCCTCAGGCTTTCCTTATAAAAAGGCAGAGGGTTTCCCTGAATCTGATTGTGAGCATTTGGAGAGGGGGAGCAGAAAAATGATAGAAAGATATCAGGGGCACGGTCACCATGAAGTTTCTAAAGACCCAATATGCCAGCTGTCTAACAGCTAAACAAAAGGAACAAAAAAAATCTTCCTTCCTTCCTTCCTTCCTTCCTTCCTTCCTTCCTTCCTTCCTTCCTTCCTTCCTTCCTTCCTTCCTTCCTTCCTTCCTTCCTTCCTTCCTTCCTTCCTTCCTTCCTTCCTGTCCCAGTATTTCACCTATTTCATCATTAACTGTCATGCTCAGTACTTCATGGGAATTGTAATTCATAAGATGTCTGCCATCCTAATGTCAGGCATCACAGAACTGACATTTCCCATGATGCACAGGGCATCTGAATTGATAGTGAAACAATTAGGAGCTGAAGGAGGCTTATGAAGGAAGGGAGACTAGGGATGTGCATATTGGGGGAGGGAGAATCAGTATTTTTAGATCTAGCTATCAGGGAGCAAAAAAAAAAACCCCTGTAATACCTGTTCCCTAGGTTCCAAATATTGGCTTGGTGCCTGTCCTTTAAATAACCCTCAAATTTCAAGTAATAGGCCCAAGGAGTTCGACTGTATGGGCTCCCGAACACAGTATTCCCAGCCATTCTCAATTTCTTGGTGTGTAGGGGGATTCCATGCTTTCTTCAGAGCAAATAATATCCCAAGACACAAGAGCAGCCAAAGCAACCCCTGGCCCAAAGTCTCTGAAATCAGACAGTACCAGGGAATCCCGACAGCAGTGCTGGACAATGTGGAAAGCCTAACACAACAAATGTACACCCTGAGAATCCAACCCAATGTCAAAATAGATTCATCCAAGCAAACCAAATAGGAACACTGTTCCACATGTAAAATTAGAGAATTTGTGCCAATGTACAAACCAAGAATCCACTGCAAACTGCAAACCCAATACAAACCAACTTGCACAAAGAATACAGTGTTGCAAGACCAACAAATCCAATTTAAAAAGACAGACTCAAAGTGAAACCAACACAGCAAGCCATTACTGAGCCCAGAAAGACACAGACACGAGGGTGGGGGTGGGGAAACAGTCCTGGGAACCTTCAAACACTCGCTCCCAATATTCATGGCTAATCTCTCCTATATTATAAAGCTGATCTGGGGCGGCAAGATTTGATTCATGCCAAAATCGGTTGGCTGCAAGAACTGCCACTCCAAGCCTCTGCCAATCCCCTGGCTGCGTTGGGTGGCTGCTGGCCTGAGTCCCGCCCACACAGCCAGCAGCCACACAGTAGCCCTCAGTCTACAGGCAGCCGCCAAAGAGGATGGACTCCGCAGCCAGTCATCTGTGGCCACGACAGGAGCCGGCCAGGCTGCAAGAACAGGCAGGGAGAGGCCTCCGGAGGCCCCCACAGCACCTTTCCCCGGTCGCCCACTGAGACACGTGCACAGGGAAACACCTCTGGAGGCCTCCACGCCACACTTCCCCACTCCCCCACCCAGGTGGACACATGAAGAATGGCCTCCACAGACCCCACCCCCACACACCCCACCCATCTTTTCCAGCCCACCACCTGAGGCGGACGCATGAGAAAAGGCCTCTGGAGGCCTCCGCGCCACACTTCCTCACTCCCCCACCCAGGTGGTTGTGTGGAGAATGGCCTCCACACCCCTGCCTGTCTTTTCCAGCCCACCCCCTGAGGCGGACACATGAGAAAAGGCCTCCAGAGGCCTCTGCGCCACACTTTCCCGCTCCCCCACCAAGCTGGATGCGCAGGGAGAGGCCTCCGCACCCCCAACTTTCCCACCCCCCGGCGGACGGGCAGGGACACACTTCCAGAGGGCCCCCTCCTTTTCCTGCTCGCCCACCGAGCCGGCGCCAAACTGCAGAGCCCCCCCTTCCCTGGCCCTGCCTCCCTCTTTCCCTTCCCAGCATCTCTGGGTCTTCTCTCTTTCCTTTCCCTCTCTCTTTCCCTTCCTCCCTTTGTCTCTTCTTTCCTTCCTCCCTATCTCTTTGCATTCTTTCCCACCTTCCTTCCCATCTCTTTGCATTCTTCCCCTCCCTCCCTCTTTCACTTCCTTCCTTACTCCCTGTCTCTTGCCATTCTTTTCCTCCCTCCCTCCCCGCCCCATCTCTTTGACTTCTTCCCCTCCCTCTTTCATCCTCTTTTCCTCCCTCCCTCCCTCCCTCCCTCCCTCTCTCTCTCTCTCTCTCTCTCTCTCTCTTTCTTTCTTTCTTTCTTTCTTTCTTTCTTTCTTTCTTTCTTTCTTTCTTTCTTTCTTTCTTTCTCTCTCTCTCTCTCTCTCTCTCTCTCTCTCTCTCTTTCTCTCTCTCTCTCTCTCACTGTCCTTCCCTTCCTTCCTTCCTTTCTCCCTCCCTCCCTTCTAGTGCCTGTTGTCTTGCATCTATAACAGGCCTGATTCCTAGTCCCAAATATTTCTGGAATTTTTGGGGAGCCTTCTCCTGGTATCCTGGAAAATCCCAGATACCATCCAGAGACCTGAATATATCCAGAAAATACTGATAAGTTATTTTTCAGATATATAATTGCACCAGATATATCCAAATGCACATCCCGAGACTGGAGACTCTTCCTTCCTCTTGGCTAACTGACCAACATCCTCACCCACTGCCAGTCATAACACGGCAGGTGGAGAATGGAAGGAAAGGAGGAGGGGAAAATCCTTCTAATCTCAAATGCATTGCACAGTAAATTGCAGGGGCCTGCTGAGCTTACATTGCATTGCAAGTGGGCTTTAGAAGAGAAGAAGAGGAAGAAGAGGAAGAGGAAGAAGAGGAGGAGGAGGAGGAGATTGGATTTATACCCTGCCTTTCACTCAGAGTCTCAGAGTGGCTTACAAACTCCTTTCCCTTCCCCTCCCCACAACAGACATCTTGTGAGGTAGGTGAGCCTGAGAGAGCTCTGACAGAAACTGCTCTTTTTCAAGAACAGTTCTGACAGAACTATGGTTTGCCCAAGGTCATCAAGCAGCTGCAAGTGGAGGAGTGGGGAATCAAACCCGGTTCTCCCAGATTAGAGTCCAAGCACTTAACCACTACACCAAACTGGCTTTTTACAAGCAGGTAACACTCTGAATATCAACCTTATTCAGGTTTTTTTCCTGCTGATTCATCTCCTTGTTTGGTCTCTTCATTCTATGATTATTTATTTCTGTGTCCTCAAATTTGCTAGTTGTGGAAAAATAGAACTCCCCCCTCCTCAGAGTTGTAAAAACAAAGGCTGTGGTCAAACATATGAAGGTCCTGGTCACATGAGCAGGATGCTGCGCCACTGAAAGGAGGCAAATTAGAGCCGGAGGAAAAAAATGCATGGTAGTGCGATCAGAGATGCCGCTCAGATGCTGATAGCCGGCAACCACGCGGCGATGTTGAAGCACATCAAAGGATCTTGCGCATGTGCACTCTTATGTTTCTTCGCATACTGTGGAGGCTTGGAAAAACACATCCAGTGCAATGGGACGCATGTGTGTGCCAGATGCACTGGATTAACTCTGCTTCCATGATCCGACGCTCACCTGCAACCTATGTTTTCCAGTTGCTACTACCCTTTTGCTAGTACTTTTTAAATCCGCTTCTTCAGGCTGATGGTACGGGTTGGTGATGGGTGCGCTACGCTTCCCAGATGTTGCCATATGATCACACCCATTTGATGTGCCCTCAACCCGTCTGTTTCATGGGGCAAAACCTTCCGTGTAACCGGGGCCGAAGTAACCCATTTTTAATCCACTTTCAGTGCACTTTCCAACTGGCTTTTACTGTGTGAACTGGCAAAATCCAGCTGGAAAGTGGATTGAAAGTGGATTATTTAGTTCATGTGACCACAGCCAAAGATTAAATTATCAAGTATTTTACCTCTTAATTCAATATCTCAGTAATTTTCCCTTGATTGTTTGGGTATTATTCTTATGCAACTATATTACTGTCTTGAAATATAAGATGTACTTTTGTATCTTTCTATCACTATCATCATGGTCTTACTTACCTGTTCTAGTATAATGACTTGACTCGATGTTTTTTTCTTGTATTTCAAATGTTCTACATGATGTTCTGTATTTGTTGAAGTTTCCAAATAAAAAGTTAAATTTAAGACTGCTTCTTCTTCAAAAAAAAAAAAAGTATTTTAAAACCGATCGATTTTCGGTTTGGCAGGCTGGTAGCAGCTGTTTCTCCTGGCTCCCAGGGACACAGACTGCAAACCAGCGAGTAGAGAGGGGGTGTGATCATATGCATCCCCCCAGGGCTTGAGGGATGAGCCCTGAGTCAGGGGCTGCTGAGGTTCACCACCACCCCAGCTTTTAGCCTGGGGGTGGGGGCGCCCTTTTGCCCCAATGGTCTCTCCGCTGTGTTCCAGTATTAATCAAGGCCTCATGTACCAGACCAAGCAGGCAGTGATCAAGTTTTAATCCAGCAACTGGTTGAATTGATGAAGCAACTGAAGAAGAGTGAGTAAAGGCTAAATGAAGCATTAGAGAGAAGCAGTTTATCTCTGTAAGCATGGGGGGGGGAGGTAACTGTGGACCCCCTGGATGACCAGATAAAGGAGATTAATTACTACTGGATAAATGGAACTTGAAGGGACTGTGACAGAGGAATGCTGAGAATCTAAGAACCAAGTAACAGATAAGCAAACATTCGGGACTTTAAAAACAGTATCTGAAAATCTGGCTGGCTAGAAAGGGCTAGAAGGAAGAATCAGAAGTTTTCTTTTTAAAGACTGTTAACATCACAGTAAGAGTCAGAGTGAAGCAAAGTCTACCCCCCCCCCCAAAAAAAAAAGAAGTGGAGGGGAAAGGGAATTCCCTCCCCCTGTATAAAAATGTTAAAATAAAGCTCTTAAGGGGGTAGACAGGGCGAAAAGAGAGAAAGGATTGAATGGAAAAACTTATGAGTGTTGAAGTGCTCTTATGAATGGTGGCTGTAAATGAGGATGAGAAAAAAAAAACCTCAAAAGACAAAGTTACTATGTAAACATCTGAAAACAACCTCTTTAGGCATTGGAAATTGTCCTTTTCCTTTTAAAATAAACTCTAAACATCTCTGTGAGTGGTGACTGTGAGAATGATTTGTTGGATTTATGGGACTCTGGCAATTTGGTAATAAAAAGAAGATAAACAGCTCACTCTGAAAATGGCGCTTGTTGCATCGAAAGAATTAAAATGAAACTGAATCTTCTTCAGGAAGTCGAAAGTTTAACTGAACAATAAACTCTACTGAGAAAGACTGGCGGGGCAGTGGGGCAGCTACGTCCTCCCTTGACAAGTGAAAAATAAAGTTACTAGGCATTTTAATGGGGGGGAAAGAGCTAATGAAATGTTGGGTGAAAGGTGGATATGTGGGTTAGTTGTTCAGGAGATAGCAGATTTTTAGAAAATATCAATAATATGGACTGTGAGCTGAAGAAGATCGAGAGAAGAAGATTCTCCAGCGAAGATTTTTTGCAGATAATGCTTTTGGTTAAGGGGGGGAGGTATGGATAAAATAGGGGTGAAGGGCTCACATAGAAAAGATGAATGATTGATGATGATTGTGCAAATGAAATTTAAATGTATTTTATCAACTTAGACTAGTATTTTAAATGGAAGAGGTGAAGGGGATGTTACTTGATGCCTATTTAGGTTCTTTTTTTTAAATAAGAGTATAAATGGAGTGAGCTTTTAGAAGAAGGATATTCAGGCTTAATTTTGATGTATTTAGTAATTTCACTTAAATAATTTCGGATGTAGGGAGGGTCACAGGCAATGGTTGGTTAATGGGCAGAATGTAATAACCAGATGGACAGAAACTATTATTTTTCAGATGATGAGGATGCCTGATGTTTGCATAAAAGAAATCTAAATGTATTTCAGAAGTATACTCCAAACAGCGTGTATGAGCTAGAGCTTCTATAAGTGATTGATCTAACTGTCACCTTCAAGGTTAACAACTGAAAGCTTTTCTTAATGCCATATTTGTAAGTATTGTATACGATCAACACACCTTGGATTTTCTTTTCTATCCCCCCTTCTTGTAGTGTGTTTTAGTACCCTTCCATTTTTCTGTAGTTTTTTAGAAAATGCAATAAAAAATCCCCTTCGGGGGGCCAAAAAAAAAAGCATTTTAAAGCCAAAATAGTAAAAAAAAAAAAAAAATGTCTCTGGTTCCTGTCATTGGGAACCCAAATAGAAAATGGAATCCAATGTACCTGTTCAGCTGGGTACATCTGATATGGACATCAAGCATAAAACTCTGAAATATTTTTCTTTCCTGTTCTTAACATCCTTATAATCAAAACTTCAAATACCATTATCATTCAGTGAAAGTGGGATGAAAATAGCAACTTAACCAGATTTTGATCATAGAGGGTTATCATGCTAGGAAGTAAATAACCTTATAGGATTTAGTCTCCACAGCTTTTCACTCCTTTATTTGAAGTAATCTTCCCAGATGGCAAAATCTAAAAGGACTTATGGGACAGATGCTTTGCTCTGTTTACTGACAAGAGGTACATATTATCAGATAAACTTTTCAAAGAGAACCTGTTGGGAATTCAGTGGTCATAATGAGACTGTTCTGAAAGAGGGCTACCAATGAGTTATACAATCAAAGTTGCATCGGGAAAGAATGATGAAGCAACTGGGATGACGCATTGGATCTTACTAAGCCCTGTTTGCAGCCTTGCTAAAAATTAATATTTCTTTTACAATAGTTCCCTGGACAGACCTGAAAATGGAGCCAATGCAAAAGCACTCAGGATGTTGCAAATCTGTTTCGCAGATAGCAAACTGGCCTTAGCTGTGATCCTGCACCCACTCATACAAGTACATTTTCCAGTGACATCAATAACATGCATAATTGATGACAGGATTATGGCCCTATTTGATATTTGTTTGCTTGATTTATTTGGTGGTGGGTCAGTATCCCACTGTGATTATCACAAGAGAACTGCTCACATTATAACATACTGGTGATTTGCCTGTTTCTAATCTACACTCCAGTGTCTGCTCTTGACCTATAAAGCATTGAATAGCCTGGGCTCTAGATACTTTAGAGCAGGGCCTTTTCTCATATGTGCCCCTTTCTCATGTGAATTCAGGCTACCTGGAGAATTACTGCTCCATCAGCAGCAAAGTTGTCATTTGTTAAAACCAGCTTTTTCAGAGATGGTTCTAATCTTGTGGTACTTCCTTCTAAGAGAGAGCTATCAAGTCTATTTCATTGAATAAGTCTGCCAAAGGCTTCTCCTTTTCTTTTAGGAGTTCTGTGATTATTGATACATTTTAAAGATTTTGTCAACCATTGCTGCTTTTAGTATCGAAATATGTTAATTTTTCAATATTAATGGTATAATCCAAAACAGAGTTATAGCATTCTAAATTTACTGAAGTCAGTGGTATTAGAAGGGTATAACTCTGCTTAGGATTTCACTTTAACATAATTGAATGACAATTTCATTGTTTTGTTGCGAGCTACTTTGGAGAGGTCTTTTATGGTAGAAAAGTGGCATTCAGTCCCAAATATAAACAAAAAAACATTGTATTGTTTTAGATTAGACAATCTTGGGCTGGTTTATAAATGGCCATTATTCACAACAGACCAAAACTGAATCTTTGTTTTCCTTTTTCATATTAATGTCAAGAATATATTTTTAACAAAAACATAACAACAAGGACTAGAGGTGCAATTAAAACACAGGGAAGTATAACATAAACATAAACCTATATTAGCACATAGCAACAGCAACATTAACAAAAGAAAGCTTAAATTAACTACTAATTGGTTGCATGAATCACTGACTTTAATCATCCACAGGGCTAAAAATAAATGCTCTTCAGTCCCTACTCTGTGAAAATATTTATTTCAGTATTTAGTGGGGGGGGCGCCTCTGTTTTCAAAGGCTGAATATCTCTGATATCCAGATGCCATTGGAGGCAGAGCACTTGATAAGTTGGACTTTTGCTCAATCACTTGAACCTTTCATCCTATCTAGCAAAGCATTTTTTTAATTTTTTAAAATATTTGTGCTTTTAAAATGTTGCATATAATAATGTGTGAATGCGGAACACATGAATGTCATTTCTGGATTGGTGCTGGAACTGACATCACAGCATCAGGGTGGCACCAATTAACAGGTCCTCATCCCCCCCCCCAAGCTTCTGTCAGTTGCCAGTGCTGTGCCAGCAACTGTTCTACTGACCCACTGGTAGACTACATGCGTGCGGTCATGCATGCCAAATAATCCACTTTCAATCCACTTTCAGTGCACTTTCCAATGAACTGGCAAAATAAAGTGGATTGGAAGTGGATTATTTAGTGTGTGTGTGACCGCAACCTGTGATTCATTTCTGTCCATCCATGCCCAAAGTCATAGAGTTTCTCAGTATCATAACGATTTCCTCAGTACTGCTCTCAGGTCACTGAAGACCTCTCAGCTTTTTTTGTTTGTTTGTTTTGTTTGAAGGAACCTCAAACACAGGTATTTGAAGCCACTAAGTGTTATTGGACAAGCTGCCTCATAATAAAATGCTTTATCCTTGATGAATTTACAGTTATTGTTCTGCCTTCTCCCCTAGTTTATCTGGATTCCCCAGTTGCTGGTGGCATGTGCTGGCAATATGTTGGGTAAATAGTCCCCCACATACCACTTAATGACTTAGTTTTAACAGCAAGTCTCTCAGGCAATTTATACTTCAGCACATATCCTGTGTAGAAGATAGACCAAAGCAGGACCATGGGAGCCATTCCAGTTTGTCCGTTTAACTATTATTAAAGCCAGATTTGGTTTATTAGTTTTTAACACGCGCAATACATATTGCACTTTGCAGTCTTGTGGGTCTCTTCATCACCTAGGTAAATAAGGTCACGGTGTCTCTTTATTAGGCCTTAAGTATTACTGAGGGGTGTGGGTGGGTGTTTAATTAATTTACTCAAATAGACTTTTCAGGAGTGATTCTGCTCAGTCAGCTCAATGCTTTCAGAAAAGAGATTGTTTAATTATGTCAGGATGCTACAGTTCTCAGAAGATTAAGAACCCTTCCATGGCACTGATAAAAGCCTAGATAATGCTAGGACTTCCCAGGCCCTGATGGGGGTTGGGGATCCTTTGCCCTCAGCTCCTGTTGCCCTCTGCAGCAGCAGGAGAAGCAGCAAGAATTTTTTTTAAAAAAACTCAAAATACACAGGCTTGTGTACTTACTGGAAATGACAAAGGGTAGCTCTAGGAACTGCCAGAAATTCTACAGTTTTACCATAGGGCTTCCAGCAACTTTACTTGATGCACTTACCAGGAAAGAGAAGACCAAAGCTATATTCCACAAAGAGAACTACTAGCTTGCATCAGGTCCGTACTTAGATCAACAGAAGAAGAATAGGATTGCTAAAATTGGGGCCCAGGACTTCTGAGAGCCAAAACAAGCTCTGATACAAAGATTCTCTCTGCCTCCCATCTTTCATCATCTGGACTGACTCATCTGATGAAAACAAATGACATGACTATTTAATTATCTGCCCCTCCAGTGTGACCAGGGTCTCTGGAATTTTTGTTACCCTGGTCCACCTCTCCTTTCAGAAGTCCTGGAAGGAGGAAGCCTAGAGCTTTCACATGCTAAAGAACCAACAGGTATGGTTACCAACTTCCAGGTGGGGGCTGGAATTCTCCCAGAATTCCAGTTGATCTCCAAATTACAGAGATCACTTCCCCTGGAAGAAACTGCAGCTGCAGACAGTGCACTCTGTGACATCACTGAGCTCTCTCCCATCCACAGGAACCACCACCAAAGCTCCAGGAATTTCCCAGGATGTAGTTTGCAATCCTACCATCAGTCAGGAAAAAAGACAGGATATGCCAGAAAAAGAAGGTCAGAACTTGAATAACCAGTTGTGACTGTGAGAGACTGCAAACCAGCGAAGAGAGAATGGATGAATGTTTGAAGTAATACCATGCCAGAACCAACTCCAATGTCTTGTTTCACATGGCTACAGTGTACTCGTGGTAGACTCGTCCACAGTACTATGGAGACTTGAACATCCACCTTTGAAGCTGTTGTTTAGCGCTGCCAGAGCTCATGATTCACACAACAGATAGGCATGAGTTAACATCACATTTAGCTCATGTTACAGAAGCTTGTTTTACACAGTAAGCTAAGGTAGAACTTTTCAGGGTGCTGATGCTCAACTGGTAATATACGTGAGCATTGCAAATTCATCTGCATCCTTATGTGACAGTGAAGACTTCTGAGGGTGCTTCTCTGCTTTTTTTCTAAGTCTAAAATGCAACCAACAGATAGCAAAAGAAGATAAATTTTCTTAGCTGGTCTCTTGCTGTGAAATTCAGGCCTATTATTTCCACACAGGAAAAATGAAAATGTGCTATTTCTCACCTTCAGATTTTTCTCCTGAACTTTCCTACTGAGATACACCAATGAGAACCTTAGCTGACAAAGCAACACTTGGGGTGGGGAGGGGATAGGAAGGGGAAGAAGAAGACTTTCACAATTCTTGGTCCAGATTTCCATCAGGAAAAAGTTAACACAATACAACCATTTGGCAGACCTTGAATCCTTCTTACCAGGAAACTAATTCTAAAAATAGAGAAGGCTTGTAAATGACTGTGAACTATCCATCTGCATACATCTCCCCCCAGGATCAACTCCCCTCTTTTTCTCCTGCCCCACAAAAGCATCCTGCACCTCTGTTACATCCCCCTGGCCTCCCTGAGACTTCTTCCAGGGAAGGGAATTACAATTCTCTGAATACACTTCAATGGGAATTGAAGAGGTGGTGTCTGATGTATTTTGGAAATATAGTTCCCAGAGTGCCTGATAGTTAATGCTGCATGCTCTAGGAACTACACTTTCCAGAATGTAGTGGGAAGAGAGGTAGTGGAAGAAGAAAGATGGAGGACCAACACTGAGTTTCTCTTCCACTTGGATTCCTCCTGCTGCCAGCACATCACTTCCCATCAACAGGACAGATAAATTGGGACAGACTGGAAGAGGGAAGGGAGGGGAAAATCTTCTTTGTCTCATATTTACCACCTGACCCAGAGTGGAATTCAATAGCTGGCAAAGTTGTAATCGGAGCCAAATGAACATGAATTTTGTTGGCATTTTTTCCAGATTATAAAGATCTCATGATAATGCATGACCCACCATTGAGTCCAAAATCTAAAATTATCTGATTGTACCAATATCTGATTAGCAGCAGCTTTCCAGGATCTAGGCAGTGGATGGCCTTTCTCAACACCTTCTTCCTGGCATTCTTTACCCTGAGATGGTGGTGACAGAACACGGATTGTTTTGCATGCAAAGCATGGCCTGGCACTTACCCACAGCTCTGGGGTGTGCCCAGGAGGTCGCAGTAACATTAGAGCAAGAGAAGTCCCCCACATGCACCTAGGGTCACCAGACCCCTGCTGGAGGTGGGGGATCCCCCACTCTGTGGTGCCTTCCCCAGGTATTGATCAGCTAGTCAGTAGGGGACTTACCGACACCAAAAGGAGACTTAGACCCATGTTGCCAGTGATGCAGCAACATCACTTCCAGCATGCACTGGAAGTGATGTCATCATGTTAGTGGTGACACAGAGATATTCTGGAATTGGGCCAAAGCTCTAAGGTAAAAATGACTTTTAACATAGACTTTTTGCTCAAATACACTGTGCCACCAGTGACATGATGATGGTGCATGCCAGAAGTGATGTTGCTGCATTGCTTGCAATGCCAATTTGGCTTCTCTTTGCTCCTAATAAGTCCTTCCTCCACCCTCTGCTGGTTGCCAGGAGGTACCTGGCAACCCTGCCCCCACCATTAATGCCAGGACAAGGCAAGGCAACAGCAGAAATGTCAGCATGGCCAGAAAAGCCCTCCCCATACCAATATGGCTTGGCAAACACTTTGGGGGGAATGTGGCAGCAGCAAAGTGACAGAAGCAGCTGGAGGAGGTAGGCAGGATCAGCCAAGGCAGACTCACCAGTTAGGAGCGGCTGGAGAGGGGAGCAGGAAGCAGGCCTCATCAGCATTCCCTAGGACAGCTGGCAAATTCCACAAGGCCATTACCGGCCAAGGGAGCTGGAGTAGGCCTGGAGCTGGAGCCACAAGAGGGATCTGGAGACAGGCAGAGATGGGATGGTAACTTCGTGGGAGTAGCACTGGCCAGCAGGAGATTGTTTTGAAGCCTCAAGCTGGGCAGGGTCAATGAGGGAGGGAAGCACAGATAGAGACCCATTGACTTGGAAACTGAGAGTAAACCAGTCCACACTCCTAATTGGAGGACACTGGCAGAGCCCAGGGTGCCTCTGCCTCCAGGTGGGCCTTTATTGGGTGCAACCTCAAGGCAGTCTGGGGGGACAGGCCCAGACACACTTAAGCAACCAGACAGTGGGCCAAGGGCCACAGCAGGATTGCAAGGTGCCCACCAGGAGTGGGTGATTCTCCACCTCCGGGCTCCATCCCTTGTTGATCAACTGGCCTGTGGGAGACTTACCAGCATATCAATTAGGCCTAGGTCTGCTTCACCAGAAATGTGGTGATGTCACTTCCAAAATGTACTGGAAGTGATGCCATGTCACTGGCAACTTAGGGCATTCTGCTATTTGGGCAAAAATTTCTATGGTAAAAATGACTTCTAGCATAGACTTTTTGCCGAAATACAAGAGTGCACCTGTGTCACTGGTAATGTGATCATGTCACTCCTGGTGCACAGCAGAACTGACATCACCATATCACCAGCAATGAAAGCTTTGGCCTAGTTTTCCTGCCAGTAAGTCCCCCTGCTGGTTGACAGGGGGTACCTGGCAACCCTGGGCTAGGGAGAAGGAGCTAAGGGTTTTGTAAATCTTTCCCTCTCCTCTGCTCAAATGCATGTGAGTTGTGCTAAAGAAAACAGGCTGGAGTGCACATCCACCCCAGATGACAGGGGTCTTATGCTAGGCAAATGATGCCTGGGATCTGGCTACCTGACATTCCCAGGGTAGACTGATAGAGATTAGAATATTCTAGAGATTTTCAGGACATTCAAGGCTGATAGAGTGATGGATGGAAAGACAACAGAATGATGTTCTCTCTATATAACAGACACATTTCAGAGAAATGAGCTGGCTGCATTGTTGGCTCTGAAGTTTGGGATAAGAGAGAAGACACAGCCACTATAGTCCCAGTTTAAGACAGAGACTAAAGATGACCCCCCACACACACCAACTGCAAGTTGCAAGGTTTAAAAGGTTAGGTAATTATAATCATGATTTACTTCAAGAACTGTGTGCTGAATACTCATGAAGGCATCAAAGCTCAGCCGAGCCCTAAAACCTACCATGACCCAGCTGAGTAAACTGTGAAGCAGTAAGTAGTTCTGAGAATATGCAAAGTGCTTTGTCCTTTTAGGTGATCATGTGGGACTCTCAGCCCACCCTATCAGAAGGGCAGTCTGAAGAACCAGAGACAAAAGGGTGTTGGGCTCAGGAAGAACAAAGTGGCTCAGGAAGAAATAGCCACCATTTCAGAGAGTTCTGGAGACAGCTCCAGAGAAAGCAGCCATGCCGAATGCATTGGATTCTGAGTACAGATGCATGACTACCCACCGATTTGGCCCTTTTTGTAGTGGAGGTCAGACAGTTCCCTTGGAGGGACTCAGTGAAGTTGTTTTGAGGGAATCAGTTGACCACCCTCTCATCAGCTGGGAGTAAGATTCTAATCATCCACCCAGAAGCAAAGATACAAAGTTAACAATAACTGGACATCTGTTTGGCAGCTGTTTGAGTTGTCTGGTATCAAGGCAAACACATCAGAGGATGAGTTCACAGTTTTGATTGTGACAGTCATAAAGGTAAGCTCAGCTGTGGCACACATTTGCTATGAAATTCTCAGAATCCCTAACTCTGAAGAAGTAATGCCGAAACCACTGACTACACTAGCAAGACCTCCACCAGTACCATACCAAGCCCCAAGATGGATGGAAATAAGGAGATATTCCACTTCCCTCTCTTATTGTACATGCATAGCCTCTTTAAATCACCAGCAGTCTTTTTATGGGAGGGCGAGAGACCCTACTTTCTCCTAAACCATTCTCCAATTCCATGTTTCATTAACTACAAGAACATAAGGGACCATCAAAGCAAGGCCCCATCCAGTCCAGTATTTTGTTTTCCAAAGGAAGAAACTTTTGAAGCTTACAAGCATTGCGTGAAAGCAACGGCTGTTCCCAGCTGGTTGGCCTAAAGAAACTGGCAATCAAAGCCATGCTGATTCTAAATATGGAAGTCCTATTTAGCTGCCTTGATCAACAGCTGCTCCTTTAAATGAGAGAGTGCCTTCCTAAGAATATTTTCCTGGGAGTAATGGAACCACGCTGTGTAGGATTCAGTGTAGACCAGTCTAAGATTGCTCTCACATAAGTGAATAGATAATGTTTTAGAACATCAGTGCTATGTCATTAGTTCAATGTCTGCTTACCTGTAAATCCTGTTGAGCCTCATGGGATTACTTTCTGAATAAACTAAGGGAGAAGCATTTCAAGCTTTCTGAACCTCCACATTGTTCTTAGGTGTTGATTGGAACAAAAAAGAGCCACATTTCCTGCTGGTGACTACCTGGTTAAGTGTCCAGCTGTGGCCAGGCAACAAGTCATCCTCAGCCATTACAGAGGAAATAACATGCAAACAGCTCAGTCATGAAAGTCTGTTCAATGTTTGGCCTAATTAAGAAGCTGAAGGCACGCAACACCTTTGAACCCGTTGGTCAATGGGAGAAATTATTGCACTTAATTCAGTGTCTGAGGCCCCATAATGGAGGAAGTAGGATTCAAAATTAGTAATGAAACAATAATTGGGCTCTTGAGTATAGAGATTATTCTCTTTAGAGGGCATTTATGTGTGTTATAAGCAACCTATATGCTCAGGAAAAAAAAAAGATGCATATTCTCAGTGGCACTGAGCAATGAATAATTGCCAAAGTTATCTGTGTCACAATAGCTTATTACTGTAGAAGGATGAAGCCACTACCCCAGAGGTCACACATGACCCAGTAAATGAGAGTATCAAACATTACCATAAATAATTAAACTGTACACGTTACTAAGGGCCTGATCCTTAATTTCATCAGCATTCCAAATCGACAGTGCTCTTTACGGGAGGATGTTAATAAAGAACACAGATAAGTTCACCATGTGCTTGGATTTTTTTAAAAAAGGGATTGAGGTTAATGATGCTGAAAGTAGTTCAAGGAATGAGAAATCAAAAGAAAAAAAAACCCTTCCCTTCTTAGAGGCAGACCTTTACCAGATATGATAGCCACGATACACATCATTTTTAAGGCCAATGGCAAATTAACAAAGCTGGATTGCACCCAGTGGTTTTTGTCTCCTGGTTCCCAGCCAAGACCAATAATATATATTATCCCATTGTTTCTTCAGACCATTTCCCACACTTATGCTTGGCTAGATGGCAGAGTTATGCTTCTCCATAAACAAAAGCTAGCTATACAATTTGCATATTACTAAGGAAACTTTTTTTTTTTTTAAGGCAACCGTAAGGTTTTCAGCTAATATTGTAATGTGTTTCTTTCACAGTTCTTGCCTGGACAAAATGACCAACAAACCTGCTTGGGTGACTATGCTACAAAAAATTAAGGGCCAATAGTCAAGAAATGGGGGTGGGGGAAGGGTTGTATAACTAGGTGGCCCTGAGAATCAATTTTCTGTCCCTTTAGTGACAGTTATGTATGGGAGATGAAGGGTCCGTTTTATAGAATAATTGGGGGGGGGGAGTTAGGCTAAGGTTGCCAGCTCTGGGTTGGGAAATCCTTAGAGATTTTGAGAGTGGAGTCTGGGGAGGGAAGGGAGCTCAGCAAGATATATGCCATGCAGTCTACCCTCCAATTATTTATTTATTTATTTATTTAATTCAGTTTATATCCCGGCCTCCCTGCCAAGGTGGGCTCAGGGCGGCTTACATTAAAAAAAAAAAAAAAAAAAGCTTACAAAGCTTCGATTTCCTCTGGGGGAACTTATCTCTGTTGTCTGGAGATCAGTTGTAATTCTGGGAGATCTCCAGCCACTATCTGAAGGTTGGCAACCCTATTTTAGGCTGAATTTCTTTGAGTGGGTTCAGACGCACTGTATTCTTCCTGTTAATGTATATGGGAGAAGGCATAACAAAGGGTGCCCCAATCCTGTTGAGCCTCTGTGCATTTTTTGCCATTTTCTGAATGGAGAGAGAGTGCCACCGCCAAATGCTTGCCATGGGGGCTGAGATCAGTCGTACATTGTTTGGAAGGTTGCAAGCCTTACAATGTGGTCTTTCTACAATGGAGGCAGTTGTTTCTGAATGGCTGCTCCTGACGAAAATTCTTGGATTCTTTGGAAGTACTTCCTGCTCCTCTGAGGTGAAGGAAAGCCAGGACAGGCCATTTGCTTTGAGGCAGAATTGCTTTGGGCAGGAAACCTATCAGCTGATGCCACGGTACACTTAGGACCATGCTAAGGCCTTATGCTAAGGATCGCAGCACCAGTTCATTATAATGAGCTTTAATCCTGAGTCCATACGGATAAACAAGCTATCCTGGGGAAAACTCTGGTCTTGGGATAACTTGACTATCTATGTAATCCTACCTAGAATTAAGGAAGATATTTACTTAACACATTAGGTGCAGATCTGCAATACAATGTGTGATATTATACATGGTCAAACGGCAATCTGAATCTACTTATCCTAGTAACTGAGACAGGTGGATTTCAGTGTGTCAGTGCTAGAAGCAGTGTTGCAGTTACAAGTCACAGAAATAGACTGGACAATATCCTTACCTCACATTCAGTTATACATGATGGGGATCAAGGGCACACCAGTCCATCCTTCCCACCTATTGCATCTGCTGATCTCCAAGCATCTGCACAGGAGGTTAATGTCTGATTCAGTCGACTTGCCTACACATTACATGGGCAATTTGTAAAGACCTTTCTAGAATTCTCCATATGATATGTACATTTCAAGGGAGCAGTCTGCTGTCTCCTTAAAGTATGCTGAGAAAGTCTATTTTGTAGAAGTCCAAGCAAATACCCTTTTGCAGCCACTTAATGTTGCTTGTCCCCAAAACAATAGTGATTGATTTTGTTTAGTCCTGCAAGCACAAATTATCCCATAATCATCTGAGCCTGCGAGCCATGCTTACATTGACTTGTTTGCGTTTTAAGCGATGGGGGGGAAAGACCTGTAATGAAAAATAGAAAGGGTTTGAGGCAAGAAAACAAATATGTCTTCTTTTCTGGGTCAAGGGACAAGTATCCAGTGTAATTAATTTTCACCCTAGTGCTGGATTGAGCTGAATGCAAAGAGCGAGGACCGACGTGGAAATTAAATAAATCACATTGTTCCTTTGTGCTAAATTGCTGCTTCAGGGTTCCTCCGCCACGATGATCTCTTGTACTGTATGATTGTTTGTTTTCGTGCCAAACAAGAGTACACAGCAGGATGTTAAAGAGACACTATTTCCTAACTACATATAGTTCTCCACAACCAGTGGTTTAGTTGTTTAGCATCAATCTCTGTTCTGGAGGATGGAATTGCACGGACAATTACCCACTATTTTTGAATAGCAAAGAATATCCTCTAGCAGCCACACAAATGACAAGGGGGCAACATTTCAGTAGACTCATTTTTTTCTCTCTCTCTCTAAATGCCTCCATCCCCTTTCTTGTCCTCCCTATGAGTCAGAATTATGAAAAGGCCTCCCACATTGTCTGTTTATGCCATAAATAAACCTGCTGCAGTTAATTGCTCAAAGGGTGAGCAGGGAAGAATAAGAGAATAGAGTGAGGTTATGTCCCCCTTCCACAAACACACAAATTGTTCACCCACTTGGAAATGTCTCCCCCCACTGGAACCTGTAGCACCTTAAAGGCTAACAATATTTGTGGCAGGGTATGAGCTTTCGTGAGTTACTGCTCACTTCTGGACTCACATTCTAGCTGTCTCTGAAGAAGGGAGCAGTGACTCACGAAAGTTCATGCCGTCCCACAGATTTTGTTCATTTTGAAAGTGCGACTGGACTCTCGCTCATTTCCACTGCTACAGACAGACTAACTTGGCTACCCTATCCTGATTGATCTCCATTGGAACCTGTTTGTGTTTTGTGCATGCAATGTGTTTCACCTGTGAATCAACTTCCTCCCTTTGAAATGAATACAGATTCTTGCACAAGCAGGTGTGTGCATCTGAAAGCAAAGCAGGCCTGTAGCCAGGATTTTTAAATCCGGGGGGCCTTTAAATAAGTCAGGGGGCACCCCACACACACCCCTGATGCACCCCCCCAAGGGAGTGCCTGGGCTGGATGGGAAGTCGGGGGGGGGTTGGCAGTAAGTCGGGGGGGCAGGCCCCAAGATGCCCCACTGTAGCTACAGGCCTGGAGCAAAGGGATCTCTGGATTACAGTGACAGTCTATTGTAAGCAGTGATTATCAGTGCTCAAGTACTATGTTTTCAGTTAGGCTTGCATGTTCTTTCTTTTGCAGGCTGAAGCTTTGAACCAGGGATTTTAGCTCCTTTTTTAATAACAAGAAGGTTCTGTCAGTCAATAGGGAACAGGGGACTGAATTGAATTTCTTACAGAGCCTCTGAAAAGGTGGGAGGGGTCAGTCAATTCATTAGTGTTTCTGAGTAGATGCTGAAGTTGCTATACAGTGGAGAGGGAAGAGGAAATCGTTGTAAATGCTGGGGCCAAAAGCTCATGATTGCAAGAGAGATCACTTGTGACATTTTTATGCAACGTTCAGTCAGATATGAGATAAGCAGACTGACCGTGCCTTACGGCAGCAATTGGCAATTGCAAAATCTTTCTAGCTCTGCCAAGTAAAGTTCTCACCTGTGTCAAATGGCAAGCCCTTGACCTTGATGGAACCCTCAACAAATATAATCAAATGCGCTAATTAATCCTGGTTTGTTGATTTCCTACTAGAATTTCCCTTTGATGCTCCTCTGCTGAAGAATGGTGACTGTGAGGTATCCTGGGAGATTGAGGCTGTGGTCACCCGAGCAGTTTGCTGTGATATCATTGCAGTACCTTTGCAGATGTAAACAGCACTATCAGACAACATCTGCCTTCTGTGCCCCAATTGTGGCCACCCTGTTTTGCCCCACTTCAGAAGCAGAGTAACCAGGCACTGGGGAAGGTCCAGTCTTTATGGATGCCAGTGCTTCCACGCCACTTTTCTGGCCATCTGAACTCTCCTGTCATGAACTGCAGCTGGACAGGAAGTCTAAACCAGCAGATCTGTTTCCATCAGGTGTTTTTTTTTTTTTTTTTGGGGGGGGGAGTAACTGCCAATATTCACATAAGCGTACATGTGCACATGCCCGCCTGTTGTTCTTGGGGTTTTTTTAAAGAAACCAACCAGGCAGTGCACTCTGTGGTTGAGGCACTGTAGTAATGAAGATGCTTCACCACTGGAGGAGCATGCAGGAAAACCGCTGCAGGGTGTGCTGTCTGGATGGTCCTTCCTACAACAATTTGAACTGGTTGTCTTAGAGACATGCCCAGACCAAGCAGCCTGAAATGTACTTGTCCTGGCTTTTTAAAAATGTTGACATTTTTATATCAGATTTTTGTCCATTTATATTTGAGCACGGATTTGTTTGGTTTGTGTAGACAACAGAATGACATTGATGGGAGATGACAGCACTTACCACACTGGAGAATTAATTATTTATCATATGTCCTGGCTGTGCATCATGTATTGAAGCAGTTAGAAGCATGGCAGTGCCTGCAAGTGCACCTTTTAAAAACTTTTTTGTGTTGACCATGTTGTACTGATAACACCTGGTTGTTGATGATGATCAAGGTGGAACATGGAAAAGAGAATAATTGTAATGGCAAATGGAGCTATAGAGCTTTTAATTAGGTAGAGAAGGCTACAACAAGTAATTAACATGTTGCTTTGATACACAGATAATATAATTTGCACATATTTCAGTGAATTTGCGGATTCGTATTTCAAAAATACAATGCCTTTCATGAGAATGGGTAAGTAGTATTAGAAATAAGGAATATATGCTTAATTCTTAATTCATTAGCATCTAACATGGTCTCTTGGCAAACAATGTGTAGAAGTTATTTCACACTTGTCTCTGTGTGCGTGTGTGTTAAGTGCCATCAAGTCACTTCTGACTCATGGTGACCCTATGAATTAATGACCTCCATAAATGTCCTGTTGTTAACAGCCTTGCACAGGGGTTGCAAACTGAGGGCTGCGGCTTCCTTGACTGAGTCAATCCATCTCAGGCTGGGTCTTCCTTTTTCCCTGCTGCCTTCAAATTTTTCTAGCATTATTGTCTTTTCCAGTGACTGTCATCTTCTTATAACATGACCGAAGTATGACCGCCCAGTTTGGTCATTTTATCTTGTAGTGATAATTCAGGCTTGAATTGATCTAGAACCCATTTATTAGCCTTTTTGGTGCTCCATGGTATCCCTAAAACTCCTCAACACCACATTTCGAATGAATCAACTTTCTTCCTATTACCTTCTTCAGCATAATGTGTTCCTTATGCAGTATGATCTCTAGTGCATCTTTCTTTTCTGAATCCAGTTTAACATCCAGCATTTCTAATTCCATATACGGTAATTCCATATCTCATAATATGAGTGAGCCCACTCATGGGATACGGTAGGGTATAAATCAAATAAATTAAATAACAATAACAACAACAACAACAACAATAATAATAATGTCTCACTGTACTCACATGGGAAATTAATTAAATGGTCCAATCATTGCTTCAGTTTTTGATGTCTCCTTTTTTCAGAATTGGAATGTAGACTTTCATACTTGGACACTGTCATTATTAGGGCTAATTTCAATATGTTTGTTTCAGAGGGGGTAAAGTCCTCAAACAATGACGCAGTTGTTTAAAGATGCACATTTTATTCTTTATCAACTTTGTACTGGTTTTAATGACCATTTGTTGACTATTGATTTGTGGTGCAAGCCATTCTTTGTGGAGAACATGTGGAGTAACTTTCCAAAGAGATCATGGTAAGGCATTTTAATCATACTTTTTAGAGAACCCAGCTAATAAATGTTATGAATCAATCAATAAACCAATACATTGTGAGATCTTGAGCCTGGATTCTGTTTTAGGCCATAAGGAGGAATCTAAAGAGAGGGTTCCAGGACTCGGTGAAACACTGCCCTGATAAATCACCTTCATGCAGCAAAACAGTCCTTTTTTGTACCATGGGGGGGAGGAGCAGGAGGAGGAGGAGAGTTGGCTTACAATCTCCTTCCCTTCCTCTCCCCGCAACAGACACCCTGTGAGACAGGTGGGGCTGAGAGAGCTCTGAAAGAACTGCTTTTGAGAGAACAGCTCTGAAAGAACTGGGACTTGTCCAAGGTCACCCAGCTGGCTTCATGTGGAGGAGTGGGGAATCAAACCTGGTTCTCCAGATTAGAGTCCACCTCTCTTAACCACTACACCGAACTAGTGTAAGGAATTTTTGAGACTCTAGAATATTGCCCTTTTCACATTACCATTCTAAACCAGAAGTTATCCATTTTGGCCCAATTCCAAGTAAAGCAATACAGGAATGTGGGTCTTATACAGCAAATTTAATTCCATTAATAAGCCATCTCTGAAGTGATCTGGCCATTTCAAATAGCACTGCACTTTTCCCCCACCCTGTTTCACTGTGTGATCTTTCTTGAACTTTTTTTTTAACATTCTAACTTGAGTGCTATAGTGCTAGACCAATATAACACTTCTCAATGTATTTCAATGTTCAAGGAAGATTACACAGTGAAAAGGGGTGGGGAAAAAAATGTTGTGGTACTGGAAGCGCTGCAAAGAATTTAAACAGCACACTGCAGTGATTCAGAAGAGCAAAGAAGAGGTGAAAACAGAAGAAAGCAGTTTACCTCAAAAACAGCTCAACTACCCTTTGCTAACCAGATGCAAGCAACTTTGTATGAAAAGGTAAATAAAATTTGCTAGCAGCCAGTTGCTAAAATGGTTGTGTCTGAAATGACACAAAGGGTGATTCTGCATTGGCTTTTCCCTCTGTTGTTTTATGAAGCCCACATTGGAACAGAAATTCCCCTCTGCATTGCATGCTGCTTTCGCCTTCTTCTGTCATCGGATTTTATGATACCTTCTGCATAGATTTATGGCTGAGGTTTTTGAATATGGTTTTGAGCTGCAGTTTTTTCCTGCCAGTTAAGAAAATGTGGAGTGAATGCTAGATGCAGAATCGCCCAAAGTCTCTCCTATGTCCTTCAGATTACACATACCATCACCAGTTACTCTGGCACTGTCCAAGCAAAGTGATCCTGAATTTGTCCTTTTTGACGGTTTGTGCTGCAGTTTAGCTTCCCCAGAACAGTAGGCCTGTATTCCTTGTCATTATTATTGGCCATCCACATACTGGGCAAACTAGCTTTTATTTTCAGGATTTAATAGGATCAAATCAATAGGAAGGCTCACTGCATACCCCTGATAAATACATGAATTATATCCTGCTATTTGTAACCTACGGTCTCAGGGTTTTACAGCAGCTTTACTCTGTAACTCCTTAAAAGGGAAATGTTTTAAGGAAAGGGATAATCCTCATCTGTAGCAAAGCAACTGCCCATGATTATGATGTCACAGCGAGAGAGAGAGAGAGAAAGAGAGAGAGAGAATTATGACTTTGGATTTTTTAAAAAAGCAGTAAGAATGAATGGATGCTTAAGATTTGCTTTTTACCCTCAATAATGAGGATAAGAAAGGCAATATGTGTGGGAGAGTGGAAAGGAGAAAGAGGCAATGAGAACAATGGTATTTATTCCAAGTGTTGGTGTTGACCTTTAACTGGTGACCACTATACTTTAAAGATTGCCTACTCCCATACTAACCTACCTGACTGCTATCGTTATTTTCTAAGGCCCTGCTTAGATGAATAGCAGCCTTCTTGGTCATGATTCCAAAACTATGGAACTCCTTCTCCAAGGATATTCATCTGTCCTCTTCCATCATTGCTGTGTCCTCTTTTGGTTTATCTGGCATTCCCTCAACAACTCTTCCCTCCCCCTTATTTTTTAATTGCCATCCTTGTGTTGTATAAATATGCTTTAACTTTGCTTGTAACTGGATGTACATTTATCATGCTTTGTTTTGTTTTGAGTTGTTCATTGCCTCAGAAGATATAACTGGGCAGAAAAACAGGAGGAACACATCCATGTTGCGTGTAGTGGGATGTCCTGCTCTATTTCATTCCTGCTCACGGTAGGCCTTTTGATGAAGGAAATGGTTGAACGTAACCTCTAAGAATACCCTAGATTTCTGTGGTTTGGAGTCATGGATGGGAACAGAGATTGGATGATGTGAAATCAGGCAAAAACACATCTGTCCTGCAAAAACAGGAAGAAGAACCAGAGCTTGCCTCAGGTGAGTATCACTTCAGAGTTGCTCAGATGCTGCAGAAGGTATCACTTCCCAGTGATTTACAAAGAGAAGCCAGCATTGCTGACAAAGTTCACAAATAATGATCTTCGTGATATGAATTTTCACTGTTCATAATACTTGGTTTGCATTATGAATTGGGCAACCATATGCTGAAAGCCCTGTTCTGTAATCAAAAATGAGATGTATTTGGGGACAACATATAATTTTTGTGCATACACAGTCCATATTCATCCTACCAGACAGCTGAAGCAGGTGGCCTCTGCTCAAAACAACTTAGAACTCGCTTGTTTTAGCCCTTGGTCTTCTTGATGAGAAACTGTTCTTCCTTCCTGATAGTTGAAAGTGAATTGAAGGCTTTTAAAGAAAATGGCACTGTAATGTACCAAAGAATGGCCTGACTCCATTTGAAGTCCAGCAATCTACTAATTATCTTGGAAGTATTACACACTTTCTTAGGCAGTGTGCTGCTGCCTGCTTGCACCATACAATTTTCCCTGTGCATGCACCAGAATATTCAAGCCAATTTAGAATTTTAAAAATACAATTACCCACCCCCTCGCAGTCACATATGGAGAAACCAGATAATTAGTGGCCCAAGTGCAATTTGAGGTAGGTGGTCTATCCATCAACAGGAGAAACTGCTAGCTCAGGGTGTAGAGAAGAATAGTCAGGTCCATCCTTTTTGTAGCACAGAAGGCAATAGATGAGCTATCAGCATTGCTGTGTGCTCTTCCTAAAGAATCATAGAATTGCAGAGTTGGAAGGGGCCATACAGGCCATCTTGTCCAACCTCACTGTTGTGTGCCACAGGAGAGTGACCTCTTGAAGGGTGGCCTGTAAACAATGGCCCTGAGTCCACCAGAAACCCAAAATCCAAAGCATGCCCACAATGCTCACACCCCCACCCCCGAGCTGAAATACACAGCCAGTAGTTGGAGGACAACAAAAAGACAGACATTCCCAGACTTTTGACAGGGGGTCCCCAAAGTACCCCCACAGCAGTCCTCTCCCTGATGTTATTCAACAACTATATGTACCCCCTTGCCTAGCTGGTGCGGAGTTTTGGCTGAGGTGGTACCCAGCTATATCTGCTACTGGATGGCTGCCCAGATACTGCCCTGCATAATCTAACCGAGGGTCTGGAGGTTGTGGTGGGATGGTTAAAACAGAGCAGGCTGAGGCTGAATTCAATGAAGACGGAGGTTCTGTGGCTGGGGGAGGCATGTCAGGGCTGGAGCATAGACTTCCCACTCTCAATGGGGTGCCACTGATACTGGCTCAATCTGTCAAGAGTTCGGGTTTGGTCCTGGATGTCTCCTTAACTATGGAGGCCCAGGTCACAAATATTGCCAGACTGCTGTTTTTCCATCTATGCCAAGTATGGCAATTAGCCCCTTTCCTGTCATGCCCTGACATAGCCACAGTAATCCATGCAATGGTCACCTCCAGAATAGAGTACTGTAACTTGCTGTATGCTGGCCTTCCCTTGAGACTGATCTGGAAACTCCAGCTGATCCAGAATGTAGTGGTGTGAGTCCTGATGGGAATGCCAGGGACAGCACATATACAACCTGTGTTACGCCAGCTACACTGGCTTCCAGTGGAGTACCAAGTCAGATTCAAGGTGCTGGTATTGACCTTTAAGGTCTTGAGTGGTCTGAGACCACCATATTTTCAGGACCATCTTCTCTGGTATGTTCCTTGGAGAGCATTACACTCTGCTGAGAGTAATCTGCTGGTGATCCCTGGCCCCAAAGATATCCAGCTGTCCTTGACCAGAGCCAAGGTCTTTTTGCCCTGGATTTGACCTGGTGGAACTCTGTGCCAACTTCCATCAGGGCCCTGCAGGACTTAATGCAGTTCTGCAGGGCCTGTAAGGCAGAGATGTTCCACCAGGCTTTTGGTTGAGGATGGCAACGGTTTCCATCATAGCTGGCACCCTCCTCTTTTCTGTCTTTTTTCCATCTTGCCCACTTTGGCCTCCTCCTTGAGATAGAAGAAGAGTCCAGAGCAGGTTTTACATTACATTACAGATGCCATCTGAAGACTATGAAACCTTAATTGATTGTTGATTTTAAACTGTATTTTTGTATGTTTTGTATGTTAATTTATTGTAAATTGCCCAGAGCCCTGTGTACTCAGGGATGGGGCTAATAATAATAATAATAATAATAATAATAATAATAATGAGGAGGAGGAGGGTGATGGTGGTGGCAGTGGTGATGATGATGGTGATGTGGGCCCTTGTACTAGACATCCACCAGCTAAGGCTTGGTGAACAGCACTCTCACCAAGTGGGGTGTATTATTCTACTCTGCAACTGGATCTGGAGAGTCCATCTATCAGGGGTGAATTCTTCTACTCTGAGGATAAATGGAAACATATGTGAAACTGGAAGGACCATTAAAATCTAAAAAGACATGTTATAAAGGATGGACAGAAAGGCAGACCAGGCATCCCCAGAGTTTCAACAGGGGCTCCCCAACTTAATCCCATGGCAGCTTGGTGGACAACCCAGCCAAACACCACAAGGAAAGAAGTGTGCCCACAATGCCCCCCCAGGTGCTGAAATGCACAGTCCTTGGAGGACAGACAGACAGTCTGACGTTGATACCAGGTAAGTTGGTAGAAACTGATTAAGGAAAGAATTAGTAGGTGCATTGAAGAAAAAAGAAAAGATTGACTCTCTTACTAAGGCTGAGCTATTTCTGAAGCAGCACCAAAGCCCAGCGAAGGAAAAAGGAAAAGCAGAGGATAACAACACCATAGAAGATAAAAGCGAGCAAGTTGAGATAAGCAATGACAGCTCCTCTTCCACATCTTCATCTACTGACGAGATTTTTGACTCTGACTCTGAATCTGAACTGGGAGCAGCTTTAATTAAAGTTATATTATGCTGGGAGAAGAAGAAGAAATGTAAAGGAAAGAAAGCAATTAAATGAAGATCTGAGAATATTTTTTGTGTTTGATGTGTAATAATGCATATTTTTGATATGCTATCTAATCTTTATTTACTCTCTATATTTTTTCTCTACAAGTCTATTTCTCTGTAATTATAAGTATTACGGAAATATCAAAAATCAAAAGTAGACCATTAATGATCCTTGCCTATTCTGTATTTTTAGGTTGTAGTGTGTAGATGTAGGATGTAATGAGAAAAACAAAAAAATCTATATAAAAAAAGAAAACTATTGAGGGAGACTCAGCATGGGTTCTATAAGGGAAGATCTTGTCTCACTAACCTGTTAGTGTTCTTTGAGGGAGTGAACAAACATGTGGACAAGGGGCACCCAATAGATGTTTTTTTACTTTGACTTCCAGAAAGTTTTTGATAAAGTTCCTCATCAAAGGCTCCTAAGTATGTCCAATAGTCACAGGATAAAAGGACAAGTCTTGTGGATCAAAAACTGGCTAATTAATAGGAAACAGAGTAAGTATAAATAGGCAATTTTTCCAGTGCAGGGTGGAGTACCACAGGGATCAGTACTCAGTTCAATGCTTTTTAACTTGTTTATTAGTTATTTGGAGTTGGGAGTAAGCAGTGAAGTGGCTAAATTTGCAGATGACATGAAGTTGTTCAGGGTGGTGAGAACCAGGGAGGATTGTGAGGCACTACAAAGGGATCTGTTGAGGATGAGCGAGTGAGTGTCAACGTGGCCAATGAGGTTCAATGTGGCCAAGTGCAAAGTGATGCACATTGGAGCCAAAACCCCTAAATATAAATACATGTTGACGGGGTCCGAACTGGCAGAGACTGACCAAGAGAGAGATCTTGGAATTGTAGTAGATAACTCAATGAAAATGTCTAGACAGTGTGCAACTGCAATAAAAAAGGCCAACGCTATGCTAGGGATTATTAGGAAGGGAATTGAAAACAAATCAGCCAGTATCATAATGCCCCTGTATAAATCAATGATGCAACCTCATTTGGAGTACTGTGTACAGTTCTGGTCACCACACCTCAAAAAGGATATTATAGCATTGGGAAAAGTGCAGAAAGGGGCAACTAGAATGAGAAAAGGGTTTGAACACTTTCCCTATGAAGAAAGGTTAAAGCGCTTGGGACTCTTTAGCTTGGAGAAACGATGGCTGAGGGGTAACATGATCAAGGTTTATAAGATTATTCATGGGATAGAGCAAGTAGAGAAAGAAGTACTTTTCTCCCTTTCTCACAGTACAAGAACTTGTGGGCACTCAATGAAATTGCTGAGCAATTGGGATAGAACAGATAAAAGGAAGTACTTCTTCACCCAAAGAGTGATTAACACATGGAATTCACTGCCACAGGTGGTGGTGGTGGCTATAAGCATGGACAGCTTCAAGAGAGAATTAGATAAGCAAATGGAGCAGAAGTTAGGAGCTTCATGGCCACACAAGAGAGGTTGGACAATCTGATGGCCTTGCATAACCAGTATTCCAGGAGATCAGCACTGGCAGGCTCAAGAGACTTGGCAAGTTACTCCCTCACCATAACCTCTGCCAAATCATCCATCATGGCATGCCTAGCCTCTCTACTGTCGCTGACCTCCCACTTCACTACCGACAACCAATAGTGGAGCTTCTGCCTGGTTGGGCTCTTGGAGGCAGAGGTTTTGGTCTGCGGCTCCTCCTCTTCCCCAGTTTCTTCCACCCACTGTCTCAGATGGTGATTGGCTGGGAGTGCTCCTGATATCATGTAAGGTGAAAGGGAGAAATATTGTTGCCTGGGAAATGAGGAGAATCAAAGAAAAAACAGTACACCTGCTGATGATAAAGACAGTAAGCACCCAATCTTGAAAAACATTTTTTGTGGTGTATTTTTTTAATGCCTAAGCATCCCAGATTTGTGTTTACTGCTCTGGAAATCATGGTAATGACCTGAAAGAACACTTTCTGTGTATATTTTTGGTTCAAGAATTTTGGGATGTGCACCCCTACAGAGGATTATCTCCATGTTCTTTTCTTGGGTCCTGCACAGACACTTTTCACCAGCATCCATGTATGCATTGAAGGCAGTGAGAGAAAGTTTTTTTACAGTGCAAAAAATCCCCCAGCATCGTTCCATTTGATTGTGTAACTAGGGAAGAGGAGTTAACAAAGCACAGAAAAGACCAGTAACAGCTGCTGAATCCTGCTACCAAGCCAGTGGCTTCTGCTATCGTCTTCAGTAGGGGAACAGAAATTGTCGGGCTGTCTGCCAGTCTCTCTCTCTCAGTCTCCTGCCAAGGATGGCTGGGGCCGGATGGAGTGGGTGTAAATTGCATCTAGACATTATGCTCTAAAAGCAGAAACAGGAAGTTAAAGGCAAATGTTAGTCATTTGGCCTGGAAGGCCAGGATCAGTATAATATGCAATACTTGGGAGAGGAAAAGTAGTGCCATTGTTTTACCTTAAATGAACAAGGAGTTTATAGTTAGAGCAAGCCCAGAGAGTTAACAGCTTCCAGAGGTGCTAGAGTCCTGCCATGTCAAAGAAGTTTTAAAATCAAAGCAATGAATGAAGAAGAGATTGGATTTATACTGCACCCTTCACTACCCAAAAGAGTCTCAGAGTGGCTTGCAATCTCGTTTCTCTTCCCCTCCCCACAACAGACACCTTGTGAGGTAGGTGGGGCTGAGAGAGCTCTTTTGAGAACTTATTGTGAGAGAAAAGCTCCGAAAGAACTTGTAACTGACCCAAGGTCACACCAGCAGCTGCATGTGGAAGAGAGGGGAATCAAACCTGGTTCTCCCAGATTAGAGTCTGTGCTCCTAACTGCTACACCAAACTAGTGTATACGTCACCCTGCTTTTATTGCTTAACAAGTTTGGTGTGATTTGAACCAAGGTTTCTAAAATCCACGTTCTTACCACCTGGATAACCAGAGCTGCATTTGTGCCCTAGGAGGACTGTCATCTAGATTTCAATGAAAGTCCAAGGAAGACCCTGATAAACTAGGTATCTTCTTTTCCTCTCTTCTTTCGACTGTATTTGGAAATTGACTTCCTGCCTGCCTTTGTTTTAAAGATGTATATGTCTTTCCCCCCCTCCCCAATGAGGACTCAAAGTGGCTTAAAATATAAAAATACAATTTAAAGAAAACAAATGGGGAGGGGAAGGCTTCCAAGTGCAGTGCAGGCTTCTCTATCTCTGTCTCTCTGCCAGCAGATCTTCCTCTCAGCTCCAGGCTACCAGGAGAAAGTCAAGTGCCTGTTGGTTCATGCAGCAAGCTCACACCCATGGACCATCTCAGCTTTAAAAAGTTACCTGCAAGAAAGAATCTCAGTTTTAATTTCTACAGAAGGCTGCTGATATTCCAGTGCCCTTTGCTTCCTTTGTGTGCTGGTAGATTGATAGTCAGCTCTCACCAGACCAGCTCTGACGCACTCTGATATATTGGGGTCTTTTCATAGAAAAAGAGCTGCAGGAGCTCATTAACATAAAGTATGCTAATGAGCTACTAGGCTATTAGCATAATAGCTCATTAGCATATGCCACACCCCCTGACATCACCGGAAGTGATGTCAGAAGGGGAAGCAAAGGGGGGGAAGGCAACTTCAAAAGCCTCCCCTTCCCTTCCCCAGCTAGCCAAGGGAGGGGGAAGCTAAGAGTTGGGCCACAGGAGGAAAGAGGGAAGGAAAGAGAGAGAGAGTAGAGAGAAGGGAAGAAGGAAGGAAATAGGGAAAGAAAGAGAAGGAAAGAAGGAAGGAAAGAGGGAATAAAAAGAAAGAAGGAAAGAGGGAAAGAATGAGAAGGAAAGAAGAAGGGAAAGGGGAAAAGGAGAGAATGAAAGGAGGGAAAGAAAGAGAGAGAAGGGAAGAAGGAGGGAAAGAGGAAAAGGAAAGAACGAAAGGAGGGAAAGAGAAAAAGGAGTGAAGGAAAGAATGGAAAGGAAGAGAGAGAAGGAAAGAAGGAGGGAAAGGGAAAGAAAGAAAAGGAAAGGAGGGACAGAAAGAGGGCAAAGAAATGGGGAGAAGGAGGAAGGCTTTCCCACCCCCCATCAAGCCCCCACCCCCCGATCCCTCACTTACCCCTATCAATGCCTTTCCCCGGGACCACAGCACTCCAGCATGGGCCCCAGGAGGCTGGCGATGGGGCTCTTCAGGCCGCCCCGGGGCCACAATGCGCCAGCGCAGGTCCCGGGAGGCTGGGGACAGGGCTCTTCAGGCTGCCCTGGGCCACAGCGTGCCAGCACAGGCCCCAGGATGCTGGGGATGGGGCTCTTCAGGCTGCACCAGTGCAGGCCCTGGGAGGCCAGGGATGGGGCTCTTCAGGTCACTCCAGGGCCACTGCGTGCAAGCACTGGCCTCGGGAGGCCGGGGCCGGGGCTTTTCAGGCCACCCTGGGGCCGCAGCATGCCAGAACAGGCCCTGAGAGGCTGGGGACGGGGCTCTTCAGGCCATCCTGGGGCCGCAGCGTACCAGCATGGGCCCCAGGAGGCTGGGGATGGGGCTTTTCAGGCTGCCTCATGGCTGCAGCGCTCCAGCACATGCCGCAGGAGGCCGTGACAGGTGTCTTCAGGCTGCCCCAGGGTCTCAGCGCTTCGGTGCGGGAAGCTGGGGGCAGGGCTTGCAGCGTCTGGGCTTCCAGAGCGGTGCTCTGGCGCGCTCCGGTTCCAAAATACCCCTGGATATACAAAAGTTCATTTCTAAGATAACATTATCCACATTTCAAAATTCAGCATGCCCTCACAAAGCTGTGGGACCTAGAACTGATGTATACCTTTCTAGGGCTGCCATGCCATGCCATGCCCGGCAATCGGTGAAAACTTGGAGGATGTGGACATGGTGGTAGTGGGGAGTGCCAGCATTATGTGTGCCATGACATTAGCTCTGGGAAAAGCCATAAGAGACACCACATCTGTCTAGGAATTTCTGGAAACGCTATGGTAGATTTTCTGGTAATTCATAGGTTGATGTGATATCACTGCTGAGTTTTCCCTAAAGTGAAATCATGCCACACTCAATGCTGGCTTTTAACAAACAAACAAAAAAAAACTTTCTCCCACCACAGCTTGGAGTGGTGGTGAGCAAAAAAGGATGCTAGCGGGAGGTCTCCCACACACAGGAGACTCAACAAACCTATATACTTAACATCAGTAGTTGAAATACCCAAAGGTATTTCTGATGGTCCCTATAATGGAGAATAATGTTTACACGCTTCTACTATACGTGTTGGACTAAATGCATTTTGTGTTTATGCACCAGCAGTATATTGCCCAGGAGGCTGCTGATGCTGGTATGTGAACACTCGCTGTCCATATATGTGCTACAAGCATTTAAATCTTGCCATGGATCTCCTACATAAAGATATTCTGTGACATTACTTTAGTTGAAGAAAAAAAGTCAGTCCCCATGCAATGGAGACTCACTAAAAGGAGTCCCACATGAGGTTACCATGTGGGCAGAACATATGGTATCTCCAACCACAGTGGTCTTGCAGTTTACAAGCCCTCTCCAAGCACAATTTACAAGCCCTCTCCAAAAATCCTAGGCAGGTTTACTCAGTAGTAAGTCCCTCAGTGGAGTTTAGGTAAAGGTAAGGTTAAAGGTTCCCCTGCATGAAAGCCAGTCAAATCCGACTCTAGGGTTGCAGTGCTCATCTCCAAGCTGAAGAGCCAGCGCTGTCCGAAGACATTTCTGTGGTCATGTGGTTGGCATGACTAAACACCAAGATGCACAGAATGCTGTTACCTTCCCACCGAAGTGGTACCTATTTATCTACTTGCAATTTCTTGCTTTCGAACTGCTAGATTGGCAGGAGCTGGAACCAGAGACGGGAGCTCACTCCGTCATGCGGCACTCAGGTCTCAAACTGCTGAACTACCAACCTTCCAGCCTGCAATTCAGCATCTTAACCACTTGAGCCACCACAGTGGTTACTCTCAGTGGGGCTTTCCCCCAGGAAATTACAGCAATTATCCTCAGCTTTTACCCCCCACCCTCCCATTATGCATTTTATGACTGGCCAGTTCTGGCTGGCATAAATGCTGATTATGAAAGCATTCAGGAAACCTGGAAAGTGTTCCTATGAAAGCATTTACCCACGAATGATGGGGCGATGAGATGATTCTAGTCTCCAAATGTCAATATCTGATTTTAGAAACCTCTTTTCACATAAAGCAAGTTGCTATATTTGAAATTCTATTCTAAGTGCATGAGCATTTACTTGATTATAAAGGTTATTTCTTACTTTTAATCATAACTAGTGGTGTTCTCTTCAAAATTATTGTAGAGCTCAATGAATTAACATATGTGCTTTTTGCAATGTACTAAACTTTTTAGCTACAAATGAAACCATTGGTAATTGTCAAAGATTGATTGCTTTTCTGTTTAAAGAAATCTGTTTTTTATTCATATTTGCATCTTTGTTATATACATATTAAAGAAAAACTGATGAGGGGAGACTTGAATCCAAGATTTGGGGTTGATTTAATTGTAGTCTGGATATGATTCACCAAGGTATATAGATGGCCAAGAATGCATTATCAAGCATTTGCAGTGCTTTAAAACCACAGATTCACCTCTGCTCAGCCTGACAGAGTATTAATGAGGTCACCCAAGTCATTTCACTCCAATTGCTAATCTATTCATAGCTTACCATCAGGAGAAGAAAACCCAAGGTCTCTCCATTAAATAGCCCTTTGCTTGGCTACTTACTTACCAGCTTTAGGTTATAGATCATATTCTTTCATCCCTGGGGAAAGATCCAGGAAGTAAGAGGGCCAGAGAAATGTAGGCAAAAGAGATTGACTTGAAAATAGATTGAACTAAGTGGGCATGGTATTAAATTATATTCCCTTGGCCTAGAACTCAGGAGGACCAGCATATGCCCTTTGTCCAGAAATAGTGCGGTTCAAGATAGGATGTTAGGTTTTGGCCTGCTCCACTCAGGTGGCACTGCAGATGGCCTTGGACAAAACTTTATGGTTTATTTCTATGTATGGAAGGAATTTTGTCCTGTGGAGCATACCTTGCTTGCTTTAAGTTGCTGCCTGAAATCTCTCTCTGAATGCTGTTTCTTGGGAACTGCATGTTGGAATATACTGGGGCTGAATCTACATCTGCTGTGTAATGCAATTTTGGTCTCCTGTAGCACCGTTGTATATAGTTCCCCCTTTGCCTCCCATTTTGGCTTGGCATAAAAGCTAGCCATCTGCATCAGACCTCACCATGGCAACCGCAGGATGCAGGAGGGAGAGTGCATGAGAGAGGAGGGAGGCCTCCCAGGGTGCCAGCAGGGCACTGAGCTGTAGGGAGGAAACAGCGCCCACAACCCCCCTCCACGCAGAAACTAAAGGATGCGACCTGGTGGAGGGGGGTCAGAGGGGGGCTGGAAAGTGAACAAGCTGGATAAAAAACATAAAACACCTGGCAGTTGCCAGGCAGGGCATTCTGGAGACTGCCCCATGGTTCCGGGGTGGAAGTGCTTCTAAGCCAGCAGGAAAAAAAAAAAAAAAAGATCGCAGAAAAATGTTCCTTGACTGCTTTTACAACTTCGGGGGTGGGTGGAGAATTTGGCTCCAGTTGTCTGCTTATTGTTCACAGCGGCTCGAGGGCAGGGAGGAGCAATTGGACCAAATCCAGATAACCAAATCCAGATAACGCGGTGAGGCACCGTAGTGACCTTGGAGTGGCCACTAGATGGCAATAAAATGATGCAGACAGCCAATGCTGAGACAAAACAATAGGAGACCCGATGAGAGATGAGATGAAGACAGAAATTTGTGAAACAATGTGGGATCAGCAGCACAGCAGCCAGAAAGACCAATGCAGATTGGACGAAGGTCTATAGCGCTCGAAGAAGTTCAGCAGAACAGGCCATAGGGGACAGCTGAAGGACTGCTGGTTAGTATAGCTAGATTAGGGACTTCCCACAGTTTCAGATTTTGTCCTTCCTGTCTCCTGATTGGCTCTTTGGAGACTCCCTGCTCCAACTGAGCCCTTCCCCCTTTGTTCCTGTCTCTCACAGCACTTAGTTAAACCTCTCTCCCCCTCCTCTGTTCTATCAGAGTTTATTTCTTCTTTAACAAACCAAATTATTTTCTTTAAACAACTAGTGCACCATTCCTCTGCCAACACTGTACTTCCCGCCCCCCAGAGCAGCATTTGGGGGGGCATTTTTGGCTGTGGTGGGAAGAGGAAGGTGAGACAGTCCCACTCCACATGCAGAAAATTTTCCAAGACAACATTCTGATTGATCCACACTATTGAGCAGCATTAGTTTTCTACCCCTAAATAAGAACAGCAATCTCCAAGGCCGGTGGTGAAAACAATGAAGATAACATTTATGAAAGGCTTTAATGGTTTTTTTTTCACCAAAATATTATGCTATACAAATGCCTATTGTAGAGAGAGATTACAAAATAGGTTCGCAGGCTTTGATTAAGATATAAAGCAAACAACAAAGGATTAGGAATGAACAATGGGCCAAGACAGCTGTTCAGGTGTATGCTCAGTTGATCCATCTGCATGGTGATGGCAGGAATCATATGTGTGTGTGGGGGGGTTATCTCCTGTCAGGGGAGGAGGCAGGATAGAGCCTGCTAACTGGTTAGCACCAATTTCAATACCATGTGGCTGAGTTTATTTCTCCTCTGTTCGTAGGTACTTAAGGCTTGGGCATTCATAGAGGTATTTCTGGAAGGGTGGGAGGCAGAGAAGTGCCTGATAACTGGTTAGCAGCAGCTCAATAAAATCTGGCTGAGTTTTCATTTCCTCAACTCACAGGTGCTTAAGCCCTAGGCATGCCTAAAGTCATAAGACCTTGGGCATGAGCAGAAGAACAAGGGCAGAAGGGCCAAATGGTACATATATGATGTGAGTGCAGACATTCAGCATATGAGTTGTATTCTGTGAATATGCTCCACTGATGATGTAGCCTTCCTCTGGCCCAAGGAGTCTTCTGCTGGCAAAACAGGCCTCTTCTACTTCCTTGCACCAGAGGAAAACTCAGCCATCAGTGGAATGGCGCACAGGATCCAACTCATTGAAAAGCTGTCATGCAGCTGCATCACTACAGAAGTAGATATTGGCTCAACTCACATTTACAATGACACCGCTCAACTAGGGCAGCTCCATTTGCATATTATGCACATTGATTTTCTAATTATGCTAATCAAGTGCTTTAGTTCTTGCACCGTGTACCTTTGCTTTGTCTCTGCTCCTGCCAACTGCCACCAAAAAAAAAAAAAAAAGTGCCAGGATTTGTTCATGCTTCTTTCTCAGACAACAACAAAGTTTGTCAAGAAAGATGTAGGAAGCATGTTCATCACAGCTATGATATCCTTCATTGGCTGGAACAATGGAAAGCAGGAGTGGATTTGTTTCTCACTAGGCAATTGGGTTTGGTGAGAAGACTGCCTGCATATTTTGTCCTGTATCTCTGGAACTGCAAGGATTACAGTGCCATTCTAAGCAGACCCAAAGATGCCGATAATCTAGACAAAACCCAGAAAATTCTGTGTTCAAACCACTGCCTTCATCTTTGCAGGGATGTGATAAATGTCCCTTGTTTAATTATGAGCTGGGCATGTGGGGAAACCATGAGATCATCACTTTACCAGGTGTTGCACTATGTGCAGGTTCACACCACCCCTCCGTTCACATTCTCAGTATGTTAGTCTGTTTATGCAATTGGGCTCTTTGCCAGTACCAGTTTCCCAAAGCTATATTTAGGGTTGTCTGCCTTGGGACAATAGGCTTCAAAGCATGCGCATGTTTTCTGAATACAAGGCAAACACTTATTTAATCAAAGGAAGCTTTTAGTGAGTCAGAATGTTGCAAAGCAAAGCCAAACAAATTTGTTCTGAAGTGGGAACAGCATATCAACCAATGTGAACTCCTTCTTTGATCAGTTCAAATTTGCAAATTTGGTAAAAAAAAAAACACAACACAACTTACAGAAAATATTTTTAAAATGACAAGTAAGCAAATAAAATTGTTACATTTCATTTACCACTGAGCATCTTTTTGCATGTGGAAATAACAGATGTTGAAAAATGAATAGACTAAATATATTGCTTTGTGAGTATTAGAGTTTTGCTTTTTGTGACTATATATTTGTATGTGTGTATGCATGCAAATCTTTTGATTCTAAAACTAGCCTGATCAAACCAAGCCTGAACTCTCACTAGAAACTTAAATGACCAAACAGAGGCTGTCATACTTTGGCCACATCAGAGGTTCCCAAACTTATTTGGCCTGCTGCCCCCTTTTCAGAAAAAAAGTTACTCAGCCTCCCCCTGGAAATCTATCTTCAAAAAGTGGACAAAAAGATGCAGGGACAAATTTGCACCCAAGGCTCCTACTGCCCCTATGGATCATTCCAGTGCCTCTCAGGGGGTGGTATTGCCCACTTTGGGAACCAATGGGCCACATTATGAGAAAACGAGTCACTTGAAAAGACAATACTGCTAGGAAACACTGAAGGAAAAGAGAAAGATCCAACATGAGATGGATTGACTCAGGGCAACTCTGCATTGGCTTTTCCCTCCGTTGTTTTACCAAAGGTGCTGCTCGAAACCACATTGAAATATCCCAGGGCAATGCCATACTGACAGAGAAGTCATCCCTGAATGGCCATAAATCTATGCAGAAGGTACCATAAAATCCAATGATCAAAGGAAGTGAAAGCAGCGTGCAACTCAGAGGGGAATTTCTATTCCAATGTGGGTTTGGTAGAACAACAGAGGGAAAAGCCAATGCAGAATTGCCCTCAGTCAAGGAAGACATGGCCTTCAGCTTGCAAGACCTGAGCAAGACTGTTAATGATCAAACACTTTGGAGGTCATAAATTCATAGGGTGGCCATAAGTCAGAAACCCAAACCTACACTTGAACCAGTCCCGTAGCCAGGATTTTTTAAGTCAGGGGGCATTTAAATTTCTCAGGGGGCACTGGCTAATCAATTTAATCTGGGGGAGAAGGCCATGATACCCTATGCTAGATGGAAAGTCAGGGGGTCTTGCCAGCAAGTGGGGAGGGGGGGGGGCTAGCCCCGAGATGCCCTACTGCAGCTACAGGCCTGGCTTGAACTAGAATAAAATGAGGCCCCCTGCACATGCAGATTTGTATTGCAAATTATCCAAGGGTAACAAACATGGATCTTGCATCAATATCTAACCTATTTCAATGAGCAAGGTATAAATGGGAGATTGATGCAACGTGTGATAAAGTCAAAGAGTCTCTGGCACCATCAAAGTGCCTTGACTAACCTCAATTTATCATTAGGATAATATTATCAGGTAAACAATTGAAAGACCATTCTCCTTGATGGGGATAGAATTCCATAGGGTAAGTACTGGATTGTCCATGCAGAACATGTCATTTCAGTGTAACATTACAGTGTAACAAGAATGACCAATGACATTAATTACATGCTCAGGCCCTGATATGAGTTAATTCCCCCCCCCCCGGAAGTGGTTTCTCCACACTATGCCTTGAATGATACTTTGGAAGATCAGAACCCGAGATGTGATCACTAATGGATGGTATCATTTTGCTTAACCCAAAACCAATCTAATTTTTGTGAGCACCACTGTCAGACATATAAAATGTTTAACAGTGTGAATGTTCAACATGGGATGCTTGCAAAATGCACAAGTGTGTAGACAGTAACATCCACACATACCTACCTGCTGTCATGCCTTTCCTCTCGTCTTCTCTGCCAGGTGCTCTCCCCCAACAGGCAACAAACCATACTTTTCTGAAGGGGGAAGTGACCTGATGAAGGGGAACAGTTCTTTAAACAGAGCATAGGATCTATCTTTCCATAAAGTATTCTTTCACAGCACGACTTCCTGCCAGGTAGGATGGGAGTTTATGAAGTCTCATAAATTGAATCAGAAGGTCAAGAAAACTACAATTCCCATCAACCCCCAGAAATCCATTAAGTTCTGAGGATGCATAAATAGCAGCTCCAGGCTGACTACCTTTGTGATATTAAATGCTGCCAGCTATTTAGAAATACAATGTAATCTGTTCCACTCCAGAATTATACCTGGAAAAAAATATGACAGGACCCACCCCAAGCCTCTCTCTGCTTCAGCTCCTCCTCCCCATTTTCCTTATACATGTGTGGAAAATGATTTCCTTCCATAAGCCTCTGAAAAAGTGAGCTCTGATTCGTAAAAGCTTATGCTGGGATAAAAGTTGTTAGTTCTTGAGGTAACACTCATTATAGGCAACTGACAGCAGACTTACATTGTGGTAAGGGCCCTTGCTAGTGACACTAGTTTCATCACTTCTAGCGCAACCCATAAATGTCATTATCATGTAGTGGTTAACACTCTTAACATCTGAACAAAACTCTATGATTTAACCATAGCATTGGGGGCAAATGCTAAAGCATCACCCAGTGCAATGGTGTTACTTCCAGGTCACGCTGGAAGTGGCATCGTAGCATTGGTGCAACACCGATTCCCCCACTCCGTTTCCCCCAGAATTTCCCCACCACCACCCAACTGAGTGACATCAGGCATATCCAGAAGGGGGTGGAGGTCTGTTTCATTTGCTACAATGAACTACCTTTGAGCTACAGAGATGCACATACACTTTAAACAGTGTTTGTTTTAAATTGTGAACAAATAATCAGTGTGAGTACACATGACATTTGAGACAACATGGAAATTATGAGCCTTGTATGTTTAATTTTTGAACATATTCTTTGTAAAATTGGCAGAATGAGATGGTTTTTTTTAAAAAAAAAAAATATATGGCCAGGAATTCTGTTTTCAATCTCTTCCCTCTATTTCTTTGTCAATTGACCTTTTTCCCATTAGCCATCTCTACACTGTTACATCATTTAAACATTACATGCCATGGATACTGCAGGGTACACAAGTGTCAGTTTTTATGGCAACATTTCTGTTGCATTTTAATAATATTGTCAGGAGAAAGAATGTTCATTGGTCTGGTTCATATCTCAGCAAAATGTTCAAGTGGTGCATCATTCAGAAATGGATTGGGCTCACCGGCAGCCTCCAGTAATCCCATGTGCCTGGTAATTTCCACCTCCTTACACTACACTTTCAACACAGCATTAAAAAGGACTTTTCAAAAAAGGGAGTGAAATCCCCTTGCTTTGATAGTGACAGTCTCAAGACCTATGTTACAGAGACAGCGCGGAAAAGATTAGAACTCTTCATCTTGGGAGGCAATAACTAAGGGGAAGAATACAATTGAACTGTGCATCATCAGATATAACATCAAGAACGGTTTGGGGAAGGCCCCTGGGGAGGAGCTACGACTCAGCTGTACAGCACATACTTTATATGGAAAAGATTACAAATTCTGTCACTGGCGTATCCTGTTAAAAGATCTCAGACAATAAGTGTTGAGAGAGAACCCTGTGCACTGTACGCTATAGCAGGAGTCTCCAGCATTGTCCCCATGGACACCATGAAACCTGCCAACATCTTTCCTAGTGCACACCAAGGGTTTTTAGAAAGTGGGTGGGGTCAGGTGGAACTTCTGATTGGCCACTGGAAATCTGATTGGCTGTGGCCCTGACCTGGATAGCCAGGCAAAGCCCGATATCAGCAGATCTTGGAAGCTAAGCAGGGCCAACTGTGGCAAATACTTGGAAGGGTGACCTCCAAGGAATACCTGAGGCTGAACAGGCTAATTAAGCCACATATGAACATAAGAACATACGAGAAGTCAATGTTGGATCAGGCCAGTGGCCCATTCAGTTCAACACTCGGTCACATAGTGGGGAAAAATACCAGGTACCATCAGGAGGTCAACCAGTGGGGCCAGGACACTAGAAGCCCTCCCACTGTTGCCCCCCCCCAAGTACCAAGAATACAGAGCATCACCTGCCCCAGAGTCCCTATCTGTACCTTATGGCTAATAGCCACTGATGGACTTCTGCTCCATATATTTATCTAATTCCCTCTTGAAGCCATCCATGCTTGTAGCCTCCACCACCTCCTGTGGCAGTGAATTCCATGTGTTAATCACTCTTTGGGTGAAGAAGTACTTCCTTTTATCTGTTCTAACCCAACCACTCAGCAATTTCATGGAGTGCCCACGAGTTCTTGTATTGTGAGAGAGGGAGAAAAGTATGTCTTTCTCTACCTGCTCTGTCCCATGCATAATCTTATAAACCTTGATCATGTCACCCCTCAGCCGTCATTTCTCCAAGCTAAAGAGCCCCAAGTGCTTTAACCTTTCTTCATAGGGAAAGTGCTCCAACCCTTTGATCATTCTACTTGCCCTTTTCTGCACTTTTCCCAATGCTATAATATCCTTTTTAAGGTGTGGTGACCAGAACTGTACACAGTATTCCAAATGAAGTCACATTATTGATTTATAAGGGGGCATTATGACCCCAGCGAGGTCAGAGCACTGCAGGACCTCCAGCAATTCCGCAGGGCTGTAAAAACGGAGCTTTTTTGCCGGGCGTTCCAGGAGGAATTATTCTATTGGCCGTGCTGCACCTGCACTTTATTATATGACACCACCATTTTTAAATGGTTTTAATTGTACTAACTGGAATTGTATTGATTTGTATTTTATGTATGTATTGATGCTGGTTTTATACCTGTTTGTAAGCCACCCTGAGCCGCTTTAGCAGGAGGGTGGGATAGAAGTTTAACTAACAGTAAAGGTAAAGGTAAAGGTTCCCTTGCTCGAAAGCCAGTTGAATCCGACTCTAGGGTTGCGGTGCTCATCTCCATTTCAAAGCCGAAGAGCCAGCGCTGTCCAAAGACGTTTCCGCGGTCATGTGGCCGGCATGACTAAACACCAAGGTGCACGGAACGCTGTTACCTTCCCACTGAAGTGGTACCTATTTATCCACTTGCAATTTCTTGCTTTCGAACTGCTAGGTTGGCAGGAGCTGGAACTAGAGATGGGAGCTCACCTCGTCATGCGGCACTCTTGGGTCTCAAACTGCTGAACTGCCGACCTTCCACAGCCTGCAGTTCAGCGTCTTAACCACTTGAGCCACCGCAGCTCCGCGTTTACCTTTAACTAACAAATAAATAATAAATAAATAAATATTGGCTGATCTGTTTTCAATACTCTTCCTAATAGTCCCCAGCATAGCATTGAACTTTTTTATTGCAGTCACACACTGTCTCAACATTTTCTGTGAGTTATCTACTACGACCTCTCTGAAAAATGTCCAGACCCCCAGTAGGGGTCGCCAGATGTCAACCATGACTTCCAGGCAAGCATGCAAAACACACAGACAGCATTGGGTTGGTATCAAATTCTGTCACTTTGTTCACCTCCCAAAAACCCATGAAAAACCAGATGCTTCTGTCTGGCTTGGGAATGAGGATGATGGGACTTCTCCAAGGTTCTATTACTCTGAGCACGTACTTCTTTGCTGACCACTTCCAATTGCTTACATGGGATTGGGCACCAGGGAGCCTGTACTATGACCCCTGGGGGTGTTGTGATCCTATGGGTGGTTAAGGTGGCTTTCTCTGGCTGGAGAGAGAAGACCTAGGGGTGCCATTACAGTACTTCCATCACATCTTGCTGTTGTTACTTGGACAGTTCTGAGTCTAGGTGGAGTATGGTATCCTCGGCTGGGACCTCTGATGTCCAGGAGAGTACTCCCTCCCCTAGTTCTCTGGTGTCCTCCACCAGATGACGATTGTCCTCTTTCCAAGGAAACCATTCTTGGAGGTCATGGACGTGTTGTTGTTTACCTTTATGTGTTCTGACTCCCACACCAGACTTCATATATTACTAGTCCCAGGGCTCTCCTAATGTAGAATGGTCCCTACCAGTGTTCCCTCTAAGCTGAGTTAGTGTGAGCTAGCTCACAGCTTTTTAGCCTCCAGCTCACACATTTTTGTCTTAGCTCAGGAAGGATGGCTCCAGAGCAAACTAATTTATGCAGTAGCCAAATTGCTTGCTCACAACTTTAATGCCAGTAGTTCACAAAGTAGAATTTCTGCTCACAGGACTGCACATTGGTTCCTACTAGCCAGTTTGGCGTAGTGGTTAAGTGTGTGGACTCTAATCTGGGAGAACCAGGTTGGATTTCCCACTCCTCCACTTGCACCTGCTGATGTGACCTTGGGTCAGTCACAAGCTCTGGCACAGCTGTTCTTGAAAAAGAGCAATTTGTGTTAGAGTTCTCTCAGCCCCATCCACCTCACAGGGTGTCTGTTGTGGGGAGGGGAAGGGAAAGGAGTTTGTAAGCTGCTCTGAGACTCCTTTGGGTAGTGAAGGGTGGGGTATAAATCCAATCTCTTCTTCTTCATCTTGCCAACACTTCCCTATTCACAAGGACCCTGTCACCTGTTTGGAAGATTCGCTGAGAACCTACGTCGTATCTGGCTTTCTGAATCTGTTGTGCCCTACTGAGGTTCCTTTTGGCTTCTCGTGTGTCCATCTTGAGTGGGTTGCATCAGTGCTGGATGTGGTCTTTGGGCTGAACCCCTCCCTCCGCCAGCGGTTCCACCCACTGTTCCCCTATCAGACTTGGCAGGCTGCGAGGTTTCCATCCATATCCTAGCTTGAAGAGTGTGAAGCCGGTGGAGGCTTGTGGCATCTCTTGTAGGGCAAAAGGAATAGGGTCTACGTAGAGATCCCAGGTTGTGTGGCACTTGTATGCTAGCCTCCAGAGTCATGTTTTTATTGTTTGATTCATTCTCTCTACCAAGCCATCGGTCTGGGGATGATAGATGGTCATGAAGATCTAGCAAATTTGGAGGGTCTGACACAGCTGCCTCATGAGGGATGAGGTGAAGGGTGTGCCTCTATCAGTGAGGACCTTGTGGGGCAGGCCCATATGGGTGAAAAACTGCACATAAGAGCCCTGGCCACCTGGTCCTCCTCCTTGGCCCATGCCTCCACACCCATTTCTGGGATCGCTCGGCCATGCATCATGAACAAAGCAGCAATCAATACCCTACTTCCTGCCTCAGCTCCCTGCCTGTTTGTCAGCTTTCCATCAGTGTGCAACTTCAGCTGGTCCCCCCCTGCTGTATCTTCTCTCTCTTGGGGGTTGGGCTTTCAGCCCTGCTCCTTCTCCCTATCCAATGCTCCCCTCTCTGGCCTCCAACTGGGTAAGTGCCCTGGGCCCCTCGTTGTGGGGTTAAAGACCAGGGTCCTCTCCTCCGTTGGGTCAGAGTGATGTTGGCAGCCAGGATGGGGCTGGAAGTTGAGGTCTGAGTCACAACCCTTCCTCTCAGTTAAATGTGTATGAACCTCCCCACTCACCAGGGACATAGAGATTTGTGGTGAAATAACTATTATACTCAAGGTAATTGAAGGTCAAAGAAGAAGGGGATGGCAAAGGATGAGATGGTTAGACAGTGTTATCAAGGCAACAAACATGAAAATAAGCAAATTACGGAAGACAGAAAGGCCTGGCGTGATGTGGTCCATGGGGTTACAAAGAGTCGGACTCGACTGTGCGACTGAACAACAAAAAAAGATTATATTATGAAAACAACCACCTGAAACATTGTTCTGAATTACAAGGAATTATTTATGGATTTTTACAAATATCTAACAGGAAGATCCATGGTAAAACTGATTAGACTGGTGCAATCAATAACAAAAACATCTACCCTATTCCGGTTTGACTTTGAGACACAGCTCCTCCCGTGTCCTTGAAGAGAACTTGGACGCTTCCATCAGTGAAAAGACAGACATCTGTTTGTTGACTAGGACAAGCTGTTTTGATTATGTAACACCAGTTTTGAAATATCTTCATTGGTTGCCATAGACAACCAATGACAGAGGTACATTTTTACACCTCATGTGGTTCCAGTCAGGAATACATAGAGTGGCTTTGGGGTGTGAATGCTCACAGGCCTCTCTGAGGACCCTGACACACATCCTGGCTGGGTGAGTCCCATCAACTTTGCATCAGAATGGAAGCCTTTGACTCCAGCTCAAACAAAGTATTTAAATTGGAGTTAAGATCTCTTCCTGTTCAGCTGATGGAGAGCTCTGATCCTATGTATTTTGGAACATCCTACATAGTAGGGAGTGGAGCTTTAATTTGAAATTCACAAGGCGGAGCAAAGCTGTTGCTGCTTTCAAGCTATTTACAACTATCCATATCCTCATCAACATCCCCCTCACCACAGACCATGTGTCACACATGGAGTTGTGACAGGTTTACATAGCAGGAAAACCCAGAAGTTCAAGCATGCCTTTGTGGGTCAGCAACCACTGAAGAAACTGTTGTCTTGCTGTCAGTTTGGCACAAGGGGAGTTGTTTGTGTTGTGAAATAGCAGTAAATGAAGCCCCCCTTTTCTCTTTCCATCAGTGTGCTCTGTATTTTTCTTAGCTGCCTGGTGACAGATTTTCAGAGAAACTTTTGTGCATGAATTTTAAATGAACAGCCCTATTTCCTTTCATAGAAAGGGACCAGGGCAAGATATGTCTAGCAGTAAGTAGAGGGAGGTGTTACTAAAACATCCTATTGATATCCCCAGAGGAGGGAGGGGGGAGTCTGTGATAAGACTCAGAATGAGACACCAGCTAATTCTCTGCTTTGCATTTATGGTGAGGATATTCTCTAGTATTTACTAACATGCTAATCTAGAACTGGACAGTACCACTTCAGATTGCAGGTGGGGGTTCACAAGTTCCATGTGATCTTGAATTTCTCATTCCTGCTGTTTCAATTGGAAAATCCATATTTCAATTTTGGTTTCTCACTTGTGCAAATTGAATCTGTGATTCTTTATTTTCAATCCATTTTCTGTTTCCTTTCATTGAACTTTCTCTCTAAAATCTATCTATCTATCTATATATTTCAGCATTTGGGGAGCGTGAACATTATACACACACATACACACACACATTCAAACTGAATGCATAAATCACACATACAAGCCCTACAATATGTGTTCATGATGCTAACAAGCCAACAAAAGAAATAGTGAAAAGGGGAGAGCTGGAAATATTTGCAAAAACAGAAATGCATATAATCTATATATCTAATTCCCAAGTGGCCCCCTGTGTGCGGATATCTAAATCTGCACATTGAGGGCACCTGGGGGGCAGGAAGATTTTCCTGCGCATGTGGGGCAGTCCCCACCTGTGCAGAAAAATCTAAAAAGTTTTAAAAAGTATACGGGGATATTTAAATCCCCAAAAAAGTAAAAGAGCCCTCCCTGCGCATGCGCAGGGAACGCTCTGCAAACTGCCTCGCCTTTGCCGCTGTGCCGTCATCACCACAAGGGACGGGAGAGCGGGAGAAGGCTTGGCGGGCCAGCCAGCCTCGCCTCTGCCGCTGCTGCTGCTGGGGAGGGAAGAAGGGGGAGCCGGCCGCCTTCCCCGCCATCGCCGCCGCTGCTGCCGCCACCGCCCTGCTGCTTGGAAGGGAGAGAGGGAGGAAGGGGGAGGCTTGGCGGGCCGGCCGGCCTTGCCGCTGGAGAGGGAGAGTGAAGCTTGGCGGGCCAGCCGGCCAGCCTCCCCGCCGCCGCCGCCGCACTGCTGCTTGGGAGGGATGGAGGGAGGGAGGAAGGGGAGGCTTGGCGGGGAGGCTTGGCGGGCTGGCCGGCCTCACTGCCGCCACCACCCCCACTGCTGCTGGGAAGGGGGAAACTTGGTGGCTGGCCTCGCCACCGCCACCCCCGCTGCTGCTGCTTGGGAAAGAGGGAGGGGGAAGCTTGGCGGGCCAGCCAGCCTCGCCGCCCCTCCCCCTCTGCTGCTGGGGAGGGGAAATCTCCGCGGGCTGGCTGGCCTCACCGCTGCTGCCGCTGCTGGGGGGGAGGGAGGGGGAAGCTTGGTGGTCGGAATACTCCCTCCCCCCGTGAGTATCGCGGGTCCGCCTCTTGTGTGTGTGTATGTATGTATGATATATATATATATATATATATATATATATATATATATATATAAATTTGTTAATTTTTATCCCACCCTCCCCACCGTGGCAGGCTCAAGGCAGCTTACAATATATACCAATAAATGTACACAATAAAACTCCACAACATTAAAACAAAATTCAATTAAAATTACTATATATAAAACCACAACTAGTCCAATATAAATACAATAGAAGATGGCACCATTCTCTCATCAATTAGATGGTCGCCTACCTCTAACCCAGCCTGTTGGTCGTCAGGCTGGCAGTAATGTTGATGTCAATATTAATTAAACAGGTAGCATAGAAAACTAGAGAACATATGTCTATCAGAAAGGTTTCTAACCTTAGCTCCTCCATGATATGGTAGGTTTTTATACATAGAGAATATCTTTATAGAGAGGAACATTAAATTATGTGGACCTTCATGTGCTGTGGTACAGTCTACCCACAAATCTACCAGTTCAGTGAGGAGGGGCCATGGCTCTGTGATAGAGCATCTGTCTGGCACGCAGAAGGTCCCAGGTTCAAACCCTCACATCTCCAGTTAAAGTTATCAAGTAGCATGTGCTTTAAAAGACCTTAGCCTGAGAGTCTGGAGAGCCACTGCCAAACAATACTGAGCAGCCACTGAGCAGACAAGACTGACCTTGATGGACAGGATTCAGTACCAAGCAACTTCGTGTGTTCAAGCCTATGTTCAGGGATGGGGGTGCTATTTCATTCCCTCCAATATAAGCATATGCCAATTCATCTCTCCTTGCTGTCTTTTGCCTAGTTTCTGTGAAGGTAATAAACTTGTGATTGTATTGAATTGTGTCAGCTTGGCGAGGGGGGGGGCTCACCTGAATGTATGCTCCTCTACACAGGGATGAAGTGAGCATTGGAGCTGTAGGCACTCTGAGAAAATGAAATATCCCAGGGCTGCTAGTACCTGGGCCAGTAATGAACCTACATTCCAGGTACTGGGGTGGGGGAGAAAGAAAGGAAAGAAAGAGCCACCACGGCCAATACAGAGGAGGAGAGGGGGGATATACTACCAGAGCGGTGAAAGCAGCCTTCAGATAAGGAAGCTGGGGGTAGAGATGCTTTGGGATATCTCACTGGTTGTTAGGTTATTCCTTTTCTTTTCATTTCTGTATGACACCAAACTGGAAGGAACGTGATGCAAATATTCACTTGTTTTAAGTGCTTTTAATAGGCAACATGCATCTTTATTTTAAAAGTAACGTACATCTTCTAATGATTTCCCCAAATGTGTATAGGTAAAGGAATATTGATTTTTTTTTAAATGCAAACAAAATGAAAGAAAACCATACTGTAAATGAAGACTGCCAAACAGACAAATAAGTAGATCAAATGAAGCCCTAGAAGCTAAAATGATCAAACTGAGGCTACAGTATTTTGATCACATCATTAGAAGACAAGATTCATTGTAAAAGACAATAATGGTAGGAAAAGTTGAAGGCAGCAGGAAAAGAGGAAGACCCACCATGAGATGAATTGACTCAGGCTGAGGTCAGACTGGCAGTTTGAAGCACGAGGGAGTCATGGCAAAAAGACTCGGAACAGCTTTGTTCCCAGGTTTTCCCGTTCACACTGCACCGACAGATGCAGGAGCATACTGGGGAGGAGGCACAAGGGAGCATTCGCACTGTTGGCCTGCCCCTGGCAGAGGCACGGCTGTAAGCGGCTTTTTGTAATGTAATCTGACACTATGCACCTACCGGATCAGCCTGTTCACGTTCACACTTCTGGGAAGTGGGATGAATGTGGGATGAACGCGCTCTCCAGGGTTTGCTACCACTTTCACCTAGTATTTTTTAAACTCAGGAGGGAAGCATTACAAGACGGGTTGAGTACGGCTGGGGAACGCCTGACAGATGTGCCCATGTGAACAGGCCCTTTAATCCGTTTGTGAAAGATTTCTGAAACGTGCCTATCTCGGGCCAAACTGCCAATCTGAATTCAGCCTCAGTCAAGGAAGCCACAGCCCTTAGTTTGCAAGACCTGAGCAAGGCTGTTAATGATACGATGTTTTGGAGGGCATTAGTTCATATGTTCATTATAAATCAGAAGTTTGATGGCACTTACACACGTACACAAGCAATGAAGGGAATTGGGGAAGTACTCATGGGGATGGGGTGGAAGTTTATTAGGGAGAAGCCAGAAATTGCAAGTCAATTTAGTACTCTTGGGGGGATATAATAATACATATGTTCATAATTGCCATCCTCCTTGTGAATCAAGCCTAGGGGAATTCACTCATCACAACTATTTTCCTCAGTTCTGACATTCGAGCCATAAAGAGTTCAACTACCAAATCCAATATATGTCAGCTTGGATAATGCTGCATGCTAATATGCTACTCAGCCTCTACCAATATGTATGGACTGATAACTTTGAATTCAATGTATCTGAAGAAGTGCGTGCGTGCACACAAAAGTGTATACATTAAATAAAACTTTATTGGTCTTAAAAGTGCCACTGAACTAGAACTTTGTTTTGCTGCTTCAGACCAACAGGCTACTCACCTGAATACATATTTCAGTTGGTCGTAATTCCTATTGCCTGTAATATTTGCCCCATTATCTTGGTAGTGTGGCAGGTTCAGATAACTGTAATTGCAGGAAAATTAAAAGCATTGCTGCCCAACAGTTTTGACATGACTCATACCTATCCTTTGAAACTGAGCCCTGAGCCCAAGTTGGAAGAGTGGGATACAAATCTAATAAATAAACAAATAAATAAATATCACTGCCCCCAGCCATTGGTTGGAATGACTGATGACCTATTAATTCCTGTCCTGATTCAGGGTATGGCATTTTTCCCTGAAAAAAAGCGACCTGTGATTTTGTATTTTTATGTGACTCTCCCCCACCCGCCCACTCATGGTTGTTAGGATCTTCTAGACTTGGATCAAAAAACACATCAGCTGGGACAGGAATAAACAGCCATTTATAATTAAAGAGCCAAACTATGTCAATATTCAGAGCAAGAGATCAACATAGAAAGGTAATTTGCATAACTGTATACACAACTTAACATTAATGATAATTAACGAACTGATTAATAATCCATAAAGTTTTTGCAGCATAAATGCTGGTGGTTGTGAGTCTTTAATTAGGGAGTAGCACCCAAGAGGAGTAACAAGAAGTAATAAATACACACAGGATCACCCTGTAGGATTATTTTAGTTCAGTGGTATAAATCATTGCATAGTTTGCACTTGGATTACTGGCAACTGTTGACTCTTTTCACATCCCTTTCTGTAAAGCATCTCTAAAGCTGTGATCACACACACTAAATAATCCACTTTCAAGCCACTTCCTAACTGGATTTTCCCAGTTCACACAGGCCCATTCTGCATCTAGCATTCGCTCTGCTGTTTTACCAAACCCATGTTGGAACCGAAATTCCCCTCTACATTGCATGCCATGTTCACTTTCTTTGACCGAGGTCAGACTGGCAGTTTGGCCCAATATAGGCACATTTCACAAATGGATTAAAGAGGCCAGTTCACACAGGCACAGCTGTCAGGCATTTCCCAGCCATACTCAACCCGTCTTGTAACGCTTTCCTCCCGAGTTTAAAAAGTACCAGGTGAAAGTGGTAGCAAACCCTGGAGAGTGCATTGATCCCGCTTCCCGGACGTGTGCACGCTAAATGCTAAAAACTGGGAACAACCCACAATGATAATGTGTGCCGGCGTGCTATGCGCTGGAGTGCACAACTGTGCCCACAGGATGCTTTTGCCTCATGGAGTTAAAGTTCCAGCCAGGCAACCTCCTGGGAGACGGGATCCTGCTCTATTTGCTGCTGTGCCTGTGCATCCATGCTCATAGGCACCTGCCACAGAGAAAGGAAAAAGCTGCTTACAGCCGCGCCTTCGCCAAGGGTGGGCCAACAGTGCGAACGCTCCTTTGCGCCTCCTCCTCGGTATGCTTCCACATCAGTCAGTGCAGTGTGACTGGGATTACCCAGAACACATTGTTCCGGGTCTTTTTGCCACAACTCCCTTGCAGTTCATACTGCCAGTATGACCTCAGCCTTTGATTGTCAGATTTTATGGTAGCCTCCACACTGCATGCCAGTTTCATTTCTTTTGATCTCTTGGTTTTGTGGTACTGTCTGCATAGATTTATGGCTGTTTTATGGGCGTTCAGGGGTGACTCTGCAGTCAGTATGATGTTGGCATGGGGTAGAATCTTCCACCGAATGTCCTGTCTTCCTTCCACTGTTATCCACTTTAGATAGATCTTCCACCTCGCTTTAATTTCTTCGGCTTTATCCTCCCATGTGGTCTTCTGGCGCAATTTCTCAATGATGTCCGACTGCACAAAATCAAACAAATAAGTGTGCCAGGTATCTATTGTCCATTTGCTCTTATCTTTCCAGCCCAGAGCTATCACTGCCTTGCCTGCTAACACCATAGCTTTGAGTATAGCCTGGGTTTCCTTATTGACTGCCTTATTTCCTAATATACCCATTAACATTAGTTTAAAGTCTACATTCAATGAAATTCTACATATTTTCTTTATAATTTGTATTATTTTTGACCAAAAGACTCTCACCTCTGGACATTCCCACCACATATGAGAGAACCAGCCCTTAAATTGTTTACAGTGCCAACACATAGAACTCGATCCCGGAAACATGTTTGCTATCTGCGCTGGTGTTTTATACCACTTTGTGAAAAATTTATGTTCCAATTCATTAAATTTAATAATTTTGGTTTATGAATGTGGTTTTGAGCCGCATCTTTTTTCTGTTCCAGTGTGGGTTTGGTAAAACAACAGAGCGAATGCTTGGTGCAAAATGGGCCACAGTAAAATCCAGTTGGAAAGTGCACAGAAAGTGGATTGAAAGTGGATTATTTAGGCTGTGTGACTGCAGTGTAAGAAACTCTTTAGTCCCACACAAATCTTTGCCTGCCATTACCTGACATAATGGTTATTCTAGCACCCAACTACCCCACCAGCATACTTCAACCTAAATAATTAATTTCTTGTTTTAAAGAGTGATATTTGGTTCTGTACACATGTGGTTCTAAAGCCATAGGCTGCAGGCAACTGGTCTGGGGGATAGCCGATTAAGTTATTATAAGAGCCCCCTCTCACTATTGTAAGCCCACTTTTTCAGAGATGCCAGGTCTCCTGCTTTGGCAGGCAACATTGCACAATGGCCCATGGCTGGGGGCAGCAGAAAAAAAGGGGGGGGGGATGAGAAGCAGCTGCCAACACTGGTGACACAATGACATCACTTCTGGCATGGTAGGAAGTGACAGTATCACATTGCCACTGATGCTCTAGTGTATGGCCAAAATTCTGGTTAAACTGCAGTGACATTACTTCCAGTTGTACCAGAAGTGATATAATTGCATCTGACAACATTGGTATGTTATATAATGACCCAGGGTATAATTGTTCACATGTTCTACTCAGGACATCTCTTTGAGATAGATCAGGTTCAAAGTCTGGATGTCCCCAAACCCTTTCTCTACTCATTTTTGATAGGGGGGGGGACACATTTGGGATGTACAAATGTATTTAAAAAAAAAGTCTCTCCTATTTTCTTTGGAAATTTTCTTATTTCATTTGTTTCTTTTATGGCATTTTTATATACAATGCTACGCAAATTTGACAAAATAGCAATAATGTCCCTTAATGAGGGTTTTTTTCTCCTCTTCTTTTTCTAATGTCGTGGAATAACTCTCCAGCCTTTGGAAGGTAACAGCTTACAGATAGGACAAGAGAAACAGCTTGAAGCCAGATTGTGCTCCTGCTTAGAAAGGGAAGAAATCTAGAGATAGAGTGCTATGAAATGGCTAAAGGTGAAACATGTCCTTGCATAGGAGTATCTTTGAGAATTTGATGCAGGCACAGCCGCTTTGCTGCCTGCTTATTGGATTCTGCTCAGTTCCACTATGCTCATGTGTTTGAAAATAGTGCAAGTATTGCAAAAGACACCATAAGGCTCTAATAACTTAAGCTAAGGAAACAAAATCCTGTAGCACTGTCTATGGAGTTGCCAGTGGTTGACTTAGTAGGAAATGTATGTTTGGTGAATAGCCTCTTCATACACTACATGAAAACGGGGCTGGAGAGCAGCAATTGTGATTTGCCAAAAGATACTATGAAAGCTTCATGGCTCAAGGGAGATTTGAACCAGTGTCTCCCACTACCTATAAGCAAAGTAAAGATGGGAGGGTAGAAACAGGCAACTGGCTCATAATCAGCATGGCTTAAGCTGTTGGCCATCCTCGTATTAATTAGCTGTTAAACTTCCCCCCTCCAACTCTTACTAGACAGATGTATTCATCACACAAAAATGGCATCACAGCTGGCACCAATAAGCTGCCTTCCAGGGCTTCTTAGCAGAGGAGCCAACAGTTTGATACATGCCATTCTGAACATACTGCCTTCCCATATGGACGCCTCTCCAGGCCTGGACCCAGCCCATCAGCAGAACAGCAGGAGAGAGATTCGCACTGTTGCTGATCATGCTGTATCTGTTTTATGGATAAGCAGAGAGTGTCAGACTCCAGACTGGGCAGTCAGTCTGGCACTTCTTCTCACTACCACATACTAATCTGGAAGACACTTCTGGTTGCAACTTAAGGCTCGCTATTCTTGTTTGATTCTGGCCTAGTGGAACTGGAGAGGGGGGAACTTATTTTCTATGCAGAAAAAACTTATAAACCTCACAAACATAGAACCCAGATTGTAGAATGAAATCTGCTTTTGCCATTTTGGCAAAATAAACTTTGGATCAAGCTAGACCCAAGCTAGCCTGATCTCATCAGATCTTGGAAGCTAAGCAGGTTTGGCCCTGGCTAGTATTTGGATGGGAGACCTCCAAGGAATACCAGGGTCGTAATGCAAAGGCAGGCAATGGCAAACCGCCTCTAAACATCTCTTGCCTTGAAAATCCCACAGGGTTGCTATAAGTCAGGTATGACTTGATAGCACATTCCACCAGATGTGCCACAGGGAGATTTGTTTGTGGATCTCTCATGGTTTCTAGAAAAATAAATAGAAAACACACAAGGAGGCAGATTAGGCTCTCAGCAAGGTTGGAAAGGGGGTGAGCTCTTTCTCTCTGCTTTATTTTACCAACCTCACTTACCCTCCCACCCCTGAGCTGCTATTGTCCAGCAGGAAAATATACAAGCCCCATATCAGTGACTGTACGATTTCCTCTAGAAATTAATAACCTGCTCTGGGAAGTGGTGAACGGGAAAGGACAAAATGGTGTCTCTTTCTATGGAAGGAAAATGGGTTTCAATCGGTGATGGGACCTTCCCAGGGGTGGCACTCCAGCTGTGAAATTCCCTCTTCCATTGAACATCACCTGCTGTTTAAATGTCATATCAAAATGCTCTTGTTTGATCTGGCTTTTAATTGAAATTTATTTATCTGTTTGCCCTATTTGCTTCTTGCTTTTATGCTGATCATATACTATTGGTTTTATCAGCAGGTATTTGAAAATATTGATTAATATTATTTCTGATGTTTTAGTTTATAGAGATTTTTAAATTTATAGATATAGAGACTGATATTATTATATGTTTCAAAATATTGGTTATTGGCAAATGTTCCAAACATTGATTAAAATATTACTGTTGATGTTTTAATTTATAGAGATTTTTTTAGTTTTATAGAGATTTTTGATTTATAGATAAAGTGATATTGATATTGATTATTATGTGTTTCAAAATATTGATTATTGGTGGGTGTTCCAAATATTGATTAAAATGTTACTGCTGCTGTTTTAGTTTATAGAAGTTTTTTAGCTTATTGTTTTTGTTTTATCTTATATTCTTAGCTATGATGGATGTGGGGCACAAAGCTTTTAAAAATAATCTCCCTTGCTCTGTTTCTTGACCCGATCTGAAGCATCTCTCTCTCTCTCTCTGTATACAAATACTCACTTTTCTTCCTAATGGGGCCAAAGCTTCCTTTATTGCTTTTCACTCCTCCATTTTATCCTCACAAAAGCAACATTTTGAAGTTAGGGTGTGTGTGAGAGAGAGAAAGTGAATGGTCCAAGGTCACCTAACAATCTTTCATTGGCAGAGCAGGGATTCAGACCTAGGTCTCCCCCATTCATAGTTCAGCTTCCTTACCAATGCACCATAAGGTCTACTGTTTATTGTAAGAAAAGAAAAAAAGCAGGGAGAAGTCCATTTGCAGATCTCCAGATATCACATCTAGTTTACCCTTTTCTTGAATTTCTCCAATTGTTATAGCTGTTGTGACTCACGGGGGTTTTGAAGACGGGGAAGGACAGCCATGAAGGAGCTAGAAAAGATTTCTAAGGGTAAGGCAGTGTTGCAGGTGAACCAAGATGAAGATCATTCATACCACAATATTATTCCCCATTACTATCTATGGGGGTGAAAACTGGACAATGAAGAAAGCTGGCAGGAGGAAAGTTGATTCGGTTGAAATGTGGTTTTAGATTGCTAAAGAGACAAATAAGTGGCTTCTAGATCAAATCAAGGCTGAACTCCCCCTAGAAGATAAAATGACTAAACTGAGGCTATCACACCTTTGTCACATTGTGAGAAGAAAAGGGTCTCTAGATAAGCAAATAATGCTAGGAAGGGTTGAAGGAAGCAGGAAAAGAGAAAGACCCAGCATGGGATGGATTGACTCCATAAAGGAAGCCATGGCCCTCATTTGTCAGACCTGAGCAATGCCGTTAACGATACGACATTTTGGAGGTCATTAATTCATAGGGTTGCCATAAGTTGGAAGTGACTTGAGGGCACTTAACAAACACACACTAATTGCAATTTTACACATATCATATCACACTGTTAGCCAAATTGCCTTACTTCTTTAATAAAATGGGGGAATATGAATATTAAATGGCAATGGCTTTAATAAGGGAGTAATAACCTGTGTATACCAGAGTCCAATTTATTCAGATCCCCAGAAATAGACTAGGAGACTAGATCTTAAATAGGATTTATTTTACTAAATGATTCACACGCACTTACAGTTAAAATTAAACAATCACACACACAATCAATTTAAAGCTAAGAAACTAGACAGAATAATACAGTGACAGTTGCATGAGCAGAAAGTATCATTGGTGGGGTGATACTCTACCTGTCTGACATGACAAGGTGATTCTGCAAAAGAAAAAAAAAATGGGGGAAATACTAGGGAACAGGTCGTGTGTTGACCAGCAGCAGACATGGATGACTCCAGACAGCACTACCAATGGAGTCAGCAAGATGAGGGGGGGGGGGGTTAGGTAGGCAGGAGAAGAGAGAGCAAACAATGGGCAGATGCTCTTCTTATACACCCTAAGAGGTGCTTGGGGTGGGCTGCCAAGGCATGTAGTCCCCAGGGAAATACTAGAAGCTGCCAGTTCCTTAATGGGTAAAAGAATGGAATTAAGTGTTGGGCAACTGATACACTGTCTGCTAACAGTGACACTTCTCAGAGTCAAGACAGGGGAGGGGGGTAGTTATTCCCAGTGCTTGGCCTGTGAACGACCCGGTGATCTGCATCTGCATTATCTTGATGGGCGGTTGGTGTGTTGGGCTGGTCAGATAATCTCATCACGGCCAAGTTCTGTGTTTAACTTGAGGATGAGTATGTGCAGTAATGCTAGGAGAAGGTGGGGGGGAGAAGGCTGCCTGCATGCCAGAGAAGAAGTCCTTCTATGGAGTCCTTTGCAGGAACACTCAGGCTTCTTGGTGTGAAGCATGGCTTCTGCTTGCTGGCTGCTGTGTATTTTTGGCATCAGAGAGGTTGATTCATCTCCTGCATGGATACAGGAAAAGAGTATTGGTTATGTCCATGGGTCCATGTCAGGCTGGCACACTGCTGCAGGGCAAGGCTTCCCTTGGCTGGGCACATGTCTACAGTGTCTACAGTACCACCATCGGTCTACTGTACAGTTCAGTCCCTGGCATATCTATTATACAGTTCAGCTCACAGCCATAGTCCATAGCCTTATAAACGCTGCACAAGGCTCTAGCCGGGCAACAATGCACCCTGCAATGGCAAGATTTATTAGGCCAAACTAGATGTTATGGCAGCTACAGGGTCAACCTGTGGCCACTTATGCTATTTTATAGAAGAATCTAGCAGTTTGAAAATTGTCATGAGGACCCATGGTGCAGCAGCAACAGGCAATCTTGCCCCCCCCCTCTTGTTGAGGGAGGGCTGTTTTGGTACTTTAAAGGTATTCTGGGGGAGAATTGAGCACCTATTGCCACTAGCCTGAAGGCCCTTTGTGGCCATTTTTATATAGCTACATTTCCCTCTAAAATGGTGTTTGTGGCCATGGGTTGGGCCTGTGGCTGCCATCATGTTTCATTTGGCTCCAAATCAACTAATAAAACTTAAATATTAGTGAGAACCCTCAAGCAATTGTGGAGAATAGAAAGAGGGCTAAGGGCAGATGATAAATCCTCTGTCTTTCACTTCATACCAGCTTCCTAGTCATCTTCTTCCATGTGTGTTTATCCGTCTCTTCCCTCTCTCCTGTGTTCTTCACTTGTCCACTTCCAATCCTGTAAAGCTTTGTATGGTACCTGAGGATGGACACAAACCAGGAAAATGTGATTTGGTTTGTGGTTCATAGTTGAACCACGAACTGAACCATGAATGGAACTGTACCAGGAGGTTTGTTCACGAACTGAAACAGTTCTTGGTTCATGGACCCACAAACCCAATTGAATGGGACTGCAGTCCCTTTCAATGGGTTTGCAGAAAGCCCAAAAAGAAGAAGAAGAGAAGAGGAGATTGGATTTATATCCTGCCCTTCACTACCCAAAGTAGTCTCAGAGCGGCTTACAAACTTCTTTCCCTTCCCCTCCCCACAACAGATACCCTGTGAGGTAGGTGGGGCTGAGAGAACTCTAACACAAACTGCTCTTTTTCAAGAACAGCTTGTGACTGACCCAAGGTCACATCAGCAGGTACAAGTGGAGAAGTGGTTCTCCCAGATTAGAGTCCGCACACTTAACCACTACACCAAAAAAACAGCTGTGCTCCTGCTGCTCAGCTGTTTTGGGCTGTCTTTTGCAGTGTCTTTAATTTCAAGGCCTCCCTGCTGCTCAGCTGTTTTAGCGGCTTTTATGGGGAACAGAAAACAGGGGTTTAAGTCTCCTCTATCTATGGTAAGGGCAGGTAATCTCTCAATTGAGGTCTTCTCCTATCATGCTTGACCTCCCAATTTATTACCCTCTGTGCCTTCACACAGACAGCTGAGATAGAAATGCGTGAGTACCACTGTTGAATCCTTAAAGAATGGGAGAGGATCTGTATATCACAGATATTGAACTGCCAGGAGAGAGTTTGGCCCTTTCTGCACTCTCCTTTTAATCCACTGCGGTGTCCTCCAAGCAATTCTGCACTAAAATCGAATTCAGCCTTCTTTTTGATCCAGGGTTCCCCCCCCCCCCATTCTGCACTAAAATGCTTTTTAAATTCCCCTTTCCCCCTCCATTCTGCATTACATTACCTCCCTTCAGTGGTCAGCCCAGTTTCAGCCTGCTGTTGCCCTGGGTTATTTGAATACTGTTTTGCCAGGACTTAAATTGCCTCGACTTGAACACTGAGGAAATCTGGAGTGGCAGGCAAATGCGGAAAGGGCCTTCGACTTTACCCCAAAGACCTCAAGCTCCTTTCTTCTCCCACATGCAAACACAGTTGTGTTAGCCCCTGCACCCTATGAGGAAATTAAATCCAGGGGATTTTATATTTGCATTCACTCTGATCATATCTCTAAGAATAGTTAGAAGTGATTGTCATGAGACAGGGATGAAAATGCATTTCATTTCATTTAGTTCTGCTCTGCTTGCTGATCCCAAATAAAGTTGCATGCACCTAGCCTCTTGCTTGGCATTACTTGCATTCAGAAGAAGTGAGATGGTTATGCAGTAGCTTGGGCTTTGCAAAGCTTAGGGCATTTATGCACGTGAGGCAAGATAGTTCTTTCTTCAATCAAGTTTGAAAGAAGAATGTAAAATCTACTTCAGTCCATGCTTGTTGTGAGAGCTGAGTCCTTACCTTGAGCAAATGTCATTTTGCTCAGTTTAATTAACTTGGAGTGGAGCTGTGGTCTTGGCAAGGCTTTGATCTTGCAAGTTCAACTCTTGCAAAGCCTATCTCCAATCCCAATCACACTGCTACTCTAGGAAGAAATGGAACTTTTAAATGAAAATGACAAAACTGAAAAGCACATTTGGAGGTGGTAGATATAATGCAGTTTTCTCCAAACTTCAGATATTTGGGCACAGGATACTCCCTCCCAGATTAAAATGAATGGCAGATTTCACTTCATACTCAAAAAAGATATATAAGCATTTTCTTGATCAGCTCCCAGAACAATGGACAAACATCTGTGTTCATGATAGTGATGAATTCTGAACTGTGGAAGTTTAGAATGTGAACTTGGACTAGACTATATTGAATTTAGACATGGCTTCAAATAGGGTTCTTGCTACCTTCCCCCATTAGCAAACTCTTCCCTCATCTGTTCCTGTTCCTACAAATAGGGTTGCTAATTGGCCTGGAGAAAAAAATGTCCTATCCCTTTAAGAGAGACATTATTTGTCAGATGATGTTATTTATGTCCATGCCATATAAAAGTTCCAACTGTCCATTTCACAAATCAAACCTCTGTTAAGTCCAAGGAGATAGGAGGGACAGAAATGTTTAAAATAATGACATATTTAAAGGGACAGGATTTTTTTCACCAGACCATACTTATAGCACCTTTGTGAACTGGTAGGGCTGCTATATTGCCCACTGTGCTGGATTATACCAGAATTTAGACACAACACCTATTACCCATCAACATGCTTGGATTTCCAGTTTTCATTTTTTAAAAAATCATGTGTCTCTACTGTCTGAGCCCAGAGACAGAAGAAAAAACTGTGAAGAAAGTTTCCTGCTTAAGTGGGAAAGGGACCATTTCACCTTCCCTAGCCAACGAGGGAAGTCACAGCTGAGACCGGCAGGTATGGGAATTCCAAGGAAATGCTTCAATTCCCTATTGCCAGTAGGGGCTGCAGCAGAAGCAATTGATACCTTTATCCAGTTGATACCCCTGCTTCTTCTTAGACTTGAACAGGCTCCTAGATGTCACTAATTTTAAGGAAATGCTTCTCATGTTTATTTACCTTTTTTAAATAAAGAACAGGAAGTAAAAAAAGGAAAAGGAAAAAAAGGATATCTCTAAAAATATAAAAAGGCAGTGTTTATCATTTCTCCAGCTGTCTATGCAAAGTAGAGTAGCTGAAAAACAAAGTGATCTTTACATTTTCAAAACAGGAATATAATTTTAGATGGTGCACTAGCAAGTCAAAAGGAGACAAGCTAGGTGGCAGTACTTAGTGAATGGAGGGTATGTGAGCAGTTTGGCTTTTCAGGTGCCTTTGAATGTGGAAGTTGAAGAACGTAGAGAGAATGTGGCTTTTCTAAATAAAAGTGGTTTGTCATTCTTTCCCAGACCAGTTTGTACCCATACCAGTTTTAAATATAGATAGATAGATATATGGATATATAGATATTGCTGCCCTATTCCTGCATCAAATTTTCAGAACCAGAAAAATGATATATATATTGATTATCTATGACAATTCATAGCATATTCAGATTCTAATAATTTGGTGCAGTAACAGAGTACCAATATAGCCTGCTGTTGGCATAGAGCCTGTGACAGCATCTCTTGGGGTTCAGTTAAGTGTCCAAGGTTATGGACTAATGCATTAATCTTGAGTGTTGTAGTCAGTTTCTTAATGGATTATGCAGAAAAACCTTTATCCAGTATTACTTCATGTCGTGTGAAAGATCTGAGATTATTAGGCCTGCAATACTATGCACACTGGTTTGGAAGTTATTCCTATTTAAATAGGTAAGATTTATCTCTGAGTCAGTTATGTCTGATAGTAAGTTTCATGGAAACCAATGAAAGCCCACTAAAATCAATAGGAGACAGGTGTGGCCAGAATAGCAGCCAATATACATTGTCTATGAGGATTTTCAGTTTTGACTGACTCAGGCAAAATTCTACAAGTATGTGTACTTATTACACACATGTATTACATACATATGAAGGTCCACCAACTCTCATATGAACATTCCTGACCACTCCAGTCATTTTTAGAGGCCTTGCTTCGGGTGCACCCACTGTCTAGATAAGTGGCAATGCAAGGAAGGGTCTTCTGGGTCGTGGCACTGAAATTCTGGAACTTCCTCCCTAGGGAGATTTGTCTGTCTCCCTCTATCATTGTCTTCTACGAGCAGGTGAAGACCTCCTCCTCCTCCTCTTCCTCTTCCTCCTCCTCCTCCTTTTTCTTCCATTTCCTGGTATAACTTTTGGTAGTCCCTCTTTGTGTGTTTTTATGAGTTCATGTGTTTATATGTTCTGTTTGTTTTACATATTTTATGCATACTTGTATTTTATATATGTAGTTGTGTTACAACCAATGGTGATCCCAGCAAGGGATTTTCACGGCAAGTGAGAAGCAGGGGTGGTCCTTGGTGGTCTCACATCCAAGTACTGACTCTGCTTAGCTTCCTAAATCTGATGAGAATGGGCTATACCATACCAGGCAACATCCATGTCTGTATTTAAAATGCTTTTTTATTGTCTGAAATGTTTTAATTGTTGAAAAGCTATAATGCTCACTGCCTTGGGTACTCTGACATAGGTGGAAAAGGAGCATAGAAATATTTTAAATAAATAAATAATCCATATGTGTTGCGTATTTAACTGTAAATGATTGAGAAAAAACAAGTAAGAATTTCTCCACAGGAACTTGTTCTTAAACGTTAATTGAACAAATGTAGACCTATGTATTGCTGGAGCAACAGAACTAGACATCAGAGGGCATGAGGTCTATCTTTCCTTATCCCAGGCAAATGTTGCTGCTGATGAGAGTGAACAAACCCTGGTAAGAGGCAAGGGTCAAGTAAAGACAAATTTTCTGTTATCCTTCTCCAGTGTTCTGTGGTTGTTAACTGGGGGACAAACAAAGCAACTGGTAGCTAACATGATTCATGTTCTTGATTTGCATAATTAGCAAACAACTTATATAATATGCAAACTAGACTGCCTGTATTTGGGGAACCTGAATATGGCACCCTTATGAATGAGGAATAGTAAGCGGCTGCAGGCAGGGTTTATTAGCTTCAGGAAAGGGCTTGTACATCCTCTCACTAACTAGCAATGACAAATCCCATTTTCCTTGCCTATAATTCCCTGACATGGATTATGGAATTTGTAGTTCTGATTCAATTCAGAAATCAGAAAAAAAAACTACAAATCCCATAATCCCCAGCAGGAAATTATGACCACAAAGGATGCAATTTGTCATTACCAGTTAATGAAAGGAGCAATGAGGAATCTTAAGGAATATTTATCAAGTTTAATAGCACCATGAGTTCCCACTTTCCCTATTGCAAAATAAGGGGAACAGGCAAAGAAGGGAATGCATACTTACCCCCTTTTTAAAAAAAATCATTATTTTTGAATGCTCGGGGGAAAGCATTATGATATTTCTGCCATTTGTCAGGAATATACTAAAATAATGGTCTCTGAGGTCAGTCAGGGGTGTTTGCACATCAGCATTCTTTTTTGTAGCTAACCATCTCTTTCAACATCACTATCAAACACAATTTTTAACGTGCCTAAAATCTAGGTATCATAACTTGAATATTTTGCAACTAACAAATGTTTGACTGTAGGCCTAAAATCCGAATACATTAAAATAAAATACAAAGCCATAAGGAAAGAGGAAGGGATGGAAAGTGAAAGGGGAACAACAGGTTTTCATTAGAAAGGCTGTGGCTCAGTAACAGAACAGGTGTTTTGTCTATAAAACTGCCTTGGGCACCTTCAGGTACATAGCAGGTACTAGGAAAGAGTTTTCTCAATCCAATAGTTTGGAGAACTTCTGCAAGTCAGAAGAGGCGATACTCAGCTAGATGGACTAGTGGTCTGACTTTGTATAAGAACAAGCAGAAAGGTAAAACTTAAGAGGTCAGATGCTTGGGAGAAGCATGCTGTTGAAACACTGGCATGGAGGGTAAGGTGCAGCCATTGGAAGTCAGTGAGTTCCAGGGAAAGCAGAAACAAGAGAGAACATGCTCCCACTGCCCATATTGTTGCAGCGCTCATAGCGCTCCTTACGACTTGCCCTGCTCACAGAGACCAACAGAGCATCACTGCAGGAGGCACTATGAATCTGCCTTGATTAGTTGCCATCTATTTGATTGGACTGAAACTTGACTTTAAATTGTATCCTTTATCCTATATTGTTAAATTTATTTTTAAATCCTAATATTTTATTGTTGTTATGTTGCTAACTGAAACGTTGTGACCCGCCATGAGCCCACTTGCCGGGGAGGGTGGGATATAAGCTTAATAAATCAAATCAAACAGGTAGGGGGATAAAAGAGAGGAGGACAAGAGGGCAAAATAAAGAAAAAAATAGCATAGTATTGATAAGAGAGGGCTGATAGTTGAAGGAACGAAAGTTGATGGTGTTCCCTTTGCTTGGACTGCAAACCTCACAGTATAATCTATGAAGAGCCGGTGGTGAAAAGCACAATCCAGTTACAGACGATTTATGGCAAGGCAATCCCAAAGGGTTTTCAAGGCAAGAGATGAACAGAGGCTGAAATGTTGGGGGATCACCTTTTCCCCAGCAAAGCTTGGTTGTAGAAGAGAAAGGAAGAACAATTTCCCCCCCCCTTGTCTCTCCTTGCTCCAGATCCCAACTTGTACAGTTATTCCTCCCTGTAGATCCCATGAGCCTTGGAATTATATTTCTGGAGGCCACAGGGGCTGCAGGAATGGAGAGCAATGCATAGCAACTCAATTCAAAGATGCATGGATATGACCAAGTGTTATTCTAACTCTCATTCACAGGACAGTTTATTTACTTTATAATTTATTTTATACTTTTTAATTTGTCTTTTCAAGTCAGCTTTCAATGCAAAAAATTGTCAGGAAAAGACTGATTCAATCCATGATAGCAGATTTCCCACTTTTTTCCCTTTTTTAAAGAAAGCAAATCAAACATCAATAGCAGGCATTAAACCATAAAAAACCACTGCTCCCTTAAGGTTTGCATAAAGACAACAATTTGAACTTGGCACCTAACACTAAAGAAAGTGCCAGGTGAATATCTCTGGGGGTATATTTCATAACTGGGGCACCACCCCACAAATCTATCCCTGATTATCTCTGCCTAACTTTTGATGGTAAGGGTACTTGGAAAATTACCTCTAAAATACTATTCTATACAGAGAGGAGGGGGGAATTAACACAGTACAAGATCTTCCTGTTCCAACTGGCATAGCCTGATGGGTGCCTTTGACATGCCAGCTTAATTTTTCATGGCATACTAGAGTGCCCTGGAATAAAAAGAGGCCTTGGCTACTCTGCCCTACTGTTGGCCCACCAGGATAACTGGTTAGCCACTGTGTGAGAAAGGATCCTGGCATAGACAGGCCACTGGTCTAATCCAACAGGGCTCATCTTATGTTCTGAAAGACTGGACAACACTAATCAAACAGTGGAGATCAACATAGTAGATCTGCTGTAAAACGGCCCAGCAAAATGTCAGGTTTAGCAGCTCTGAAAAGAGAGATGCTTTCAGATTTCTTATTCCTGCTGTTTTGACCCCTCCCCCCAAATCCTTGTTTTGATGTTGCTTCTCCCTCGCATGAATCAGATTTGTGATTCTCTCATTTTGCACTATTTTCATTTTCCTTATACCCATTTTTCCATTGTGAAATGCACACATTTTTCAATGTTATTTGTGTGTCAATGCACTGCATTAATACCTTGTACAAAAAGTGTACAATGTATATTACACAGTGCACATGGATCTGCAAAATAACCAGGGAAAGAGGAGAACCAAAACCATTGACAAAGATATATATAAATATTAAAAGGAATGAAATAAGGAATGTTGCCTTATTGCTAGTCTGAAAGGAAAGTGCAAGTAGCATAGAAACCCCACACTTGGGGTTCTTCTTGCCTTGCTTGCTTGATTTTCAAACAACCCTTTCCTTGGTTATCACACTTCCCTGTTGCTGGATATACTTGCAGATTCTCTGGCCAAGACGTTGCTGCAACTGCAATTATTACTCTCCCCCTATTCCCGCAAACGCAAATAAAATGGCTGGTATTAATATCCTTGGAGGAAACCGGCAATGCCAGAACACTGCAAAAGCATTCCCATTGTGGCTTGTAATATGGACAGTGTTACAATGTTATAGGCATGTTTCGTAAATCTTGTCCCGATTTCCAAATTGACACGGCTGGTGTTGCTTTACTGCCAATGCTCTCATTTTCTTTTTTGAAACATAAATGGCCATACATTAGTGCAATAACATAATATTGTATGACACAGAGAGTCTCTCTCTCTCTCTCTCTCTCTCTCTCTCTCTCTCTCTCTCTCTCTCTCTCTCTCTCTCTCTCTCTAATAACATTAGGAATAAAGACAAGTGACTTTTTAGCCTGCTGAATTGTTCCAAGAATGAAACAAATTGAAAGGCCTTAAATGTATTAACAATTGCCAGGTCTGAATTATTTTTATAGAGCTGCAGGCTCAATTAACTAACTCAAGGATGATCTTCTGTATAAATGATAACCTTAAACACAATTGCTGTGCAAGTGAGGAATGGAAAATAGGTAAGTGATAGGTTGGAAGAGATTTGATTTAAATGAGGGGGAGTTTCATTGGGGTTTTTTTACGTAACATGTGCCTAGGGTCATCAGCTTCCATGTGGGGGGGTAGAGTTCTCCCAGAATTTTAAGAGATCACTTCCTCTGTAGGAAAGTGAAGTGTCTAAGTTTGCAGATGACACTAAGTTGTTCAGGGTGGTGAGAACCAGGGAGTAGGTAGTGTGAGGCACTCCAGAGGGATCTGCTGAGGCTGAGCAACTGGGCATTAACATGCAAATGAGGTTCAACGTGGGCAAATGCAAAGTAATGTACATTGGAGCCAAAAATCTTAACTATAAATATATGTTGATGGGGTCCAAACTGGTGGTAACTGACCAGGTGACAGATCTTGGAGTCATGATAGAAAACTCACTGAAAATGTCAACCCAGTGTGTGACTGCTATAGAAAAAAAAAAGGCAAATGCTATGCTGGGGATTATTAAGAAGGGGACTGAAAACAAATCAGCCACTATCACAATGCCCCTGTATAAATCGATGGTGTGACCTCACATGGAATACTGTGCACAGTTCTGGTCACCATATCTCAAAAAAAAAAAACACAAAACCATTATAGCATTGGAAAAAGTGCAGAAAAGGGAAACTAAAATGATTAAGGAGATGGAACCACTTCCCTATAAAAAAAGGTTAAAGTTAGGGCTCTTTAGCTTGGAGAAACAATGATGGAGGGGTGACATAATAGAGGTTTACAAAATTATGAAAGTACTTTTATCCCTTTCTCACAATCCAAGAACTCATATGAACGCAATGAAATTAATGAGCAGTAAGCTTAGAACAGATAAAAGTATTTCTTCACCCAAAGGGTAATTAACACATGGAATTCACTGCTGTAAGAAATGGTGGTGGCTACAAGCACAGACAGCTTTAAGAGGGGACTGGATAAACATATGGAGCAAAGGTCCATCAGTGGCTATTAGCCGTAAGGTATAGACGGAACACTATGACCGGGGCAGTGATGCTCTGTATTCTTGGTGCTTGGGGGGCAACAGTGGAAGGGCTTCAGGAGTTCTGGCCATGCTGGTGGACCTCCTGATGGCACCTAGGTTTTGGCCACAGACTGTTGAACTGGATGGGCCATTGGCCTGCTCCAACATGGCTTCTCTTATGTTCTTATGAAATGGTAGCTTCATTGTACAGACTCTATGGTATACCACTGAGTCAAGGAAAAATGGAAATACTGGAATGACATTGCATCCTCGCTGACCTTTGATCCATCCACAAACTCTACTCTCACTAAGCACTGTCCCCAGATCTCCAGGAATTTGCAGAGGTAAAATTGCCAACTCTATAGGTGCTCCCTGCTACTATTGTAATACTGGATATTATATCTTTCACAAGACATATTGTCTAAACTGTTCAAAATTCAGAAAGACACTATGGGTGTTTATGGTGCTCCACTGTGGTCCTAGACATAATTATACTATTCACAGGGTTGGCAATTCTAGATCCTATTTTCTGTTCTGCTCTTACCCTCACTGTGTATTAGAAGAAGAAGAAGAGTTTGGATTTATACCCCGCCCTTCACTGCCCAAAGGCATCTCAGAGCGGCTTACAAACTCCTTTCCCTTCTCCTCCCCACAACAGACACCCTGTGAGGTAGGTGGGGCTGAGAGAACTTCTGACAGAAACTGTCCTTGAGAGAACAGCTGCACCAGAGCTTGTGACTGACCCAAGGTCACATCAGCAGGTGCAAGTGGAGGAGTGGGGAATCAAACCCGGTTCTCCCAGATAAGAGTCCACACACTTAACCACTACACCAAACTGGCTTTGGTTGATAGAAGGGATTTGTTATTTACATGGGTTTATATATGTGTGTGTTTTCCTGTTGAATGTGCTCATGGGGGGGTGGTATTGTAAAACACTTTGAATTAATGTTGAGTGGAAAAAATGGATTAAAATTGCCTAAATATAAAGAAATGTTTATTTTAAAAGGCATTAGGTTATTTCTATCAATTGATGGTAGCCATAACACCATTTTTGTTGTTTTAAAATATTTATCCCCACTTTTCCAAATGATCTTTAAGTGGCTTACAAGAATATATAAACATGCAAAGGTCAATAATATTTAGTTACAATAAATGATTAGATTTTAAAACAATGGTGGTGGTGGAAAGTACTGTCAAGCCTCAGCCGACTTATGGCAACCCCCTAGGTATTTCAAGGCATGAGAGGTTAAGAGGTGATTTGCTGTTGCCTGCCTCTGCCTTGTAACCCTGGACTTCCTTGGTGGTCTCCCATCCAAAATAGCTACAAACAGATGAATATTGAACTTCAGATTAAAACAATTCAAGACAGCAACATTGCAACAATTATATTATTGCTGGATTGGTTGGAGATCTATGATAGTCAGGAAAGCAAGAGCCTTCCCAATGTTTTTGTTGTTTCTTTGCAGACAAGACTCAAATGATGGCCATTGGAGAGACAGGGTCAGCAAGCTGGAAACTCTTGTGTGGAGTTGTGCAAGGCTCTATCTTATCTGCTGTGCTCTTAATCAAATGACTGAATGAGATTTTCATAGCTTTGGAGTTTCCTGTTATCAGTGTGGGAATTATACACACCTGCAGATTTCGTTATCTACACCTCTGGATGCTGCCATTAGTTGTCCGGGGTCAGGGGGCTGAGTTAAACAAGCTGGAGTCCAGACGAGAAGGAGGTGACACTGGTTGGGAAGGCAGAATTGTTTTCAGGAACTAATCTACCTTTGTTGTTTGGGGTCCAATTTTGCTTAACAGATGAGATGTAGAACTTAGAGGTGTTGATGGGAAAGCAGGTTGGCATTGTTAGAAGTGCCTTCTTTTCAGTTGCATATTGCATGAAGGCTATCTCATCCTAGCTCTGTGATACTGATACATGATACTATGACCTTCAGGTTGAAATACTACAAAATATTCCAACTGGGGCTGCCTTTCAAAACAATCAAGTATAAAAATTGGTACCGTTGATACAAAATGCAGCATCCATGTTAATATCCTGAGTTAACTACTGGGAATATACAATACCCACACTTCAACTATCTGCACTGGTTATCTATTTCCTTCTGAGCCCATTTTATGTACATACATAAAATGCCATCAAGTTGGTGTCCCTAACAAGGGGCTTTCAGGGCAAGCAAGAAGTAGAGGTGGTTTGCCATTGCTTTCCTCTGCAGAGCCTTCCTTGGTGGTATCCCATCCAAGTAACAACCCGGCTTAGCTGCTAAGATCTGCTGATATCAGGCTATGCCTTCCCTCCAAGCCCATTAAGGTGCTGCTTTTTCCTTGGAAGTCCTTTATAGCATGGAGCCATCATATCTAAAGGACTTCTTCTTCTGCTATACTCCAGTGCACCAACTGGACAAGTGTTTCCATGCTGTGCCATCTCTCTGAGGCTGGTGCATTCCATGTCAACCCAGATGTGAATCTTCTCAGTAACAGGACCAATACTTGGAAATGGTCTCCCTGTAGAAATGTGGACAGTACCACCACTAGCCATTTTCCACACATGATTCAAGATTGTTTTAATTAATAGAACCTTTTGGGAATGGCTAATGAAAGGCTGGTTTTGGTGGCATGGGGTACAGAGGACTCTGGATAATGGAGTGTTTTGTAACTGTTGTATGAGATATTTCCAGAGCAATCCAAAGCGGGTCTACACAGAAATAAATCCAATTTTATTCAGTTGTGCTGACTCCCAGGAAAGGGTTCTTAGGATTGAAGCTCTTGTAGATTGGTTCTGCTGTGTAAGCCACCTTGAATCTTCTGAGAAAGGTAGGGGTTAAAATGCTCAAATGAACAAATAAATAAAGAAGCTAGGCCTATATGTTATTTCTCTGAGCTTCCTTCTAAGCTGCCCAATAGCATATGGCTGGCTGCGACAGAGAAAGAATGCAGAATTAGATGGGGCTTTGGTCTGGTTCAGCAAAGCAGTTCTTAAATTGTAAAAACAGGGACGAACATGACTGAGATTGTAATGTTTTGTACCCAAAAGTGCCATAAGTAATGATTGTTGAGGCTGACTATGAAAAATAGGCGACGTTGGAACTGGCATATTTCTGTATGGCAGGGCAATTACTTATAGTGCATTTTAGCAAATGTACTTGATAGAGATACCGAGACTATCATTGTGACTTTGTGTGTTTCTTAAGTCCATGGAAACCAAATAAATTCATTCACCACAATTTTCTACACTAACCCATATGTTTTGTTTGTATCTAGGCAATATCTTTTCACTGTTATTCCAATGGTGAGGAATATATTGAAATACTAATAAAAGACTCTGGGTAGCTTCAGGGAACTGAAGTGTTGTGAAGAGTAATATGAAATACACAAGGGGGGAAATCCAAGATGGGCTGAAATAATTTTGATGAACGGTGGTTCAGAAGGTAGCTGTATGACCCCTGAGTATTATTCTGCTGTGAGACTGTATGATATAGAGAAAGACAGACATTCATTTCAGTAGCAGAATAAATACATAACACTGTCCCTCTAACATCCCCCCCCAAAAAAAAAAATTAACTCCCTGTGAGCTAACAGAGGTGGAGGGGACACTGTCTAGAAAAAGCTACACTGACATCTAATTGATTTAAATAAAAAAGTTCTTAAATAGCTTTCATAGGAGCCAAGGGTCTTCAAGGCAAGTTTGCTAGGCTGACCCTGAATCAGCGGGTGGGGTGGGGACATGGGGGATGCATGTGAAATTGGCAATGCCACTGTTGCTACAACACTTCCTGGTAAAACCCAGAAGTCACAACAAGGAGCTCTAAGAATCACCAGATATTTTATGGTAAAGCCATAAAGTTTCTGGCAATTCCTAGAACTACCCTATTTCACTTCCAGGTTTTATCCAGAAGTGATGTAGCAACATTCGTTATGGAGCTATTTTTAAAATATTTTTTTTCTCCCATTGCCACTCAGAGCAGTGGTGTGTAACAGGACTTGCTGGCAGGAGGCATTCTGCCACAGAGGGAGGCCTGGCAAGCCTTTTCAAGGAATTAATTTGGCTATGTTGTGTGTGTCTCCCCCTTTTATTTGTAAGGTAAAGGTAAAGGTTTCTCTTGCTTGAAAGCCAGTCAAATCCAACTCTAGGGATGCGGTGCTCATCTCCGTTTCCAAGCTGAAGAGCCAGCACTGTCTGAAGACTTTTCTGTGGTCATGTGGCCGGCATGACTAGACACCGAGGTGCACAGAATGCTGTTACCTTCCCACTGAAGTGACACCTATTTATCTACTTGCAGTTTCTTGCTTTCGAACTGCTAGGTTGGCAGGAACTGGGACCAGAGACAGGAGCTCACAGTCTTCCGGTCTGCAGTTCAGCGTCTTAACCATTTGAGCCGCTTTGGATTGCTCTGGAAATATCTCATACTACAGTTACAAAACACTCCATTATCCAGAGTCCTCTATACCCCATGCCACCAAAACCAGCCTTTCATATGAACACATGAGACTTCCTTATAGCGAGTCACACCATTAGTCCATCAAGGTCAATATTATTTACTCGGGCTGGTAGTAGCTCTCCAGCATTTCAGGTAGAAGTCATTCATATCACCTCTTACCTTCTCTTTTTTAATTGCTATTGGATGAGCCAGGGATCATGCCTGAGCCCATCTGCACACAACATGAATGATCTACCACTGAGCCACAGCCCATTTCCTATTAGGCCAGATCTTTAGTCTGGGGAAAACCAGATCTCGCCTGGCCATGCTGAAATACAAATCTGAGCCACAGCTCACTAACTGTGTATTGTTTGCTTGGAGAAGGCTTGGGTTTCACTGCACAACATCACCAGATGAAAGGATCTAAGGTAGCAAAACTGAAACTGATCTTCGTTCAAGACTTTGGACAACTGCTGCCAGTTGGAGCAAGCGCTACTCAGGTAGGTAGGCATTGGTCTGACCTGGTATAAGTAAACTACATATTTAATTGTCTTGCTGGATCAGACCCAGGTACATCCGGTCCAGCATTCTGCGTCCAAAAGCAAGAACAGAGAGCTCTGGGAACAGATAAACATAACCATCACCCTTTCTTTGTCTCAGAGCTATCTCTCCATGGAGGATCCATCTAGCTATCATGTTTAGTACCGGTTAATAGCTGATGTTTAATCTGGTTTATAAAGTCTGGTATACACATGCAGCAAAATGAGCTGGCAGAGTAATGAGGTGCTAGATTGGACTCTAGCACTTCAGATGGGAGATGAGGCATTACATTTGAATTAATGACATTGTTAAGTGGGAAACACACATGACATGTTGAGGGTTAGGCTACATAACCTTTCTCCCTGATGTGCAAATATCATGTCTATGAGGATCTCTTCCATGAATGTCTAGAAAATTGGGGAGATAGTTTAGGCAAAGTAATAATTTAAACTAGAAACTGCTGCTTGAAGCAGCTTGCAAAGGTAGTCTGGAGGACGATAGGACAGGAGTGGATAGGAATTGCTAAAATCTTCCGTAAGCCTTTGCTTCAAATGTACTCTGTGAAAGTATGCTTGCCTTAGACAAGAGATGAAAAGATAGTTGCAAGAAGATGGTATAAGTCAACTTTTGAAAGCTATAGAAACATTTTTTTCCTTTAAAAGTGGATTCTTTTGCCAATGAAATCTCAGAGCAATTCAGGGATGGAGAAGGCCAGAGTGAAAGACACCATCCCATGAAAACAAGCCTGTTTCTATACTCTCTAACCACACAAGGGGTAAAACTGGTACAACCATGGATGCTAGCTTCCTTCTTGCCATCCCTGAGTAGACCAGACATGCTGTCTATCTTGGAGATGACCATCTGCCCATTCTGTAGCTCCAGTAAAGGTAAAGGTCTCCCTTTTTCAAAAGCTAGTCAAATCCAACTCTAGGAGGTGGTGCTCATCTCCATTTCTAAGCCAAGGAGTCAGCGCTGTCTGAAGATGTTTCCATGGTCATGTGGCTGGCATGACTAAGCACTGAGGTGTATAGAATGTTGTTACCTTCCCACCGAAGTAGTACCTATTTATCTACTTGCAATTTCTTGCTCTTGAACTGCTAGGTTGGCAGGAGTAGCTCCAGTAGGTCTCCTCAGTCCCCATGGATGAGGTTATATGATATGTTTTGTGTTGGTTGTTTGCTACTGCTAGTGTATGCTATGATGACATGTTGATTCTTAGATCTAACTAGGTGTATATATCCTTGGTCTTGCTTTCACTACAGTTCTAAAAAAGAACTTGCAACACTGTTACCTACTTACTCAGTAGAACTGAGCTTAGTGCAACAGCAGCAAACACAAGTCATTGGTGTTGTCATGTGAAGCCAATGCCCATGTTTCCATTACCTGGGAGGAAAGCTGGGCAAGTCCATCTTTGTACAGTATAGGGCTGCCAGCCTCCAGGTCACAGCAAGGGTCCCCCTGCTTTGGGTGGCTGCAATCTGCCACCAGCCAGCTGGCTGGTGGGGGAAACCACAGCCCACAATGATGTCACCCAGAAGTGATGTCATGTTGGTGACATCACATGTGGTGCCTTGTTTGGGGGCAAACTCTATGGTTTTGAAGCAAAAAAACCCGAGTTTTTGCCCAAAAACCAGAGTATAGTGCACAACATTGTTGATGTGATAACATCACTTCTGGGTGATGTCATTGCATTGGGAAGTGGAGGCAGCTACAAGCATGGATGGCTTCAAGAGGAATTTGGATAAACATATGGAACAGAGGTCCATCAGTGCCTATTACCCATAAGGTATAGCTAGGAACTCTTGGTCTGGGGCAAGTGATGCTCTGTATTCTTGGTGCTGGGGGGGGACAGTGGGAGGGTTTCTAGTGTCCTGGCTCCACTAGTGGCCCCCCTGATGGCCCCTGGTATTTTTGGCCACTGTGTGACAGAGTGGGTGGGCCATTGGCCTGATCCAACATTGACTTCTTTTATGTTCTTATGATGACATCCTGCCCACCCCTGGAATGCCCCCCCAATCCCCCCCACCATGATGATGAGGGGACCTGGCAACCCTAGTACAGCACAAGACATAGACTCTAATAATCTCCCCCTGAAGATCTGTTGGTAGCTAGGGCTGCCAACACAAGACTGGGAAACTCCTGGAAATTTGGGGGTGGAGCTTGGGAAGGCTGGGGTTTGGCGAGGGGAGGGACCTCAGTAGGAGATAATAGAATGTTCTCTCCAAATCAGGTATTGGATCCAGGGTGAAATATCTCTGCAGTGGCATACCAAGGGGGTGGGGGTGGTACACCCTAGGCACAGCTTAAGGAAGGCAGACACTAGGGGTGCATGAAAGTCTGAGCATAGCAAAAAAAAGCTCTAGAATCAGCTAAGCTTCCCTTTTCTCCAAAACACAAGCAAACTTCCTTAACAGATCCTTCTGATAGTTGTTAAAGTAATTGCTAACCTGCAGGACATTTTCTCCAATAGTCTTTCTCTCTCCCTTTCGTTGCACCCAGCTCAGCCAGATCTTGCAAAGTAGTAATTAGGGTGCTGCAGCAAGATAAAACAACCTTTCCCTCTCTTAATTTCTCTCCCTCTTTTCCATACGTTTCTCTTTATTTCTGTCTCCTTTTATCTAATTGTCCTGTGCCCCCCCTTTTGTTTTCACTTATCCTATTTGGTGACAGAATGTATTTAAGAGTAGTATAGCAGCAAACTTTTGTTATTATTATGCTGGGTACTCTGTACTTTGCACTGGTTCTGATGAGGTGCAAAAAAATGCCCCCCTTCAGTTTCTACTGCAGAAATTCTCTGGTTTGACTTTAGTGCTTTGGAAACAATGGAGGATGGGGGCACATTCTTTTTTTTGGGGGGGGGTTAAATGTGTTTCTTAACATCCAATCTGGTGAAGCTTGCAGTCACTATTTTGTGATGCTTTGGCTAGTGTTAGTTAGTAAAAGTTAATACAAAGGCAGACTCCTAGCTCACAAAAAATGCCTTGTAGATAGATGTTTGGATGGTCATATCTTGGGCTTCAAAATGGAGAACAGAAGCCCTCCCAAGTATCTGCTCAGAACACAAGTGGTGTGATGCATTTTTCCCTGTCAAGTCACAGCTGACTTATGGCAACCCTGTAGGGTTTTCAAGGCAAGACAGCTTTGGAGGTGGTTTGCCATTGTCTACTTCCACATCAGCCCTGCTTAGCTTCTGAGATCTGATAAGATCAGACTATCCTGGGGTTATCCAGGTCAAGGCTAGGCTGAGAGTAATGTGACTGGCCCAAGGGCACCTAGCTACTTTCCACAGCATGAGTGGGGATTCAAATCTGGATTTCCCGGATCCTAGTCCAACACTTTAAGCATTATACCATACTGGATCTCATGATGGATTAGCATCTTGGAATTTGATTTTTTTTTTAACTGGCATGATTTTATATATATATATATATATACACACATTTAAATACAAGAAATTTTTCACTGTTTGCTTTTCTTTTCTGGCCACTGAATACAAAGTTTGGGGCACCTTTAAGACCAAACTTTGTTCTGCTGTTTTAGACCAACATGGCTATCCACCTGAATCTATTTTCTGATCATCATCATCATCATCATCATTATTATTCATTTTATTTCATGATTATTAATGAAAATAATTTTATCGTATAGAGGAGGGGCCTTGACCGTGATAACCCCAGCCTAGTCTGGTCTCGTCAGACTGAAGAAGTTAAGCAGAGCGGACATGGAGGCGGGCAATGGCAAACCACCTCCAAACATCCCTTGCCTTGAAAACCCCACGGGGTTACCATAAGTCAGGTGTGACACTGGCAACAAAGAGGGGTGTTAAATACTGTGTTCTGGATGCATTGCAGTGATCAGCTCTAGTTTATTTAGTGATTTCAGGAAAACAACAAGGACTAGCAGCAAGGTTTGAACCCTGCTTACAAAGCATGCAAACACCCCACCCCACACACCCCCACTCCCAAGGATAGGCTATTTACATTACACTACTTATCTATTGGTCTTCTCCATGATCCTGGTAAGCTATTGTTCTAGAGTAGCAAGCTCAATCAGTTCCAGAGACACCTTGAGGGCTGACTTAAGCTCAATACATAACAAGGGGGATGTTAAAAAAAAAAAATCTGCTCCAGGTGCCAAACAGGCTAGGTACTCCACTGTATCTCTAGTCTGGAGATGAGTTGTGAACGGTGTTCCCTCTAAGCTGAGTTAGTGTGAGCTAGTTCACATTTTTTTAGCCTCTGGCTCACACATTTTTGTCTTAGCTCAGGAAGGATGGCTCCAGAGTAAACTAATTTATGCAGTAGCCAAATTGCTCGCTCACAACTTTAATGTCAGTAGCTCACAAAGCAGAATTTTTGCTCACAAGACTCCACAGCTTAGGGGGAGGATTGGTTGTGAGTCTGGGAGATCTCCATGCCCCACCTACAAGATGGCAACCCTAGTTGGCCCTGATTTCCCTTGCCACACAGTCTTGGACAGGAATAGGAAAACAGTCTTGGGGACCTAGTCTGGAAGGTTAGGCCTAATCTAAGATCATAATCGTGTGTCAGAAGAACCAGTCCTGTTTCTGCAAATAAGAGGTAAAGCAAATATATATATATATATATATATATATATATATATATATATATATATATATATATATATTGACATTGTTAAAAATGTCAAGCTAACAACCACTGACTATTCCAGAGCTTTTTAGAAAACAAAATGCCTCCAAGAAAAGCAAACACTCTAAAAGTCAACAAGAGTTGCTCATCACTTCACCAGAAATAAGGCTTCTTTTGGGAGGGGAAAAATCAATAGGAATCTTCCAGTGTTCCCTCTCAACTAGTTTGCATCTCACATGGTAATGAAGGTTAAACTGTATGAGGATTAGAAGTATCAGAAACAGAGGCCAGTTCTATATATGCTATTGGGTTTTGCACTATAATAATCATTATCTCCTGCATTTTCCTGTGGATATGCCTGGCTGGAAGAGAATCCACTTGATACTAAATAATCCTAGGAAGCACAGTTACAGGACCATCTGATATTTCACATGTGGGATGAAGTTCTCTTAGAGCTACAACTGATCCCCAGACTACAATGATTAGTTCTCCTGAAGGAGCTTCTGAGGGCAGACTTCATGGCAACCCTATGTTTGATTGCTATGAATATTCCCATATCAAATGCTCCCTGTAAAAATCATTTTCTTGCCTTTGATAAATGAAACATTATCTGAGCAACTTCATGACAAATGACCTATGGGGTCTTGGGTTCATGGCTACGAAAAGCAAGAAGTCAGTTGCTTGTTCTGAAGAAAGCTGTAGGCAGCACTGCTCCCTCTAAGCTGTGGAGTCTTGTGAGCAAAAATTCAACTTTGTTTGTTACTGGCATTAAAGTTGTGAGTGAGTGATTTGGGTACTGCATAGATTACTTTGCTCTGGAGCCTTCCTTCCTGAGTTAAGACAACAATATGTGAGCTGGAGGCTAAAGAACTGTGAACTAGCTCACACTAACTCAGCTTAGAGGGAACACTGGTAGGCAGGTCTACTGACAATCACAGACCACTGGCCAGTAACTTTTATTTTCTTTATTTTGTGCATCTGAAGTACTTACAATCCTGGAGAATCTGGTCTTTGCTGGCTGCATGGTGCTCCTACCCCAAGGGCACAACTGACAGCATCGTCTGGCATAATTCTCATCACCACATATGCATGAGCAAGTGTGCTTTCCCAACAACAACAAACAACCCGCAAACATAGGAATAGCTCCTTTTTTCAGACCCCTACTCACATGTACTCCTGGGGCCTTAGCCAGTCTGGGTGCCATATTCTGGAGCTCAAGCCTGCCAGACTGGTCCCTTCAGTCAAGAGGTATCAACACATAAAAGAGCTAGTGCCCCCCCCCCGGATGTAAATGATCCTCTCTGTCTGGAAAATTGTTTCTTTCCCATACTCTGCCCATCACACGGACACCAACCTACCATCCATCACCATAAGTGTCACAGTATATCTTGCCCATCTGCCCCCATCCACAACACCCACCCCTAGAAAATTTGCCAAGGTTTGGTTTTTCAACCTAAGAGTCCAAATTGTATTTCTGCCTTTAATTGGGAATGCTGAGGGAACAGCTTTAGATCTAGGTGCCAGAAAAAAAGAATCCTACATTGGAAAAAAACCCTGAATTTATATTGCACTTGCCTTTTTTTTTTCTTTTTTTTTTGTATCAGGGATAATAACAACTAGGGGAGGGGATGTTTATTGGGGAAAATGTGTGTGTAAAGTGCTGGCAAGCTGCTGTTGACCTATGGTGACTTTGTAGGGTTTTCAAGGCAAGTGACCTTCAGAGGTGATTTGCCATCACCTGCATTTGCATAGCAAACCCAGACTTCACTGATGGTTTTCCACCTAACCCTGCTTGGCTTCCGATATGAAAACAGTGCACAGGTAGCCCTTCCTCAGTACTTTGTCACTGTTCCAAACAGGATCAGAGGTCTTCCACAAAATGTGTAATTTGATCCTGTGAAGAATTTGCTTGATTTGTCGCCTTCTTCTTCTTCTGATTGCTGATCCTTGAATAAAATCCACCCTAAATTCTATTTTAATCCTGATTAGGAAGATTATTTATTTCTTGATAATCTTTGATGCATGGACATTACCTCATTTCATCTAATAATCAATGCTTCTGAACTGTCTTTGCACTTAAGTTTATGCAAAACCTGGTTCTATGGATCCTGTTCTTCAAGTAGCTTTTTAATATACCGTTAATAGCTGAGAATTCTGGGATATGTTGTTCTGCATATTGCTGTAGCCCTATCAAGGGAGACTTAACAGGGGATTAAAACATGTTTATTTGCCTTTGGAATTTACTTCTGTCTAAACAGGCCCAGCAAGTTTAACTGGCATATTGGAGAAAGAGCAGGGCTATGCCAGGGAACATTCTTACATTGTTGAAAATGTAAATTCCACTGATTTCAGCTTCCAAAGAAGCTGCTAGCAAAGAGAACTACTACCAGAAAGATCTAGAAGGGTAGCTGTGTTAATTTGTCTGTAGCAGTAGAAAAGACCAAGAGTCCAGTAGCACCTTAAAGACTAACAACATTTTTGGCAGGGTATGAGATTTTGTGAGTCACTGCTCACTTCTTCAGATACAGCTAGAATATGAGTCCATCTGTCCTTATATTTTGGAGAGTGGAGTGATTTCAGATATCAAATTACAATAGCCGACAAATGACAATAGTAGGAGTGATTAAATTAGGTGTGATATGCAGAGCAGTAGTAGGCATGGAGAAATAGGCATTGGCAATGAGACAGGAAACCTTGGTCTCAGTTCAGTCCAAGATGATGCATTATCTTGAAATTCATTATCAGTTGCAATTCAGCAGTCTCTCTTTCTAATCTCCCTTTGAAATTTCTTTGTAAGAGAACTGCTACTCTTAGGGTGCAATCATACGTACTGGAAGCAATGGCAGCCATGCGATTCCCCCGCAGGTTAAAGGGATGCGATCAGACAGACACATCTGTCTGGCATCCCAGAGTCATCGGCGGGGCGTCGTTGCGCACGGCAGTCGCGTGGAAAAAAGCTACTGCCGATAACTCAGTACTATTGGGAACTGCGGATGTGCGGCGGGAAGTTTGATCGTGCAAATGCACGTCATCGCAGGCGGGGCAAACAACCTCGCTTCCTGCCCACCTCTTCCCCCTTCCATATGATTGCAGCCTTAGGTCAGCAACTGAATGTCCTGGAAGGTTAAAATGTTCCCCCACTGGTTTTTGAATGTTGTTGAATATAGGGACTTGCCTGTTTGTCCAATGTAGAGGGTAGAAGGGCATTGCTGACATGTAATGACATAAATCACATTAGAGGATGAGCAGGTGTATGAACCTGAGATGGTACGGTTGATGTTGCTGGGTCCAGTGATGGTATTGCTAGGATCTATATGAGAACAAAGTTGACATCTTGGTTTGTTGCAGGCCTTGGTACCAGAATCCATGTTACTGTTAAGTAGTTTCTCATTGAGGGTGAGAAGTTAGGTTAGCAGGCTGTTTGTAAGCAAGAAAAGGTCACCTCCCCAGTGCCTGTGTGAGGGAAGTATTGCTATCCAGCATGGGTTGTAGGCTGTTAATTATATGTTGAGCTGGCTTGAGTTGTGAACTGTATGTGACCACCAGTGGTGTTCTGTTGACATTTTCTTTGGGCTTGTCTTGAAACAAGCTGTCCCTAGGTATCATTCTAGACTTCCCAAACAGCTTTCTTACCATATCAGGAGGATATTGTAGGTGCAAAAATATTTGCTGTAGATCCTTCAAGTGGTGGCAACTATAGCATAGGGCTTGGCTATAGACAATGGATTGTTTGATGTGGTTGGAGTGGTAGCTGGTGGCATGTAGCTATGTTTGCTGATCTGTTAGTTTCTGGTACAATGTGCTACTTACCAGCTAAGCTGAGGAGGTTCCAGCTGCTCTGCCCCAGTCAGTGGCATAACAAAGATTTTCAGGTCCTGAGACAAACATATCATTAGCCCTTTTCACTTCCCACCTACACTTTGTGCATGCACAAAGCAAATGTAATTCTTTCAAAACTGCATCTATATTTAACATCATTCCTGAAATTAAATACTTCCAGAACATGTTGAATACCATAATGCGGAATGGAACTACATATCTGGCCCTTTTGATAGGCAGCTGTGTCCTTCCTGCAGCCTAGACTATCTGTTGGTAGGCCAACCTGGAAATAGGATGGATTGCAGTTCTGTATTTAGGGTTGCCAGCCCCACTCCAGAAAATGCCAGGAAAAATTTGGGGTGGTGCCTGTAGTGAGTAGAGGTTGTGGAGGATATAATTTCCTCTGTGCACCGCTAGGTATTTTCCCAGTATCTATGGTTTTTACCATAGATGTTGGAGGGGAGTCCTAGATCATCACTTTGAAGTGACATCACTTCTGTGTGTGAGTGTCTGTGTCATTGGACCTGTGTCACTTCTAGGTGAAGCTCTAGGATTCCCCCCCCCCATGGTAAAGACTGCTGAGCTTAGGAGGCATTCCTAGAACATCACCATTGATGCCACTTCCTCCCATTCTTTCCCACTGCAAAAATTAGTGGCACTGAGGGCAAGGGAAGAAGGTTACCCTCTGCCACTGGGCAAATAGCAGCCTTGACTGTATTGTCAGGAGGAGCTGCCTGGATCAAGTTACCATACCTAGCTGCAACTGCTCTTAGTCTAAACTCTGCTCTGAAGTAGCCAGGGCTGAACTCGTAATACCCCTAGTGTCGGGGAACAACCATTGCAGGGTGGAAAATGCAAGCATGCTTCCAGATTGTTGCTGATCTAGTCAGGGAGGAGATGACTAGGGATGTACACATGGATATTTCCAATCCAAAAATATACCCCCCAAAAAACCCTTATCAGTATTTTTCAGGCATATTCCAGTCAGCCGAAACAATATTTGAGATTCTAGAATACTGAATACTGAATCCCCCCAAATCCAGGAAATATCCAGTTCTGTCATTTTAAGGCTTCTGGGACTTTCCCCCTCCCATTTCTCAGGGCTCCCTGGCGATGGGAGGGAGTGGGGGAGGGAGGCAACTATCCCAGGCAAGAGGATCAGATGTTAAAGGGAACACTTTAACTGTCTGTCCAATCTTGACAATTCTTACATCCTCCATGATGGCAAAGAACACATTCCTCTGACCCAGCTAGGGTTCCCTGCAGCCGCAAAGCAGCTGCAAGGAATGGCTTTTTAAAAATAAAAGAGAGACCAAATGGGCTCAGAGTGCCACCATGGGGAGATGAAGAGCCCCTCCCCCAACCATTTTTCTGCTCTGCAACAGTGCCGGGGGGAGTTATATTATTTCCAATGCTCCCTCTAAGCTGTGGAATCTTGTGAGCAAAAATTCTACTTTGTGAGCTACTGGCATTAAAGTTGTGAGTGAGCAATTTGGCTGCTGCATAAATTAGTTGGCTCTGGAGCCATCCTTCCTGAGCAAAAACAAAAATGTGCGAGCTGGAAGTTAAAAAACTGTGAGCTAGCTCATACTAGCTCAGCTTAGAGGGAACACTGATTATTTCCCTGTTTTTGTTGCTCCACATATTCTGTGCATGGGTGAAACAGGTAAAAAGCAGCTTGACTCCATTTCCAGGCTAGATGTTTTGGAGTGTGCTGTTGTTTGCTTGCTGCTGATCCAGTCTGCTTTGTGTTTCTACTGCCTGCAGCCTACTTAGGAAGGCCTTCTTATTCTCTGTCTACTGCACATCTTCAGGGCTGGTGGAATTTGTTTCAAAATATTATTTCCAGTTTTTCCCTGTAGTTTTAATTGCTGAGGGTGGGGTTGTAGTGTAGGGGGGGAGTCAACATTTTTTTTTCCTTTCTGGTTCTTTTGAAAATAGTTTTTTCTTGCTATTGTTTCATTATTTAATGGAGTTTGGGGGCATTTCTGTTGTATTTTTTAAAAAGCTGTTGCAGCAGGTTCAGAAGAAAGTTTCTAGTTATGTTTTATAAACAACTGTAGGTGAAGGTTTAGGGTTTTTTACAGGTCAGTTTGAGCAAGCTTCTCTAGTTTGACGTTGGTTCTGTTGGGCTTGTTGTTCTCCCAGTACTGGAGACTTTTGGCGTTGTATGTTACTGTGCGTTTGGCTATTGGACTCTGAATTTCCCCCCAATAGGAAATAATGGAGAGAAGTAGTATGGCTGGGGACACTTTGTTCAGGGGCCTGCAGAATAGGACTCCTTGGTCCAAGGCACTTGAAACTTGGGAGGTCTTTAGTGGACAGGCAGTATCAGATCTCCTGCAGTTTTGGTGTCATTTGGTTGAAAAACCAATACTCCATTCTACTTCAAGTCTCCCATAGGATATACTGGAACCCAAATAATTCTGGAATCCTGGAGAAAATCCAATGGACATGAATACCTCTAAATACCAACATATATGTCCTTCCCAAAGTCTAAACAATACCACTTTTTAAGGTGCACATCCCTAGAAGTTACACTAATAAACCTTGTACAGCTGCATTGGACAACAAGAATGTGTAATAGCCCTGAAATTGGGCCTGGTGGCTGCCCCACCTTGGTCTATGGGTGCTACACTGTTGTCCCTTGTGTCTGAGGCACAAATAAAGAACTGCTGAATAGTATTTCACTCTTGCCAAGCTAAGGGAGGGCCTCCCCACACCTCTTCTGTATGCAAGCAACATTTTTATTGCTTATTGTTCCTCATTCATTAAGACTGCTTTATAGAAATTAGAAAGCACAAACTGTAAGGTTTAAATCATGCTCAATGCCACACTTTCCAGCATATCGACAGAGTGACAAACAAAATACTCTGATTGCAGGTTTATATCAATGAAAAGCTTAACTAAACAAATACAGAGCCATCCGCCTGGGTGATATAGTTCAGAGCAGCTGTGGGAATAGACTCAGTGGTTATTAGTATTGATAATTTCTGTGGGTTACCAATAACAGCAAGCAATGATCTTAGGTAACATTGCATTGCAAGGTAGTCTCAGCTATCCACCTGCAATTTTCCCTGTGTGTCATATATAAATTGTTCTGTCTTTCATCCTCGGCAATATTTGTCACCTAACAAAATAGGGCATTTTGTGGTTGGACTTGTTGGGCCATGCAGACTCTTTGGGCCTCTCTCTCCTTAAACAAGGGCCTTTGGCTGCACTATCTCCTCCCCTTCCTCTGCTTCTCTGGCTGCAAACAGGTGGTATTCTGCCACAACAGCCTGGTGCCCTTATGACTGAGGTCCTTGGTGCCAGTGCAAAGTAGTGCTGACAAAGATGTACCTTCTCCCTAGGATGACAGAGCTGCCTGCTACTTATTAGCCTAGGTAGGGCCTCTGAGAGATAACCTGCCATAACATTCATACTGACATAATAAATGCATTATTCAGCAGAGAGGCAAATAGCCTTCCTATTTGACTCTACCCATGTATAGACAACACATCCATACATAGAGCGGGCATGAGTGTGCTGGCCCTGTCCCAACAGCCAATTCCGGAGTTGGGGACCCCTTTAAGGGTCTTGGCGTGAGGGCTGAACGGAGCTGGCTAGCTCAAGGAATAACAGCGCTTGCCCTCACAGCCAGAGGGCAGGGGAGCTCACAAAGGGGCAAGCGTCCGTGAGAACTCCGATAACCTGCCCTCCTGCCTTCTCTACCCATGCCAGCTGGCTGGGTAACGATTAACTCGGCTGGCACATGGGCCAGCTGACAGGTTGGATCCAGTGGACCCATGCTGTGCCAATGCTCTACAGCTGTAAGCAATAAAAGTTGTGGCCAATTTTATCCACCTAATTTTCCAAAGAAACTGGTTGTGTGAGTTCATTCCAAAGGAGGGGTGGGTGTACAAGTCAGGCCGACCTCAGTGTCCCAAATAAGACATGGAACCACAAGCAGAAACGGCCCGCCATTTGTGGGGATGGGCAGGGACAGAGAGGCCGGCTGGCCGGAAGTGGGGGGGGGCTGGTGCGTGGCGGGAAAAGACGTGCCTCCCCCCCTTCCCTGGCCAATGGAGGGTCCGCGGGGTGGTCGGGGAGGGGGAGGCATTACAAGCAGCAGGGAAGCCGCTCCCCCTCCCCCACTTGACCACAAGGCGAGCCCGGTTTGCCCACCCATCCCTCCCTGAGTATTATGGTGCTGGGGTTTGGTATTTGGAATTTGAGTGGATGCAGGGGGGTGTTTACGGGTCTTTGTAGGTTATGGTATTGTTAGTGTTTACTTATCGTTTTTTCATTGCACAATTTGTCACAACTTTCAGCAGTAACAGCATGGGGCCGGATCTGTTGGCGGAATTCGGCCTGCATGCCAATTCCGGAGTTGGGGACCCCTTTAAGGGTCTTGGCTTGAGGGCTGAATGGAGCTGGCTAGCTCAAGGAATAACAGTGCTTGCCCTCACAGCCAGAGGGCAGGGGAGCTCACAAAGGGGCAAGCGTCCGTGTGAACTCCGGTAACCAGCCCTCCCGCCTTCTCTTTTTTTTTTTAGCAAAACCCTCCTAAAAAGGAGAGGAATTTATTCTTTTTATAAATGGAAAGAGGTAGGGTATATAGAGGGATTAAGAAAAGAGTGGAGTGAGTATTCTGTTAATAAAAGTTAGTTTAAGTCAGTATAGATACAGTTTTTGGCGGTCACCGTGATTAGAGAGTCTTCTTTTCATCTAACAAAAGTCCAAAATAACTCTGTTAGTGAGGTTAGTAACGTCCTTTGGGGTTAGTTGTTAACCAACTCCTTTCTGACGCTTCTCGAACAGTTATTTCTTAGGTTGTCTTCTTTTGGTATCCCTCAGGTTGTAGGATGGGCCCTCTTTGGTTTTCACGTCTCCCGCTCCAGCACCTCCCTCCTCTGGGCCGCTGTCGTCCTCACTGCTCAAATCTGTCCAAGTTGCGAGTGCTGCCTCTTCCTCTGAACTGGCGTGTCTCTTCAGAAATTCTTGTGCTTTGAAGATGGAGTCAATCTTTTCTCTTTTATCCTTGTACTTGAACACTAGGCCTTCAGGGAAAGTCCATCTGTATATAGTCTGATGTCTTTGTAGAAAGGTGGTCAATCCTTTATAAGCTTTCCTTTTCATCCGGATTTCATAAGGCACATCTTTCAATATTCTGATAGTCTGTTCCCCAATTTTCAAGGGCACCGCTGAGACTGCACGCAGAATTTGATCTCTAGTACTCTGCTTAACAAACTTGACAACCATTTCTGCTGGCAGTTTATTTTTCTTTGTAAAGGTGGAATAGGCCCTATAGACCTTATCCATCTCTTCTTTTAATTCTCGCTGATCTCTGCCAGTTACGGGTGCCAAGGCATTCGCTAGTATAGATCTGAGATCTTCCTTCTCTTCTTCTTTAATGCCCTGAAAACGAAGAGTCAGATTTGATTTCTCCATTTGCAACATCAAAATTCTTTTTTCTTGCTCATCCTGGTGTTTTTCTAACTTATTGACCCTTTTCTTAACTTTTCCGATGTCTTCCGTCGAGACCAAACATTTCTGTGCGATCTCCTCCATCTTCTTTGACATTTCTGTTAGTTGCTTTTGTTGACTGTTGAGAACACCTTCCATGTTAGTTAAGGTTTCACTGATTTTCTGTATTTGGACCAGCAGAGGTTGCAGTAGCTCGCTTGTCTGTTGACTGACAGCAGGCTCTGGAGGGGGATTACCCGGACCGGAAGTCCCGCCTCCCTTCTTTTCCGGTTTCAAAGGGACCTTCTTCATGGCCGACATTTCTTTTATTTGTTTACTTTATCAGAGTTCGTGATGCGTCGCTCAGGAGACCCGCTAACTCTTTAGCTTCAATAGCACCCCAAAGGTAGTTTCACCAACTCTTCTTCCCTTTCGTCCCCCTTAGCTTTCTTTTATAAGTCCCGCTTCTCAGTGGGGGGGGGATTCCCCCTCCTCCCAGACGCTTATTCGCTTACGGGGGAAGGGCTCGGGTTTTCGCTTCAGATTTAGACCTCCAACTCACAGTTTGCTGCCATTTCTTCTTCTTACTTTAATTCATATCGCTGTTCCTCACTCCTGGTGGAAGTCGGTGGTGCCGCTAAGTCCCATTACGGGCACGATGCAGCGGGGCCGATTGGGGCGGGGAGAAAGCCTCAATTTCCCGGCTGTCTGCCGGCAAAGAGGCTACTCCCCAAGCGCCCCCGGTTCGGAGCCTTTACCTAAGGCTCGCTAGGGTCTTTCGCACATGCGAAGACCCCCCTAACTTCGCGTGGGCTAACCACCTCCGGGAGCGTCCCGAGAGGCGGCCGCCATTCACAACGCCGAAACCGAAACCCCCCTCCCGCCTTCTCTACCCATGCCGGCTGGCTGGATAATGGTTAACTTGGCTGGCACGTGGGCCAGCCGATAGGTCGAATCCGGTGGACCCATGCTGTGCCAATACTCTACAGCTGTAACCAATAAAAGCTGTGGCCAATTTTATCCACCTAATTTTCCAAAGAAACTGGTTGTGTGAGTTCATTCCAAAGGAGGGGCGGGTGTACAAGTTTGGCCAACCTCAGTGTCCCAAGTAAGACATGGAACCGCAACTGCACAATTGCCAAATCTTTTGTACAGTTCTGAACGTTTGGAAAACAGCATTGCTGATTGCAGGGAGGGAGCATGCATGTGGGCACTTCTGCTGTGCGTTCATGCTGTACAGACAATTTGGCAATCATGTGGAGGCAGGGGGGAGGCCACTGTCCCTCCCTGCATGGTCAGTCAATATGCTGACTGGTCATCTGTACAGGAATTCCATAAGTCAGTGCCCTGACGGTCAAAGGTGAAATGTTGGACAGGTGCAACCATGTTTGCCCACTCAGTTTAGACAATATAAACCAATACATTGTTAGGTCTCAGTCTTGAGACTGCTTTGTTCTCTCTCTCTGTATCCTTGAGTCTATCTGATAACTGGAAGTCAAGGGCTCCATTTTCTGTTATGCTTTTTATCTGGGCAGGCTTCACTAGATGGGAACAAGTGGCTGGGCAACTCCATATATTACCTGTTGGCAATGAGGCAAAGGGGTACAGTGCCATTGGGCTTTTTTGGTGGTACAGTACCATTGGGCTGGGCAGGCCATGTGTTGTGGAGTGGGGGTGGGGGCTGATCCTAAAAATGTACCAACATGCTGTCTGGCTTGTGAGAGCAATCTCAGTGATGATGCCAGCACTGAAGAAAGCACACTGAACATGCACATATATACCATTATGCACTCCCCACTCAGGCAAGTTCTTCCCAGAGCAATTAAAAATTTCAGGGTCCGTGCTGCCTAGGGTGGTTCCCACTGAAACACTGAAGACTTATAACACATGAAGCTGCCTTATACTGAATCAGGCCCTTGGTCCATCAAAGTCAGTATTGTCTCCTTGGATCAGCAGTGGCTGTCCCAGGTCTCAGGCTGAGGTTTTCACATCACCTCCTATCTGATCCTTTTAAATGGAGATGCCGGTGATTGAACCTGGGACCTTCTGCATGCCAAGCAGATGCTCTGCCAGTAAGCCTCCTCCCCTTTTGTGTAGTATTTGCAAACATATATGTAGCGTGCACGTGGGAACAAAGAGGCACTCCTACAAAGCAGCTAATATTCTGTCTCACTTCAGACCTCCAGGGAGAAAGATCCTGCATCCCCAGGGTGCCTCTGCTTCAGCCAACTCACAGATGTCCCTGTGCTGACTCCCTCTGTAAGGGGAAACTCTAATAAACACATGCAGGGTGCGTTCAGACGCGCCGTTTGAACCGTTTTCGGCACACTTCAGTAATGGATTTTATGTGCATGTTCACACACCCAATATCTGTGCACCATCCCCAGCCATCACTTTCCGGATCAACCCCCCTTTATACTGGAGTATTTTGATACCAGGTCCCCAAGTGGTGTTTTCCTGATTCTCTGGTTCTAGCCACACTTTTCTGACATCTGATTACTCCTGCAGCGTCGAGGCACTTCCAGGTGCTTCAACACCGTCCCCTCTGGAAAGCTGCTGCAGAAGCCCGAGGCTTCTGCTTCTCGTCCGCCATTTTTTTAATGCGTTGGCAGTGTACGCATAGGCGGAGCTCCGCTCCTAAGTTAATAAAACCAAAGTTTAAATGGTGACTCATTTTAGCATTTAGACGAGTTTGGGATCTTGCGCAGGACAGTTTCAGGGTAAAAGTTGAAAGGAAAGTTTTCATTTAAAGTTTAAAGGGAAGTATGGAAATAGCTGTTCTGCGCATGCGTGAAAATTTTAGTTCTACAGATGGCCACCTGTGCTCATGCTCAAACTGAGGGAGAAAAAAAAAAACACCAATGCACGCTCCCGCGTGTGGATGGCGGGGAGCGATGTGGCTGCGCAGCGATCCGGTACAAGAAGGTGAGTGAGATTGTGGTTCTCCGGGTTAAAAAAAACACAACGCTTTGGGACTGGAGCAATTTAAACCGCTCCCAGCATGCCATCTGACTGCACCCACAGACACTCACTCACTCACTCTGCCTGTCCCAAAAGGTGACAGGAGACACCTTCTCCAGGTTCTGGTAGATGTCCAAACAAATCCATTGCAGGACCATCTCTTAACAATTGAGGAAACATCTGCAGTTATAAAGGGGTATTAACCTTCTTTTATCATATTCCCTGGCTCTGTTCCCTTTAGGCCTAACCATTCACATTGATCAAGCAGCAATTTCACAATATCACACACTGTAATAACCTGTGGAGCCACTTACAATTTAGAGAATGAATATCAAGCTTTCTAACCCAGCAAGGGACTGTGTAACCGTAGCTGTGCAGTCCCTCCATGGCTTGTCATTACCAGGACTTATGACCAATTCACACATTATCCAGGGCTCTTTTTGTAGCAGGAACTCCTTTGCATATTAGGGGACACACCCCTAAGGTAGCCAATCCTCCAAGAGTTTACAGAGCTCTTCTTATATGGGCTACTGTAAGCTCTTGGAGGATTGGCTACATTACGTCACCTAATATGCAAAGGAGTTCCTGCTACAAAAAGAGCCCGGAGATCCATGAACAGGAGAAAAGGTTACACTTCTCCTAGTACCACAGATCCAACCTCCCCACCTCCTCCATGACTGAATTTTGATGTTAAAACAATTCAGGAGATTGGTTATGGTGCTCCCACAGACATTTTAAAAAACGGGTGTAGAGAGAAGAAGAAGAGGGAATTGGATTTATACGCCATCCTTCATTCAGAGTCTCAAAGTGGCTTACAACCTCCTTTCCCTTCCCCTCCCCACAACAGATACTGTGCAAGACAGATGGAGGTGAGAGAGCTCTTTTGAGAACTGCTCTTGAGAGAACTTGTGACTGACACAAGGTCAAGCCAGCAGCTCCATGTGTAGGAATGGGAAATCAAACCTGGTTCTCCCAAATTAGAGTCCATGCTCTTAACCACTACACCAAACTGGCTCTCTTAAGGACAAAGCACATGGCATAGCATAGATGTCATGAAACAAAGCACATGCACAGAAGGACTTCTGGAACTTCTGTAAGGTGTGAGGAAGCCTGTGCTTCAAGATGCCTGGGAAATGGCAACAAAGAAGTGGCTGGGGGGGCAGGAAGAGGCAAGTTGGTGCAGGGTGGGAGAACAGCTAAGGTCAGCGGTCTCCGTCAGCCCCACCTTCTTGAACAGCCTCTAGTTAGGAGGAAAGAAGTTTTGTGGCTTGAAGCTCCTGAATCCTGCCTCAGATTTTCATGCATCTCGACTTTGCAAATCTAAAGCGGTGTTGGTGAATCAACGGGAAATGTGTGCAGGTGTATGTCAAGGTAGTGGGTGGCATGCGCTATATTTATACATACCTGCCATCTAGAATCTGTCAAGTCTTTCGTGGGCCTTGATGTGACAGTGGAGTGTATTCCTGCTGAAGGTGCAGTCTCATGTATTCCTTGGAATAATACCAAGGAGAGGAAGAAAAAAATTAAAAAGGGACATGGAGACATTTTTATTTAAAAGTTAAATCTTTGACTAAGGTTGTGTCCTGTGTCAGGGATTGCCTGTTGATGCTCAGTAGGTCATGTCCCCAAGCCTATGACTTGCAGTGAAACTTGAAACAAGAAAATTAATACCAGCACCAATGGAACAAGATTGTGTGGAAGAACCATTGTGGGACTCCACTGACTACATTTGTTTAAGAGAGAAGAAGAAGAAGAAGAAGAAGAAGAAGAAGAAGAAGAAGAAGAAGAAGAAGAAGAAGAAGAAGAAGAAGAAGAAGAAGAAGAAGAAGAAGAAGAAGAAGAAGAAGAAGAAGAAGAAGAGAAGAGATTAGATTTATACCCTGCCCTTCACTGTCCAAAGGCATCTCAGAGCGGCTTACAAACTCCTTTCCCTTCCCCTCCTCACAACAGACACCCTGTGAGGTAGGTGGGGCTGAGAAAACTTCTGACAGAAACTGTCCTTGAGAGAACAGCTGTGCCAGAGCTTGTGACTGACCCAAGGTCACATCAGCAGGTGCAAGTGGAGGAGTGGGGAATCAAACCCAGTTCTCCCAGATAAGAGTCTGTGCACTTAACCACTACACCAAACTGGCTCTTTAACCATTTTAGGGTTGTCAACTCTGGGTTGAGAAATTCCTGGAGATTTTGGGGGTGGAGCCTGGGAAGGGTACCACTTGGGGATGGGCCTTAGCAGAGTATAATGCCACAGAGTCCACCCTCCAAAGCAGCCATTTTCTCCAGGGGAACTGATCTCTGTAGTCTGGAGATCAGTTGTAATTCCGGGAGATCTCCGGGCTCAACCTGAAATTTGGTAACCCTAAATTTCCACAGCTTGTTCAAGGAGGGGAGATCACATGTCACATAGCTCAGTTCCAATGATTCTCACAATTTGAAACTCAAAAAAGTAGGGAAAATGTACTCGGCATATCTGACAGTAGGATCCATATTGACAAATGTCAATAATCAGGTATTTGATATGCTGAACAGAGTATGCGTTGTATACGACCATCAAGAACTAGTTTCTGTTTCTCCTCAGGGCCTTTATAGGAGGAGTCTTACTAGAACCTTGTGTTTGTTGTTAGTTGCAGTCTCTCCTTGTGCATTAGTGGTCTCTCCCAGATGAAAGCTACTATAGGAGAAAGCGATCAGACTCCTACTCAGGTGTATGTAGTGAGACTTACTCTCAGAAGAGCATCCTTAAGATTCTACTGAAAGAGACCTGTTGTTGAAGCCACCGGCGTCTCCTGCAAATTGGCTTCAGACCAAGTCTGAAGGGTAAATAGGAAGCAGGATAGGTAAGCTCACCTCTCCCCTTCATGCCTCAAAGGGCACTACACAGTTGTAAGTGGGCCCTCAAAAAGTAGTCTATATTCCCTTCATATATACTGTAGATTGAATTTTATTTTTTTTCCAGCCTAAACCCTGTCATTTTCAACCCATTTGCCACTTAACAAAGTGCTTTTAAATTAATTACCCCCTTAAACCCAGTTCTGCATTTGAATTTGCAAATAGAAGGCCTCTCCCCCCCCCTCCACCTGACTGAAGATAATGGAGCAGTTTGCAGCTTTCAATTGGGGGGGATATATATATTCCAGCTGAATGTATATATATATTCCCCCAGGTCAGAACTCCAGTGCCTGGGGTGTTAAAGTTAGAATTCATGATTTGCCTGTGTGAGCCTTGCAAAATTTTGCAGGGGGGCAGAGGTGTTTGAAGCAGATGTGGAGTCTCTGCAAACAAAATCCGAGGCACAAACACGGAGTGATAACCAGGAAACTGTGTGCCTGCGAGAGTAGAAAGGGGGCGGCTGGTGCAGAAAGGGGGGGGGAAGCAATCCTGTGTCTTTAATTTTCTTAGTGAAAGAAGGAAGTCTGCATAGCAATGACAGCCTCACTTGTTCTTGCCTTTAATATGTGATCTGTTTTCTCCAGTGGAGGGCACTCAGTGTATCGCAAACTAGAACATTAGCACCAACAAGCTCCTGAGCACCGTCGCTGTCTGAGAGAAGGGGGAAAAAACCCTTCTGAATGAGAGGAGAGCCAGCCTCTCTCGGCTGCAAAACACTTTCAACCTGACCGGCTAAATGGAGAAAACTCGCCTGCCCGGCGTTTGAAAAAAAGGGGGTTGTTCTTCTACAGCAAAGGAGGCCTGCTTGGCATCACATATCAGAAGGGCTGGAGGATGGATTGCCGTGTCTGGGGATGGCAGGAGCCAGCCGAATAATAAGGGATGCTCGGAGCTGGGAAAGGTTTTTTTGTCTCCCCCCCCTTCCAGAAGTTGCGTTTACCTTCATGGTCTGCCGTCGCTCCACTGTGCAGCTTGCCAATTTATGCTAATGGTCCGTTGGTGATGTGCAGAATGGCTCTCAGAGGTTAACCGCCCCCCTTCCTCCTCCTGTCCACCAGCACCCCCCCCCCAGTCCTGTCTTCCCTATCCCCCATCACCCCCATTCCCTTCCCCCCAGATCCCCCCAAATTCTCCCTCGTCCCTCTCGGGAACTTTGTGTGGGTTACTTGCATTCACGCTGGATGGCAGCGAAGGAGGTAGCAGCTGGGCTTGTGTGACATGAACATTGTGATGGTTTTGAAGAAAGGAGACTGACTTGGAAAAGGGGGGGACCCAACCGAAGCAAGCAAGACGCAAAAACAGCTGGAAGAAAGAAAGGGGGGGCGACGGTTTTGCGGATGTCAAAAGGATGGGTAAGTGAACTTTTCTTCTTCCTGTAGAACAGCTGCAGCTGTTCATGATATACATATACATACACATATATATCTTTCATAGGGCTGGTCTCCACAGCAAGAAGAAGGAATGGTCTAAACATCACTAGTGCATTCTTTTGCCAGGTGACTCATTTGCTATTATATTTTTAGATCACGCCTAATTTATTTTTTTGCTCCCCCACTCCTGCCCCCTTCCTCTTTGTCCCTGCAGTGTTTCTGTGTGTAATTAATCTCAGAATGCATGTGCAGAGTTAATTGTTGGAACCGCATATGCATCCCGGAGTGGTCCTGCTGCTATGTCCATCTCCCTGTTCTTGAGCACTTTGCCATCCGCCAAAGTAGCCAAAGGCATGTTGTAGCCAATCAAGGATTCATCCAGTTTTCACATCCAGTCGGCTTTTTGGGGGGCATCCAGATTCTTAACCCCTTGCAATGTACGGTAAGGGATCGTCGGGAGGGGGGAGATTTGCTCTAGACTAGCTTTCAGAAAGGTTGAGCTGATATCCGGAAAGGTACCCCCCATCGCTGCCAAATAGCAGTTAGATCTCTAGCAGTCATTTGGTAGCCTCCCCCCACCACCCCAAATTGTGTCAGGTCTATATTTTCCCCTTCATCTGTAAGCTGGAGCATGTTTGTGCTTGGCTGCTGCTCCTGGCATGCAGGCAATAAGAAAAAAGATCAGAATTTAAATTAAAAACCTCGCCATTAAAGTGAAAAGATCAGAGACAGAGTCAAAAGCTCTTTAGCCTGCAAATCTCCCCCCCACACAGACACACACACCAAGATTACATCAATTTCAAAGAGGCATAATGATAAGGAAAAAAGCTGTGCATTCTGTCAGTTTCTGATCCCTTTCTTCCCCTCCTTCCCTACCTTCATAATAAAACTATTATTTATTGAGAAGATAATGGCTTTAAAAAAAAAAAAAAAACCCTACTCAAAGAATGCAGTCCGGTTGTCAGAAAGATTATAACTCTGGAAAGAGCCCCTGGCTCAAAGATTATTACAAGGTCTGAAAAAGTCATTCTTTCTCTCTCTCTTTCTTTTGTGGGCACACACACACATGTATGTGTGGGCTGGATTTTCTGAAACCTCTGCCCACTGTTGTTCAGAGAACGTGGAAAATGTGGACTGCGTGCACATTGGAGCATTAAGTACAATAAGTTGCCTAGCATGTGAAATGCAAAATATTCATAGTGGCAGAAGTGAGGAAGGGGCAGAGGGGAGATCTCGATATATATCTGAGCCTTTCTGGTTTGTAGTCTGGCTGCTATCAGGATGCCATTCCCATCTAGCTAAATGGATATATTTTTCCATGAACAGCTGTCTGCTGTCTGCATGTACATGCATGCTTACATAGTTTCTCTGCTAGCATCCATCTGCTTTGGACCACTCTGAGACTTCCTATAGAATATTCAAGAGGTGCCTTATAGGACTTGTGTATTTTGCTTGCACACCATCCGGCATGTTTGTCATCACAAAGACATGCCATATTACATTCCGCCTTAGGAATACCCATCACTATATAATTTGCAAACAATTTCCTAACTTCTATTTCATGATGTGATATAAAGCATATTTATAAAAGAAGAATTGGCTTGCTTGCCTGATTTCTTGCAGGGCCTTGGAGATCTAAGCTAGCAAGTTGGTTTATTAAGAAACCTTTAACTTGTTCAGGAACTGTTAACAGCCCTGGAGATGGAGCTCCTTTTCCATCCAAAGCTAGCTACATCCCAGTGACTGGATAAATATGTTGATTGTTAAAGCCTCAGCATCCTAACGATAAGGATATTCCACCCAAGTGGCATGCTGATGTACAAGGGAATGAGTCAGAAGCAGGTAGAGGCTTTAATTCTTCCTCCGAGGTCATAAATTTCACCAAGGTAATTGAATAACTATAATGTGGTGGTACATGTGGGTTGGGAATGGGGGTGCAGAAGATGGGACAAAATCACAAATATTTGCATGCAAAACAGGGAAAAAAGGAACAGCAAGGAGGCAAACAGGTTGGCTTTCACTCGGCTGTGTTTGCTATGTACTGTACAAAGTTCCATTGAGGAATAATGTGCCTCTGATTTATTTGAACGGCTTCACAATGCATGTTTGTCTTCTTAATATCATAGGTTTCCATGTAATTAAGCAGTTGAGAGGCATGAGTGCACTGTTCGTGCTCCTTCCTACGGTGTTGTTTGTGACGCTGACGGAGGCTCAGCGAGCTTGCCCCAAGAACTGCAGATGCGATGGCAAAATTGTATATTGCGAATCTCACGCATTTAGAGACATCCCTCAGAACATTTCTAGTGGCTCTCAAGGCTTATCATTACGGTACAACAGCATCCAAAAGCTCAAGCCAAATCAGTTTGCAGGCCTTCACCAACTCATATGGCTTTACCTTGACCATAATTACATCAGTTCTGTAGACGAGGAAGCTTTTCAGGGCATCCGTAGGCTGAAGGAATTAATTCTAAGCTCCAACAAAATCACTCATCTGCACAACAAAACGTTCCACCCAGTGCCCAACCTCCGTAATCTGGACCTGTCATACAACAAACTGCAGGCATTGCAGTCGGAGCAGTTCAAAGGTCTTCGCAAGCTCTTGATCCTGCACTTACGATCCAACTCATTAAAAACTGTCCCTATTCGAGTTTTCCAAGATTGCCGCAATCTCGATTTTCTGGATTTGGGCTACAACCGCCTACGGAGTTTATCCCGTAATGCCTTTGCTGGCCTCTTGAAGCTAACAGAGCTCCACTTGGAGCACAATCAGTTTTCTAAGATCAACTTTGCTCACTTTCCACGTCTCTTCAACCTCCGCTCTATTTACTTGCAGTGGAATAGGATCCGGTCCATTAGCCAAGGTTTAACATGGACTTGGACTTCCTTACACAACCTGGATTTATCGGGGAATGACATTGCAGGGATTGAACCCGGGACGTTCCAGTGCTTGCCCAATTTGCAGAAGCTCAATTTGGATTCCAACAAACTCACCAACATCTCTCAGGAGACTGTCAATGCCTGGATTTCCTTAACGTCCATTACTCTGTCTGGAAATATGTGGGAATGTACTCGAATCATTTGTTCTCTTTTTAATTGGCTTAAAAACTTCAAGGGAAACAAAGAGAGTACCATGATTTGTGCTGGCCCTAAGCATATCCAGGGAGAGAAGGTGAGTGATGCCGTAGAAACCTACAACATCTGTGCTGAAATCCCAGTTGTGGTCACTGAAAAGCCCTATCAGCCACCTAAAACTCCACAGAGGCCTATCTTCATTCCAAAACCTACTCTTCCCAAACTGGAGGACTACCAACCAACCTCTTTTACATCTAGCCCATCTCCAGATTTCCCAACATCTGGACCAGAACCAGAGTATGAGCATGTTTCCTTTCACAAGATTATTGCTGGAAGTGTTGCCCTTTTTCTTTCAGTGGCTATGATTTTGTTGGTTATCTATGTCTCCTGGAAGCGCTACCCAGCCAGCATGAAACAGCTCCAGCAACACTCTCTTATGAAGAGACGCCGGAAAAAGGCCCGAGAGTCTGAAAGGCAAATGAATTCCCCTTTACAGGAGTATTATGTGGACTACAAGCCAACAAACTCTGAGACCATGGATGTATCGGTTAATGGATCTGGACCCTGCACATATACCATTTCTGGCTCCAGGGAATGTGAGGTATGAACCATGATCCTCCTAAATCCATTTCTGCTGCTGGGAAGGAGAGGTAAATGTTTGAAGCTCTTGAGGTGTCTCTAATCACTAGAAAGATTAATGAGCCTTTTGCTTTTGGGTTTGCTCAGTGTGAAAGGTTATTTAATTAAATTACAGCAATCAGGAAAAGTGACGGTGGTTCTTTTCAGTAGCTCAGACTCGAAAAAGGCTCCTTCAAAGATGAGACAAGGGTGAAATAAACAACAACGGTGAAGGGATTTAGGCCCGGTCTTTACCTTCTAGCTGTTTCAGGTCCTTGATGTAAAGGGGGAGACAAACAAGACTGTATTATCTGATGAGTGGATGAGAGAGTATATGTAAACCATTCTGGTTTGGCCTGGGGGGTCTGTACAAAATCCCATGGTTTTTCTGACCTATTTCAAATGAATTATCAAGCTGAGGATTTCATAAACTTTTTTCCTTGCATTTGTGTCCTAGTTACTCAATGCATTTAGGAAATAAGAATGTTCATGACAAATCTCTGTTGAACATAAAGAAGGATATTAAATCCTTGTTTAAGTGCCTTGTAAATACAATGGGTTTGAGTGTGGGCTGAAAGGTTTTTTTTTTATGAAATTAGGGAAAGGAATCCAAATTAAACCATCTATTGACTATCAATGGATGTAGGCATCATCTGCTTAGTTCATGTGTCATTGTCAGTCTTAGAGTATGCAATCAACAATGGCATTTAAAGAGAACCTTTGTATATCAGGTGAGTGTTTTGGTTGAAGTTTGTACAGTACATACTGAGGGGGAAAATCTAGCTCTGTCTGCAGAGCTCAAATCCAGGCAGATATTTTAGGGACCATGGCTTCATTGTCCACGAAAATTGTGTTGGTGGGGAAGAAGAGTGCCAACTTTGGCTATGTTTATGCATATTGAACCTTTGCACTTGAAAGATTGGGATAGAAGTTCTTTCCCTTGAAGGGGGAAACATGGTAGGATTTAGAGTCCCTTTGATTTTATTGTGTTCTTCCAAATCTGGCACTTGAGCGTAACATATTACTAAACCTTATACCCAAGTTTACCAAGATAGGACATTTTTTGCAATTGGCACTAGAAATCACTACTAAAAGGGGTTTTTGCTTCAGATCAATGCCCATTTGTACGCGAGGCAGTTTTACATAAGATGAAAGTAAGATGAATGCATGCTGAGATGGATTTATTCTGCTGTGCTGCAGAAGAATCTTCCCTTTGGTTTCACATATCGGTATAGTTAGCTTCTATGAGCACTCCTGTAGAATGACACTTGGAACTCAAACTGTAATCTGCTGAATTTCCTCATTGTGGTTGGTAATCCTTTGTGATTTGGGTTTGTATACCATGCAATTAAAGGGGAACAGCTCCCATTTCAATTAAAGGGGAACAGCTCCCATTTCAACAAGATTTAGTAGTGAAGCAGATGACAAGGTGAAGTGAATATTAAAATTTGTAATGATTTGAATCAGTTTGGGGCATTCCACTGCAAGAGGCCTTACATCTTCATCAGATTTTATGTCAGTTTCATTTAATTTGTCTCAGTAAAAAATCATGATAACTTGGTCTGTAAATTTCCTTTAAAACTCAATAAACTCATTGAATTACCCTATGTGGATTTACTGGGGCTTAGATAATACTCATAGTGTGTGTCTAATATCATGCTTGCTGTAGTTGGAACTCCCTCAGACTCAAATGAAAGTTCTCACTGGGGAGATAGAGAAGGCTAGGAAGATGTTTTTCATCTCTATGGAAATGAGTTTTAATGCAGCCTTAATCCTTTTATGACTGGAAGACTAGTCCCATAGTGTTGTAAAATAATAGGCAGATAAGTATGGCCAATACATTGTTTTAGCATATGTTTACAAATGACTGCTTTCCTAGAGGAACAAAAGTATAATTTAAGCTGATTCTAAAGACTGTTTGCCCTTTTCAGTGGCAGTAATAAACGATGGCAAAGGCAATATGGCCTTTGACAGCAAGTGCTAAAACCTTATCATGGATCTTGAAGGCAGTGATAAGAGCAGGCCAACATGCTGGCAAACAAACTGCAGATGGACAGATGCAATCACAAAACAATGAGCAGACTCAAGGACATTTCATTTAAATGGATGTAATTAGATGTTTATGCTTTCCATAAATGTCCAGATGCAATCTGAAAGAAGTAGTACAAACTAGACTATGACTTTTGCAAAACAACTCTCGTGTATGAAATTTGGATGCTGGATACATGTGAGTGTGTTTTGTCATATGCGCAGCAAAGAACAGCTCATTTGACTGGACTTTCCAGACACATGCCGCCTGGGACTGGGCCCAAAGTCAGATGCTGACTCTGGCTAGTGTGGTACATCACCTGGCATCAGAAGAGAAAATTACAGCACTCAAAGCAACACAGCTCTGGTCAATAGCAGTCAGTGTCAGGGGAGATCGAGCAGTCAAAAATGAAAGCAAAGAAAGAGAGATGCTGACAAGAAAGCAAGAGGAGGAAAAAGAAGATACTTGCAGACTGGGATATTGGCTTACATACTCAGTGTATGGGAAGGGTAGTAGGTCCTCAGCTCATGCCAATGGTAGCCATTCATTTCATTGTCATGTAAAAATATCTCCATCTGGCTACCTGCTATACTTATGCCCTGCTTTTAAGCCACGAGTAGCTTGAAGCAACTGAAATTAATGCTGGAGTATTTGGGCTAATGGGTGTGTGGATAGCAGCCTGTTCTGTCCCCTAGCAATTAATGGCATAATTCAGGTTCTTCTTTTGAAAGAGAGAAATGTTAGTACCTTTAGAGGTGCATCTCACTGCATACTGGATATTATCTGTATGTAAGGCTATGCGTTTATTATCTGTTAATGCTAGAGAATTAAGAAAATGATGTGAAAGCACCTACAATAATGTTCATAAAATAGTGCTGAAATAATAGACTTTGCTTGAATTTATCATTCTTTGTCTCCATAGCTACCAGGTTCTGCTCATAAGAAGGGCAGATATTCACCGTATGGCACTCATAAATTGGGGTTGTGGGGAGTTGCATGCAAGCGCGCATCTTTCCTTAGTATCTCCAAGTAGTAAAGAGAGGTTTCATAACTGTGGGAATGGAGAATATATATCCTGTTAAATAATTAATGCTGTCAGACAAACCTACCTCTGGAAGGAATCCCGTCTTGTAGCAGGGCATCGTAACTCAGGTCTGTCTCCCCAAGGCCTGTCCCATTCACTGTACCTCAGCTTGGCTTTCACAAAGCAAAAAGATTTAGAAGGGGGGAAAAGAAGTTCAAGGTCTCCCAACGAAGCACTAGAATTCTTAAAGAAACGTAAGGTTGCTCAACTTTTTACATTTAAAAAATCCCAAAAGATCCCCTCCCTCCCACGCTTTTGGTTTTGTTTTGAAGAACGAAAACGTTACTGAAAATGTTACGGCAGCAGAAAAGAAAATCTTTCTTACTGTTGGTTGCTACCTGGCTGTTCTATTTTTATGAATGCCCTACAGGCCAATACTAGGCATGTTTCATCGGTAGTTCAGTGGGGCTTACTCTCAAGTAAATGTATGTAGGTATGGCCTCCCCTCCCCTTGATTAAGTATTCTTTATGGCTATTTTTTTTTAAATGGGCAGTAATAGTGCTCTTCATGATAACTTCTGATAATAGTACACATGCTTCATGTTCGGGGTCAACACTTATGGTTAGGGAGCAAGACTGGACATGATGCCCTTCCTCTGCCCACAACCAAGTGTACTAGCCTTGTTGTACCTACAGGTATTTGGGATACAGCATTACAGATAAAAGGATTTAGGCTGTAATGCAACATACATTTACTTGAAACTACATCCCAGATAGTATGCACAGCCTCTGTCCCCATGCATGGGAATTCAGCCATTGAGATGGAGCTTACATGCATATGGTTTGTAGTCACATAGGCATTGTGCCCATATTGGGATGAATGTGCATAGGTGGAGAGTGGAGCCTGGGTATTTGGTCATGGGTAGAGATAGAGCAAGTGTTTTCAATTCTGTTCCCTGAATGCATGTTGTCTTATATCCACAGTGTTTTGTGTACCTAGCTTGTTTCTTAGACAGCACCAAGATGAGTGGATGCCTATTCCATGTGGCCCTTCTGCTGGATATGTGTACTTCCATGCATTTTACTGGAACGAAGGGACCGAACCTTCATGGATCAGTCTAAGAAGCACTGTGATGTCATCAAATTGCAACATCTGATTGGCTACCTATTATTGTCAGTATATCCCATTAGCAATTCCTGATTGTCTAGGAGCACTCAGGGAAAAATGTAATGAAGGAAAAAGATGATGCTAAAGCAGTAGTACAGGGTAATGAACTTTTGTGAATCATGAACCAATACACTGGTTTGTGAACTAAATCAGTTCATATTGATTTGTGAGACATTTAAAGTCTAAATCCCTGCTTTCTGCTCCCTGAAAAAAGCGGCCAGGAGCAGAAAGCAGGGGTTTAAATGGTCCTGAGCCATTTAATTCTCTGCTTTCTACTCCCCTCTTCTTTCGGCGGGGAGCAGAAAGTGGGTGTGAAATGGCTCTAAGTCATTTAAACTAAACAGTAGAGCTGGGTTGTTGTTTTTTTGTGAAGAGCAGAAAACAGGGGTTTAAACTTATGCCTCTGCTTTCTGCTCTTCATGAACCACCGTGAACCATATCAAAATTCATGGAAGTTTGTGGCAGTTCTTCAGTTCACAAGTATTGCTTCACAGACGATGAACTGGCCAAAATTTGTGACGGACTTTAGTTTGTGAGCTGGTCCATGCCCATCCCTAAGTTTAACTATCCCCAGTTCACTCAGCTAGGAGGAGTATGCCCATTTAACTGGAGGGCAGTGATCCAGAAATAGAGGCTTAGACAGAGCTTCCAACATTCCCAAGAAAATAATGAAAAGGGAAACCCTGATTGGGATGACCCAGGCAGGCCTGATCTTATCAGATCTCAGAAGCTAATCAAGGTTGGCCATGGTTAGTATTTGGATGGGAGATCACCAAGGAAGTCAAGGGTCATGACACAGAGGCAAGCAATGGCAAACCACCTCTGAACATCTCATGCCTTGAAAGCCTTACAGAGTCACCAAAAGTTGTCTGCAACTTGATGGTACTTTCCATCACTGCCACCAAGGCAAACGACCTCTAGATGTCTATTGCTTTTTTAAAAAGTGGGGTCACTGTAGCCTAGAGGCACTGCCTTACTTGCAGGTAGTCCCAATAGTGGGGCATCCCATTTCTTTTTTTTTTTTTTAATAACATTTTATTAATAAATGCAAAAAAGGAAAATAGCAATTAACAAAACAGGTAAGTTGGAGTATACACGAAAGAGTGTTAGAGTTACTAAAAAGTATTACATTTTCAAAGTTACAGTATCAGTTTACATTTTTCAAATCAAGGAGACATTCACATCTTACCATAAATTTAAGTCATTAACTGTAGTAGGGATTTCACCTGATCAATTAAATATTCCACAATAGGGAACCAAATCATAGCGTGATCTAAAGAAGATTTGTATACAGGGCATCCCATTTCTGACCTGAACCAGAGACCCAAAAACTCAGGCCAAGGAAGGCACTCTTAGCCTGAGCCCCAGAGTTAGCCATAGCTTTGCAAAATGGTTTCCATTTCAGGTTGCATAAGGCAACCCTTGAAGCAATCTCCAGCCTTCCCGCTCCACCCAACAAAGATATGTATATGAAATAATAGCGAGTTCCACCAGGTACAGTATCTACATTTCTAAAGCTATGCAATGGCCACCTGGTGAATAGCCCTTCTGTCTCCAATCCTGCAATCCAATCCAGTCCCTTTTCTGTGACTCCTATACCTGTGTGAAAACCTTTTGTCTAAAACAACTGTCCTCCCTGCCCCATCTCTCAGGATACCGAGATAAAACTAAGCAAACATTAGTTTAATCAGCGATCCTTCCTGATGCCAGTCAGGGAGCCATTTCCCACCTTTTGTCTAAGCCTGGGATCCTATTCAACCTGCCTCGTCAGGACCACCAGTGGTCATCACACCCATTCAGCCAGCTCTGGGAAAGCCATCCATGTGCATTAATCTCATCAACACTGTTGTGCATTCAGACCCTGCCCCTCTGGGACTTCATTGGTCACACTTCGGTTTTACTTCTCATGGTGTCACACACCCCTTGGACCCCTTATTGGTCCAGGAAATTTTTTGTCTTCATCTGAGACAAGCCCCTCAAGGCCTCCCATTGGTCTGCATTGTTTTCTCATGTCTATATCCAGCAAAGCACATGGTTTTGACTGTGTGTCTGCCCGGATGCCTCATGACTGACTTTCTGGTGCTGTTTTTTTTGCTTTTCTACTAAAATGTTGGTGGCATGCTGGGTCTCTACCAATTGAGACACAAAGGTGGCTACTTTCTTGCTCAAAGAAAAATTGAGTTTGTCACCTCTGAGCATGTGGATGGGGTAAACTACCAGAATGTTGGCTGGAAGGGCAGTGATAGTTATAGGAGCCAACACAAAAAGAATGTCAGATTAATGATTGGGAAAATAAATTTGGGATGAACCTAGGGTAAACATCTATGGATCTCCTGACTCTGATTGGATTAGGAGGGTTTGTTCCAGGAGGGCAATAACAGGTGATTGCCCTGAGGTCAGGAAATATTCTGGGTGGACAAAAGGTCCTGGCAGGACGGAGTCTTCACCCATACCTGAGATCAGCTGTATGAGACAATCATGTAAGGTCAGTATAAGTTATCAAGCCTACTTGGTGGCTTGACACTAATTTGATTTTGCAACCAGAAGAACTTGCATTTGTTGAAGAGATCACATTGATAGATCAAGGTGGACATTTCATCTACAGAATTGCAATGTACTAAACTAAAGACATTTGTGATGGTACAAAACCTTTGGCAGTGTTTGACTGAGATGCTCTAAGGCCAAAGAGGGGCGGGACAAATTTAAGATCATTAGGATAGCTGCTTTGATGCTAGAGTGGGGCAGTCCACACAGCACTGCCTATGAAAGGAGAGATAAAAGATGTCTAGATCAGGGAGAGTGGGAGAGTCAGAGAAAAACAGGAAGGTTTGCTCTATGATGAGGCAAACTGAGGCAGTTGACTTAGGCAGAAGATATTGAGGAAGTGATCAGAAAAACTTTTTGACCACAACTTCCTGTCACCAGCTAGCTAGCCTACCCATCAGACAGCAGCCCGCCTGAAAAGTACTGAGACTTACTAGTGATTTCAGCTCTCACATACTTTATTAGTTGCAGAACAAGACACCTAAGCCGGCTTGCAGGCCGGCTTTTATCCCCAAGTGAACCACACCCTAAACACACACACACCCGGTGATTCACTATTTACATTGATTGGATTAACTCCTGCTCCTCTATTGGAGGGGAGTCAGGATCCTCTACTCCATTGTCCTTTGGGGCGAAGCTCAGGCCCTTCACCTGGCCACATGGTGGACCGGTTAGAACCAGTCCAAGCACATGGCTGCCCTGAGCCCATGTTCTCAAGTGGATACATTACACCGCCCCACTTCTGTCTCTGTTCAGGAGCCAGAAGATATCATTTTGTCCTTATCTCCTTGCTTTTCCAGGCCTCTTAGAAATTATGCAGCCAGTAAGTTTTTTGTGCCATTTCCCGAAGTTTTGCAAGATTCTTGAGAGAGTTCAGCCATCCTTCTGGATACTTGGTTGTCAGAGCAACCAGTATGAGCCCAAGGGTGATTTTTGGTACCCTGGACAAACCACGACCTCCCCCCATGGAGAAAAATGAGGTCTAGAATGAAACTTTACATTTACATCCAGCTCCAGCGTCCTATTTATTCCACATTGAGAATCCCAAGCAAAGAAGGGCTTTTTCCATAGCGAGGAGTGCCTCCCTGCCATCTATGGTTTTAGAGGGTAGATTTAGCAAAATCCCCTTCTCCCAGCATTTTTGCCCTTGTGGCACTTAAAGTAGAGACTCTACAACATGTTTTAATACAGTGCTGCTGGTATGAGGAGCCCCGCACAAAACTTTTCTTCGATATCCAGAGTAAAATCCATGTATGCAGCCCAGACTGGACTTAATATTTCATCCTCTCGGATGTGGACCCAGAGATTTCCCAGGCTGCTGCACATTGTTGGGCATCCTGTCTTGCAATACGTAGAGAGAAGTTGAATCCTGCTCTATAATCCATTTATCCTAACTCTGGTCGATTTTATTCTATACTATATTATTCTAAATTTAAATCTTATTTTTTTTATTTTTTTGTATCTAGTTTTATTTTTGTATTATAAGCTGGTGAAAGCCGTTAAATTATGCTATGCTATGCTATGCTATGCTATGCTATACTATACTATACTATACTACTATACATTTATTTACTTGGCATTTGAAATGAATGTTGTACAAATAAAAAAGATACACATTGTTGTTGTTTTTCCTTTTCATTAATCCTAAAAATTTGCTTTTGTCTAATTTGGCACTCTCGTCTCTGGTCCCAGTTCTTGCCAACCTAGCAGTTCGAAAGCAAGATATTGCAAGTAGATAAATAGGTACTGCTTTGGTGGGAAAGTAACAGTGTTCTGTGCGCCTTGGTGTCTAGTCATGCTGGCCACATGACCACAGAAATGTCTTCGGACAGTGCTGGCTCTTCGGCTTGGAAACGGAGCTGAGCACTGCATCCCTAGAGTCGAATTCAATTGGCTTTTGAGCAAGGGAAACCTTTACCTTTACCTAATGTCCTAGAAATCTACCTAATTTGCGGATATGCTTGTACTAACCCTGACAGCAACCAAAAATAGGGCCTGAACTTCCACAAGTAGGAGGGTTTTTTTATATATAATTCTGGAAGACCTATAGGGCATGGTAGGATTGCCAACCTCCAGATGGTGGCTGGAGATCTCCCAGGATTACAACTAATCTCCAGGCGACAGAAGTCAGTTCACCTGGAGAAAATGGCTGCCTGTGAATGTGGGTTTTGTGGCATTACATCCCACTGTGGTCTCTCCCCTTCTCAAGACCTGCCCTCCTCAGGCTCCACTTCCAAAATCTGGGTATTTCCCAGCCCAGAGCTGGCAACCCCAGCCCAGGAAGCTTGTCAAGGTATTTTTAAAAGTAGCTTGGATGGCAAGAGGTAAGGAGCATTATCTCCTCCAGTTCCTAGGCAGGAGTGGCAGTGGTAAGGTAGGCAGCATGGAGGTGGCCAGCTGGTGGTTATTTCCACCACTGTCACAACCTCAGGCTACAAAAGATCTTGAGTCACCACTGGGAGGAACCCTAGGAAATGTAAGGTGGAAGAAGAAGGGGCATGGAGGACAGCAAATGCCACATTGTGAGCCAAAATTTGAAGAAAGCCATAGGTAGAGGTGCACTTGGCCAAAAGCTGCAGAGGTGGCAAAAAATGATGAGAAATGAACTGCTGAGCCTTGATATAATGTAACATGGAGCCTCTGCGTTCTCATCCAAAAGACCCAGCCTTGTCAGAGCCTAGCAGCTGCAGGCCCTTTTCAAGGTCTCTGATCTTTTTGAACCCAGCATGTCCATTTCCTTTTGAAAATGTGCCATCAGTCACATAAACTGGAGCACTCACTCCTGTTACCTCTTGTAAAACTTGGCTCATACACAGATGACATCTGAACTTTTCTGGAATCTGATTTCTCAGATATGTGGCTCCAGTTCCTTTGAAAGTAACTATTCTTTATCGTTTCCAATTGTGGAAGCAGGACACTGGATGAGAGAAATAGGACTATGACTCTAGTGTACCTTCATACAAAAGGGAGGGGGGGAAAGCCTTCTTGACTTTTCTAGCAAGGTAATTGCATGAACATCTATATTACTTTCTAGGCTAAGATGACACCAGCCTTATCGTCCCGACTTTTTCCTTCACGAAAACTACCATAACTTGGATATCTCCCAACATTTCTTTCTATTTTTTTAAAAAAAGGCATTGTTCAGAGTGTTCAACATTATTTTAACCTCTTTATTATTTATTTTATTTTAATTTTATGCATTTGAATGTCAACATATATATGAAAATGCTGAGCAGATACAGAGAACTTCAAATTATAATTACAAATAGAAGAAGAAAATTAGCTTTAGTGTTCTCGTACAAATTGAGTTGAGGTTTGTATAATCATAATGGCATACATGGCGCCAGTGATTGCATCTTAATCAATGTCTCATTCCAGAGTTTGAACTTCAGAGTAGGATTGCAAACTCTGGTTTGGAAGGAGGCTGATTAGCATTGTCATTGTTATTAATGGTATAGATGCAACGCTAAAATGGTTAAGGCTGCAATCCTAAAAATGCTTCCCTAGGATTATGCTACACTGACTAAAATGGGATTTATTTCTGAGTAGACCTGCCTAGGATTTCTACCCAAGTCCAACAGAGGAAGGGAGGAATGACAGAGAGGTAGGTAACACCTTGTGTTGCCATGGTTGGATTTTAATTGGAAAATTGTGGTTTCCAGAGTGCCAGCCTTGTATTTGAACTGGGCCAAGTGTTCATTCAATATATTTATATACCACTTTCTCTCCAAAATATTGCTTGAAGAGATTTTCATACAGTCACACAGCATGACAAAGACAAAATGTTTACTGAATATATCTCCCATGGTTACTAAGCCCAAAAGACTGCATATTACTGTCATATAGATCATCACAATAAAATATATTCATAGAGCCATTTAAACCAGTTTGAAATGTATCATGGTTATGACATACGTACATACAAGTGACCATTTTAGGTACACATGGGAGAGCTAATTTATGGGTTGTTTTTACAGTTGGGATTGTCATCTCCATGGAGGGTTTCCACAACCTGGCAACAAAACGTAATTCATCCCATGAGTTAAGGCCATCATATAATGAGTTTCCCTACCACTAATCCATAGCCATTTGAAAAGGTGGGAAATCAATGACACAGTGTTTTATGGCTAGAGGGTGGTATGTATAGGAAATGAACTATGAGGTCACTTCAGAATATCCAAAGATGAGCCCATACCTCAAAGAGAGAGAGGTGTACTAAAGATGCACAGAAACAGATCATAGGCTGTATGTTCTCATAAGAACAGCACAATAATAAGTGTACAAGTCTGTGCTTAACTGTATAAAATTTATTTGCCTAACTGTAGAATATCTATTAACTAGAAAAAATGTTCATGATCCAAGTAAAATTTGGCATGTGTAATAAAACAACAGCACTTGCCTATGGCAAGCTTCATATGGGACCTAGTTAGCCCTCTTCTGAGTACTGCAAAGATTTGTAGCAAAGTAGCTGATACTGAAAGTATTGGAAAAGGCAATGTCTGGTGTACAAAGAAGAGAAGAAGACCCTTAAGGGGGCAGCCAGGAGACAATTAGATAAGATAGTGAGGTCAGCACCTTCTGCCCTGTTAAGTGTCATTTCTTGTCTGTCTCCAGATTGCTGCTCTTAGGGCAATTTCCCTCTTTTTCTTGGAAGTACCACACTTAGTCTTACCCTCACTCTCAGCTAGAGATATAGTTAGGAACCCATCTCTCTCTCTCTCCTCTTTCCTATCAAGTATGTTAATTCCTAAATAAACCTTTATCTACTCTTTAATCAGGTTGTGCACCATTGCTGTGTTAATTACTCTGCCAACAGAATGCAGTCACCACCCTCCACCATCCCCCTCTTTTATTACTATATTACTACACAAGCACCATTTTAGATTTTTTTTTTAAAAAAGAAATTCCTTGTAATTTTAATTTTTTTAATAAGTGGTACAAGACTAGTGGTAAAACGTTAATTTAAATCCACCATATACAAGAGAATGCACAGTAATGCCAGATCAACACACACAGCAGTGCTTGCTGCTGGGCTTAATCGGTGGAACATGACCCAATGCTGATCTTTCCCTCCCCCTCTCTCCATCCCTCACCCCTTTTCAGAGGTTGCAAAGAGGCTTTTCGGAGAGCGGCCAGAGAAGCACATTTTTTCTTTGTCATTTCTTTTTTTCCAGAGATCCAAGACTAGCAATAGTCTTATATCGCTAGACTCAAGCCGCTTGCAATAAATAAATAAATAAATAAATAAATAAATAAATAAATAAATAAATAAATGTAAAACAATGAGGGAAAAAGTAATCAATGGAGCTTGCACACCAATGAATGGCAGAAGGTACAGAGTGAACGGAACAGCCTCAATGTGGTGTGCGGGGTGGGGGGAGTGATGAAGGGGTAGCAAAGGGGCAGGGGGAAATCTGAGGGAATCTGTATGCTTTTGAATTACCTTTGGCTCAGAAGTGAAACAAGGGAAAAATCTGCACAAAACCACTCTCAAAAAGCCTGGGGAAACAGCAACCAGAAAGCAAACTGAGCACTGAAGGGGGAGGGAAATCAATGCAGAATGAAAAAGAAAACTCGACAGAGGTACATGGCAAAAGCAAGGGGAAATACCTGTGCATAACAGGCCAGTAATTAATGGGGCAGGGGATAATGGGGCCAAAGGCTGTATGGATATGCAACCCTCTGATACAGCCACTTGTCTCCCTAATCCTTGATGCAAGTAGTCAGAGCTGAAGAGCTGAAGAAAATAAATTCAGTGACTTCTTGAGGGTATTTTGGTCTTTTCTTAGTTCCTGCATTGCAGGGTAGATTCCTAGCAATCAAAACAGACACCAGGACAGAACCCTGACACAAACTTGAGCCCTTTAAGCAATCCTCTGACACATTTACCATGGTTTGAGCTTTCCTCAGCAAGAGACTCCTTCACTAGACTCAACAGGGGGGGGGATCCTTGGGATGCACTTGGCTCTGAACGCCCTGAACTATTTAGAAAATGAATGTGTGTGCTGTGGAAATGAGTCCAGAACCTTCCATAAAGCTGACCTTTCCAGTAAATGTCTCATTGCTTTTCCTGAGAGGGAAGACTGTTAGGTGGGAGCAACCTGCTCATTTTAACTCCGGAGCCTGTTTTTACTTTACGTTGCCACCTGCTGAAAAGAAGGTAATGACTAGTTTTAAACTGAGTTTGACGGTATAAGGTTGAAGGAACAAAAATAATGGTTATGTGTTACATTGCATACCTTAGTCCCCTCTGCTGGAAAACTCAGAAATAGCTCTTCCAGAAGCTTTATGAGTTCCATTATCTTTACTTCGGCCACTGCCCAACTTCCTTTGTAAAGGTACAAAAAAGACATAATGTAGATAAGACAGGCTGCAAAATTTCTGTCCACTTGACAGAAGAGATTGAGCTAGCTGGAGTGAGGGGCTTGCTGATCTGCCAACTGCTCTGCATTCTTCATTGCATACCTGCAAGAGTGATAGTTGCCGCTGGACATTGCTGCTGGTAAGGTTTGCAAACACCCAGATGGCTATGGTCTTGTTATTTTCTAGTCCAAACTGCATTCCTGGAGAGACCCAGGATATCATATCAACTATTTATCCTTTCAGCCCATTGTATCTATGACAGTGATATCAGAGTAAGAACACACATTACTTTTTCCATTGACATGTGAGTGAGAGAACACTGTCCCAGCTGTTCTGTTCAGAAGGATTTGATGTACAGTGCTCCATCATCAGATTATAAATTGGCACTGGTGATGTGGCAGTGCCCCCCCCCCGCGTTCATAATTGGCTTGGTATTTCTAAGCTCTCTGGCCAGTTTGTCTGGAGATCCTGGAGGTTTTTGTCATCTTTTGGGCATGGGACAGCAGTCACTGGGGGGTGGGGGGAGGTATCTGTGAATTTCCTGCAATGTGCAGGGTGTTGGACTAGATGACCTTGGATGTTCCTTCCAATTCTATGATTCTAAGTGCATTTGTGAACTGGGGGGGGGGGGGCAGGGAAACTCCCTGATAGCCATTTCTACTTTTCCCCCCCAGCTTTTACAAAAACTTACCTGTAGGGAAGTTGCAGCTAAAATGGCTGGCAGAGCAGGGAGAGTTGTTACAGTGGTGGATACCATGTTTTTAAGACCTGTATTTCCCATTACTGTGTCATAGGTGCTCATGAACATGCTCAACAGGAATTTGAGAGAGAGAGGGAATAGAAATTTAAAGTTCCAAGGCCTCAACTGCTCTGGGGTAGGGTTGCCAGCAATGTTCCCTCTAAGCTGTGGAGTCTTGTGAGCAGGAATTCTACTTTGTGAGTTACTGGCGTTAAAGTTGTGAGTGAGTGATTTGGCTGCTGCATCCTTCCTGAGCGGAGACAAAAATGTGTGAGCCAGAGGCTAAAAAAACTGTGAGCTAGCTCACACTAACTCAGCTTAGAGGGAATACTGGTTGCCAGTTATCTGGTTCAGGTTTGGGGGGGCTCTCGGTGATGCTTCCTGATCAGTGGACTAGCAGGTCAATTGATACAGGGACATCATTTCTTCTTTTGTAACAGAACAGGAAGTGATGTGATAATGCTTTTGGAATTTTCATCTCTGTATGGATTTGGAAATTCCTAAAGGGTCATCATGTCACTTCCTGCTCCAAAACAGGAAGTGATGTCCCAGCAGCCTCCACCCCTCCATGCTCCCGGAGATTGTCAGCTGAAGGAGCCTGGAGAGTTGAGTAATTTGCTACTGAAGGGTAGCAGAAATGTATACTTTATATGTATTCTGAATGTGAGAGGAGATTGGGGGGGATTGTTGTCTGGGGTCCCGTGGAGACTCTTAGTAGCCCTGATACTCAAGAGTGTCTAATAGCCTCTAGGGAGCATGCATACTGTCATTTTCCAATGGCTCTTGTCTCAAGGCTCTCAGCTGGTCTTGCATCCTGCATTTTATGGCCAGATTGCATGGCCAGGAGAGGCTGTTTTCACTAGTATTTCTATGGTAAATATAACAAGTGCTCCAGCTGTCAGTATCGCCATGTTTGTGATAATCTGCTGTTTTATGCAATCCAAGGCCAATCACTTTCTCTTACAGAAAGCCTGATATTTTCTTTCCCACCCACTCTTTTAGCTGAATACTGTTTTAAAGCATGGGTGCTATAAAGCAGCAATTCAAAACAAATCTTTCTGCTGGGCTGGAGAGGGGAATCATTAGCTCATAGGCAGGTGTATCCAGAGACCAGAAAATGGAAAGCAGAACTTCAAGAATACATTGGTGCTACGAAGTGAATATTTATTACTTTGGTAGCACTCTGAAAAAAACCTTGGGGTATATTTCTACACCAGAAGAAGAAGAAGAGATTGGATTTATACCCCACCCTTCACTACCCAAAGGTGTCTCAGAGCGGCTTATAAACTCCTTTCCCTTCCCCTCCCCACAACAGACACCCTGTGAGGTAGGTGAGGCTGAGAGAGCTCTTGACAGAAACTGCTCTTTTTTCAGGAACAGCTCTTATCAGAACTATGGCTTGCCCAAGGTCATCCAGCCAGGTGCAAGTGGAGGAGTGGGGAATCAAACCTGGTTCTCCCAGATTAAAGTCCGTGCACTTAACCGCTACACCAAACTGGCACATGTCAAATATTAAGGTATTTTAGGGTGGAAAAAATCCCTTTTTTTAAGTTTGTGGTGGTAGAAAACACTGAATTGTGATCAGGCTAAATTTTCTACTGCTAGAATGGAATTGAACTTTCCTGCCACCCACTGTAGCCCACTGATCTCCATGACCTGCTGCTCCTGGGGGACGGGGTCCTGGAGAATGACAAAATGAGGGTCTGCAGCAAGCAGGGAAAATCTGGTGGAAATTGACAGTTTAGTCCAGATTCAGCCTATGGTGTTTTACAGTGCCCAGACTCCCAGAGCCTGAAAGGACACTTGCACATGTGGTAGGAAATAATGGCATTGATCAGGGATGGCCAAACTGTGGCTTGGGAGCCACATGCGGCTCTTTCACACATATTGTGCAGCTTCCAGCGGGCAGCTGGGGAACTGCTTGAGGTGGGGGGAAGCAGAGAAGGAAAGCAACTAAATGTGTTCTCAACCACCCCCCCCTCCCGCCAGCCAGCTTGGAGAAGGCATTTGTCTCTTTAAATCCCTTCTCCAAGCCGAGCAAGCCAGTATGGGGGCGTGGGGGGCTTAGAGGATGCATTTAAAGTTAAAGTTGTTTTCTTTCCACTTCTCTCTCCCCCATCTATTTGCTTTCTTTTGACTTTCTTCCCACCTTTCTTTCTATCTTTCTTCCCTCCCTTCCCATTTAAAGTTAAATGTATTCTCCAAGCCCTGCCACACTGGTGGACTGACTTGGCTCAGAGAAGGCATTTGTCTCTTTAATTTAATATTGAAATTTGCATATTTCCCCAATAAAAACATGTGTGTTCATGTCTTGTGGCTCTCAAACATGTGACATTTATTCTATGTGGCTCTTACATTGAGCAAGTTTGGCCACCCCTGGCACTGATTGTAACATTAAAAATTGTGCATTTTTGTCATTGGTCTGTGGGATTTTTCTTCTCCAAATACATGTCTCTGTATGATGAGATAACATTCTTCAGATTATCAGGAAGCGCTGTATCTAGCATTCTATTTGTATAGTGCCTCCAACATACATGGAGCTGTACTGAGTTGAGGAAGACTGGTCCCTGCCCTCTAAGAATTTACGTTTTAAAACTAGCCAACATGAAGACAATAAAGGGAGGGGAAGAAAATAGAGTTGGGAAGAAAAAGAGGAAGAATGTGCAATTAATTTCAGTTATGCATGTTTATGTTTCAATTCCATTAGGAACGCAGCATGTACCAGTACATAGGGAAAAAATGATTTTTAAGGGGGAATGTGTTTGAACAAAATGAGAGAGATGGCATTGCACAGGAATTCTAGGAGGAAGTTGCAAGCATTAAAGGGTGGCAAGGGAGACAGAGCAAAGTAGTTTGAAGAAGCAGGATATCTTTTGATGGCTGAGGATGATTGAGCTGGAGGAAAGGAAGCAAAACAATTGTTGCAAAGTTATTTTTTAAAAAAATATTTCATAAGTAAGACATACAAAGACAAACATACATAAATACAAAGTTGCTCATTTCTCTATAATAATTCTGTTTTGGAGTGGCAAGATTCTATGCACTCCTTCAGTAATTGGCCTGTCAGCCGCCACTCAAGAGTAACTCGTGCCATTGACCGAGTGCCCCGTCTACTTTCCCTTCAGCCACTGTGCCCTGTCAGAATTACTGGCAAATGTCTTTCTCTATTGACGAAGATGCTTTTCCTGCTTGCCTCTAGTGTGGGACTAACTGTCCCCTCAGTGGCTGTTGGTAGGTGTCACGAAATGGCAGTTACCTGTGTTTGTAACATGGCTGTGGTTCTTTGTTTAAAATGTTCCCTGATAAGATTTAATTGAGCTGTAGTTCCAGAGAGGGGCCTGCAGAGGTATCACTCACTGGGTTGAATGGGGCTTCCTCATCTGCTGGTCTACAGTTCCCTGCTGCCCCATGGCCAAAAAGTGCAGGAAAACAGGGACTGTCCCAAGGCACTCCACAGGAGGCTGCAGAAATTCAGGCACTCCACAGTCGGCTGGACTGGGGAATGAATGGAAGTTTCCCTGCTCTCTTGGGCGGAGAGAGAGGCTGAAGTACGGCCAGTGGCCGGTCCAAGGAGAGATCCTATCCTGAGCCCACAACCTCCAGAGGTAGAGAGTATTGTGTGTAGGGAAAGAGGATTGCGTTTAACCCCTGTTGATTTATGCCCTGTTGGTTCATAGTGTGTGCTTTACTCCTACAGTGTGTGTGTGCTCCATAACTGTGTAAACAGTTAAATAAATTCTTTTATTTGGGCTAATAATCTGACTACATAGTCTCCCCTTCTCTGCACAATACCAAAGGGAGGGGGTAGCCCAGGGAAGCAAGGAAAGGCCAGACCCTTGGGTTGCCACCTTTCCAGAGATCCCCCAAAGATTGGGGATTCCATCTCCAAATAGGGAGATTCAGCTACAGGGATCTCACTATCCCTCTAAAAAGGCAGTGATGATTCCATGAGTGGTGGCAGTGAACTTAAGGAATGAGATATGCCCACAGGACAAGGGTGGGATGCAAACAGCTGAGTTGTAAACTGGAGCCCATTTCGCCATGGTAGGCAACCAAGCTTGGTTCAGACAAAGGAAGGAAACCCTTTGCAGGCCTTTGTGAGTAACTCATTGGGGCCAGTCCTGACTAGGGTTGCCAGCTCCAGGTAGGGAGATTCCTGGAGATTTTCTGGTAGCATCTACGGAAGCCAGGGTTTGGGGAGAGGCCTCAACTGAACAGAATGCCATACAGCCCACCTTCCAAAGGTGGGAGGAAGAGATCTGTTGTCTGGAGTTCAGTTGTGATACCTGGTGATCTTCAGGCTCCACCTGGAGGTTGGCTGCCCTAGGCATCGCAGTCATTGCTTCAGAGCAGGGTCTGCTAGATCAAGGTTCTTGCTGTAGAAGTTGAGTGGGTGATTTTGGACCAGTCACAGTTGTTCAACCAAACCTCCCTCACAGGGTTGTTGTGCAAGTCAAAAGGGGGAGAGGAGAATGATGTAAGCTGCTTTGGTCCCCATTGCAGAGAAAGACTACTTTTCCTCCTGGAAAACCATTGTTGCCAACCTCCAGGTGAGGGCTGGAGATCACTCAGAATTACAACTGCTCTCCAGATGGCAGAGATCATTTCCCCTGGAGAAAATGATGGACTCTGTGGCAGTCAGGGCTTCAGAGCACAGAAGAGGCTGCATGTGTGTGTGTGTGGGGGGGAAATGGAAAGCTGAAGAGAGATGGGGAAATAAAGGTAGGTTGATGATTGGCTGGGAAGGAGATAGGGTTGCCAATTCCAGGTGGGAAATCCCTGGATATTTGAGGGATGGAGTGGGTGAGGTTTGAGGAGGGGTGGGACCTCAGACAGGTACGATGCCATAGACTCCACCCTCCCAATCAGCCATTCCCTTCTGGGGAACCACTGTTCCCAATCTCAGGAGAGGGGTGGAAATCACTCAGAATTACAACTGATCTCCAGGAGGGAGGGGGAGGAGATGCAAAGCTGAAATCAGAGGGGCAGTTAATGGTAGGTTGATGCTTGGCTGGGAAGGAGATAGGGTTGCCAACTCCAGGTTGGGAAATTCATACAGATTTGAGGGGTGGAGCCTGGAGAGGGTGAGGTTTGAGGCGGGGAACCTTAGACAGCTACAATGCCATAGACCTCCAAACCAGCCATTTCTTCCTGGGTAACAGTTGTTACCAATCTCCAGGTGAGGGCTGGAGATCACTCAAAATTGCAACTGCTCTTCAGGTAGCAGAGATCAGTTCCTCTGGATAAAATGATGGACTCTGTGCCATTATACCCTGCTGAGGTTGCCACAGCAAATTGACGCTGAGTGCCCAAGGCCTTGGCACTCTCCCAGAGCCTCTTTCTAGAGCTTGTTGTATTTATTTCCACAACAGGCCTTATTCCTAGTAGTTAAATAAATAGTAGTTAAATAAAGATACTATTGGCTAGGGATGGGCATGAACTAGGAACATGGAGGTTTGTTCCAGTTCATGGTTCACAGGGTCACACGAACAATGGACCTGAATGAACCTCCCCATTTACCAAACTGATTTGTTTCAGGAGGTTCATGATGTAGTAGGGGGGAAGATCTGAGATCTTTCTTCCCTTCTTTCTGCTGAGGGTGACTCCCCAAGGCCAGCAGAATGGAAGGGGGGAGAGATCTTGCAAAAGCCATTTAAAGGGAATGGCTTTTGCAAGCTATGCAGCATGTGAGTGAAGTCCAAGTGGTGAGTTCACTCACTTCCAGGTGAACTCACTACTTGAACTTCACTCACACATGTTTTTCAAAAGCCATTTAAGGGGGACATTCCCTTTAAATGGTTTCTTCAAGCGGCATTGCACACGAGTGAACTTGCCACTTGAACTTCACTTGTGTGTGACTTGCAAAAACCATTTAAAGGGAATGTTCATTTTAAATGGCTTTTGTAAGCTGCACTGCGTGCAAGTGAAGTACAAGCAGTGAATCTATCTGGAAGTCCATCCTGGCATTGCTTTTCCAATTAATTGATCAGTGTCAGCATGTCTGCTGCACAAACCCTGATGTGAACCACATGAATCTTAGCAAAAAACAGGGAGGGTCATGGGAGGGTTGTTGTGGGTGCGATCACCCTCGACTCATGAACCAGGCAATGTTCATCACAAAATTAGGTTTGTGATGAGGTTTGTGCCCATCTCTACTGCTGGCCTCGTTAATTTTGCTGCAACAGACAAACACAATTGACACCCACCCCTAGAATTAATATTGAGGAGTTTCTGTTGCACGATCTCCAAATCACTGCTCAGGCTCTTCTACCATTTCCCCCCCATAAACATCGTTTTGAAAGCATTGATACTGTTTTCTTTCATTGTATTGTAGTCACTTTATGTGGGAGAATCCTATTTAAAATTATTTTCAGATATTAGCGACTGTAGGGTGTATGCATCATCAAAGAACTTTGTGTTTATGACAGACAACTTCCGTGTTTATCAGTATACCAAACACAGATAACTGAATGGCAGAGGAACCTTGATCTTCCACTTGTGCTTGTGGATAAGTGGGGGCGGAGAATCAATCTTCCATCTTTAATTAGATTATACCTGATGTGAACTTTACCATTTTCTCTAAACAGCCTCAGCGGAACTGTAATCCTTTGGTATATACAAAAGAAGGGAATTGTCTGTACAACATTATGTAAGACATATTAACAAACTCACCGACAAAAAAAATATTGAGACATATGAACTGTAAGATACAAATGCTGCACAAAACACAATGTAATGTTTTACTTTCCCCTTGCCTTTTATAGCCCAATCTCATCAGAAGCTAAGCAGGGTCAGCCCTGGCTAGCACTTGGATGGGAGACCTTCAAGGAATACCAGGACCATGATGTGGAGACAGGCAATGGCAAACCACGTGTCTTGCCTTGAAAACCCCAGGGGGTCACCATAAGTCAGCTGTGACTTGGTGGCATGTTCCACCACCACCATATTTGCAGTTATTATTCCTGAATGTATTATGCTGCAGTCTTATGGACAGTTCTTTGGAAGTAAGCCCCATTGAACTCAGTGGGATATACTTCAAAATAAATATGCATAGGTGTGTGCCATATGTCGTATTGCAGAATGCTGGCAATTTGTCCTCAAGACAGGCTGCAACCTACTTTCTGCTATATTTTCATTTATTGCTTGTGAATTATGGTTGAGGGGTGGGGCAGGAATGCAGCCACATACGGGTAGAACCAGTGGTCAATGTAACATTGAGGAATAAAGTGTCATGCACACATGATGGCTTTTCCATTGGATGTAGGACCCTATTCATGCAACCTAGATACATATGGGAAAACTGACTCTTGGAATCCATCACTCATCATTTCCATCTTCTGCTCTGTCTGTTGGGTCAGTACAGAACTAGGTTTGTATTCATATAGATGACAATTCATATAGATTCATAGAGATGGCAATGATGTATAGATGACATGGTTATTGACCAAGACCTAGGGATCTGGCATTTGCTTTATGGGTTTGTTTTCTTGTGTTTTCCAAGTGAGCTTCTGTTTCTTGGTGAGATTGATGCCTTTGATCTGTTGGTGTATGTGTTTTTTCTTCTGTTACTAAAAAGCATGTTTATTATTTCATAGTCTCTTCTCTTATTTTTTTTCTTCACAAACTTTTGCTGTTGGTGCTTTTATTTTTTTAGTTGTTTTCACTACTGGCTTTATTTGTTTTTGTTGATTTGATTCTTGCTGATTACCTATAGATTTTACTGTTGTGCTTACCTTCAAGAGCTTTATGATATGAGATGATATAGAGATGAAATAAATAAATAGCATAAAATTATATTAGATTGTCATACACATGATGGATGGGCATAATTATGCAAAATCATTTTCAGTAGGTACTTTGCTGCAGCCAGTCTTTGTGATCATTACAGAATATAGTGTTAAGGTTTGTTGGAACCTGTGTTGCAAACTGAGAAGAGATTGATCAACTTCTATACATCCCATTATTTTGAGAAGTAGAATATGAACTTTGGACAACAGGCAAAGATGTAGTGGTTATTTAGAAGTAAATCCCATGAGTTGGATCCAACCAGCTTTTACGCTGGTGATAATGCAATGGTGTGTGGGGGGGGGTCTCCCTTTAACCACCCAAAAAAATCTGCACTGGAGATCAAGGGATCTACATGGACAAAGTAATGTGGGATGGGGTTGTGGTAAGGAAGGGAATTGGGAAGGACTGAATGAAAAAATCTGGTTGCATCAAATCTGATGTTATTGAGACAGACTTATTCTCATGAAAATGCCGTTAGAATTGCAGCCTGTGGATGCCAAGATGTTCTCTGAACAACAGAACAACAGAATTCCAGTCTGCCTTACCATAGAGCTCGGCCACTATATTTGCAGATTCAAGACTTTTCCCTCCTGAGGGAAACAGTGGTTGTGTCCAGACTGGCAGTTTGGCCCAATATAGGCACATTTTGCAAATGGATTAAATGGGACCAGTCACACAGCCACATCTGTCAGGCATTCCCTGGGTGTACTCACCCAGTCAGAGGATGACTTGGAGCCCAGTTAAAAAGCCACCACCTCCAAAGTGGTGTTTTTGTTTCCTTGCGCATTCATTGCGCATGGCCGGATGTCTGAACACGGGGGGAGTGCGCACAGAATGGGTTTGGCAGTCTGAACCCACAGATCCATTCTGCCACTAGGGAGGGTTTTTTCTAAAACAAAATTGCCTATATGCACATGTTTGCTCATGTACACAAGCACATATGTGGCACATGCAAACTTATGCACGCACATGAATTTTGAACTTTTTTTGCAGTGCACTCTGTGGCTGAGGTGCTACAGTAATGTGGATGCTTGACCATGGGATGTCTCTGTGCGTAACCCGCAGCAGGGTGTGCTATGTGACTGATATTCCCCACAACACTTTAAACTGGTTCAATTAGAGGCGGCACTGTATTGTGCCAAACCAGTATATTGTCAATGGTTTTCTAGACTGTTCTAAATCAAGATGGCTTAGAGGTGCATGTGTGTTGATTTCAACATTTGCAGTACTCCAGAAAAGAGACCAGATACATTCTTGTTAACCTTATTTGCATCCCTTTGTACATAATGGCCTCAAACCAGGAGTAACTTTTTGAAAACTAGATATGCATGATAAATAACTGCCCTGATGTCCATTCTCATCTGTAGTTGGTTCAGAGGGTCCAATGGAATATCATAATATGGATTCTAATCTGCGTACCTGTCTATTTTGTGCAGATGGAATCCTGCTTCTGTGCATGGATGTCCTTTGCTGGATGAGGGTGACTACCTACTAGTCCTATATACTCAGGGAAAGGAATAATATACCTTCGGCTCAATTACCTATGTCATTCTTAGAATAGGCAGAGGAATAAAAGTTTTCTGCTTCTTTGCATCTAGACAAGGACAGCTGGGAGCAACAATTTCCATCCAAGGAGAAGAGAGATGGAGGAAGTCACTTATAAATGGCTTTCACTCTGTTGACCCCAGCATTTGTGCCACAATAGTGGGCACACGTTGAACTGCAGAGAGTAGACCATAGAACAGATCCCTTGTTTGCACTAAGATCAAAGACAAGTGAGCCACCAGGTCAGCTGTCCCTAATTCATCTAGTTCTTGGAGGAAACCTTGCAGTGATATTTTGATTGAATGGGTTCTCTTAATGTATACTTTTTTTTCCTGGGCAAATCAATGACCCTTGAAATGTTTTGTGTCACTCTCAGTGGTAAATCTTGGAACTAGACAAAGTTCACCTGAGCATTGTTTTCCAGAGCAGAATGATGCCTTTACTGAAGTCTTTTTCTATGACGATTGGAATTTTTTTTCAGTGCATTGTCCAAGATATATATGTGTGTGCTGGAAGGTATATCGTAGCCAATGTGCATTTTGTTGAGCAACAACGAAGCCTTACCTTTTCCCTCACTTACAGTACAGTCGAGAGTGACTGAAAGCCTCTTGAGCTGTCTTCTACTACCTCTTGCTGTAAGCCTTTCATGGCTGCAGAGAGAAAACTAAAGCAGCTGCGTTATCCTCCCAGGTTCCAACATAGTGGAGATGCAAATATTTCTGCTGAAATGCACAGTCTGTCCATGCAAATAAGAATGTAGTTCTTGCCAGGAGAGGGATATACAGAGTCTACCTTTTGCACTAAACCTAGAATTGATGATGGCAGAAGTACCTAATAAAGTTCAGTAATCTCGAATCTATCTTTTTAACTGGCACACCTTTCTCTGTCTGTTTTTTGGTCTTCTTGTAAAAAAACTCTAAGTCAGCAAGCAAACAATAAAATGGTTTTGGTATGACTAGAGCTACCCTTCTTTGGCTGGGACATGATCCAGTTGTGGATCAGTGGAAAAGTCACAAAAATGCCAAGAAGAGTTTAGAGAAACCCTATTTGTGTAGAAAGGTGACATAGAAATGTTTTAACTCCTCCTCCTCCTCCTCAGTAAAGAAATGTTGTGGTCTATGACTCTATACAGCCCTTCATTGCCACTGAGTTTCACCTAAGGCGAACTTGGATGTTCAGGCAAATAATCTGAAGAAGTCTGAACATGCCCATCTTTATATCAAACATAACATTTAGTCTTTGTATGCCAGTGTCCATCTTCTTGTATTGGCAGGAGCCTTATCTACTCTTGGGCAAGGAAGAGTCAGCTACCTGAGATCCTTTTGACTGGAGATATCAAGGACTGAAACTTCAGACTTGCATGCCAAGCAGGTGCTCTGTGCTGAGCCATGGCTCATTTCCCACATCCTTGGCGTGATTCATTCAATGCTCAGTTTTCATGCTATGATGATATGATTATACCTTACCATTTTATTTTGTGAGCCGCCTTGAGCAGGTATAAATTTCCTTAAATAAATAAACCTATTAGTTGGAGAGTGAAAATATAAAGCTCCCGTGCATCGCTGGACCTTACGCAGTAGAGCCACCTGAGCTCTATTTTGAGCTCCGTAAGAACAAGACTGTTTCGTACTATTTTGTCTTGGTCTGATAAGAAGAAGGATTACTTTAAAGTCCCTTTAAGAAAGTCTACAGTATATCCATATGTAACAGAGAATTGCCTGCAGCTCCTCAGGTACTGACTTGTCCCAGTGGTTTTCTGCCGTGCAGCAAAATTGTATGATTTTAATGTAAAAATTCTTATCTCCCCCCACCTACCCCATTCTTCCAACATTATCATTTTTTGCCTTCCCAGAGCCTTTAAATCATATGTTAGGAGCCTTTGATTTCAAAAGCTTTGTCAATGTCACACATGAAGTAAAATGGGGGGAATGAAAGCAGTGTTTGTATTCTCACAGTTGGGACACAAATTGCATAAATCAAACCACACAATTGCCTGTGGAAACAAATTCTATACATACTTTCCCTGGTTTTAAAATCCCCCCCCCCAAATGCATCATGAGTGAGTTGAGGGGGGAGACCCTGGGAGGTCTAATCAAATGATTAACCTTTTGCTCTTAGTTATTTGCCTCAAGAATGGATTCTTTTTAAACCTGAGGGAGCTTGGTCAGCTTTTTAATCTTTATTGATGTTTTCATTATGTGTTTGTGATCTGATGCAGTAATTTTTTTCAAATTTTAAAGTGGCCCCAAAGAGCTTAAATCAGACCTCTTCGGCTTCCTGCAAAAGATCCTCTTAAATAGATAAGGGAAATGACTGCATATGCATATGGATACCTTAATAAAATCTGTTTTAATCTATGGACACCTGCAGAAACAACTGGAGGAGGTAATCAAATATCCATCCTTGGATGATATCAAGAAACAAGTGGACAGGTGTCTGTTGAGGGAGTTTTGGGCAAGATTTGTGGAGAAATATATAACACCTAAAAATCTATTTATTTTCACCTCACATTTCTTCTGTTCTGAAAGGCTGTTTCCTGATGGGAGATTCTTCTGGGTGGCATGCAGAATGTCACTGTTTTGTTATTTATTTATTTGAAACATTTGTATGCCACCTTTCCACACAATTTAGGGTCCCTGAGGTGGCAAAGAGTAAAAACAATGTTAAAATATGAACTTTAGTGAGGGAATAGCTGAATACAGCCAGAAGTCTTCACCTGCTGGTAAAGGACAATGGTACATGAAGACAGATGAATCTTCTTGGAGAAGGAGTTCCAGAGTTTGGGTGCCACAACTGACAAGGCCCTTTCTCAGGTTGCCATCCTTCTAGCCTCAGATGGCGAGGGCATCTGAAGATGATTGGAGTGATCAGGTAGGTTTCTATGGGAGTCAGTGGCCCTTTAAGTTTCCACGCAATGCTATACTTTTCTAAGCAGAGCTTTCGTATATCCCAACTCACTGCAGTTCCACTGTGAGCCATGGCTCAACTGATGGGGGGGTATCATGCTGTGTGTGGGGGACTGGCAAAATTGCTCTCAGCTTAGTGCTTCTGCAGTGATCTGCTGAGCAGGAAGGGGATGGGGAGAGGTGGCATCAGCACAGAGCAGTGCAGGAATGGTGTGTGTTAATGTCGTCCCTGTCCATCTGAATTCTGCTCTCTGCTGCTGCACAGCGAGGGCAGCTTTTTTCTGTCTCCATATAAAAGCAGCCAAACTCAATGTACATTAATTAGTATTCCCAGGATGTTTTCCATCCAGGCACTGACTTGGATTCATTTCCATTTAGCTTTGACAATGGTGCTACATTATGTGCTCTCCAAACATATCTCGACCCCAGCTGATTTCATTAACATATTATCCCCAGCTCTGTGGAAGGTGGTTTCTCTGGGCTCATCCTTTAAAGGCCAGCCATGTGTGTTGGATAATTGCATGTGATAATTATATGGTCTTTCCTAACGTATCATCATCTACCCTCTCAGAACCATGCAATTCATCTGGCCCTAGGGTTGCCAACCTCCAGGCAAGAGAAGAAATTGGATTTATACCCCACCCTTCACTACCCGAAGGAGTCTCAGAGCAGTTTACAATCTCCTTTCCCTTCCCCTCCCCACAACAGACACCCTGTGAAGTAGGTGGGGTTGAGAGAGCTCTTTTGAGAACTGCTCTTGAGAGAACAGTTTTGAAATAATTTGTGACTGACCCAAGGTCACACCAGCAACTGCATCTGGAGGAGTGGGGAATCAAACCCAAATCTCTCAGATTAGACTCCACGCTCCTAACCACTCCACAAAACTGTCTCTCTGAAGATCTGGAATTACTACTGATCTCCAGACTGCAGAGACAAGTTCCCAATGAGGAATTGGGGACTTTGGAGGGCAGGCTCTCTGGTGTACCAAAGAGTCTAGGAGAGACTGAAGTTCTAGAGTGGCTTTACATCCCCACAGTCAATCAGTCACCCTGATTTATTCAGTCAATGACCAGCACAAATTTCAAAATTACTCGTTATAGACAGAGGGAGAAAACCCTCAAACAAAAAAAGTCTGCCATAATTACCATGTACAGAAACATTTCTGATTATAAAATTAGCTAAAATTTAAATTCAGTGCATAAGATTTCCTGGCAGATTTTATAGGCTGCCACAAAAAAAAAAAAAAATCACTACACTATGTGAACTGGGGGTTGTCACCCATATGAAACATTCTTAAAATATCATTTGGCATGGCCAGGAAACTTTCTAAGCAATGGGAAAATATTTTTTAGGCAAATTTCCTGATAAAAACTACAATAAAACAGAACATATTTGATTGTTTCCACCTCACAGGCACCACAAGGGCACATTCTCTCCCATGTGTGGGGAGAACTCGCTATCTTGCCAGGGAGAATGTCCTCCGTTGTCTTGGAATCTCCAAGAAGGAGAGATATCCCACTGAGCTCCCTCCCCTCTCCAAATTGTGCATTCCCACATCGCCAGGGATTTCTGAACCCAGAGTTGGCAACCCTACTGGGCCTTCTTTGTGGTGGGCATTAAACATAACATCAGCACTGTAGGATGAGCCCATAGAAAAGGGGTTCTAACTTAACAGTGAGCTGATTGTTGCTATTTAGTTTTCTACTTTTATATTTATTCATATTTTTGTCAGCAGTTTTGTTTCTCTGCATTTCAGAGGTGTCTTTGTAGATCTGAGTTCTTAAGTTTTAATATGCAATTTATATTGTAATACTCTTACCAAAAAAAGATAAAGACCCCACGGACCCAAAAGCCTATCGTCCAATCTCGCTTCTCAACACCGATTACAAAATTTTCACTTCAATTCTTGCAACTAGACTCAAAAATATAATAGGAGAATACATCCACCAAGATCAGACAGGATTTATCCCCACTAGGGACATATCAGACAACATCCGGAAAACTCTCAACCTTATCCAGTTTGGAAAAATAAATAAAACAATTAACTCTATAATCCTAATGCTGGACATCGAAAAAGCATTCGATACCTTAGAAGTAAATTTTCTCAAAACTCTCATGCAACAAATGAAATTTGGTAGTGCATTCTCCAGAGCCATATCTGCCATTTATGACAAACCTAAAGCGACTCTTTTAGTCAACGGCAACTCGACAAAAAACATACCTATCCACCGAGGCACAAGGCAGGGATGCCCGCTGTCGCCACTACTGTTCATTCTAGCGATGGAACCGCTAGCTCTCGCCCTCAGAAACAACCCCAAAATCAAGGGTATAAATGTCAAAGGGAAAGAATTTAAAGTCAGTCTCTTTGCAGACGATTTAACAATTTATATTGCTAACCCCTATTCTTCGCTCCAAGAAATACAAAAAACGCTAACAACCTTTGGAGAAGTGGCAGGCCTAAAAATTAATCCAACTAAGTCCATAATTTACCCAATATAAGTGAGCGCAGATGAAACAGCCCGGGTTCAGGCTCATTTTCCATTTCAGTGGGCCAAAACACACATCTCATACTTGGGAATCAAATTACCCCTTAACATCTCGAATCTAATTAAAATTAACCATATCTCCGTCGATAAGGAAGTCAACGATCTCATGAAAAAATGGAACAATAAATTTATATCGTGGTTGGATCGCATCCAAACAGTGAAATCGTTTATATTTCCGAAATTCCTATACTGCTTTAGAGCCTTACCGATATCCATCCCAGGGTCTTTAATAACCAAGTGGCAATCTAACATCTCTAAGTTCATCTGGCAATACAAAACTCCCAGAATTAAGTCTACAACAGCAAAAAAACCACTCCAAAGAGGGGGCCTGGCAATCCCTGACCTCCAATTATACTACATGGCATCACAATTAACTAATCTTCTTAGACAATATCACCAAAAAGAGGAACTTGACTGGTACTATTTGGAATCGACCTCATTACCTCAAGGCACGTTTAATGAAGCACTATGGGCTAATGAACCTCAAAAATTGCTTAAAAAGATCAACAATCCCTATTTACGTTCCACGCTCCAAATATGGTTCAAGAACAAATCTTCCTTGACATCTTCTCCATCTAAACTAAGCACCTTTACAGGCCAACGATGGTTTCCACCAGCCGAAAACCCCAAATCATTCCAAAGTTGGAGACTGGCCAATATTACAAGACCCATTGATATATTCTCCCAAGGCAAATTATTAACTAAAAAAGAATTGGAAGAAAAAATAGATCATAAAATTGCATGGTTTGAATACCTCCAAATCCAACATCTAATTGACAGCCATCAACCCCAACTCAACCCGAGACAACCGCTCACTTCATTTGAGAAACTACTATGGAAGCAAGGGAAAAAAAAAGGTTTACTCTCAATAATATACAAACAACTCCTTGAGAAAAAATCCGCCTTCCAATCCAGCTATCAAATTGCATGGCATACAGACCTCAAACAACAACTCACCGATGACCAATGGTCCCAAATATGGAAGACCCATACTAAAATCTCGAAATCAATTAATATTCAAGAAGCTGCTTTTAAAGTGTTACACAGGTGGTATCTCACACCGGTCAGATTAGCACATATCTACGCCAAGAGTTCGCCACTCTGTTGGAAACAATGTGGTCTAAAAGCCACTTTTTATCATACTTGGTGGAGTTGTCCACAAGTATCTAAATACTGGAAACAAATCATCAAACATATCCATTCTCTCACAGACTACAACTTACCTTATGATCCGAAGATCATTCTTCTTCATCTCTGGCCTTCTGTTAATGTACCTGTAAACACAAAACAACTCATTAATATTCTGCTAATAGCAGCAAAGGTGTCATTGGCAAATAAATGGAAATCCAACACTCTTCCAACCATGCAACAATGGCTCCACAAAGTTTGGGACTTTTTTCTTCAAGAAAAGATACAAATTTGGACCAATAAGGAAGATCCTGAAAATCAACTTCTTAACCCTCTAGAAAAATGGTACCCTATCATAGAAAAGATGAATGTAGATAAGTTTGATTGGGAATCCTTTAAATCTCCTAGATTTGAGTTACTATTGTTTGGCTAAAGTCAAAATACACGTTCCAAAATATCAAGTGTTGAAATAGTCTATTTAACCCATGGGGTAGCACAACCTCTAAAAAAGATTCTATATGTTAACACCGTTATGTATTCAGTACAATTTATCACAACTATTCAACTGAACATTTATTGTATTAAGACCATTTACACAGTTATTTCGATGTATATGTATTATGATTTTTGTTCCTGTTACAAAATTTGCCAATAAAATGTTTATTAAAAAAAAAAAAAAGTTTTAATATGCAATTTATATCTTCTTTAATATGCAATTCATATCCTATATATGTGGGTTATAGGGTTGCCAATGCTAGATGGAGTTTGAAGAGAGAAGGATTTGAGGGAGGAGGGAACTCAGTGGGCTATACTGGAATAAAGTCCACTCTCCAAAGCAGCCATTTTCTTCAGGTGAACTGATCTCTGGAGATCAATTGCAATTCCAGGAGATGTCCAGGCCTCACCTGGAGGTTGGCAATCATATATGAAAAGACAGGTATCATATAGGTATCATGCAGATTTATTGACACAGGAGTGTAGTAAAAAAATGGCACGAGGGAACAGAAAATGGAATGAGTAGATGGAACTGGGGTTTTGGTTTGCACAAAGCAAAATAAAAAGGGTGTATGTGCTGAATCTGTAGGAATCAGAAAAATTAAATCATCCCTGTACGAATCAGAAATTTTAAATCATTCCTATTCCCATTCTGCTAGTATAGCATTTAAAGGGCACCCATTTTATGTGGGGTTTAGCAATGGATCAGGCAAACTATTCTCTTGGGAAGCATTTTTGCTCACTATGGACAAATATGTATCTGCAGGTACCTAATAAAAGATTCCCCCCCCCCAAAGATCAGAAGCTATACTGGATGTGCCACAGAATACCACCTAACGGTGCTTCTAAAAATCAAAACAAGCAGCCTGCAATTGAACTTGACTCAAAGGAAATAAGGAAGCTACTCGCTTCATCTTTTTGGGTATAATAGCAACAGCATGATTTATAAAACTCCACTACACTCTGTTCCATCCCTTTAATGGTGGTGCCTTGACGGTTAGCAACAAGCATATTATTTCAGCTACATTAGTTTTCTATTATTGAATTTCAACTAGGATTTGGTGTGGGATGCTTTTCTCTCCTCTCCTTCTCTCCCCCATAATCTTTGAAGGGAAAAAAAAAGACAGAGACCTTATTTTACTGCTTTACCTTGGCGGCAATGTGACGAGTAATAACATAAGGATAGGAAACTGGGAGGTCTCTTCTGACCCCCTCCCCAGCTTTGAATCTGCTCCCCCCCCCACAGATCTCAGCAACATCACCTGTTATTTAGCTGCATTCTTTCACTGAGGCAGACCATTGGTCTGTCATGCTTGGTATGGTCTCAGACTGGCAGCACATCATCTACTACTTGGTCCTTTAAACTGGAGACTGAGAAAACCAAGAACACTACCTTTTTTGTATGCTGAATCCTCCCCCCCCTTTCAAATGCATCGGGTAAATGGAGGGGTAGAATTTGTAATCCAAAGCTATCATTTGAGTTGCTGGTGGTAAGGTCACCTGTTCCCCTGGCGCTTGGGGAATCCCGAGGTTTCCAGTGCTCCTCCCCGGCACCAACCAGCTGGCCGGTGGAGGAGAATTACCACCTCAAATGTGGCATGCCCATCTTGCCCAGAAATGACGTAAACACGTCAGTGACATTGGGGGCGACACTTTGGTTTTGGGGCAAAAATATGGTAGAATTAGCGTCAGATCATAGAGTTTTGGCCAAAAACCAGAGTATCACCCCCGATGTCACCGACATGCCTATGTCACTTCCAGGTGACATAGCATGCTTCTTCCCTCTCCTCTCCCAGAGGGGCATGCTTCTTCCCTCTCCTCTCTCCCGGAGCATCATGCTTTCCCCCTCCCCTCTCCTGGAGCATCCCAGTAAGTCCTCCACTGGCTTGTCCTTTGGACCTGGCAACCTTAGCTGGTGGATATGGCTATCAAGTCGCAGCTGATTTACATAGGGTTTTCATGGCAAGAGACTAACAGAGATCTTGCCATTGCCTGCCTTTGCATACTAACTTGGTGGTCTCCCAGATACTAACCAGGGTCAGTCCTGCTTAGCTTCTGAGATCTGACAAGATTGGGTTTGCTAGGCCATCCAAGTCATTTAGCTAAGCAAATTCAAGGCTAGAAGACAAGAACAAGTCACACTCATCCCCACTTCCATGACATAAGATCAAAATACTTCTTTTTAATTGCCTTTGATTTTTTTTAAGTAACAATGAAGAATGATGGTGTTATGGAAAGTACTGTGAGCAAAAACATCTGGAAAAAAATGATTCGGTGGTTTGTGGGTCCTGCTTGTAGTTTATGATCTGAATAGAGAGATGATTGAGGATTCCTGAACAGAACTGAGAAGTTGTGCATAAGTCAGGACTGAACACCTTGTCTGACAGAGAGGATGGGGCGGCAATAAAGAGCCCTTTGACAGCATCTTGAAATGTCTGCTTGAATTCAAGGAGAATTCTTCCAAAGCCTCTGTTGCTGTTCGTAGTGTGGAGGAGAGGGTCAAGAGCCCTCTACCTATGTGTCTGTCCTCATCAAATGAGTCGGTGGGCAAAAGCCAACATTTGGCCACTTAAATGTTAAAGATTAGTTGCCAACTGGGATAATGAAGATGTTCATCCATCCTGCTACTAGTGAGAAATCTCCCCCCTTGAAGTCTTTGCCCAGAATATTGATATACTAAACCATATATTGTAATTTCGATGCTTTGACAACAGTGAAGATACCATGTCAAGGTTTAAAATTTCCATGCATGAAGCTGTGGTAATGAAGACGGCTTGGCTGAATTGCCTTCCATTCTGTGACGCAGCACACCTCTCTTGAGCATGGAGAGGTCAAAGGGGCATTGATTAAGCGAAGCATAAGGCCACATTTTCTTGACTGTGTCCCTGATAACCTAAATTTAATCCTTTCTAAACTGTCTGAGATTTGCAGGCATCATTAAACAATAGCAAAAAAAGGGGAAAAAAGGGGAGAAATGAAAGGAATCAGAGGTGTGGGTTTGAGAATTAACCCCAATTTATTCATTCCCTGGAATTTGTGGAGCCTTGCCACAATGACTTCTGACTCCCTGCATATTGCGTCAGAAGCGAGGCATTGGAAGCTCAAGTGACTCAGCCACCTGCAATCCCTGTTTCTTTCTATTGTATGATTCACACCTCACCATAACATCTTACTGACTGTTTTGAGTCATTCATAATCCACTGTGCTTTTTCTATAGAACTGTAAACTCCTCCTGCCAAGGTCATCCCGGGATTAAAAAGAATGAGTCAAAAGTCCTTGACCTTGCCAGGGGTTGCTGATAAGAGCTGGTGTACCGCATAAGGCCCAAACTGGAACTGAATTGGGGAAGCTGTTAAAATAATATAATGGACATGTAGAACTAGTAGAACTTCAAAATCATGGAGGCAAAAGCACAGTCTTCTTGTTTTCTAAATGAAATGACAAAGGAAGACAACCCCACATGTAAGAAAAATCTTTTACCCCAGCCTTTCTCCCTCTCAAGTACCTTTGGTAGACTTGGATGTCAGAATAAGAATATGCCCCTCCTTATCTCCCTCTGTGAAATATTGGGATGGGGGATGCAAGTGAAGACCAGACCCTTGAGTTTTTCGTACAAGGTGATAGTGTGCATAACATGCATAGCTAGCAGTCAGATATCTTCTGTGATACTTGGAAACTTGATGACAACTTAGGAAAGTGTGACCCCAACTCACCAGAAGTAATTAATTTAAGGGTTCCCCCCCCCCAATTAGAGTTCTGCAGAAGCTGGGCCATTTTCACTTGCATCCAATTAAACACTCAATCCTTTTGCTTTCCCCATATGCTGGTGTCTGATAAGCTTTCTTTAGGACGGTGATCCTGTTGAGAATAGTGCTGGATTTAATTCCTTTGTTTACACATAATGTATCCCTTAGTTAACGTCTTGTTGTCTTGCCTAAACAAAGGTCTTTCAATCATGAGAAGAGTTTCATAGCAGCTTAGGGCTAGAGTTCCTGTGTTTCTGTGTTTATCAGTTTTGCTTTGTTTGCAAAATGGAGACTTTTCCCGGAGAGAGATATGTTACAAGAAGGGGAAAGGGAGGGGGTAGATACTAATGCTTAACTTGATCTACATGGTATGCTGTTGCCCCTTTGCCAGAAGCAAGCATGAATTCACACATGGAAATTCATTACTTGGTGGCTGCAGCATCAAGGAATCCTTGAATGCATCAGACAGCTGTCACAGGGTACAATCCTTAGGAACTAAGGCTATTTCATGAGCCTTACTCCCAAGAGTGCATGGATAACTATAGGTGGAGCTTCTGTATCAAGTGATGGGGTTCCATACACAGTCATTTTTTCAATGGAGGCCATGTACTTGTTTCATTGAGAGTCATCATGCAATGAAAAAGTGAATAACGGACATGTTTATGTCATGTAACACATCCCTAGGATGGGAGACATAGATATGAACAAAATCAGGAATGTGAATTTATTTAGAGGACACACCACTGAATGAGCTAACAAAATGGCTAGTTTGGGTGATCCAGAGCCATTTCACTGCTTTATAGCACTGAATGGACAACAGCTATAAGAATTTAGCTGAAGATTGTGATGAATATTCTCCAGTTTTGATTTTCATGTTTTAAAGAATACAAAATGTTTCTTCAAACATGATTCAAGACTGATTAATTAGACTGCACTTACTCCCCCCAATATCCCCCCAATTTGGTGTAGTGGTTTAGTGTGTGGAGAACCGGGTTTGATTCCCCACTCCTCCACTTGCAGCTTCTGAATGACCTTGGGCAAGCCATAGTTCTGACAAGAGCTGTCCTTGAAAGGGCAGTTCTTTAAAGCGCTCTCTCTCATCCCCACCTATCTCACAGGGTGTCTGTTGTGGGGAGGGGAAGGGAAAGGGGTTTGTAAGCCGCTCTGAGACTCCAAGCGAAGGGCAAGGTATAAATCCAATCTCTTCTTCTCGTCTTCTTCTCTTCATCCTCAATCTTGTGTGGATGTAGGGTTGCCAGGTCTGGGTTGGAAAATAACTGGAGACTTTTGGGGTGGATCCAGGAGAGGGCAGGGTTTGGGGAGGGGAGGGGACTCAGCATGGTACAATGCCATACAGTTCACCCTTCAAAGCAACCATTTTCTCCAGGGGAGCTGATCTTTGTCAGTTGGAGATCAGTTGTAAAAGTGGGAGATCCCCAAGCCCTGCCTGGAGGCTGGCAACCCTATGTGGATGCATGTTCAGGTGATGTACCTTTGGCATCTGCTTGTCTGATTCATATAGATACCTTTGAGCCCAAGGATGTGAACAAGCTCATTGGACAGGTGAGACTAGGGTTGCTAGCTCCTTTACTCTCACTGGTGGTGGATGGGAAGGAACTTTCCTGGAGTGGGGGTGTGGGGCAGTGTCACCATGCACAATGTCTTGACATGATGACATCACGTGGAATTGACATCATCATGCTGAGGACTTTATGTGGAGACGTTTTGGTATTTGGGGCAAAACTCTCTGGTAACCATAGAGTTTTGCCCGAAATACCAGAGTGTCACTTTGTAACATCACTGGCATGATGATGTTACTTCCATGTGATATCATCACATTAGGGACATCGTGTCGGGTCATGGTTGTTGGGGTGGGGCTTACTCCACCAGATAGCTGACTGGTGACGGACAGGAGCCCACAGATTTGAGAGGTCTCCCGCTCCCACCAGGGGGCTGGCAACCTGAGATAAGACTTGTGTACTTGACCCTTGCCCTTCTTGGCTGAGTTACCAGAAGGGGCTGGCTGAGTGGGTTAGGGGAGTGGAAAATGCTTCTTTGAGGGTGGAAGTTATGCCACCTATGCTCAAAGGGGCAGAAATTAGACCGGTTTTGGGGAGGCTTCCTGGGCCCTACTGTGTTGGAGAACTTCCAATAAGTCTCTAGTCTTCCAGTCTTGGGCAAAGTGCCAGGGTGAGTGGTTTCTTCTCAGCTCCACGAGTTCTTGGAAGAGGCTGAGAACTTATCTCCCATTTGTGGACTTGCCTTGAAGTCTTGTGAGATTCCCAGCAGACCTGTCATCCCCCCCCATTAGGCCTTTGTTATTATCCCTGAGACACTATTTCTATGAGGTTTATTCTTTCCAAGTCTCTCAAGCATGGGCTGTTACTAGGAATCTTCAAGTCCCCAGCAAAATTAGTTGGCCTTTTCCAAAAAAGGATTCTGAAAGGGTAATAACATAAGTGCTTCCAGCAACCCAGAGGTGTGCAGGTGAGATAGAGGCCTAATATTGGGAGACATCTCCAGGTGGTGCTACACCTTGAGTTTTGTGCTGTGAAACTTTCAGCATACCAAATAAGCAACAGTTTCATCATCCTACACCATAACACAAGGCTGTAGTCGTGAGAAAGGTCTTTATTTCCAGAATGTGCTCAAAATTCACTGTAAAGCAGCTAAACTTGGGTCTATTCTGTAAAAAGCTTCAGGCCCAAATGGAACCTGATTCCCGGGTGAGACAGAAATCCCCTTCATTTCCATGGTGAAAGAAATTTGTCTTTCCCAACTTCTCTATGCCACAACTCTGTTAATGAGTAAGCAGTCCTGGCTAGAAGTTAGCTACCTTAGGGCCCAAACAGACAATGGCATAGATGAACTATGAGGTGGTCAGATCTCCTGGTGGGCTTCTATTCTTTATTTTCAAAGCTATTGTTAAAAGCCATGGTTTACATCAGAGATGGCTCTGGTGAAGGAAGGTTTATTTTTTTCCAGCTGTGTAGTTCCCCCAGTTTAATTGCCCTCCAAAGCAGCTCCTGTCTCCAATGGGGGGGGGGAGATACAGGTACCACAAAAGTACTTGTATTTTCCCCCCCTCCAGTTTAGGCTAATAGCAGCTGAGGAAGGGGATTAGGAAAATGGCATAGAGAAAGTGTTAACCTCCCCTCCTTACTGAGATTGTACAAAAAAAAAAACCCACAGAAAATACCACGATTCCCTCCTCATCTCTGTTTCAGGCATCAGGAGAGGCCAACCAAACTGATAACAGCTTCTTGAAAATATCCCAAAGGCATATTAAAAATCAAAGTCATTTTACTGGGGAGGGAGACAGTTCTTTTAGAAGTAAAAAAGAAAAAAAAATCATAACGATATCCTTACTCTGTTCTGCCTCTTTCATGTTTTACTGCATTTATTGGCCTGAGCTAACCCTTTTTACTTGTTTTATGAAGGATTTTGGCCTGCTTGTAAGTAATGGCCAATGTATTTTAATTGGCTAGATCTCATTTCCCTTAATGTTTAATAAAATAACTAAAAGGCTATCTAAAAATAAAACTGGTGTTTATGTTGAGCTTAAACAAACAATTAACTGTAGAAGCATGTAATGTCCTTGAACGGCTTTGGGTTTACAGTGTTCATTCAGTGGATGTCTTTCTGGAGACATAATGCCTCCTGCGTCTCACAGCGATGAGGATATGGTAGCTGGAAATCACAGTCCTTTCAGGGCCAAACTAGTTGTTATGTTTTGCAGGGTTCATTGGGATCAGACCTCCCAATTTGTATGGTAACCTTAAAAAGCACCAGTGGGGAGGCTGTGATTTGGACCGGGGCTTCAGTACTGTGGCATGGGCTCAACTTGTTCCCCTGGGCTGTTTTCCCAATAACCCGCTCCACCTGCTATTAGCATAGGTAGGGGGAGGGATGTATGTTATGACAAGCTGTATCTACCTGGGTAACAGCAACTCAGAGGTGGCAATTTCCATCATGGAAATGATGCAGAGGAAGAGCCAAAGTCTGTGTTTGTTTGGTTGTGTGTGCGTGAAGTGCTGTCAAGTGGTTTCCATTCCGACCTATGATGACCCTATGAATTAATGACCTCCAAAATGTCCTATCATTAACAGCCTTGCTCAGATGTGGCACACCCATTCCTTTTAACTCCGACCATAACTTTTCATGGTCTACACAAGTCAAAAGCTTTGCCGTAATCTATGAAACACTGGTTGATTTTCTTCTGAAACTCCCTCATATGCTCCAGTAACTTTGTAAATTTGCATTATGATCTCTAGGGTCTCTTCCCAGTCAATGTCCTATGTCCCACAGCCACTTTTAAGGATCCCCATATCTGGGGATCCAGGCATACATCCCTAACTGAATGTGTATTTTAGTCCCAAGGAACCCACACTGGAACCACAAAATGCATCTTGAACACCTGAACAATAAGTGCAAAGCAATAGGAATGGGAAGAGCAGAGCAATGGAACCCTCTTCAGTACTAGTTGTATCCTTGAGAACAGTGTGAGTACAGGTTGACTGACTAGGGTTGCCAGGCCCCTCCTGGCAACCACTGGGGGATTGGGGGGACTTACCAGGAGCAGGAGGGAGGCCCAGACGATATTGCTGGAGACACAGTAATGTTATTTCCAGCATGTATCCAAAGTCACACCATCACATTGTGATGTTGCAGTGGCACTCTGGTATTCGGGCAAAAACTCTATGGTGAAAATGGCTTCTATCATAAGAGTTTTTGCCCAAATATCAGAGCATTGACCGGACAAAACCAATACGATGATATCACTTGCGGTGCACACAGGAAGTGATGTCACTACATTGCTGGTGACTTAGCCTTGGCCTCCCTCTTTCTCCTGGTATCCCCCCCAGCCAGCTGATCAGCAGTGGGGGGCAGGGCCTAGTGACGGGTGAGCCCCACCTCCACTGGTGGGCTGGCAACCTTATAACTAACAAATAGTACAATGGGCAGGAAAGCCGACAACAGGAGGACAAGGGTGGGAAAGAGGTCCCAGTGGGTAGGAAACAGCCTTAAGGTGAGCTGAAAGGGGAGGGGAAAAGAAGACAGGAGCCTTAACTCTTTATTTATTTATATCATTTAATGTCTGCTTTTCTCATTGAGACTCAAGGTAGATTTCAGAATTATAAAACAGCGCAATAAAGACGAGTGTAATAATGAAATGAAACTAGTTTATACAATTAGAAAATAGTGAAATAAAAAAGAAAAAAAAGGCTAATAGTTTTCACAGCCAGTTAAAAACACAACCCTATTTCCTTTATTTGAAAGTGTCCCGTTTCCTTCATAGAAGTGGTTTAAGAAACATGACCTAGGAAAGAACAGGACCAGAGTGTTTACAGAGGCCTCACCTGTAGGTAAAGACAATTTCCTGCATCATACTTGCTTGGTCCATGACCTCCTTTTGGGGGCCTCACAGGTGAATCTGTTCCAGTGGCAATTTTCCAGATCAGTTCTAGAATGTATGCAAAAGGTTGACATCCCCATCTATGTCTTCGTGCAGATGAAAATCTGTTCCATCCCATACTGAGTGGCTTATCGCTGCACATAATTTCCCCCCATGCTGTTGACATGTGAAGGAAATGTTACTCTAATTCATGGAGGTTATTGCAAAGAGCAGGGCACCTGTGTTATTCAAAACCAGAAACCATGAATATTTATTGAGTTATTGATAATGAACACCAGGACAATCAGCACATTTCCCCTGCCGCCTGGTGTCCTAACCACATCCTATGTGGAATCAAAGTGGAAAGAACTGATTAGCAGAGGAGAAATTTTGCCTCTGCATCCAGAGATCTCATCATCACTCTGCCCTGTAATGACATATTAATGTACAGTACATACCTCAGCCACTAGATGTCCCTACATGCTGGATTGAGTCCAGGCACAGTAACAGACTAATAAATCAGGAACACAAACTAAATGGACAGTAGGAAAATATATATTTGCTTCTGGCATAATTTTATAGGTGACTTCTGGCATAATTTTCTTGTTCTGGTGCATCAGCAGTCAATTCCATCGTGAATAAATTACTTAAGTAATACTTTGGGATTAAATAGCAATGTATTAAAATGAGTTTATTGGTTGAGGGTTTTTTTTCTTTTTTCTTTCCTTTTCAGCACTGGGTACACTCACTTAAGTGAGCTTTGTATTCATATTCATAAGCCACCAGGAATGGGGGGACTGTGTTAATTTTGGTACTGATTCCTCTTGAAGTGATTCCTCTTGGTTGATCTACAGGATTAAAGTATTGATGAAGAGTCACCTTCTTTAAGTGCGAGTTGCTGCAAATAGGTAACCTCTAATTCAGGGGTCCCCAGCTTTTTCGAACCGGTGGGCACCTTTGGAATTCTCACAGAGTACAGTGGGCACAGCTACAAAACGGCTGCCACAGCTTACCTCCAGTCACCCAGTGATGATCCTTGTGTTGTGGTGGCGGCGGCTGCCAAAGCAATGTTTTCAGAAATCCGCACAGTCAATTAAATCTCCAGTGGCCAATCAGAAGCACTGCTGAGCAAAAGCCCCACCTGACCCTGCTCACTTCCTATGAACACTTGCTGAGTGCCAGGAAAGGTGTCGGTGGGCACCATGATATCCATGGGCACTACTCTGGGGACCCCTGATTTAGTGGGTACCAGCATTGTGAACAAATCCAACCTGGCTCCAGGTTTAGCCAGCATTACTGCTGGCTTTGTTATCTCAACCACCATATCCAAACTGTTCCAAGAGGTATTAAGCCTTGTTTCTCTCTTCACCCTTGTGCTGCTTACACAACTAAGGTCTTGGCAGATGCTGCTCAGCACCTCTTCAATGTGCTTGCCTGCTCCAGTCAGTGATCATCTAGCTTGGCAATGGCCATTCATTCATAGATTCCTCAGCATCATTGCCAAATAATCCTACCTATATTATAGCAACCCATATTATTCCTGCCAACCCCATGTATGGCCAAACCAGTCAATAATCAAGAGAAGAAGAAGAAGAAGAAGAAGAAGAAGAAGAAGAAGAAGAAGAAGAAGAAGAAGAAGAAGAAGAAGAAGAAGAAGAAGGAGGAGGAGGAGGAGGAGGAGGAGGAGGAGGAGGAGGAGGAGGAGGAGGAGGAGGAGGAGGAGGAGGAGGAGGAGGAGGAGGAGATTGGATTTATAACCCACCCTTCACTACCCAAAGGTGTCTCAGAATGGCTTACAAACTCCTTTCCCTTCCCCTCCCCACAACAGACACCCTGTGAGGTAGGTGGGGCTGAGAGAGCTCTTGACAGAAACTGCTCTTTTTTCAAGAACAGCTCTTATCAGAACTATGGCTTGCTCAATGTCATCCAGCCAGGTGCAAGTGGAGGAGTGGGGAATCAAACCCGGTTCTCCCAGATTAGAGTCCACGCACTTAACCACTACAAGCCTAATTATAATCCATCCCAGTTTACTGAACAATGTAGAACAGATAAAGAAAGGCTGCTTCCCCATGCAATTTGAAGGGAGCAAAAAAAAAAAAAAAATCTGCCTGGCCCAGGGCTGCCATTTTCCCACCACAGTTGAGGGATCCCCTGCCCTCAGCTCTTGTTTCACACCACTGCTCAGGGTGGTGGAAGGGGCAGAGTAAACCAAAAATGGTTGTTGGCCTGAAGGTGTGATGTCACTTCCAAGAAAAGCCTGGAAGTGATGTCATGCCTCTCTAGGAATCACCAGAAATTCTGTGGTAAAATCATATGTTTTTACCACAGATATTCTCTGGGCTTCCCCCCCCTTGGAAAAAGAGGTGCTGGAACTCTCAAGAGGGAAATGAAGTTTTCAGTCTGTATACTGAAAACTCATGAACTTTTAAACATTTTAAAAAAGCCCTGCAGCTTCTGTTGATTCCTAGAGAGGAATACCATCACTTCCAAGTTTTTCTGGAATTGATGTCACGCTGTCACCAATGACACCCCTTCCCCCCCACCAGACACCCTAGCCTGACCCTATCCAGTAGCCAGCTAATCCTATAGTATTTGAAATGTATAGGCCATTTTGTGGCCAATGCCTGTTCTGATGAGGTGGAGCTGGTATAAATACCCCTTCTAAAGTCATTATTCAGTTATCTAGGCTACATGTAGACTAACTGCCATGGCCCTGTTGGAGTCTTGGGCTTCATTTTTAAAATGAAGTGATTTCTGCCTGCTGGAAAGCAAGGGAATAATTTGAGCTGTCGTGAGCTGGGCTTCCTATGCTAAGTGAATGTCCAGAGTTCTGAAGGGCTCAAAGATATCCTTCCAGTATCCACAATCTGCGCCCTTACTTGAATCCTGCCATTATCCTACGGGCCCCTCTTAGTTTCATAGTTCAGTTTCATCACTTAATGCGTACAGCTAAAGAACCTCCATGTTTAGGGATGTAACTTGGCTGGTTCTCCCAACCTCTCATCCCAAAACCACTGTGTTTGTAAACCTCAGTGAACAGCATGGCAGTTCCTCTGACATTTCTATATTGGCTTTTATTTCATTTTTATTTATTTTACTTTTTACGAGTGCTTTGTGGACTCCAGCTTTTTGATTAAAGAGTATACAAGGGATTGCATTAAAGTGTGTGTGTGTCTAAACACACACACACCAAACAAGCCAATTGAATTTTTGTGTGTGAGAGGGTACACACCAAATTCAATTGGCTTATTCTCAATATTATTATATTTCTGTAAAATGGGAAAACTCAATTACAGAATGGAATAAGCCATCTGGACCTTGTCACAGCTACTGTATATAATATTACATATGGAGGAAATTGCTTATTGATTTAGCCGAGTGTGAACAACTGCAGCTAGAGAACCACAAACATATTCTAAATACTAATAGATACCATCAAAAACAACATGCTGTACTTGAATCTTGGCTACAGGGCATCAAGTTTAACCAAAGAGCTTTTTTAAAAAAAGTCATGTACTTTATATGGAAGCATTTAATGAAAAATGTCTTGGCAATGGGAGCGTAATGCATTTAGAGACAATTGTGTATGTTTGTTTGAGAACACTAACAGTATATTGGATTGCAGACTGATAGCTTAATAAACCAAAGCCTTCAGTAAGTGAAGTGCTTTAATTTGAAAAAAATAACAGGTTCAGAAGTCAGGTTTTAGAAGACAGATACAAACAAAATCCAGTGCTCATGTGGTGCTAAGGTCTGTCACCTAATGTAAATATTTATCAGTGTACAAGAACATCAAATAAAAAAAAATACATAGACCCACATTATTTGCAGATCCAATCTTGGAAACTGCACACAAAATAGATTTAGGACAAACTCCTGCCCTGTGACTAGGCCTCCAGGTGGGGCCTGGGGATCTCCCACATTTACAACTGATCTCCAGCTGCAGAGATCAGCTCCCCTGGAGGAAATGGCTGCTCTGAAGGGTAGACAGTACAGCATTGTACCATGCTGAGTCCCCTCCCCTCCCCAAACCCCACCCTCTCCTGGATCCACCCCCAAAGTCTTCAGGTATTTTCCAACCCAGACCTGGTGACCCTACCTATGACTGCCCCACTCACTCCCCCATGGCTTTACCCACAGCTGCTACCTTCATCACCGGCCTGCCCCTCCATCCCAGGTGTGGTGCATATAGAACCTTAACTGAGACCATTGGCTTGGGTCCTATACATTTGCTCAGACTGTGCATCTCTCTGGACACCCTGGAGGTGATCCTCAGTTGTTCCTCTTGTGCTGGGCACTTTTATGAGTCACTGCTCACTTCTTCAAACTTATTTCCATTTATTCTTTGCATCCTCCTGGACTGAATCCTCCTGCACCAAATTGAGACCTAGGTTTCCTGTCTTATTACCAGTGCTGATATCTCTACTCCTACTACCCGATCAAGCTGGCTATTGCCATTCAGCATCTGTACTCACTTGTAGGATATGAGCTTGAAGTGAGAAGAAGACTGCTGCTAGTCTGAACTCTGTACATTGCTCAGAAATTGAGTGCACAGCAACTGTTTGGTATTCTGGCACAGAGACTCCAGCCCTGCGTTTAACAAAGGAAGGCATCTGTGATGCCATAATTTAGTAAATTTCAGTACAAAGTCACCCTTATGAATAAGGCAGAAACAAGACTCCTGTAAATGAATGTTCAGGAAAACTTTTAAAGTGTTCCGCTACACGCTTTTCTGTGTTGCCCTCCTTACTTTCCATTTTGTGACCATTTGTTTATCTTATGCACATGGTATGTATATTTGCAGATTTTAAAGTGACTATTCTAAAAGTGAATTTAAATAAAGGACACAGCAAGAGACCGCTGAGATACCACTATAACCACTGGCCAACTCTCGCCTTTTCCTGGATTTAGCCCAGCCCAGGGGCATGGCTAGGGGAATTCCCAAGGGTTCCCAGGCCCCCCTAAATTTCCAGGGAGCCCCTTCCTAAATCCCACATGGCTCCGCCTCTATAGGTAGTCAAGTGACAATGCCCTGTGATGTCACTCGGCCTCAGTTCTTTTAAGGACCTAGCATAGCAATGCCTCTGGCCCAGCCCCAGCCCCCCCCCCGGAAATTGGAAAGTCTCTGCCCTTGCCTCCAAATGCTTAAAGAGAGCAATCATGTCCCCCTTCAACCTCCTCTTCTCCAGATTCAACATTCCCAAGTCCCTCACCCTTTCCTTATAGGGCTTGGTGTCCAGGCCCCTAATCATCCTCGTCGCTCTCCTCAGCACCCACTCCATTCTGTCCACATCCTTTTTGAAGGAAGGCCTCCAGAAATGCACACTATACTCCAAGTGTGGTCTGACCAATGCAGTGTACAGCAGGACTATGACATCTTGTGATTTGGATGTAATGCTTCTGTTGATAAACCCCAAGATTGCATTAGCCTTTTTTGTCACTGCATCACACTGGCTGCTCATATTTAACTTTCTGTCCACCCTTACCCCAAGATCTTGTTTACATACACTGCTACTCAGAAGTGTATTTCCCATCCAGTATGCGTGTTCCTCATTTTTGTTGCCCAGATGTAGAACTTGGCACTTATCCTTGTTAAATTGCATCTTGTTCACATCCACCCACTTTTCCAGCGTGTTCAGATCTCGTTGAATTCTATCTCTACCTTCTGGTGTGTTTGCTGCTCCTCCCAATTTAGTGTCATCTGCAAATTTAATGAGTAGTCCCTCCACACCCTCAACCAGATCATTTATAAAAATATTGAAAAGTACCAGGCCGAGAACCGAGCCCTGTGGCACCCCACTGGACACTTCCCTCCAATCAGATGAAATATCATTGACAACTACTCTCTGAGTATGGTTCTCCAACCAGTTCCCTATCCACCTAACTATCCTACAGTCCAGTACACAGTTCTTTAGTTTACCCATCAGAACGTCATGAGGAACCTTGTCGAAAGCTTTACTGAAATCCAGGTAAACAACATCAGCAGCATTCCTTCTATCCAGCAAGCTTGTCACTCGATCAAAGAAGGAAATGAGGTTGGTCTGGCAGATAAGTCCCCGGATACCTTTAAAAAAATTTCTCTGTCCATGTCAACCAGCAGCCCAGGTGCTGTGCTTTAGATACTACCATCTCTAGATAAGTCTGTTCTCTTCTTCGGGGTGGGGGTGGGGACTGAGGCAAAATAGGCATTAAGACTTTCTGCTTTCTCCCTGTCCTCTGTCAGAGTTTCTGTATTTTCACCCAACAGTGAGCCCATTGCCTCTTTTACCTCACATTTGTTCCTCACATTTCTGAACAAGAGTTTCTTCTTGTAGCAAGGCTCCCTGGCCAGCTTTAGCTCACTGTGAGCTTTGGCCTATCTGATGGCTGACTTATAGTGCCTAGCAACCTGCAGATACTCTTTTTTTTTTTTAGAGATATGCCGTTGCCTCCATTTCTTGAACATTTCCTTTTTTTAGCCCAATAAGGGTCCCCTGTACATAACCCCAATTAATACACATGGAGGCGGTCAATCCTGGAAGGAATCATTAGCTTTATTTGCAAATAAACAGGAAAGAAATATCAAACTTCTTTCCTAAAATGTCCAAGGAAGGCTGTAGTCTTATGCCCATGTGTTCACATACAAAAATAGCTAATTCGTGTAGGAAGGCAGTCATACAGTCTGTTAGTATCTAAACAAAGATCATGTCTTGTTCTGGACATATCCACCCCATCTTTCTTCAAGTATAGGCTGTTTATGTATTACAATCAGTGTGTCCATATCTTTCATGTTTATCTTTAAATACTTCTAGTGGATATATTTCACAGGTGCACTCATTAATATGCATAGGTGCTGACCAGCCAGGCACAATGGTAATAACTTAATAAGTCAGCTATCCAGTTTTACTTTGTAACAAGCATTGATTTCATCTACCATACATATATTCCTTTTGATTTTTCTAATTGTCTCCCCACTCTAAGACACTATATGCCTTACAACTTTATTATAAACTAGGAATAAGGCCCATTGTGGAAATAAATACAATGAGATCTAGAAAGATGCTCTGGGCAGGTGTCCTGCCCTTGGACACTCTGCGTCAATTTGCTGTGGTGACCTCAGCAGGGTATAATGACACAGAGTCCACTGTTTTCTCCAGGGGAAGTGATCTCTGCCATCTGAAGAGCAACTGTAATTCTGAGTGATCTCCAGCCCTCACCTGGAGATTGGCAACAATGGTTCCCCAGGAGCAAATTACTGGTTTGGAAGGTGGAGCCTATGGCTTGCACCTGTCTGAGGTCCCACCCCTCCTCAAACTCCACCCACTCCAGGTTCCAACCCTCAAATCTCCAGGAATTTCCCAACCTGGAGTTGGGAACCCTGTCTCCTTCACAGCCAATCCTCAACCTACCTTTATCTGCCCCTCTGACTTCAGTTTTCAATCTCCCCCCCCCACCTGCAGCCTTTACCCTGCTCTGAAACCCTGACTGCTATGTCACACTGGCTGTCATAGGGAGGCCATCTCAGCAGGTATAAGGACACAGAGTCCACCATTTTCTCCAGGGGAACTGATCTCTGCCATCTGGAGAGCAGTTGTAATTCTGAGTGATCTCCAGCCCTCACCTGGAGATTTGCAAAAAATGGTACCCCAGGAGGAAATGGCTGGTTTGGAGGGTGGAGTCTATGACATTGTATCTGTCTGAGGTCCCACCTCTCCTCAAACCTCACCCTCTCCAGGCTCCACCCCTCAAATCTCCAGGAATTTCCCAACCTGGAGTTGGGAACCCTTTCTCTTGCCTGTTGGTCAATTTTAAATTGAGTATGGCCGAGCTCCTCGTAGCTTCCTTTGCCATTTGATGAAGGAAGTTGTCGTCCAGACAGGTCAGAAAGCTGTGTGGCTGTGAACACTTTGTAGAGTTTGTCTCCCAGCACACATCAGGGAAGTCGAAGTCACCCATAACTACCAGGTCATGTTGTTCCGATACCCTGTCAAGCTGTCTTGAAGTGGAAAGGCTTAGCACCATAGGAAGCCAGTGCCATTTTAGAGTCTAATGCAGGCAATTTTAAAATGCTGTTAGGGCTCAATCTTGCAGCGCAGCAGGACTGGACATTCTTTTCAAATGCTGAAATGCCCCCTTCCTCTGGCGACTGTTTTGACACTCAAAAAGGCTCATGGCAGGAACAAGAGTGCTTGGTCCCACTACACTGCCCAATCCTGATTGGGGCTCTCACAATGTTTTTAAATTGCCCAGATTAGGCTCTAAACTTCCAGTAGTGGCATCCCCAACTTGGACCCAGGACTCCATAATCTCTAGTTGCAGCCATTGAGAACTAAGCACACTTCACACTTCATCAGCTTATTTGGTTTTTGTCCATGCCACATCACCAGAATGTGACAAAGAGATGAGAAATGGCTTTTATAAAAAGTTGCTGAAGTCATGTATAGACTAGCAAGATTTTACAGTCACTGGGCTCAGAAGGCTGTGACTTTCCTCAGGGTCACATTGGGCCTTTCTACGTTCAGTCTTTACTTCCGATTTTCCCAGAACTCAAAGCGGTATGCCTTTGATTAAAATAACTTCCCTTCATTCTGCATATGTAATTATTTTTCAGCACTTTGTGACGGAAAGTCAAGTCTCTGTGGATTATGTTTTCTGCATACTCACGGAAGAAAGTGTGTTTTGAGCTCTGATTGCTCTTATCCTTTGGAAAAGGAGTAGCCAAGGTGCCAGCATAATACTTCTCCCTTCCCTTCAATGCCCTGTGTTCTCTCTTCCTTTTCACAGAGCCCTGGCTGGTGGGAGGAATCCTTCCAGGAAAATCAGAATGACATTGAGTGGATGAAGCAATTTGGTGTTAACAGGGCAATGTTCGCTAACATCATGTAACGGGAATAACCCAGGGATAATATACAGTTATCAACACTTAGTATCAAATCAAATCAGTAAGGCAGACCATCAATCCATGCATCCATTTTTGTTTTGAAGGAAATATTTGTGATCAAAGCCTCTTTGGATTAGAAGTCAGTCTTGAAAAACTGGTTTTTCCTGTAGCTCTCCAATCATTCAAATCGCTGCAGACTCTAAACAAATGTAAATGTTCAGCAATCCCCCATGAGGAAACCTGTTATCATGTAAATTGGCCGCCTAACATAGACCAAAGAGAAAGAGGCTGAAACAGGGGAGGGCAGTGGGCAGTGCTTAAGTAGTTACAGAAACAACTCTACTTTAAATAGTATCAATTTCAAAATGAAGCAAAACAAAAGTTTGTGGCAAAAGCATTTCTGGGTAGTGCGGGACAACAGGGTGCTAGAAGCAGTCTGAGTGCTGATCCCCCTAAAATAAATGCAAGAAGCCATAACACAAAGAAGAAGCCATAACACAAAGTTAGGAAGGAATGCAGAACAGAAGACTGAGATGGGCTCAGAAACCAAGGAAAAAGACAGGTGCAGAAAGGGCCACTGTCAGATACCCCCTACGTCTCCCCCATTTCCCTGATTCACCACTTCCTACCTTCCCCATGCATCACACTACTCTCCATCTCCCCAGATGTTCAGCTCTGGGATTTCCTCATTTTTTTCCCTTGATTTTACCAACATTTCACTCTGTGTTACACCCCACTCTAAAGACCTGTTTTAACTCAGAAGATTTCTGTAAGGAGTTAGGGAGGAGTCATGATAATTCTGTTGGTCTAGTATTGGGGTTGAAATACCCATCCCACCATGAATTTTGCTGCTTGGCCATGGACTTTCTCTCAGCATAACCTACTTTGCAGGGTTGTTGTGAGGATAAAATGTATTTAAAATTATCTATTTGAAACATCTTTATGCCACTGTTCCACCCAATCAGAGCCCCCAAGACAGAACATATTAAAAATATTTGGACAATTAAAAACATTTAAAATTATACAAATAATTCAATAGAGATGCATAAACACCAGAATGAGGGAGGAGGGTTGATAATTGTTATTGGGTGTATGTGAAATGAAATAAAGAGATCTTCATCCCCTAGCAGAAGACAGTGAGGGAGGTTGACAACTTAATCTTTCTGAGGAGGGAATCCCAAAGTTTTGGTGCCGTGACCGAGAAAGCCCTTTAGCTGCACATTCCATACTTGTGGCACCTTTCCCCCTGCCAATCCAGCCAAGTAGAAACGGCAAAGCATGTGCTACTACACTGTAAATGCTACAAGGACATGCACTCCATATACCTCACCCCTATTCTCTCTAAGTTCCCAGGTAGATCGGATACATTTTACACATCCTTCCTCCTTGCAGATCACTCAGACGAGACCTCCATTAAAGTGCCTAAGTTCTGTACCAACTGTAGCTTCTGAACAGTCTTCTAGGGCAGCTCCACATAGAAGATATTGTAGTAATCTAATCTAAATTTCCCAGGGCATGCATCACAGTGGCAAGATCTTTTCTGTCCAGGAAGGGCTTCAGCTGGCTCACCTGTCAAACCTGGTGAAAGGTACCATCAAGATTTCTTTTTTTGCAGTGTTTTATGTGCATATCATTAACACACAGGAAAAAAAAAAATCAAGGGAATGGCTTTGATCAAAAAATGGGGGAGGGACAGAATTGTGGAAGATTCCCCCCCCCCTCTCTTTCCAAACAAGGCTAAATAATTCAGAATTACAAAATGTGGTAAGAATGCGGAGATCAGAATTCTGGAAGATCCTTGACCCTACAGTCCACCTTCTCTCTATTCACCACTCCAATAGGTATGATCTCCCAGTTTCTCCTAGAGTTCCATCTCAGTGGAGCATTGGGTAGGACTAGAGATGCAGACCAGACCTTGCAGCACTGTCCAGCCCCTATCACCATCATCAGCAAGCAGTGATGGGCAAGTGTACACTTCTGATGAAGATGTATAAAGCGGCACAAATCTAGACAGCAAGACTTTGCTGCACCAATCAGGCATGCCTGGGTACTTCTGATTTCAAGGAGGGTGTCTTGTTTAAATGAAAAGCAGCACTAGGTGCTGTTATCGCTGCCTATTATATCTTCTGTCCTCGCCTACTTCATTTTTTTTTAGAAAGCACAAATATTCCATTCTGTGGCTAATGCTTTTTCCTCTTTCTTTGCAAAGCCTGCTGGTTGCTTTAGAATTCCCCATGAGCTTGTCTGTAATAGCATCTGCTCCGGATGCCATTTCCTTCTGAGTCAGATACTTGATGTTTAGTGTTTGTGATGAAGGTATCAAAAAATCCTCACACAGCCTTCCTCCAATGGGGAAGGAAAAAGTAGAAATCTGTACAGAAGGAAAGCTCTAGAATTCTCTTTTTAAATTTAGAAACCCAAACCCAAAGCTGTTAGGGGAGGCTGGTTTGGGACCCTTCGTTTCCTGTCCAACATTCTAATGTGAGATTTGCTACACCGTACTTTGCAAGATTTGGGTAGGATTATATAATTTGAGCATCTCAATGGCACCCCATGCCCACACTGCATGCAATTTGTCCTCAACCTTTGTTATTTAGAAAATGCAGATATGGGGACTGCAATCTAACAGGTGCATGGAGGAGGCTTTCTTAACTCTTTCTCTTCTGCTGGTTTCCCCCCCCCAATTAAATAGTCCTCCACCCCCAGCAACTCTACTTTCACCCTTTGACAGAAGCACTTTCCCATTATCTTTTCTAGAGTTGCTTCCAAAATTCTTTGAATCTGATTTTCCTGGTTCCAAATTTCCTGGTTTCCAAAGTGGAACCAACACGTTATCCGAAGTGGAACCTGGGATCCCCTGTTGCATCTTTTTAAAAAAGCATGGATTTTGTATAGATTACTGTGCATCTTCCTGTCCTCAACTCCACCCCTCCCATGCCCTGGTGCTGCTTTTTGTCCCATTGACTGAAACATGAACCATTGCCTGTGTGTGTTGCCCCTCTCTCTCTTCCATCAGGAAAAAAACAACTGATGTAATACTGGGGAAAAAATGGCATAGGGGAAGGGTTGACTTGTTGCAACCCCAGTCAGAATACACTCCTAGCTGCTATTTGCCAAACAAAACAAAACACTGGACTTGGGAGATCTATTCACAGATCTCCCACAATCTCTTCTCGCTTGGCACTCAGACTCCTGCCCGCCCCCCCTTCCTGGTACCAAAATGAACCAAAATGAACCAAAGACCACCTTCCTCCTTAGGCTTCCCTGGAGCTTCCCATTCACTCCCATTTCCTGTCTTCTTTGCTTAAGAGTAGTCTTTAACACCATGGCAGGTGTTTGTGCATATCAAACCATTGCTTGTGATGAGCAGGGCTGCCAACCTCCAGGTGGACCTGAAGATCTCCCACTGTGTTCCCACTGCAATTGATTTCCAGATGACCAAAATCAGTTCCCCTGGAGAAAATGGCTGTGTTGGAGGGTGGACTCTATGGCATTGTACCCTGCTGAGGTCCCTCCCCAGGCTACACCTCCAAAATCTCCAGGTATTTCCCAACCTGGAGCTGGCAACCCTAGGTGAGGCCTCCTTCCTGCACATAACAAACACCGTATTTACTCAAGAGGAAGATGACCCTGAATATAAGATGATGCTCTCAAGAACATTATGCATGCACAAGATCATTATTGAATACAATTGTAACTTGTATGGGAATCTAACAGAACCCCCTCTTTTTTGCCTTCTTCCCCACCCCTGAACTTTGGGGCTTTGACAAGTTAGACAAGTAAGAGATTCCCCCCCTCCAAATATTCACAGCTATGTTTTTCTTCCGTAGATCAATGGAATAACTTGGGTTGTTTTATCACCCAGTTCACCCCTATTTAAATTTAACTAACCATGACTTTGTTTTTCCTCTGCCCTATTCCTTTCCCTTCTCTGCTCCAAGCAGAATTGTTATAATTCAAGAGGGCTTTCTCTTTTCACTGTAGCTGAGCAAAGACTGTGGTTTCCATACTGGGACTGAGAGTACAGCCTTGCTTTCCTGCTTCTGATGGATTCCTACCCACTAGGCTGTTGTGCCTGATGAAACAGCTGAATCTTAGCAGGTGAATCTTAGCAGGTGGCAGGAGGCTTCTACCAATGCAGCAGCATATTCTGGTGTTCTGCTGATATAGGAAAACCTCTGGGATTTTGCAGTGATGCAGCAGCCTAGGACATATGAAGCTGCTTTATGTCAACTTCAGTTGTGGACCTATCCACCACAGTTAAGGCTGCATGCCAGCCTTCTGGTGGGACCTGGGGATCCCCCTGAATTATAGCTAATCTTCAGACTATTGAGATCAATTCCACTGGAGAAAGTGGAAAGTGGTCTGTATGGCACTGTACCTTACTGAAGTCCCTGTCCTCCCCAAGCTCCACCCCCAAATCTCCAGGTGTTTTCCAACTTGAAGCTGGCAACCATACCCCCACCCCCCACTGGTGGCCAGGGAGGTCCTAGGATGGTGATGTTGGGGTGTGTGTGTGATGCTCTGGTTTTAGGGCAAAACTCTATGGTAAAACTATATGGTTTCAAACCATAGAGTTTTGCCCTCAAACCAGAGTATCACTGTGTGATGCCCTGATGTGATGACATCAGTTCCGGGTGATGTCACAATGTCCGGGGACATCATGAAGTGACACTGCTGTTTGGGGGCAAGGTTTCCCCCACCAGCCAGCTGGCCAGTGGCAGGCAGAAGCCCCCCAAAACCAAGGGACCTGGGGACTGGTAACCCTATTTGGAGATGGACTCTTTGACAGTATACCCTGCTGAGGTACCTCCCCTCCCAAAACTATGTCCTCCCCAGGCTCCATCCCCCAAATATCCAAGCATTTCCCAACTTGGAGATGGCAACCCTAAGCAGGGGATAAGCACTCTTCCAGGGCTCTTCTGGCATCTCTAGGTAAAAGGATCCAGTAACGGGGAATGTGGGAAACCTCTGCCTGAGACCCTCAAGTGCTGCTGGCAGTCAGAAGACACAATACTGACCTTGATAACCCAAAGGTCAAACTTAGCACTAGGCAACTTCATGTGTTTGCTGAGTTTTAACTGTTTGAGGAGGAGCTATGGCTAAGTGGTAGAGTATCTACTTGGCCTCAAGAAGATCCCAGGTTCTATCCCTGACATCTCCAGGTGGCAGGTGATTCTGAAAGACCTCTACCTAAAACCCTGGAGAGCTGCTGCCAGTCTGAGTAGACAATACTGACCTTGACTGACCAGTGCTCTGATTCAGTATAATGCAACTTTGTGAATCATGCAGCTGTTTTTGTTGCCCTGTCTGCCTCTGCAGACTAGTTGGTATGGAAAAGGGTTGTTCTTAGCCTGGTACCACGGTGCAGGCTGGGGTATCAGTTTTTGCAGAAGGGATGGGTGAGAAAGATGAAGCACTGGAACTAGAATTTGTCCAGGCAAACCAGGTCTGAGAAATGGTCTGTGAACCAAATACTGGTTTTGCAAACTAACCACAGTTAAAACAAGCCATGGCTCCCTGTTGCCATCAGAACTGAGCCTGTAAATCTCTGCATGGGCTTGATTTGTTGAACAGCTAATTTCCAGTAAATTTCAGTTTTCTTCAAACTGGAGTAACTGAACATGAAAACCAGTGTTTATCTGTTACTGAAACAATGGCTTGCATCCTATGGCTTTTTTTCCATGTGCCAGTATGGAGGCTGCCCTTCCTTATGGAGCATGTTCCCCCTTGGCTGAACACTTGGGGGTTTCTTGGGAAATGCTGTGGTCTGAGTAGAAGAGCCTAGAATCAGAGCAACATTCTCTGCAGTGGAGGGAAGCCTCTAGAGTGGCCAGAGAGAAGTGTGCATGGAACAACGGCAAAGGATCCAAGTCTATAACTGGGAGTGGCAGCTTTTTTTATTAATGGTTTTGAGAGGAGGTATATTTCTGATGATCACACATGCATTCTTTTGGAAGTGCAATTGAGTGAGAGTATGACTGAGCTTAAATGCTCCATTATGCTCCCTGACAAATTTAACTCCACAAAGGTGCTACGCTACCATGTTAAGCATATAATGGCTATGGTGCTATTAAATTAATAGGAATCGCATCAGTGGTTATAACATATTAATGAGAAAGAGAGGGAAAATGAATGCATTAGCGGCAAACAAATGCAAGTACAATTTTCTAAATTCTTAATTTGGCCTTGAAAGTGTTCCAGCTCATCTGTTTCTTCAAATGAGAACTCCCTAGCCATTACTCATTGTCTGAAGAGTTTTAAATTAACAACTTCATGCCAGCAGGATTAAAGCATCCATTAATGGGCGGGGGGGGGATGACTCTAAGTTGTGGATCTTTTGTTGGTGTTTGAATTTAAGTAAAAAAAAAAAATATCTATGAGGCAATTCACTGAGATCTTACCCCTTGTAATCCCCCCCCATTCATTTAAGGTATAATGGCTTTTGATTACCATTTAGACCTGATTTATACATTGAACAGGATTAAGTGACACCCCCCCTCCCCGTGGTACCACTTTAGGCCTCAGAGTGAGTTGCAAGATTCAGGTCCCTCCCAAAAAACCCCCAAAACTTCTCTACATGCAGAGCAGTAGTGTACCGTGGAGAAGGCTAGGTTGAACCCTTCCTCTTGCTGTGCTAGTTCTCTATATTAAGGAAATTCTTATCATGGGGGAAGAGTTAAACATACAACTGCCCACCTGTGAGTTGAAGTAATATGGACCAGGAAAGCAGTATCATTTGATCCTACAGAATGTATTAACTGGAATAGTTCAGTGGGAGTCAAGAACCTCTTCAGTGATGAGAAATGCCTAATTTATGAAATGAGAGGAAATGGACTTCAGCTACTCCAGAACAAAAAAGCAACGCAAGCATAGTTTCCCAATGGAATCTGTTAACTCCCATCCCAATGTACCAATCTACAGTTAGGATAAGTGGTTGTTACCCATTTGAGTTCAGCATTTTTTCATGGGTCAGCTATGCTGCACATTACGCACTGCTTATATCCTGGTGTAACAGTAGACAGATTGTCATCTCAGTTCATTTGTTTTTTTTCTTTAAAAGTTACTGGAATTCACAAGGACCTGTGCACATTGATTGAAACGTCACACAAAAAGAATACTAATTCAAGCATGTAATGCCATCAAGATTCTTTGTCATGCCCTGATTTAATCAGTGTGCATAGGTACTTGCGTGTTTTTTTTTTCTCCTGGCAAGTCAGAACCAAGTTACGATGACCCCAAAGGTTTTCAAGGCAAGAGACATTCAGAGATGGTTGGCCACTGCCTGCCTCTACATAGCAACACTGGTATTCCTTGGTGGTCTCCCATCCAAATACTGACCAGGGCCGACCCTGCTTAGCTTTCAAGATCTGATGAGTTAAAGCTAGCCAGGTCAGGGTTTGAGTGTTCACTGGTAACCTATAAAGGGCAAAAAATATACTACATTTATATACATATAATGCTTTTCATTATTCTGGAACTTCAGGAGGGGAATTTTGTTTTAAGAACTCTTTTTGAGCAATTTTGGGTTCTGGAACTTAAGCATCTGAAAAGCATGCCCCTTACCAAAACAAAAGCCAACAACAAACGAACCTGATCTGAAACTGAAATGTAAAATTTTGACATTTATTTGCAGCCCACCTCTCCAGCACACTCAAATATTAATTTTTAAATTTAGAAGGCCCAATTCTCAGCTGAAAATTGGGCTACTCTATCCCCACGATCCTTTAAAGATTATTAAATGAAAAGAAAAGGAGGCAGCCAGATGACTTACCTTGCTGGATAGATCAACAGCACAGCCACTGACTATTTTCACAGCAGAACCAGCCTGGAAGGGTTGCCAGCCTCCAGGTGGGGCCTGGGGATCTCCTGCTTTTACAACTTATCTCCAGCTCACAGAGGTCACCTCACCTGGAGAAAATGCCTGCTTTGAAGGATGAACTCTACGGCATTGTACCATGGGGAGGCCCCTCCCCTCACCCCACCCTCTTCTAGATCCACCCCCAAAGTCTCCAGGTATTTTCCAACCCAGACCTGGCAACCCTACTGCCTGGGCCCCTACAGCTGATGGGGAATGGCATCTGTGCCTTCAAGTGTTCTTTTGAGACTTGGCCTGGTGCTAGGGAACCACAGAAGGTTTTAGAAACCTTTGGAAGGCTTTACAAAGCTCTGGGATATCTCTTGAGAGCCAATTGAGTGTAGTGGTTAAGAGCGTGGACTCAAATCTGGGAGAACCTGGTTTGATTCCCCACTGTTCCACATGCAGCTGCTGGTGTGACCTTGGTTCAGTCATGTTCATTCAGAGCTGTTCTCTTAAGGACAGTTCTTGGGAGAGCTCTCTCAGCCCCACCTACCTTGCAAGATGTCTGTTGTGGGGAAGGGAGGGAAAGGGATTGTAACTTGTAAGCCGCTCTGAGACTCCTTTGGTTAGTGAAGGGCGGGGTATAAATCTGATCTCTTCTACTTGAACATCAGGCATAATTCTGGGCTCTTTACTTTAAAGAGGCATAGGTGTGGCTGTTTGATATAAGATGATTGCAGTGAACCCCACAGTGCCTACCCATTGGTCCTTTCTGTTCTTAACATCCTCACTTCCTCCTCTTTGCTTAATGATTTCTCCTGACTTTCCATTACCATGGCTCTTTCTTATCCAAAATCACTGGCACCTGAATGGCTTCCCCAAACAAAAGCTATGACCAAGTCTCCCTTTCCAAACCCCCTTTGTTTCCCAGTGCTGAATGCACTACTTTTTGCTGATTACATCTCTATGAGTATAGCTGGTATCAAGTAGTCCAAGTTATGGTGCATATTAATTGAAAGTGAACATTGTGTTTAGATAATAGCAATACTTAAGCACATAACATCTTCAACGTGCTGTACAAACATTAACTAATTAGTACCCCCAACACTCCACCGAGGTGTGTAATTATGTGCATTATTAGAGCTGGTGGAATTATTCCTTACGAATAAATTAGCCAGCAGAATTGGCTTTTTTCCCTGTTCAGAAATTTATATGAATTCTAACCTTAATATCATTTGCACGTCTTTGATACTGGAATTGTATTGGGAGGGAACTCAACTTTATATAGCCCAATCCCTATCAAAGGGAAGGTACTTGTTTTGTGGTGGAAAATGGAAGGATGCTCTTCTTGGAAAACTAGGTTCCTTAGAATGAATTAGAAATCATCCTCTGTGCTGTTTCCCTAACAGCCATAATGATGGGAGGACAAGGTTGAGTGATGTCACTTGCATGATTCATGAACAGTGGGCTCAGGATTTATGGGAACCACACTTTAGTGGGAAATGGCGGCAGCTGCATCAAAAACTAGTTCCCATTTCTCAGAAGGTGCTATGGGCTGCTGTTACCACAGTTTTCAAATGTCAGTGCCAGAAACTAGCCAGATTGAGAGCCTTCTGAGGGCCAATCAGAGGGAGGACTTGGTATTTATAGCATTCCCATGCATCTGAACCTGGCTGTGACAGACCCTTCACAAAGCAGTGTGGGGTTAGCTAGTTGGTTTGGGACAAATACGAGTGCTCTGGGTTCTTCTTAGGTAGTCCATAAGAACTTCCCTTTTCTGCCATCTTCACACTGCTTGTTTAAAGAGGGTTGTTAAGATAAACAGGCCTGGTCTCCCCAAGTTAGCCTAGGCTGCAGGGGGGATTAGTGCCCGTTTGGTGCTTCAACTTAATTTCATTAACAGTCACCCTGAAGCAACTGTGGCTGGATGGAGTTCGTCTAATCAGATGCTATGGGCTGACCAACCCAAGGCCTGAGGGTTGAAATTCCTCAGTAGATCATTGGCACCTGAACCTGCATACTGGCCAGCAGCAGGGAATCCATCCATCCATCCATCCATCTAAGTCCCTCCTGGCAACCAGTGGGGGATAGGAAGGGGGCTTACCATAAGCAGGAGGGAGTCCCAGCTGATGTTACAGCAACATGTCTATGTCACTTCCAACGTGATGCAGAAGTGACATCATCATGCAGTGATGTCAGGTAAACGGTCTAGTATTTGGGCAAAAACTATGGTAAATTTGGCTTCTACTATAGAGCTTTTGTCCAAATACCAGAGTGTCACCCTGATGTCACTGATGTGGTGACATCACTTTCAGGTCATAGAATCATAGAGTTGGAAGGGGCCTCCAGGGTGATATAGTCCAACTCCCTGCACAATGCAGGATATTCACAAATACCCCCCACAACCCCAATGACCTCTGTTCCATGCCCAGAAGATGACAAAAAGACCTCCAGGATCTTCAGCCAAACTGGCTTGGAAAAAAATTGTTTCCTGGCCCCAAAGTGGTGATCAGCATTTCCCTGGGCATGTAAGAAAGGGCCGCAAGAACTAAGCACTGATGTAACCCTTCCTGCCCTCCCTCTCATGATCTGCCTAAGGTCATGTCGGAAATGTTGCTGCAATATTGATTGAGCCTTCCCTTTTTTTTAGGGTAAGCCCCCCCGCCAGCTAGCTGATCAGCAGTGGGGCGGTGCGACCTGGTGGTAAGGGACTCCTGCCTCCACCAGGGGGTCCAATAACTCCATCCATCCATCCATCTGTCCATATCATCCATATTTCTGTGTGGCCTCATCACAGTCCTGCTTATGTGGTGTGCAGGCTGTGAAAACTGTGGCCCAATTTATATTACTGCTCCAACCTTTGAGCAAGAGTATTTGTTTCTGAAATGTTACTGAAGTCATCATATTAATAAAAAGGATTAAAAAAAAACAAACATTGCTGTCCACCTGTTAATATATTAATTACCTTACCTTACCCTATTTCTAACTGGTGTATCAATTAAAAAATACAAAAATACAAACAAAAAACCCCAAACTTTAATGTCAATATAACAAGCAAATAAAACAGCCCTGTGTGTCTGTGTGTTCCTTGGGCATGCCTGCAAGTTACTGTTAATTAATACTCCATGTAAATTATACTCTCTAAATTATGAACTCTCTTGCTCCACACAGAGCTGTTCCCTCTGCTTCATCTTCATTTTCATTATACTTTTATTGTCAGCCTCCTACCTCCATCCTTCTTATTTTGATTTCATGTCTATTGTTTGGAATATTTCCCCTCCCTTAAATTAAGGTTTCTCTGCTTTAATCCTGGAACTCCGTGTCATTTGTTATCTCACCATTACTTCAAAGTGCTCAGAATGGCCTGCTTCAGTTCCCACCCTCGTGTCACCATCACAATGGTCCTGTGAGGTAGATCAGTCTCAGCAAAAGTGACTAGCCCAAGGCCATCAAATGAACTTACCAGCTGAAAGGGGATTTGAACACTGATCTCCTAGGCCTTTGTTCAGTGCTGTAATCACTGCACAAGTTGTCTCTTTTCACAGTTATTAAACATTGTCCTTACAGCCCAGAGAAAATGTGTTGAAGTTTCTCAACTTCACTTATGGGAAAGTTTATATTTAACCCCAGCCCTTTCTCCTTCTCCCTCCAGCTCCAATCCTCACTGAAAAGAAAGTGGGAAAATGTGCTCCAAATGCTTCATTGTGTGCATCTGTAAAGACCCAGAGAGATTATTATAGCAGGCAACACTGGGATCATTAGGGTAGCCATAGCAACCAGAATCCTTTTTTTAATAGACTTTGGGGTGAATTCTTTCGATTCCGTTGCCTTTCTTGTCAAATGCAATAAATTTATAAATCTCGGCTTGCAACACACATTTCAAATTTGGTGTTGGTAAATTTGAAGAAGATTGATTTTAATGATGCCCTTTTAAATACAAACACAAATCAAAGTTAGGAGCTTGCCAAGAACACAGAAAGTGGGAGCATTAAATTCACGTTTCAGTTTTGGTTGCATAGCCCGGCCACATAATGTGAAGATGGGGTTGCTTTGCTGAAGTTCTCACAGGACTTGCAAGAGGCAAAAATTGTATGGGATTTTCTAACTGTTTCAGATGTTCAATTGAAAGAAATTTGGTGGTTCCCTGCCAGGTAAGGTTGCCAGCCTCCAAGTGGTAACTGGAGATCTGCAATTGCAACTGATCTCCAGGTGACAGAGATCAGCTCTCCTTGTGCCAGTAGAATGGAGGCTAATGTATGCAAAAAGAAGAGATTTATCTGGTACCCAACAGAGAGCCAGTTTGGTGTAGTAGTTAAGTGCATGGACTGTTATCCGGGGAGAACCGGGTTTGATTCCCCATTCCTCCACTTGCAGCTGCTGGATGACCTTGGGCAAGCTTTAGTTCTGTCAGAGCTGTTTTTGAAAGAGCACTTTCTGTCAGAGCTCTCTCAGCCCCACCTACCTCACAGGGTGTCTGTTGTGGGGAGGGGAAGGGAAAGGAGTTTGTAAGCCGCTCTGAGACTCCGAGTGAAGGGCAGGGTATAAAGCCAATCTCCCCCTCCCCCTCCTCCTCCCAGTTATGATTCCAATAAATGAAAATAATCTGTAGTGAGATTTTACTAGATATACATTTGCATTCAGCCTGCTTTTTTGTTTTGTTTTGTCCTGTTGACAAAGAAAGGAAGGGTCCCTTTTTGACCACCATTCTGTGAATCATGCAATCTGCATGTGCCATGTGAGATAAGGGCTGGAGTACTCAGGGGAATCGGATGGGACTGAGTGAAACACCAGGCTGGATCCAGCTCATTCTTGTATTTTAGTAACAGAAAGTAGTAACCACAGCTTCGTAACCAGTGTCTCGGGCAACTTTGTATTCCAGCCGTGAAGCAGAAGGAAATAGAATTTCTGCTACATTCTATCTAAATAAAACCATCTTCCTATCTGTAATATTTGCTCTTCTGCTAACTGGGCAAATACTTTATGGCTAGATGAGATGCTTTCAGTTGGCCAACTGGCAAATGTGTTCATGCTTAAATGAAGACTTCTTCACTAGTGACAGGATGAGTACAAGGGTTGGGATAAGGACATTTACCTGGAGGGCTAAGAGCAGCTTTGAACATTTTTTTTATAATGTCCAAAGACAAACAGGAAAACTTTCGATTCAGAGGCAGTTTATATATGTTCCCCCATGCCAGTGTTCCCTCTAAACTGAGTTAGTATGAGCTAGCTCACCGTTTTTTAGCCTCGGGCTCACACATTTTTGTCTGAGCTCAGGAAGGATGGCTCCAGAGCAAACTAATTTCTGCAGTAGCCAAATGGCTCGCTCACAACTTTAATGCCAGTAGCTCACAAAGTAGAATTTTTGCTCACAAGACTCCACAGCTTAGAGGGAACATTGCCCCATGCACATTTCACTTTGAATGTTGCAAATAAGTACCCCAAGCAGATGTGCAGGACATTCACCCTTTTAAACGAATTATATCCTGCTGGATATCCAAAGCTGCTTATCATTTAGCTCTGCACCACTTTATACTCAGGACAGCAGCCCTGTGAAGCAGGTTTGGCTGAGGGAGTGTGATGGGCCCAAGGTTACCCAGTGAGCTTCCATGGCACAGCAGGGATTTGAAACCATTTGTTCCAGTTTGTAGTCCAAAACTCTACCCTTTATGCCACACTGGTTGTTATCTGGTTGCTGGTGCTTTTTGTAATGTCTGCATCTCTGGTAAGAGTTGAGCTTGGTGGAACCTGCACTCTTGGTTCAATGGCACTTGAGTACCTAACTGAAAACACTGGAAATATTGTGCACAAAGGGGGTTACTCTCCACCCCGCTGGAACCCCCTGCTGTATTAACTGCAATGCAGGTACGTGTACTACTGCTTTACCTGTATTTCCAAATCCCATAATTAAGGGCTGCAGGGTTCAGAAAAATGAACATAGAACATCCGTCCCCTGAAACCAGAGCACTTGGAGTGATTCTTAAGATTAGCCACTTTGCCTGCTGCTAAGCAACTGTTAATCATAAAATGAACACTTATTTGTAGAAAGGATAAGGGAGAGAAAGAATGTGCAGAATCAGTTGAATAAATATATTTTCCCCCTCTGAAAAGTACTAATTTTTAAGCAAATCCTTTATAGGAGTTCATACACGCACACACTCACAGTGTTTCCTACAGGAGTGCTGAGTTACTTATGATTTTGCTCTATTTCAACTCTTGGGTCAAAATTTTTTAACACTGAAGTTTAAAATGTTGCATAGTTGAGAGAATACAATTACTGAGTTTTCCTGCATGAGTCAACAAATAGATTTCATTAACTGGGTAGTGGGGCGGAGGGAAGATAACATATTATAAAAAGCTCTTGGAAGAAGGCTGTGCAGCACAAAGCACCATCGGAACACCCCATCTCTGTGCTTTGAAAGGCTTATTTAATGAAGGGTCATCTTTCAGTGCTTAAACATCCATTAGATTTTTTTAAAAAAGTTCCTTAACCATCTTAAACATCTCCTGTAATCAAAAATTCATACAAGTCTTTCTGTGTTGGCGAACTGGAAATGAAAGTCAACAGCAGCATTGAAAGGTCATGTTAATTAAAGGAAGCGACTCAGCACAGGTATTTCATGCCTGTTTTATGATAATGGAGAAGATGTCAAAACACATAAAAGTCATAGCATTGTTTTTGTTAACTAGGTGTCATTTCTGCAGGATTCATTCTCTACACGGATGTATAAACCTAGAATTTGTTCAATCCAAAGTGTGTTCAGTAAAACCAGGGGTCTTTGGGGGGGGGGAGCGCACCGGAGCGCAGCTCCGGGAGCTCAGGAGCCAAGCCCCACCCCCAGCCGGCGTCCCGGGGGAGTCTTTCAGGCAGCTGAATGTCAATTTCAGTTCCATTATATCCTATGGGCCATTGAAGTCAATGGTGAAAACATAGGATATATTCTGGGGGCTGGAGGGGAGGGGGTTTGAGGGAGAGGCTCCAAACTCACAGGGTCGCTGATGAAGCCTCTCCCCAAGATACCCACCAAATTTCAAGAACATTGACCAGGGGGTCCAATTCTATGGGACCCCAAACAGGTTGCCCCTATTTCCTCCATTGTTCTCTATGGTGGGAAAAAAGTTACAGAGAAGAAACAGTTATCCAGAATCCAGCCTTCATGAAATTGTGCAGCCTTTGTGAGCTCTGACATAGTCACAAGTTTATATCAAAAATGGCCCTTGCCTACAAAACATGTTTTCCTCACCTCTAGGACCCCTGCAGTGTGTGTGTTTGAGGTTACGCAGATTCACAGGAACTGCCTCCCTGTTCATAAAGATGAGGACATTTCCTTTCGCTTTTTTCACCAGTTTGGTGTAATGGTTAAGAGCAGCAGACTCTGATCTGGAGAACTGGGTTCATTTCTTCATTCCTCCAGGCAAAACCTGGCAACCCTAGGTCTATTCCAGGACACCATGC